>OZ014449.1:10271027-11754530 GCA_963966035.1 Acleris laterana
GAATGCTGGACGTAGGAATCCCTGCAAGCAAATATTGCCCAAATCTGATCTGACTGTAAGTGAACATTGCCTTAATATTATAACTATAATAATATTAAAGTGAAGTAAATTCTATTAGCTGCAAGGGAAAGTGACCCGCCCCGCCGCGATTTCGATGCGCGGCCAACTCCAACCGCAGTCTGCGATATGGATCTCACGTTTGCCGACTAAATAGCGGATAAATTAGCTAACCGAGTTAAATTAGCGGAGCTTGTTAGCCGCAGTTGACTAGGTAGCTTTATTAATTTATATTTTATGTACCTACTTAACTATGAAAAATTGGCAACTAGACAAAAATATTTCTGTCATACTCGTAAATACGAGTATTACCTACTTTTTTTTGTTAACCTTACTATAAAAAATGTTCTTGGTAGTCAGGATCGGATTTAAAGTACGTCGATATTGATAACTATGAGTTCAGTATTCGTATAACTCGGTTAGCTAATTTATCCGCTATTTAGTCGGCAAACGTGAGATCCATATCGCAGACTGCGGTTGGAGTTGGCCGCGCATCGAAATCGCGGCGGGCGGGCCACTTCCCTTGCAGCTAATAGAATTTACTTCACTTTAATATTATTATAGTTATAATATTAAAGGCAATGTTCACTTACAGTCAGATCAGATTTGGCAATATTTGCTTGCAGGATTCCTACGTCCAGCATTCTGTCCTGCATCCTACGTCTTTTGGCTGACACGATGTTGATGTATTCAATTCGCAAAACTCAAACATAAAATTCATAACACGCTTTGAAAATTTAAAAAAAATATTAGGAACCCGTGTTTCTAAACAGTCGGTAAAAAAACGTCTAAAAAGTAAAAAATAATAAGTATGTATATGTTTAATTATAGTAGGTATTAATATTTTGATTCAAGCGTTGTTGCCACGTCGGCGACCGGTAAGTAGCTGGGGTATTTTATATTATTTCATTTACTTAGCGGTTCCCCGACGATTAAAGCTCAATATCTCCACGGCTGAACCGATTTTAATTAAACATGTCGAAGACCACTCCCGACTAATTCAAGCGGATGTCAACATGTTTTCTCTACACGAGCGCCAAAGTAAAACATCCTAACGCAAGTTGAAAACAAACTTGGAAGTTCTCGAAGCTTTTAATGCTTAACCAATAAAAACCTATCGTGATCAATGTCTCAAAAGTTTACCTTCTCCGTGTAAGTTCCCTCCCGCATAAGTGAATCGCAGTCGGTGCGCGCAGACCTCGCGAGCCTTACTGTTTACACAGGTAGCTTACATAGTTCATCCTTTTCAAACATAGAACATCAATATGTTCCACGTAGTCCCGTATTTGACTCTTATGGTATTATTGGCTAGGCTTCCATGTTCATTTATTTATTTATTGTACATGCATGCGTGAAAAATTGGTATCTTTTGAAGTGCATACTTTGATCGCATAACTTATTTTTGCAAGTAAATATTTCTAAAAGTAGCCTAATCTAACCTTTATGTAATACCTGTATAGTGTCTAACCTCTCTACTAGATCACATAGATAATTAAATGCGATAGTTAAATAATTTATATTAATTAAATGCATTAAGGATAATAGTCGTATAAAAAAAAAGGTACATTTCTGAAGCATCAACAAAAAAAATGGTATTTATGGTCATTTTTTTTTTTCGAAAACGGCGTAAAGAAGCTGAATGTGTCTACTTAAAGGTAATTTACAATGCCACGTTCCGACGGCCTTTGTGCACTTGTCGCGCGTTTGTCTGCTTCAGAAAGCGGCTGCCGCTCTTCGCGGAAGCGAGATCAGGCGAACCCGATTGCTAAAGACTCGCCGGCCAAGGTTCAATCTCATGCGAGATCACCTATTGTCACTGTTACAGAAGCCAATTATATAAGATTTCCAATTCTAACTCGCCAATCGAAACCCTTTGTCAAGTTATTAGCCTCTCGACCCTTTACGATGTTCAGCGCTATCGTTTCCCTCTTCGATATATTATAACCACCACGCCTTACGGACTTTCTAAATGTAAGGAGCATAGTCCTAATTAGATTACAGACAATTTCACTTTCAGTTGTTTTCAATATACGAGTAAGTAGACTGATGGGAAGCTGAAGAACACAACTCGATCATCTTAAGTGGGCACATATAAGAGTCCCTACGCGCCAACATATCGAATTATTATAACACGATTTTTTTATTGAAATTTCGTGATGGATCGTCGTAAAATCTATGATTGATTCGTGCTGTATTACTCCGAGCTTTCATACATAACGGTCTTTTTCGCTGGTTTTGGCGTTCGCGGCTTTCCGCGCCCCCTCAATCGCTATGATTGATTGCCTGTTGGCAAACTTCATATGTTTGGGAGATAATTTTGTATTTCAGCCGTAAACAGATTACGCTTGAAAAGAACCATCGCTTTCCTCGAGTTCCCCCGGTACACTTTAGTCCTGAACATTCATCGTGACGACGCATTTTCACCGCGCGATTACACATGTATGTAGGTAGGCTGTCGTTTTCACGTCACCCAACATTTTGCTTGTACGGATATTTTCAAAGTTAGAATCAAAATAACCTCATATTGCTGTGAGTAAGCCACCAGTTACCCACTAAGTATATAGTGCTCAATCCATATCAAACAATCAATTTGAATAAACAATTCATAACGATTATGCCACTAACGAACTGCGCAGTTCACGCGAATAGTGAAAGTGATTTATGGTTGCAAATTGAATTATAAGTTCATGATATTTCGACGTTATTTCAGTTTATTTGCCTTCTGTAAAGGAATTCTATTTCTAGTCTCAAACCTTATGGATATGTGTGAGATAGTAGTTTTATTGCCTGGGCGTATGGTCGGTAGCTCGTTAGAGATTGCCTATCACACGCTATCGAGATTGCCAGCAAATTGATTTGCGCACGCGCACCTCAACGTATCGCCTGACAACGCCGACGCTGATTGAATATACGCTGTGCGCTGATTGGTCGCGGAATGCCTTGAATTATTGACAACTTTACCAAGATTAATGCCGATTAAGAGAGGAATGTTATCCGTCCGATATTAATCATGCTTATTAAGTTGTGATTTAATGGTCGTATCTATCAGCAACAAAAGCTTTCATAACCGCAAGCAAGCTTTAACTCAAGTTAGTTTAACTTATTACGCAGCAGTAACACCACGAGTTGCACAGTTGCGTCACAAACTGTCGCATTGTTTAGACACGAACTTAATTCAGAATATTCGATGTCATAGACCGCAATTACGGTCCGTAACGACTTCCCACGGCTGCGATGGCGTGTCCGCGAAACTGGAGCGTACGGTGACACATAGAGCGCTCTCGGGGAACGTAATGCCGGCAATTTAACAATACACGTTCTACGCCACCAGTTTTAGTAGCGTTTCAAGTCTCCTGCGTTCCTTTGGTGGTGTGTCTCAACAGTACGAGGCAAGCCAAGTCTTAGGTGTCTTGGAGTACTGGTTGTTGATTCCGTGCTAGTGGGTCCGTTGTGGTTTCATAACGCTGGCATTTACGCTGGAGAGCCTTCGTCATCGTGTCGGTGTCGCTCTGCTCTCGGGTTTGTTTACATCATGACGACACTGCCTGTGTAAGGCGACGTTGCCTAGTGTTTAAAATTAATCAACTGTCTTCGTAAATGTTTATACTCGCACATTATTATTTGTTTTGTTTCCTTATATTGCTCAGCTTTGTTGGTGATATGTGATCGTATATGTACGAAGCACGAAACATGTGTATTATTAATTCAGGGTTTTTACTTACCAAAAAGTTAACTAGACACAATAGCCAACTAAGCAAAATAGTCGCATAATGTCGAGTGTTTAATAAGCTTCATGTAGATTTATTTAGTCCAATAAGTATAAGTGAAACAATGTCAAATGAGCTCTTATACGCCGTAACTATTACTTTTTTTAATCTTGGTCGCTAGTATTATGTTTAGTGAACCTGAAGAACGCGTCGCTCGGGTTGAAAACGAATTTTTCCGAAGATAACAACTTGACAGATCGATTTTGCGTCCCTGTAAACCCTTTATATAACACACTTCATTGAAATCGACTAACGATTTCGAGAACGTGATTACAAATATATATTACCGGAGGACGCCGACGACTTTGTACGCCTTGAATTAGTTTCCCGCTACTGTCTCTATTACGGGACCCTGTTACGGGACGAATTTCCGAAAATCTCTTCTTGCGCCCCTAGGAATCTATTCTAGGAATATTCCCTCCATATTCAAATAGGTCGCTTTCGGTCGGTTTCGGCTGTGCGTTGATCGATCAATCAGCCGGTCAGTTTCTTCTTTTATATAAGTAGATGTACAAATATTTAATACTATAGGATACCCTGTTTTATTCGTCTTGAATGTTTTACATATTTATTATTTAATTCGTGTTATCATGTAACTCTAATACTCAATTTTCTGAGAGATAAACGTGTTCTAACATTTAATTTATGTGGATGACCTGCTATCGAACAAAAATATGTCGACGTTTGTATTAGGTATTTGTAAGATTTGTACAATCACTTCCGAGTTAAAATCAAGTGTTATTATTTAATACGCATAAGACTTTCATGAGAACGAAATGAACTTCGAGATTGTAGATTTCATGGAAACTATTATTTTTTCTACTACAAATTGCAGTAAATGCGATTTGCCCAACACAGCACGATCTGCTAAATCTATTTATAATAGTAGGTAGCGTTTTGAGAGTTTTTTGGAGGTGATTGCGATATGATTGCAGAGTTATGTTTAGATTGATGTAATTTACTCTGGCTACGCCTGCGACAGTTACAGAAAGTATTTTAGTTCTAATTTAGGTCGTCCCGACTCCCGTGACGTGATTTGCATGCGCGGTTCGGATAGGCTCACAAACAGACTGTTTTATGTGTCTATTCACTGCTTTTACGTAAACTCTCCCGTCGTCCGAACCAGATTTTCCGGTCGTTAAACGTCAAGAATGTTGCATACCAAAAGGCAAATGCAAATCTTATAAAGATCGTGCAAGAAATTACCGTTGCATAGACAAAATGACCTTTTACTGTTGCAGATAAATTATTAAAATTGATTGGTGTTTCTGTCCTTTAGGAGAAGTCTAACTAGTACACAATGACAACTGAAATACTATTGACACATTGTTTCGTTGCAAGGGACGACGTCAAACTATGTTATGGTTAAAGGGTAGATTTATTCTTCTTTATGCAAAGGCTGTGCAATAATATGCGAGTTTCCACACAAGCAATTAAAATTGCAATGGTATAGTATGTTAGAGTGACGCTTCTATTACTTGCAGTGACTAAGCGAACGCTCTCGCAAAGAGCCTGCGCACTGTCGAAAAATTTTAATCCCATTTTGCCTACACAAGGGTGAAATAAATGTTGTAGCGCGCATATTTACACGGCTCGAGGACTGCACTTTGTTTTCTAAGTTTTTACTTAATTCTTTGAAAGGCGTCTTACGTTTCAATTTGTTTTGTAACTGAGACTTAAAATTGTCGTGTTATAGAGGAATTATGATTTTAGAACAGCGCCCAGTACCGGTTTCTATAGCGGTTTAGTACTTTCGCAACTAGTTGTAAAATGCTCAATAGGCGTAGTGAGTCGTGCAGTTTGCTGATCTGGTTTGTTCTGGGTGTCTGTCATGGCATAGGAATCCGTTCCCGACTATTGTTGGTGAAACAGCGGCGGCGGCGATTTTGCGATAAAGCTGGATATAATCGGGTTAGGCACGCTGTCGCTCACTGGACTAAGTACTAATTGCCATGGTTATGTGTTATGCGAACCGGTTAATAGCTGCTAAAATATCGCCCGCATTTGCGCAACACTTAGGTAATAGCGTGATATATAGATTGACACAGCGATAACATTGTCCGCCTTGTCATATACCCTTTGAGCGGTTGTTACAACGCGATAATTATTGTATGTCGAACGATGATCATTAGGCCTACTTAGGCCGATTTATGTAATGGCAGAGAAAATGAAAGTGAGAGATTATATCGTTTTACTTTCGATTTAACAAGGGCGTTATGCGTTGCGTCATAGATAATCAGTAAATTATTTACGTTTATATATAATGCAATAGGAAGACGAAACGTTCAAGCCTTGCCCGATTTGTGTTGTTCGGGGTCCATCCATTCGTCTGATAAGATCTAGAGACTGTCGAAGCCTACTCGATTCCTTAGTTAGGGCACTAAAATTTACATATCCATTACGGTTGCTCCAGATTCTGCATTTGAGTTGCGACATTGGCTTATGCGTTTCGGTGCAATTTACGTCTGTTTCAATTTAAGAGTGACCTTACTCCGTTTCCAGTTGTTATTTGCAATGCGAACAGTTTTATGTCAAACTACGTCGTTATTGGCCAAACGCTAATAGAATATTGATTAGTCTGAATCTTATTGAAGTCGTTTTACTTATGACAAAACAGGCTTTATGTTATCAAATCAAGTACTTAATCGAATTGAAAATAGAGTTGCACCTATTTTAAAAAGTACGCAGCAATCGGTGAATGTTTGTTTAGTAATTTATACATAAACATTTCTCAGTACATACAACAAAATGGCACAAGTCGCACAACTCGCGCGCATATTTAACCCGATGTTGAAAACAAAATTGAATTTGGTTCTGCATGACATTTACCGGCTTGCTTACACTATCACGTTCGTATTTGTTTCCTCTCGGCAATGCTGTGAATAGCATGCAAAAAAGAGACGTCACGGTTTTTGCAAGTTCCCTCTCAGTTTGCTCTCGAGCTATGTAAATCTGACCTTTTATTTTGTCATGGAGTTGAATGGTATAATGGAATAAGGAGGTATTTGTATTGGGAAGCCGGCACGTGTGCAATATCGATAATCGTAAACGCTACCGCCTTTAGGGTTTTGTTGCCATAATAGGAACCCTTAAAACCGTTAGCTATACTATAACTCGCCATGGACGTACCGGCTGTTTGTGATAAATAATTTCGAATTACTCTGATGATAAAAATCCATTGTCTAGGTGTGGTAGGTAACGCCATTAATATTGAATCGATTCTAATGTAAATATGATTCGCGGATATATTAAATATGATATGATAGGTAATTATGAACTATCCAGTTTTTTTTTCAAACATTTCACAATCGCTCAAATGTTAATTGGAAGCAGAGATGGGCATTATTCGAATAAATTTTTATTTGAATAATCATTCGAATAAACAATCATTCGCGATAAATTTATTCGCGAATAATTTATTCGCGAATAAATTATTCTACCACTTCTTCGAATAATAAATGAATTATTCTTTATTTTATTCGAATAAATACCACGAATAATATTATAGTACACTTTCAAATTTACCATTAAAATGCAACTGGAGCATATTTTAGGGTCTAGGGATTGTCTCGCAGGTAGCCAACCAGAAAGAGATGGATATATGAATGAACGAGATAACCACGTAACTCAATTTTCTTATCGGTTTGTTTACCCGTGTTCATTATTATTTCACAAAAATTAGTCATTCGCATACTTTGGTCTAAACCAGTCGCATCTCTGAAGTCTGTGTATTACTTTAACAAAAAAATGAGTGAGGTTAATGACGATGACGATAATATCCAGTCCAGCAAGGATAGCTCGTTAAACTCCACGGATTTGAGTGAAAACCGTGATGTGGTATCACAAGACCACACAAAACCACTATATATTTTTCATTTCTTTATTTAATTTAATACCCCTGTCGATCTTATAGCGATTGACTTTTAAACAAGGATAATTTATTCGTAGTATTTTATTCGGGAATGATTTATTCGTGATACAATTTATTCGCGAATAATTTATTCATCGAATGATTTATTCGCGAATAATTTATTCGCCATATGTACGAATAAGAATAATCATTCGGAAAATTTATTCGTTATTCGCGAATGATTTTTTTATTCTCAATCGTTATTCGTCATTCGAATAAATTTTGCCCATCTCTGATTGGAAGTATCCCTAGAAGGGATATTGTCACCTTTATGCAATAAATTATTTAGTTCCAGGAAACTTTGAATTTATTGTAAAATCCCTACTTTATTGCTCTTTCGGTTACCCTTAATGCATTATGCACAAAAACGGAATATTTTAATGTATCTGGATATCAAAGTGACTTAAAAGTTTAATTTAAAGTATTAAGAAGATGCGTAAAAAACGCACATCCCAAATTGCAATCATCCATGTAGGCTAGTACAAAATGCAGCATCCATTTTAAACGTTTGGTGAAAAACGTAAAACTATTTTCTAGTTTAAAGTCAAATTGAAAAAGGTGGGAGAGTCAGACAGGCATTGTCGCTGCAAACATAATATCTTTCTTTATCATCTGAGTACATACCGAGTGCGTGCTAGCTATCTCGCTAAATAAATCAAACGGCTAACCTGTGCCTAACGAGGAATGCAATAGTTTTATTTCTCTATTAATCATATTTTTATATGCAATCAATGCAAAAAGAGCACGATCAGTGCGTAGAGCGAAAGCCACATGGCGGCGGCGACTCGGGCGAGCGCGCTGTGGTGTTATCCTCTTACGCAGCAAAGGCGACGTCGCTCGATCGAACTAGATTAGCTTGACCTGTGCGCGAGCTACAACCTCGCGGTAATACGGGTCTGCGACCTTAGTTTTACCCGATGCTAATTAGACTCTACCAAGTAAGTAGACAAAACGCCGCGCGAACCTAGAGTAGCAGATCAGGTTATGCTAGTTGGATCAAACGAGCTCGCCTCTGCTACGCCGGAGAATAACACCACCGGCGTCCAACTGATTAAGGCACACAATCAGGTCTGTAGTTCGGTCGAGCCTGCCCTTTGAATTTACGATGTGCCCGACCAACGCTTATCGCATGCGAATGATCTGCCCACGGCGTACGGACCGCTCCGCACACATATTTTATTTTATTCTCGCTACCGTGATGTAATGAGCTGATAAATGGGAGAAAACCACCAATTAGTGTCGATGAATTTATTGTTTCTACTTAAAACGTAGGAGGGCCACATACTTACTGATAAATCGTAAATTGCGTTTTTAAATTTGTTACCCTTCGGGATTTAAATCAACAATTAGATTATTGTAATTACACGGATTGTCAATTAGGCATATCTGTATGGAGATTAATGTACCGAGGAAGGTTATAATTTATTCGATTCTTGACCTGAATCAGGGATTGTGAGCTGCATGATAAAATTGAAATTTTAAACCAAACCGATCACATTTTAAAACCACTTTTAGAATCATGGCCTGTTTTCAGCCGTTTTAATCTTTGCTACATCCTTAATGTGGTGGCGCTTACACACAGAATGGCTTGTTTGCGCATAGGCAAGTTCGGACCTCGTTTGTGTTGTGATGCATGCAAATCTGCTCCACTTGAGTCACTCGAATGTGCCTAGACAATAGTGCATGAGCGTTTCCCGGCACTTCGCCTAGTCGGTCGGGTCCAAGGGACAAGCATCACGCCGAATAGATGCTACAGGCCTTTGTGAATTTCGTATTAAGTTATTGCGTTGAGTGCTGACACGAACAGACTGATAAATACATGCCTTATTCTTTACATTATGTTTCATTTAGAAAGTTTCGAGTGACTGCTTGTATATAAAAATAATTGTTTCAGGTAAGCGCTTTCAGACGACCGGACTCGCGTGTTTCGCTGTTACTGATTCAGTAATACTATTAAGTAAGGAGGAGTAATACTTGTAGCGGTAAGTTAATTAATGACGCGTAGATATCAAACGGATTAGGCAAAGCGCTATCTAAGAACTAACATGGCTAAAACTAGATTACGACTAGGGAATTTCCCTGCGAAGTGCACTCTGCCACGTGTGGCATTCTCTATTCCTTGCACTAGGTAACACTGACGACAATTCACTACGTCGGCACTAAATTTAATTACGTCCTGGGTGCTCGGGGACAGCGAACCAACACACTTATACTGCAATAATAACTTTACTACTATATTTATCAAGTCAATACGGCTCGTATTCGGTACAAATATGTAATGTTTTGATTGCTGAACACAGGCTTGATTTAATCGCGTGTAAGCTAATGTTTTGCAATAACATTTAGGTTGTCTGCCAGTTATCAGTACACTGTGTAAGCATGACTAATTCATTCTAGTGAATGCCATTGTATATTCGCAGGTAAATTTATTAATTATATTGTTTTGGATACGCTACACTTATATTTTCTCTGCTTCCTGATAATTCTGAGGACGTATAATACTAAGGGCCTGTTTCACAATCGACAAGTAAATTTATCTGCCGTTTAAAGTTGTCTCTCTCTTTGTCTATTTTCAAGCGTAAGAAAGAGAAAGGGCTAAATTTATCCGTCAAATATGCTTTACTTGTCGATTGTGAAACAGGCGGTAAGTTTGTTTCCACTATGATACGTAGTAAAAAAAAAACAGGGTGTTTAAAAATCTTATCCAGTAAATGTATTAAGAATTTAAGATCAGCTTCCGTGAGATCGTTTTCACTTTCCTAAAGGTCGGGCTTGTGCGTGTGATGTTCATTTATCTCGCTTCATTACGCGACGCGTTTCAACGCGCGGTAGCGATTTTAACAGCTCGTTGTCTTTTTGGAGGATATTAGCAAGTAGGTACTATTCTCGACAAATTTGTAAAGTGGAGGGTGATAAATGGAAAATGTAAAACTGGGTTTACTTTTATGGAGAGAGCGATCTCATTTGTAGAGTGCATTTCTTTTGTAGACTGAATTAAGTTAAGAATTAAAGATAAAAGTTTAGTTAAAATAACCGGATTCGCTGGAAATATTATGAGCGGATTTAATGGTCCAATAACTTTTTCTACTAGTCAATTGACAAACATGGCTACTTATTTGCCAGCGACTCCTTGTAGCTTTACACATTTATCAATACTACAAGTGTATAATGAAAATGATGTTACGTTTTTAACCAAGTGTTACCAGAAAGTAATCATTCCATCAAATTATGAAATGTAAACAATCCGGGTTGTTACTTTACATGGAGAATACTAATATTAGGTTGAATAAACTTTTAAATAATTTTATTTTCATAAAAGCTTTCGTGCAAGCTTGTACGTTAAAGTTTAAAAGTGCTTTTAAAAGGCGCTTTATCCGTGTCACGCGACTGGCCCGCTCCGATCGCAATCGACCATAATTAAATATCTTCTACACCCTTAATACGACAATTTATTTGCTTGTCGCTGCTCTTGAATTAATTAAGATTGATACGAAATGCTCTTTAACTGAGGGCAACTCTTTTTTTATAAAGAGTTTGAGCCCGAGCGAAAAGTATTGGTCTGACTTTCAACTCTTTAAAGACACGTACCTCATCAGTTTACCTGCAAAAACCTAATCGAAATTATTATTCCAAAATTGACGAGTGCTAAAAAGTGTTTCAAAATATTCTTTGTGTCTTTTTTGCTCACGCTGTATATATTACAAAGATTTGTTTGCCTTAGACACTCTGGAACAAATCAAAATATTGAGATGGATTTTTTTTCGCTTCTCGTTAGCCATTCGGATTGGATTTTGAACGTATGCAAAAATGTCTACGTGTTTAGTTGTAATGATGACGATGCAAGTTTATAGTCGGGCCTAAAATTGAGCAAGGTTATTTGAGGCACGTTCAAATTGTAGGTAACAAAGCAATGTTGGTAACGAAAAACAAATATTCTCAGGAAGATAGATTTACTTAAGGGAAACACATTTTTTTTTAAATAAGAGTACTTTCATTTAAATATTTTTCAACGATTCGCCTGAACCATTAATCAAACCATCTAAAATTACAAAAATTATACACTTCCAATTTATTGTACCATCCAATAGGGTCAACGATAAGGATCAAACCTGTCTTATTAACATTACCTCTAAACATAAGATCATTAAATCTGTCATATATGGGGGAGGTAGCAGATTTTCAAATGTGAATGTATTTATTCTTAAAATATAGGACCCAAAGTGGAATCTATATTCGGATCCATAATGTTTTTTTGTCCTACATTTGAATTCCCTAATATCGTTAGTCATAATGATTCATTGTCCTAACGCACATTAGCCCTAATGCGATTGTCCTAACATTGTTTGGTCGAATATTGTTTGCCCTAACGCTGATAATATATACAAATATTGTATGTACTAATATACAAAAAGCATAATATTCAATAGCCCTAATAGAGTTCATCAAAATCTAAACGACCTAATCTAAGTTGAGGGGGAAGGGATTTGAGAGGGGGAGGGGGTTGGTTGGTGGTTTAGAAGGAGAGGAGCACCTGTCAGCAAGTCGACGAAACCCCGCTACGTGGGGATTCTACTTTCTGCTCTGAGGGATACAATGTAACTAATGAACCTACCCGTTTAATGTTAGGGTCATTTTAAGGGCTTTTCTAATGCGGCCCTTTTGTGCTCTAACTATTTATTTATTTATTATAATAAACGTGCATTATGACTTTCATAATTAGTGCAAATACGATTAGGTATTTAGACGCTTTTGTAATGTAAAATTATGTTTAATGAATTTAATGATGTTTAGGTCAAAATAACGTTATGTCAAAAGACTCACTATGACAAATGTATGTTATACCAAACATTACTTAGAGCAAACATTCTATGGGATACGACTTTAGGACAAATGATATTATGGTTCGCGAATGACACCCGATTACTTTTCCTGTAAGTTCAAGGTTTGATATTCTCGTTCTCTTGGCAGGTAAAATGTTCCAGCAAAATAATTGATCTTTTTGAGCATTTTTATTTATAGTTACCTTCATTGCACCATCAAGTTTTTAACGTGCATCAATATATTTTTTAATAGTTTGCAATCGCCATTTTATCTTTTAACTTCTTAGATATGTGTTCAATTTAAATGAATGTTTCAAAATGCCTCAAGGATATTTTCACGGAAATAAATCATAACTAGTTTTCTAAGAGCTATAACATACCTTACGAATCCCGATGTTGTATGGTAAAAAACTATTTTCTTGTTAAATAGCGTTACTTTTTGGCTACACGTTTTACAGTTTTTTTTGTATTTTCGTTACCTATGATTTGATTGCGCGTTGTGAATTTGATAGTCTATGAGAAAAAGTGAATGTGACACACACACAGACAGACCTGGTGAAACCATAAGAGTTCCTAGCTGACCACGCAACCCTGAAAAGTAGTTTAATTTCGCGTTAGAAATGTAACGTAAAGTTCACCTACCTAATTGGTGTCTGTGAAGTTCCTCCGCCCATATAAAAGACTTCAACGCGCACGACCTGTTTTCAATCACCAGCGCTATATATAGTTTACCACTCTTGGATCTTAATGGCATACAAATAGAGTCGAAGATTGGTAAAGTAGTTTCTTGGTCAACTATACAATTATGTAGGTAGGTACATGTTGGTAACGTAATTTCTACGCGTGTGTGTGTGTGTATTCGACATAATATTTGATCTAGTGCATAGTTCATTATCACAACAGTCGTTATCGATACGACATTCGGTTATTATTTAAAACTGTCCATGTAAAAAAGCATAATTTAACTCATTATAGGCTAGCGTTACCGTTTTGGCATTACATTAAAATTCGAAACAGATAAACAATAGGAATTATTCGTGACTTTTTTTCTCAGCTTCAATAAAAGCTGATTTATGTAACCAAACAGTTAAGAAAAATCATTTTTGAATGTGTATAAAAATAACCAAGATTTACGCCAGCAAAGATTAGTTCCTATGTACTTCTAGCAAAACAGAATTTAACATGCACTTTATATGGCCGACCTGTTACATTTCCGGTAGGGGTCCATATTGACTCGCATAAAATTCTTATTCCTATTTTTTGATTTCCTACCGATTTGTATTCATAACAATCACTCTTCATAAATTTTTTCGTCATACTTTTTTATTCATAATTTTTAAGTCATAATTATCGCAATTCATAATGCATTTTTTTTAAGAAACTGTTACTTTTTGTGATTTTTTATAAATCTAACCTAACCTAACCTAACCTTATTTACACGTAAGATATTTAAGAAATTGTGAAAAGTGTACGGCTTCATTAATATTGGCGTTATGAATTCTGATGATTATGAGTTCCGATCGTTAGTACTAAATTTATTTATGAAGAGTATGAAGAGTGATCATTATGATGTAAAATGGTATGAGAAACATTTTCGGACTTCCGATAATAGGACTTAAAAAGTTATGTGAGTAGATACGCACCCTTCCGGTAGCTCTGCCTACCCCACTGGGAATGAAGGCGTGAGTGTATGTATGTATGTTACATGACGTCACAGTGCATGTTGGATCTGTCTGTCTAATTAGCAGTTTCAAATGCTTTTATCCTCCGTATTGCTTGGCCGATTTTACATACATACATACATAAACTCACGCCTTTATTCCCAGAGTGGGGTAGGCAGAGCTACAGAATTACCAACAACTCTAAAAACTTGTTAATAATTCTGTAACCACATTTTGCACTTTTAGGCTAAGATGTTTACCAGTGTATTAGTGACAGGTTGCAAGCCCATCGCCTAACAGTACTATACGCCTTTATTCCCTTAGCCGTCTCTTACGACATCCACGGGAAGATATTAATTTTAATTTTAATTTTCTCTATTACGTTATTTTCATATTTTGTTGACAAATGCAATTAAAACAAACATGCATATCCCTTATTCAGCCTATTGTCTTGCGTATTTGCATGTTGACTTGTCTCCTGCGTGATGGAACAAATTTTTAACGAGGTTGAAATTTATTGACCCAAATAATGGCGCACTCCTTTATGTAATTTGATTTTTGACTACAACATCTGCCGTTTGCGTGTTGAAAATTACAAGTCAATCCAAGCGGTACAGCTGCTCGGAACTAACAAGGCTGCAGTCCTAGTGTTACCATGAACAAATAAATAAGTTAACGTGCTTTAATTATATATTATTTTTTGTTCGCTCGTTTAGATGGTACAAGTGGATGGCGCATTTGCGGCGGCTACAATTATTCACGCCAACTTATTTAAGATTTGTTATCTTTTTAGTTAAGTTGAAGTAGCAACATTGTGTGAGTGAGTAAACTTGGCATTATTTTAATAACTATAGGTTGTAACTTAAATGTAAACCTAAATATATGCAGCTTTACGTGTTATTTAGAACTGCTTCATACTAACGTTGTCTTGGCAATAACAAATTCAACAAAAAATAATTATCCAATTTGGTGGACACATTTGGGCGATTCATTAATATTTTATTTATAATATTTATGAAATTTTATTGGAATATATTTGAATCACAGTGTTTTAGTTGGATTATTCCTAGTGCACCCGTTGCCACCTAGCATACTTTTGTTGCCACTTTGAACTTTATTCATCAGTCATAAGCCAGCTAAGTGTGCGGTAACAGATGGGAATAACCCCTTTAGTTAATATATTCTCATCTAGTTGGAAATCGTTAACTGTCTCGATATGAATTTCGATGACAGTCCTATCCTACGAATATTATAAATGTGGAAAATTTACAGGATGTTTAGATCTTCAACGACGCATAAATGGTCTTCTCTTAGGCTATTTTGTTTATCTCGTAAAATTATATAGTTCTCAAGGGAGATGCTGGAAAAGACAACCGGTGGCGCGTGCTGTAGACTAGCATAAGAGTGTATGAGAACGAGTGAGAGAGAAGTAGAATCCCGAAGGCTGTTTTGTTTTGTGTTTTGTGTTGCTTATTTGTTTTGATGTATCTTTGATTAAAATTACACACAAAGGGCTGGATGGATTTAGCTAAAATAAAGCACATAGTTAAATTATGTTCTAACACGTCCGTCAGATTCGTCTTTCGTCAGATCATTAGTTTTTTCCTTAAAGGTTAGAATTTTGAAACTGTTAACAGCAATCCTCGTGATTCCTGGTCCGTCACAGGTGTCACAGGTTTGAGTTAGATTAAAAATAGGAGCTCTGACGAAAGGGTTATTAGATGTTATACACATCCCTCATTCCTAATTAAACTGAACTGAAATTAAAACTGTTTCTGACGAAAGAGGAATCGGATGGACGTGTTCTAAATCATTACAACTATGCCGAAATTTAGCGGACGAAGTCGCGAACGTTAACGCCAATAATTCATAAGTACTACAATAAATCTCCAATGCAATAAATTCATGTTACCATAGCTATTACTAGAAAACTATGCTGTTTGAATCCAATACCGGCTGGCTATTATTATGCATTCAGCGTCAGGTTTCCGCCGCGACTGGCTCGCCGTCCAAGCTGAAGTTTTAATAAGAGTAGACGTACTCTGGGTAGTGATTCTCTGAACAACGACGGTCGGACGGACGGACGAGTGAATGTCCAAGCGGCGAGTTTAAGTAGTCCCGTCAGTGCGAACGAAACATATTTTATCGCGTGCATTTTTAATTTAGCAGCATGGTTTCTGCCGATGGATCGAACGTATAAGCTGCTTAGTTGAAAATGCACGCGCTAAAATGTGTTATGTTCGCTCAGACGGGACTACCTAAACTCGCCGCTGCGATTTCGCTCGTTCGTCCGCCCGTCCGTTGTTGTTGAGAGAATCACTACCCTGGTGAGTCGAAAATAGTCGCTACTAGCTCGGTAGTGTGGGCTTTGAGTTGTATAGCGCTTTGCAGTGTCAGAGCAGTGCTATAGTATATTAAACTGATATTTCACTAAAAGAAAAGTGCATTAAAATTTTGAAAACACAAAACGATACAATTGACAACATTTCATTTTGGTGACACCTGCAAATTACTATACGAATCGAAAGGGTTTTGCCTCCTGAACACGGCCAAATATTTATTTAGATATATTTTTTTTTATTTACAAAATTACAAGTAAGTTAATAAAAATATCGAGTTTTACCAATACTATGCCTGAATAGATATTGCCTTTTTCACGAGAAAAAAAGCTGTCATACTTCAAATTTGACATTGACACTATTGACAGATGGATAGATACTTAGAGAATTATCGGTTGACATGATACTTTTTTATATACAGATTGGACTAACGTAATATGTCCATTGTGTCGTAGAAATTAAGTTACGCCCTTTAAGAATAAGTACATCTTAATAAATTAATAATAAAATAATTACTCATTCTAGAGAAAATTTCAAACTATTAGTGTCTTCCTCCTTCCAAACAGTATCTATAAAACGAATAAAATTAAAGTCTTGAAAATATGTTTGAGATCATAGATATGATTAGCCAAGTATGATTGAGACAAATCATTATCGTTAGCAAATTATATCAGTTAAGGGACGTCCAATACTGATACTGGGTCTTCCAACGATTGACCTCTAAGTCACCTCATCGACTCTTGTCACAAAGATACCCTTATTAAGTCTCTTATCTTAAAAAAGCAAAATCTAAGAATGCCTCAATGACCTGTCTTCTCTGCCCAAGGAGTTCAGATGATACCCTCGAAGCTGGCTAGCACGTCGGTTCATTTTGTGCGTCTTCCGGTACGCGGTTAGTGGTCACCACTGTAGAACTTTTTGGCTTCATTCTATGTACGAGCATAATGGACTCTTAACATTATTTGGTCAATATCGGTTACTTTGGTTCTTCTGCAGATGTTGTCTCACTATTATATCGAAGGGAAACACAGAACCAAATCTTATTTTACTGTGAGAGCCCACAGGCCATTGGTCATCACTTTTAAAACGTACTATTCGAAGATTTTAGTCTGCGAGACACTGCGGTGTTTAGAACGATTCCGAACATTTTCCGAAATCGATTTAACGACTGACCTTTACTACGAAGAAGATCAATCATCTACTCTTCTTAAAAATCATCAAAAAGGTTACTTCGAACATGATTACGAACTTCCAATAAAGTTCGAAATAATTTCTAAACGAATGTATTCTGGTTTGTGTGTACTAGAAGCGTTACTATAAACATTGTAAACGCCTCTAAAGTATATATATTGAACTAGTGTGTAAACGACCGCGTGTTACTAATACATTCTTACTTTGTTAATCCCATCGAGCCTGTTTCTCTATTTGCTGCGCGGGCGCTTGTCGCTTTGTAAAAACCCGTGGCATCCAGGGGCATTTCTCGCAGTGTTATTATGATTTACTGATATTAAGATGGTATTTATTACTTGCTCGTTTTTCCATTGATACGTTGCAAAACACGTTTAATTGCTTTTGGACGGACGATTCATTTATTGCTCGGAATTTAAACTTCGTAATGAAGTGGATAATTATTTCGGATGGATGAATAAAGTAAATGACAGCTTTTGTGAAACATTTTTTAAAAGTATTAAAAATTAGCTTTGACCTGCGTAGACCCTTGGATCGTTGTTCCAAAAAGTTCATTTAGATGCTGTAAAGATAATAGTAAAATATATTAGTTTTTCTTAAGGTGAATGTCACTGGCAGTTGCTAGGTTCATATTACTGCATCTGGCTAGTAATGTAACCGTAAAGTACTAAGTACCAATTTCACCTTACGATGTTAAATTTAATCAATGTCAATCGACTGTTAGTTTTTAGATATATTTTGACAGCTGTTAACGCTCTAATCGTTTGTTAAGTGGTTTACATCGTATGGTGAAATTGGTATTAAATACATTAATTGTTATTCCGTAAAAGTTATTTACTTCTACATTTTAATTATTTCTATTTATTTTGCGAAATCATAAGAGACTTACGGATTATAAGTTAAATAAAACTAAACGGGCCTTTTTTTGATTTGATAATTAAAATAATTTCTGGTAGCATATTATTGTATTGTCATTGTTCTGAGCTATGATTAAGGTTTCATTGGGAAGCTAGATCAATGAAATAAATAGAACGTACAAAAGCATTGAGATAATAAAAACGTACTAAAAATAGTGAATGGATTACATTTCAACTTCGTAATTAATTTATATGGAAACCTTACCTTGACGTTTCTACTTAAATCTGTCAGCCACCTGTCTAATGTAAAAGCTCTCCAGTCTTAAAATAATCAAACGGATTTTGCTCTTAGATGTTTTCAGTGTGCCATACACTATTCGTGAGTTCTTAATTTATTTGTTAGTTATTAAAGTGTAAGTTATTCCAATACTTAAAGATTTTGTTTTTTTTTGCTGTAAATTTTGAGTATTCTTGTATATTTTAGTGAAACGATATTATTTGATATTTTGTTTTATTTTATTAAACACAATAAAAATGTCGGTCGAGGCGAATGCATTTATTGTAACAAAAGAAGACGAATGGACGTCTTATTCTTCGCCTGTAATTTGGGTTCGCGGTTACATAAGGGCTTATATTATTCTGGTGTTTAGTAGTTCTGACAAATTCAATCTAAAAGTGAGTGGCGACTTCCGTAAGTTGATAAAAGCGTGTAATTGTAACGTCGTCGGCCATTTTGTTTGCGGGTGGGGTCGTTGCGATCCCGCCTTGCGTTTCCGCCACAGGATAATTAAATACTACCCCACCACAAGTCTTCCCCTCCAAAGGCTGCACTTTGCTATACAACTGCTTTTTGTGGTTGTGAAGACGTTTTATAAAGTTGAGCATTGAAAGGAGTTGAAAGTTATAAAGGGATAAACGCAAATTTATTTCTTTCACGCAACAAAGTTGCTTAAAAATAATTTACCTTCAAATTGTAAACACGATTTTAACTTAATATTTCATTATTGACATATCCACATGCGTTTTTGCGTAGCGTTTTAAAATATTTTTTCGCGATTCCTGCCGATGTTAGCAAAACGTGGGATGGACATAATATTATTTGGTTATATTAACTTTGCGTTACTGCGTTAGTTTGGGTTGGGACTTTATACAATTCAACAGTTAATAATTAACAATTTAGCATAACCAGGTCGGGACAAAGGAAATTTAACATCACACGTTAGGTTTCTATTCATAACTGGAGAAGCCGGACGAAGGTAGGCGGCGGTCACTAATGTAGCAAGTAACGAAAGTTTAATCCGACGTATTCTACGTATAGTAACGGCTTTATGGCTTATTGTCTGCGGAAAGCATTATGCTGTCCGTTTATTCGTACCTCCTTCGCTTTCCGATTGTTATTCTACATCCATTTGACTGGCCAATCCGACGCCTTTAGAATTTATCTTAATGGTTATTTTAGCTATCAAAACATGTGCGATCTCCGCCAAGGTAGCGCCTCTCATCGGCCATCACTTTGGTTAACGGTTTTTGAAGTTTAATTGTGGTCGTTCTAGACGCGTTCTCTGCAAAAGGCCCAGTTTTATTTGATTTTTATTTGAAGAGAATACAAATTGTATTCATTAATGAGACAGCCGTACATGATCGGTTCACTTCGTTTGGTAATAATTATTTTGAACGAATTGTATAATCTACTGTGCATGTACCACGACTCAGGCTGCGAGTTTCTAGACTTACAATGTAATCTTCATATGTACAGTAAACCAATTTGATTCCTGGGCCACTTCGGACTGTGTCGACGTGACGTTGTATACAAAATCATAAGAAGTCCAGTTTGTTTGCCAATACGAAATGTAATCACTGTCGAATCCTGTGCCAAATGTGTGTGGAATACTGTCTCTGAATCAGGTATTTGTATTTAAATGCGCTTTGAAATAAGTACATCCTTGGTTTACATTTAATTGCATTGCACCCAAGCCGTCGGGTGCGCGTGCCTCTGATTTAGAGCAAATTGAACTGGGAGATTGGCTCGCGGGAGATCTCATTTGACGCTGCGACGCGTCCAATTGTCTAAGTCTTCGACTCTATCTATTGTGTCGAGTTATCACCGCCCCGATATTAATACCAGACTTGCTCGTATTCCACCCGATGCCGGAACGTATTGGTTTTGAGTATTGTATTATTTACGGTTAGAAATATACTCGGTATTGCCAACCACGTTGGTACTTGCTTTTATTGATGTTTCTTTATGCTCCGACGTTTCAGTAATAAAATATGGTTTCAATTCTGGTTTTGGCGGTAAAGGAACTCAGATACGATATCATAAACCTGGTATCTTCTTATTTAGTGCTAGCTTTTACCCGTTACGTGAAATCCGTTTGGAACTGTCAATTTTAGCGGATAAAACTAGCTTATACCAGTATCCGGCTTCCAAATATCTTTGTACTAAAAGCCCGTCAATCCGTTATGTGCTAGGTTAACCAACAAATAGACTTTCAAGTCTTTATTTATGTTTCCTCAATTTTAGGAATGTCTGCTAAGTAATTTGTTTGCACTAGGTATTTCCTTTAATTAATTATTTTAAAGTCACTTACATTACGCATCTAGAAAAATAACCAGAAAAATATAAATCTTTGTCCGTCACTAAAGAAAGCGGCCTGTAGAGAATCCCGCAAGGAAATTAAATACGTTTTGAAACTATTGCAATCAAAGAGTGTTCCAGACAAACAATTAGATTTCATGACGCAATGAAAACCATAATACTCTTACTGGAACATCGACGCGGAACATGTTACCGAGACTGCTGTTAAAACTTCTTTAATTTGCATTCAAAGCGCCCTTTGCCGTTTCATCACATTTCGCTGATGGTATTTGGAAATTGGCCGAATATTGGCGGAGTGTTGACGTAGATTATATCCTGCAGCGCATTCGGTTCGTTTTAATTGCGGCGCGGACGTGAGCGCCTGCGCTGATTTAAGGCAAATTGAATGCTCGGAGCCCGCGCCGGCCGACGTCTCTTTCGTCCGCGCGCACCTATCAATTAACTAGAACGCGATCTGACTACATCGCGGCTTTAAAATTGCTCCGCTGTCGCTAAGCAGCTTGTTATTATAACGAGATACTGTTTAACACGCCTGATGCGAAGCAGTAATTCCAGTATTTAAATAACCAAGCGAAAATAATTGAATACGCCAATTATGTTTTAGAAAAAAATCTTCATTCACTTATTTAACCAACGAAATATTACTCGCTGCTGCTGCTAAGGCAAACATACAAATCTAACAAGCAAAGTGAAATTAAAAATCGACTTAATTTTTGTTAAGGGACATGGGTAATAGGTACCCCAACATTAAGGGTGAATTATTTTATTGTCTCTCGGGACCTAATAAATCGTTTTCTGGGAAAAAGTACCTAGTCTTTGTACTACGTGCTTCAGAAACAAATTTAAAACGACCTAACAAGCTTTCACTATTATATTAGTAGGATAAGACGGTGAATTGAATAGTTCACACTGAACATGAATATGATAGGACCCCGGTATCACCCAGAGAGCGTTCCGCGAGTAATTGAGGGCACGAATATTTAATGAATAGCGGATTACGTCGCTGTCAGTCTACACATGACAGAACAATAAGGAATATTCGGCTCATTGTGGCTTGACATTAACTGCAGAATATTCTGACGTCGTAATTCTGGGTCATTTGAGATTGACTATTCAACTGAGCTAAGCAGTTTCTATATTTATTAAGCCGCCAATTAAATGCTTAGCGCGAAAACTTATGCGCTTCAAATCTCTGTTGCTTATTACTAAGAATTTTAGCAAGTCACGTCCTGAATCTAGTCTTATTTCTCCACAAGCGGTCCAATTGGCGCTACTTTAGTGTTTTCCACGAAACATGATTAACAAAGGTGAAGTACTTAACGCAGTAGGCAGCTTTATTGTTGTGTATTTTTTAGCCGCAGTAACTGTAACTAATGGACAAGCTGTGAGCCGAGCCGTGGTATCTGTTTAATTGAATTCTCTAAAACGGCGTAACGAATGTGTGATTCATTTTTTATTTCCGATCCAATAGTCATTGATGGCTTTGAGTGCTCACAACAACTTGAACGTTTAGAGTCTAAATATTGTGTCTTTCAAATGTGGTGAGTTTATATTACAGTTATAATTGATTGCAATCAGTTTTGGATCGTGACCCTTGGATTTTTTTGGTCAGTATTTGCTATCTTTCTGGAAAAAAATCTTTTGTATTTATCAATACGCGCTACTGAGGTATTTAGCAGTTTAAGTAATTTTTAATATTGTTAGCATTGTTTCATTACAAAGCTGGTAATATACGCTGAAATAAGATTTGCCAAATAAAATATAGTGACAATAACTTAATTAAGCAGCCGATTATTAAATATGTTGCCGAATTCACTCTAAATAGCGTACTAGTTTACCAAGCTCTTTATTGCCAAGCTTTAGATTACCTGTAAAAAAATTATTATCAGTACTTTTCTACAACTATTATTGATTTAAATATTTAAGGGAAGGAGTCAAGCTGAGTCCAACCTGCATCATGCGTCACAAAAACACTAAGAAAACATTACTTGCCTACAATTCAATTTCCCATCAAACCAGTCGCACTAACAAGGACACGTTATCGACATCTCGACACGGTTTTATCCGCGGCTACAAATTGCTGTTGGCCCGTTAATTGATCAAAATTGGTTTCGGAATGACTGGTGTTTTCGGTTCTGCGAAGTGCACGCGACTAATGATAACTTCTGTACTATAGAAGTATTGTAATGTAACAACAAATTTGAGTCAGGCGATGTGCTGTTTTATGTCTTATTGCTTAATGGTGTAAATTGTCTGAGTACGATATGGAGTTATGGTTGTTCTTCTGAAGTCGTCAGTTGCGCAGTAATGGCCGATGCGCGGGAGTGGGCCGCTGCTGAGTCAGGATATTTGAACGCTGGTGCCGCCAGGTAGCCGCTTCCTCATTTGTTATGTTGTCATTATAGAGTTATTATGTGCTAATGTGTTAACATTGTTAATGGAGTCGGATAATTATGAGGTTATGACAAAAAGCGATGTATTTATCATTGCTACCGAAAAGTTTTGTTTAGATGAGATATAGAAATAAGCTTTTATTTGGAACTGCTTGGTGTTGTTTTTGGTGAATAAGACTATAGACCATACATGAAACCTAAAAAACAGAAGTCAGTACAATGCAAAAACTTAAGCAAAGCCCTTGCATGAAGAATGTCAAACGGTCTATACAGATGTGTTATAAATACATGCCAGCTTTACTAACGTTTATTACCTCTAAAGGCTATTTCATTCAGTTAGGTAAACGTGGCATGTATGACAACTACGAGTATCACAAGCACACAGATAAAAAATCTAGCTTAAATAGATTGACAGTACTTAACCCTTAAATGCATGTTTTTTTAATTGCTTCTAATTTCTATTACACATAATAGTGTGTTGATTATAGGCAAACATTTTTAAGTTTTTGTTATGTTAGGACGCATCCTACATCATTTATTTAAGGGTTAACTGATTTCGCTTGCGCCCAATATATTTCAAATACAACCCTATTCAATAAAACAATGTCTTCCATTCTTTGAAAAGTGGTAACATATAATACAAGATGATTGTTATTTACCAGGAAGTCAATGCAATGCAGTTCTATCCACATGATTTAACTTCAGGAAGCTGGAGCATAAAGAAAAACCGCATGTACCGCCGCGGGGTGGAATGCTAGTTTATTTTGAATTCCCGGCACACTCGCGCCTCCTTGTTTGATTGTATTTCACTTAATCCGTCCGTTCCGCTCATTCTCTATGGTAATTCATCGGTTGCATTGTTTTATTAGGGTTCTGTTTGAGCTTTGTTTTTATTGAAAACTTGTACTTATCGTAAAGGACCACTCTATGTTCACACCCTGTTCTTGGAAACTAGTAATTACGTGGGTGCTATTTTATTTTTGCCGCATTTTTTTACAGCGATACTGAGATTTGGCGTTTTTTAACGAATAACGCGCCATTGGTAGTTAAAACGGGCCCAGTTGTCCACACCCGACGTTTTATGTTGCCACTTTCAACTTTATTCCACTGTAATAAGCCAGCTAAAGTGTGCAGGTGTGGACAACTGGGAATAGCCCGTTAAAACAGCATATAAGTTATTTACATTTCCACGTACTTAGGGTGACGGCACAAATGATGGACACTTTTAGCTAACAGGCACCAGTAATGGACACTTTACTTTGAATCGGCCCTAAATTGACTGTCGCAAAACAAATGAATAACCTTTATCTTCTGTAAAATAAGAATCAAGGGTCCATTATTGGTGCCTTGTCCATTACTGGTTCCACCACCCTATTTGGGTGATTATAACTTTCTGAATGCTTAACAACTTAAACCTTTAGGCATCGATTCTACCATAAACGCTTTAGCTCAATGAACTGTCAGTCTATGGTTCCCGCACACGCCTTCCCTGACTTAACCCGGGTGATTGCCTGTCGTTTCTTCCAATCAATTTGGTCGCTATCATCGTTCTGAGCGGTTTCGAACTCAATCATCGTCGTACTCACATGAACCACGAATTTCTAGAACATCCAATATTTCGCCTCCTTCGCATGCTGTAACGTTATTAAAAAAAGATGAACTATATTAAAGATGTACTGAACCTTCTTAGAACAAGATATCTTAAAAACTTATATTTTTTGGATCAAATACCCGGTCGAACCACTCTCGTTTGCACCTTGTCAGCGCCAGAGATTCAATCTCACAGTCCCTAATTGCTGATATTCCATTAAAGTAATAAATACGCAGCGCTCTAGCACCTTCTTATTAGAGGCGTGTGATTACTGCACTCTGCTGAATCTATTACGTCACGGTTTGTTAATGTGTGACGTGTGTACGTCTTGATGTGTATCTGTCCGTATTTGTTTAAGTGCACCTATACTTACGCATACACGTGCTTGGGGGAGGCCTATGTATAGCAGTTGAAGTGGATATAGTCAGCATGGTTCTAAAAAGGGTTAAAGCCTGCCACATTTTAAATGGTAGATAATGGTAATAATGGTAGAATTTTTGCAATTAATCTTGGGACGACGAATTATTGATACGTTTTTTTACAAGGCAAAACAAGTAGAAAAGTCAAAGCTAACGAAATGAATGATACTCTTTTCTGTAAAGAAATTGTAAAGCGTTAATTTACATGCTTCTTTTTCTTTACTTACTTTTCTTTATTTGTATTAAGAAGTTTTCCAAAGATTGATGTGTCATCTCGTCATAAAAGAGCTTTATTTCCCCCAAACTGACACGTTCACACCATATTGAGTCATACACATTTTTTTGACTCGCCGCGTAAGTTCTCACGCGCGCATCTGATTGCCACAAGAGGAGGCCGATAAAGCTGTATCAAGCTGGTGCAAGCGTTAAGAGCAAGAGGAAAATCTGTGCAGAAGATTAGAACAAAGAGACTAGCTCCTTATGGAAATGTAGCTGTTAAGAACAAAAGGAAAGAGTTTTGAAGTTTCGGCTTTGCATGAAGTAGGTATCTAAGAACGCAATTTAAAGTATGTTACATTGCATTGAAAAGGGTTTTCTTACATTTTAATAAAAAAGAACATTAACCAAACTAATTTAATAACTTGCAAAGGAGGTACACCTTCCGCAATACGAGGGCTGCCTTTTAAGTTCTGTCGTTTGCAAACCTCCCGTGATTGCATAAAAAAGAACTAGTGTCATCTTAAAATATTTGAATTTAGAATTCGAAAACAAAAGAATGACTCGAAATCGGCCCAACCGTTTTAGTACAGCGTTCGTTCAAAGTTGACAAGTCAGTTGTGAAAATGGAAATTTCGAAGGAAAATTTACGTGCGATAATTTTTTACAACTTCAAAAGGGGCTTAACGCGACTTCAGTGCTTCGAAGAGTTGACTACGGTTTTCAATGATAAAGCACCATGCCTCCGGACTGTGGAACGCTGGTATTTAGAATTTCAACGTGGTTGCTCTAGTCTTGGTGATAGACATCGTGAAGGTCGACCAAAAACAGCCGTAACCCAGGAGAACATTGATGCTGTACGGCAACTGATCGTCGAAGATCGCCATGCGACATACCGTGAGATAGAAGCTTCCTTAAGTATTTCAGGGACCAGTGTTCACAGTATTTTGCATGATCACTTAGGCCTAAAAAAGTTGATCTCACGCTGGATACCACATTTACTCAGTGAAGACCAAAAAACGGCTCGCGTTCGATGGTGTCGTAAAACTCTGCGGCAATTCAACCAAGGAAACTCGAAACATGTTTACGACATTATCAGTGGTGACGAATCTTGGATATATGCCTACGATCCCGATTCTAAACAGCAGTCGACTGTTTGGGTGTTCCAAGATGAGCCAAAACCAACCAAAGTAATACGCTCACGGAGCACTTCGAAAAAAATGGTCGCCACGTTTGTGGCGAAAAGTGGCCACGTTGCCACCATCGTGCTCGAGGATCGTAAAACGGTTAATGCTGACTGGTATACCACTGTCTGTTTACCAGAAGTCATCGGCGAGTTTCGAAAAAATAACCCAAGACGTCGTATAAGACTGCACCACGATAATGCGAGCTCGCACACAGCCCGGCAAACAATTGCGTTTTTAAAAGAGCAAAACGTCGAAATTCTGGAACACCCGCCGTACAGTCCAGACTTAAGCCCTAACGATTTTTTTACTTTTCCAAAAATCAAGCAACGACTTCGTGGTCAACGGTACCAGACGCCTGAAGAAGCCGTTGAGGCATACAAAACGGCCATTTTGGAGACCCCGACTTCGGACTGGAATAAGTGTTTCGAAAACTGGTTCGATCGAATGAAAAAGTGTATTACATGTCACGGTGATTACTTTGAAAAACAATAAATACCATTTAACACTTAAATTGTCTTTAGATTTTCCAAACGACACAACTTAAAAGGCAGCCCTCGTAGTTTATACTATAGTCACACATTGTATTCTATACTTAGTTTACATGACAGGTGTCAAATTGGGTCTTTTAGTTACACCGGCTATAGGTAGTTTTATGTATAAAACATTGTACAGGTATTGTTTTACAGTTATTTTGAACCTGTGCTGTAAAAAAAGTAATAATATTTAATTTTAAATTAATTTGTTATTAAATTTTAATTATCACGCGGTGATATTTCATCATTCTATATTGTGTAAACTCTGTGTTGTTCTCTGAACTAGCTAATTGTGCATTATTATTTGTAGTTGTTAATTAAATTGCGTGTTTAGTTTAATAAATTTAATGAAATTTTCATATTTACAACCTTGTTCAAAAATAAATTACATTATTTTAAAACAGTGACATTCGTGTAAATAAAGTTCCTGTTCCATCGGGCACAACACGAATACTAACCTCGCGCTCGGCGGGCCCGGTCGGGTTTTCACTGTAGCGGGTGCAGGTGATGTAGTGACAGCTACGTGAATATCGAGGTCGAGGTGAGTCCTCATTGCGAAGCGGGATTAAAATATTCCGAAAGGAGTAGAAAATGCTAGTCGCTTGTCACTTGAACTGCTGCATGCCATAGTATACGGCAACGACAGCGATCTCGGCCGTCAAACGCGCGGGCAGACTACGTGTGTAATGACACGATTGCTGATACTGTTAACAATAGATAAGCATTTGAGGCTTGGTTGGAATAGAAATTGATGGCCAGCTGTAAATATTGTTCCTCAGCAGTGGTATTTATTAGATCATCCTTTTTTGTTCAATCAATCTATTTAAACGTTTCTCAATGAATTTGTCTTGTTTGTTAGTATCAAATTTATATATAAAATAAACTATATATACCTATTTACTTTAGGAAAATGTAAATATAATTTGATGTATCGATAAATTTGTCATGTAATTTATTCTGTGTTATACTGAGTATTAAAATCTGAAATCTAATTCAGATTTATTTTTTGTGAATTTATTATTCTGCTTGTGTGTTTTCACCTAGGGCCTGATTGAGAACTCATTTCAATCCATTTTATGTCTTAAAAAGATTTTATTTTACGATGGTTTTTACCTAAATTAATTTTATGAAAATCGATTACGTTAATCTAAAGTTAGATTAGAAGCATTCATCGTGGAGGGATTATTTTATTCGTTTTTATATTTTAAGTATCGAACGGAAAAGAAAGTGCCTTCGCACACATCCTACTAATATCATGAATGCGAAAGTTTGTGTGTGTGTTTGTGTGTTACTCCTTCACGGTGCAACGTCTAGACCGATTTGGATGAAATTTGGAATGGAGATAGCTTATACATCTACATACATCCCATCATTATCATCCCTTTATCCCGGAAAATTTAAAATTTCCCGAGGGAGTAACGATAATAGAAATCTACGCGGACGAAGTCGCGGGCAGAAACTAGTATTATAATACATCTGATCTAATACACTCATCTGTTTTGCACCAACTTGCTGCTATTGTTGTTATTGAAGCAGTTTTTCGGTGTTTGTTAATTAAATGTCTGTAATACTGTTAGACGATGGCCGTGCCACCTGTCACTAATACGCTGGTAAAAATCTTAGCCTAATTGTGCAAAATGTGATTACAGAATTATTAACAAGTTTTACGAGTTGTAGGTAGTTCTGTAGCCCTGTCTACCCCACTTTGGGAACCAAGGCGTAAGTTTATGTGTGTTAAATACATGTACAGAGAAGACACCGGTATTGACACATAACTTCAAATAATGGGGTTACCATGCATGTCCTTAGACCTATATACAATTGAAAAATCGGATGCTTTAAAGAATAACTCCAATTCGTCATAACTATCTTGCCATTTAACTTAAACAATCATTCGCTAGATAAGATCAACGAAGTACCATTGAATATATTTGTGATATCATAATTGCGGGAAAGTAGTAATCATGAACCCAGATCTTGCTCTACGATTTGTAGTGATTAAATGAATAGCAACAACGAAATAGTGCACACCGAAATGCGTATGTGCACTCCGGAGGCACTTAACGTTCGACTCGTTTAAGTAAACAAGGTACACGTCCGACCGTCGGCTTCGTCTTGTTTTTACCCGTCTCAGTCTACCGCTCCTCGCTTGTTATCTTGTTATCCTATCTACTCAAGATGTACCTTTTTGCACAGATGCACTCAATGTATGCATACCTATTCGAATACCCATAATGATTTCCACTTGTAAACCATGCAGCTCGAGCACACTTAATTTAAATTGGCTGGCTGGCAAAAAAGCTATTTGTACGTTCGCAATAAAGGTTCTCGAAAGGTTACCTACTTACTAACAATATGGCCATGTCCTCATGACTACTACTTTATACGATAACTCGGTATAATTGGACAAAGAAAGTCACGTTTTTCCTGAAATACCATTCGCGGTTACAATACTGTCGTCGTTTATGGTGTTAACGAAGCCAAAGGTCTCCGAGCTGGCGACCTCACAATGAAACGCCTATTAGATATGTCTGAATTAAGTTAACGCTTCTTTCTTCTTTTATAAGTGGCAAATAAATACAACGATAAATCTGCATTAAGTTTCAAAAAGCTTGTTAGAGACATTTAATTTTAAGCTCCATTCTTTCTATTTCGGGGTGCACTAGGTGATCAATTAAATCTTGGATGGTGACTTACTTGCGTAACTATTACTGAGCAGTTTGTGATGTTTTTAATAGAAGAAAAAAGGAAATAGGTATCCAAGTTTGTTTGTATATTCGCCATTATGTATTAGGAACATACTTTTGAAATGGTTCACGAATATAAACACTTTTTTTCACGCGGGGCTACTTGCAGCAAGCTTTAAATGTCCTAAAGTCCATGTAATTGTATCTTTCTTCGCCAATATCTCAATACCAACAGCACCGAATGAAACGTTTTATTTGAAAATAAGATCCTCGTACTTCTAAGCTGGATTAAATATAATAAACACGTAATGTTTTATGCGGCATTACTAATCGTTTGAAATTTATTAAGTTGGTACAGAACACTAAATATCACAAGTATAAAATAAAATTAAAATGCTTTTTTTATACCCGTGTGGTTGCCGGATTAAAATAGTGCCACTCCATGGATCGTGGATGTCGTAAGAGGCGACTAAGGGAATATAGGCTTGTAGTACTGTTAGGCGATGGTCTTGCAACCTGTCACTAATACGCTAGTAAACATCTTAGACTTTATTATGCAAAATGTGGCTACAGAATTATCAACAAGTTGTAGGTAATTCTGTAGCTTTGGTTTCATTACGGCTTAATTTCGTTTTACCTTTTTACCTTTACTCCTTGATCTCAAAAGGACTAAGTGTCAAAATACCTAAATCCCAGAATACCTAAAAAAAATTCACATAACACCGGATTCTCAATATGGCTGAATTTTAAAATGTCTTAGGCTCATAACGACCAAACTTCACAACACCTTTATCTCAAAACATCATAATTTCAAAACAACCAAATACCAAAATACCTAAAATTGAAAAAGTTTTACCTAACCTTCATGCATATATACTATCTTTCTTAAGTACTGGCCACTTGAAAGAAGTGAAAACGAATTTAGGCATTTTGAGACTATGATATTTTGCCATTCCGGTGTTTTCGGCTTCAGTTATTTTGAAAGTTTGACGTATCTATGATTCGGTATTCGAAAGAAATGTACATTTCAATATTTAGGTATTTAAGGAATTAAAGTTTTTAGGTCAAAGGTGACTGAGGTGGTGAGGTGGTGAGGTGAGGTGAGGTGAGGTTTTAGGTGACTTTCCATCATTTTAAGAGTGAGCCATTTTGATATTAAGGTTTTACAGGGACCATGGCATTTCAAAATTTCGTCAAATTAGAGAATAAGGCATTATGCAATTTAGATTTATTGAAACCTAAGCATTCTGTAGCTGTGCCTACCCCACTCTGGGATAACAGGCGTGAAGGTTGTATGTATGTTAATAAATGCTTTTATAAACAATGATTACAGAAAAATTAAAAAACTTTTTTCATGTCGGGTGGATTACAATGTACAGTCGACGCCATAAATATGTTTACACTTTAGTACCTCGTCACTTTACCCGCTATGACAATTTCAAATGGCAGTTTAAACATGACGCTAAATAGACAAGGTACTAAAGTGTAAAAATATTTATGGCGTCGACTGTACCAAACCAACCAATGCATGTGACTTGAATAGTAACAAATACCGTTTTCAGTGTAGGTAACCCGCCTTTTGAAAAGGTGTTTTCACTTCGCTTGCTCTTAAAGTTGTTAATGCTAAGTGTATGCGGCTTAAAACGACTTAGAGAAAACTGATTACTGATTAATATGTAGGTAAGTATGCGTTTTGTAATATATGTGTTGGAAATTTAAAAATCCTGTAAATGTGACAAAATCCACTATAAATATGGCAGTGATACCGATCCTTACAAATCAAGAATTAAAATTGTGTTCCCTCGTAATCGAATTCAATATAGGTAAAACATTATAGGTTCTACGACTAGAACATTAAACGGATTCTACGACTACAGCATAAAACAAGACATTTAATACTAGAGATTAAAAAAAAAGTCTTAAGTACAAACGAAAAACTGTTAATTGTTCTTTTAAAAGATTTTAATTTTATTTCTGGCCGTTTCTTAAATTAACAAAATTTCAACTCATAAACTCTGCAAGTGAATCATTTTTAAAAATACGGCGTCAAAAATACGCTACTTCCAGAAATGTTCGCCCCCGTGCACATTTCAATTTCTTGGTGATTACAGAAGCAAACGCGGGCCATAATTTTCTTTGAATCTTTTGACCCTTGTTGGTACAAAGTTTCGTTAAGCTCATTGCGATTCCGCATTAAAGTCTAAATAAGGAGCGCAGCCGCAAGGACCATCGCGGCACTCGACGAGTAACGTAAAAAATATTTTTCCCTCCATTACTTCTCTTACCATGGAATAGAGCTTCGCCAACCGTTTTCCGCTAAGTTAGATTCTCATTTACTTCCCTTTGAAAAAGTTAGCTTTTATAAGCGAGCCGCCAGCCAAGAAAATATACTACAATGTCTTTTGACGCTGCGTCCCCGAACTCGGCAGCGTATCTTTTCAGACGGCTATCTTTTATTCACAAACAATTATTGCGCATTAAAAGACATTATAAAATCGGAGCGCGAGTAAAGTAACGTGAACGTTTAATGATAACTCGTCGGCGGCGGTGGCTTTGGCTCGCAAATCTCGCATTAAGTCGACGTGCGAGCAATGGCTTCGATAATAAAATTAATTGTAAAATTTATGACATCAGGCACTATGGCGGCGGCCGTTTTGTGGAGTCTTTGTGCACTGCAATGTGTTATATTATAACATCTTAATCAATGGGATTTGCATGTTGTTAAGTATTAAATAGTTTAAGTACGTAGTAGTTTAACGCTTTCTTTGGTTATCAATGATAGAAATATCAAACCGAAATAGGACTTGTATGTTGGAGAACATTTATTACAATTCAGTTTTAGGTCTAACGTCGAAGCGTTATAAAAGAAGAGCCTGAATATACGCCAATCCCATTTCACTTGCGCCCTTCGCACTCCAAACTTACCCTTTCTGGTGACTGTGACATTTTGGTCGAAATTTAGTGTTGGTAGTTGTGAGTTCTTATATGCAACGCGGGTATGTGGACGAGGGGTCGTGTTTGCCGGTGCGGGCGGCGGCCGCTCACGTCCGACGCATAATGAGCGCATGTTTGTATTGACCCCTGTCCGTCGATGTCGCCCTTGCCAATACGCCGCGGAGGCTTTACGTCTTGAATGGGTAATGACCTTCTTTCGATCTAAGCCTAGTCAACTAATGTTTGCATTTCATAGTTACAAACATTTTCATTTTAGTAAATTTATGGGTCCAATACTAACTGGTCAAGTTATAAATGTATCAACTCGCATACAAAATGAAGTTTTAATTAAGTATTTATAACTATTTTTTGTCATTAGGAGTTTAGAACATCCTAGAGTTCCCCAATAATAATTCCTCTTGTTATTTTGATCATTTTGAATACGGTCGTTGATTAACTGGACTATTTGATCTGAATTGGCTGATTGTTTGTTGAATGTACTCACTTTAAATAATCACTCAAATAGGGCCAATTAATTGCTTCCAAATGAGAATTGAACGCTACTGCCGGTATTCAAATTGTTTGATTCCTATCTGTGACCAAACATTTCAATGTTTAACCAATAAATTGTTCTGTTGGAAAATTACATAGCAGCGAAATTTATTTACAACAAAATACTAAAATAACAAAAGAAAATGTTAAATTAAAGCGAATTTGGAATTCCATATTTGGCACGTCTATTGCCCATTTCACACAAATAAGCGTGTTAAAAGTAATTTATGCATCAATTCGTTTTATAGTGGTCTATTTATCGTTATTTTATCACTTTCCAGTTGGAACATAAAATATAACTTCCTTTGATGTCGTGTTACTAGAATTCGAGGTAATAATACCAGTTCGTATTTGTAATCATCGATGTAAATGAGATCATGATTGATATTATTTTGAATAAATAATCAAATAGGATACATTTTATGTTTAGGCAGCTGTTTTGAAATGCCGGAACCCGGAACCCTGTTCATAGATATTCGTTATAATACTTTTAATAAACATTTTCGACGACTCAGACCTTTCCGTTGGCTATGAGAATGAATCATTAATTATACTTTCTAGGGCTCACTGTGCACATCTGAAATAAAGATTCCGATGGTATACCTTGGAGCACCGTGGGCCGTGGCAGACAGGGCCAAGAATGCGGCCTGCTCTTGCGCTGATAATATTACCCGCCTACATGTTTATCTGTCCTTATATACCAATCTAGTTTTACAGCCTGCCTTATAACCTGTCTTAGCATTCGATAATAAAAGACGACTTCATTACTAGCTGTCGTAAAACTAACAATAAGTTACATCACTCGAGCACCGCAGCCTCTCGATCGTCTGAGCTAGACGCGCTAGTTAGATTACAATACAGATGAAAGAAACTTAATCCGACAATAAATTGCGTTAAAACTCATCTTAATTTGTATCTTATTGCTTTTTAAATAAGCACAACTTTGTAATAATCGCGTCGGTATATCCTCGGAAGTTTATTGAGCGCGTGAATTTTGAAATATGCGATGAGTTTCTATCTGAGAACCTGCTTCGGTATAGACTGCAGATTCTGAACTTATTCTTGGTCGGGGGGCATTTATTTGCATAGCGCATTCGCTAACAAGACACGTTCTAGTACAATTGCGTTCTCGAAAGAACCCTACTCAAACAACCCATTCCTATTTTAGCTCGCAACCGCTTGTTTAATGTTCGGCCCGTACAACCGCGTCGGCTAACACTTAGTAACGCTTTTTGCATACGAAAGCGTCCAACGTTTACCTCCCAATGTCTCTTGTTATTATGCTGCTCTGTATTCAGGTCGTGTGAAGTTGAAGGTCGTCTACTGGTCGAGATAACGAACAACTAGCATCCTTTTATTCGATTGTAGGCAACACTGCCGAACTGCAACAATACTGCTGTCAGTGTTTTGGATTTTCTCTTGCAATTGTGCTTAGACAGCTTGGCGGAAAAAGCATCCTAGTTGGCTGGATGAAGTATTACTGCCCATCAATTCAACAGCAACGTCGGCTTATCAAGAAATCCATCTCGCAGAGAGATTCAAGTCGTATTAACTGACCGCAGTAGCCTAAATAGAACGTTATGCCGTGACAAAATAGCCCTTAAAAGAGCAACTTCGTGATGAAGTAAATGTTATCATAAATGGGTTTACTTACTCCTGGAAGACAGCATGGAGGCTATGCTTTGTGTAAAACATTGATGAACAGTTAATACGTATTATAATTGGCTGCACAATTTTGGTCAAAGGTGAAATAGGTAAAGCTTAGAAAAGAGTTTATTTTTATTTGTTGCAATGTTGAAATCAGGTATTTAAATGAGTAGTCAGTTTCGGTTCGTTTTCGTGGATTCGGTGTAGAACGTTTGTTCCACTACTCGATGACATTAGATTGATTGATGATTGATGTCGTTTTGCTACTAAGTAATTTATTTTAGAGTACTCACACGACCGGTGGCACGTCTGATTATCAGTGATGGTTTACAATTGTTGACAAATTATCTCTGTAAGGAGGAAATAATTAGTGAGTTTGTTGCGTGCGCACCACGTGATGGATAGCGTGCCTGAGATAGGATCGCCGGCTGCCGCCGAATTTCATGAGAATCTGATTAACAAGCCCAAGGCGCCCGCGCCGGCCGGCTCTTGTAAATTATCGAATTATACCAGACTCAACAGGGCGCACCTATGCGTGTTGATTAAATTTTTAAACCGTTTTGTTACCATTACAGCAGTTTTTTTATCGTCTAGTGAATTGTGGGAAACATTCTGTTATTTGTTAACGTAAACAATCATGTAGTTCTTAATTTGAAATAATTTAGGGTCACGAATAGAATTTAAACGTGTTGAATGCTTGATGGGCCATTGTCAGGATCACGTATCTCGATTATGTGAAACTAGTTCGTTATAAAGAACAAATATGTATATTGTGTGCCATAATGCTTTGTAGTTATTGAGTGTTGTGATAAGTTGGGGTGGCAAGTAAAGCTGCGACGGCGGCGCGCGCGTTCGATACGGTATCGCGCTCATAAATAACTTATAGAAGTCGAACACGGTAGCGGCGAACCCAATAATCTATAACGCGAGGAACAAATTAATGAAGTGAGGATTTCGCGCCCTGCTGACTGTTCCTGATAAAATATTGTTCCTATGAAGTAATAAACCGCTCATAAAACAAGGGATCAACTACGAGTAATATTCTTCAAGCTTTGCTTTCCAATTGTTACCTAACATAAAAATGTCGTTTTACAAATACCGTTGAACTTTGCACATTGCAGGTATCGACGTTAATTATAAATTATAGCGTCTCTCAATAATAACCAGCGAGTAAATCGTGTCCCGTTGAGCAAATATCTTCCCCTAGGTACGCGCGCTATAGCTACGAGTAGCTCTTACTCAACAGCCGCACGTATTTGTGCCGTTTCGCCGAGTCCAAAGTGCATCAGATTGTGGGTTAGGAAACGAATTATGTGTTGTTGCAAACTGGATCACACTCAGCTCTATGCTTCTACAAAACGAGTGATTTTGATCGAATAGTGACAGTGAAGTCTTTGTCGATTCCGTCGTTTTCATTTGAACATGCACGTGGGCTGAGCGTGCTGGCAGATCATGCGACGGCGGGGTCGCCGCTGTGACCCGCTCAAAAGTTGCATGTCGATTGTGATCTACTGCTACTTGTTTGGTCGTTATTAATCTCAAAAGTTTTTTCTCGAGCGTAATGATATTTCAATTGCACAATAATAGGTGTTATGATATAATATTTCTACGACCTGTTACCTATTTACGTATGTTTAGCAGTTAACTTTTGATACTAAGAATTATCTGGCGCTGCTTTTTTATCGTGAATTACTATGCCTTTTGTAACTGTTCAGTTAATAATCTTTGATTGTCAAGACAAAGCGGTTCTCTGACAAGGTTTTAAGAAAGTCATCGAATACCGCGCTACCGAATCGTACGGGCGACCTCAGGTGGGTCACGAAGTATGCCTTATCAGATATTTGGAATTATATTTGCTGTTCGAAATACCTTGATGACCTTGTCTCATTATCATCATAAATCGATATAAATAAAGGTTAGTCATGACTTGTATTATAAACGCCATTAACCTTTACTGAATCATAATAATGTAGTTCACTATGTTTGTGGCGGAAAATGTTTCAGCTTAAAAACATTCTTCTTTGTTGTTCATATAATAGATTTAGGTCAGCACCAGTCGAATAAAAAGTGTTTGTAAATATTATCTTAGTTTTTAATCGGCGCGGACAGCCTACAAAGAAATTTCGCCTGAGGAGCGCCGTATCACAGTTCACAGCGTCACGGAGCCGTCGCGCGATGAGCTCGGAAAGAATTATTGCAAGTCGCTCGGTGCATCTCCCGTTTCGCACGCCCATTTTACATTGTTATTAAGTTCAGAGGTCGCTTTGTTTATGATTCGACGCTTTCGAAAGGTAACACGCTGCGCGAGTGAAAACATCGCTCGGCTCCGGCGACGCCGATGACATACAATTGATAATGTAAATATTGCGCATAACCTGTGCCCCGACACTTTTCACTTCGATTTAGGTCTCGAGCCAATGCGATCATGATTCGATATTTATGGCCGATACCCACAATTCCATTTAAGGAGATTTATTAACCAGCTAGCACCATTACATGCCACGCCTGTCCAGTGCGATATGATTAGTTTTATTGGAATTTTATCTGGTTGTCCTTGTTTTGACATTAAATTTTGCAATATCTCACCTTATTTGACATCACAATACAATTAAATGTGTAGAATTGTAAATTTTGACTGCACGATAACTAGATCTAATAGTAAGTTTATCTTGGTTCCAAGTCTTATCGTTATCTAGACTTATGTCGATATTAGTCAACGTGTAAGTATGCCCTATTAATGTACCTAATGAACTGCCCTAACTCCTAAGGCCGTATTAGTCAGCCAAAACATTACATTTTAGTAAATTAAAATTTATTTTAGTGCTTGGAATTTTCCACCTCATTCTCAAGTCTCAGTAGTCAGTGATTGCAAACGCTAATAAATTATATTCAAGTAGCTTCAAATGTCGAAGTAGTCGATCGGAAATTCTTAGGATATGTCCTTAATGTTCGATTGCGCGAAAGTCTAGTCACGCGGGCATGAGCTAGTATGTCGAGCGACATATACCGGCGGCACGACAATTCACTTTCGATAGGTCTCGTGCGGCTTATGGCTCGCGAATACCCGCCGAGGTTGGAACGCTATCGGGGATATGATCGACGGTCACCATTGTGAGGCGGATACTTACTGCATATCGGCCCAGATGTTGGTTCATTGTCTTGCGTAACCCGCTCTAGCAGATCTGATCATAATTTGCGCGATCGCCTGAGCGCAAGTTAAGCTTTCGTTTATTGTGGTGGTCACGTCGTGCGTGAATGATTCAATTTTCATGTTACAAGTAAGCTACAGCATCTGTTCCAGTGTCAGATAAGAGCGAGACGGTCATTTATTTTGCCTCTTTTGATTTCAGCATGAGTGATTTCACTTTTAATTTATTGCTTATATTACGAAATATTACTTATATTGGAAAAAATTACGGCTCTTTATAAATTTGGTGTTTAGGAGTTATTGTTGTTTTATTTAAGGCACTGTCGTTATATTAATTGGAAACTTAATTACGACTAACGCGTTAATTATTTTTAAAATGTCGCATATACATAGAGCGTTTTGCGATCGCTCTCGCGATCTGCTGACTGGGGTGTTCTAAGGGTAATTAATGTCTTCGGGAATGACAAACAATACCGGCGTGGTGTCGTGTAATCCGTTAACACGGCACCGGGCCGGCACGGCCGCGGCGTGACTCCGCGGAATGCCGTGGTAAACTGATCCTCCGAGAGTATTTGCTCGCGTCCGGTTGCGATTTATGTTTATTTTTAAATACGATATAGATTTTCCAAGTTTAAACCATTTTGTAACTACCATGGAACTCGGATCCATGAACGTAATACCAGTTTGGAGATGATCGGAAATCACGAATCTAGTGCGTTCAAAGGGTTCCTACATAGCCTTCTTCGGATACGTTTACCGATTTTTCTCTGATGTTATACATATCTACGTCTTATAACCCTATATACAAATAGATGTAAAGTTACTCTAATGTATGAAATACTGTCAGGGTACTAATCATTAGGATTACCTACGCACTGATTCGATGACACGGAGCTGCGAAGGAAAATAGTAAGGTTTACACGATTATTGAAGTAAATTAATGAACAGTATTTGTGATTTCTTACATTCCGTGATGCGCCAACTTTAAAATACTAAACATAAATGCTGCTGTTTGGCTACATCATTTATCTATGTTTGTGTGTTAAGAGATAACTCAAATAAAATAAAATAGTTCCTATTTACTTAAAGATCTCTGCTTAACTCAATAATAGAAGGAAACTCTCAGTCACGCGAGCCACCTTGCTTTAATGCCCTTTTGTTAAAAGCTGTTAAGCAATCGTGACCTCCTAAGTCCTTATTTACACTGTATAATTGTTATACGCTACTGCTTTACACTAAATAATAACCAATTAAAGTTTAATTAATCCATGATCTTGAACTAAAATCGCTCCAGGCCTGATGATTTTGACAGGTTAAAAGAAGCTCTTTAGCTATGACGAACTTAACTATACAGAAGACAAAGTCAAAGATAATTTATTGCTTAGTTGTGAGCAGGTACAGATGGTGATCATAAAATACAAAAAAATCATGCATCACAATGCGCCGGGGTCAGGCTATCAATATTTAGTTAATTATGTATATCTAATTATCAATTTTAAACAAATTCGTTCAATTTCTTATTCTACCTTAACCTCATTATTATTATAGTAATTTTTTAAAGCGAAAAGGAAGGAAGGGTTGGAGTTTTTTTTAGAAGGTGCCAATATGTACAAATTAGCATTGTAGGTACTAGTAGGTAGTTCTCAAATGCTGCCACGATATAGGATAAAAGTGTCAACTGGATCTGTGGGTGGATTACATCAACTGGAATTGCGATAATTTTCCTGCTTCCATTGCTCCTTCATTGAACTATGTAGGCGTTATTGGGCTTGACTAATAAAATTGATTAAGGATAAACTCTAAACGCAGAGAGTATGTTGTGTAGGTATGGGCTATAGGTACACAAAAACAGTACTTGTAGCAGGTAGGTAGTGGCGACATCTACAGAAACGAATCTCATTTACATTTGAACATAACACCGGAAGCCTTTATAACTCTTTGCCAACCCCAAGCCGCTTTAAAACACATACTAAACTTCGCGTTTCACTTCTGGTGCTCAAATGAAATTCTATTAACTAGCTGCATGACGGAAAACTCTTGCGTACGTTGGCACTATTGAATACTTTCAAAACTTTTCCCCGGGGCGGGATTACCATCAGCGATAAAGGTGAGAACCCATATCGGGTTTGTTTTATTGGCTACCTTTACTTACTTTTAGAGGTTGCAAGTTTAAGAGAATTGCTTCTATACGTGGTTCACTGCACTTCAAACAAGTCTAGTGAAGAGCGAGTGCCAAACTGGCGATTATTCAATAATTTAATATACTTAATTAAAATATGTCTTTTTATATTCCACATTAATAAAGACAAGACTAATATGGTGACTTATATTCATACGATTGTTATAGATAATACGATCATGATGAGTGGTTTGAAAGGTGCTTTTTTATTTTCATGTCCAGTTTGAAAATTATATTTATAAAGTTTAATAAATACCGATATAGTGACATCTTATGTTACCATATTTGTTTCTTACCCGTCCATGCATTGGGAGAACTGCCACTATAGAGTACAGGATTGTCCTTAATCACGTGGATCACGTCACTTTCCAAAATTTTGGTCATGTCTTGTGCAATTGGTCTATTATAAATAACGGTTTTTACTAAGTGCACCGTAATCGTATCAGTCGTAAGACGGTTACTGCAGGACGCAGTCCTCAAAAATCACTGATTGATCATTGCCACCCGCGTCCAGTGTAAGTAAAATTTACACTTATTAAATACCCTTGTAGGTACTCGACCTAGCATGTTACGTAGCGTTGTATTAGCTCTCCAGCTAAAAAGATCTTGCGTCGCTTTACTGCTTCCAAGGGACTCCAACTCTTGGTGCACTGATCGAAGCCATATTTTTTTAGGATGTCCTTGATTTCGTTTACCAGGCGCACGCCATGTCAAGGCTCTTTCTGATAGTTCGTTATTGTTTTCTTAGAATATGTAAAATACAATGTCGATTGTGATCAATCAGTTCGCTGTTTTTAATAATTTTTAGCCGGTATATTATGAATATTTAAAAACACTAATATTAATAATGAAACGCATGTATTCATATAGCGGCAGTGTAAGCGTGCGACACAGTTCCCGTTTCAAAACTATCCATCATCGTAACGCCGCCCAACGTGGCGTAGTCACGCGTCGCACTTGGCACGAGACTGATGACTGGCATCCGAACGTAATCCTGCACCTTATGACACTGTTATATGGGTTAGATTGTTTTGATTTAGTTAGGTAGTGTAAAAGGAAGACGGTGTATTAGTGCTTTTAACATGATCTCTGCATTATAAACCGGGAATGGACACGATTTCGGCTACCGCGTTTGGTACTTGCTTACGTGTGTTGGATTTAAATTCTGTTTCAGGGTGGTTGCTTTAAGTTTTATGATAAAATTATGGGTATGTATGAATACAAAGATTCTTGTATAATCCTCATGGATTTCCAATACAATTTGTAGCTCAAGTGTCAGAGCGGAGTCACTAAGTCAAATTTCTTTTTAATTTTATGCTCATGTAACCTTCGTTTAGATCGCTACCACTTTTTTTCCGCTAACCTGCCGCAGGTCAAGTATTCGCACGATTGTGGCTTGGGATTAAAAAAATGTGATGTTACTAGCTCAGAGGCATTCCATCTTATTCTAGGGGGTTTGCAACGCATTTGCCATGTTCAAAAAACTCACAGCGTCAATGACGGTGTAATTCTGGCCAGAAACTACGGAACGTAGTGAAACAGTTTAAAATCGTAACGGTATAATCACTGCGTGCAAGAGTAAACAAGTAAGCACTACGATTAGACAAAGACGTACATAATTGCTCATGCTTACTTAATTGAACGAGACTTGGCATCGCCCACTGATAACACAAACTTGCCGTAAATATAGGCCTACTTTGTCTTCATTACTAAATAACTGCCAATTACTTAGAAAATAAACTTACAAGTAATAAATCTACGGGTACAAAGGGTCTTTAATAAGCCATGGCAGATACTCAGCTAATAAAATGTATGAAATGCAGCCAAATTATCACTCATAGGGAATATTTAAAGTGTTATCACTGTCAATCGGTTTATGATCTTTCATGCGCTAATATTTCTGAGAAGCGCTTTTATAATATTATGACCCAAGAACGCAAAGAAAACTGGACTTGCTGTATTTGTAAATGCAAACCGATACCTTTTCCTAATAATGATAAATCTCCGTCACCGTCTAGCAGAAACGTTACCATGCGTAGGAAGTACGTTGTTAATGTGCCAACGAAAAATTCGTTTGACTCATTATCGGACCCGGAAGATGGTGACCTGTCACTATTATCATTATCATCGCTCGCTGAAAGTAAACTCAACCGGAGCTGCCCGGAAATCCGTGAAAGTTTAAATGACAAAGTAGAATTGATGAAAGATAGAATTAATGACCTTCAACTAAAATTAAAAAGTGCAGAACAAGAAATAGAGAACCTTTTATCGGAAAATACTTCCTTAAAATATACAATGGAAAAATACGCTAAAAAGATTAACAATTTGACACACATCTGTAAGTCTGAGTCCGTTAAGAAATCAACAAAAAAGAAGAATAAGAAAAACACCAGATCTAACGCGAGTATCACCCCGAGCGCGGTCAACTGCGTGCGGCTTGACGATAGTGATCGACGCCACAACTTATCTATGGACGACAGCATCATAAGTCAAGCTATAGATCAGACCAATAAGAACCATTCCCCCACTTTTCTAGCAGAAGAGACATCAACGTCTCCAAAGGGACTAGGCAACTTTGGCATTAGTCAAACGAGACAAAAAATTTGTATGATAAGCTCTAATAAATATAATAAAATGTATACAATAGCTAACCGTGTCCTAGGAGATAATTCTGATATCTGTCATTATCTTTATCCAGATGTAGGTGTAAAAGAATTGTTAAAAAATTTAGAAAATAAGTTAACGTCACATACTATGTACGATTATTGTTTAATATTTATTGGCGAACATGATTTTACAAGTTCACAAAATTATATTGAACTAGTGTCATACATAAGAGGGACCATTCAAGGGATTCAAAATACAAACATTATAATCTGCTTGCCATCGTTTAACTGTGGTGGGTATGCTAATATGTACAATCGCAGAATAGAAACTTTTAACCGACTGCTATATCTGGATGTAATGAGACACGAATATACCTATATTTTAGATACTAACAGAAACCTCAAATATGACACTACCATGTTTTTAAATTATAGTGGCTGGATCAATAACAGGGGTATGGTAGTGGTTTTTCAGGATGTGTGTAGTATGTTGTCTATTATACGTAAATCTAATCGCTCTGATATCGCGAAGTCATCAGTGAACGATAATAACAGCCAGAATATTCCCTCTCGTAGTGGAAGTTCTCCATCTGAACATAAGAAGGTGCCGACAAATAATTCCTTTCGTAAATAATAGCTTCATTATTTTACTTCAAAATATTGCGGGCATTCTGCATAAGATGGACTTCTTCGACATAATACTGAATGATTTCAAAAACAAAAAATCACCAATTACTGCTATATGTCTAACTGAACATTTTATCAGGGCTGGAGGAGAAAATAATTTAATTTTACATGGATACATACTGGCTGCTATTTATTCTCGTAGAACGAAAGAAAGAGGTGGCACCTGCATTTTGTTACGTGATAGCCTCGAATTCGAAACATTGCACTGGATAAATGATTTATGCCAGGAAAATGTTTTCGAATGTTGTGGTGTAAATGTACAAAGTCATAATATTATTTTGTTGTGTGTATATCGTATTCCCGGCGCTGACATTGACATTTTTTTTCATAAATTAGAACATCTATTAAACAAACTTACTTTAAAACAAAAGAAAAAAATTATCATATGTGGGGACTTTAATATTGACCGACAAAAAAAGAATAACGAAACTACTAGGGAATTTGAACGGCTACTAAAGCGATTTAATTTTGAGTTACAGATAGACCTACCTACACGTATAACCGCTCGCTCGCAAACCTGTATTGACAACATAGCTATTAACTTTAAAAACAAAAACAAAGCAATAGTTCATCATCTGCACATTTCAGATCATTCGGCTCTAACTATAGATATCACCACCAGACAAATTTACTATCATAAATTCTGGTACATATGGAGACGTAATATGTCAAAAATAAATAGAAAAATATTCAAAGATAGTCTTACACCACTAAACTTTTCTGAAGTGTATGAAAGGAAAAGTACCAATGAAGCATTTAATGCTTTTCATGAAATAATAGTAACGTTTTTTAAACTGTGTTTTCCAAAAATAAAGACCCGAAAATTTGCTAATTCAGGAAACTCGTGGATAACACCAGGTATAAGAAATGCTTCTAGAACTAAACGTAAACTACATCGTCAATACACAAAAGATCCATGTGAGCAAAATAAAATCACCTACAGAAAATACTCAATTATTTTAAAACGTTTAATAAGGAAAAAACAAAAGTCCAACAATGTACAATTCATTCATAATTCTGACAATGTTGTAGCAGCCTCTTGGAAACTAATAAATGATTCAGTTAATTATAAACAGCCTAAACAAATGTTTAAACAAATTTCTTATAATGGGAATTGTACTGAAGACCCCGTCAAAATTGCTAATATATTTAACAAGCAGTTTTTGAATATCGTTACTGATGATGAGGCAAAAGCCATAAAAGGTTCGGCATTACCTAATATTGAATCATCGATATACCTTCAACCCACGGATATAAATGAAGTTATTAAAACAATAAAGCTCCTAAAAAATTCCCGTGCTTCAGGTTATGATGAATTACCTACTTCTATTATAAAAGAAAATGTATTGACATTAGCCGCACCCCTGACATATCTATTTAATAAATCAATTACTGAAGGTATTTACCCGGATAGCCTTAAAACTACTATTACGAAACCCGTTTTTAAAAAAGGTGACAAACAAAATCCAGATAATTACAGACCTATAGCTCTTATACCAATATTTGCTAAAGTATTTGAAACCCTCCTATATAATAGAATCATTTCTTTTTTTACAAAATACGAGATTTTGTCCGAAAGTCAATTTGGCTTCACCAAAAATAAAACTACTACCTTGGCTATCTACGAAGTTCTTAAAGTTATTATGACCTGCAGAAATAAAGGCTTGCCTGTTATGACTATATTCATGGACATGTCTAAGGCATTTGATCGGGTGTCCCACAAGCTTCTCTTAACAAAATTATACTGCTCTGGTATAAGAGGTAATGCCTATCAATGGTTAAAATCATACCTCTGCAACAGAGAACAGTGCACAGAAGTAACGCGCTTCTGTGAAAAAACTAAGACTCTTATAGAATCTAGGTCACAATATGACTCGGTTAGGTATGGAGTACCGCAAGGCAGTATACTAGGGCCATTATTGTTTCTAGTATACATTAATGATTTACCTCGCATAACTAAACATAAAATTGTTCTATTTGCCGATGATTGTTCCCTAGTTGTAAAGTGTGAGAATCGTCTAACATATGAATCAGAGGTAAATAAAGTATTTAATGATGTTACAATTTGGCTGAGCGAAAACAATCTAAAAGTGAACTTAGAAAAAACAAAGTTTATTGAATTTTACGCCCCACAAGGTAAACCTGTGAATATTACCATAAAATGTAATGGCTATGAGGTACAGAGAGTTAGTTCAATTCGGTTTCTTGGAATCACCATGGACTCTCACAATAATTGGAAAGATCATGTTGACAAGCTATTAAATAAGTTAAGCAGGTATGTTTTTGCACTAAGACGATTAACAAATATTACTACTCAGAAAACAGCTCTGTTGGCGTTCCACGCATATGTCATGTCAAATATGAGGTATGGTCTGATTCATTGGGGGAACAGTACCAACGCTGAGAAAGTGTTTAGGATGCAGAAGAAATGTCTTCGGTCGATTAATGGCACTTTGCAAACTGATTCCTGTCGGCCACTATTTAGCAAGTTTAAAATACTTACATTACCGGCAATGTACATTTTTGAAGTTTGTCTTTTTGTAAAGAATAACCCCAAGCTGTTCACCACAATTGCATCTACCTCCATGCACAGTACTCGTCATGGGCTGAATTTACATTACCCAGGGACAACGTCTGGCTTAGTTAATAAGAATATTATATTCATGTGTGTTAAAATCTACAATTACTTACCATTAGAATTAAAACAACTTCACATGCCTACCTTTAAATCCAAACTTTTCCAATGGTGCATAGACAAAATGTATTATAGTGTCTCTGAGCACTTCCAACGCAATTACTTCTAGTCCATTTAATAAAATATTCCTTAATTGTATAACATATTATAATGATAACTCTAATAATATCATCTAACTCCACAATTTAACATTTTAGATTGAATTTTAAATTATTATTTTATTGGACGTATAACATAACCTAATTGAATTTATAAAATGATTTGTAATTAATATCCGTAATACCTATAAGCCAATGTGACTTTTTATTTTAATTTTATAAAGGTAACGGATATCTATTTATATTAGTTAACTGATAATTTGTACGCCTATTGACAGGTAGAAAGTGGACGAAACTATTTTATTATTTAAGACCTACTTTGTACACCTACCCACTTTTAGCAAATAAATATTTTGATTTTGATTTTGATTTGAACGTTATAAACAGTCAAACCCAGTTGGTAATTTTCCCCAAAAAAGCATAGCCTCCAGGAGAGAGGTACTCATGGAAATGCAATTACCGCTTCTGTAGATTCTTGAAACGAGGTGCACTTTTATGACAGTGGTTTTATTATTGTCTGCCGGCCCGTGAGTCCGCGCCCGCGCAGTTTGCCTGCGGTGGTGCTATTTTCCCGCAGGTGCCTATTTATCGTCATCCTTGAAACCATTTGGGATATCATACTAAAATACACACCTAGTTTATCCTGAGGTGCATATCTCGGTTCAGGTAATTGAGGTCCTCTTCAAAGCTACATATTTAAGGAGTTAAGCCTAACGCTAAGGAACGGTCGTAACTCTTATTTTGACTGAAATAGGAAGAACAAATTTTTCATCATTTGCGTTTTTATATTTGTTACATTCCGTGCTCACATAGTCTTTTTAAATCAGAAGAATAAACAAGTATTTGGTTTCACGGTTTTATCTTAATTAGATGCCTGGCGTTGAATACGGGGTAGAAATACTAAAAATATGACGTTTTTGAAAAGGAACAGGTTTCAGTAAAATGCTGGTAAAACTCTGAGAGTTATTTATCTTGTACTTATCGAAATACCGCGGCGTCTTCGTTTTCTCGTCCATAATATACTATGGACTGGTGTAGTTTTATTCTTGTTTCGAAAACAATGATTACCGTGTTGTCTGTAGAGTAGTACCGCGTGCAAGCGGGATGCGATGATCGTTTTGCATGGAACGAGATGAAACCATCAATTTGCGCCGTGCCGCGCGAGAGTTGCATCGATCCCGCTTATAAGAGGCAAAGCGAAGTGGAGACGTAGGCTAAACCTCACTTGTGTGGCTGCATTACACTTTGTGCTGGTTTGTACTGCGGGTTGGAGCTGCCTTGTAAACTTGTGTTGTACTCTAGAAACAAGCGCTCTGAGCTCGACCTATTCACTTAGCTGCTTTGAATTAACTACTGCACACAAACTACGGTTGTTATGCATTTGATTCGATCATATTATCTAGTAATGAGGTTGTTCAGCTCAAATGAGTAAGAATTCAGTAATGTTAAAGCTTAACCAGTAACTATGTGAAATTATTTAAGAGAGAGAAAAATAATAATTAACCTTATGTCAAAACTGTCTACCTACTAAACTAACTACTAAAAAACATTACGTTGCGCAGTGTGCAGCCACCGGTGTGGTCGGTACAGGGCGCGTCTCGCGTGGCAGGAGCCAACTGCAAGGCTTCATCGCATTTTTTCTCGCCCGACCGCGTTTTTGCATGAGTACCGAGCGGGCAGGCTTCGAACAAGGAGGTGTAGCGCCAAGAAAATTGCTATTTTTACAAACAAGCTCTTTACTGTGCAAAAAATGTGTAGCTCAGCTCCGCAACGTGGTAATCAATTCAAACGTGCTTCATTGTTTCTCGAAGGAGGAAGGGCTCGAATATGTCGATATCGGTCGTAACTGCGAGCCGCTTGGGCCTCCGATGTGAGCCTTTATCGGATCAAACGACTGTTGCTGGCAGTTTATGGCCGCCTGCTATGGGCATTCTGACTTCTTCTAATGCTTGCATTGTGTTCTTCCTCGCACGTGCACTAGATCTGCACTTACTGTTGAAACTTTTGTTGTTAAATTTAAGCTGACAAATGAAAGATAAAAAATAATGGAAGCTTCTTGAAGGATACCAGTGGGTACGTGCGAGCGTCGATAAATACTCCGGGCGAGCAGCGACAATTCATAATAAAGGGTGGTCCAGATATAGAGGCCGCATTTTCTCGCAGTTACTATGACTACGAGAATAAATAATTGAAATAAATGTCAAATGAATTTTAATAACCATTTATCCTAGTTTGCAATTCAGTAGCATTATTCGACAAATTATATAATAATGAAACGTGCTGAGCCCGAATACCGAACTAAGTTGAAAGTAGAGTTTTACAAACATCACTCTGAAAATCGTTTACCAACTTTGCATCACTTTCGTAAGCTAAATATACCTGACCGGACTATCCGAAATGTGATCAATCGGTACGTAGACGGTCTACAAGTGGGATTCAAGCGGTTTCCGGGTCAAAAACCGACTATAAATACTCCTAGATTGAAAAAAAAAGATTGAGGAAAGCGAGACAGAATCGTAGCAAATCTGACCGCGTCGCGTCACGAGAGCTGGGACTGAGTCTATGTACGTACCGGCGAGCGAAGAAAGCTGCTGGAATTCGGAGGAGGAAGAAGAGACGCAGCCCGAAATACAATCAAAATCAAATTGATCGGTGTATTAAAGGTGCAGCTAAGCTTTACAAGGACAGTATTCCGAGCGGACGAAATTACTTCTTCGTTTTAGATGACGAAACCTACGTGCCTTTAGATCCGTCGCAAGTATCAGGAGATAAACGTTACATGTCGGATGATGAACAGGAGACTCCTATCGAAGAGATATTACTCCCAACTGGGAAATTTGAAAGCCGTTTCATGATTTGGCAGGCCATCTCTGAAGAAGGGCTCATTTCTGGCCCTTTATGACTAACCGAACTGTAAACGGCGAAATATACTTAGAAGTGTGTCTCAAGAAGCGATTATTGCCTTTAATTCGAAAGCTAAATGTCCAAAGGCCTGTTTTGTTTTGGCCAGATCTCGCTACGTCACATTATGTTGAACCTGTTCTTAAGGAACTAAAAGGCAAGAATCCTATTATGCCAAAACGAGACAACTTGCCAAATGTGCCACAGCTTCGGCCGATCGATAAGTTTTGGGCTCTTTGTAAGCAGAGATATTGTGACTTAAGTAAACCAGCTACCACCATACCAGCAATGAAGAGTATCTGGAAACGGATTTCTAAGCAAATCGCGGAAAAATCTGGAAAATCACTGTTTAAACGCTTTCGCTCCAAATTGCTGAAATGTGCCAAACAAGGACCCGTTGGGCTATAATATTATTTACGTATTTCCTGAAAATAAAACTAGAAAAATACCCGGTATTCATATTTTGTCTCATTCTTTTTGTTTAAACGCAATCGACATTTTCACAGGCGGCCTCTATATCTGGACCACCCTTTAATTTGTTGAGTTAACAGGTTTTGTAGTCGGGCCACGGCGGCGGCGGCGATGGTTCGTCGCTCGTAATGAACAACATCTGCGGATCAATGAGGTCGGTGCGCGTTTTATTAAGCGACGCGATAAATTTGCATCGTCAAACAGGGGCCGCGGCGGCGAGGCACGTTCGGCAAATAGAATAAATACGAAGCTCCTCGTTCGCTAGCCCGCCTACCATCGTGGCTCTACTACAAACACAATTTACCCCTATTTATGTGCTACCATTCGCGAGCGCTTCTGCCGTCATGTTACTTAAACTGAGGATTACTAGCCTCGCACTATAATGAGTAGTTGGCTACGCGCCCCGTCTTCCTGCGTGCCTGACTGACCAGCTTTCACCCTTCGTTTTTCTTACCTTACGAACACATTAGCAATAAAGTTACTGCTTACTGTACCTGTAAAAGATAATTACCTTTTAAAATGTACGTACCTAATCTTACATTTACGCATAGCGGGCATTATTTTATTAGTTTTATGTGTAATATGGCAATTTTAATCAATTTGGAGAACAAACATTATTTATTTTATTTAAAGTTACTAATACCATTCAAAATTCTGCACATTAAGTGGGGTTGGGTGGTCCGCGATCTTTCCTCCTTACTTCTTAGTAAACGAACATTCGATTTCAGTATCCAACTATCTTACAGAATCGTTCTAAACTCTTAATTTAGAGCTATTCTATAAAAGGTCGGCAAAGGCACCGGCGGCCGTTTTCAAAAGACGTAAATGTGATTACGTGCGTCGATTTTACTATAATTGCAGACATCCTAGTGGTTGTGTTACGCGCAGGTCAGTAGCTGTCGTAAAATTTCACGACCACTTATTCCCAGGCAACGCCAAGGGGAATCTGGAGGCACTGAGAAGCTTGCAATAGCGCTGACCTTCACCTTTCATGTGGACTACGTTGAGCTTTTTATTGCAGATAGCATTTCGTAAAAGGCTTGCGCATGTTAGCGATCTAAGAAACATCAGGAAGGCAGTCTGATTTATTGAATCTCCTTAAAATAACGACAGTCGTAACACAGTGCTCGTAGAATTAACCGTTTTAACGAGAGCTGTGTTTTCTTCCGAAGTGTTGTTCGTTTCAGGGCATCTTAAACATTTATTGCATGAATCAGTGCAAGTTAAGTTTTTACTATTAAAAGTGAAATAACTTTTTCTTAATTTATTTTTGTGTATGTAATTTAAAAAAAAACGTAAAATTGGTGTAACGTGTTGTTTACTAAGTGCAGTATGTGACAAATAATTAATATTGAATTCATAGGGATATTAGAGATCAACGCAAGTACCAATTGCTTTGCTACCATTTTCTTGTTATGTACCTAATGGTGTTTCCACACTAGTAGCCGTTATCAATGTTATATAACGTTATAAAACACGATAACATCCACTAACACTTCATAATCATAACATTTTGTTACAACTTGTTACTTAAAAGTTTCAAACGCTCCCACACTGTTAAAAATTATAACCATTGTTACCGTGTTGTAATTTCTTATATAACATTTAAAAAGTAATATAACGTTACATAACATGGTAACTTTTGTGATAGTCTGTGATAAAATGTTATAATACAAATGTTTTATGTTATATAACATTTTTAACAGCTAGTGTGGGAGCACCATAAAAATATATTTCCTTCGGGATTGGTCTTGTTGCTTGTGCTGCAGAAGTTAAGCGTAAACACACATAGGTACTTATCTTGAATGCACCAGTTGGCAAACCACGGCAACGGGTTTTCATTACGCTGGCGCCCAGACAACTGTCAGAGAATTGTTCTAAAGTCGGCTGTGCTGTTCAGATGGTTGAAATACTACCTCTATAATCTTAGGTGCTAGACAAGCAACTTAATCTATAGGTCCTGTTAGCGACACTTGCGAACGCTTTGCCCAACGGACCTCAGTAACGGGACGCGCGACGGTCACGGAACGAGTCCGATAGCCCGCTGAAGAGTTCAATAAGCTGGGCTTAGCATCGATCTTCGATCCGGCGATTACAGACGGCGGCGTTGACGGATGTCGGCTTAGCGTGTCCGTCACAGCTCCAGCCGGTACCGACACCTACCATATTAATCTCTATTCTCGCCGAGCAACACGTGGATTTACGCATCGACGAAAGTAATTTATATGCAAATCATTTTAACTTTGACGAATCCCTGACTCTAATACGCTCGACATGATCTAAAGTTACAAAGCCTTGGAGTTGGATAGTAACGGTAAAATTAGTGTAGGTATGTTATTACTTAAGGGTTTATGATTTTCTACTAACTGTTTTTTTAATTCCCTGGATGTAAACATTCCGCTTGTATCATGCTTACTTGTAACATTTTTTTGGTTAGTGGAGATTGATGCTCCTTATACCATGGAAAGTGACCCTGATTATCTTAAATTAATATATTAGTAATAGCAGTGTCGCTTGTCAAAGGACAAAGGCGCAGTCTTTGTTGGCGCTCAGTCCGGGCACGCTCTTTGTGCGCCAGAACAATATTACTGGCGTCTTGATAAATAGGAACAACTGTTGTGAGCAACAATGCGGCCTGTAAGGCGATATGCGCGCGATCGACCGCTGGATTAATGACCGCCTCGCCTAAAAGAATGGACTATAATATTTATTATCAGATAAGCGCCTGCTACTGGGTAATTCGTGTCTCCGGCCATAATGCCAGGCCGGCGCATCGCCTATGCATTACTCACGTGCTGTCGCGTGATATCAATTTATGGATGTACGCTTTCGCTCAATTTATTTTTTCGATCTTGTCAGCTTCGTTCTATGAAATTCTAACGTGTGTTGTATTTCTGCGGTAGGTCTATTGAAAACTCTCATAAAGAACAGTATTTAGACAGCCTTCTTAACCTTGTTGTTCTCAGGTTCTTACATAACGTCGGTGATACTGCAATACCTAGGGAATGCAAATATCCGGTTATATCCGGTTTTAACCGGTTATTATCATACAAAACCGGTTAATAACCGGTTAAATTGCATTCCCTAGCAATACCGCGTCACAAACATACTTATTACAACAATGGGCAGCGGTGATCACTTCACATCGGGTGACTCGATAGCTCGATTGCAGACTCCACGTTTTTATTTAAAATAAGGTCCAAATAAACCTCGGTAAATAGGTCAGTAAGGTAAAATTTTAGCTAATTGAATTTGTTCTTTACTCGGTACCTACTAGTATTACCAACGACAAATGCCTAAATATTGAGATTGTTAGTCTTTTTTCAGACTAATAACTTTGGCCTAGCTTTTGTAGGTAAGTATTATAATAGGTAATGAACCGCACGCCCACGGCCCGAAAACCTATTGATCTTTTACGCTGACAGGCGCGGCGAAAGATGTGTGCACGCGCATGTTTGCTGATGTCACCTATTACACCTTACACAAAATGATCCAAACCCGAACTAGGCTTGTATAATGAGTACTAGGCAACGAACCATAAATATACTCAAGTATAAAGATAAATTATAACTTTAATACCTATAGAAAACACAAAAAACCTACATTAATTTTGACATGTAGGTACTAACAGTACCTACATGTCAAAATTTATTTTATGATGAAATAAAAGAAAACTAATTAAAGAACTAATCTTACACTTGAAACTAAGTAAAAAAAAGAATAACTGTAACTAAATATAAAAAAACGCCCCTTTCACACTTTGCCATTTAAATAAACATGGCTTATTTAATGAGTGAGGAAGCTACCAGTTCTTCGGCCACATTTTATGTTACTAGGTGCTTGTTAAACACGAATAGGATTAAGTAGTAAGTAGGATACCTAGCCAATGAATGAAACCTCCTTTAATGCTCATTTGCATCGCGCGACAGCCCGCATACTTTCGCGATACATTGCGTTGCTGCAGTACCTCTCGGCCCAAAAATGTTAAAACAACCCGTCAATGGATTGCTACAAGCATGTGGGCTATCGACCAATGACACTGAGCCTTTAGTCATCGTCGATCACTAGACTCAACGCTGCTTTTTTACTAAGTAAGTAGTTGCTTTGAGAGTACGAAATCCATTCTGATGCAACTCAACTTATCTCGTTAATAAATTAACCACAAAGGCGTTACCTGCTTCTATAACGGAACTAACTTTGAGTTGTAAAATAATACAGTGAACGCGTCGTGTATGAAACATAATCATAATCGGAGAGCGCCTCACCGGGTCTCGGTTACAGGCGAGATCTCGCCTCTCAGTTGGAATTTATAATCCAGTGTTGAGATACACGAGATAAACGGCGCCCTACCAACAGTAAATTAGTCAGGATGAATAGGTAACGCACATAAATAACAACATTTCAAGGCGTCACCGTCTGAATATTCAAATATGTAATCGTTATAAAGACATTGATCAGCGGAACGGGTTACGCGGCTCGCCGGTTTCGCTGTTCGATTCATTCATGATAACACTTTTTTAGCTTTCTCGTAATTACGATTTATAAATTAGGCTTTGTTTTGTTTTACGGACAGCCACAAAGATTTAAAGTATTATCTTTTTTATTTTGCTAAGAGGCTTTACAAAAAAAAAAGACGCTGCTATAAAGATTACGTTATGAGGTTTTAGGAAGTACGACCCTAAGCTAGCAAAGTTCACATGTCCGCTCAACTGCTTTATATGGACGAGGAGGTTTAGGTACGTGGGTTTCAGTTCAGAGTGTAAGGTTTAAAGATTTAACGTTTGATTCCGGAAAAACGCGAGCAGGGAATGAAGCTTGCTGCATTCAACATCTGCAGTATCGCTCTCAATTTATTCACAACGAAGCAAGGATGTTCAGTAGGGATTTTTTGGTCGTATTTGAGATTGGTGTCATATGAGGTTCTACGTGCAAGTGGCGTGTAAATAAATGTTACTCCGCCTAATACGCTAAGGCTGTATTCGGAATCCGTCTTACCCTAGACGGTATTCCCAGGAGTGAATTAGGTATGCAGTGCACACAGACGATTGATGACCCGAGCGAGATGCGCCCAATTCCACGGCCGATGAGATAAACAACGACTTATGGTTGTTTATTTATCACTAGTCGCCACTCTCATGTGGATATACTGCCTATTGTGCGCTGCCGGTGCGGTCGGCTTATTGATTTGCTTTATTATGAAGGTGGTTTTGGCTCCGAGAGCATTGTTGTTTAAGTTTTCAATATATGGAAATGGTGATTTGACGTGTTATAAAGAAAATTGCTCATTTTTATACAAAGTTTAGTGTATAGGTATAGTTGACGTAATATAATTTGCACCGATTATTTAACAAGCGGTACGTCGAATTGGTGCAGATTATACTTTGTCAATAATACCATATTCATAATGTAATGACCGTGAAAAACGTCCCGTTCCCGTTATGCTACTATAACTGAGTTTATCCGAACTTGAAAAACTTACTGTATTAACATTAATTCGGTTTGTTTGATTAGTTGATGTTTTATTATGTTGATGACTTATTGTAAAGAAGAGGTTTTGCGCTTATTATATATTCGTTTGTGGGACCCCAAATTAGAAGCAGCTTGACTAAAGTCATGCTACGCCGACTTCACATTAATTAGTAAATTAAGGAGCGTTTCAGCTGCTCGACCGAAAAGTTGACGGTGAAACTTAGCCCAAAGAAAAGACTTTTGATAAACCCAAGCTCCGGGTCTGGAACCGGCTTCTGTTCGTATAAAACATCTTTGTTCATAGTTTTCGTCCGCATAAATGTGCCTACAACTTCTGATACCACAATTTTGAAGGTAGTCTTTCCTTCAAGTTAGCTTTTGTAAAGGTCTGTTGAATCCAATTATATGTTACAACATTTATGAGTTGCATTATTTACTTGTCACTATAGCACCACGCAAACTCAACACAAATATTGAAATAAACAGATTTTATTATTATTATTATTATTATTAGATAAGAAGTCAATCCTGACACGTTGCACAAGCATGTAGTTTCTGAATATTGATAATCTTTGCAGCAGTAAAACAATGCTAAACTCATTGGTTGCGTTTGAAGGATTAGTACTACATATTTGTAGTTTACGCCCTTACTTTTTTTGTGGCAAGGAGAAGGCGAACGAGCTCACAGGCCAGCTGATGGCAAGTGGGATCTGTGACCATAGACATTTGTATTCTCGATCTTAAAACTGCAATCTTAAGGCCACAAACTCGTTCTTAACCCTAAGGACAAAGATGAAATGCCTCTATGCTAGTAATTTCACCGGTTGTCTTATCCCTACAGCGGAATACAACAATGTGACTACTGCTGCTTGGTAGTAGGTTAAAGGAATAAAGATAGTTTGTAGTATTAAACATATTTTACAAAACCGGTTAATTTTGTTTAGATTTCACACAAAGCAGTTTTATTATGGAGCGTCAGGTTATACTAAAGCGTCGCTAGTCTTGCCACCGCGCAAGCCTTCTTTAAAGCTTTCCCAGCAACCGTTTCGCCACAAATGAAAATATCCTGTTTCTAGTGGCATTGGTCAAGTCGGTGTCGATGCTCGCGCCGCCGTGCCCACAATTAGAGGCGATTGGTCGCGGTGCCGCTCGGTCGCGCACGGCCGATCTTCCCATAGCCACCTGCGGATCACACTGTCACCGGCAACGAGCCTTAATTAACTTTTTGTCTCGCTAGAAAACAATCCGTCTGGCATTCCAGTCGATTGCGTTTTGAATTTGTTTGTAATCGCCAACGCGTTAATCTTTAATAGAGACATTAAAGAAACACGTCTGTTGATTAGAAATGGCGCGTTATTAACTCTGCGTTTGTGTAACGTCTGTGTGCGTGTAATTAGCAGTGGTCGATATAGGTACAGTGTGCGATAGAGACTATAGACTTTAAGAGGATTGTGAAGCCTAATTTTTTATACAAAATTCTATAACGTTTCTGTCCCTTTAAATCTAGTCCGATTTCTACGATTTTTGGATATGTTTACATTTCCAGAAAAACATTTTTACATCAATAAAAATAGAATCGTATACACTTATATTTTCATAACAGCGTATTCAAAAACGGTGGAAGTCGTACTTGGATTAGGGGGTGAGAAACGTGATCACCCGGAGCTACATTTGTGTGGCTGTATTTGACACTTACGTGATTTAAGCATCGCTTCACAATACTCTTGCAATGTTACCTTAACTTGTATGTATGTATGTATGTAAACACTTTATTGTACACAAAAAAAAGAAACAGAAAATCTAATACAATACAGAGTTAGAATGTACAAAGGCGAACTTATCCCTTTAAGGGATCTCTTCCAGCTAATCTTTGGGTGATTGAGTAAAATAAGAAAGCAGAATGCGGCAGACATTATTTAGTACAAAACAAAGTTTACAGAAACGGCGTTAACAAAATTTTATACCTTGTGAATAAATACTAACAGAGACATATAAAAGTACAAATAAATAATAAACATAAAAACAATTAAATACACAAACTTATATATATACCTTAAACTTATACTTGTATAATGGATATCAAAACTAACTACAAGACAGTCTCAAGTATCATATGCCGATCGTTCTATAGATCGTGCCCTAAATTTACACAACGCCGGTTAAACAATTAAACAACACACACTCTCATCCATTAAGCGAAAAATTAGCTATTACACCCATTCCATCCATCCGATGCAAAAGTACGCTTCATAAAGCGTTGTAAAATGTAATTACAATCAACAAAGCAAGACGTCAATGTCAATCACAAAAAAAAAGTAAACGTAAACCCATGCCCAAGTATTTAATTACAAGTATCCAAAGACAATTAAAAATTATAGTTTCATTAACGATGTAATTACAGTGACATAATTCCCAGCACTCTTAAGTTGCATCGCACTTGACCGCTTCAAGTTCAAGTCCGAGTTCGCACGGACGCTGCCCATGCGCAGACTGCAGTTGCGCAAGACCCTGTCTCCTCCGCGCTCGCCGCGACGTCATGAGTTCATGACTCATCACCGGTGACAATGCGGCGATGTCTCGTTGCTATCAATACAAACATTCTCCACTATGTTTGTCTCAGATATAGAAATAAAAATAACATTCTATTAATTGAATATGTATGTTTTTATTTGACAAATTTTAAATTAAGTTGAAATTTACCATATAAATGTCTCATCTTGTAACAGACGCCAAAAAAGTACATAACCTGTCTGACCAATACATTCTCAACGCTAACATTCTTATGCAAATGTATGAGATTGGAGCCAAACAAAAAGAACGATTAATAAAAGTCAAAAGTAAATGCGAGCGTATGCTGCGGCTGTGGGTTCGCGCGATGCTTCTTTAATTGCTCTTTGATAACCGGTAATAGTAGTATAAATGCACCCATTACGGTTCCTTCCATTTATACTTATTGATCGCATTAATGCTGATCGCGTTTAAAATTTAAACGGTCTTTGTGCAGGCGACTCGTGGTGCCACAGCGTGCTATCAGTGGGCTATTGAAATAAAGTTCACTATGAATGGACTCGCACTCAGTCTACTTGTAATGTATGCCGTGTGCAGGCGTGGGCTTCATTTGAATCTCGACTCGTGTCGCGTCTTCTTTACGATATGAGAATTACTGTGAACTCCGTGCATACGTTCTCAAGTATCATTGTATTAATTGATTTCGGGCACCGTCCTGTTAATACGGTTCCATGTATAGTTAAACTTTCAATTATATTTCGACGTGACGCTTTCTTTACGACCTGTACTCAGATGGAAGGCGTTTAATTGCCTAGTAAAAATATTACTTTGATTTAAGTGTCATATTAATTTAACGCGATGCTTTAAAAGTTGTCCGTTGTAATAAAGTGCTATGTTAAACGGAAATGTGGTCTCAAAATGTCCTCTTCAAGCGTTAGATACTTTGTTGAAAACGTGCTATTTGTCTGGTTTAATCTCACTTGACACGATGGGCCGTAGCGTTTACTTGGGTCGCCCGAGGGCTACTATGTTTTATGGACCTCTGTTAAATATTGCGGAGTTTTTGTGACATGCTAACAGGCGCGTCGTGTCTCTTGTACATTGGATTGTTTCATATAATGTTGTAAAATACTTGCAGACTTGCTTTGTAATCCGATACCCCTGTTTAATAACTACTACCGTAAACTAAGCAGAAATTGAGTATTTGAATCAAAATTCCTCGAGTAGTTTTATTGGTCTATCAAAGAGAACTGCCAATAAGATACAAATGGATTTACTGCCGGTGTTGTAATCAAATTCTTAAAAGGAGTAGCACACTTTAAAGGGAGTTACACGCCGATGTTAAAATACAAACTTTCCTTGCTTTCGACTCGTCTGCAATTCAATATAATTTATTAGTTATCTCAAAGAGGTCACAGTGACGATTCAATGTCCTTTCGTTATCAGGACATAATAGTGATTGCTTCATCCAAACCTGTTGTCTCTGAGAATTCCAATCAGCAGAGAACGTCGGGAGACATGCTCTGTATAAGCACGTCGTTAACAAGCTACACTCAAGACTCCAAGATTGATTTTTGATTACATTTTGTAAACTGTTTGTAAATAAGATTTATATTATGACATTAGTTTCAACTTTTCGGATACCACATAAATTGGATGGAGCATTTATCATTCAACCGACTCGCGCCGTTGTTGTTTGCTTATATGTGCGCAGTTAAATTTGATTTTTACCATTAGCGGCCGGTGACGTAGAACGTAATGGGGGAATCTACAGATGCCTGGAAATAGTACATTTTGATATTAGTGCGGAAAGTATGTCATTTCAAACGAGTCCCGAGGTGTCTTGACCCGAGCTGCCAGCGAGGGCCAAGACTCGGGACGAGTGAAAATGACAGTTCCGCACGTATATCAAACGACGTTTTTTAATACATCTGCGAAAAAATTACAATAAATGTATTTCACAATCGTCTATATCGCTCATTTTTTCACAACAATATTTAATCGTTAGCTAAAAAGGCGGGATTTGGTTTTACTTTTAATTGACAGACTTTTTTCATAATGGCAATGGTTGTGACCATTCAGCCAAATCAAAGAAAAAAAAAGAAACAGTAATTTAATTACCTATATTATTTAAAAATCAAGAAGTACAAATACTCTATTAGCCAGTGGTAACGCATAAAGGTGGATTCACATTACACCGTGCTGGGCTGGGCCCGGCTTCGGCATGGTGTAACGTGAATCCACCTTAATACTCAACTATCCGATCATTCGTAATATTCATTCAGATTCAGCCATCTTGATGAGAGCTGTTTTTTTTAATATTACCTAGATAATTTGTGAGTGTATGTATTTATTTATGTAATTTTAATATTTAAAATAATATTACCTATATTTATAGTTTCAATGCTAAATGACATAATCAAAAATGATTGAACATGCAAACTCTTTGGTCGGATGCACGGCTTGGAAGTAGAAACAAAATTATATTTAAAAAAATTGGAAAAGTAAAAAGCACTAGTGCGGAATATCGAACTTTCCGCACGATATACGGCTACGGATTGTACCCATTTTTGAGCAACTGTATTAAAAATAATTTTATGATGTGCCTGAAGTTTCCGACCTCCATTCATTCCTTCAGTCAAGGACGTAGGCATATTGTAAATAGCGAAGAGGTACTAAATAAGTACAATAACAATGGTTATATAGGTAAAAAACATGGTTTACCTTTTATTCGTATGTAAAGAAACAACTGGAAAGTCATTCCATTAGTCTATTATTAATCTGTCAGTATTGTGATATCCAATTAACGAGTTTTTTTGCGGTATTAATTAATAGGCATCAAGTCCCGCAATATGCTGAATTGAACGGGCTTTTGTTTTATGACGTCAAGCTTAACGGTACTTTGAACGAGAATTAAGCTCACGCTACAAGTTAGCACTTGAGTTTTAGTGAGTATAATACCATAAAGTAAAACATAGACTAGAAAATATAAATGCAGCGGCGTGTCGCGCGGTTCTCGTCAGCCGGTATTGACATGTGCGGTGTCATCCGACCGAGTTGCAAGCGGGTGCTTCCAAGATTTTCCATCCAATTTGCCATGCACTGCACAGAACACCTGCCTTCGCTTTTTATTACAAATCTGCTTCAAGTACGCACTTCACATGGCGCGCGCCTTTAGGAGTATATTTTTTGTGAATCGTCTGTTCTAGAGATAAGTTACACTTCGAGCGTGCAATGGCGATATTTTTGTAGTGCTTAAGGCACTTGAAGAATGCGGTCGGCATTTTAATATCGCTGCTTCTGCGGAATCGCTCGCCCCCTCATGTCTGACAGGAGGATGCGTTCTACCACATCGCTGTAACATTTCCAGAGTCGTGTGCTCGCCAAGTTTTGAACTCGGTTAAGCTCGACGGAATAGCTATTCTGAAATTTCACCAGCGCATATGCAAATGTCAGCTCTCGACACTGATTGTACGAGTGGCACGGGGAAAATTCATGCATTTACATTAAATTTCACCGAAATTGGATCCCGACGTCGTATGTTTATATACGAGCGCACTGTGTCGCGCGCTCTCGATATTTACGATTTTCAATCGCATCTGTCGCGTTGTATGATTTTTTTTCGCTTTTGTACTGTTTTTAATCAGAGCTCGCGTTATTGCCAGTTTTATTGAACGCTGCCTCGCTTAGCGGATTAACTAATCGAATCATTGTTCGTGTCGGTTACTTCAGCAGGCTTTGCGTATAATGAATGTTGGTTACATTAATTACTGCTTTATGGCGAGGTTTATGCCTTAGCCTTTATCGGCTCATGTGAGATTAAGTGTTTGAGATTTTGTACTTTTCAAACTTTCCTTAAGCACTTTATTAGTACAATAACTTGATTGTATTGGTGAGGTTGTTATTTAGTGATTGCAATAAACCTTGGCGTATATACAGGTTTCTTGGTAAACCTATTAGGAGATTTCACATGTTCAGTAATAGATTTGATTTATGACATTGAACCATATTTTTTTCATACTATCTCTTTGTGTTGTGCAAAATTTAGTCATTAGCTCTTGTCGATATATTTTAACTGCAAAAGTGCTTTGGCTGGCTTGTCCTTCTTTCGCGGAGACAAGAATTAAAGCGAAAAAATCCTAGGATGTAGCTAATAAAAAAAAAAAATACGCATAGAGTCGCGGACTAAAGGTTTAGTTGTATCATAATAATATATTTAAACCTGAAACAGGTAAACATTTAGAAATTACCATTAAATTGCTTGTATCAACTATTTATGTCCATTTCCTCTTTTGCCTTGATTGCCAAAGGATATTTTATATTTATCTTGTACAAGTCAACTACCTAAGTACCTACTAACTGGCCTAATATGACCCAGCACTTATTCCATAAATAACTCATTAACATTTTGTGGTCATGCCATTGAAGATGTTCTAATTGGCAGTTGTACATTTTAATGCTTCGTAGGAGTGGGATTCGTTTGATCATGGTTCTGTCCAATTTTGCGGGGTAAAAATAGACTGTTTCACCCTCCGACGACCCTGTGCCACAATGACAAAATATAAAACCTTTCATATTTTCTTACTGTTGTGACAGATTATGAATGACAATATAACTGTTTGAATTTTCTGTAAGAGACAAATGTGGTCTATATTTGTATGAGTGCATGGAATTATGATGATCATGAAGTTTATCATTGTGGAAAAAGCTTTGATGCATTTAAACGCTTTATCTAGACAAACCTGTGCATCTTAAGTGGAGACGAGGGGTGTTCAATATATTCTCGAAATCGAAATAACTTTTTAAACTTTTTAAATTCTGGCCGTTTAGTGTCATTCGCAAGTAATAAAAAAAGACAGTAAAGAAGCAGATACAGGTCCATTGGTATTTCTGCAATTACTGAAAAAACAATTAGGTATTCCAGGAGATTTTAGGATGTTAGTAAAATTTATACACAGAGTGGTTATTAAATTCTTAGCCGAGCTACGTCTGTTTTATATTCTTTTGACCTTTTCCTTCAAGGGCAAAAGTATATAAAACAAGAAATTTACGTTGTTTATGGTGAATCTGGTCATGTCCACATTAAAACATGGGTGGGAGGTTATTGAAGACGACCCTGACCCTAGCCAACTTGTCCACGTCACTACACAGGAAAATGTTCCAAACGTGGAGAAACTGATATAGGAAGATGCACGAGAGAAAATCATAACTATAGCTCTGGAAATCAACCTATCCATTAATACTATAACGCAATTGACGACCACCTTGGGCTGCTGACACCACCTGAGTGGCGAACGCGTGTTGAATGTTCTATCGACTTTGATTTGTGTGGAAAAAATCCTGATGACGTAACTAACAGAATAGTCACAGAGGATGGAACCTGGGTTCATCAATAGCAACCAAACAGAAAATAAGAGTAGATGCAGCGGTATGTAAAAGGCACAGCTTATCCCAAAAAATCTAGCTAGGATAAGTTGGTTAATATGACGGGAGGGAACTATGCAAATATATTAAGACAGCTAAGAGAAACGATCAAGAAGAAAATAGAAAGAAAATCGGTAAAAGACTTACTCTTCCATGACAATGCGCCAGTTCATAGTAAATACTCGAGTTACCGAAGCTGCCATTTATGAGTGCGGATTTCAAAAAACAATCTACCACCCTATAGTCATGACTTAGCACTAAGTGACTATTATTTGTTTCCTTCTCTTAAAAAGACCTTTGGGGAAACCGATTTTCTGATGATGAAACTCTGAAGGCCGCGGATTTTGACAATAACTATTTTTTTATGAGGTTATCAATAAATTAATTGAGCGTCTACCAAATGTATTTAAAAGAATGATAATAACACCGAAAGTAAAAAATATATCACAGTCATATCTTCATTTTCTTTACCCATATCGAGAAATTATTGAGCACCCCTCGTAACCATCTTTGGGCCTCCGGCACTTAGTTAAGTATAGCGCATATGGAACTCCACAGTAAACCTATCGTTGCAGGATGAGTGGACGACATCCAAAAATGGGGGTACTAAATGCAGTTAGCACGAAGCCAACGATACTCGCAGTGGCGTGATTGATGGGACGATACCTATACCCAACAGTGTGCGTAGATTTAAGTTGATTGGATGAATAGAAACTGAAGTGTAAGAAACAGGCCTTCAGGTTAAACCTGCTTTCTCGCTCACTCTTTTGCGTTAGAAATCCAAGCCTACTCGATTTCACATGAGCTCAAAGTCTTTTTTATGACTTGTGGCACTGTTTCATTGGTAAAGCCCGTACTATCGGTGCTCTGCGAGGAGATACTATCCCGATCTGGCCGTCTGTCGGCGTGACTATAAAATTACAGGTACGGCTTAAAACAATTTAAGAACCAATTTCAAAAGGCGTGTGTTTCCTATTCCTAGGCTTCGAAGCGACACACGCTATCATCGCGGGCGGAGTCTAGAGAAGGCAATAAATAGACACTCGGCGATCGATCGCGGCGCCCGCGCACAAATCAAACGGCACGTCAAAACAATGGCGGCCGCAGCTGCGGGGGCGATCGTGCAACCCGCCGGTTATCGTCCAGGACTTATTTATACCGATGGACCTACATACACTTTCCGCGAATATCATTTGTCTAATAGCTAAGCGCTGATTGCATCTTTATGTGAAATATGTGAGGAGAAAAAACCCGAATAGCTTGGCAGATCGATTTAAAGAAGAAGTTGCTTTTAATATCCTCCCTAACGACAGCCGTTGATGTTGCTATTGTTAAGTCATGTTTAAAATGTGTTTTCCAGCTTCATCTATTTTTGCGTGTTTGGAGGCATTCTTTTGTTTTTTAAATCACTTATTTTATTTTATACTTTTTAGTGATAAGCAATTGATTATTACAGGTTGTTTATAAATACCGAATTTATATTAAGACACAGAAAAGTAATTTTGGTTACCTGTAATAAGTCCAAGTTCCACCGAGGCGCTATTTGAGACCGAACGGTTGCTACGATGACATACAAAACGGTCTTCCTATAATACTGGGCGACTTATCAATCAGAACCATTGAACCATTAGATATCGAGAACCTGTTACAGTGAGTGATGTGAAAAAAAAAGATGAATGAATGTAAGTTTTTGTTGACTTGTCGCTGCGTTTCCGGCGCGCGGTCGCACGACGCCGTGGAGAATCGGCGTACGCGTCGGAGCGTCGGCACCTGACCGCACCGACAGTGCGCTTACGCACGTTTAAAGTCAAAGTCATCTTTTTTTTTATGACATCGAGTAGACAAACGAGCACACAGGCCACCTGATGGTAAATGGAAACTGTGACCCATAGACATTCGCAATCACAAGAATGCAATGCAATCCTGCGACTGGGGGTAGTTCGAAATACAACGCACTGTTGACCTCATTTTGTCTTCGTTGGTTAGGTACTTACTTACTTTTGGATGCTTTGTTTTTGCACTGTACAATCAACTGTCATTGTGAGGATATACGTATGTAGAAGGGGAGTTGAGGTGTAAATGTACCCCCAAAACGAACGAAACGCTTTGTGTATTAGTTTGTCTTAAAGAATGGAATATCTGCTCATCTTTTTCGTATACAATCAGGACCTACCTATTTAAATCTAATTTGAATATTTCTATAACTGAGCATGTTTTTTTAATCTCATCTTCGTCGATACTTAATTTCTCGTGGGATTTGGTCTAAGCTTACCTACCAATGCAATCAAGAATACATTACAACAATGCTGTTTTTAACTGTTACTTTACAACTTTTCTGCCATGTTTTTTGTCAGTCGTAACTGACAATGTTGCGTTATATTATGTACAACTGTGATTGCAATGTAAGCGAAGTGTTTCTGTGTGTAGACACGCTTCACTGGTCATTACCGATTGAAAAACTAACTGAACTAACCGGCCGTCTGAGATCGTACTGTATTTCTAGCTGTTCGTGCCGCGCGTGGTAGAGTCCTGTTAGATTAATCCCACTAAATCTTATTGATCTTTCGAACTAAAATTGAGGTCGATATGAGGATGCCATGCATGTTGAGGTTACTTATAATTTATAAAGTGTATTGTAACAAAAATAGGGATCGTATCATTATAGGAGGTTCAAAACACCCCATGGTCATTACGGTTTTATTTTTGAAACAGTAAACTTTTCAAGATTTTTTAAAAGGTCATTGTTGTATACTCATAGAAGTCATAGAACACCATAGGTTAGGTATGGCTTGTTTTATAATATTAATTATACGGATTTAGAAAGATAAAAAATAAGACATAATATTAATACCTTTATAGAAATATCCATGTCTTTCGTCTTATCGATTAAATCCTATAAGATATTGCTCTTTGTATTTCTTTGGCCATTTCTTTTAGCTTAATGAGTATTAGCGTGTAAGTGTAAGAACCTATTAATTTCCGGACAACCTACGACTAATAATCCCATATTTCCCCCTAAATTCGCCAAGACAAAAATAGGGCACATAGGCGATGCTACACATAAACATTCAAAAACATATTTTCTTTATCTTCCTTTAAAAAAAATCATTTCTTATGAAAAATACAGGATTTCGTCCAAATATTCGGAATAAAGTATAAATAAAGTAAGAAATACAGGAGATCGTGAGAGATTAGTAATCGTTTACGAAACCTCTCACGTATATATTTCATCACCGATTGTGTTCTCGGTGGTTGGAAAAAATAGTAAGTCCAAGCAACAGGTAGCCGTCCAATTAGAGGGAGCACTTGAGTGGTAGCGGCGTGACAACGAGCTTTGACAGCCCCACAAAAACTGCCCCCGCCTCGCTTGCCACGACACTCGCGCTTTTTGCTGCCACACACGCTTAACTCGCACCAATCTGACTTTTTGACCTCCATGAAGTCTTATTCTACTTAATAGACATGAAATTACACTGTTATTATTTCTATTCCTGACCGGGATAGATTAACAGTATTTTTTCTAACACACTATTCGAATGGCACCGTGGTGCTGATTAGTACATTTGCTGCTAGCTGTCGCATCCCTTAGCCCAAAATTTTCTTCAGGTGCTGTATCTCATTAGTTGGTTTACTTACCATTACAATCGATCAAAAAAAGTCAACAGGTTTTTAGAAAAAACATCGTTGTAAGCCTGTATATACTTCTGTTTTCTTGCCTGTTAACAAACGCTGCTTAAGAGCTTCAGAGCGGTGGAAATCCTTACTATTTCTACCTTCGGCCTTAGACACCATACTATTACAAAGACATACGACTTACATACTTATTGTAAGTTCAGTTCTATTAAACCGCCGGAACTTGTTCAAATTTAACTTCAACTCAATCGAAAATCTTTATATGCGACGTGAAATATTTAATTTTACGTTTCCTGTCAATTTTCGATGATTATTGACGTTTGAATTGATGGTCTCAGTATTCATAAGTGAAGCCAATTATTTAAGAACACCGATGCTTAATCGGGCCTCTAAATCAACGTTGAATTCTTACAAATATTTCTGATTTCAATGGAATTATTATTCCAGTGCAATAAATCAGAGATGTCCTCCGGCTCTGGCTTCCCGCGACATTTTCGGGAAGAGCAACTTTAATTCTTAATTATGGGCTGGCTCGCTGTGTCGTATTTATTTTACTTTGTGAAATTATCTTTCGACTTGTCTGGCAATAAATTTGATCACACGATCAATAATAAAGATGGTTGGATGAGGGCACTTTTAAAATTCTTTAACTTTTACAAATTTAAGTTTCAAGACATATTAATTCAATAACCGAACTAAGTTAAGTCTTAAATTAAAAGAATTTAAATAAAAATCAAGTTACACCCTCAACACAAGTTTCTTCAGTTATATTAACAGAATTCCAGTAATTGAATTAAGACTGAATTTGTTTCGAATTTGGTCTTTAACTGAAATTCAAAGCCGATTTTCAATAGCCGGCTAATATATTTCTTCCATATAAAATTAATTCTAATCTCCGCAAAGGAATATCATTAGTGGAATTTTAATTTATAATTTGGCTCCCAATTTTTGGGTTTGGCGCGGAACGCGAACGTAATGGGAAGAGATGCCTCGCGTCAGTCGCACGCTGTCCTCGACGCAACTATAAAATAACCATCCAGGTTCACAAGAAATCGCTCACTCAGTTACGAACTTCATTAACAAAGTGTATAGCTTGAAGCCTGTGTACTAGAAAGTCCAGTTAGTCCACGGATGAGCGTGTGATGAAGTTTTAATGACATAATTCAGATACCGCTGACTCGATTAACCTGGCTACCGGCGGCCCGCTAAAGACCTATCTTCACGTGCCCGATCACTTACTGGCCATCGATTGCTGTAATAGTTATTATCTAACGTATCGAGACAGCGGCTACTCTACTAAATCGAGTTGACTCCGGATAGGTTGATTTACTACCGCCTTGTATAGTCAAAGCAAGTGATCAAGTGCTTTTAACTCTTCCAGTGACCTGTCACTTGTTACCTAACTAAAAGAATATTGGATAGGATACCATAATAAGCTTTAACATTGTGTTCTTTGGGGATCCTTGTTGTGATTAATTTGATTGCTGTCCTTTTAGAAATGTTATAGTACCCCTTTTACATTTATTATACGTGCCAGTTGCAATACTACGACACTGGTTGTAAGGTTAAGGTGGTTTGCTGTCTGTATTTGAATACTCAGGAATTGCAACAGAGTTTTTATGTGATCATTGTTGTTTTTCTCTCCTAACAGCATTCCTTTAGGTCACTCAAAGCTACAATGTAGTGACACAGTTAAAAGTAATTAATTTAAAACACCACGTAGTACAAATGAAAGTCCTGCGCAGCGCTCAGCTAGAAGCTCATCAGATAAGGCCGCGCGTGACTTCACACGCCGGGGACGGCGGGCGGCTCCATTTGTGCTACACTTCTTACTGCCGCGACCCGCTGCCTTCTTTCCACTCGCCTTCATTCCCTACTAATTCTAATAGACCCGTTACCTCTTAATTGAACGATATCCCAACTATTCAGAATATTTACCACGTATGTTTCCCTCCCGGTTGATCTATAGCAGCCGTAAAATTAGTACCGTACGCTACTTCTTCAGTAGCCGCATAAAAATAGGAAAGCCATCAAATTCCATCCGTATGTAAGACACATTTTATATCTGTAATAATTTTTAGTTTTATTTTACGGTTGCAAGATTTACTGTCTTCTCCGGTCAATTTATATGAGTCGTTTTCTTCTTAAATTTGCATATTATTTGGGCTAAATTTATTCAACTTTATCATTTAAATACCTTAAATAGACAAGTTAATACTGACGCAATGTTCAACGAGTTAGATAACTTAATTGACAATGACACACACTTCGATAAAGTCACTTTATTATAAGTATTTAAGAATAACGTTTTTTAACACTTGATAAAGTAGCTTCTTCATAATACGGCTCTGTAGTATAATTTAAGCAGGACAATATGAATCATTGTATTTTGCAACTTTATTTTGTATCATTATTATTTCAGTATATTCCTTTGTGTATTTATTTGTCTTGATCAGATATTATTGAAAGAGAGTGTGCTCCATAAGTCTATTCTAATATCAGAACAGGACCATATGAGCGACTTTCACTTAAGAACAAGTTTTCGAATAATGTTTTATTTTGATTTTCTAATCCGATTGTCAGCGTCAGATATTTTTGATGACTTACCTTCGATTTTACCAAACTGGAATAAGACTTACACCGAGATTAGTCTTTACATCGGCGTTTAATCTAGGTTATAAAACCTTATTCTCGTTTGGTTGAATCCGCCCTAAGAAAGATAATCTTCTTTTATACGGATAAAACTTCCGCGGCTCTAACCGCAACCTACCCTACCCAACCTAGAGACTTGAAATTTGGAGAGGATATGCCTTTGGTCATTAGGGGTGGACTTAGAACGAGGTCGTGGGCTTCCGGCGTCTAGTTTTGAAGAAAAATTCGCCGTACTAGTTATAGTATTAGTGTATTTTTGGTCACGGCTACATATGTTTACTTTGTAGTAGATGCAATATTCAAGATCAATACATAACACGACACTTTCCACAACTATGCATATCTACAAGTATAATCCTGGCATTCAGTGATAGGCTGGTTGATTTTTATACAAAATGAAACCAGTATACATAGATGTTCTTGGCCCTGATTGTATTAAGACGCCTTTCACAATTGCGAATGATGGGAAGTAGAAACAAAAGCAAAAATTTATGTACACCACCATTAACCCGTGTTGAGTTATGAGCTGTTAATGTGTTACAGATTTCATGGTGGACGTACTATAGCAATTTTGAATTGTTTAACTTTTTACTGCCCGACCTAATTGGACTCTCGAACGAATCGCTTATCATATTAGTGGCTTGAAATGACTGAGTATGTTTATTGCATTTACATTCTTATTTTGTACTACTATTCAATTTCTAAAACTTCAAAACGTAAAATTACAGTCTGTTGTCAAAAAATAGCGTAGTTCCTATTGGATAATTATTTCACATTAAATGCCAAATCATTATTATACCAACGGTTCACTGCGGCCAATCACAAATTAATTACTATTACTCGGTAATTGTGTCAAATTAACTGTTAGGTATGATTCAAACTAACCACCACCGCAAACGCTCATTAGTGAATTGCATCGATTTGTGTAAACAATTGTATTTTCAAAATAAACCCCGGTGAACTTTGTATGACATCGTCACAATGCGGATACAGACGTCAATGCTGTTTGTACGGCAATTACCTTAATTCATGTGTCGTTCTGGACTTTCTCATGTAGGCAGAAGACAAATGTGAAGAATTTCTTTTCATTAAGTATACATTAAGTACATGTGTTTCTCGTAGACGTGTAAGAAAGGGCGATGGTTCCAAGGCGCGGTGTACAATAAATCAGTGAGCTACGACTGTATTTCTTTCGTAATCAGCTCATATCGGTGCTTCGTTGTGGCCGCCTAATTATTGTCGACTTTTACGATCGACATAACGAGTTTTCACTTGGAGCCAATCACGATTTTACGGCGCACACACTTGAGTCTTTAATTAATCTAGATATACGCACCTTTCGGAATTTGTCTCTTTCGTTATGTTGGAAAAGTAGCAATATAGCGTGAAGAGTAGATTAGCATACTTTTCATTTCTATAAAGTTTAACGATTATTGTTTGACAGGCAGTCTCATTCAACTAAATTAATTACGGATGAAGTTCTGATTTAAGTCGGAGAAGTCGTGGCTTCTTCACCTAGGATTAAATGTATTATTATTGATTGATGTCGGTGGGGTATTTTAATCCGAAATCATCGTGCTTCTGTTGAGGCTCTGCTGAAATTGATTGCGTTATTGTCATCATCATGTTATTTGGTTCTTTCTAGTTTTACAAGAATACGCCGTTTAACTACTATTGTTGTGGGACTATTTAATTCACTCAGCAATAAATATGCTACAATTTAGCCAAGCCGCTTGCTGACTGTTTCAAGTAATTTGATTTTAATTTAATACTCGCGATTTTATCCGTAACTGCAAGTTTATTACCTTGTGACGTAAGTTATCTGCAGTATTACTTTAACAGTTACGGTTTCTAATAAACTGCCGAGTGTTTGTTTTCGTTAAACGTGATGGTAGCGATTGTTATAAATAATAAAGTCTTGTGGAACCGGTCGTGTCGGCCAAGAATTTAGGACTTTCTTATCTCTGATATTAACATATTGATTGTGCTTACCGCATTGATGTGCGAGTCTTGGCGGCGCTCCACTTCCGTGGCTCAGTTCAAGGCGTGAACTAGTTTACCCCGAATAGGGCTGTTCCTAAAGTACATGCATAGTAAAAATAAATTATAACACCTATAAATACACTTTTATGGTACACTCGTACCATTAGACATCAGCTGTATAAGGCAACAAACTTAGTTCCCGGTAATAAAAACAAGTTATTAGATCGTGGACTTCTAAAGCGGGCAACATTATATTTGGTAAGCTCTATGACTAACGACACTATATTTTCAATTAAATAGTATATTTACAGGCTGGTAGCGTATCGGTGTTTTGTAACATCACTAGTAGGTAGTCGTGAGGCGAGCGTTCCACGTTTCTCACATCAAGTTGATCAAGTTATCTCTAAATCTCAACACAGCCAGATGCGAGCGGTGATATCGACTATCGGGTCGGATGCCGAGGTGTCTGGATATTAGGAGCGTAAGCAATTTGTCAAGTTCTATGTCCGTCGTGTCAGTGGCGACGGGTGACACTGCTTTGAGGAATACTGCGCTACTAATTTTGAATTGTAATCGAACGACCTCATCTCGTGCTTGCTTTCTATGTATCGTGACTTCGTGTGGTATTCGAGGGAGCTTACCTTATTTTGGTTTTTAAATAATTAGAAGCGGCACTTATTCTAAATGAAATTAATTGTTAATTATTTATTTAATGTATTATTGACCATAGAGACCTGAGATAACTGTAGGAAAAAGGTTATGTAGTTGACTTATAATAATTATTTTACATGTAATTCTTTAACAAAATTTTATCAACTAACAACTGCATGGAATAGCTTAGAAAAAATATTGGAGGTATAGGTTAGGTTAGGTTATGTTTATATTACTTAGAAACGACATTCAGCATAATCATTAATTCTATGTCGACATTATACTATATACCTACCTAATGTATAAAGTTACGTTTTCATGAAAAAATCTCAGTGAATTAATAAACCTCAATAATGCTTGACGTTGTTCAAATAATGCTTTTTTCTTATTTAGTAACCAATTTGCCCGACGTAATTCAATATTTTATCCGCATTTGACTGGCAAAATTCATTGCTACACGGCAACACTTTGACAATTTATGAAGCAATCAGTGTTTTTTCCAGTTTATTTGGAGAAAATATATTTATTTTATCTCGAAGATGGTGCTTGAAATTGTTTTGGAGGTTGCTTAATATTCATTGATCTCATCTCACGATTTGTTTACGTCAGTGCGCGTAGGCGCAGAGCGGAGGGTTATGGGCGCCGGCAGAGGGCAGTCGCGGTCGAGTATGTGGAACCGCATGGGACAAACTTACGACTTATTTTACACACATAAAAAATATCCTTGTTAGTATATTTTTAACTTGTATTACACCGTGGCGCAGATGGTGGGAGAAGCTTGACGCCTTTTGCAAGATTAGCGAGTGACTTTCCAGAGATACGTGGTAAGTTAGATGCGAAGGTATCCTTTGCCCAGAAGTGGGATAGTGGGCTAATAAGGTTAGGTTGTAATTATTTTTTATTTTCTGTATTAGTACCTATTGTTTTTTACTTTTCATCATACATTTTATTATAAAAAACGCAACGATTGAGCAAGAAACAAATGTTGGGACTAAATATTACTGTGTGTGTGGTTGTTACAAGAAAGGTCGGTTTTTTCAGCGAAATTTAGGATAGGCTTATTTATTACCTATGGATCACCAACAGGTAAATAATTACATACTATTTTATCTGAGCGTAATTCATGGCTTATTTAGTCTGACTAATACAACACATATGACTTTGGACTGACATGTCGATGAGTTGTCTAAATTGAATTTTATTTTGTACTTAATAAAATGGAGAAAAACAAATACCCATTAAAATCCATGCTAATATTATAAATGCGAAAGTGTGTCTGTCTCTCTGTCTGTTACCTCTTTACGCTTAAACCGCTGAACCGATTTATATGAAATTTGGTGTAGAGATAGTCCGAGTCCCGGAAAAGGACATAAAATAGTTTTTATCCCGAAAATCATCCCCTAACGAGGTGAAATAGAGGGCCAAAATTTGTATGGAGCTACAATATAAACGAGTTCCACGCGGACGAAGTCGCGGGTAGAAGTTAGTAAGTTTATATTATAACTAGCGACCCGCCCTCGCTTCGCTTCGGTTTATGTGAGTTTTCTGTAACACCCGTAACATAAAACAGAGTTTATTATACATTAAAACCTTCCTCTTGAATCACTCTATATATTAAAAAAAACCGCATCAAAATCGGTTGCGTAGTTTTAAAGATCTAAGCATACATAGGGACAGACAGCGGGAAGCGACTTTGTTTTATACTATGTAGTGATGGGTCTTTGTTTTCCTCCCACATACTAGGGTTACCGGAATATTTCTGTCAGAACATTAATTTGCGATACTCAAGAGTCAGTGCTTATTTGCCAAACATATCGCTGATTATCACGTTTGTTGGATAGCGTCTTCCAGTTGCTTGGAGTCCGGGGTTCACGTAAATGGTTCGCCGGTGAGCCCAGCACTCACTGGCGCGTTAGAGTAGGTATTACTTCACTGACCGGTTTCACCGCCGCCGGGGTGTTTCATGAGGTGTAAACGCAGACTAGTGTGAAACAAGTGCCTGTTATGTTTCATTTATTTCGACAACTTTAACAACAAATTACTTACTTACTCAAAATTATACAAGAAGTATTAGTGGTAATTTTATTGAATTTCACTTCATCGATTGTAGTCCTCGAATTTCAATTTATCGAACGCTATTTTCTGCTGAAACCGTATTTTTTTAGGATATCTCAAATATCCATAACGTAGGTAAGGTTAAGTTAGACATGTAAAGTAACTATAGCAAAACAAACTCATGCGGCAAGAAAAGGATTTCGATGAAATAAAAATTCCGTGAAATGATATTCGTGTTCGTGAAAAGGTGTTTCGATAAAATAGGTAACCGTATTTGCCTACATTGGTACGGTCTGGGGCTAAACAAGTTGCATCTGCGGAAATTGGTGATTACAGAAATGAAAGAAAATGTATTGGGTTGAAGAAGATATCGTGCGTTGGCCTATGTTAATTCACACATCTTGACATGTCCTGCTCTACTGACTTGCGGGATTTAACTTGTCATTGGACAAATTCTATTCTATGAACGTTAACAACTGCAAAAATCAAAGGAAACCGATACGAAGAAGTTACAGAATAGTTACTTAGTTTAATGTATTCTAAAATATTTTTTCTTATAACTTCTTAATATGAAGATAGGTTCATTGCTGTTCAAAGGTATACCGACATTATTATTTAGGCATCTGCTAATCAAAATGGCTGCCGAGAGCTGTCAATTGTCATAGATACCGCTTGGCACACACCGCTACCGCCGTGAAATTTGTAATTTAAAAAAATATCGCTGTTACTCCTCCGCTGCTTTGATACCGACGGCAAATTAAATAATCAACGTGCCCTGCTGTGAATAATGCTTTGATTGTATCAATTTGTTTGATTCGATATCGGCTACCCGTATTTTATAATAAACATCCACTTAATTCAATTGTTGTTTCCTTTGCTCGCGCTTGGAGTTTTTTCTAAAACAAATTTATATAATAATTTTATTGTAATAGCTATAGAGGGTTAGGTTAGAATGGTTCATGTAAAATGTAGGTAAAATACTTCTATCCCTATGAAGAATTCAAATTAATTCAAATTACTTCGAACAAGTAAATCCACAAAAGTATCGCTGGGAGGAGGCAAACTAATTAAAAGTTTGCTTTCGTACTAATAATTCGTTTGACTGTCAGAGTTTTGCGTCGTTAATTTTAATTAAAGAAACGCGGAGCCGAGTTTTGTAACAATATTAAAGCATTGAAATTGGTGATCCGCTAAACTTCGTCATTCTGTTCGCGGATGACCGACCATTTTTTTTAATTAACCCTTTACTGGGTCTCATCTGCTCCGCTATTAGAAAAGTTTCAGATTTTTGCAGGAGCGGATAAATCAATTATGAGTAGGAGTTACCGCGGCACTCGGCTGAGACTTTAAGACCGCACCCGCCCGCTTCGGATGACAAAAATTAAGAAAAGTTCCTTTAAGTAACAACCCAAGCTCTACTTTTAAAATACTGGCGCCGAGGGGGATGATGTCCAAAGTTCAGCTTTGTATTTAATACACTGTAGGTCTTTCTTATATATGTTGCCAGGATGTTGTAAAAAGGCGAATGTGTTGAACGTACAGTAAGAAAGTGGTTTTGATTTTAGACTTGGGTTTATATTAAAAAGCGTAGCTCTACATTTTGCACATATTTAAGCGTGTTTTCGTTTGGTTCAAAATTGTTTCGTTTTATTACCAACATTTACAAACAGTTTATTCATGTCTGCAATCACAAGTTTAATATTACGGTTTCAAAGGTCTATATGTATATAACTTTTTCATATTTTACTAAGAACTACGTAGTGTGAGGGAACGAGTAATGGACAAGGACCAATAATGGACACTTGATTCTTATTTTACATAAGGGTTATTCATTTGTTTTGCAACAATCATTAGGACCGTATGAAATTTGAATTAAGAGTTTTGCGTCCATTACTTACTGGTGCCTGTCAGCTAAAATTGGTGCCCTAACTGCTAGATGTTAATTGTTCTTTGTACTTACTAAAAAAAAAACCTTTATTGTACGAAAATCAACGATTTTTCCAGTACAATTGAAAGACCATAAGTTGTCAATTTCATTAGCGGCCAAGTTGGGTTACATCTTCGTAACGCGGCGCGCTCCCTTTGTCCTCGTATTAATCTCGGCGGGTTTCTTTGCGTCTTTGATTAAGGCCAGCTGTGATGTATTTCTTGCACGCTAACCTAATGGAAAGGCATACATCAAGTGTCCACCTTATTGGCTAGCGGATTGGCTTAATGGTGCCAATGCCTGACTGGCTCACACTAAATTTCGTCGCCTGCTTGCTTCCGTTATATTTTTTCTTGATATTCCGGTACCAAACTACCCCGTTCATATCTAATCTAACCGTTGTTTCAAAACGATTGCGACAATTGTAATGTGCATTCCGGTCATTAACCTCTCTAATACGAATAAAATCTTTTAAGTTAACAGTGGTAACACTAATTTATTGGGATCGTCTATTTTATCTTCATAATGTTAGGTCATTTGCATGCAAATATTATGACCGTATATACTTGTCGTGCGACTTTAGCTCCTTTATTAAGCACGGGGTCGAAAAGTTGTCGTTTATCTAACCAGTCTAATAGTAATATCTGCTTTTTGTTTTAAATCCATACATATACTTATAATTAAGATAGCTATCGTAGCGTGATGAATAGTTGTATTTCGTTTGTTAACTAGCTAACGGTCTAGGAGCCTTCTTTTTAACCAATACATCAATGAGATGTCAGTTTTTGTCGAGAAAGTCGGCGAGACGAGACGCAGGCTGGCATGTGTACGTACATGTGTCAGTCGAGCCTTAACGTGTGTCATAGTTCAATATTTTAACAACAATTAATCTTGTCTTTTCATCGTCAGCTATTTATTTCTATGATTGAACGTACGTTTCGTTATACTCACTTTTTAGAGATGCCTTGCAGAGCGTAGTAGCGTTATATTGTTAATTGTTAAAAAGTTCTATACTTACCTGATTTGTAATTGATTTGACCTCAAAGCATAGTATTTTTGATTTAATGAGGCTAAGTCGCATTTCGGTAAAATGGGCTATACGATACTTACCAATATAAAAATAAAGTCACCCAGTCTAGAGGAAAACGAAAGAATCTACTATAATATTTAGAGACGTTTCAATTATTTTAAAAGACTTCCAGTTTTCAGAAGTATAACACCAATGAGCTGAGCGTGCCGAATTACAGAGATTCAAAAGGGGGCCACCTGAGTACAATAAATAGAAAACTATATAAGTATAAACTGCTTTTCCCCAGGTCAAATAATACATGCTAACACCATCTGCTCTACATAAACTTCGTTTTTATTTGGTCCGCACTACTTTGTCAACCAGACGCGTACTACGCCAGTGTTTCACGGTTCATTACAGCGGTGTGTGCGTGCATTAAAACTTCTATCTAACACGTTTACAGAGATGCAGTATCACGGCGTGCAACGGCCGTAAATGTCATCTGAAAATTTATATTCATTACGATTAGATAGCAGAGCACAATGGTCAGCCTATTGTTGGCTCCGGGTGCCATCTGATCGATGTCCGATATTGCGTTTTTATAGTCGACTCACGGGACCTCCTCTCCCCAGAATTTACGAGACGTTATTCAAAAACAGTAGGATTATCTATTTCTATTACTAGCCACATTTTACCTATTACAAGTTAATTTATTTACCGCCCACTTTGAGTCTTTAAACAGTTAAAAGTTTTACGTTTCAAATGCGCGGCTAAAATGTCATGTGTCACCTACTAATGGCACAAGTTTTGAGATAGACAACTTTATTATAAAACAATAAAATGGAGAGCGACCACACATTAACCGCAAGTTTTTAAATTAAAATATATTTGCCATTCTAGGATTTCTAGAAAAGAACCTCTCCAGTATTACTTTAATAATATGGTGGAGTACCAAGGGGGAGGTCGTAAACTTCAGCTTAAAACCAACACTTATGTCTAGCGGTAAAACTTGATTTGTATAAATTACAGAACTATTGTAAAAATAACAAAGAAAGATAAAGAGTTGGCTAAGTATTATGCCGCACTTATAGAGTTGCATATAATTATGAAAACACTTTATTGTACTAACTAGCGTCCCGCCCTCGCTTCGCTTCGGCTCATGTGAGTATGATATATGTATGTAAATGATATATATATAAATGGGCTATCTAACACTGTTTTTTTTTTTTAATCGTATCAGTAGTTCCTGAGATTAGCGCGTTCAAGCAAACAAACAAAGAAACTGCCGCTGCTGTGGTTGCCGGGTTAGAATAGTGCCACTCCATATCTTCCCGTGGATGTCGTAAGAGACGGCTAAGGGAATAAAGGCGTATACTACTGTTAGGCGATGGGCTTGCAACCTGTCACTAATACACTGGTAAACATCTTAGCCTAAAAGTGCAAAATGTGGTTACAGAATTATTAATAAGTTTTTAGAGTTGTTGGTAATTCTGTAGCTCTGCCTACCCCACTCTGGGAATAAAGGCGTGAGTTTATGTATGTATGTATTATAGTATAGACAATTGTAAAAATAGTTGTTAAGTTGTAAAGATAGGTAACTTAGTTTGATACTTGTAATGATTTCAATGTCCTAACTAAAATAGATAATACTGGAGGGACCGGTCTAATGATAAATTAATTCTATTGATATGCTAAAGAAATTAATGAATGAATTCGTAGTGAGCAAAATATAAAATATGCAAATGCATTAAATTGAAGAAGGTTAAAAACTAGCGAACTGTTATACGGGTATCTATATGAGAGCGGTATTAGCTGCGCTACCAGTCCATAGATGGCGTGTGTGATATATTATCCACATGGTGTATGCCACGCCGCACAGTGTTGACACATTCAGTGCCCAGAGCGCCATATGACTTTCAGTTTTGTATGAAAATTAATACATTTTAAATAGAGTGTGGCACTGAATGAGGTTAGTAATTCTTGTGCTTAATTAAATATTTTATATCCAATAACATATCAAGTGAAGCATGGTTATGAAGGAAGTGTAAAATATACAGGGAACTACAATGAAATAGGAATACTGGGAACTGCAGTGATCAAGCACGCGAATGCGCGGTCGCGGAGCCCTACGCGTCTCAGCTTAATATCACTTATTTACGAGAATCCATTTTCCATTTTATGGTCTGCAAGGCTTAACCATTTCAACATGAGCTATGCATCCCTAGAATCGCCGTAGTTTTGACGCGGAAATCATGCGGGAATGGTAGGTCGTGGTAAAATAGCCTGAATGTACCAGAATTCAAGTGGTTATTCGTTGTTACACCTCAGTTCAGTTCTGACGTCCAGTTAAATTTATATAAGTGCGTTCCAGTGCCTGAGGGTTGCTGACCGCCGACGCACCTTACGCATAACTGTTGGCTTCAATTTAATTTTGCCGCCAGAATATGGCTGTTGTGCAGTGTGTCATAAAGTATCTACAAAAGTTATCAAAATTACAAAAAACATTTTTTTACGACCTGTTGAATCGAAATAAACGCTGATTTCTTGATTTCTCATCAATATTTTTGGTTGTATGTCTATGAGTAAGTTAACGCTCAAAATATTGCATACATTGATGTCATTTCGTAACGTTTAATAAATAGAATTAGCAAAGATAAACTAAATGGGACTTATTTTAAAGTGACACTGGTCGACCTCATCATGTAAGAGTATGAATTTCATTGCAACAGAGAACCAAAGTTTAACGCTTTAACGTTAATGAATTCAGAGAATGGTTTGCACTTTGTCTAACATGTGCATAGTTTCGCAGAAAGTTAGCTGCACTGCGGTTCTCGTTGAATTATCGCGCACAAAACCGACGCACAATAGCCAATGCGAGTGTTTAAATGCCCTATTAAATCTTACAGCCTGCGTAGGATTCTGTGGGATTCAATTACGCTTTGTGCTCGATGAAAAGCGCAGAGTTGAGGCGCGTAAACCGAGCCGCGAGCGGGAACACATCCCGACACCTCGCGCTCAGTGAGCCCTGTCACAAAAGGTGCAAACGAAATAAGAACGCCGGCACAGACGCATATCACCGGGGGTAGATTGAATAAATGCTAAATTAAATAAGAGCAAATAAAATACGCCCTTAACAAGTAAAATACTCGTTTGTGAACGTCTGGAATTATTCCGTGAGTGACGGTCGCGACAAAGGGCTCACACGGCGCGACGCACTTGCGTGCGCCAGTTCCCAATTTACTTACAAATATTTCCCCCTACGGATCAACTTTTATTCTACATCTTTACGATTTCTAATTTCGAATGAACGGTTACAACAAATATTTTAGTAACAATAAATTATGTATAATTCCGTCATTTAATATTCATCGAAATATTGACACAATCTTATCGCTTGATTACTCTGATCGAACGTGGACCGTATTAAAATTATCGGCACTCGCTCGCCCCCCGATCGTTCACGGCAACATAAACAGAACGTTTTCTATTCGGAAACCAATTATCATTAACATATCATAGACGAGGCACCGACGCTCGCTGGCACGCAGTCGGGGTCAATACATTTACCGCAACACCACAGTAAGATGAGCCTTTCCGCTTCCCGCGTTCCTTCTATCCAGATGCCATGGAGGTGAAAACCGCTACAGGCTCCGTGGATCACTTGTAACTGGATGTGTGCTCGCTAGATTGGTATATAGATGCATACGTGATGTCCGTAAGTATCAAAACGAGACGGCTAACCAAATCGCCTTTGTTGAGATTTTATCTCGCCGTTAAATACTTCTAACCATGAGCTACGGTAGATTATCGGCCATCTCGCTCGCGCCCGCAGCGGCTATCAACTCTCGTTAACGTTTAGAATGTGATGATTTTGAGAAATTGTGTGTAGTTTTATAAAATACCATGACCATGAATGATATATTTATTGTTTAGAATTTGTTTATTTGTCATTTACTTTGAGTACGTTACGGTGTTAATTTTTATTATGTTATTATCTGAGAAGGTTAATGATTGTTGATCTGCTTTAATGGCAAAGTTACCAATTACTTACCCTGATACAGGGCAATCGGTTATTCGACAGGGTCAGGCACGCTGTTACCTTTTTTGCTATAAATGAGCTTTTTGCTCTACTTATCGAATAACCGACCATAACAGGAACAATAACAATTTTATTTTAACCATCATTTAAATGTATTAGTTTTACAAATGGTCCCGTCGTCTTGCACCAAACTGAATTAAGATACCGTCTTTGTAGAAGCTAGACTCACTAAAAGCATATAACTTACTATTAACTAATTGAGTTTTTCCTCTAGTTAACGAACCTCGACTTTTCATCTTGGCATCCATTTGTCCTGATTACTTACCACAGCTCGGTTACAATTACATCTGAACGTAAACAGCTATATATTTTTTATTTCAGCTTTAACTAAGTACCATTTTCTCCAAAAGTCTAAAGTAATTGTCGTAAATTACTAAAAAGTCAAAATGGCACATAACATCCGTGCGGTTCGCTTTGACGGCCTTGTTTGCTTGTGCTCAACGAAGTACTAACAATTCAAATGTAAGAAAAGTGTACATTTCCAATTACCTGCTTTGTGTGTGCTTTTACTTGGCGCTTTGGTATCTTCATTCTTCTTTATTTAGGAATTTTACGTACCTACGGAGGTAGATGTTCAAATTAATGGAATTGTCTTGTTTCTGTACTTTACTATCCAATTTGTTTTATAACATTATTTGACCATCATTTTGAGCAACATGCATAAGTCATCTGCATGTTTTTTTCATTAATAATTGAGATAAATAGATGATATTTGCAATGGTATTCATGTAATACTCTATTATTCAGGCATTACCATCATAGGGAGGCGTAGTCATACAAACTGTTTCTGTACAACGGCCTCTATTCAAAATAACGGTACAAGTTGGTTATCTTTAGTTTAAAACTTTCAGCGAGGTATGTTATGAGAGTTTAGTGTTGGTCCCTCATTAAATATACCGCTACACGTTTTATTACTCTTAAGGTTATGAAAACAAATAGCCCAATTGAATTAACAACTGGCTTGTTAATGTTATTGAAATAAAAATTGGATTATAATTTTAATCTACCGCTTGCAACTTAATTAACGTCGTGGTTTATAGCAACGTATAATTTGCGTCAAAATTGTTTCGCGTTCAATGAAGATCGTTAGTACAGTGAGTCACAGCGCTCGCATGAAGCCCATCACGTGATTTTGTTTGGTTTCGTAATAGCCGCACAAATAACAGGTTGCCTCTCGTATATCGTCGTTAACGAGAGAGATTAACTTCACTCCGCGTTGAACTCTTTTGTACCGCGCGCACTCCTTCCCCGTTTTTTTTCCCTAATGATATCACAAGTCCAAACATCCTATGCTTATAGCAGAACATTACACGCTCTAGCATATTAAAATGAGACAAATTTATTGCCGCTCTCCGATTATGAGTTCGATAAACGCGCAGACCGGTGATTATGATATCTCGTGGTCTAATCATACAATCGATACGGAGTGCGTCCTGCTCTAAACCAGTACTAATAAAAAAGAAACTTGTTACGGACGGTAAGCGGCGGACAGTTTGCGTTCGAAAATCAACAAGGTGTCAGAGCGGGCCGGGTCTAGGTGTCTGAGGTTCCTACAGACCCACAGAGGTCTCGCCTGCGTATGTAAAACAAATACTAAGATCGTTATGTAGCAGAAATATGAAGGAACTACGCTCCTTTGAGAAGCCATGTGTAGGTAAATCCTAAGCTATACTAAAATATAAATTCATTTTTTACTTTCTGACTCGGAAATACACTCTATTTAATAGCGACATCTAATTACTTAACGTGGAAGAAGTTGGATGAAAACGGTTTGGTACTATTTATGTTGCGCTACTTTATGTACATGCAAATACATGCACATAATGTTCTTCAAAGGGTTTTGTGGCTTCATAGATAAATAGCATCGATCGTTGGACGCCCTAGGTATTTCTCCCCTAGTTTGGCAGCGTAAAATGCGGCTGTAGCAAATACTATTATAATACTGGTCTATTCAACTATGTTCTATGTGCTGCTCATCGTCTCCTCTAGCCCTTTTTAGTGTTAAACGGACGTTTCTCAGTACGTAGTGACTCGAGCCGGCTATGTCGACCGCGGTGCGCTATCGGCCGGATCGGGTTGAACAATGCGTCGAATGTTTCAATATAACTCCGACAGCATTTTTAACGTTTCATCGGTGCTGTAACAATCGTTAAATAAATTCTCTACGCCTTCCCGAGGCCCTGATTAATGCTCGACACAGGCCGCCGTCGCGTTTATTTTTTCACCTTCGTGTTATTCTCTAGTTTTATTTATGGGCCATAGCAACTGAGACGTACCTACTTCAACCCGTGATTTCTTTGTTTGAACAGCTTGTTTGTAGGGAAATACGCGAACAAGCGTGTAGCGGCAATTAGTCAGTGTCCATTTGGGTTGTACGCGGTGTAATTCGAATGGCTAAAACAACATTTATAACGTTTTTACATTTATATTCTAAGCCGTAATTGATTGATACAGATGTAGTGAAATGTTATCGTAGATTTTTGCGGGTTTTATAAAACAGAATTTATAAGCATCGACGGGAACTTAGCTGAAGTCCCGCGTGAATATGGGTTAGGTGGGGAACGGTGACGAAACCGTCACGTTTAGTTAAGTTCTATAACACGGATTTAAATCCATTTATAATTTACACACATTATTGACGTATATAAAAATAATTAAAATTCCTTATAACGAAAGAAGGTAAAATAATGTCTTCTATCATCCGTATCTTATCAGAAACATAAACTCTCAAAAACGCAGTATCAAAATTAAGTGGCACAAAGTATCTCATATCTGCGTTGGATAATTTCCGTTTATTATTGAGTTCTAATTACTAAGTACCTTCGGCAGTCCAGGCACAGAAAACGCAATTACGAATTATTGCGATCAACTTTTAAAATGGGACCAACTTCGAAAACGTAAACACAAAATCGACGTCTCCATACAAATTGTGAAACCAGCTGATTGCTTTTAGTATGGAAGATTAATTTATTTCTACCGATTCAGATATTAGTCCCACAGTAAAAGTTGATCGTACTCATGAGTAGATCGAGAAAATAAAGTTTTGTATTACGTCTTAGGTGTCACCCTGTATAAGCGGCGAGTTTAAGTAGTCCCGTCAGAGCGTACCAAACTAATTTTAGCGCGTGCATTCTCAATTAGGCAGCCTTATACATTCGATATTATTAACAGAAACCCAGCTGCCTGTTTGAGAAGGCACGCGCTAAAATGTGTTTTTAAGATAATATCACCCTTGGTTACGAAGTGGTAGTGAAATTAGGTCATAGATAAGGTAGTGGTAAATCATCAGCCCGGTGATAGCATTCAATTATACACTGAAGTAAGTATTTAAAACGTAGATTTATTAGATATGAATTTATTACAAGTTTAACAAGATAACACGACGCGACCGTGCCAGTGGTAGAATCGAAAAAGAAGTGACCACAGAGAGTATTTTTTTATGACGTTTAATTTGCCACCACATTCTTACATCTTGTTCTTAAACGTTACTGCATCACCTTGGTAGAGTTGCATCACTTTGGTTAGAGCAGAAGTCCAGCTTGAGCTGCGGCGTGCCCTTGGTGAGCGCATCAGCATCCATCTCACCGCTGGCAGGTACGCACCGCACCCCCACCTCGTCATTAGACACCTGGTGAAGTGGTGTCTAACATCAATATGCTTGGTAATGGACCTACAGGTGACTGGATATTCGATACAATCGAAATTGACCTAGTCCCAAACTAAGCTCTAGGCTTGTACTATGGGTACTAGACAACGATATACATACTTATATAGAGAAATATATACTTAAATACAAAGAAAACATCCATGACTCAGAAACACAAATATTCGTGCTCATCAGCATCACACAAATATCTGCCCTTACCGGGATTTGAACCCAGGTCGTCAGTATTTCGTGACGTGACATTTCAAAATGATCAATATCTCGGAAACTAATCATTTTCGGATTAGTTTGCTCCAAATAAATAAGTCTCTAAAAGAGAGACTCTACTATACCCTCTTTAAAGGATTGTATTGAATACATATTTAGTCACCCTTTATATACATATTGACTATGTCACTAAGATTTGGCCAAAAATCGTCTATTAATTTCTTTAACCGCAATGCCGTTTGAGTACAAGCAGATAAAGCCATACTCTGCTTAGGTTGTCGGCAGCGACACGGTTGGTTGGCGTCGAGAATTCCAACTTATACGGTCTCCTTGGAATGTTAAGACGTAACCTGTGCACGATGTATGCTAACTTGGCAAGCTCAAAAGTATACCGACGCAGCAGTTACCAGCAGATATTAGCTTTTTACAATAGTTTTTAAAAGTTAACTTAAAGTACAAGTCTGAATCTAACTTGTTCCTAGTTTTAGTCTTCAGTGACCTAGCTAGTGTTAGGTTTCAGGCTTCGAATAAATCGGCTTGATTGATTTATAGCCTAACTTATATTTCTGGCCTGTGGCCTGAGAGTGTATAAACCTAAGAGACATTCAACTATTTAATGGTATACGAGTATAACATTAAGAAGGATGCCAGCCACACTTCCATTGGAGTTTAATTTCACACTGGGATTGATGGGAGTCTTCAATGGTTCGTAATCTGACATTCCATATTTAATTAACCTTTCGAATGCATTTATCCCTCGTTACATGTTAGCAAAGGCAGTATTCTGACTTGATCTTGAATTTCTCACTTAGAAGGTGCTTTTTGCTTCGGGCTTCTACTTCTGTCTTACTAGCTTTTAATAAAAGCGTACGAGAGCGAGTGAGAGATAAGTACAAACCAGAAGCACCTTGTATCATTTGTGACATTTAACTTTGAATAAACTTTTTTAATTTTTATTTATTTACTTTTAAGATTTATCGCATTGTAGATTAAGCGTTTCATTGTTACTCGTAAAAAACAAACATATCTACGTAAGTGGCTAAAATCAAAATATTTTATTTACCACATAGTTTGCTTGTAATCTTGGGGTGCGTCTCATAACAGTCATAACATACAACAAGTTTGATCAACTTAATTCAATATTAAAAACGTTCATAATATATATCAAACTTTATATATAACAAGAAAAACAATAATTTTATTTTGTATAACGATTATTTAATGTAATATCGTATGGTATAAAGTTCATTTGGACTAATTTGATTTCTTGTAACATTATATTTTATACTAGCTGTTCCCGTGTCCACTTCGTTGGGCAAAACATTTTTTTTGAGTTAATAATTTTCCCGCTAATTCCCGTTCCCGTGGGAATTTCGGGAATTCCTTTCTTAGTGCACCTCTACGGTACCTAAGCTACGTCCCTTTCAAATTTCAAGTGCCTACGTTTAGCCGTTTAGGCTGTGCGTTGATATGTCAGTCAGTCAGTCAGTTTCTCCTTTTATATATTTAGATAATACACAACATATATTATATAATACACAACATAAGAAATATAATCATAAAGAAATAATGTTGTAGCCCTGAAACTCACTTAACTCATTTAAGGCTCCCCTCTAACCTATTTTAAGTTACTGTCGTCCCCTTAGGTTAGGTTAGGTTAGAATTATGACCATAACTGCCAGAAACGAATTATACCTAAATTTTTTCAGCGTATTTTTTTTGTTGATTTATTAAATGTATGATTGTGTTTTAGTTAATAGATAATATTTTATATTTTATTGTGGTCCATCATCATACAATTATTTAATCAATTTAATACTTGGCACTGCTGTCAACCCTAACATTGCAATACAAATTCTACAAAAATTTCGACTATTATACTCGATCTGGTCATTGAGAGCAAACTAACGAATCCAAACTCTGTGGGTCTACGTTAAGTACAGCTGATATTCTGTGGCCACCTTGGGACTCCATCATCAGTATCTCGATATTCCATTGTCATCGGATTTACATTGTATTCCAGTATATCAGCTCTTTACGACAACGGAAAGATGTTCAAAATAAACTTGCAAGATTCAATCTGAGCTTTGACCCAATTTTGATATTTTTCCATACGTTCACATAAAAATAAAAACTTATCCCAGGAACATTCTCAAATGTCTAATTAAATGTCATCAATCTCTTCATAACAACATAAACTTGGTTTAGATGTTTTATGTTACCTATTTAATTTTATGTCCAAGTGAGGTGACGACTAACACATTTAGGTGTTTCCTCACCCTTTTCACTTTGCTAAAAATATCACAAGAGGTAAAACCTATAAACCTTACTAATTTAGGTGAAGCGTTTTTGCTTTTTGATTAAAATTACAATTGGAATTAAATCCTCTTAAATTAATTCCCGAATTGAGAATAAGAAATGTTTAAATATGTAGTCGTGAGGCTCGTGAGAAGTAATCCGTCATTAATTTGCACAGGCTTTTATTGTTGGATTTTTCAAGTACGGTTTTAATTTAAAGCAGCTGTGCACCTGGCATTGCTGTAAAAAGCATTAATAAATTGTATCTGCTCCTTATTTTATCCTACTACGCAAAGACTAAAGAAGAGTGATGAGTTTAACAGTCTATACTGTATGCATGTATGTATGAATGTAGGTATGTGTGTGGTCAATCATGAGCTGTACCACTGTAGCTCCTTAATTTTACTGTTAAAACAATTGCAATAAATTTGATGTGATGTCCACTTGTGACTTGAATACGATCGTTCTACATCAACGGACGTTAGAGTCAGACAGATGGCAAGTTCTCAACAATTTGAGCGAATACTAGAATATGCGACTCTAACGTTCCGTTGATGTAGAACGATCTTTTTCAAGTCACAAGTGGATTTTCAACGAATATAGAACCTGTTTTGCTCCTGAAAATATGGAAAAAGTGGCCATTATTTATTCATTTTACAATTGTGATTTTGAAATGGACAATACACACGTCATACCGTGTCAAGATTTTGAAACACTAATTCCTGTAGCTACATGCTCTATGGATATTACTAACTAGGAGCTTACTTAATGTTCATATTATTTTTATTATTTGGCTCATAATGTAATAAACATGACGTGGCATTAACATTATTATTTATAATTTAATCTTTTGGTGCTATGACTTAAGATTTTATTTTAATATCGACTCCATAGCTATCTTTCATCTTACCGTGCGATGAATAATCCGAGGCCTGGCAATGAGATACGGACATAAGTAGAATATTAGTTTTGTCTAGTTAGTCACAGCTTGCCAATAATTTGAAACGGTGTAAGGAGCTGACCGGCGGCGCGGCGCAGGCGACCGCAGTGTTGAGTGCTTGCGGTGTGGGCTAACGCTCGCGCAGGACTTTAGATAGGTGTGGAATTACTAAGGCTGCTACGCAAAGGCTAATCTGGTCAGGTGATAAATTTGCCGTTTAACTACATGAAGAACACAAAAACTATGAACTATGAACCAAACTGACATATTCCAATTCGGTGGGTGGGTGGAGTAATTTCCATTATTCCGTATTACAAGCCATCTCTTTAACACACATGGAGGTTATCATGACGTACTAAAAAAGTTTCGTTCAGGCTGAGAGCAAGGGAAAATGCTGTATAACTGATATAGCTCTGTCTCTTTTTCTCAACCTAAACTGAATTGCTTTATTATGTTATGGTAACCCACCAGCTCTTACGTACCATCATATTGCACTATCTTCGGGTTTACCAATATATTCTAAATTTGGTCACATTCTATTACTGGGAACTGGTTCAAAATTGACTCAAAATTTATCCCTAACTCACTTAAACGGAGAGTTAAACAAAAATTTGCAATAAATTATTTTAAAGAAACTATTGTAAGCATTTGCAACAAAAAAAATACAGTAATCTTCAAATGTAATGAATGCCGTTACAATAGCTTCACCTGTGTCTTTTTATTGACATTACCAACAAGGGAAAACTGTTTCAGACAGATTTATACTCCACGAAGCGCCTCTACTCTTATATGGTCTAACTGCAAAATAAAGGACACCAGACTCACGTTTCCCTTTATATATAGCCGTGATAGTGAAAAGGTGTGATCTTTGTGAACTTTTTCATCAATATCTCAACGGCTCGCCCGAGTATCGGTCTATATCTGTTAAAGCAATCTCGATAGGCAGGAATGAGGCTGGATACCCTTTTTGTTCGCGGCTCCATTTGTTTCACACCTACTTAGGGCTGCGGGGAGTGCGCTCGTTACCACAGATTGAAGGGCCGCGGTCGTTGACCGAAGCATTCGCCGATCTTGCCTTGAGAAACTTATCTCAATTTCGAATGGATTTAAAAAAATGTATAACTACTGACCTTAGATTCGAAGAAGTGACAACTATTTAGAAAATGTAATATTTGTATTGTGATTGTTATTATATGGCTCTGATAAGATTATGAAAGAACAAGTAATTTTGCAATAAAACCTTAAATCGTAGTTGATTGTGATACATTTTATTGAAATTAGGTAGATTCGATTATGAGTTTCATATATCCTTGCGTTTTATTTGTAAAGATGGTTCTAATAGAAAATTAAATATCAATTAGGTATATACCATGTTCGAATCAATTTCTTGCCTCGATAGAGGATTGGCATGGTTATTCTATATGTATAATGTGTAAGTACATAGTGCTTTCCTATTTGACTATCTAAGCTTCTTTTGTTGCATTAAGTATGGTCATGCTTTTTAAAGATTAGTTAATCAATATAAAATTAAATGTAAATAAAAAAAACGGAATATATTTGAATGTAAGTTTTATTTGTCTTTAATTACTGCCTGAAACAGTGGATATTTCAATTTACCTTTTTTACAATAAATACTTCTTTTGGATATGACTAAATTACATAATATGCATTCGTGGAATACTTATAGATTACTTATTACATCTAATTTATCACAGATAGTGGCAGTGATGCCATGTAAGTCACTTTTATAGTATTCGGCAAGATTTGCCTAACAAACACAGCCTGATAAGGCCTTACACATTTACATATCGCTACTATGTACAAAAATGTAAAAAAAGTTATCTTCAGACATTCTTAGAAGTTTCTTGCAAAACTTTCCTATTGAAAAATGGCATTTCTAATATGGTAAATACAACGTAAGAAATTATACTAAACCTTTTTAATGTCATCATGAATTGTGTTTAATTCATTCATCCTTAAATCCTAACTATTTACATAATTTTCAACCATAATGTACACTAACCGACTAGCCATCACATTTTTGCGTAAAATCACTTGCACAGTTCATTTTGTAGTCCTTTGCCACATCACTAGATCACTAGCACATTAATTCACACTGGATTTTCACTATACGTGGACGGATATGGTGCGAGGAGAGGCGCGCGGCGGAGCTTGGTGGGGTGTGTGGGAAGGGTGCGGCGGCAGGACTGGGTGCGCGCCATGGATCGGCGGCGGCGGCAGCGCCCCCAGATGGTTCCTGGCGTGATGGTGTCGGTGCATCGCCACACCCCCTCCCGATCCCGGACTTTGTCCGCCGCGACACCTCTGATTGTTAGGCACATCTGGCAGCGCAAACTTCAACTTCTCCCAAAACAACCTATCACCCCAATGAAGATACGTGTTTGTCTTCAAATACAGTCTTATATCAGGATCAAGATCTTTTTGAGGCACTTCACCTAACAACACCACTATCAGTCTCCTTCTCCTATCTCTTAACACTTGATGATGTGCCGATTTAAACTCAAAACGGCACCATTCTGATTTTATGAAGTTTTCACTGAGCACCATGATTGTACGGCGCGACGACTCGACGGCTTGTATTATGTTGTCAGCGACGTAGCCGCCCACAGGAAAGTCACGGTAATGTAGGCAAAGTTTATAAGAAGGGTCACCGCGCTCGAGCATGGGTGCAAGCTCCTCAGCGACCCATGCTTCGTCTTTGGAGCTGTAACTCACGAATGCGTCAAACATTTTTTCTCGATCGTCCCTGTCGATGTCACTTGCTCTGTAAAATAGCCGCACTCCAAATCTTGAATGGAACCAAACTCTCATTTCTTGTCTGTATATAAAGACGATCATGCTGATCAGTGACACTAATAAGAATCCACCCAACGTCGCTATAAGAAGCGGTATGTAATCTTGCACATCCTCGGTTGTTATGATGGTTTTGGTAGCTGTTAGATTTCCGTTGATACTGTTATTGATACTTGGAAGGCCTGTGCATATCGTGCCATTTTCATTTGCTATTATGAAACCAGATTCCGGGTCATTAAACACATCTTCACTGTACACAGTGATGGCAGTAGTATTTCCTTTTGAATAAATGCACTTGACACTGGATATGTCGGTTATAGAGTTAACTCGTTTTGACCATTCGCGAAACATTTCAGTAAATTCACAGTCACAAGACCACGGGTTATAAGAAAGTGTTATTTCCGTCACTGTTGGATTGATTTGCCACACTGATAACATAATCATTCTATTATTGTGAAGATGCAGTATTTTTAGGCGTGCCATATGGTTAAACATGTCTTTTCCTACATGACGAATTTTATTATTATTTATGTACAGCTCTCGCAAGTTATCCAATCCATCGAATTCCTGTCCTTCCAAACCTTTCAGGCCATTGTGATCTAAGTGCAAGACTTCAAGTTCTTTAAGACCATTGAATGTTCTGTTCTGTATAGCTTCAATATTAGACGCGTTTAAAAATAGAATTTTTAGCCGTTTTCTGCCGATAAATGCGTGACTGGGAAGCATTTTGATGTCATTACCGTCAAGGTACAGTTGCGTTGCCTCCATTGGTATTCTTTCAGGTAGAGTATTAATATACCCGGCATTAGAGCATTCAACAACATTTGCCGACCACGATTGGTCATGATAACACGTGCAATTGTTTGGGCACGTCATTTCGCAATCACAAGCATCAAAATCGCAACAGTGGCACAATGCAAAACAATGAAAGTCGTATTTACACAAAAACTGATGTGATGCGGCCTCAACTAATGCAACATACGAATTTCCACGATTATAAAGCAATTTGCAATAGATACTGTCCAAGTCCATTAACTTTGGTTGAGTTCTGGCTCTATTTCCAGTGTTTATTTTTTGCAACCACTCCATTGTGCAATCACATTCTAACGGGTTACCACCTATAAAGAACTCTGGAACCGATTTATCTTGCGGTACCGCCGATATTCTTAGTGAATTTGGATCCAAACTTGTTATTTTATTTCCATATAAATCGACTCTTGTTAGGTTTGGCTTTTTGAAAAATGTGTACGACTGTACTTTGGAAATCAAATTGTCGTTCAGGTACAGCATTTCGACGGAGTTCGGAATAGCGCTGCCAGTAATTTCTGTTAATCTGTTGGAACTAGCGTCGAATGTACTCAGTGATAACTGGGATTCAATTTCGAAGTAATTTCCAAGTTCAGCAATCCTATTGGCATGTATATCTAGCCATTGCAATCCTGTTGGAATCATAGCATAGTCAAACCATTCTAATCGGTTGTCTGATATGTTTAACCATACTAAATTGGGTAACTTTGCAAAAAGACCTCCAATATCGGTCAGGTAATTGCCATCTAAACGAATAGCTTGCAGGTTTACATTGCCGTCAAATGCACCAGCTTCGATCTTATGGATTTTGTTTCTTGATAAATTCAATATTTTTAATGAATTCATCTTATCAAACACACCCTTGCTAATGTTTCCAATGTTGTTTTCAGTAAGTCTTAATCCGTACATTTGTTGCATGGTCATAAATGAGGCATTTTCAATACTGACTATTAAATTCTCGCCTAGATCAAGGGTTTTTAGTTGCGGTATTTCCTTTAGGGCTAAAGGTACTTCGTCCAGTCTGTTTCCATTAATGTGTAAATCTTGCAACGACGAACAGTTGCGCAGAGAATGTGGGTGTATTTTCGAAATGCGGTTACTATCTATAGATAGTACAGATAGCCCTTGTAGACCAGTAAATGCGTAGCTTTCAATTGTCGTGAGCCTATTGTTTGATAAAATCAGCGTATGCAAGTTTGTTAGCGATAAAAATACATTTTCTGGAATATGTTCTATAAAATTGTCCTGCATTTTTAATATTTGCAAATTATGAAGTTCCCGGAATACTGCAATTTCCAATTTTGATACTCTGTTGTGAGAGAAGTCTAAAAATACTAGTCGTTTTAGTCCAGTAAACGTTGAAGTGTTAATCCAGTCCGAAGTCAATTCATTATGCGATAAATCCAGGACTAGTAGTTGCAAAAGGTCACTGAATAGACCTGGAGCAAGCACCGTTATAGTGTTGTTACTCAAATATATCTCTTTTAATTCTTTTGTGTCGCTGAAGAGTTCGGGCGGCAAGCTTGTTAGTTGATTGTCCGAAAATCTTATCGTTGTAAGTGAGGTAAGACCTTCTAAAGCTCTATCCGCGACAGAATTTAAAGTATTGCCCTGAAGGTATAACTTGTGTAATCGTTTTAATCCAGAAAGTAGATTTGGAGGTAGCGTATCGATTACATTCCTCGAAAGATCCAGCACTAAAATATTATCGCCGCATTTTTCCGTTGGATGCCGATGAGCTGAAGAGAATTGGAAGTGACTAATGTCTCTCATTCTATTCCCAGTCATGTTTAAGTACTCAAGATTTCTTAAAGTGCAAAGTGCACCTTCAGGGAAAACCAACATATTATTTTCGCTAAGATCCAATCGCTCCAAATTTTGAACATCACGGGAAAATGCCGTCGGTGTTATTTCGAGTGACATTGCAGACCAATCTGTATTATGAGTTCTTATTGTTAGGTTTCTCAATTCCCGGAGACCCGTGAACGCGCCGTCGGAAAGGTTTCCAATTTTGCAATACTCTATTGTTAGTTCTCGCAGTTCTACTAACTGTCGAAAACTTCCGGGAGATAGTGAACTTTGGAAGAAAAGAGCATCGCTGCATTCTAGACGCAACCGCACTGTGAGATGCGGTTGTATAGCACTAAAGTTAGTGTTTTCTAGTTCGCTGTTTATAGTCCGTAATCTGCATTGTAGCGCAACCCCCGAGCCGTCGTCGTCGGTCGTCCACCGGCACTCATCGGGAGCTTGGTACAGCGCTCCCGTGGTAGCCGATAGAGAAGCACTCCACGTCGTCAAAGCGGCGCTTAGCACCAGCAAAGCGCCTGTGAACCACGAACTACACATAATGTGTCGCTTTCACTTAACTTCACTTATATTACATAGTTTTTATTATTTATTATTATGCACTAGAATCGCACAAACATCTCGCAACAGGAGCGCACATTAGTTCATTTTGCTAAGCCCGAGTACTTCACTAGTTAAACCGGCCACTTAACTCGTTTCTCGCGAGAACACTAATTGGACAGGATCGTGCGTCCGGCACTACACAGCTGAGTGCATGGGACGCGCGCACCCGCGCAAAGGTCTGGGGTGGAACTGACTGTGAGTCAAACCTGTGCTGCGCTCGCGCACAAGGCCGCGCCGGTTCACGCGTTCCAACAGGTAAATGTTAGTTCGAAGCTAAAACGTTGTAACAGCCTGCAACGTTGTTCTATGTTCTGCTCGTTTCGTTTTGCCGCGGAGCCTGTCAGAAAAATACACTTTACGCACACAACCATAGCTGACATACAACACTATACAGCAAAACCGCTTTTTGTAGCGCTTGGACGAGCTTTCGTGGTGTGGTGAGAGCGAGATGGAGGTATGGTGTTGCGCGGGGTGAGGCGCGCAGTGGCTGGTGGGGGCTCGAGGCAGCTGGCCAGGTAGTGCGCAGGCACATTGCCTTACTCTCTGCTTGTTAACCCTGCCGTTAATAGAAATATAAATGGCACATATCACCCGTCATATTAGATCAATTTTTTAGGTGAAATAAAATGTACGTAATGTGTCCTAAATCTTGTATACATATGATAATTTAAAAAAGAACTCAGATTCCGGGCATTGAAACATTGTTTTGAACTATTTCGCAAAGGCGTTAATATAGCTTTTTTTTGGCTTACAAAATTATTATCTTTTATAAATATATAGACAATTATTATATTTATTATACAACCAAAGTTCATTCTTACTCATTGTTTAAATTTTATCCTTATTGATTCTTATTTATCTCATAAATCTGCTATACCCGCTTTGTGTTTTTAATTTAGTTAAATTAATTGTATCATAAAGCAAACTGCCATGTAAATTTCGCCAAACGAAACCTACTTTCTTGGAATTTGAAAACGAATAGCCCCTATATTTTAGTTAAGCGTTTTTGATATAATTTCCCATCATCCGATTCAAACCTCTCATCAAATTAAACATCCGCACATTATGCATTTTGCGCAACCACCAATTTGTTGAATACCGTTTGATTTAGCAAATTGTGGTAGATATTACTAAATTCGTAGATTGCATTTCTCATGATTTATACTAACAACTTAAACGCCGTTTTGCAACTGTTATTATTTATTATGAACACTCTCCTCGTATAAATTTGGACGTTTTTTCATGCAGACATTGGTGCCTTAATTGTAATAAGTACCTTAAGGTTTTATTTACTCGTTACGGAAAATTAAAATAGATTTTGCAGTTTTTATTTTAGCAAATTTTAGTTTTTGCCGGTCAATTGAAAAGGTTACAAATTTATTTATTTGCCAGTAAACACAACAACCAAAACAGGATCAGTACAATATGTATGTATCTTATATATTTAAATACTTAGGTATTGTCTTTCTGTATAACGTGAGTGTGATAAGATAATTTCCCTTACTCCCCGTACTATTTAAAACTGTATCACGGTGGAGTAATATCCGTCTTCCTATTGATTCACTCTTAACTCTTAACTTAGGTGATATTAAGTTAGTCAATGTTGCAAAGTAAAGTAATATAAAAATAAAGATATGTAGTTGCTAAAACGATTATTTGAGGGTAGAAGTCGCAAATAAGTACACTGGCTGCTAATTATGAATACTGCTAATTTACCTTTAGATGTGTGTTGTTTATACAAATGCCAATAACTAGCAAATTAAGTAGAAAAAAGGACGTATGTATGAAAAAACAATCAAAATCCTAATTAATTTTACTATCTTTTGAAGTTCGGTTTGGATACCTATTTATAAAGACAACAAGCTACAACCACCTGCACTTACGCAAAAAATAAGTCGCGTGCTTCAAACCCAAAACGGACGAATTTACCTGGACAGGCTAATAAATTAAATCCAAACGCAAAAGTAGTTGTTTTGTTCAACTGCAACTTGGTCGTGCTCTTGAAAAACATAATGTGAATCTTGCGTAGTTTCTATAGGCTCGTTAAAGATGAATACCCTTTTTAATCTAGTGTAATAAATAGCGGTCATAATTTTATTTGGTGTCAGGAATAGTCGGGATGATAGGAGGACGGTTGGCGCGTCCGTCGCACCGCTATTTATGCGAGGTGTTGCTGGCTTGATCCCGAGGCGCCTTCTATATCTCAATTGCAATAAATAATCTCCTTTGACACGCGAGAAGCGGAAAATTTGCAATCGCACCGCAGTCGATACAACGGCATTTGCGGCCCTCCTCCTTTATGTAAACAGCGCAAATGGCTTTGTAATGGGAATCGCGTCCGTCCCACTATGACACCGCATCAATATTTCACTGCGGGTCCCACGGCTCGTTTGTCCAGACCGTACCCAGAAAGGTCCCGAACAAAGGGCTAGTGATCTTACACTTTTTGTCGTAAGTGGCGAGGCGTTTCTCGTCCTGCTGAATAATAGAATAGATTGCCGGCAAATCTGAGGTTATTGTGATGCTATTTAATGTTCATTCGTGGGCTTGCGCACGCCGTTGAAAGTTTTTAACAATGAAGTCCGAATTCAATTTACGGTGCTTCACGTCATCATGCAACTGTCTCGTGTGTTGTGCGCGTGGGTAAATGTGGTTGATGTGGGTCAGCCTCTTGCTCAATCCTCAAAAGAAACAATTCTGTTTTTTCTCAAACAAGATAATGGTTGTAGTGATGTCGTCTTAGTGGTATTGTGTGAAATAAGTGCTATTGATCCAGTTTTCATTTTTTTTCATTTGATATTTTAACCATAGTTTTAGCATAAATAATTAACTTAGCTTTGCATGTTCTACAAGCAGGATAAGTTTTTTCTTCATCTGTTTTTGACTTAAACTGGCTTACAATATACATTTAATGCAAAATAACACTTATCTGCTATTAGAGTCAATAAGTAACCATTTTGTTTAAAGAAACGTCATATTTGTTACTTTTAAAAAGTACACGTCAATTAATTATTGTATACCCATCTATCTACCATCAGCTGACTATCGCTATTTCACATAATTTTTACACGAAATGATGTTTACTTGCAAAACATACGTCAAAAGTACGTAACAAATATTTATTTTATTACTGTAGATAGTGTTATTTTTTGTTAAAACCATCATACCCCCTAATTAAACAAGAGAAAAATTCTAGACGACCAAGCCATTCGTCTTGAATTTGTCAAACACTCGCTAGATTGACTCGTATAACTTCCTACGTCGTTTTAATTTTTATCACCGGTGTTCATCGAAGTGTAAAATTATTCTCTCGATTTCCATTATGTTATTAATTTTTGTAATTTCGGTGCCTAATCTCCAGCGACGGGCCCGATACCGGCGCGACACTTATCTCGGTGTCGGCGGACACATATAATCCATTAAGTCGTCATTTCCACGCGGCTGATCATTCCTCAACCACGCGTCAAACCCGCCCCCGGACGATCGCACGCCGTATTGTTTGCTACTGCCTTATCTTATACTATGCCACCAAGTCCTTTTCAGTTCTAATCGAAGCTCTAAACATCGACCTTAAAACAATAGCCTTAACATAGATAACCCTTTGGTTCCGGCGGCCCCCGCCCGTGTCCTGCCCGGCTAATGGACTAGTTTGTTATCTAATCGGGTACACGGCGGACCTATTAATAATTTCCCACATAATTTTCTAATTAACGTCCTGTCTAGCGGGCGGGGCCTGGCCAGTATCAACTAAAACGGAAATGACGCAGAATTGGGGTTACTCTAAGTGTAATAAATGATTTGCATAATTTGTATATTTGTTGAAGAATTAATCTATTCCATTTTGTTTCAGGTAATATATAGTCAATTAAAAATGCATCGCCGAACACGAGCTGTTATAAAGATGAATACTGCAAAGTAAGTGTCTATTCCAGTGTTTATATTTAACCCATTGATATGTCTATCTAATTACGAACATACAAGTAATGCACCGATGCGTAAGTAAAATTTAATCCTATTTGCGAATGAGAGAATAAAACGTAATGCGCTCTCTAAACATTAGTGTTATGTTGCCGTCGTGTTAACCCCTCGACGGGTTAAATTGTACCGTGTAAATTGAAGAGATTTTACACGTGAACTGAGCCCCTAGTAGTGCTTTGGATCGCGACACGGGCAATTTGGCGCGCGAGAGCCGATGTGGGTTTATTCCTGCTCGGCACCTGGCCCAGAGACCTGGCTACAAATGGCGAGGAGTGGAACCGTGATTTATGAGCTTGCTTTTCTTGCTTTTGTAAATAAATAGGACAAAGGACTCTACTTGTTTTGTACTTAAGCACATCTTCAGGCAGATGTGTAGTGAACGTGCGATGTCATGCTACACAACTTTACATAACTGGACCCCGCTGATCAATTGTGTAAGTCTCTTCGAAAGAATTAGATGCTATTTAGCAATGCATGCGGTGCCCATATGTAGTGTTGCGCTTGCTGACAACTTTAAGTGTACTTACACTTGAAGAGGTTTCTCACCGGTGGATTTACTTGTACCGGTTTTAATACACCTTCGAAATGTATACGGATTCTCTTTGTAATAAATTCACTATCATGTTAAGCTATTTGTCAGTGAATACTTATACATAGAAATAGATTCTGACGAATTGGAACCTACTCCATTTTTTAAGTCGGCCATAAATAGCAACATATGAAACTCGGTAAAACCATATTGTTTTTGACGTTATCGTACTGTCAACGTAGTAATGATAATTGTTATTTACTTGACAATAATGGCGGCCGAGTTATAAATATTAGGATAACATGTCGATAGCATATTTGCAAGAGTCAATTGTAGGCATTTTTTTAAGAATCATCCTTAACAGTAAAAAATATAATCCTCTGGTTGTTATTATAAAAATACGAGCCATAACGTAAATATCCGAATGCCTCCATGCCATTCCTGTTCCAAGTTGGGGACGCTACGTGCTCCCAAAAGCGACCGGTTAGATTACGCATTGTCGCGGCACAATTAGAAACTGTCGCGGCCGGGCCGTGCCGCGCTTTTTGTTATTCGCAAACAATCGCCGATCGGAGCCATCTGCGCGCGCGCCCCTGTTCCGACGCGCCGCCTGAATCAAAATGTACGCGGGTGCTAATTGCGTTCGAATAGGTTAGTTGTTAAAATCCGGTTGTATCACTGACTTTTAAGGCACTTATGATGTCAATTTTAGTATGATCTAAGTATTTAAAATTTATTTGCACTCGGATACGAGAAAGAGTGCAAACTTTGCAGAGTATCCAAATTATCTGTAACTTAATTTTATTACAGTACTTACCTACTTTAAAATAAAGATTTATAAGTACAGTCACGAGATTAAATTTGGTACCCACCTTAGGTCCAAAGTCAATCTGACATTCTACAACAATAAGGTTGAGTTTCCTAAAAGTTACAAATGACTTGACATCTCTTATGACATTGACGACTTCAAGCTTATTTTTCATGAATTGGGTCCCAAATTAACTCTTGTGACCGTACGTATCCTAGCAAACGTTATGTTATTCTATTAGGATCGAAACACAACAGCATCATTGTTCCGTCAAAGTCATTGATATTATTTACACGTACGTAAATCGTATTAAATATACTTATGTTTGCCACTAACGAGGCCGGTGTATACTGACGCGCTGGCTGTACCGATATAAACGCCTTTGACTGTACTTAACAGGTTGTATTGGGAACTTGATTTAACACTAAAGTTATTTTAATAAGCAAACAAAAATCATTATCTACCGCAGACGGGGCGTCGTCAGCGAGAGCTAACTGTTGTTAGACATTATTACAAATCAGTGCGCCTTATTTCTTTAACAAGTTGTCGGTATTATTCGCCATTGTCTACGCTGAGCGTCGGCCGTAGGCGCTGACTAATGATTGATGAATGATTGAGTGACTCACTCTCCAAACCATATACAATACTTATCAGAACACCGATACTGTTTTCTATTGTCTAATTACATTTTACCGATATGCGAGGTGAAACGACGCGTTAAATAGTTTCCGGTTAGGAATGACAAATTATCTAAGAATGTTCTTAAATAATCAATAGGGGATGCTCTTGACATAAGAGCGCAGAGGCTGAGGTTTTGCTTAATGTTATCTTACTTATTACCAAGGTCGGACGACACAGTAAATCACTATGGCTACCTATCTTCATCAACACGAAACTTTATCCTCGCACACATGTTTCCGTATCAGTCGGCTGTAGTTTCTTACACAATAAACGTGTTTTCGGTGCCATGAGTCACGTAATAGGGAGCATTGTGACATTCTGCTACAATTATATTTGAGACCATAGGGAGACTTTTTGCGTCCCATTCGCATAAACAGCAGGCATCTCCCGCGGCGGGGTACGTGCCCCCGCCAAGAAAAATGTAGCAGGCATCTCGAAAATTTCAATTGTAACCTTTTGTTGCTTTCGCACACTCCACCTTTCCAATTTGTTCGGCTCGCGGTGCGCCAATGAGAGTCCCTAGATATCATCGGCATACCACACTTTGGCCTCTTGTGATTAAATTCTTTACCCGTGATGTATAGCGTGAGACAGAACAGTTATTTGTCGAGATCACTTTAACCTCCTGTTTTATTTTTATTACAGGACATTGTAGTAATTATAGGGGTGCCTGTTGCTGCCAGTTTCATACTGTTATGAGAAAATTAAACCGGTTTAAATGGTATTACGCTCATGTGATACGGTTTCCTTTCTGATTATTACAAACGATATACCAAGTACAGGTATTTATTATTTGCAGTTTTTAAATGAGATAAGGAGCGCTTTTTAGATAGGAACAAATGAGTCTCCTGTTGGAGCACATTTATATTTGTTCAAATAGTAACCGTTGTTATTGGCGTATCTTTTTAAAATCAGACGAGTTAAGTCATGGACTCATGAGTCAGTGTAAGGGTAAGTGCGTCACCTATTCTCTGCAATAAATACCGGACACTGTATAAAGCATAAAATGGTACAAAACTCGTAACTTTGCAGATTAATATAATATTTTTGCGCCGGTCCACAAGCGGCCTGTTTTGGCTGCATGAAATATGGCAATGTGTTCCTTCTTCGCTGATAAAATTTCACATGTTGGAGTTTTATTGCGGCGCGAGGCCGATAATTCAAGTTGGTCAGGCTGTGAAATAATTTGCATGGTGGTCTCTTTGCGCTTTTCACTTTGCTACCGCTTTTTGTGAACATATTTGTTAGCGTGGACACTGTTTTATTTCTTGTTTTTAAATTAACAACGGTTCATTACTTAGTTGATCTTATGGGAAATGTCGAAGTTTTAATCGGTAACTTTTAACTCATCATGTAAAAAAACAACAATAGCTAATAATATGAGCACCCGTGCTCCCCTTTGAATAAATACACAATCCCCAAAACTAGTATTGGTTGTATTGTACGTCTCTATTAAATGTTTTCCGCATTGCTGCGGGCTCATACGAACCCCATATAGGCTTAATAAAGAGTATGTTAAAAAAATTACAATTGAAAGCGATTCATAATTCACGGTTTTTGGATCACGTGTCAATCAGATCTTTTTCGTTCGAATGGTTTATTCCCCTTGGAACTGTTGGTTGGAAAATTATAGTCATAATTTATTTTACTAAGCTGTAAATAAATAGCAATGCTTTTAGCATTGCCTATAGAACAGAACTGGAATTTTTTCACATGAAAAGTAACTCAAGCGAAAATTACAGTTTTCGAGTCCAATGTTAAAAAATTATAGTATAATATAAATATTTTTTTAAGAACTATCCAATGATATCTCACTAAAGTTAAAAATAATATTAACGTTGCTTTGCTTGCGGAAAATAAAATCATGGTATTTTTTTCTAAGTACTTAATGTATAACTGTGCTAAAATACATCTTTGTACTACCCAGAGTCTCAGAGCTAAACGGCGGACAGACGGACAAACACACATTGAAACCATAAAGGTTCCTTCTTGTTGACTACAGAACCCTAAGCAGGGCAAGTAATTTTAAAGTAAATGTTTTTAAAAAGGTTCTACGAGGAGTAAACCGTTGCCGCCCCGAATCGTGTTATTCTATTGAGAGCTACTTTATTCATTGGCTATATCGCGCACCCGTTTGGGTGCAACCGCGACGATCAGCTTGTGAGTTCGCTGTTTTTTTTAATACACTGCAAATAATAAAATGACGTATTATTATTATTATTATTAAGACTAAAAAGTTTTTATTTGAAATGTACGCTTTGATGCTTTACGTGTTACGAGCCTATCGTCCTATTGATAAATAAAGCTCAAAGTATCAGTTGAAATTTGGAAATCGAGGCATAGCTATCAAAATTAAACAAACGTCTTAAATTCATTGCACTATGAAATAAAATATGTATGTACCCAAAAGCAAAGAAAATCTTGCGCTTCAAATTTTTCGAGCTCCTAGTTGAAAAATAATAAAATAAATAGATTTTATGGGTTTTAGTAAAACATAGATTTACAATAGTTATATACTCGTATTTCATTTTGTAACATAAAAACTCATGTCCTTTAACTATTTTAAACTACTCTGAAATATCGTAAGTGCCCGTGCAAAGAGGTTTAATTTGAAAATATACCGCATCAAAAGGATATTGATTGTTTAGATGCGACCGTGACTTATGGGTCAAATTGAAGTACATACGTTGTTTATTTTTTGTGATTGTGTGGTCTATGAATTCATATTTAATTTAATTTGTATCATATTGTTGTGGAGTTCGCCTATCCAGAGTTACTACAATTGTTATAAACTATAATTTATTGTAAACCCCAACCGTAGATTAAATTTGACATTGCAACTTCGCAGAAAATACATTCAATTTTAGGCTGTATAACAAATCCATAAAGTCTACGGTGGTGTCTAGTTGAATGCGCGTTATTGTGTGGTTCGCTAACTTCAGCCCGTGCCGCGTAGGGCGCGTATTGTGTTACCTCCGCTACACACATTCTTTGAAACCTGAACCACCGCATGGGATTCCTTTGTTGTGACTCGATTTGAATATTACTTCAATTTGATGGGATTCTTGTTTTTCACAATAGGCATTTGATAGTTTTTAACCATCATTGCATGTAGGGTAGAGCCCGGGTGATGCATAATGTGTACCAATTGCATTGTGTAAAATCGTGTCCCGATACTTTTTTTAAGGTATATTTCATGCGTCTGACTTTAAAGCGTCGTAATACAACGATTATAAAGCATTTCGGGAGAAATTCACGACTGCCAGGCGTGCCACGAAATTTGCTGAATTTATACATTTTGTATAACAAAGGAGTCGAAAAACCGTTTAAGGTGCATACGCGGATGCGTCCGCGTTACATTATGTGATATGCTAATGTGATTGTTCGCGATAAATTAAACGGAGTCCCGGAGTGCGTCTGCGCAGCGGGGTCCCGCCGACGCACTGCCCAGCGCCCGCGCAAATCCCTTGCCACCTTAAAGGTGAAACACCTCTCAATTTTGACACGTTTTTAAATTAAAAACACATTTCAAAAATCTCATCATTCTCTTTTTTCGTTTTTTCCCACCCCGTCGAAGAAAAAAAAAGAGTTTGTGTATGACGGTGGCATCTGTAACTAAATTCGCCGCCATAGAGTATGGCAAGTCCGGTTACGAAATAGGAAGAATCTACATATGTGTAATGTCGTCTGACCCGTTACAGTGATAGAGGAACTAGAATGATTAAACCATGGCAACTAGTTTCGTAAATAAAACATAATTTTAAAAGCCTATTCCTTATTAAATTCACTCCGCAACTGCAAAGCCTGTATTCTCAAAATATAATTGGAAATTATAGCGTCGGTAAAGTAATTCGTCATCCTCCGCAAAGCGCTGCCGACACGAACTTCGTGTCCAGTCAACTCTTATAATTGAGTGCATTGTTCAAGTCTCCTCTTTAATGAACCACCGTGTTGGTTGTCACCATACCTTTATTGACTTCGCGCTTTAGAACAAATTGCAGAACAAAGAAGGTCTCACATTCGATGGGGATATTGTTGGAAAATAATGACGATAATAGTTTGAGAAATCAACACCTGTAATATCAGGGAGGGGTACAGGATAAAATCTCACAATATTTGCTAGTCCCAAAATAAGCACTGTGCTTGTACTATGTGTACTAGACAACTATTAACATATCTATTATCATATCAGTCAATAAGTTCTGATACTAAGGTTGAGTCAAATAAAACTAACTTATGTACACTTTTTAATTTCAGTAAGTATGTATAACAATTAAAAGCTTAATTTATGTACAAATTGAATAACAAATAATCATTCTTTATAATCGCCTCAATTTCCGAAACGATCTTTTAACAGTCACATTATGTGGCCTCATTACTGACATACCATCTTAGTTCATAGTCTGCATTCTTGTGCCGTTATCTACAATATCGTAAACTAATCATGAGAATTTTGAGTACTTGTAGTTAACTTCATACATACCATTTTTAAAGAATTTAGTCTTATCGTTGCAAATATGTCTTCAAAGAGGGGTATTTATTAAAGTCTGTGATAACTACATAATTTAAAATTTCATCGGGTTTGTAGGTCTCCCCTTGTCGCTCTCATACGTTCTTATGGGAGTCTAACAGACTTAACCCAAACTCAAAAAACTTTTTATTTTATCTGGTACTCTAATAATATTTGTTATCAATTATTGACCACGTTGTGCACTTTTAATCGAGTATAGCTTATCATATTTATTTATGACTCCGTCTGCGTTTAATTCGTTTATCGTTACTCGCGGCAAAAAGTATCTTAAGATGTCCTTCTTCGGGGTCCAAGCTATCTCCTTTCCAAATTTCATCGAGATTGGTTCAGCAGTTTAGCCGTGAAACGATAACATACAGATAAAGTTACTTTCACATTCATAACAGTAATTGTGGATTTCATTTCGATTTTGTTAAAACGCCTGCAACGGTCCAGCTTGGTCTCATTCACGGGAGACATAGGCATGTAATAAAATTAGCAAGATATACGTAAATCCGTGTTCATTGCTGTCGTAATATAGCAAATGGCTTAATATCAGTGTCAAACTTGACCGAAACTTTGTTATCGACTCTTCTTTCGAATGTGTCAGCAATTTACATGTATCTATATGTCGCTGGCTCACTCGGAGAGATCGCCTATCGCAGATAATTTGTTGTCCGAATTGCGACGGAACCCATTTATATAAATTACGGTTAATTAACTGCTTTACTGTGGGTCGAGCGCGTGAATTCGTTGAAACGGCACAGTTTGAGGGCAAATAAAGCCTGATAGTAACAATAAAATGTTACGTTCTTAGTTTTATGGCCAGAGTTTAATGGTTATGACTTAAGTATAAAATATGTATTCCATTGATAAAATACTAGGAATGATTCGTATTTTTGTTTCTGTAATTTTAATTTTAAAACGGTAGCAGCAGAAGCGCTGATTTACCAGCGCAAACCGAACGCACGCATGTAAATAAAAATAAAAATAAAAATATATTTCCTAACACTAATCATAGTTCGTCCAATATTCGGTGTACCCCAATGCTCTTTTTAAACTTGGAGTACGTTATTTAATCGATAAAAAAGTACCTAGTATACGTATCGTATTTTGATACAATATTTGCTGATATTTATTTCTAACTACCGATACTGCTAATCCTGTAGTTCGCTCGGGGTCGCGTCGACGTAGCGGGGGCATTAACTCTATTGTTTTATAGCTCGATAATATTGGCGCAGCACCCAGCTCTCGCGCATCGCGCATCCGTCCAATTGTTTTCTCACACAGATCGATTTACTGTTATTTAGCTGTTGCTTGCACTTGCCACTTAAAAAGGAAAGCTATTCTACGACATGCTTATGAATACTATGAATATTGTATAGAAAGTAAGCACTTAAATGAATTACTAATACATAAATACATACTTCTACAATAAATCAGTACTTTATATTTATGTCGACTAAAGTAGTTTCCACGAGTATTCAAATATGTATCGGAATTGCGTACGCGGTGAAAAGTTTACAAATAGGCGAATCAATTCAATCCATATTTATAAACTGAACCTCGTTTTGACTTTGATTATCGGCAATGTGTGTCAGCTGAGGCGTCCGTTTACGTAATATTAATAAAACGAGCACTCTCAACCCTTCGTTTGCTTTAACGGTCGGGTCGATGGCAAGTATATTTGAATAAATATTTCTGGAACTGACCGACCTTATAATTTATTTATATTTTATTTTTTTCTGTCGGCCATTGAAACACGTTATAAACGACGCGGTGCGTTTCACGCTCACCGGAGGATGCACGCCGGGAGGCGCATTACTAATGTGGATGACGCGACACTATTACTACCCATCCTTTATCTAGCACAATGTGTCCTTTATTACAAAACGAGTATTAAATAGTCGACCTCTTTCAAAGTTATTTGTACTCTGCGGGACTCCATCATGCTCTAAGCGTCGCAAAAAAACCAAATGTTTATTAGTTTATAGATTTTGTTAGGTGTTGCTCCTGTCCGATTTAATTGTGATGTGATCGACAGGGTAATTCACGTATAACTGTGTCTGTCAATAAGTGAAATTTAAAATTAATGTACCAGGGCGTCAGCGTTGAACGGAGTCGATGTTCAGTGAAGCTTGATTCGTAATTACGTGCGATCACGTGGCGGCCGACACCCATGTCATCGCGCGGCTGTTAATCGCGCCAGACGGGCGGCAAATGATGCGTGCTTCTTAACTGCCCGAGAGCTTACTTATGTCGTGCACGATTAGCGCATCCCTGTACATCCATTCTTTTAAATAATACCAATAATACAAATGCAACTTAAAAAACAATCCATTGTTACAGAGTCGAATACACGTAAGGACAATATTATTCTCGCTCAAGAGATGTATGCAATTTCGTGTAATACACAATCGAATCATTATTCCACGTGAACAGAAAGAGTTGTCATACGGTAAATCCTTATGTTAATGCAGTCTAGATACACGGATTTCGATCATGAGATTCGGTCGTGAGCTTCAGGTCGTGCACGGCAGAGACGCGAAACTCCCGCGGACATGAGTTACTTCTGTGATGAGATGTTATCGCACCGTATCGGTGCATCCCTTGCTGGCTGCAGCAGCGGGGAGACAAAATACGACGCTTACTGATAAAACCTAGTCGGCGTTTTTGCCGACGTAAATGAAGCTCTGTATGCCGCTCTGTAGTTGTGCTCTTATCGAGAGATCGGGGAAGCGAAGCCGAAAAGTTTTAAAGAATGCAAAGCGAGGTATTTTGAAGAAATAAAATTATCTAGCAATGTCATGTATAGATTTTTTTAATCGTTTTGGCAATCGCAATGCTTGTAGCACAGTACTGGAACTACTGGAAGGCACATTCTTCAGCAGCACATTGATGTACTTATAGTTGGATGTATTTAAATAAGTACATACAGTACGATACTCGTTATTGCGCACCACAGAGAGATACAATTTGAAACAAGTAATAACAATTTCATGCAACATGGTAAGCAACTGGCATTTTTATCGCTAGATAGCGATCTCTTCCAGACAACCTTGATAAAAGAAGAGAAGTCCAAAAATATAGGTGGTAGTGCAGTTGCTGCTAGGGCAGGGCATAAATGAAAGGGTTTGTTAATTTGTTCATCTTTTTGCCATCTACTTGATTATTTTCATAGAGTAAGATGCAAAGGAAAGGTTCGGGAAGTATCTGCACTAAACTATTTATCATATCCGTCACAAACCTCAGGGGATTAATTTAAGAATAATGATAAACCTGTTCTCGACTCGTTTACCCTAGTTACTTAGTAATGACCGCCTCAGGAGCTGGAGGAGCCGCGAGCCGGGTTGGATTCCCAGTATGTATGAGCATTATTATATTTGTGTGATAAGCGCGAGTTTTTGTTTCTGAGTCTTAGAGGTTTACTATATTATTTAACTATGTATCCCTATATAAGTATGTTAGGCTTGTATCTAGTACCCGTACAAGCCTAGAGCTTACTTACTGTTAATTTGTGCGAGATAGTCTTTTTTTTAATATGCTTTTAGAAATTCAGACTAAGTCGTGTTATAACTACTTTGTCTTGAATCTTTACCTAAATTAATCTAGGGTTAAAGAGGTAAAGGCATAAGTTCACTTTATACATTATTTTTATCTTCATTGTAAGTGTCCTTTTTTTTTCATGCATACTAATACAAAGTTATTATAATAATATTATCGATAATGAAATTGTACGCCACATTGTGATCATCATCATCATCATCATCAGCGTGTATTCGCCCACCGTTGGGCATACGCCTCTCCAATTTTCCTCCAACCAGAACGGTTCCCCGTTTCCCTTGTCCAGACTGGGCCTGCCGTCTCCCTGATGTCATCGGACCAACATTGTGATATTTTTTTTTAAAACGGATTGAAAGGGGTAAATAATAGACTCCATACTATTATCTCTGGAACCCATCTTCTGTTTGATAAATAGGTTTTATTTTTCAAAAGTTCAATCTCTCGCTAGGTATGCCCAACGTTGTCGGTGTCCTTCTATTGTCAGGAACATAGTTCGTATTTATTTGTGGAACACGTCAGATAATACGACGGCTACCGATTGAGATGTCTTTGTTGGCAGTATAATGCTTGTTTGGTTCCTTTGAATAGAATGCACCCGGTTATTGTGCGGCCGTGTTTTGTTTATGAAATTTATTATTGACAAATTGTTAGGTTGGAGTTAAGCCTTTCGCTTGTATGACATCTGCCGGGCTTATGAGCCGGGGAAGTCACATTTCTAAGGAATGATAACCGCAAAATGTACATTTTGTGGCCGCTCAACACATAAAAGTTACGGAAGTTTTTTTTGGGCTACGACCATTACATTTAATAAAGTTATTTTAGTTATTTTATTATTGTTTACTAAAACATATTTGACTGTATACAATTGGGTTCATCAACTGAGACCACCTGGTAGGATAACGATTAGCTTGATCTGTTCACCAAACTCGTCAATCCCGCGTAGCAATTTTTCCAGTCGCTTGTAGTTTTTTCCGAGTCACATATAATGTTACCTATGTCAAATATCAATTTTACAGACTCGACGGAGCTTAGCTTTCGCGGATTTGCTATTTCTGGCCGTTTTGACTCTGCTGTAAAACTAACATAACCTAGACCTACCTTCCATTGTTATAACAATAAGAAAATATATGTGATTAAGAGAAATTCATAGCGGAAAATATACGACTTGGTATAATGTTAACTAGAAAAAAATGCGACTGGGTAAAATTAAGAATAGGGAAGAATGCCACTGGAAAATAAACAAATTTGGGACACAGATCGTTACACTCAGGATCACACAGGAACAAAAAAACATGAAATCGATGATTGTAAGGTGATCTCAGTTGATATCGCCATTACTGACAAAAACAGTATACCTAAGGCAAAATTATTATGAAAGTATATCTTGAAAACATCGTGTATTGTCAGTGTTTTTATTGCTTGAATAACTATGCTGGAATGCAGGGGCTCTATTCTAACCACGTTGCTTTTGACATCTTATCGTATTGTTTTTTTTTACTCGTCCGCAATTCAACCCTCATTAGAAAAAAGGGCGTATGTCTCATAGAGTCGCGTATTTATTGGTGACCTTATTTCTTAAGGTGGGGGGTTAAGTTTGCTTTGACTATCAAATTGCTCATCCGTCCTTTTTATTTAGGAGGGAGAATTCTTGTCAAGTAAATAAAAGCTATCATAACGTTGACAATACGATAACATGTCAAAAGCAATATGGTTTTGCCAAGTAGAGGCCCTGTTTGCTTGTCGCTTGATTTTGTTGTATTTTTTTACATCTTGAAGTTTTTTTTGGTAAGCTGGTGCGATTTCTATTACACGAATTGCAATTTTCAAAGTAGTTATAAAACTTTTATTGACTCTAAGCGTGTTTCGTCGGAAATACACTTTTGAAATTCGCAATAGAAAGTCAGTCCCAGGGGCCCGGCGGCCAAGTAAAGAGCATTTTATAAATGTGTTTTGAGAATAGCAACCGAGACGTAGTCGGCTGCGGGAAAACGCACGGCGATGCACCAAGTTTAATGGAAAAGAATTGAAAAGTAGCGCGTCTATATGGTAATAGAAATTGCCCGGAAGAAAGGAACACAGACGACGGAGTGCACAGCTTTGAGTTATGGTTGTTTTCTCGAAAATTGAGCGTTATTGCGTACGTTTCCCCCGAGTATCGGCGCCGGCGACTGAGCTCGAAGCCGCTTGGAGCGTTGCGCTTTTATTGTTGCCGGAAAATCTAGCAATGTAAACGGAAATCATTGATGTTGCATGAGTGGGTTGCCCGGGGTTGTGTACTAAGTTTGACTTTATTTATACTAGAATTTCCGTATCGATTCCTAAAAATTCTTGGACTTATCATTTTCACTGGAGTTTTTTAATTGTTGACAAAGTTGCATAATACAGGTAGTATGGCTGTATCATATCTTGACTATTTCCAATCAAGTCTGAGCTCTGTGACCCATTATCTCTGATTATATTTGTAAACAAAGCGTTGTGTGCATGCTATTTGTGTAAATATTTGTTACGTGAGCATAAGAGGGCACTTAACGAACTTATGTCATTGTTGTGTTCCAATGCATGTTAGGAAACTCTGTCGTTGGTACTTTATGTTGAGAATCTTTGCCTTTCTAAACTCACATGGATCATATGAAGTTTATACTTTTTGATTATTGACAGGAATTTAAGCGGTTTGTCTCATCGCTTTGCAATGTAAGTGGTAATCTCGTTTGATGCGGTGATGTATACTTTTATTGGCGTTCACCGTTACTGCCGGATCGCAGTCTAATTGTAAGCTGTTTATAAATGTCTCCATTCTACTCAATATTCATGCCCAGATTATGCTCGTCTAATTGCCACTTATAAATCTAAACGCGTCGATGACATCTTAATTGCCAACGTAACAAATCACCTTGCCATACAAACTGTTTAGCGGAATTCACCACACTTATTTTTGTTAATAGGAGAGGTTGAAATGAGCATTTACAGGTCAAAGCTGATAATGCTTTGCGTTTGTTTCCCTCCAGTATTCGCTGCTGTATCTTAAATATTGACTTTTAGATTTTTAGAATTAATGACTGACATTTGTCTGTTTCGTTTGGTTAACTGTTTCGTGTTTCATAATTGAGTCCGCTTGTTTATTATCGGCTATCAGTCACTGGTAATTGGCGAACGGTTGTCACGCTTCCATGCTCCCTTAGAAAACATTATTAGTTCATTTGCTTACGGCACGGGACGGTTTTCGTCATACTTACGATTTAACTGAATCCATTATAGCCGACCATAAATTCTAAACTGTTTGTCGTAGACGGTCGTAATTACGTATAACTATGTTATTTTACGGTGGTCAACTACCGTGTCGTGTCTCAAAATTAAACATTATGAAAGTAGGTGTAAACGTTGTGGATATCATAAGGAAATTTATGAGTTTACCCACCCAGGCGTTGTGTGGGGTGCTGAAGGCAAGCTGGCTATCTGTTTATGGCTCATTATGTCGGTGGACATTTGGTAGGACGGTGTTTCCGACGTAAATAAACTTCAGATTATTATCTATTGTTGTCATATGTAATATTCTTTAACTCCATACTGATAAAACTAGAGCAATTTATAAGTTATAAGACAGTTGTAGAAATAAGCAACCTATAATTACATCACATTTGTAGTAATAAAGCTAAGCTCTTACTATGAAATGTTTTTTTTTTATGGCATAGAGAAGACAAACGAGCACACAGGCCACCGGATGGTAAGTGGAAACTGTGACCCATAGACATTCGCATTCACAAGACTGCAATGCAATCCTAAGACTGCAAATGCGTTGCCAACCCTGAGGACTAAGATGGAATGCCTCTATGCTACTTTATTCTAAGTGATTAACTTTATCGTGCGAGAAACCGTATAAAAATATCTCCTTGGAATAGTATGTAAATTCTTGTTTAAGAGTTCGACGCCACGTACTTAGAACTCTTCCGAGTTGACCGTTAGCGCAATGATTCATTACCGGCGTAGAATAAACTGAGGGATAACTTGTTCAAATATTCTCACGCGTGGCTGAGAACGCGTGTCAATTGCTCGGCACAAGTTTTGACACCTCGCCTGAGAGGTCAACAACGCTCGTTTCGCTAACGTTTGTTTGTCCAATGCTCACTCTGTCACTTATCTTGACCATAGGTATTCCTCTTTTAAGTTTGTATTAAAAACATAGCAAGAAATTTCTAGATATTTAGGGTTCAGTAATGTTTTATCAAAACATTATTTGGCAAAGTATATCATTTCGCAAAGACGTACTTCCGCATTGTTTTACATTTTTATGTGGCCGAAAGTACCCTAACCTTACCTTACTTATTTGATACGCCCATGCAACTTATGTAATGTGTAATGGTTTTAAGGTTTGCAAAATGATACGTTTGTCAAAACGTTTGATTATATGAACGGACCCCGATATAAGACTTGTTGTTTTGTTGCAAGCGAAAATTTATTCGGAGGAGGAAGTCGCGTAAGTCATTAGCGTGATGCGTTAGCCAGCCTGTTAAAACAGCTCCCCAGGCCTTGTTTGACGTGCGAATCGATTAAGTTTGACAGAACCCCTCCGATTGTGGAGCGAAAGGTTCACGCCGGTAATTACTGACGCGACGGATATTGACTCGGCCGCGCGAGGCTCCGCATGACACACCAATAATGAATTCTGTCCAAGTTGACGCGACGCTAACACCGTGAGAAGAATTAGTGTTATTCTCTTTTAAACGATATCCCCCGCCTGCGCAATGCTGAATATTCAACCGATCCGGCAATCGATTCTGCTAATTGATGTGTTTAATTATAACCCTTGGTCGGTCGTGAAATATTTTTTATTACGTGCGAATTTTATACCAATTTCGAAGTATTTTAATTTACCATCTAAATTCTGCACCAGCATAAAATTCTTAACTTATAACATCCAGATAATAATGAAATTGGAGAACGATTTAAAATGAAGCGCCGCTTAATATGGAATCCAAATGAGCCGGAGCCAAGCGTTTATGTGTGTTTACGTGTCAGCTATCGATGGAAACCAGTATAGGAAATGAGTAAAGTATAACTTATTTATTGTAACGAGTTTGCTTTTCATCTCAGTTTAATAACCTGGGTAAACTTTTCGTAACAGGCAGTCAAAAGTAGTAAAACTGTGGTCTAAAAAGGTCTTCTTCTTTCCTAATCATTTTTAGACGATTCATTAGCACTCTAAACCTTAGTAACTTTTATGACAGAAAAATAACACAAGCATATTAATACTCGTTGTTACATTTTGTTGTACTGATATTAGTCTATACAACTTGGTTTAACTTTGTCACTGGAAGACGATTTTAAATTTCTTAGCGGTTTGGGAGAGTCTTGTTCGGTGTAAAAGGAAAGCCTGTCTACACGGGCATTTTTGGTAATAGTTTTTTAATCAATTCCTACCGGCGCAAGCTAAAGGTGTTTTGTGGCTTAATCAGGCGAACACCAGGCCCATTCTAGGTATCCGGCGGTTTTATCGATTGTCTCTCAGCGGGACGCGAGCCAAAAGCGAATTATTTTTAAATAAATCGTGCCAGAGTGTGTCGCACTCGCACCGAAAAATTAGGCGCGGAATCCCCCGCCGCGAATACTCATCGTAAATAAGTGTAACGACTGACTTGGAGCACCACACCGCTGCGCGGACGCTAAGAAACAGATTCTTGTTATACACTCGTTTAAGGGTCTAATTACTTGCATCGCTGATGGCCTTCCACCTTATTCCCCGCGTCTTTGTCGCTGCGCCTCTCGCGTGATCGTAAATCCTCACTTCGTTAATGATCCAAACGTTGTTTCGCGATGAATTACTGCTTAGTCTTGTTGACTTTTTGGCTCGAGCATTTTTACCGATTTTATTTAACCAGCGTGGGCCTCGGATAATGGACGGCTCTCTTTAAGTGGTTTTTCGAGTTGTTGCGATTTATGATTCAATGAGAACACATTTTTATTGGTTTTTTGTATCAGTTTTGGTGTCTGATTTTGGTCATTTGATAAAAATTAAGACAGCTGTTGACTGGGTCTTATATTATATTCTATTAAGTTATTTAAAAAAAAAAATGTTCATTGATATCAATTGTCGCTGAAAGGACCGCAACCCTGCAACGCCTTTCGGCTCAGTGTCCTTACCACTGTATCGTTTTTGCTATTAATCTTCCCATTTGCAAAGTTACAATAAGGTTCAATTTAAAGGCGTGACACCACGCCTATTCACCATTAAGGAGCATGAAGGCGCCGCGGTGTTTATTTATTCAATGCTAATATGACAGTCTTTTTATTTTATTAAATGTAGGATCAGATATCGCCAATATCGAACGCGAGTCGCGTATCCGGCCCTTCGACAACAATGATAACAGCCACTGCACCTCACGAGGAGTAGTCCTACTCTGCCGAATCTTCCAGCTATTCAGTGTAGGTATCCGGTTTCGATTGCCTTTTGCTAGGAGTCTTCGACGGCTTTCATCCAACAATGCAGTCGGTGCGCCGTTTGTAAACGCGATACTTCCGTTGGCGCAGAGCTCCACGCTTGTGATTGCGGCCCCTTTACTTTAATCAAATGGCTGCGACAAAGGATTGAATAGAAATCTTCCTGATTTCGTACATGTGATCGGTATTGGCTGTGACATGCCCTTTGCAAGAATGCCGACGTTTTTTTGGTACTTGAAATGAATATTTTGCATTCTTTATTTATTTGTTACGAGAGGTACTTAGTCGCGTTTGGGACTGAAGTATGTGCATGAGTATTCCAAGTGATTCTCACATACTTGTAAAGTTACTTGAGAATAATTTTAGTGAAGTTAGGTAGAAGTGGCTGCATTCGACTCAGTTCCCACATTCACGTTACCTAAGTGGATGCATCTTCTTATCAAGGATCCTAACAGTCAATTAATTGAATTTAGTCTTCATCGCTTGTCGTTAAGCCCTTGTTATTACGGACCGTAATTGCTCTGTATTCTTCGATTTTAATCACTCTTCCCGTGTTTACCCTTCGGGCAAATTATGATGTTTAAAATGTTGTTTGTATTTCATTGTGACGTTTGAGTGATTAATATCAAAGCCGTTCTTGATTACATAATAACGAGGCCCAGACGAATTGATATCGTTTTATTAAATTGCTCCGTTTAACTTACTTACAAATATTTTAGTTAATGTTGATAAGTAACTTAAACTATTACTTCATTATTTAATCGCAGTAAGCATTTAAAGTTTTTTTTTCTTTTTTTATAATTGATGATTCTTTGTATGTAAGTAGTTTTTTTATTATTTTCATTGTTAACGCTTAATCGCACGGAGTTTCAGTCAATTTCAATATAACAAAGGGTTATGTAATGCGACTCGATCCTTAAAATGGCATGGTTATTGAATAAAAACAGAATGTCGATACGTCCGCTCACCCCTGCTGGTTATGGGGCTTTTTATGGTCCGTGAAATGCAGGTATAGAAATTTAAATATTTATAAATGTATTTCTCATAGTTTTCATTGTCGGTTGAAGAATGAGTTTTATTTGAAGAAGAAAGTTAAACGTGAATAATATGACCATTACTTAATTGCGTCGTTACTAATAAAATATTACTATTTATTAGTGCGAGTTTGTGTGTGTTTGTTTTTTCCTTTTCCTGTTTAACGCAAAATTTGGTACACGAATTGTTAATAACCCGGAGACAGACATAGGGTACTTCTTAAACAAGAAAATGGAACATTTACCAAAAGGATACAATAAACAACCTGCGCGGACGGATTATTATACTTATACGGACGTTATTAATATACTTTGGAGAATTAAAAGTATTAGATACGTAGGTTATTTTGTTATTGTTTGTTAACTAACATTTACATTTAAATGATCAAATATGCTTTTTTCGGAGCGATTTGCTGAAGGCTTGCTCTGCAGACTGTCGACATTCTTTTCTTTCCTCGCCACTACTCCGCCCGTCGGACGCCGGTCAGTTGCGAGGCATCCAGACAAACCGAATTCCATCGCCTCTAGCGTTAATTCAATCACACGATTAATTACTCAAGTTCTTTATCTACCTTACTCTAAGATGGAAGCCCCATTTTTCAAATCCAAGAAACTCTATTTGCCTTACTGGACACTTGTTATAATTAAAGTAAGAATATATTTGATATGTAATTTAAATGTAAAATAGATTAATGGAACGATATTAACTTTCTCTCTGGCAATAAAATATGTAACAATAGCCCATCCTGTGTTTTACAACGTTGTCCTCCTTTTAGGTTGGACATTTAAAATTAAACTAGTTTGTATTTCTCTAGCGTTCAGATCTTATCGGTCGATCGATCTCTCAACCCTTTAATGTATGCGTCACCGTTCCAACTGTAACGATTTTTTTTCGATCTAACAAGCCATGTGTGTGTAGGTAGTGTTCGGTCGCAGTAAACTTCGGTCGTGCGCGCGCCGCTCGGTGGCAAACTACGACCAACTTCGTTTTTCACCCGAGAGCACTGAGGCAATAAAATAAGCAGTTTCACAAGTGAGTGGTCCCAAAACGAATGCACGGGTTAGCGTATGCCCGATATTCTTATTTTATGGCTGCGAAATTTTTTGTGAAAGCACATTTTCCAAGGTTTATCTTTCGACAAGGCCATTGTTACAGTGCCAGCTTTATCTGGCGAGTGGTAACCTGTCATGTGGTGAAGGCACATTGATTATGTCAGTCGGGTTGTCAAAAGTTCCCATCGTCATTAGCTTAGTTGATTCGTCGTATTCAGTCGGACAGGAGAAGAATGCCCGCGCAGCAACAAAGCCTCCACATTATGTTGTCGCACGGCGAGGCGAGCTCCAATTAGGATAGATTTATTCATCCCCTCAGCGCCGAGCGACTTCTCCAAAGACAACAATTATTTTATCAGAGATTTAACTCGGCGGGGCAATTGTTCCCCAATTTTCTAAGCACCTCGACAATGCTTTAGTAATTTGTTCTATCCTCTTGGCTGTTTGATTGTTTGCTCTGGGAAAACACGAGGCGTCATCACGCGAAGCCAGCCCGGCCGCATTGTACTGGAAGCTGTTCGCATTCGATATTCATTTACTTGAATGCCTTGTAATCATTCTGAGTTTCAATACGGAGGGGGAATATAAATTGTGTTGACGTTTGTGTTGACTTAAATTGTAAGTGTTTAGTTTACTGAGATGGTTTATTGACGCTCCTTACCTTATGTCGTGCTCAAAACCTACGCTAAGCTTTACTTAGGATTGGAAACTTCATTAATTTCCTGAAACTTAATTTTAGTGCGTCTCATTCTCATTCCTTGTTTCATTAATAACTGGTTAGTTAATTGGGCTACCGAGCCTAGCTTCTTTTGTTATTACCTTTACCACACCCCGCATTTATCTAAGCAGTAGCTTGGTTATTTAAAATGATAAACGAGCGTTCAATCGATTTGAATAACAAGCGAGCAGATGCTCTTAATCCTTTTGATTTCATTAAAGGCATGCACCCCTGTCGGAAATATCACTCGAGTGCAGGCCTCCATTTCACTATACATTAGTTCATTACTAACCAGGGCTCGTCAGCGTGGAATCCTCTTCCTCTTTAAATTATTTATCTAAAAGTTTATTTATTTATATTTTATTCTGTACTTAGGTTTAAAAAGACAATACCTACTATTGATTTTCACGTGAATACAGAAACGCAGCGTTAACAGTCCTTAATATTTATAGTTTAGACAAGAAAATATCAATTACAAAGTTATTCGCAACACCTAGTCCGTTCGGAGCGGGTTCGTAGAATCACGGCGCATTATCCGCTTCCGAAAAGATTGTTACGTTCCTAATGAATTCCCAATAGACGTACAGCCGAGTACGCTGCGCGCCGATCGCAGCGTCATTTGTTTGATCGTTTCGTTAGGGTGAGGCCAAGTGAAAAATCCGACAACATTAATCACATCGATGCTGAAATACAATTACGAGCGGTCGAAAAAATTTACATAAATAATTTATACCCAAGAGAAACGAATTCTCGTCTTTAATGCGCTCGAAGCGGACGCTTCTCTTTACTTTATACCTACAGCAATATTTCCTTTTTTTTTGCATAAAACTAGTTCCTATAGTGTCGTTATCGTACATCGATACATTGCCGTTGGGGGTGTTACTTTACTACAATAAGGTACGCAATATTTTCCTTATCACTGGCTCGCGGAGGTTGTTTATGCTTGCGAGTGGATTCCATATTTGATTGTTTATCGCCAGATATAGCAGGTCTCGGCGGGGCGCCGCGAGGGTGTTAGCTGGACCCGCTCATCTCCATACGCGTCTCGGCCCCGTCGGCCTCTCCGCTTGATGGAACATTATTTTAGGCATGTGACTGTGATCGATTCGATCGAATCTTTCTTCGGACAGCGCGAGTTTTTACCAATGAACTGGTGGCCGATACGCTTCACATGAAAGAGTTGAAAATGCCTCGATAAAGATGATGTAGTGTTCGTAGTTCGCAGCCGCATATATTAATGATGAATCGAGGATGTTGTGACCCTTGTTTAAGAGGTTTGACTTTGGGTTACTGACTTTACTTTGCTCATATAAAAAAGTTTTTATAATAATCGTGTTTTTTTAAGTCTAACATAGATTGTAGTGTATGTAGTAAAGTCGTGCCAACAATTGGCGCGGATGCGTTGCATGTACTGTGTGTACTCGTACATAATGCGATGTAGGTTGAAAATCGTTATATGCACCATGTGTACATAGGGCGCTCGACGGGTTTAATTCGAATTGTACCTTTCGTTACGCTTCTGTAGCATCTAACACATTTCCGCTAAATATTCAAGGTGTGAGCTTTTAACACAATGGATTTAGTTTCCCGTAAACCTGTAACAATACTTAAATAATACATTGGGTTTTTGACAGGATCAGACAATTAACCTTCGTTAGCGGCCAATAAACAGCGCACTTGCTAAACAGCTTTACGACTAGATATAATTAACTCGCTGCGCGGGCGCCGGCTGATACGGTAGCAAACGGTGTTAAATCAGCAGCATTAAAATATTTTAACTTTGTGCATAGACAATTGCAAACATAAACGGATTTAATAATTGTAATAGGTATTTGTTGTTTTAATCCATCTGAATTTAAACCTGCACTTTGGGAAAGTATTTTCGAGTGTTTTGGAATCTATTCTTGTCACTGTGAAAAGAGAAATGTATAGTATAGAATCTACCACATAAATGTTACTACCAGGAATAGTGTGTGACCCTTCTAACTACTAGTTTTGTTAATGTAAATTCAATCGATACCAATCATGGATCGTAAAAGAGATTTATTTACTGATTAACTTTTTAGAGCCACTCCAATAAAATGACGGTCAAACTGTAATCACACCTGACACATCTACGATGTCGAACTACAGTTTTTGTTGTGTTTTAAAATCTGCTTTCTTCGAAACAGAATAGACCGCATTTTATGTGTTTTTTTATCACGAAATACTTATCACTGGGTAAAATAACTTACATAACTATTACAACAAAATTTGAAAATGTCTTTGATAATACAATTTCTTGTTGCTTGGCAAGCACGTCACGTAAATAAGTAAAAAAAAACGTGGTCGGTAAGTCCTTCGGCATAGACGTATTAGTTCCATACAAATTAATAAGTTGTGGCCACGCCCCGTAGGCGTCAACTGTATGATTAATAGAACGAGTGCCGGCGACTACCGGGTCGCGGGCGATCCTCGACCACGACTCCACGCCTCACTCCGACTAGCGAAATTCACACGTTCACATTATTTATATCGATTACGTTTACCCACGCCCTATAAATCAATCCAAGTGTTAATATTTAAATAATAATGTCAGCTTATAAATTGTTTCAACACCCATTTCGTACGCTATATAGTCATTTTTATACCTATTTATAACGCATGGTGTTAGCAACGATGGAATTATTTTCCGATCTCTACTTCTATATTCGGATCGTTGAACTTTAATATGTTGAATCTGATTACATTGATATAATTCGGGGACTGAGCTTACTTTAGTTTGGGTTATCGTGAGAACTGCAACATTGAATTAATTTTATTAAACATTGACTTATTTACCAAATCTTTATGTTTCTTGACTATAGATAGGTAGTTTAACTAAGCTTCCGTTTTGTTGAATTTGTTTAGCTTTGAGTTCGTAATTTTTATACTTTGAAAAATAGTCCGTTAGAGACAAGCTAAAGTTGTGCTCCCACATTGATGAGAAACAAGCATCTCCCCTGTCCCCTAGTTACCTGTAATTAGCAAGTTTGCATTTAGCCTCGAGCGCCGCGCCCGGGCCCATAAGCGAGCGGTCCAAACGATTATGGCTCATTGTCTCCTTTGTTTGTCATCACTATTATCTTCCACTAAGCCGATTGCGAGTTTCTGCCTACTGGGAAGATTTTGATAGCAATTTTTAAACAGTTAAAAATTGATAACTTTAGTCCCGTGTAAGTCACTAAATAGCTTAAGAAACCCTTTTAGGACCTGGATTGTGCAGCCTTAACTACTTTTAAATAGAAGCTTCGCCAAAGGCTTGCTGCATATTCAAGGCTTAAGAATAAACTAGGGAACTTGGAAGTTTTTAAATTAAGGTTATAACTACCTGATATTACTTAGTACGGAGATGGCTTATCATTTTTATTAATCTCAATCAGAATTTGTACTTCGAATGGTCAATCGAGACATAATAATATAATTTTTTTTCACCGCGATATTTTTTTTGATACCGTCTTGTTGCTTTTTTTAACTCGTATCTGCATATGTTTTCGGTAGGTAACCTTTATTGTTAATTAGATTCAAAAAATACTGACCTTGGCAGTATGCAGATAGGAGTTTGAAAAAATAACATGACATGTAATTTATGTTACAGACTTTCGTTGCAATTTATTTACGGAATACGAGCGGTTCAAGTCAACCGTTGTGTGTTTTTTGACACAAAAAATCTATTAAATTACTTTGGTGGAACAAAAACTTCTCCGTCTGCCTGTGACTGTTTTGTCTGTTCATCAAACTGTGCTGTTTTCACCGCAGGCCCACGTGACTGAAAGCAACTGCTGGTAGCCGGTCGTGCCGTCATGCTTCAATAATTGGTGCAACTGTCTTACTCGTATTTTCGATGCCTTATTAGTGTATTCACTAATGAGAAAAGTTAGAATTTTCGATAGAAATTTTAGGAAATGCAGATAGGCTTTTTTATTGGTAGAGTCTTTACAAATGTAATTTGTAGACGATTGATAAATAAATACATTTCATTTTAAGACTAAAAAACTTAATAAACTATGTATACCAGTGGGCAATCCGTGTTATGAATTCGATTACTGCTATTCTTCAAATCCTTTTCGGGTTACCCCATTTGGATTTTTACCCGACTGCCAAAGGAGGAGGGTAATGTGTTTATCAGCCTAAATGATTATATGCATTGTTCTTCCTTTGTGGCGGTCTAGAAACTGAACGCGTGGACCGATTTTGATGATTTTTTTGTCAATCGATTTGTCTTAAAATCTTGTGAGTGTCACTAAAGATATAACGGTAATAAATATTCAATATGGCGTCAACAAGACGCCAGACGACATTTATTTTTAACCTTGACTGTAACTACAATAATAATACGTACTTTATACGTTATAATAAAGTAGGTTGTTAAAAGTTTTAAACTATAAGTAAATGAAACTGATATTGCTGTGCTTTTAAAATACCTATCTGTTATTTCATATTGTTTGCACCAAAGAAACTCTTCTTGTCTAAAAACATGAGGATATGTTAACCAAATGCGTAGAGTCGTGGACTACATTCTCCCGCGCGCGCGCCGTGCCGTGGGCAGCTTTACATGCGGTGGGCAGGACTTAGTAGAATTTTTGAATTTGAATTTGACACTCCGTGATTGACGGGCACGTTGACGCTGTCCGTATAAAGATAAAACGATGCACAAGCTCTATTGTCTCAATACAAGATTCGGCAGGTTTGGCTGGCATGGCCTTCCGTGTTGTTAATTGTGAGAAACCTGTTGAAAGCATGAAATGGGATGATACTTTCAAGCCACCATGGCAAGACATAGCTTAACAGATTCGATGAGTAATAGCGAAGGTCGTTCTTCGTTATCTTTATGGTTGACAATCGTAATATGTAAGAAGGCAAATAGAATTAAAGTGTAAATTTAAATACAAGAATTACAATTAAACACCAACAAGGGATAAGGTACATAAACTATTATCGAATCTATTAACAACATGAATTGCTGAACAGATGAAATGTCTTTGGTATTTCATTTGTAAATATTATTCCAGCTTGAATTTTATAGTCCTATGTAAACTAAAATTGCATAACACATTATTCGCCAAGAAATTTGATCCATGGCATTCATCTTTGGTGCAAATGTTGACTTTTGCTCTATTGATATCTGTTGAAATATTCTCACCTGAACCAACAAACGAGTCTATTATACTACGGGTATTAGAAAATGTATGTTATTAAAACTTTCGAATCTTTCCAAGCGTAAAAGTTAACGTTTCACGAGCGACATTACGTTGTGGGTCACATATCTACCTAAATGTAATTGCGGTTTTGTGTGGTCCGAGGGTGCTTCAAAAGTCCCGCCGACATTTGGAAGTTACGTAGTAAGCGTCCCACGGCAGTTTTACGTTTTACCTAGTCCTCAATTTACCAAATATCTCATCGCTGCTGTTTTAAGGAACGCCGTTCTTGATTGCTCCGCAAGTGTTTTTGTAGGACATCGTTCCATATTCTCGTAACATACCGTGCGGGCATGTTTATCTTTGAAAGACTTACTATTGTGCTTCCAGGGGCCATAATGGTAGAACATCTTTTTTTTCTATCTCTGATGATTTTTTAAATGTTTGGTTTTCTGCTCAATATGACGGGCATTGACGTGTAGGGCCGGCAGCCTATTGTGAGTTGAACCGTTCAGGCCGTGGTCCGCAAGGGCTGTTTGCACTGCCGAGCCTCCTCCGCTGCTCTTTGTGTACTTTATAAGCATTGTAATATCACTGTGTTAAACGAACGATACATTTTGATACTTGTTTTAGGAAGTGTAAAATATTATCGTAAGGAGTAATTTTAGTAGAACAGAAAATCTTGTATTGCAACTTTTTTTTAATAAAGCTAAAAACAACCTCGTCAGATTTATCTAATAAAATAAAACTTAGATAGATATTACAGCCCTTCTATTAATTTAAGCACTATATACAAAAACAACCAAAAATAATTCATTAATATAATAGGTAATGTTTATAACGAACACAAGAAGATAAGTAAGGTAATCGTACGGGGCAATTGTGATTTTCAACACTGCGGAAGCTTTCAAAATGTGGTTACAGAATTATCAAAAAGTTTTTATAGTTGTTGGAAATTCTGTAGCTCTGCCTACCCCACTCTGGGAATAAAGGCGTGAGTTTATGTATGTATGTATGTATGGAAGCTTTCAAACCATATCACAGCTTAAACCCTACTTCGTTAGGACTAGACAAGCAGACATATAAACAGACAAAGGGGTCAAACTTATGATACCCTTTTTTATGTGGGGTTCATACCAATTCAACAGAATTCATCCGAATAAGCATATGTTGGTCTTGTAAACTTTTTTACTGATACAGCGTGTCCCAAAAATCATCGCCAAAACAGAGAGGGCTGATAGAGCAGCTGAAAAGCTATCGATTTAACCCCTATGTATGCTCAGCGATTGTATTGGTTTTTGGGACCCCCTGTATATGACAATGCATTCGTGGCAGTTACTTTAGTTTCATATGTAAAGTTTAGTAAATTGGGGATGATCGAATTTATACTTCGCCAGTTTTATTTCTTAACTTTGTCCAGTATCAAGATTATTTGGGTTTACTATAAATGAGTGCTGTTATGATATGATGCCTCCATCAATGATGATTCTTCGAAGGGTAAACAGGGAATTCTTATTTTTTTGATCGTTACCAACAATTAGGTAGGTGTTTTTCATCCGAATGACGAAGGCGTGCATATATCGCTGGCTTACAATTTCTCGTCGCTTGATAACAAATATGCATCGTATTGTTAGATGTCGGCATCCCATTATGACGCGCTTGGTATAGTAGGAAGTGTGGGCATTAAGTTTTGTCTACTCCTGAATAAGACGTTGGGAGTATTTCAAAAGACTAAGATATTGCGTTGTCAAGTTTTCAAAGAAGGCGGTCTGCTTACAATTGAATGCCCGAGGTTTATATGGTTCCCTTCAGTGAACATTTGTTGAGGCGAATAATACGTTGACCGTTTTATTCGTCCATTTGATTCATCTTCTTTTTAATAAACGACATCATTTACATCAGTGTCCGGCATGAACGTGTCTCGTTAACATTTTAATATTTCACGAAACCGCGTGATTCAGTATTCAGAGGCTTTATTATTTAATGTGGAGTATGCGTTGTACACTATAAATTGTTTATTTATATGTCTTAAAAAGTATAAAAGAAACGTGTAAAAGGAATTTAGAATTAAATAATATATGCTTGGCATCATAAAATAAAGAATTTATAGGCGTCCTGTCAAATGATTGTGCCTCAGTTTTATGGCTTCACGGGGCGTTTATTCGGCGTTACGTGGTCGTATCACACGAATTCGAGATAACACCACGCTCCCGTTGTCTTTGTAGCGTCAATTCACGGCATTTAGTTTAAGTATGACTCGTAATAATCGGTGCTTCATATTAAATATCGAATTTGTCATTTAATGTTTTGACGATGGTTTAAATCATTTTTACCACCGTCGGAATGTCAATTTTCAAAACAGTATGCGTAAATATAAATTCTGCCAGCTTATGACGGAAATGGTTGTAACCACAACGTATAAACAAGTAACACCAACGCGTTATAGACGATAGGCAATGATTGTTCGATGCGTTTGTAATTTTCTAGAGACGGGCGAGCACTTGAAAATTGTTTCAAATTACGGCTGTCTACATATCACGTTGTGTTTATGTGCGAGTGTGTGAGTCAGCGCCTGAGGTAGTATAAATACCGATCTCGTGTAACTAGAGAGTCGTATGTACAATATTTTGACGTGGAATTCATCACATGGGTGTTTCGTTCCCAAATTACACGACAGTATTTTAGTAAATTTGAGTGTAATAGAGGGATGTTACGTGAGATATTAAATGATTAATTGCACATATAATTTCTTAAGGAAAAAGACTTCATGTTTTAATATTATTTGGGTTGCGTGTGGTCAAGGTTAGTTAAAGTTTTGATGTGTATTGTAACGTATTATTTTGGGAGCTTGTTTGCATTGAATTTGAATTAGACGTTCGCGCAGGCGCCGCGAGGAAGCATTGTGGTTGATTCGCTACGGGGCGGCGCGGCGGCTTCGTGAGCGCTCGCGCACAGTTGATCGTAATAGTAACTTTCCGGGTTAACTTAGGTCATGTTATGTTATAGTATGACTTTTGATGACTCAATTATAGGTGAATAATAGAATATTACATTTTCGTATGAATTCCCGTCCCTGCACCTACTAATGAAGACATTGGAAGTATGCCGCCCGTTCACGCTGTACTTGCTGACTTTTGACCTAATCATGAGCAACAATTTTACCACTAAAGGTAAATCAAGCCTGTAAATACACAGACAACCATTTGTACCACGGCCTTATTTGTAATCCAATAATTTGCGGATTTACCGAACTAGGTTATTGACTAGGTGAGAGCATGGAGTCGTTTCACCCAACGACCTAATTGTAATGGCCCCAGCCCGTATTGTACGTGTGGCATCCGTGCATTACGCTGATCTTGGCACGCTAATAGTGTAATATTCACGCAATCATACCCGCCGTACCGTTATAAGGCTATAGCACCATTCAGAACTAGTACTTTGAAAATACCTTGTTCCGGATTGGAAGTGTATCGACACGACTTTGTGCTACATACTCGTACTAAGGCCTGTTGCGAATGATATCTCAAAAGCTGCTAATGCAAACAAGTCTTACGGATCAACATATATTTGTACAAATCATTCCCAGGTACTAATTGGTTGATTGAATTTAATATGCAGTAAAAAGATCCCTGGTTTCGCCAGTACAAAAATTGGTATTCATTCTTGAGATACCTCTGCGTTTTGATTTTATGTGGGCGTTAGTGTTAGGCGATTTTATCGGCCAGAAGTGGGTTAGATGCGGTTCTTATGGCTCAACCTAAGCGTCCGTCGAACGTGACTCGTGGACCTTATTATAATTACAGATGAGCGATTGTTGAGCACATAAAATGTATAATTTATAAAAGCAGAACGGGGAATATACCCGGTGCTGTTCGTTTGCTTCTTTCCAATTCTTTTTGCTTTGGTCAGAAGTGGTCCAGGCATGTTACACGTTAGTTTTTGCAAATCCTATAGATTCAATGTAACTGGTGATAACTGCTTTTTGTTCTATAGAAACGTCATCCGTTTCATGACAAATGGTAAGAGATCTCAGACTAATGCATTGCAGAATTATTTTAATATGACGTTCAGTTTTGATCTCGTACATCACAGATCTAAGTGACAAAATGACCTTGTTTTTTGAATGTTAAAACATACAAACAACAAAACAAACGAATAATTGACCAAATTAGCAATACACAATAAACGTGCATTGAATAAGCATTTTTTTTTCAGAATATTAAAAATATACAGTTCTGAATATGACCCAGTTAACAAGCAGATTTTGTCAAAAGGAATATACATTTTAATTGATTGTTAACATTTTATTCATTTTCTTGCAAATAAATAATATCGTTAAAAGTTCATTCTACTAAACTTGCTATAAATTAATTACATGAAGATAAAGCTGCGGAGGTGTGAATTAAAATTAGAGCCAGTATCTAAAGAACCTGCCATCACGTGTGACACTAGTTGTTGTGGTTTTATTGCCTTAATAAAATCCCCATAACTTTTTACATTATTCTCTCACGGATTTTGTATTTAGTACCTAATTGAGGCAGTTGTTCTGTGAGGCGGTTATGTGGTACTTGAAAACATTTTAAAGCAATTTACTTTACTTTTTATGGTGCTATTCAAGGTTAAACATTGTGCTGGAATCTATTTTACCTAGCAATAATGTTCAATCTCTAGAAAAATAGAATGTCCCACGTATTTTATTCTTGTGGACAAAGGTGTTGTGCTGTGGATCATTTACTTTTAATAACCCCTCTTGATCGAAATAGAAAATAAAATATTAATGCAACGTGAAAAAGTTTATCATAACTCTTCTGTTTACGAGCAATCTTATAAAAAATATTACCTGCATATGCAGACTATTATTCGATGGGCAAGAAATTTGAGTTGCAATTTGGGATCTATTGTGTTGGAACAAAGGTGGGCGATGCGTTTTTAATACAGGTGCATGTTCCCAAAGTTTGAGGCATCCCGCGGGACGGAGCGCTACGTGACTGCTTTTATTTCACGCCATTCTCGACTTTGATAGCGTTCATTCCGTGTAATTGCCGTTAACTCTAGAACTATTTTACCACGTTTTTGAAGTCCTTTTTGTGTAGCTGCTCTCCGGCGGACCGTTGTTAGATTGGTCGTTCGTCCGCCCATGTTTCATTAATGCGAATCTAATTTATATTACGTGGCTGTTCAGGCCTTTGTCGGGTCTTTTGTTGTTGATCCGCTATATCGATTTGCCAATGTATTATGAAGCAGATGCCTTTTACAATTTAGAAAAGTTTCTATTCTTCTGTGGGCGTAATATGATTTTTAATTAATGTGAAATGTTTCTTTTGGGTTTTTGGAAATAGTGATCTTTATTTTAGTAATAATTCAAAACATTTGTCCCCATTTAAAATGAGATGTATCTGAAGATGATCCTAATAAAAGGTTTTTTAAGTGCAGACAGAGATACGAGATATCTGCAAACTCAGGCGAGACAGGTTAGATGTCGAAAAGATAAGGTAAAAAGAAACCCTGGTGAGTGACACCGTCTGTCCCAGATGATAAAGTAAAATGTATTGTTTTCAAAATTCCTCTAAACAGTTCATATACATTCCTTAGTTTTTTACGGTTCTGTTGTGACTAATACAGATGCTGCATACTTTTTGTCGAAGTCAAATGAGCTAAACAAACGGCGCACAGCATGAAACTGACACTGTAAAAAGTTGCTAAAAAGACTTTTATAATTGGAGAATAATAATGTAGTGACTCATTACTGATCCATTATTGCGATTCGCGTTGAACGATTCTAATTAATGGTCAGTTAATTGTGGTATTTAAACGCTTATTGGTTTTTGTCCGTTCAATATGGCGGCAATTTGGCATTCAGACGGTAGTCAGTGTCGGCTACGTGTAACGCAAACAAAAGTGGCACGAAACTAAAGGTAATAAAGGAGAAGGGAAAATCATCCCCGGGCACGTACGGCAATACGTTCTAATAGTCACAGCTGACAATGCCGCCGGTTCCATCCCGTAGTTTTGTTAGGACACGACGCGTGGCTAGCGCAAAACTCATGCCGTGATCTGACCTCCACACTGTTTTATTGTTTGTGATTTACTTTATCGTGTATGTTTGGTGCTTGGATGTTCCTGTGATGCGACCCGTTTTATATGGATTCAGTTCAATCTACTTCTTTATCGTACGTTATTAATAAATTTATGATAGAGGGTTTAGTTTATCCTTTAAATTTGTGTAGTATTTGATAAATAATTTTATGCGTAAGAAATTTAAAACATACCTTAATTCCATAAAGAAAATAATTATTCGAATTAAGTAAGGGTTTAGACGTAATTTCAGGGATTTTTACCTCAGAATGGAAACCCTTATCCGGATGCTTCGTTGTCTGTTTGCTCATCACAATTTATAACTTCCAATCGGTGTAGGAAGTTGTTACATTCTGTCATTTTTTGTCTTGTTATATTATTGAGCAATCAAAAAAATAACTTCTGTTATTTTTATTTACCATATTCAATGATGTTATTCACTATTCTACCTTGAAATTCATTTAATTTGAAATTGAATCCATATCACCATTTGTAACCTACAGTCATCGATGCCACTGCATTAATTTTAATGTCACGTGTATTCCAATTTATGTGCAAAATTCTTCGAAATTAGTGCAGCTCCCGGCCATTCCATGTGTTAAAACTCCTGCGCAGGCGCCGATTTTTTGTATCGTAAACGTGGGGGGCGAACTGAAGTGGCACTAGTAATTAATGACGGATAGACGTGGGTGGGTGTTCCACGCCACAATGTTTTGGTAACAAATTGTAACCAATCAAACTACGGGACCTCACACTTGAAATGTCAATACAGACGCCGAATATCATTATGACGTTATTTTACATCGATAAAACCTTTTGCTGATTTTATGAATTGAGCAATGATTTATTTAAAATATTATTTACATAGGGATGAGTGGAGAGAAAGAGGGGAGGCCTTTGACCAGCAGTGGAACACAAGCACAGGCTATCAAAAAAACCTTTTTAATATAGCTTAGCAGCTAGTAACGGCAGTGTCTCAGTTTTTAATAATGACTTCATTTAAATGACTAAGCATCGAAGTAAAAAAATAAGATCGGCGGAGATGACGAAACTGAGACATGCCGAATGCCTAAGCAGCCCTGACATTTCCTTCTCAAAATTTTGTCTCAACCGCAAATATTTTACTATAAGTAACCCACTGAAAACAGATTTGTAACTATCACTTTTTAATGTAGCCATTAAAATGCTTTGCGGTTAGATAGGGTCATAATATTTTGGCGCGGCCTGCGGCGTGACTTGATCTCGGCTCGCAAATATCTTGCGGTCAGTTTGTTTACGCGGCTCATTGAAACTTGACGTTTGAGAAATCGCGTTACGCGCTCCACCAATCACTCATTGTTATCTTTTGTACAAAAATTTCCTACTAAAATGACTCACCCTTCTCTTCAAAACCTTCCGACTAAACATTCCACAGCATTCAAAATCAGATCAATGCTCCATTTGTGTAACATTAAAAATACCGCATTCAGAATTTGTCCTACCAAAGTATAATTTTTCTATTGTCTTTACAAAAAACGTCCTTTCACTCTCTGCCGCCTATAATTGTGTTTGTTTTTCTCATCTCTGTCCCATCTTAGGTTGCGTTAAAATAACAAGGATAAGTTCAAAGAGCTTTGCCTTTTTTGGTAAAAGTTTTGTTGTGCTTATTATGTTACTGCATGGAAATATTTTGCACCTCGATACAAATCAAAACTTGTCGTTTTTTTACCCAACTGCAGCAAAGCCCAAAACGAGGGTTCTGTGTTTGACCCGCATGTATGTCCGACACTAGGTTCCCTCGTAAGTACTAAACGCCTATACCTTAGTCTAATAAATTATACGTGGTTAGATTCGTCTTAACCACTAGAGTGTAATAACTAACATTACTTTGACGACATTTTCCAAACAGTAGTTGGGTTTTTTTTAAACTTGCTTCTTGTTAGACTTGTTAGAATAAAAACAAAACAGTCAGTCAGGTCGGTCAGGTTTCAGTTGAATATATATCATAATATGTCATACGATTAGCTACAAAACCTTTTAGGCTTATCTATTAAGTTCTTTCAATCTGCCATTTCTGGAGGATGCCACCCCTAAACATGGCCAAGGCATTAGTGTCATATTCCTTGGTCACGTGGGCCCTTTTTTGTCTTAAATGGGGCGAGTGTGTCATCTGTCTTAATTGCTTAACAGCTTTCTTATTGTTGTCATAAAAGATAAGAAAAAGTTCCTTTGTTTTTTTTGGCTGTTACAATTTTTCTTGGGTAATTGTTTAAATTACATTTGGACCAGACCTAACTGTCGTTGAAATGTTTTCTGCTGCCATATTTTTGCCAAAATTATGACGTTTGTTTATGTTCACGTTAAAATTTTGCTGTTATAAAGATTGAGATCGATCGACCGTTTACTATTTTCCTGATAGGAGCTTACAGATTCCTTGAAACTCAAGTAGTTTTTATCTAACTTCGGCAATAAGCACGACTAGGGTTATTTAAGTATTTTTAGGGGTTTGTAACAGGTAGACAAATGTAATTGTCCAATGTTTTTATTATTGTAATGGATGCCTCGTAAACCCTTTTATCCTTCTGAATTAAAAAAACGGTATAAGATTATGGTTTCCAGTAGTAGAACGGAATATAATCCTTACAAAAGGGAAGAAAGTGAAGCCATTATTATTTCACTTATTTGTGCGGCGTAAGCCAAAGAGCAAAGTCGGGTGCTATTTAGAATCTTTCATTTGTTTTGTTACGGAATGGGTTGCGTCTATTGTTTTGTTGAGTTTTAAATATTTTTTACCACCCGCAACCCCTTTTCGCGCTGGGGGTCCGCTCATTTATTGTTGCCTTATTGCGCGCGTTTAGCCGACAATGAACTTTGAATAAAAGCAGTAGGTACGTAATACCTCGTTTTTATAAAGAGAATAAAAAGCCATTCGCTTTTTTTTTAAACAGTTTGGTAAATTTGATTTTGTGAAATTAAGTACCATAACATTAATAGGGTAGTTAATTAATAACTATGTGTTTCCATTATCCGACCCTTTATTTGGTTTCAAAGGCAGTTAAGCACACATGTAGCTCGTGGTCGAGTTTGCTTTAATAACAGGTTTCCAAAAACAATTAGTCGGAGCTCTTTGTAGAGTGAAGAATTTTATCGGCTAGATTTATTATATTTGAAGAGGATGTTATCGCTAGTTCGATTGCTGCGGGGTCGAATCGCCCTACGGAACGTGAATACGGAACCAGGTAGACACAAACATTTATCGGCCGTTTTAGTTTTTTGTTGTTACTTTTGTTATTTGAATCCCTCGGATATATTAATCTCGCGTGGGTCCGTCAGAACCGGTCATTATCTGAAACTTTGGGGCGTATTGTATCCGGGTGCCTAGTTATTACGGGCATTCTATTAAAATAACCTCGTATCATTTATGAAATTAGGTACATCGCTAAATATTTTATAATGACGGGAGTCGAAATGAGCCGGCCTGGCAGCGTTTTAGGTCGGCATTAGTGGAGTAAGCCGCGTGCGACGGACCCGAGCCGTATAATGACACCGTTCTTAAACGATTCTGCCATATTACGAGAGGCTTGGTTTTGTTCGTTTACCCATCTGTGCGATGTCACGCCCGCCTATTATCAGGTTAGCAGACTCAGACGTTTGGTCAATTTGTCATACTAGCTTTTGCCTTCTGCGCCATTCTATAATTTATAACGGTCAACAATTATACGAATGCGAAAGCATTCAGCATTTTATTACAGTTTTTCTGAAGCTGTTAACTTGTTACCAATAAGTGGGTTAAAGTTGTTGTATACCAAAATTAAATATTTTTTGTATTATAATGATATTAATGATATTGCTAGTAACTACATAGGTAGTAATTTGTGGGAAATAAATTATGTATTGATATTAGATAATATGCACCTAATAGTGATTCTGAAACAATGAAATCGTAATAATTACGTTAATGTTTTTGTTTTATGAATTTTACTTCACCGCAGTTTCTCATTTTGATCGATTTTTCGCCTTGTTCCAAACACATTGTTGTGACGACCAATTTATTATTTCACTTTGAGAGTGGTCGTGACAAGCATTGTCGGTGCGCGAGGTTTCGTTTAGAAACGGAAATGAGAGGAATTTCCCAAAGAGTCCTCTTTGGCGGTGTAAGAATATTATTTGTCCGGGAAACTGCGCGGCCGTCCGCGACGCGACAATAGGCCGGCCGGTCCGCCGCCGCCCCGGAAAGAATCAATTATACAAACCCCTAACCGAAGACATGTTGCCGAATGGGCGAATTGTTTGTTTAATAACATTTCGTAGCTACTATAAAAGTCACAGTGAAATATTTGTCACCATTGTCCGGCGGGCTTTTGTACGTAAATGAAGCGTTAGACATTTTTCATCATTATGGACGTCGACGACCCTGTTATATCTCTATTCGGGACGGATACGCTTGTAGTTTTTGTAGGAACGCTTCCTGTCTCCCTCACTATACTGTTTTTTAACAGCTTTATTCGTCTCATGTGAACGGGGGTGACAAATTAGAATTATTAAGTTACACGTTTATCATGTTTTTCAGAATCTGACAATAAAAGGTTGAAGGTGTTTTTCTTGCGTTTTTGAGCTAAAAGACATTGTACCAAAGACGGTTGCAATAAATTAAACATATCTTAATAAAGTCATTTCAGGTCAGTTCCGGTTGGGAGTTTTTTTTTATATTTTATAAGTCAGGGTATTATTCTAACTGGAAATTATGTCTCTCGTTATCAGGTCGATATCGCTCCACTAAGGCGGTTTCGTTGGCAAGGCTGCGGCTGACGACGTCCTGTTAAAACTAAAGTACACAGTAATACCATGACGTATTATTCACGATTCGTTTTCATTTCTCTTCAGTATATTCGGTATTCAGTGGCAAGGTTAACGTAATCACGGCATTAGCTAGATGTGACCGAGCCCACGGCGAGCTGAAAGTGTGGTTTACCGCCTTATCCCGAGGTGAGATTATGCGCTGATTAGTATTCGTTGCACTATTTGCACTACGGGATACAAGCAAAGCAGACCAATTAAATAATGATTTCCTTCCCGAAATGAAAAGAGCAATTTCGGAACAGCTATCTACATCTAAGTCCTTTGTTACGTAGAGCTCGACAAATATACTTAATATTCAATTGTAGTATGTTAACTGCATGACTTCTGATTGTAAGTGGTATCCCAAGGAAGGTTTTTCTACCCTTTCCGTGAGAACATTATACAATCTTCCCGCCACACAGTAGCACTCTTCTACGTGATAACCCATTTCTATGCTGTTGTTATTGCGTTAAAAGTGTGATTTGAATACATTGACGACACTTAAATTGTTTTTAAGCGAATTCAATACGATCCTGTCTGGTTGAGAATTTCAAAGTAAATCGTCAAAATTTGTTATTTCTGTTTATATGAAGTAATTTTAATTCCTGTTTTTGAATTCATGTAAGTATTGATGACGTTTTTTTGGCTCAATTTAGATCATAAATAAATGTATATCAGAGAAGAATCTCACAGAAATTGAACTTGTTCCAAACTGATGATTGGACAAAATATAGTTTTGTTCGATTCTTATTTACTAATAAATAAGTAAGTTATAATGATAAAAGCAAGTTTAAATATATAACTGATTATGGCTTTGACTGTTGCATGATTTGTCTTTACTCGTTTAGAAGCGTTTATAACAACAAAGTGCAAAATTAGAGATCACTGCGACACTATGCAACTAATGAGTATGCCTTGCGCGTAATAACAAAGGCATTCTTCTCGTTACGGCAATGAACGTACCCCCAATAAACCCGATTTTATTGCTGTTTCCTCTCTCGGTTCGTTGGCATTCATCCCGAGAACTACCAAATCATTAAAGCTTATATTTGTTGATTTTTTGTTCGTCTCTTTGTTTGCTTTATGATAATAGGTGTTCGTTTCGTCGCGTCTCATGCACCGACCGGCGAGAGCGATGCGGTGTGAAACTTAACGCCTCCATTCACGCTTCTTTCTGATAGCCATTTGATTTAGCGAGCCAATGTTGTTTTAAAATAAACTCGGTTGAAATACCCTTTTTAATAAAGCAGTCGAATCTGAATTTTATAGTATTTTTTGCATACTGCGTGTTTATGGTTCATCCACTCGCATCCAGTGGGTTATTTTTATAGGGCATGTTTGTCTAAACAAAGACTATGCGGTCAGGAAAATAAAATGCGTAGCGTCCACTCTATTGTCCAGTTTTACTATATGTAGATGCGAAAGCCTGCTTTTGTTACTATCAACAATAAAATTGAGCCGCATTTTTTTATTAAGTCCTCTTTTGACCACGGTTTTGCCGGTTATTAAGTTTAAAATAAATATTATAGCAATTTATAATTTTCGATATTGTGAATAATACAAATTTATGTCATCTTCGTATAAAACAAGGACTACTGCATACTACCACAGATTTCACAATATCACTTTTTTTATTCATTATTCGTCTGTGAAACTGGATCCAGTCGCACGAAAGTTTATAAGAAATAATGTCCTATGAGAAATAGCTAAGGTAGAAAGTGCCAGCAGCACATCACTTAAGGTGATATTCAATTTAATGAACGTTTGTGCAACTGAGCAGTTGTAAGCTACAAATTGTAAAAATTGTTTATCGCTGTTCTTTTGGAAATTGTTTCAAATTTTTCGGGATAATAAGTACGCTGTTCATCTCCGGGCAATAAACTGTCTGTGTACCATATTTAACGTGTCTGGAATAAGGCGGTGAACCGTAAAATGGAACACAAACAAATTTTCGCATTTATAATATTTGTAAGGGTGGTTACAAATTATTTAACCCTGACAAATGCTTGTGGTCACCAACATAGTTATCAAGTGTCCTTGATCGCTTCTGAGCCACCAGCATTATATTCACTAACTAAAAGAGGTCTTTGTAACCTAACGATAGCTGCTCTCGTTAAAAGTTACAGCGACCACGAAAACCCTCGAAACTCGGACACGGTCGCTGGAATTTGGCAGCCAGTTCAGAAGTGCTGTAATAGAACTCCGGACCATTATACCCAACAATGAGATCAAACCACTGAAAGCAGAGATAGGTGAAATACCGCACTGAATTTTGAGCTGCTTTCTTAAGTTAGTTGGGTCGTCTGAGACCTTAATTCAGGAACGTCTGAGATTACCAACAACATTCGTTGGTCGAATTTGTTTAGCAGTTAGCTTACCCTCTAAATTTCATTTGAAACCATTTGGTTTTGGACCATTATTATTTATGAAAATGTAGGTAAATTAATACCGATAAACCGACTTAAAACTATACTAAACTGCGTACATATCCTTGATATCACAATCCTTGATAAATGGCGAAGCCTGAAATAGGACCATATTAAAACAGTAATAAAGAGAATAGGTACCTGCAAAACTTTGATGTTCTATACAGCAAAATCCGTTGACCAAAATAAGTATAGGTGTAATAGTTTTTGTTTTCGCCATTGTCCACTCTTCACATGGGTTCGGGACGATATTAAAAAGATTTTGGCAGCGAGCCACTAAGATATCGATCTTTATGCTTGGCCAGACGGCTCTTAGAGTTGCTCTAAGTACCGGGCCGTTCGGTTTAATGACTTCCTATATTTGCAAGCCTACGATACATTTTATATAAAGTACGTGTTGGTAAATAGAAACAGTTTATTTTATAAACTAGCGACCCGCCCTCGCTTCACTTCGGTATATGTCAGTTTTCTGTAACTCCCGTAAAAACCAGAATTTATTATGAATAAAAACCTTCCATGTGAAATGATCTAACTGATGGTGAAAATCGTATCAAATGGTTTAGGAGGAGTTAGCTGATAATGATATACAAAAAAACAAAAAGATAGATAGATGCGGAAAGCTACTTAGCTTTTTATAATAATAATGAAGAGGATGCATTATTTGCGCTCCAGAATATAAATGCTTTTTTACGATATTTTAAATGCCTATATCTACATTTGATCTTTTTTTATTTGATAAGCGTAGGTAAATTCAATAAAACAGGAAATGACGTGCAAGATAACGACTAACTTTTGGGCTAATTCGTCGCAGCTGCTGGCTTATCGTAAGCGCGAATTGGAATGTATTGTTAAAAATGTGTACGAGTATAATTAAGTTGGAAGGCGTGAAAGGCGACACCTGCGCTCGTATCAAAGATCAGCCGTTACACTTTATCGGGTTCCTACCCAAAAACAATGGAAATGGCAAAAAGTCGAGTGTGGGCTGATGCGGGGCAGAGGCGCAGGTACGGGGTGTAAGGGTAGCCGTGCGGGTCGCGGCGGGGTTCCACAATTTATGATTTCTCCGTGTCAGAGTGCTAATGAACGCACTCTGTTGCTCTTTATTGAGATAACGCTAGCAATCGATGGCCGTGCCGGTATCGGACCATTACTTACGGCGACGCCCGATCTTATTGCGTGTCCTTTTATATACTTATTTTTTGCTCAACACATTCGTGCGAAGTCACTATTATTAACCCCCATAGGTTTCCGATAAGCTAATCCATAAAGTTGTAAAGCTTTTTCATGTAATATGAATGTTATCGAAGTTGCATGCACATTAATAATAACTTTGCATTAACGTTTTAAAGAAGTTGGTTTTCGATGCGTCTCATTAAAATGTATCTCGTAGGTATCAGTTGTGCTAATTAACTGCTTTTGCGCTATTCATGCTAATTTACCATATTCCGTTTCTAATATAAAATGATTTAATGCTTATGATTTAGTTTTCACATGTGACATTTAAGGCCGCCACACGACATTAAATGTCACTTGCTGAAGAGCTTGACTCGAGTCGTTGACCGCTCCGACGACGGACCTTTAACTAGCGCGTATAAAATATGCACGTCCATCTAAGTTATCGGGGCGTCTTATCAACAAAATTGATACAAGACGTATCGTATAGTTGCAGCATTTTTATATGAGTCGTACATTAAGATCGCGTGTCCACATCTCGGCGACGAACGGCCAGCGATATCGATGATCGGATCGCACGATACCACCGGCGGGAATGATATCATCATCTGTTCTGTTTGCTGCGCCTGGGCCACTGTGTAACTACTATCGGCGAGTTCCTGATAGGCCCCATGTTGCTTTTGTTTCTATTCGCTTTCGTTTCTACTGCAAGTTGTGAGGATAATTTCCTGCCATGCTTCTACGTGTATCTATGATATGATTATAATGATGTTCAAGATGGAAATGGAATGTATTAAATTTGGTAATTTCTGGTAGGTAGGTAAGAGGATGATTATATGATAAATAAATAAAATAAACTAGTTAATTAGTGCGAAGCTGTAACGGTGACATTACCAACAGTGATATTTAATAAATAGATTGACATGTGTGTTATTATTGTAGCTATATTATGTATATGTTACTCCAAATGCTTTTGACTATCGCAGTAAAGGTTATGGAATGACAACAGCTGTCTTTAATCATTAATAATCGAGTCGTGTTCATAAAAAAATTGTTTTGCAGGTGCCTGATTCAAAAGAATGTGAGTTAATTATAATTCAGAATTGTTTGTTTCAAGTTAAAAATTATTTTACAAACGTAAATGTTCAAAATGATATCGACAGATTTTAAGATGGCTGTAAAATCATTTTTTTAAATCAAACGTTGACCTTCGCAGAATAAAATGACAATAAAACGAACATGACGTTCCCGCTTTTAACTGGTTTTATCGCCACAGCGTCGCGATTTGCGCGATTCATCTTTCGAAAGACCTTATCCCCGTATCACCAATCGGCGTCGATTGTCCCTGCTCATCTTCTGACTCACGTTGACAACCTGATGTTTGATGCGGGAACGGTGATAAGCCATCATGACAACCAGCGGTAGCGGTCATTTGTATCTTATGAGATATTTTTCTTATCTGACTTTGTATCATGTTGAATTCCTATGGGATCAGAAGTCGAATTGGATGTAGATCTGATGAGAAATTGCTTTAGTTTACTTACCTATAAGAATTGGTTATGAAAATAACGGGATTCCATACTGAATTTTTGAGTTACGATTTAAAAATAATCATTATTGTATATTTTTTTAAAACGCTAGAGACAAAATTACGTGTATATACCTACATAATATCCCAAAAACATTAATCATGAATGTATTGCCTTACAATACCAAGCGAGTTACTTAACACTAACTTAAATCCAATATGGTTTGACTTCACAACTTCATTGGGACACCGTGCTTTGTGACATGCCACAGCTAAATGGCTCTAAAGCATACCAGTCCGCATGTAACGGGCAAATATTACGATCTCATAAATCCCGTCGGAGACAGCGCCAAACGAGACGACCCTGTCGTGGTGCCGACAAACATCGCCTCGTACTCGGGGATAACTGAGAAACCTCAGCGTTTACTACTCCGATATTGTTATTAGTGGAGCTGTGAGTCATATTTAGTCACGTGACATTGCACGTTTATGTAATGTAGCGCATGTGTAATGGACGTTTTAAAAATTGAGAATCTGTAGCGTTAAAAAAATGCGATCGACGTTTTTAGGGATCCGTACTAAAAAATAAAAACGGAACCCTTATAGGATCACTAGTGCGTCTCTCTGTCTGAAACTAAGGGTCATTTTCGGGGGACGAATTAGGAAATTTAAAAATTAAATGTTTTGCAATATACCTACATCAAATGAAAAGGCTCGTTATAAGGATCTCAAAAATATTTTTGTTATTATTGTACAATTAATAGTTATGATTTAATTCATGAAAGCATGTGGATCCGGCTGTAAGAAACGTTAACCAACTCGAAAATAAAAGCGGTTCGATTTGAACAGCTATACCAGTAATGTTGTAAGAATTCGTAGTAGGTACCTACTGAAAATAACCAACCAAAATTTATACGCGTTTTAAATTAAACCAATTTAGATTAAAGTTGTGCAACATTTCATTGTAAATTGGATCACCCGTCTTGATAAGCAAATAATTGGTTAAGCGAGGTCATTGGGTCGACTGTTTTATGAGAAATTAAAACATTTCTTACTCGATTTCAATATTTGGTCGGAATCAAATTAATTTCGACACAGCATTTAGTAAGAAGATTTACTCTAATAAACTATCACCTACCTAAATGCGGATTTGCACCAAATGAGTAACAAGCAATCTATGTATTATAGGGTCAATCAAAAGGATAAAAACTCTCCAATTCTTAGTTGCAATACAAAATGAAAAAAATTTAATAAAATGTCGTGCCACTACGAGTAGTATGTTCTGTTTCTATTAAATGAATATAGTAAATATCTTAAAGATGACCGTGAAATGAAGATAATAACAAAGGCCAAATGTGTCGCGCTAACTGAAGTCTATTTCCGCGTCACGTTGACAAGCCCGGCTAGCTCAGTCGGTAGAGCATGAGACTCTTAATCTCAGGGTCGTGGGTTCGAGCCCCACGTTGGGCGCATCTTTTTGTTTAATTTTTCTAAAACATTTTGACGAAAATATTAGATTTTTCTCAATCGGTTGTGTTGTACAGAAAACCAGTTTTTTTTGTGTACCTAGATAGCCAATCGAAGCGCGCAATCGCTCGGTTACTTGTACCGTTAAAGGGTCAATGGATGGACAGACAGCTCTATGTAAAATGTTTCCCACGATGCATAGTCACATATATGCACACTTGAACTTGACGATACTGGTTAAATGTCATCGGATTTGTTATAGCTGTTCACCTATTAATAACTGTCACCGTGATTCAACCTTCTCACGAATTCCAATCAGTAGATTATTCTGATCGAGCGGAACATTTTTTCATGTTGTCATTTGAACGGGTTCAGTTGATATCTTGATAATGCAATCGTTTTAGTTGTACAGTTTGCTTTTTTACGTTTAACAGTTAGATTACGTTATTATAAAAACTTACTTAGTATCGACAGTTATTTTTGTATTACCTATGTAAGTATAGTTATAGCTTTTGCCCGCGTCACCATTTCCTTAGAGCTACTTTATCAGTATTTCCACGGGAACTAGGTAATTTCTACATTAGCTTAATATCATCCTCTGGCCCGAAATCGTCCTCGTTCCTTACTCTATTCCTGTAATAAAGAAGGACAAACAAACTAATACATTCTTAATATTAGTGAGCATGGAAAGTTTTTTTAATAGCAACCTGATTGACTTAATGTTTGTTCAAAATTTTAACAACCATTTAATCTCAAGGGCCCGATTATCTAAGCTTAAGTACATAATCTATCTTTATGTATTAGAATAAATAACTAATAGAAAGCAAGCTTTAAAAAGCACCCCTGCATTTTTTGATATTGTCGTCAACAGAATGTAATTTTTTTATTCCCATTACTTTGATTAATATATTATATTCTCTTCGAAACCGTTCCAGCCTTTTAGGCTACAGGAAGGCAGAATAGAAAGGACATACGTACATAGAAAACGTGACCCTCCTTCTGGGTCAGTTGGGATAAATATAAGCATAACCGCAGCTAAATATTTGATTTTTATATAGTAAGCCGTAAAAGTCGATGTTATTGTATTTATAACGCGGTCATTGCCTCACTTAGGAAGAACTGTGACACCTACGCCGGGTATCTCTACCAATAAACCCGTACGCGTCAGGTAACCTATTTGTGTCAGTTCAGTCCATTGAAATGTCTGTTTATTTTCAGGTAAGAAATACACAGCCGGGGATTGTTGAGTGGAATACGGTGAGCTATTTATGATCTTTTCATTTTAACACAACACTATTGTTAAGGTTATCATGTGGTTCAAATAATCGGTTTACTCGGTATCTCAATACTTGTCAACAGTTAACTCAACCATAAAATGAAATATTTCACGGATTATTTTCAAGATCACGAAGAACGAACTTGAGATAAAGGTACAGAGTTCAACTCAGCCGTCGACATGTTCTACTTAAGTAGATCACCTGAGTGCCACGTTAGCTTTAACTATGAAAATAGTGAGGAAACCTGCACACTTGGTAACCACGTTTGTAGAGTATCGGAGTCGAATTTTATCTGACGGCTTATATAAGATGAGATAAGAGTTGACAGAAAACATGTTAGGGTTCTAATTCTATTTTTAAGTATTACTTACTGGTTTTCACTCCTGTTAAGGGGTATTCCGCAAACGCCAGAGAAATAATTCGTATGAAAGTTCGGTTAAAGAATAATTTTCTCTTGTAAACTGAACAGAATCACATGGGGTTAGCTCTACGCGCTTCTGTCAACTCCCGAAGCTTATGCTCGCGCATCTTAATTATCATGAAGGGTATTTTATTGTAGATTCCTCTAGAAAGCGAAAAAGAATCATCAGTAAACAACTATGACAATAAATATTAAATAGATAAATAATAGCGAGCCTCACTATTATCACCTCTGAATACTTATAATAGAACAGTCAAACCGATTTTCATAAATCCCTCGTAAACTACTTTCATTTTGAAAAAAAAAACCGTCTGAAGAGGCCTATCTGTTTAGGAGCTACGATGTCATAGACAGACAAACAGATGCAAAAATCCTTGCCCTTGGTCTAAATTATTCCCTACTTTTTCAGTAATCGAGTAAAAACAGTTTCTCTTCTAGACTTTTAGGCATATAATTATAATGAACAGCGACTTGAAAAGGTCTTTTAACATTTACAATAGTGGCTTATCGCGTGTCCCGCGTCTATTGCGAATGAACTACTCCATACAGACTCGTGATTTTCTAGGCTCGGATAATAAGCTAGCTGTATTTAACTGCCAGCTATTATATATTATTTTAGTTCAATTCTGCTTAAAGCTATGTCATGATTCTGGAACTTAGAACCTTTAACTATATTGCGGAAACGATCGTTTGAACATCTGCTTCAGCTATATATTTTTATTTGTTATCTGATGTTGCACAGACGACTACAAAGGCATCTATCCACTTTTAGCGTTTTACAATGCAGTAAGGTGAAAAAGAGGATACATTTTTTCTAGTTAACTGTACGTCGACATTTGAACTAAGAATTAAGAACCGGTGCTTATATATACTTGAAATAATAGTTTAATTTACAAATCATGTGTTGCTCAACACAATTGACTAATTAATTTAATCGTCGATTTCTTTAGCTGATCAATATTCACTGAAGCTTATCTTTTTACCTGATTACCAAAAAAAGAAGTGAAGATTTTTATTTTGTTTTCCTATCACAAGGTTGAATTTCAGTTACCAAATGTTTCGTTTGTCCGAATAAATATGATAAAATTAGTTATTTGTTCTGAAACCGTTTAACTTTCCTGTATTGTTATAAAATAAACCTTACCTTACTAACAGGTACTGTAAGCGTATCTCTTTACAATTTATGAAAAGTGAATGATTCACTTATTTTATTGGACAAGTAAAACAGTTGTGAAACTTCGGACTTGCGATAGGACACCTTTTATTTTTAGTAATTTGAAGGTCATGTGCAAGCCTACAAAAGCCGACATTTCATTTTCAGTTTTTTAGTTAAATGTAAATAAAACAGGCGACTGTTAACATGATGGTTTAGGGCACAGCTCGTTTCAAAATTATGAAGACTATCATAATCTCTCTGGAAAGCAAAATTCTGCGCGTTTAAAGTTGAATAGCGGACACCGCCGCGGGTCGGAGTGTTATTTCCCTCGTAAAATTACATTTCAATCTGAGTGAGGCTGCGGCCGCGATGATTGCCGCGTTAACCGTTAAGACGGGTAGTTCGCGGAACCTCTACTCCGCTCAACTTGCTGAATATTGTTCAAATTTAACGTGATTACATTAAAACGATTCCCACTTGGCCCGTTTTGCGATATTGAATACTGTTATTATGAGCGGTTAAAGTTTCCCGCGTCTTATTATATTTCTAAGTTCTTACAGCTCAACCTGTAGGCGTCTCATGATAACTACTACTCGATAAATAAATAATAAATAATCAGCGATTTTCAATTACAAGTGGCGCAGTTAAATCAGATTTTCATAGCTGCAAAACTTGTTAACGGTGAGATTACGATAGCTTGCAGCATTATTAACCGACCGCGTAGTAAACGTCTGACTTGTGAATGGTAATCACGCATAATTGTAATAAATTATATTCATGTTTAAACAAGATGCGAGTTGTAGATAAAAGACGAAGAAGTAATTATTCGAGAGGAAGAAAAAATAAATCCGCCGACGTAAAACATCAAGGGTCAATCACTCACACAAAGTCCTAAAGCATACCTGAAGGAAGCGAGTCATAACACGCTAAAGATTGAAATGAGATGATAAGAGGCGAATCGGAAATCTTGCCGAAAATACGTATTATGAGGCGGCGGTAATTTTATAAGGGATTCCGTGGTTCGATATGCGGCCAATCATTACCGAGCCGAGGCATGCTCGCGGTACGTAGCGTCGGCTTTTTGCGAGATCTAGGGAGATAGGCGTGGGCTTAAATATGCGGGGAGGTTTGCAAGCCGATCAATGCGCGCAGGTATCACGAAATAACACCCTCGCGCTTTATTTTACACGTGATTGTGAATTTCACGCGGCCCGAACATCATCAACGTGTTTAAAGATAACTCGTCCTGTGTAGGTATGATGTAAAAGTCCTCCACAGATTGCCAAATTGGATTTTATATACTTTCTTGCATGTGAGCGTCTCCAGTTAAAGTCGTACTTTATTGTTCCGTGCGTCTCGCGTCGGCCGCTCGTTAACGCGACCTCTCGGATATTTATTGTATCCTCTTCAGAAAATACAATTTCCATCTTGAATGCCTATAAATTTTACGTTGTGCATACATTCGCATCTCCTTTAAAATAATTCTGAAATTAGCCTGTTGCTTATTAAAGTGAAAACGAAATTCCAACGGATGGGACGCGTGCTTAAGAGGTTAATTTCATCAAATATATCACCTGCTCCCACCTTATTTTTTTATAAATAAATTGACCTAACAGTAATACGAGTTTTTTGTTGTTTCAAACTTTAAATTTATGCAGTATTCTCGTGTTTGTTGTCTGTCGATGTCAAAAAATATGGAGAAATTCATGTTTAAAAATGTTTTGACGAATTATGTTGATGACAATTATTTTACCTCAAGAGGTTCTGTGTTTTAGTTCTTAAAATTATTCCTTTACGACGTAACTACTAGCTAGTAAACTACTTAAAATGTTATAAATTTTATTTTTATTTTATTAACTTTGTTCAAAACCAGGGTCTCTTTCAACACGGTAAAACAATATTGCTTTTGTCGTGTTATGGTATTGTTTTTAACTCTGCAGTCATTAATATCAAGTGAATAAAAGCTATCGTAACGTTTATGATACGATAACACGTTAAAAGCTATATTGTTTTACCAAGTTCAATAGAGGCCCTGAAACGTTGTCAATGCTTGTTGACAATCACCATATTTTTTCTTTGAACAAGTAAAACCACTGGACGTATAATCAAAACAAACCAGAACCAAAGAAAGAGCGGTTGTCACGAAAAGAACAATTCAGAAAGATACAAGATAAAAGGCAGGGCGAGAAATAAATTTCTTTATAAGTTGCAACCAAGTGGTATTTAATTGACGCGTCAGCAGCGGGACCGGGACGCGCCGTGTGGCCGCGTATCGGGATCGTGTTTGCACTATCGGGATGCGTTGATGCTATCGTATAATCTGCTGGATTGCATCGGAGGGTTTAGAATAGCAAATGGATTACGTACTTTTTGATGTCGCTGATTAAATTGTGGAGAACTTTGCAACGTTTTAACCATAATGCTACGAGTATGATAAGTACCAGTGAAGAACATGGGTGCTATATGTAGTTGTATTGATATGCCAAACGATTTATTACTGTGGTATAATTCTAACAAGACTCCATTAGCTCACCACAAATACCTAAAATAAACCCCAGTTTAAAAATAGTTAAAGTTTTGAAAACATTATACTCGTTTATTTTAAATTATAATCGGTCAAGCGACTTCCTCCTACAGCTACGGTGGCAACCGCCACGTAAAAAAATTACATCAGATGCACAGAGTAAATTGATTGCATTTTCGCTATCTAACTCAGTAAAAAAACGGAAAAATAATTGTTTCTTCAGCATAGTTTTTATAACACGGCTGTTGACACGGCGTCGTATTTAGGTGTTATAAATTTTAATGCTATAAACACGTCCCTGTCTTGGTCCATGTGACGAAATGTTTAGGCGCCGGCTTAGGAATCTTTTGTTGGATAACCCAGTCTATTCAGTAAATAAGTATATGCAAATCGACTTATAAGTAAGATTGACTTTGAATTTTTTAACGTTCCTAAGTATTTGTGTTGACATATATATTTCTTTACTTTTACAATTTTTATTATTATGATAAAATTCTATTTCTGACGACCTCAATGTAACTGCATATAATTTGACATGTAATATAATTTATACTGTGTTATATTGAGTAATATAATCTGAATCTGAAAAGAAAATGCGAAATGAAAAAAAAGCATTGACAACTGTATACATGTTTTACTGTCGAAGTGGTTTTTAATGAGACATTAAAAGAATAAGATGTATCCCGATTGAAAGTAATCATTATATATCTATTTGGTATTTGATCCGTCGTCGGCCTAGGCGCAGGAATCGCGTGTGGCGAGTCGCAGGCGCTTGATATACGGCCTTCGTAATCACGGACTCGCTCAGAGATTTATACCTCACCTGTTGCGCCAATTATTTACATTCGGAAGTCATTTCTCTCGGACCCGATTCGTTGCGTTAATGATTTTGATTGGAGTGAAGATGACTTGCACACTGGGTTCTAGGGAATTGAAATATCTACGTGATATTTCAATCCTTCTATATCAGTAGCAAGATGCTAAGTAATTGAATTTCGCATTGCTTTTGCTTCTTGCTGGCCTTACTTCAAAAAGTAATAAAGTGTCACCGACATTCCCTTCCCATGTTATTTACCTCAATGGCTATAAATTATATGCCACTCTAGATGATCGATACTGGTTTCAACACATAGTATTTACTCTAGTCCCTTGTAAAACGGCGTCGATATTTTTTTACGCCGGCGTTAAGATTGCAACCTATCATTTACTTAAGTGCCGCTTAGCAGTGACGATAATTTGTTAATAATTGGAACCGTCATAGCGCTACGTCGGCACCTGCAGTTTCAAAAACTTCGCATTGCGCTCTACGCAGTATCAAAAAATGAAAAATGCGTTTAGTTCCACGTTTTGTAAGGGTGCAACGCTGACGCTAGCGATTACCGAAAAATTACAAAATGTATGAAGGATTGAGGTTAGCTTACGATCTATTGCTTCGGTTGCTTATTTATGTGAATTCCATTCCACATAATTTGTCAGTTTTCAAAAATCGGTAACGCTAATCTTCCGCTTAGCGTTATGCATCTTGTCTAGGCTCCCAAGCTTCCGTGAGTCGTTCGTAGCTGTCATTTAGTTAATCGCAGTCAAAGCGTTTGGTGCCAAGTTGATTAATTACGAGCGCGGAGATACGTAGTCCTGAAGAAACCTGATCGACAGACCGCATACGTGTACTCTTTACGACGGTAATTAAATACCATTTTAGTTTATTCATAGCTTTTTATGTAAGTGTTTTTTAATCATGAAGTGGTGACGCTGTAAACATGTTTAATGTTTAATAATTGCAAATATTTGTGATAATCTTATATTCAATATTATACTGGGTGTCCCAAAAACCAACGCCAATACCGAGAGAGCTGATAGAGCAGCTAAAAAGCTATCGATTTAACCCCTATGTATGTTTAGCGATTTTATAACTTTCGGAGGTATTGATCATTTTAATTCGAAGTTTTGAAATTTTCCCTTATATACATGTCACGAAAAATTTATAAGTTCATGTTTTATTTCAGAAGTTTATCACTAGTATCTTACATTAATTAGAATCATGCCAAATCAGCGAAGTTTTTAAACCTATTTGTCCGTTTTTGTATCAACTGGCTTAGTAATCCCATAAAGTTGTTTTATCCCCACATAGTGAAAATCAAACACCGGGATACCTAGCATAGAGACACAAACTTTATGTCATTACTTAAAAAGTTGATTAAAAAAAATAGCAAATGGGTTCTAAAACTACGTCGATTCGTAATGATTCTAATTATGTAAGCTACCACTGAAAAACTTCGTGACTGAGCGACTAGTTGACAGACAATATACCTAAACCTCTGAACCTAGGAATGTAAATTTGGAGGGAGTGTTCCTTGGGTACCCTAAGGGTGCTCTAAGAAAGGATTTCCCGAAATACAATACATAGTTATCGATATTAGTTCGGTATGTCATCCAAAGCTGAAAGTAACAATATCAAGTTCTTTAGTTAATCAATTAGGTATCATCTTAGTTGATTAACCATTGTCTTGTTAGGCTCGTTTGGAATCATGACGCTTAAGTATATAAAAAATCTTGTTAACCGCCACAATTTTTTTCAGTTTCCGAAGTCAAATTTGAATTAACGAGATTATAAATAGCTTAGTGCCTAGTTTGGGACTAGGTCAATTGGTGTGACATTGTCGCCCCTGATATTTCACTTTATTATTATTATATTACAAACTAAACTATTGGTTATCCCTACTGTTATATTCGAAACCTGCCGGAATCCTCTGTCCAGTTGTTTGTGTTACTCTTTCTTTTATTTCTTTTACATCTGAGACGGTTATTATCTTACACACTTACTTAATATTATCTTGTGCGTTAACAGCTGTATCAATTATCCTATTCATTACTATATACGAGTATGTATAATTAATAATTGTCTGCAATGCGTAGTCAGGAGAAAATTAAAGGGCAAGGTCGTGCGCACCGTCCACACTGAGGGTTATTTCTGACAATACGGTCTTTTAGTTTTATACGCGGTCCAAAAGCAAGTGACGTATTATTTTATATCTTGTAACATAACAATTACTACCTTTCTTTAATGTGCTTTAAAAATATTACCGATTATGCGGTCAATATCAAGTAAAAATTAATCTGATTTCTTGTGTAAAACTTTTTGTGTATTTTGTACTCTTAATGTATTTTGTAATCTATTATGTACTCTTTTTCACCGCCGTAAAGTGTTGTTTGTAATTTAATATGTTTTGTGCGGAAACAATATTTCAAAATGAAACCAGTTAGCACGATAACAATATTTGCGCGTGTCCTTAATATACCGTAACCGCCGCAGAACTCAGAAGTAACCGTTCGCCCGATGCAGATATCAGCCTACAGGCGTGCTAATTGGTAGGTGTCGAAACCCACTTCGTACCGAATTTAACACCTTTTTCACCCGTGTTTACCCACAGAATTTGCTGTTTTATTTACAATAACGCCGGTTCGTTTACGGGCAAATATTGACAAGCTCGTTGAATTTGACAGCTGCAGCATGAATTTGATTTTGCATAATGTTCTTTTATAATGTTGTCTTGGTGAGACATGGTTTGCACGCATTGTTCGTTAGTCTTAGGTATTATAGAACACGAATACATTTTATTGCAAGAAAATAAGGAAATGTATGATTTTAGAATGTATGTAGAAGGAAAGTAGAGGTACATTAGAAGTCAAAGAAAACGTTAAGCACTTTAGTGCATCGTCATAATTAACCTCAAACTGAACATCAAATGAGAATCACGATAATGACATTCACAATGATAAGTTTCTAGTATGCTCAAATTTTTTATTGGGTTACTGTACACTGTACGGTTGGTCAAGAAAGTGGTCTACCAGTTTTGACAAAAAATTCTGTGAGATCTAATTATCGTTAAGGTTGACACTTGTCACTGTTATAATATTATTGTAAGAGAAAATCGAACTTGTCATGACGTCCAAATGAACTTAAAGCGTAGGGTGGTAGACCACATTTTTGGCCGACTATAGAACAGGCAGTCCCACCTCACATTGTTAAATGACCAGAAAACCCAGCATATACCTACACCTAGCATTTGCTTACGGTAAGTATTGCAACATGACATGCGGTCAAAAGTAAAGTTAATACTTAAAATATATATATATATATCAGACACAAAAAAGCAAATATATATATCAGACACAAGTAAGCAGTAACGAGGAGGAATGCACGCAATCACTAAACCTTAAAATTCACTGCCAATTTCCGACCGATGATAATAAAATTAATGAAATTTTATGACGAAATGGACTTGAATAAAACGAAAACTGTGTTAAAGTTTTAATTGACATAAACACACTAAAATTAAGTTACGGTGCATACCGACGGTTCGAACGAAGAAAGACATTTCCCCGGTAAGATTAAACGATATAAATCAAGTCTGACTCTGCAAACACAATGCTTCGCGCTAACCTTTGATTCTGATGTAATAGCTAAGCTATACGTATTCAAGGGCGTTATTTGTAGTGTTGATGGGCGTTAAAACCTAACAAAGTTATGTATACATTTTCACTCACGAACTTGAAGATGCGTCAGCACCTCTTGAATCACTAATTGGAAAAGGTAAAATGAAAAAACCCATTGTACTTATGAAAATAACCTTTCCTGGCAGTTAGGTTAAAAAGAGATACATAAGTATATATACTATATGTACTATATGTACTATATGTATGTGCTGTTCGCCTTTGTACATACTTACCTTTTTTGTTTCTGTTTATTTTAGATTTGTTATTTTCTGTTTGTACAATAAAGAGTTTACATACATACATACATACATATGTAAGCACCTTACTTATAAACCTGGAATAACCGTGGGGTAGCTAAACCATTCTTTGTTCTTATCTGTCATTGTGACATTTTAATTTGACAGATAAGGACAAAGCACGGTTTAGCTATCCCACAGTTATTACAAGTTTATAAGTACCATAAAACTACACAACTATTGTCCTGGCCTACAACAATAATCCAATTTTACTTATCACATTATTGTAAAAATATGATACCTTACTGCTTTTATAAATTGCTGGGTATATGTACTGTTTGGCCTAAAATCGATTGCTCTAAAACGGACTATTGTTGCAGGTCAGGACCATAGTTTTGTAGTTTTACGGTAAGCGGTTAGGCCGCAATGAATATAATTTATCAAAAACTCGAAATGAACTTAATGTTGCAAAACAGTTTTATTCAAACACTAGCTATACCCTGCGCGCGTTGCTATGTCGTACCAACTCAGAAACCTTCGTAGACTCATGCTCAACACTTTGCTGAAGATCATCACATGATCAAATGCATAGTTTACGATTTTATAAAGGACATACACACAAACATTCATTTTTATATATATAGATTCAGTCCATGAGGAAATTAGGGTCATAGTTTTATTTTAATGGAGCTACAATTTTTAATTCGGATTGAAGTAAATTAATGGTCTTATTTTAGTACTAGTAAGTGGGCACCTAGCAGGTTATGCTGAATTGTGTGTAATTTCTGCTCTGAATAGTCGTAATTAAAGGAACGAATAAAATAAATCGTCAGACGTCTACCCCATTTGCATCCACAGGCAACTAACAAGCAAACCTTGCATCGTGTTAAACACAATTTTAACGACGATGTTAAATTAAGTTCTAATTACCTCGGTTTAAAAGCAATGGGAAATTTATAGGGACTTGACTGTAGGTCATCACATATCTCATTCGTAACACTCACCTACACTGGTATCCAGCGCAGAAGGTTCACCTGACGCTGTTGATAACGATTTGCGTCTTTATTTCGCCTCCCATAAGGTGGTTGTTGGTTCTGGGTGGCTCTGGCGCGGTCAGTCCGACCGCAGGTGATTTATCTGAGAGCATCTCCGACCTGCGAACAGATCGTTTATTGCCCGCTTGTTATTTTATAATTTATTTTTAACGGTCACCGATACGTAGTCGAGCACAGTGTTCGTGAGGGCAAGGATTTTAAACAACCGAAATAGAAAGACGAATGTAAATACTAATTAATAAGTGCTGGTTTATGCGTTAGAAACTGCAAACGTAGATTTACTGTAAAGTTTTTAGGCTGTAGGGACCTTTAGTTAAATACCGTAGGAACGTATAAAATTAACAAAAGTGTCTTTCACTGGGTCTGGTCTGATCTGATTAGCTGACATACTTCAAATTATATTTAATGTACACGATATACGTGACTGAAGTTACATTAAATGCAATCGGTGAGACACTTACATACGTAGACTAGAGTTTTTCTTAATAGAAATACAGTAATGTCTGCCTATGTGGCCTTCAATTTTGAGGCTATACCTGAGTCATGTCCTTTCTAGTAGTCACCGGGCCTAGCATGGCTGTGTCTATATCGCGAGTCAAATGTGGATAAAGCATCCGTCACTCTCATACTTATTCACGTGTCAGAAGGTGACGGATGCCTTATCCTCACACGTCTTGTGCCTTGTGCCTTATCGTCACGAAATAAACGCAGCCTTATTATGACCCCAGAAGTGCTTTTTTTATAATTTGCATACCACCTACTTATGCAGAGCAGTACTGCATTGATTTCAGTTATTATCATAGGGTTTTAGTATTCATGTGTAGAAATCTAACATAATTTAGAACGTGTGGGTCAAACCGAGGGTGGACCGGCAAAGCGTCTGGGCCTCTATGTACCGTTGTCTAGATATGATACGAGTGATATAGTTTCGCTACATGATTTGACCATCGATACACGCGGCAGATTTACAATGCGACCCGTAATTTATAGCGATGTTCGATCTAGATGTAATTTAATGTTGTTGGCGTTCATAAATCAAGCTCATCCACCGCTCACACTGATATCTACGGGGCTGCGAGACTTGTTAACCCGATAATGTTGCTGGAATTTATCGAACGAACCGTTTTGCCCCAACGAATGGCTGTAAACTGCAATTTTTAATTTAATTAATTCACCGTATAGCCAACGCGGATAGTTCTTTTTAAGCCCCATTAAAGTTCTAAAGGAATTCTATTTACTTAAACAGCGAGGCAATTATTTTTCAAGTTCCGAATGCATTGAAGTCTTTGGCTGAGCTGGACACTGGAGGAAATAGCGTCGGTAGGCGGCTAATCGAGCGAGCGGCGTGTCGGGGAGCCAAGAATAGCCGATCGGACAGTTTTTGTCGTCTCATTCCGGCGCGCATCGTTCGTTAGCCGGGAAACCAGCGCCATAAACTTGACGGGAATGTTTCCCATATTCGCGTGGATCCGACTCTAGCCGCTGCAAATTGTCGAACGATGTAACTAGTGGTGTTTATTTGAAATTGATTCGTTTCTTTGTCGGTGTGCTATGTTTGAATGTGATTTTTATGTCGGACGACTAAGTTTTTGGTAATACTCGTGGGAAATGATTATTTGTTTAAGAAGGTCTACAGGAAATGTGTAAATGAGTTTTTGTTTTTAAATAATATATTATTTCATAGTCTATCAAGTCAGCTGATCTTGAATTGGAAACGTGTGATCACCTTCCTATTTCCAATCAGCTTTATTTGCGTTGTCATAATGTTTAGGTACTTATGTTTAAGAAAATGATTTATTCCACATTGACTCATCCCAAATTGCATTTGTATTATTTTCTACTAAGCCACTGTGAAGTTAATAAAAAGCTGTTATACTAGTAGCATTGGCAATACGATAAGAATAGAATAGAATAAATAAAAATAGTTTTATTTTGTGTGCATCAATACGCTTAAACTCTAAATATCCAATACATCTGATTGATGTCAGTTTTTAGTGTTCTGACTTGTTATGGTAACTTGTTATAATAGATAGTAGATACATTGTACAAATTGATTCGTTAAAAGTTAAAACCCCAATACGGCATCTAGTGGCAAAAACGTTGAATGCACGATTGTTCTTTGCGAACGTTGTTTCTTAACTATATGCAAGAACTGTTTTATAATTACATTCACAGCAAATAAGAGGATAATAAAACAACACGAAACAAAAAACGCGCCATTTATAACGAGAACGTCTTTACCACTGTTATTAATGAAGCAGACATCTGAGGCAAAAACGCTAGTGTTTCGTATACGAACTTACGGAGATGGCTCCCTGATACACGTTTTGCTCCGTACAAGGAAACTTATTAATTTGTTTGCACATTACCCACTTCCTTCAAGGGCGCGACCAAGTGAGTCGATTTGTGTCGAGATAGGCAGGTTCGCCTCGGCCAGCAGATTAAGCGTTTACGCACAAAATAAATTATTATCGAGTGGCCCGCAGTGCATATTATTTTTCTCGGAAAAAGATAGATCGCTTAAGCGATTTTACGGGAAATTAATTTCGCAAGTGAGCGACAGGCCAGGCGGTGACCGGCGACCGGCGAGCGCCGGCGAAGGATTTGTGGAGATCGCGCCGCCCGTTACAGTTCCCGATAATGACTCGTATACCATTTGTTCAAAGGCCAAGTCGGAGCTGTAATTCATGTTATCATTTATTCTCGGTAACCATCTTTCGTTATTTTTTAAGTAATAATAAATTCAAAAATGTTCGACAGATTTCTTCGGTATCGAGGGCGAGGCATTTCGGCTTGTAAGAGGTTTGAGCGTGTTAGTGCGCCGCGCGGACGGCCCCGCCCGCTGTCGCTCGGCAGCAGCTGAGCTGCAATTAATCCACTGTAATGCGATACGAACCTCCTGTCGTCGGCGACGTAATGCATCGTGATTTACTCGCGCCGAACAAGCCGTTAATCTTATTACCACTTTCAATAACTTTATTATCGAACACACGCTACTAGAATACCACACTCCAATATACACCTTCCCCGCACAGCTCAGAGATCATTTAGATATACGATCATCACGCGGCTCAATTTAACCGCTTCCCACGAAATTTATATTTGTCGACTTAACGTTATTTGTCTGCTTTACCGAATCGTACAGTTAATGCGCCTGTTATTTCGATTAAATGGTTGCTATTGAACTATGCGACTAATATTTCTTACTATCTCGTAATCACAGATATTCTATCGTGTTACGGAAAGTCTTTACCCTTATAATTCGATAATTTCCTTGTGTTTAGAATAACAATCGAGCTACTTAAGGAATCCTGTTCGTGTCGTGTGAAATTACTTTTTATTCAACTAACATCGCCCTAAGGCAGTAAACTCGATTTAAATTCGACATGTTATCCCCCGAAACGAATATTAAGGTGCAAATGAAGAGTCCGGCAAGGAACAAAAAATGCTAAGGGAACTTCACTGGGCAGAGCAATTTGCATATATTTTCGTAATAACAACTTCCGTTTGTGTGCCGCCGGACGTGTCACGAACTGAAGGCTCCACGGTAGCTTGGACTTGCATCCGATCCTCATTAACATAGTGAATCTGAAGGAGCTTGCAAGGCGAGAATGATTTGCAAGGTGTTTTCTGTTGTTTAGTATGCCTGTTTTGCACTTGGTTACATTGTGAGATCGACGTTGGAAAAACTGTACAGTCATGTGCTTTTAAGTGGTAAAATATCAGTTGTTTTCTTATCAACAGCTACGGAACTGATTACGTAAGACCAACATATTATCGTTATTTAATAAAACATAAATAAACGCAATAGTAAGTCACATATCATTACTGCTATTTATAGATAGGTTAGGGCATGTTGTTTGATCAGTAGTTAAACTGACTAATTGTTAAAATTTGAAAAATGAAACGTAAATTTGAAGGAATCTCAAGGAAATGTGTCAAATTTTCAATTTCTTTTTTTTAATTTTAACATTAAGTTAGTTTAACTACTGATCAAACAACAGCCCCTTTCATTCAATATGGAAAAGCTCATATTAATTACTTTATTTATAGTTCAAGCTTATTTGCGAACGTGTCGTGTCGTAATATACCGCGTTGCTATTGTTAATTATCTCGTAGCACAGAGCTGCGCGGGCGCCGCTACAATATTCGGTGATAATGGATGTTGCCGGCTCGTTTTCATAATGCGTTGTAATGAGCCGACGCATTTAACGCTTCATCAATAATTCATGTCCGATTGTTATTAGCTACGCCACCTTTTTTTATTCTTGTGTTAGTAAAATAAATCGTATTCCAACGATGCCACTAATTAATGTTTAGGCGTAAAAATATCGATTTACTGCGTTGAATGGAAAGTTATACATAATCTAGGAATCTCAAATGGTATGTGTGGTTTGTATTTATTTATAAGTTTAACATCTTTAATGGTGTTTCCGCATTGCACCGAGGTAGTATGGCGATGAAATATATAGTGCGTGATTTTGGGCGTAATACAACTTCGTATCGGAATGAGGTGCAAAAAAACGCTTTATCACAGTGCAGGGCTTCTATTCAACTCTGTTAAAACACATTGCCTTTGACGTGGTATGGTATTGTTTTTAACTCTGCGCGGCCATTATTTTCAAGTATATAAGCGTTATCAAAACGTTAACAATACGGAAACACGTCAAAGGCAACATGGTTTTTACACCAATGCCTTACGTATTGTTATAACCTTATAACTTATAAGAGTTAGGTGGTACATATTTATTTAAAACTTCTTTGGCGCCAGGCAGTCCCAAGGCTCTGTGCCGTCAAGTCACGTGTTCCATCTACATTTGTATGCAGTCGCAGTACCTGGCAGTATTCTTCTTATTGAATTAAAATAATGTATTCTGGGTTACTATGCATTATTTATTTATTACTTTTTGTTGTTAATTTGAACCGTAACACGATCGTGTTAGCTGTCAGTTGGGTTGTGTTACTCTTGCTAATAAGCAGTATATTTCTCGATTTCGTAATCAATACATCAGAATCAAAATTAACAACTGATTTTGGTAATGAAATATGCCTATAAAGATAAAATCAACAATTATCACTGCAGCACAAATCGGCAAAATGTTCATGTTATTTCCGTGCAAAAATAACACTGGAACGCCTTTGTTCTGCTTCTCTTCTTTTACTTCGTACAATTTCAAAACAAATTAAACTGGTAGGTACAAAGGCTTCCGCAAAATTTCACACTTCCTGATGAAGTTTTAACACAATTACCTGGTGCACGACCATTCCCCACGCCCTCAACTGGACAGGAAAAAACTTGGCAAAGAACAAACTAGCCGGGCTCAATTTAGCAACATCCGTATTAAGTTTAATGTACCAAATCTGAAATGTAACCGTACTTTCCCATTATAGCTAAATGCTCTGTAGAAAAGTTTCTGCCGGTAGATTTTTTAAATACACATAGTTCAAGTAGTCTATTTTGGTTAGAATCTATTTCTAAACTTGCTGCAGCGAAATTGAGTCCTCTGAGAGTCGGAGCTGTGATAAATATTGATGGGTAGAATCTGTTTGGACACAGTTGCGAACTGGCAGACGTCGGAATTAGTACTAACTTGGTCCTTTGACAGGCAAGCGCAGTGACCAGTTTAGACGTGCAAGCTGAGTGTTGGGATTGCCTTTTAGTTGTAAATTTGTATAAAAGTTTTGAGATTAGTGGTGTGTTTTATTTTAAGGTTAAGCAAACAAATTAATAGTTTATTAAACGTAGTAGAAGAAAAGGTCTTTAATAAACGTATCTAAGTATAAAGTGTGCATTATTCAACAGCGCTCTCTGACGGTGTCACAAGTTTTTACATCGTCGCTTTGATCAAATCATAACTTGGAGAATTTGCTTACATAATATACAGCAGTTCCTGTGATGTCGTGATATCTATTCGTCACACGTAACACGCCCACGGCACGCGACAACACCTCCTTTGATGTGCTCATAATATGAGATCGCACTAATAAAATGACATACTGTATGTTACAATTTTTTGGCTAAACTAAATTTGATTCAAGCGGCGCTTTCTAGAAGGGTTTGTTCTTACTTTATCTACATGAAACCTGTTCAGTTTAGTTCTCTATCTCCTTGACACTATGCTTACGCTGCTGTGGAGACCATAACTTTTCTACTATCAGTGAGCTGTAACGGATTTGTAATCTGACAATAAGGAAAACATTCTATACTTTGGCATCAATAAACCCCTTACATTTTTTTCCAAACAACCAGATTATTTTTGAGAACCGTATTAGTTAATTTTGTGCTTGATGCAGTAGATACTTTAGTAGATAGTGTACTTTATGGACTACACTGTCTACTTAAAAAATTACATAATAACCTCATGAAATCAGTTTTCCTGGAAAATTCATATGAACGTGACCTTGGCGTTAATCTTTAGATTAACTGGGAGCTTCAGGCTACAATGGAATATATCGTAGTTTAAGCCGATAGACGTGGACAAGATGCCGCTATCGGTATAAATTAGCTGCGGTGTTGTATCGCGCTGGAACAATACCGCTGTCACGGTGGCCGCCGTATCGGTTGTCCCTGGCCGTACACTTGGCACCCGACCGGAGTACCGACGACCTGTATTAAGCTTCATGTTGGTAGCAATAGAGGTGAGATTTTCCTGTGCTTAATTTCATGGTTCACGAAGCGGCTAGTGTTGCGGCTGGCAGGTGACACGCGGCTCTATAAATCTGCTTTGTACGGCCTCCGCCGTAAACAGGACTGTGGCGCAATCCTTCGATCTTAATGGTTACTGTGTCAATAATTTGTATTGTTTTAATTGAACCGCTTTGTTTGAATTTACTTAGTGTATTTAGAGTATTTATTCTTATTGTTTTAGAAATCCTAAGTTTACTACCGGTTCCCTTAACCCGTTTCACTAATGTCTTTCAGTACACTAATTATATTGTATTTGCATTTAGGAAGCCTTTTTGGACATTACGGTTCGTATTTGATTTTCATTTTGTTCTATCGCTATCGTTTGTCAATATAATTTCTTCTTACACAAACTAAGAGCTAGAACCTCGTTGATTGCTATTGAAATAACCAATCAAATAATTACTACCTTTTCTCCAACACTCGTTTCTGTAATATCTTTCACCTTGGGAAATTTATTGAGTACTGTCTCTAGTCGCTAAGTAGCTTTGCACCACGAAGTACACGAAGGCTGGCTCGGCCTCGGGCGGTTGGGATTTACGAGGTGGCGCGCGCGTGCTGGGCCCCTCCCCTGGCCATCCGACCCCCTCGCTCGTCTGAGCCTCCACTGGGATCATTAGCGGGCCGAATCATACTGGACATTCGCTATGACTTTTCTGCCTGTAAATAAATTTGGTTGTCAAGAATGGAACAGAAATGCTTTTCAAATGTGCGTTTGTAGTCACTAATTTTCTTCAAGCTATAATTTCTGATATTATTGAGACAAGTTATAATTAAAAACATTAAACTGCATCTTAACATGTAGGTTGAATGGAATTTGTTGTGCTTGAAGAGTTAGATATTGAGAATGAATAATAGTCATTTAGGGATTCGTAAAATAAAGAAATTGGCGTGACGCGCCTGTGGCTTGTTTCTCAGTCTGTTTTATTTTTTATGCCAAATATAGGAAAACAGGCCGACCGCCTGATAGAAAGTGGTTACCGCTGCCGCCTATGGAAATGAGCAGACAATCCCATATTGTACCGCTTCGGAACAAGAGTAATAATATTCTCAATTAGTAAATTAAATCAGAAACTTGTGCTTCTTGCGCAGGTGTAAACTTGGCTGTCGGGAATGCGGCTCTTCCCGGCCCGTCATTGTAACGGCTCGGAGTTAGTTATGAACTGGAGTGCCGGTGCCGGGTCCCCCGATAACTGTTACAGTTTCAATTGTACAAACTTACCTGAGATCCTGGATAAACCCATTGTTGGTAATTGTCTGCGCTGAAATATTATGAGTCTGGTAACGGGGTATTTTGAAATATAATTTGTTTTCTTGTGTTTAATAAATAATGTCAGAGGAGGGCAAAATAATAATTTTGTTTTCTGAACATTGATAATGTTTGGATTTGTTTTGCCCTTGGGGATTGTTGTTATATTAAATATGTATGTTTACGTTTATGTATAAGTGTAGTTTAAATAATCGCTCGCACGCTTCATTTTGAACTGCTGCACCCATTTTTACTTGTTACGGGCTTAATTCTTAAAATCCATAATACGGTCACGAGCGTTAATTTGGGACCTATTTCAAGAAAAATATGCTTGAAGTCGTCAATGTCATTAGAGATGTCAAGTAATTTGTAACTTTTAGGAAACTCAGCCTTATTATTGTAGAATGTCAGATTAAGTTTGGACCTGAGATGGGTACCAAATTAAATCTCGTGACTGTACCATTATCATTATACAGTCTGCAAACCTTAATAAAATATGGTTATGGTTACCCGCAAAATAAAAAAAACACCTGATTGGCAAGTTTTGGACGGGAGCATATTTTTTAATTAATTGGTTACAGAGTTGAAACTGGTACACTATTTAAGAATACTATTTTTTATTATGAGTTCCTAGTGAAAGAGCAAAATAAAACCTACAATATCGTCTTTCTATTGCCATAATTTTATTAGTATTTAAAATGTTTGTAAATTCTAGAGCGCTACCATATAAATGCAAATCAATTTAATGTCCATTAGATCTTTGTAAATAATTTCGAAATAACATTTGTAATTTGATTGTCACAAGTACTAGAAACTGTTTAAAGTTCATATTCATGACGCTGAACAGATTTGATTTACGTTTACCTGTTTATTATTACAAAATAACCGTTATTTGTGTTCACGCCTAGTACGCGGTAGACTTTACGCGGTTTAGCGAGATCGCGGCGATATCGTTGTGTTAATTGGATAATAGTAGGCATATTCACATGCAATGCTTGCGGATGAATGCCTGCTAGCAAACCAGTTTATAAACGGCTCTAACTAATCGTTGCCAATTTTTACATAAGTACTCCTAATAAATGACATTTAAATTCAAATTCAAATAATTTATTTCTTGAAGGTAGGTAAAATAGATGTTACATTTTAATATTATGTACTCCTACATCATCATACAAATTAGATACATGCCTACATGAAGGCGTACCGCCTTAACTTAACCCTTGAACTTGTATCTGGTACCTTTTTTGCACATTCACCTACTTACTTTCATGTGACCTAAAACTCCGAACCAATTTTAATATTTAGTCTTATATAAGTGTCACAAGTCTCTTAAGGTTTTTTAAAGTTAGGTAACTAGCGACCCGCCGTCGCTTTGCTTCGGTTATTGTGAGTTTTCTGTAACACCCGTACATAAAACAGAAAGCTAACATACATAACAACATTCCTCTTGAATCACTCTATCTAATAAAAAAACCGCATCAAAATCCGTTGCGTACTTTTAAAGATCTAAGCATACATAGGGACAGAGACAGCGGGAAGCGACTTTGATTTATACTATGTAGTGATTCTGTAGCACTGCCTACCCTCTGGGATTACAAGCGTGAAGGTAGTATTTGTATTTTTTTTTTTTTTTTTTTTTTTTTTTATGGCATAGAGAAGACAAACGAGCACACAGGCCACCTGATGGTAAGTGGAAACTGTGACCCATAGACATTCGCATTCACAGGACTGCAATGCAATCCTAAGACTGCAAATGCGTTGCCAACCCTGAGGCTAAGATGGAATGCCTCTATGCTAGTAATTTCACCGGCTGTCTTATCCCCAAACCGGAACACAACAATGCGAACACTGCTCTTTGACGGTAGGTTAATGGATAAGATGGTGGTAGCGATCCGGACGGACCCTGCACAAGGTCCTACCACCCGCAAAAAAGTCAAGTAAAAAAGTCAAGTAAGTAAGTCTCACATAATTCCACTACTAAGTAACTAATTCTACTTGCATTCAAAATGAGAATCTAGTTACGTAAATATAAAAATAGCACATCATTTAACAAAAAATATTGGTATCTAAAATATTGGTAAGCTTGCTAAGGAGTTAAACCGATACGAGCGATAATTATGATAGGCGAGTTATTATACACTAAATAAAAATTGTGAAATTGATTTCTTGCAAGTAATGAGATGCATATTTTTTGTTCAATTAGTGAATACTTCCAATTCAATGTCATACACCTTTATATGTAAATGCCGTGAGATGCAACCAGTACAGCATTGGACTCGTAATTAAATTTCAATGAATAAAGCCAGGTGTTTTATTGCTTTTCCTTTTTCACCTTTAAATGGGTACCAAATAGAGACGGCAATTATTTATCGCTAAATGTCAATTGGAAACAAAGAGCCAGCGAGTAATTAGCGCTGGTCACGAAACGGGACTCGATTGAGCAATTTCCGACTGTCAATTGAAACGATTGCCAACTTACGCATTTGGGTTATGATTTGGTGAAGCTCGTATTCTCTTACGTAAAAGAGAGTTATAGTTAGAGCTAGGGCGCTTGGTAGAACACTGTAGTTATTAAAACCAAGAAGTCGCTGTTTACTAAATTTGCTTGTTGGTTACGCTTTCACAGGGGAGATATCCTACATACCCAGGGTTAGGTAAAATACATACAGTTAAAATACAAAGTAAGAAATACTTTCCACGTACCGCGTGTCATTAAAATACGAAATATAAAATATTTTTAAGACATGTCATTGAAATATTAAATATTAAATACATTATTTACACAACACAAGCTACAAAGTATCTACATTCAGAACCTTTGATTGAAATAAATTATTGAAGTGATTTATCTAAGAACGACAAATATTACTATTATTATTACGAATTAAAGTAACGAAATTATTTTTTATTGGAAATAAATACCGCGAAATCAAGAAAACGACATTTGATATTGACGATTGACGTAATGCTGGTGTTTTTGGTCAGCTCATTTTTCAATACCATTAAAACTATCTCTAAATGAATTTTGAAGCAATGCGTATTTGAAATACTTATTTAAAAATACCTCGGCGTCAGGTATTATAAATACCTAATTATAGGTATTACAAGTAACGGAAGCGCCGCCCAGCGCCGCATAACAAAATTCATTCACTCATGAAACTTAAAAAGTTGTTGATCTTTAGTTTATGTACGAATTTACTTGTAATAGTTTGTTTTTGTGCAATCAAGAGTTTACATACATACATGCATAAACCGCTGAACCAATTTAAATGAATTTTGGTATGCGAAACAAACAAACAAACAAATTAGAATGGTAGCATCGTGTGTCCGAATTTTCATTTATCCTAAAGCCATTTCCGGCTGAGTTTTAAAACTTTTTGGTATTGTTATAAATACAACTTTAAACTAACCGAACCGCAGGTATTTTTCAGAACCTAAAAAGTTGTCTCACCCAACCGAAAATCAGTTTAGGACATGATAATTCGGACAAACGATGTGTTAGGACAAACGTTATTAAGGATTCCGAGGGACATCCAATTAGAATATATGGACCAAACGAACTAAATTACTTATAGATAATAGTCGTTGGGTAGTTGAGATGAGAATCGACAATCATACAAGGTGTAATAAAATGTTCATCCACATTTTTATATTACTTCGTATTCTTACTCGTTCAGGCTGTATTTAAACTATTAAAAGTAACACGTTAAAGTAAAAAAATATGTGCACGTTCGATAAACGTGGAAATGAGCAATAGTCATAAACATGCACATAAAAGTTGTCGTGAGCGGCATGATATTTAATTAGATGCTACATCCACACTGCATCCGTCGCCAGCCCCCACTCCCCCCACCGCTCGTTTGTTAAAACTACCCGCAAGGATTTTAACGAGATTACTCCTCCGCATTTTATAGGTCATCTCATGAGATTTATTTAACCGTGATTTGTTAGACATTTTTCATCCGGAGCAGATTTAAAGTAATTCAGTCATTAAACATAATGGAACTTGGTTTACACCCCTCAGAATTTATGCCTGGATTGCAAGAGGTTTTAACTTTAGAGCTCGACTGTAAAATTGAAGATTTGTGAGTAATTAAAATGCTTTTGTTTTGAGAACGAAAGAAATGAATCGCTGTTTTAAAGTCTGACTGTAAGCTCATAACCATAATTTGAAAGTGTTTCTTTCATGTTGTTGCGAGTACTATAGTAAATCTTCGTTAAGCTAACGAGTTAAGTCATCATTTAAACAGTTTTGTAATAATATGTCTCTAGAAAGAGTTACCTCTACTATCCCTACATCTATTCTTAACTTAGTTTCCAGCGATGTGGTTACATCGCTTAGTTGTGATGAAACAATTGCCTGATCAAACAAATTAATTTCATTAATGAAACCTGTTTATCCACTAGCGCATTGCCGCGGCGAACCCGTTAACTCCGCGTAACGACCACGAGCACTTCCCTCGATGCTGTTATTGCCCGCCCTTCGGGAGCCACTACATGCTAAGAGCGCGAAACCGAACATCAAAGCCCGTATAAAACGCACTTCATTCCATAAACTTCCATAACAGGGGCGGCAATAACCGTCCAATATAAAAAGAACTCCACGTACTTCCTCAATTTCAACAGACAGAGTTCGAACGGCTTCCTAAGAGTGGAGCTCTGCGAACGCTGGTGGTTGGCGCGAGTTCCACAGCCGAACGTGGTATCTACGCGCTACCCATCTAAATGGGGAGCGGCTCACGAAATACCCGAAGCTATTGTAAACAAGCGGCGTACTCTATTCAAACTATCGTAACGCCCTCTATTCGCCGTTCCGTGCCGTATTGACGAGCGAGGGAAAGGTCTCGCCGTTTGCCCGCCTCGGTGAGAAAACTTTTATCGGCGAGCACCTTGTAGCCAGAGATTTTTATGAGAGGTTTAGATTTTACGGCTTCATTGGTTCGGTTTGTTTCGGACCTTATTTACACATTTGTTACAATGAATTAAAAATTACTTTAATCAAATTCAATTTCAGAGTGCAAACAAAAGCTTTCCTTTAAATGTTGGTGTAGTGACACTAGTTAAAAAGTACAAAGCAAGATATTCATTCATATTTAACAATCCCCTTGTTATACTATTTATGCGGTAAATGAACTTTTAATCACGTTGTTTTGGTTTCGCTGTTTATTTAATAGAAACAAACAATGGCGTAAAAATCTTAGCCACAATAAATTTTGACAGTATAAAAGCTTTCTACGTTCGCGAAACTTAATTATGAACCAACTCAATGGCGGAATAACAAAAAGGGACAAATATGGAAACTAAACGAGATGCACTCGCGCGGAGCTTCATTACGGAATATGAGAAAATTCTTATAAATAAGTAACTTCAAGCTCAAATTTCACAGTGAGTGTTGAGAACTCACATCTCTCAAGATTTCCTTTTGTTTCACTGTTGCTTCTTTGTTTTAAATTACATATTTGCTTATGCCGTATCCACATGCTTGGTGTTTGCCACGAACACTGCAGGACGCAACTATACGTTACCATCGTCATATGGACCATCTCATTCTATCGTATAGTTGTGTCCCGAAGTGTTTGCGGCAACACCAAGCATGTGGATGCGGCTTTATACTTTGCGCTGGTAATTGGTAACCCATCATTTTATCTAATTTCACTTCATCGATTGTATCATTCATCGAACGCTATTATCGGCTAAAACCATGATGTTTTCCGGACATCGAATTACGTTGGTCGGGTTAGGTTAGGCTTGTGAATACCAAGAAAAAACTCAAGTGGCGAGAAATGTCTTTCGATGACATGAAAATATATACAAAAAACAAGAATGATTATTAATTATTTCTTACTAACTGTTGCACGTAACTACATCCTTAGAATTAATTTATAGCTATTCTCCCGGGTACTGTCATATTAACAGGTATAAATGCCTAAATCAGGGATAAATTCTATGCCCTTCCTCGGGACTCAAACTCAAATCGATTCTGCGGTTTAGTCGTAAAATCGTAATTAAAATGTTAAATCATGTTTACGTTTTGTATTCCTATCTTTCCTTCAATTTTTTGTATATACATCAATGTTTATTTTTGGGGGGTTTAACAGAAACACAACTCTTTGTGCTTTTGTGATTTTATCTAGTTTTTATCTTCTGCTAAAAACTTGATATCTTTTTAATTCGTTATCCAAAGAGTTGAATAAATAACAATAATAGCCGTTGTTTTTGTTCAGATTCTATCAGAAAATACCCTCACAATCGTATTAGCTTATCCTATCGTACGCAATGTAGTTAAGGATAAAAAGGAATATCGCCCCAGTTTTTGTATATTGCAAGTTGCAAGCATGCAGTACGTGTGGAACTTAAGATAGAAATATTGAACATAAATCGTGACAATGTGAATTGCTTAGCTTATTTAATTTAAAATAAAGACAATCCTCCCCGGCTTTAAGTATAAAATAATGTATTCTTATTTAAGTATCTTGAAGGCGGCACTGAGTGCAGATTTATGCAGTATCGCGAGGCTCACGAAGTGGCTATCAACGCGTGCATCCGCGGCGAGTCTGCGACTCATCCCACCGGCGCGAGAGACGAGCCGCTGGTTTAGCCGATTGACTTCTTCCCATTCTGACTTGCACACGAGGAGGACTAAACAAACTGATAAGTTCGAGTATTATATTAGAAACCATTATTTAAAAAACCCCGATGGTAACCATGATGAACGACGAAAAGTGCTTCGACGGCTGCTCGAGCTGGGTAGTGATTCTGTAAACAACGCCGGTCGTACGGACTGTCGAGTGAAACCAAGCGGCGAGATTAAGTAGTCCCGTCAGTGAGAACAAAACACATTGTAGCGCGTGCATTTTCAATTTAGCAGCACGATGGGTCGAATGTATAAGGCTGTTTAATTGAAAATGCAAGCGCTACAATGTGTTTTGTTCGCACTGACGGGACTACTTAATCTCGCCGCTTGGTTTCACTCGACAGTGCGCACGACCGGCGTTGTTTACAGAATCATTACCCTGGTTCTCTATCCTACGACGTTAAACAATATTGCTTTTGACGTGTGATGGTATTGTTTTTAACTCGGCCACTATTACTGTCAAGTAAATAAGAGCTATCAAAACGTTGACGATATGATAACAGGCCAAATGCCATAATGTTTGTCATCGTAGAATAGAGGTCCTCGTTTCAGACTTCAGCATCTGATTTATAATAACCTCGCCAAAATTTGCTACCTACTAAATAAAACGCCTCGGAGAAGCTATTGATGATCGATGGGACAGATCGTTAAGTTTAATAATGGGATGGTTAAGATCACGCATTATTATATCAATAATCCGTGCCACAAGCATGTGCATTCGTGGGATACGATTCCAATTCAGACCACTTGCCAAATTATTTGGCTTCGAAGATGGTGCCGCTCTTGCAACACTGCTGAGTTTGTGATTTTAAAAGTGTTTTTGATGCTTTTGTATCTTTTTCATACTAAAATTGACCCATCATACAAAGCTGTATTATGATCAGAACCCATAAGACAATCTCTTTTTTCATCTATCGCATAAGTAAAGTTAACGGATCGTCAGCGCCCTGTATTTAGACAATTTTTTTCCAAACAAGAACTTTGCAGTTGACATTTTGTATTTTCATTATGTCATTGAGCACTAAAGGTGAAGTATAACTAACTATAATAATGTATTGAAACGTGAGTTTGTTTACGAGGTTCGTGCTACGGATAAATTAAAAAATGTGACGTGTAGATTGAGATTTTCATGCTCGGGCTACTGTCCATTTGTTTCGTCGCTGCGATGCCTAAAACAAACAGTCACGCAAAAAGTCGGACAAAGTCAAATTATAATACCCAGAAGCAAGACACAAAAGGTTTTAAAAAGATTTTTAGTACGAGGGCCCACGACACTAAATCTAGTTCGATAAGGCTACCGTATGAATCACGTCATTAATGGTGGAAACGAAATGGCAATGCTGCAATGCAAAACACCAGGCAAATCTATTGTTTTTTTTAGAATATAAGTCCGATGTCTAGTAGATATGATTAGACTCCCAAGTTTTGTTTTTTCGAGAAAAGATAAGCGACGCCACTTACTTCAGTATCTAGTATGATCGATCTCCTCAAAAAACCAAAGCTCATCTGAAAGAACATCAGTTTCTGTGTAAGAAAAATAATTGGTACATTTTCCGAACAGTAAAGTGGAGAAAGTTTTGAAGGTCGCCCTCCGCGCAGCCAAGTTTTTTGCATTGCAGCATCGCCATTTCGTGTTCCCCCAGTAATGACGTGACTAATTATATATTATGTATAAACCATCTGGTCGTCTTATCAAACTAGATTTAGTGTCGTAGACTATTTGTGGGGGGTTAAAAATAACTTATATAATACATTTTTTATTATTGGTTGCTCTGTTTAAGGAAAGAAATGTAAAGTACTTAGGATGAAAATTGACATGACTGTTTTCTTACCAGGGTCTCTATTCTAATTTAATTTAACTTGCTTTCGTAACTACTTATTTGATTTATTAAGCTTGCGTTGTCAGATGGACATCGCCTTAAGAGTTTTATGGGAGATTAAAGCCTAGCAACGCTGATTGTATCAATGAACTATTCCAACTTTAACGACGCATTCATTAAATTAATAGTTGATTTTATTGGGACGAGTTGGGAACGAGACTGTCCACGCGCGACCGAGGCGTGCCCAGGCTGTAAGAATTCGCGCATTTTTACGGCATAATAAAAATCGTAAATAATAAGAAGTGAGGCACCGACTCCGGTCACGACGCGCCCGCGGCCCGGGCCGTCATCGCGACTCGCGAATTTACTGCGGAGGATCGCTCTGAGATCATGCAAGGGGTTAAAACCGAATTCCGATGATTGGGTTTAGAATTTTATTGACACTTGCGTGGCGGAATTTACAACAGGGTATTTGTGAAAAGGTGTTCTGATAAAAATGCTTATAGAGGTGTTTACTACGACCGCTTTGGATCTAGTGGTCAGTATGACGTCATTTTGTTTGACACCGCGTTTTTAAAAAAAAAACTAGGATTATCTGTCACGTAGATCAAACCATGTGGCGTTTAATCTCCTTAGCCATTAGTAGGAATTTGGTTTATTTATTTTTTCAGTTAACTATGAACAAATATATTTTATAAATGTTATGCTTTTGGGCATGTATTTTTTCGGAACATCTTTAAAAAAAAACCTGTTGTTAATTCTGATCACTAAAACTTCCTCATTAAACTTTAGCTTCCTTTTAACATTGACTTTAGCAAAATGTGGCTTTTTAAATGTCCACCATAGAACTATGTTCACAATGAAATTTTCCGTTATGATTACTTATGATCCTAGTGGTTTCGTACGATAACATCTGCTGGAACAAACGCAGTCGTAAATCGATTTAACACACATCGCCTTATCTGTTTATATATTATATATATTTTATATTTATTTAAGTATGAGTATATGCTTATTAGTCATCTGTATTTACGTATATTTATATATTATACACCCGTATCTTGTATACATTTTAGTTGAAACAGTTTTTTTTTCAACGCTTTTTTCTTCGCACCGACCTTAGTTTTTTTTTCTGTTTTGCCTACTGGTTGACTGGTAGAGAATACCATTGGGCATTAAGTCCGCCATTTGAACTTTATTGTATTTTGTGCAAAGAAGTTTAAATAAATAAATAAATAAATAACAAGTGTCAAACAAGTTATTCATTTTTATTTATTTATTAAATAAGTACAATTTTAATTAAAATTAACAATTATTTAGGCATTGCCCCACAAAACTGTTTTATAATGTCACTATGTCTAAACAAATCTGTCGTTGTTTATATAGATTTTAGATATATTAAGATATAAAAACAACCTGGCTCAAGCCCCATTCAGACACTACTAAATTTTCAAAAAATGACCGGTTTGGAAAATGAAAAGCATTGCTGTAACACCGAAGGTTTTTAGAAAAAAGTTTAAACTTAAAGGTCGTTTATGTTGGGGCTTCTTAAGTATATATTACGTTTTTGACATTTCATACAAATACGACGTAGGAGCTGAAATATACCTTGGTGCCCGAGTCCGATTCACACTTGACCGGTATTTTCAACAATTATTAGCTGATTATATACCCAGTAGTAATGATTTAACAATTTACCTCAACCTAACTATTCAAACTCATATTACTCATTCAAACATATAAAAGGGAAGAAAAACTACCAAACAGAAATTATAATACTTGTCATGAATGTTAACACAAGCAAGCAACAAAGGTTTTTGTGGCTAATCGGGTGTCTCGACAACATCCATCCAAAGCCCAGCCATGCATCACTATCTCCGATAGCCAGCATAATAAACGCAGTTCAGAGACCTAGTTTAGTGCAAAGGCAATAGAGCGCGCCAACTTAATTTTCAGGCTCACCGCAGTTTCCTTTGTATGTAGCATCGTCGGATTAACGAACTTCTGGTCCAGTTGTATTGCATGGCTTGCATTAATAGGTGTATGCCCGAGCACTTTCGTATTAACTACGCTCGTAATAGGGTATTTTCAACTAAATACTTAATATAGCTGTAACAAATTTTAATAGACCTTTAAAGTTATATTTTTTTGAATCTGTGCTATTTTCATCTTTAATATTAAAACAATGCAACAATTAAGTATGTAGAGCGAAAATATATTGATCTTTAATTAGAATACGTACCTACTTATAATAAAGAAAATGTAGAAATAAACTGTTATTTATTTATGATAATAAATTATAACATAAAAATGGTAGTTCACTTGTCGCACTCTATAAACGATTATTTTATTGTTATTATGTTTTATTCTGCCCATTCCAATGACAAAACATGGCGGCAACGGCTGGCGCGCGCCTGATAAGCGGCGTCCGAACGTCTCGCCGTCACGGTATTATACGAAAACCCTCGTGACCTCTTTAATCCTGATTAATGGGGAAAGGCCCCGATTGTGAAATCTATATTTTTCTCCGACAGTCCCGGTTTTTGAATTTTGAAAACACGATAGGCCACTTAGCGTCCCGTGTCGCCGGCGATCGTAACTTAGCACCGTTCGATACGGCTGCCATATCGGTTCGTTCTTTTTCGGTACGATTTAGTGCACGGCGCCCGCCGGGGGCCTACCGCCGCTCGCCCGGAAAGATGCTCGCCGATTTATTTAACACACTCAGCGCCCATGATGCGCCTATTGTACAGATTTGTGACCCACATGTGTGTCGTGGGATGTCAAAGAGTAAACGTCCATTGCATTCGGGAGCATGCCCACTGTGACCAGTATTTATGTTACGCACTGACCGCGCGAATCGCCAACAATGCGCGTATACATTAAAAGCGACGCCTCCCATGCCACACATGTCTCGTATATATTTCAAATCTCCATTTTTATCTCGTCGTATTCTCTGTATTCAGTGTGTCAGATTTATATTCCGTTTATTCGGCGTTTACTGAACTGCCTTCCGTCCCCTTGTGTCCTGCTTTTAGCTGTTGGCTGACATCAACCCACGCAAATTATGATCATAAAACCATATTCTTATATACTTTTTCTTTAAATTCTGGGCGAAAAGTTTCATTGACAAGCATTTATGTTAGGATGTTATTAAACTTTAGCATATTAATAAATATATATAAACATCAGGGGACAATCGCACACAAATCGACCCAGTCCCATACTAAGCTAGGCTTGTAGTCTCGTAGGTACTAGGCATCGATATAAATACCTATAATACAGAAATACACACTTAAATACATACTACACACGAATACAAGAAAAAATACTCGCGCTCTATTCATTGACGAACCTATTGGTGATCAAAGCGCTCATCACACAAATGTTTGCCTATACATATAGGTTAGTTAAAAAGTCTATTCCACAAGACTTCCTGAGTGTGACAACTTTTTTTGGTGATTCCGGTATAACTATCATATTATTACACTTGATCCATTTAAGTATACTTATATTACTTATATTGTATATTTTCATCATCCACTTATTATATCTTTAAATTAATGGCTTTTTCAATGACGACGTCTTCTATGCTGTGACTATTGAAATTCTGAACTTTACGATTACACTGGAGCTAGAGCTAGTTAGAGCTTTACTGCTCTTTGCGTTAACTTAGAATGGGTTCGTATTCACTTTGTTAAGTAGGTGGTAGGTTTTGCCCGCGACATCTTCGACGTAGGTTTCTTTAAGCGATATTCCTTCGGTTTTTTTAATGTTATTGATATGGTTATGTATGGGTGTAGATTACTCGTATCTCATTACTCGATTTTCATCCAAATCGATAGTGCCGTTTGTGTATGATTAAGCCACACACATCCAAACATTTAAACAAGTTTGTAACTTTAACATTATTAGGTATACCTATTAGTTAAATTACAGTATGAGTCATGTGAGTTTAAGTAATTGTTTAGGTATGAAAAAGAAAGCATTCACCATCGAAACGACACCAATAATATGTTGGAACATAAATGTTGCATTAAAATAAGATAATTTGCTCTTTGAATGTTTACTCAACGGTATCATTAATGTACAAAGCTTGTAACGGTCGAGTACTGGACAAATTTATAACTCGTCGAATGTCTAACTGGTCTCTGTTTCCGAAGTGCAAAAGTTGGAACCTTTCGGAGTGTTCAGATTCCGAGATTAGTTCACTTTGTAGTCTGGTTGTAGTACGGGAAGTTTTTTCTCTGCTATAATCGGATTCCCTCTCGGAATTGTTGCACAAAGGCCGCTTCCAGTCTTTCGCACAGGGTTGGAAACCCATTTTTATACTTTATTGTAGAACTAGCCTCCGGCCGCGCCGCGTCACTTACACCTTTCCCTTTGCTACTGAACTTAGAAGACGGGTGTTTAAACGGTGGGGTTAACCTGTGGGGACAAAGCAAACGTAGTTCAAGAGTAATTTTGTAATAGGTAGGTGATGTAAGGTATTGTATAAAAGCATTTTGAAATAGGAATAAAGATAACCAGCATTTCGTGTGAACTTTTTATTAAAAGCTTATGAAATTGGCAAACGGGACTTAGGGAATTAAATATGTATCTATCTACTTTAATATATAAACTATACTGATATGAAATATGATACTTAATGAATAGTATGCTTACTCGTAAATAAAAAGTTAATTGCACAAAAAGTAACATAAGTAAAATATAACAATATTATGATTTACAATATTCATACATCATAAGTAAATTATTATTGAATCATATTAAGTAGGCGTTTCCCATTGAAAGTATTTCTTCTGTACCATTTTTAATAAAGTTTTAGTTTAATAAGTTTTTGAATTTCATGCTAGGGACTCATAGTGTAGACTGACCAGTAAAGCGTCTGGCGGAGCTCTCACATGTAAGTACAGTACGGTTTAGCTTCAGTCCCAATTACTCGTCGGAATCGTTGTCCACTGTAATTGGATTGGGTTGGCAACCGGACTTGTTGGCATTTTAATTGTGCCATTGTGACGCCGGACACCAACGCCGCTCGCGCCGCGCCGCCGGCAGCCGCGCACCCATAGACAAGCTGTTTTTTTTATTTCGCACGTCCAGTCACTCACTAATGCATCAATAAACCATTAGCAATTAGTCCTTCAAAAAATCTATTATTCACTTGGATGCTTAAAACTTACCAGTCTATATATTTTTTTCTATCAACCGACTATCCCACGCTTAGCCGATTATAATGACAAAACAAACAAAACCACGTGACAAAACAACTCTGAGACCGAAGCGTCAAAAATTTGGTCAAAGGAGCCAAGATGCGGCGTTCAAGAAATCGAGACATTAATGGAATGACTGACACGTATTGTCGAACCGAATTCAGGGAATCTTGATGCGTCTCAAAATTTAAAGAATCTGGGTTACGGCGGTAACTATCAAACCCTTTCCTCGTAAACGGGAGCTATTCCTTAAAAAGGTTCTGATTAGAGATAAACATAATATTAAGATTAAAGTGAAAAATAATGATTAGTTATAGCGTTTGATAAACTGTGTGCTATGAATGACACTAATTTAAGATGCCGCCTCATAGGTAACAATAACGATTTGTATATCCAGCCTTAGATTAAAATGTAAATGTGTTTCATCTCTCAGGTTTTTATTTTACATTTTGCACAAGTCTCGTTTTTGCAACAGAATAGTAGTCGGCGCGTCGCGACCGCTTTGGAATATTTTATACAAATTTTAGAAACAAGAACAAGGGCCGAGTGACAGGTACACTTGTTCGTGTTGCTTATTTTTGCTTAGTAAAGTTTTATCGGATAGCAATCGTGAGGCACGGCATGTTCTAAAGATGAATAAATACGAATATTCCGCGTTCGGCGCGCCTGCTCGCTCCCGAATAAGAACTTTGGACGCCGCTTTAATGGAGTTCTGAAGTTTGCCATTCGTTTCTATTATTGGCCGCGGAATTGTTTGTTGTCGTTGACTTAAATTTCACGCTCTAGTTAATGGGTATCATAACGTATTAGTCAATTTATTCTTCATTCTCTCTTTTTCTTTTGTTGACGCCACTTTTGAATTGTTTATTTGGAATCTAATAAAGTAATTGAGTCAGAGAATTGGCTCTGTGCCTATTGGTCAAACACTCACAATGACATCAAATTGCTGTCAAAAAGTGGCCAATTTTACATTCAAAATGCTCACACGTAACCCACGAACCTGTCGGCTATCTTTGTAGTTTATTTTGTTGAATTTTTCGCGACCCGCAGTCACTTTTAAAATTGAATTCTTTCCTCGTCTTCTACGAAAAGGTATCGCATGCTTCGCCTTTGTATCACTTTTTATAACTAAAATCGTACTTTGTTCCGATTCTGACATTATTTATTACCATCGAATTAGCTTTCGTTAAAATAAAAATATAATGTAAAGGGCTCAAATATTCTCGGTTGAATTGATTTTGTTTTCTATTGGAATGTTGTCGCCATTTTTTTATGGTTCCCCTTAGCAAGACACATTGTATCCGGTTTAAATTAGTTTCTGTTAAAGACTTCAGCATTTACGTTAGATCGGTGTTAGAATTTTTATATTTTGCTCATTCCCTTACTTAACCGTACCTAATTCAACTGCGATTACTCATAGTGTTATCAAGAGCCCGTGGTGTGGTGTTAAGATCGTTGATTGCTAAATAATAGAGCGCCTAACGGACATAAATCAGCAAGTGCCTCCGGTCTTTGGTTGTATCCGCCATTGCTGTGATAACTATGAATATTTAGATTGAACCAATACAAAGGAGTAAAACAAAATATTACTCGTACAGCCAGCCAGCTTCAGATAAAAGTTACCCTCCTCCCCGATTAAGTAACTATGCAAAAGGGTTACTTTTCTGTGCAACTGATGACTGTATTACTCAATTTTTGACTTTTCTTTCGTTTATCGCGTATGTTGCGGGACGTTCTACTTTCACTCCCTTTGCTATATTAATATGACATTAATACGCACTATCAACCCAATGGAACCCTGACCCACTATAGAGCGATGTCGCAGTATCATTATAAAACAATTTGTTCGACACTTCTTACGACTTGAAACATCGTTACTGTGACACAGCTCTAATGTGGGTCATGTTTCCTTTGGGCTGATAGTACAACGGCCCATTCTAATTAGATACATTTGCAACTGAATTCTATCATTTACTTTATAATAATTACGATACGCAGATAAAATTCACCGCAGTTTCAAAAATAATATTTTGTCGTCTATCGCAAAGTTTCCAAATTGCACCACTGGGAAATTTAGTTTATTGATATGATGTTATGCTAGAAAATTGCTTGGTAAACAACAAACAATTCAAATAAAGGTGTACTTCGGAGTTTTGTGCTTCAGATGGGAGTAATTATAGTACTTGTGAAGTTGTTTTTGTCATAGACTAGATATTATTTAAACTGGATGATCCTCTTTATAATAGAGCTTTTAGTCTGTATTACATTACTACTTCGTTTTGGAATGCTATTGAAAGTTAGAATTTCATTTAATGATTAGCAGAGAGAGAAGAGAAAATTATTATTTGAACTGCGTATATAATCTAAATTTAGATCATGATCTAGTGTTTGTTTAGTGCACCATTCTCTCGACCTTTTTATGTCGGCGGCAGCAACTCCAAAGTCCAAACGGCTCGTGAAATTGTTGCGCCGTGTGATCACTTCTCGACGATCAAACATCTAAAGTATAAGCTACAAACATACAAATATCATTACGAGTAATTGCACTGACACTAATCGTCCCTTGGGCTATGATGCGTAATGCGTGTCCATTGTTTACATTGAATTTTTTGTACTCAAAGTCAGTAGTTTACCGTTGTAAGAGTAATTTTGACTATGATTATCTTAAGCATGCAAGCGATCACATAATTATATTATGTAGATTGTAGCTCATTTTTTGCGCATCATAAAAATAATATTGTATACCGTACGCGTCATTAATTTGTTGTATTTTGTCGCCGCAAATCTACGGCAATCATGATATTCAGTATCGAGCTCGATCGGTGCTCTAAAAATGGCCAAGAAGCTCACCGCCAAAGTAACGATGTTCCATAAAAGTGCATCGGCTGGGAACGTTCAATTAATTTAATCAAGCGTATTGATTAAATGTCAGGTACCCAATTAAATTATCGGCGGCGGATCGCGGGTGCGGCGCGGGCGCATTCTCTGGTGTTATTCCTTATGGAGCAAACGCGAGCACACTCGTTTGAACTGGTCTAACGTGACCTCTTCATTCGCTAGGATTGTGCAGCTATCCGTGTCTATGGTTTGGTCGTTTGAAGAAAAGACGTTTTTCTTTAACAGAAATCGCTGCATAATTTTAGCACGTACATGGGTCAAGTTAAGTTCGTCTGATCCACTCGTCTCATCGTTGAAGCTGAAGATAATAACACCTGAAGGCTAAGACCTGCCGCCCTCAGGGATTGCTCGCTAGCCGTTTCAATTCGATTGCTTTGCCAACACTTGACGCTCTTTATATGGAAGTAAATCTTGTTGGAGATTACACATTCGCTATTGTATGAAATGTTAGTGAATTAATTTACTTTCTTTACTTATGTGTATTTACTAATATTATTGCCTGCGGTATGCGTTATTATGATTAAAATGAGTAAATTTCTTCTGCTAGAAGAGTACGTACCAATTTCACCAAACGATGTTAACCACTAAACATACCATTAGAGCATTAACAACTGTCAAAATGTATAAACTAACAGTCGATTAATATTGATTAAATTTAACATAAAGGGTGGTCCAGATATAGAGGCCGCCTGTGAAAATGTCGATTGCGTTTAAACAAAAAGAATGAGACAAAATATGAATACCGGGTATTTTTCTAGTTTTATTTTCAGGAAATACGTAAATAATATTATAGCCCAACGGGTCCTTGTTTGGCACATTTCAGCAATTTGGAGCGAAAGCGTTTAAACAGTGATTTTCCAGATTTTTCCGCGATTTGCTTAGAAATCCGTTTCCAGATACTCTTCATTGCTGGTATGGTGGTAGCTGGTTTACTTAAGTCACAATATCTCTGCTTACAAAGAGCCCAAAACTTATCGATCGGCCGAAGCTGTGGCACATTTGGCAAGTTGTCTCGTTTTGGCACAATAGGATTCTTGCCATTTTGAGTTCCTTAAGAACAGGTTCAACATAATGTGACGTAGCGAGATCTGGCCAAAACAAAACAGGCCTTTGGACATTTAGCTTTCGAATTAAAGGCAATAATCGCTTCTCGAGACACACTTCTAAGTATATTTCGCCGTTTACAGTTCGGTTAGTCATAAAGGGCCAGAAATGTGCCCTTCTTCAGAGATGGCCTGCCAAATCATGAAACGGCTTTCAAATTTCCCAGTTGCGAGTAATGTCTCTTCGATAGGAGTCTCCTGTTCATCATCCGACATGTAACATTTATCTCCTGATACTTGCGACGGATCTAAAGGCACGTAGGTTTCGTCATCTAAAACGAAGAAGTAATTTCGCCCGCTCGGAATACTGTCCTTGTAAAGCTTAGCTGCACCTTTAATACACCGATCAATTTGATTTTGATCGTATTTCGGGCTGCGTCTCTTCTTCCTGCTCCGAATTCCAGCAGCTTTCTTCGCTCGCCGGTACGTAGATAGACTCAGTCCCAGCTTCCGTGACGCGACGCGGTCAGATTTGCTACGATTCTGTCTCGCTTTCCTCAATATTTTTTTTTCAATCTAGGAGTATTTACAGTCGGTTTTTGACCCGGAAACCGCTTGAATCCCACTTGTTGATCGTCTACGTACCGATTGATCACATTTCGGATACTCCGGTCAGGTATATTTTGCTTACGAAAGTGATGCAAAGTTGGTAAACGATTTTCAGAGTGATGTTTGTAAAACTCTACTTTCAACTTAGTTCGGTATTCGGGCTCAGCACGTTTCATTATTATATAATTTGTCGAATAATGCTACTGAATTGCAAACGAGGATAAATGGTTATTAAAATGCATTTGACATTTATTTCAATTGTTTATTCACGTAGTCATAGTAACTGCGAGAAAAAGCGGCCTCTATATCTGGACCACCCTTTAGTATACTGAAATTGGTACTAAATATGATAAACTCCCCTAATTTACTGGCACAACCGAGTAGAAGTTGGCACTATATTTATTTATTTACTATAATAATGTCATGCATTTATTTATCCAGGAATCCGCGGTAAAACTGCGAACCATCATAGTTTTTCTCGTCAGCTATGTAATTCGAAATTCTAAGAAAGATCATGTGAGAAAAACGTAGTTGGTAATAAAATAATATATCACTATTGTGTTTGTATTTTATTCATGTTCAAATTTTGAAACAGTACCTTGAATTAAGTATATAATCTTAAGATACGCCTTTTGAGTTGTATCATTACATTATCGTGACGACGCACTGGCCTAGTTGGTAGTGACCAGTGAACGGAAATAAAACATGGAAGCATTACGCCATACAAAAATGACAGAAAAATGTGTCCCGTCTCCGACAATTTTTATAGTTAAAACGTCTTATGTATCGAGTTATTTTAATAATGAACTTAATAAACATTACGTTTAGGTCAAAAGTAGTTTATTACACATATTGGTGACGTGTTTGAGTAGACAGTGTTTTGCAAAGGTTTTACACCTTTTCACCAATGAGAAAAGTTTGTGATGCAGTGATTCGTCACAATCACTTTGACATGAGAATGTGATTTGCCAATAGTTTATTCGCTAAAAAGCTGTCTACTTGAATACGGCTATGACATGGATGGTTTAATACAATAATGATGATTCAAAAATAAGTTCGAATGGGTTATTTGGTTGAAACGTTTTTCAGATTCAGATTCAGATTCAGATTTTATTACTCAATATAACAGTATAAATTACATTACATGTCAAATTATATGCAGTTACATTGAGATCGTCAGAAATAGAATTAAATTATAATAGTAAAAATAGTAAAAGTCAACACAAAAACAAAGTACATTACAAAATAGAATAAAATAAAATAATAATAATTAAAAGTCTCAATATCTGGAATATCTGGGTTTTCGCAATATCTGGTTTTTGATATATTCGAAATTAGTAAAATTTACTTGTCTACACTAATAATATAAAAAGGAAAGATTTGTATTTTTGTATCTTTGCGAATAAACAAAAATAAAAATAAAAGCCGAATCAATATCAGATGATAATATTATTATGTTTAATAAAGGCGTAACACATAGTTTTCTGTCCGTAATTTTCGAGTCATCTGATAACAATAGCGGCGATGGTTGTCGTCGATGAAGTATCTCACTTGAATCTTCCACATCATCGTGACCTGGAACACCAAAGTGATGCCCACAGCTTGGACAAGAGACCTGAAAAGTAAAAATACTGGGGAAGGCTTAACGAAATAAATTAATATGAGCGAAATTATATACTAAATTAAACGATTTCTTTAACTTTAATTAACAAATTAAAATCCTAAAGGACTCGGAAGAAAGGAAGGAGTGTCTAACAGACGCTTGTTCCACAATACCAACTGGGTAAAGGTATCTACTAGGGATAGTATAATAAAGTTAATAAACTGACCAATCGACGTTTCTGAGAACTTGACGTTTCAGAAACTTTTATTTTGTTACTGAATTTGAATGGCAGCATCTTTGAAGGAGACAATGCAGCAGCAGGTGTCTCATTGACGTTTTGTCTGTCATGGTCGTCATGGATTGTTGGCTGTCTCATTTCTGATTCATCCAAAGGCAGTAATTTTTCCCTTGAAAATACCATCTGAAATTATTCATGTTAATTAAACTAATTTATAACTAAAACATGTCGAATGCCATTTATTAGACCAAATATACTTACAGTACAAAAAGGTATAACGGTTTTATTAACCATCGTGAATCCTTTCTTCGACAAATATAAATCCTCTTTCTTGAAATGAAGTGAACATATGCTAGACGTCTTGCTAGGCATCCAATCACTGTCATGTCGTTCTAATTGAACAGCTTGTTTCCATCGTTCTCTACGACTAGGATCTTGTGGGAATCTGAATGGAAAGGAAATCAAATAAAAAGTAAAATTAAAAAAAAACTTTCGATATGAATTTAAAATAACTAGTTTTGCAACCAAATCTGATAGTAGGAGTTTATAAAAATAATATAGATAACATTAAAATCAAATAAGGTAATAAATTAATCTACTTCATTTGGCATAATAGCATCCCTATAGAGAAAATGTGATTATTTTTTTGTAGGTTTCACTGAAGTTATCGGTTTACTTACACGTGGAAAGTGATCCCACTGTCCTTGGAATAATCTGAATGATTTTTGCACCACTTCACAACACATGAAGGCATTTTAAATGTTAAAATACGTTTTTTTGATAAACCCGTTCAGCCGTCCGTCACTCACTGTCATCCCGATCGAACTGAAGTCGTATGCGGTAGAGTTTGTAAGGACTGCCCACCGCGGTAGAGTTTTCTTTGCGCTATAATAGAGCGGTCAGAATGCTTCCATGTTTATTTCCGTTCACTGGTAGTGACCAGTGAAGAACGAAGCTAGCGGTCCTGGGTTCAAATCCCGGTAAGGGCAGATATTAGTGCGATGAGCGCGAATATTTATTCCTGAGTTATGGATGTTTTCTATATATTTAAGTATATATTTCTCCATATAAGTATTTATATCGTTGTCTAGTACCCATAGTACAAGTTTAGAGTTTAGTTTGGGACTAGGTCAATTGGTGTGACATTGTCCGCTAATATTTATTATTATTATTTATTATTATCGCACAAGACCCATTTTGAAATAACAGTGGTAACAAAGTTACATGAACTAATAATATATACGCACGCCAAAAAATAATGATGGAACCCTTTACTTTACGTGTTTTGCTACGCTTGCTCAGTTTTTATTTAAAATAGCTTTAACTGACTTTTTATTGCAACTGCAGTGTCATCAGGAGTCCCTCCAACCTATAATTTTTGCATTCACGAGATTTTTTTCCACAAGTAAATATTTCTTTCATACTTTCTTTGAATAGCAAATAATAAATGATATGTTATAAACGGTGGCAATAATTCGAATATGAATATGGGGAGGGATAAAACATTTGTTTAAATACGCTACATGCCTAGAAGATTGACAGCAAAATGATGACTTACGGGTACGGGTTTTGAAGAAAGACCTGTATTTTGTGGTTAGTTGTCAGTACGCTTGCGTAGTTCGTTACATTTTATCTTTACATGGATTTAACTGAAACTTTAGCAATACAAAAAAATGAATCAAATCTAGGTCGAAAATTAGATGTATGTAAGACTTATAAAACAGAAAAAATTACAGCAATTGCACACTTCTCATACAATTAAAATCTTTGTAGTTTTATTTAAGTGCAAGTGGAGTATTATTATCTAAAATCACTATTACCCAAAAAAACATGATCACGTAATAATATCATACAAACTTTTATCATGTAGGTAAACCAACTTAATATTTGAGTAGTCTTATCACCGATGACTCGGGATGTTGAGATGCACACAAGGGTAGTGATTCTCTGAACAACCATGGTCGGACGGACGGACGAGTGAATGTCCAAGCGGCGAGTTTAAGTAGTCCCATCAGTGCGGACAAAACATATTTTAGCGCGTGCATTTTCAATTTAGCAGCATGGTTTCTGCCGATGGATCGATCGTATAAACCTACGTCATTAAAAATGCACACGCTAAAATGTGTTTTGTTCGCTCTGACGGGACTACCTATACCCGCCGCTGCGATTTTGCTCGTTCGTCCGCCCGTCCGTTGTTTTTGAGAGAATAACACTCCAGATCTCATTGCCCGGATTAGCCACGGCGAAGCAAGATATTAATTTAAGCTAGAATATGTGTCAAAATGCGCTATAGCTAGATCTATATGGCAGTTCAATGTGAAATATAACAGCGTGATCGATTATTGGTCTAGGTAAGTTCTTCTTGGTCTCCCTTTTTTCCCTTTTTGGTTCTATTTTTTGTTCAATTATCATCCACGCCACACACACACCAAACCTCGTCTACTCCCTCGTCTTCTTTTCGATCCAGCTAATTCTTTCCAAACATTACTTGCCTTCGTCTCACCCGCATCGTTTCAAACTTAATTCTGAATGCTTTCTCAAAGACTGATCTCGTTATGTGCCCGTGATTTAACAGTCTTGACACCAACAAATTTTATTCCACCTCTTGTGTTGCAGCTTTTATGTGCAAATTTTATTTTCACCAAATTAGTCGGCGAGGGTTTTTATGAACGCGAATTGGATTACGTCTGATCGCTTTAAGGTTTCCAGATGGTGGGTGGAATTTTGTTTTTTTATCTCGTTATAATTCAAGACGTATGCCTGTTGTGTGAACTTCACACGTTTCTTAATAACGGGTTGACTGGTTAAAAAGACATAATATATTAGTTACAAATATTCATAGAAACTCAAAGCGTTAGAAAAGCCATTTAATTAACACAAGAACCGTAACGACAGCTTGATAATGATCTTATAATGGTCAATAATGATTAGCACGTTGCGAATTAGTCGCCGGTTATCTTGGCGTGGGCGGCTTGTCGCGCATATGATTACTCGAGAGGTGCTTGAGAAAGGGTGGCTTCTGCTTTGCGCTCGGTGAGCTCATTTTAATTTTACAGACTGACGCATAGGGCGTTGCCGTTCGTACTACAAACACATTATTGATTAAAAAAAACCGGGTCTCTATTTTGACTGCCATAATTATTTTTAGTCATAATGTGTGTTAAGTCATAATTTTCGCAAGTCATAATGCATTTTTCTCAGGACACGATTATTTTGTCAGGATTTTTATAAAACTAACCTAACCTAACCTAACTAATCTACACGATAACCGTTTATTAAAAACTGTAACTTCAGCCTGAAAGAAGTTATGACAAAAAAAAGTATGACTAACAATACATTATGACCAACGATAAGTATGGCAGTCAAAGGGATCCGAAAAAAACCACATTCTTGATTTAAAAAAAAAACCTTATTTGGAAATTTATTTATCACTGAAAAATTTAATTACATCCTTCATAACTCCATCTTGGCTGAGGGCTAGTTGTAAATAATCACACTAATAGGTACGTACCTATTCTACTTGAAAATATAGTACTTATCAAAAATGTTAGAATTACATCTGAGGCGAGGTTGGCACCACTCGACCACATTGCGTTATTATTTATTTGTCTATGGTTTGCTAAAATTAATTTAGTCTCAATCGCCCAAAGTTTAATTGAAGGAGATACATAAGTTCGCCTATGTAATATATAATAAATAAAATGCATTTATTTCAGATCACAGGATCCATTATATTGCTAGTATTACACACAGAACTTAAATAACTATGTTAGTAGAGGTTTAGTTTAGTACTGTTTTAAATACTTGGGATTAAAAAGTAGCAAGGGGAAGAAAGCCGTCTTGCTCCGCTTATGAGCAGTGGTCGCCGCTTGTCTAGGAACTCGTTCCGCTGGCAGATAAGGTTGTAAAGGACGCGTCATTACGTATTATGATACGGGTGTTTAAAACAAGGGCTCCACGGCTATTTTCATCTTACTATCAGGTATTTAATTATTAATGTGATTCCTTTTAATTATTTTTAATTACTTTTGCAATTTTATCTTGAATCCTCGTCGTTGCAGGCAGTTTCAACGTCCCGGAGTTTTATTGAACACATTTTTATTATCTGCCTCGGTTTCTCTTTTAATCGTAAAAATGTCAATAAACGACGAAGAAAGCGGAGCAATGTTCATACATGGTAAATATTGGATAAGTTCGCTTGCCTCGTAGCTTGTGATTTAAAACCATTTATAAATATACCCAAGGGATTACGCGTATTGATAAATGAAACTAAAGGCAATATCCAATGCTGAAGCCCATTTTCCCCCTGGATATTTTACAGAGTATAGTTGATAGATTTTAGGATACAGATTGATTCCGTTAAAATAACTAGAGGACATGGATATTTGTTACTTACCTACATTACATCTGCCTTAAGGTTATTAAGGTCATTTGTAGTATCTGTACTTGCAATACAGCACGTTTCCACGCTACTGGTTTATTAGCTTACACATTTACTACATCTGTAGTAGTTATTCTTGTCACGTATTTATTATAACGTTGTTTATTTCAAACCGTTAACTTTAATTCGTTATAATCATACATTGCTCGCGAACTTACGAACGGGTTCAAGGACTGAAAAGCTGTGAAGACAACGGCCACGAAAACTAATAACGACAAATGATATATCGAAACAGTAAATAAAGAGTAACGGTGCGTGAGCGGAATAGACAAACGGCATGAAACAAGTAAGCCGTGTTTTCTGAACAGTTGAAGGATTAAGAAATGTGGCTGTTAAATGAGAAATTATTACTTTTTTATTTTTCGTTAAATATTTAATGGTATAAAAAATATTGCCTCATAAAGGATTTCAGCTGAGACTACGTTTAAGGTTTTTTAAAAATGCCTAAGGTTAGGTAGGGTGTATAAGTAGGTAAACAATAATGTATTTATAAATGTTTTTTAATTATTGTCGATGCGTTAGGACCATCAAAAATAAGGCTTTCCAATACCAGCCAAATTTTAACTACTTACGTTAATTCACCTTCGTATGAAAACTAAATATTTGGAAATTGGATTGACATTCTCATACATAGGTGTATTCAGTAATCTAATCTAATCTAATAATCTTCTCTTTTTGATTTTATTAAAAGGCATAATATATTTTTTAGAAATAAATAAATGAGTCGTATTTTTGGACAAACGTCAGGCATTCAACAAAATACTGATTTTAATATCTGCCAGCCACAAAGAATAAGTACACTTTAGCAGCGCGTAGAGCAATTTTCACGTCACTGTGCAGTTTGTCATTATGCATCAGGATCGTGACGCCTCGAGACAACTCGCAATTATTATGTATGTAAAAGAAATTCTTTCTGGCGGTGCACAGGGAATGGTGTGCAGTAGCCGGTCAGCTGTTTCAGTATATTTTTTCAAATGTAGATTTTTTATGTATCCGAATGTAAGTTTGATTGTTTATATTCCATACTAGTGACCGGACCTGAATCATACACCTGAATAGAATGAAAAATTTCTGTTTTAATCCTTATACCGTTTTGGAGCCTAATCGAGATAAACTTTCAGATAGAATGACAAAAAAAAATGCTCGAATAAAAACAATTTTCACTTAACTTTAGGAGTTGATTTTAAAACCACAGACATACACTTTCATTTTATTTACTGATTGGTAGATATTAAAACGGGAAAAATGACCTAACGTGTTTTTACAGACACAACAAACCCGGAATGTTGAATACTTAGTTCGCGACTAAGTACCTACAACATTTTTATTTTATCTAAAAACATATTTATTATACACTAGAAAATGACACAGTTGAATAAACTTAATTTCAGTTTGTTTATTTATGTACGTTATTTTTATTATCTACGTATTTATAAAATATTCATATTCATATTTATTCATTTCTTTACACGGGTGCAGAATAGAGGAAGTTGTTAACCTAGTAAAAAGGTTAGCTATGTAACCCTGCAGGGCATCGCAGTATTTTGAATAAGTAACTAAACTTAATTAACCTTTTTCAATTTAATTTCCTTCAGTTTTAATCGAGATAACTCTTTCTGTCGCTGTTTCCTTGAATTTAAAACCATTAGGTACACTAAAAGTCGATCATAAAATTGATCGCTAAATCTGACCTTATTTTTATCGACGTGCCCCACAAAATGTCAAATATTTAAACATTGATTCAAGCGAACGACTCTCCAAAGACGTCGCAATTCCCGAAGTTCACATTATTATAACAAGCTAGCGGCGCACCGGCGCGTTGCAAAGCAAACTGTGCCCACGGCCGCTCGAATACCCGATACTTTGCAGTAATAGCCGCGATCAAGGCATGCGATAACAAGCCGTCGATAGGTAAACCCGTATTTTATTTATATATCAGCTCGCCTCTTTTTCAATAACGCTTTTTCCTTCTTGCTGCGGAAATTTTGCTCTTTTATGGTATGGGGGCTATGCTCGTTATTTACTAAGGTAATTATCCGGCCATAATGCTGAATATTCAAGGGACAAATTGCCGGGCCAAGTGACAGTTCCCACCGATAAACGTCTCGAACTTCGTTGTTTGAGAAACGCCTCATCATTGCCACATATAAGCGGTTTTTGTTGCCATTTAAAGCTTGTTTTTTGTGCCGCGACGTGCCAGTCAAAATTTTGCAGAAATTTCGTTTACATTCATATCAAATAGGATTTAATATCGTTTCTTCTTAATTATTTAATTTGCTTTGATAAAAAGTCATCCCCTTTTAAGATCGTCGTTCCATTTAAAAATATTTTGCAACATAAGATCTTTCACGATACCTACTTATACATCTGCTTGGATACAACTTTGTCAGGATTTTGAACATCGCTCCGGCCTCTATCCCACAAGATTGTACAGTTTTCCATAGAAAACGTAGTAAATTTTTTCGACTTTTACACTGTATAACTTGATGGGATAGGATAGCCTCGGTACGGCGGTCTGGTGATCCGTCTCGCCGTCCCCGGGCGGGGTTCATTAAGGCGCGGCTCGCGGCGTTGTTAACGTTTTTAATTCACATGTCCAAAGCACGCGGCGGCCGTCTCCACTGCCCCGAGACTGCTGGGAAATCTCGCTGGAAAATTAACGCCACAATTTTATATTCTTCTTTTTTCTCGTTGGCGGCGCTTCCATTTTATTTATTTCACGCTTCGATTGCCACGCGGTGTTTAGCGACTTTTATTTTTATTTCGTTAGAAAGTTTTATCCTATTTTTTCACCAGTTATTTTGCAGGCAGACTCGGCGAGGTATTTTATTAAATTCTACAAATAATGTGTTTGCATAGATCTGAAAAATTTACCGTGTGAAATTTTTATTCTGATTGTGATGATTAGCTCGTATTAGATGCACATTGTTAAATCCTTTAAGAAGGTGAGCGACCTCATAAAAATATTGGTTGAGCCCATTTGTCTAGTCAGATTGTGAACACAGCAAAAAGTTAATTGTTTTGATTGCCAATACACAAACACGTCCGTCGGGCCGTGGCAAGTTATCGCCATAGAAAAGCGTCCGATCTTAATTAGTTTTCACCTCTTTGAAGACGCCTAGCGCGATATGATCTCTCCCTTGTTACAATTTGTTTTCCGTTGGCACTGTTCGGAGCTGTTACCTTTTTGTTTCACCTGTTTTTATTTGGACGTTAGCCGGTGATGTATGGTGATTGGCTCCCTTGTCCCGGCCGTGTATATCTTGTTTATCATCGTGATAATCCTCTCGGCGTTTGCTCGAGAAATATTTGAATGCCCGAGACGTACTGTTCCCCGATCCCTGACGTTTGATTTGTTTATTGATAAATATTGAAAAACTTAATTGAAACAATACTTCGGCGAATATAAATTTATTACAGTACATCGACCTGGATTACGCGCGATATCTATGTATAATGGTTTTGTATCTTGTAAAAAATGTTCTATTGTTAACCGGGTGAGGAAGATAAGGCTTTCCAGCTTGTAAATTTAACTGGGTGGCGATGATTCACTGTTCTCGGCCGCGGCGCGATTCTTTCGTGATTACAAGTCGGCGCCTCGTTCCGTCGGTCTCGTTGCCCAATTTAATATTTACTGCTTGTCAAATATTATTAGGCCTGTAGCGATGCGCTGTCTTTCGATAATTATTTTCATTTATCGGTCAGAAGAAAACATTTAAATTTATTTGTATTGTGTAGGGAATATAACTTTTTGCTATATTAAGACCTAGTTTAATGTTTCCAAGCGATAAATTAATGGTTAAAATCCAATGTGTGTTACTTTGTAAATGGTTTACATTCAGCAGTTTATCCCTGGTTTATGTGAGGGTTGGCTACCGTCTTTTAAATAAGGTAGCGAAATATTTTGTCTGACCGCATCTTTTAATTTTCTTTAGCCGCAAGTCGACAACAGGGTGGAGTCCGCGGGCCTTCGATAAACAGGCCGCGGCAAATTGAAACTCGACCGAGTGTGAAATCACTCCGGACTGGCTTCCTGTGGTGTTATTCCCTTACGCTGCAGTGCGAGTTCACTTGATCGACCTGTCCTAAATTGACCTGTGTTAGTGCTGTGGTCGAGCGATGAATCATGTCTACGACGTTTTGGGTTTGCTTCTGCCTCGATCCTAACGCACTCGGGGGCCCGTTCAACGAGTTCGATTAAAGTGTACTTGCCTTTGCTACAAAAGAGAATAACCACTGGCTTCCTGTCACTACACCGACATATCTAATACTCCGCTTCTCTGAATTTTAACGGTCTCATAAATTTGAACTCAAATCGACCGGCTATTAAGTATCGATTGTAGTGTCTGTTGTGACTACAATGAAGTCACGGTATGAGTAATTTTATTTCAGGCAATTATTGCGTCGTTTAATGTCGCAAGCTTTGATTGATGATACCGAAAAGAACCAGTATCAGCTCTAAAACAATTGAATTTTATGGTTATGAGTAGGTAATAAAGACATGTTTGATATTCATTTACTCGTCTACTTACGCGCGCAATCGTGCATTAAAATTAATCTATGTCGAACTATCGTTACTAAATTACTTTTAAAACGAAGTTTTGATAAGTAGCATCCAAGGCGATCAACATTTGCACAAACCTGAGTACAAAATGTTTATACTCGTACATACTCTGTAAAAATATCGCACCTTGATAATGAGACCGTCACTAAACAAAATATATAAGAGTTCGAATAATGACAATATTGCCATCAAAATGAAGTTGGATTTCAAATACAGCATTTTTTTTGTTTAGTGACGGTCTCATTATCAAGGTGCGTATGATTACGTAGCGTTCAATACCACCCAGTGCTACGTGCTTAGACAGAAGTAATAACGCCATCAAAATTGAATGAACTGTGAAATCGCGGCGAACTTTTCCAAATGTCGTAATGAGCGTGGCAATTTGTTTTTCCTTACAAATGGGAAGTCGTTCTCACCTGGCGGGCGCAACAGTTGCGGCTTGGCACAAGAAACCAGCGAATAGGTCGTCTTAGTCACTGAAACATCTGAAACAGAAAATCGCTATTATTTTATTTTAAATAAACTATTACTTTATTGTAAAAAATTATAGTTTTATTAATCGCATTGTCTTTCTTTTGATTTTAAAACGAGACATTTCTGAATGTTTGTTTGTCGTGACAAACGAATACACAAGCTATACATTTTGGAGGTGAACGTATAAATATATTTTTATAGCGGTCTACCGAATTCGACGTTCGATTTACAGTAAATTTTAGATACTTAATCGCTAACGCTCCATAATCCCGCAGGTCACTCGAAAAGAAAGACCCTTTGTAGCGGCCCCTCGACCAGTGAAAACGTTGCTTAGTCAATCGCCACATATTCAACATACCTTTCTTTTCTTGTTTTAATTATCATTGTAGCGTCACTTCGGGCTCGCAAAACGTTAGTTAACATTCTGATTAATAGAGTTTCTCATACGTTATAGTCTCGTCGCTTGTGCTCTGCATCGAATATTCTCTTAAAAGCCTGTGATGTTAAGTTCTTGATAACGATTGTTGTAGCGGAACCTTGGCCCGTGAGTTGTGGTTCAGTCAGCGGCCGCATTCACAGTAAATTCTCTTCCGCTAGCGTCTTGTCGCTTGGCCCCCACGTCGACCCCTCCGCCCAAAGCCAGAGCTGTAGGGCTCTCGACTCGACGATCACTGTAGCAGTAATACGTATGGAATGCACGGGGCATTGTAGCTTAGTTAATCACCGCATCCAACGTTCGATGTACAGTAAAATAATTATCATCCGCTAGGGTCTCAACAGTTGTTCCCCGCGTCGAATCCTCGCTCCAAAAGCAGAGCAACGTACTTAACAATAAATGTAGCAGTGCCATGGCTCGTGCATTGTAGCTAGTAGCTTATTCCACCGTGGTATCTAACGTTGCAAGTTACAGATAAGTAATTCCCATCCGCCAGGGTCTCGTCGCTTGTCCCCCGCGTCGAGTCCTCGCTCTAAAGCCAGAGCTGTAGGGCTCTCGACTCGACGATCATTGTAGCGGCACCTCGACCCGCGACATCGCCGCTTAATTATCTGCGGCTACTGCGACACTTGGCCTTCACTCACTCCAACTTTCCTTTGTCGTTGGAATGCTCTCTTGCTTATAATGAACCTTCATATTGGAAAATGATTGAATACTTTCTGCATTAATTTACAAGTAGGTACCGTCGCTGTCACTGTGAACGATCTTCACAAATGAATTGTAGTAAAATTAGATTAAGGAAAATATTTTTCGTCATTTAAAAAATATTACCCCCATTTAATTTGACTGGCAATGGCATTTAACTTTGAATAGCGACTCGAAAACTATTATCATTATTTTTAATAACGTCATAATCTATTCACTATAATGAATGGTACCATCTTAATTTCGGTTCGCCTGATGGATATCCTGTTCCATTAGCGTGGCGAGAGTGTCTTAATTTCCTCGTAGTTGATAAGTAAGTGGTCCACAGGTTGGTTCTATCAATCAAGAGTCGGCGACGGCGGCGGGGCGCTATCGCTACAAAGTGGCACCGATTGATCGTGTCGCAGTCGACACCTCTTATCACATTAATTATTCGATTGTCCCAAATCTATTTGATGACATCTTAATGTAATTCTAGCTCACTTTATTTTATTACAAACAAAACATTTAAAAAAAATTAAGACGATATAAAAACAAATAAACCTTTTCATACTCTTTTCATTACACCGAAATCAAATTGACCGTTAACATTATGTTACGACATAGCGGTTGTTTTGAGTCATCTCGCTTATAATGAAGGAAAGTTTAATAAACGAACCCGTATCCTGTTATACTTTGCACCTCTGTGTAATATGTAATGCCTCTCGACAGTCCCATGGACCCCCGCTACGATCCCAGCTTTAATCACTCATATTTATGTAGTTTTTATGATACGCGTTAATGAACGTCGCCCCTTAAATTTTATTTGACCTCCAAAATGTACGGCACTAAAAGAGTTATGGTAAATATTTAAAAGAGTAATAAAGTCTTTAAAAATGTTGCACGATAAATAAAAAGAATATTAAAGTAAGTTAATTTATCTCTCCCAGAATTTTACACGTAGGTACTTTTTGCTCATTAAACATAAAGGATCCATTTTAATATTACGAGTGAAATGACTGAACATTATGTTTCAGAATTAAGTAGCGTTTACTCGTTCCCTCGTTTCGGTATTTCTAATTTATCTCTTCAAGATGGAATACTGAGGCGTAAAATTGTAGAGCAGACAGGATGATTTTCGCGTCATCCAAACATAAAGGCCGTAATCGTTGCGCATCGAGTGGAACTAATACGGGAGAAATGGAACGAGATAGGAGCTAAGAAGGATCGTAGAAAATAATTTATCCGCGACGGTAGAACAAAAGGCGGGCCACAATGGAACAAAAGATGTTCCGGAACACGCCGGTTTGCTCTGACGGCGCGGCCCAATACACGGAACCGATTGGACGTTGTGCCAACGAAGAGTTGCTTCCGTTTGTGCACGTGATATCGTTTTTATAAGCGCTTATGATCATTTGTAGCCGATATCTTCATTAGCCAGGATTTTGGTTTTTCTGGCCAGTGTTTATTACGGATTTTAATTTTGACAATCTACAATCAAGCAGTAAAACGTATGTAGGTACATTCTACCAATATTGAAACTATGTGAAAGTGATCTAAGAACCTTATAGATTCTTTATGTTTGACGGCCGGGTAAAAGCCTCCCTTGAAGAATTTACATAATGTGTTTAATGTTGGAATTCATGTTATGTTTGTTTATAGATATTTGTCAGGATCGTAGCAGGTTGAAAGAAGTGGTCTCTACCTACCTTCCTGGGAAACAGGCGTGAATTTATGTATGTATATATTTAGGTATTATTAAATCATTCAAAACGTCTCCACTGATGTACGAGTAGGTACTCCGTTAGATACGATATGACCAGTCTTATATTGCATCAATTTACCCGCTACCTATCTTTAAAAAAACCTCAGTAAAAGCATTTATTCAGTCGTCATCTTGTTACTGTAAGTATATTTATGCATTCCATTTTATGCAGTAAGTTGTACTGGATAAACATATGTAATAAAAAAGTAATGTGACGTAAACTGGAGCTAGCAAATAAATATCGCTGCCCTATCATTGGAGTCGGCCGTAACTCGATATTTTATATACCTCAGGCTTGATGTCTATAATTTCACACGGCAAAAGATTATTGTTTCGTAATAAGAGCTTCAATTCAAGTATGCTGAAGTGAATTGTGTATTAACAGCGCCATAAAAAAAAAGGCAAGCAGGGGACTGGTTTGTTTGATGGCCTCATTTCATTTCCATGAAAATAAATAAAGTTGCTCGTTGTATATTTTAATTAGATGAAATTATTACTGCGGGAGGTTGGATCGGGATCGAATTTATACCACCACCGACCGGCAACGCGTTATTATTCCTTCACGGTAACTTTTCTATTGCCTTATAAAAACCGTATAACATTTACTGCGAGATCGAAGTCAGTGAGTGGTCAAGTGATTTTTATATTCTTTGATAGTTTTAAGGAAAATCATATGTAAATAAATAAAGAAACAATATGAGTATATTAACTATAACAGATATCAGTTTTAGAGCAAACATAATTGATAGTTTTTAGTATTAGTAAATAAATACTTAACGTTGTAATTAAGATATGCCATGTAATCTGAAGACCGTGACGCATTTACGCATTTCAATAATTTAGTCCTCTATCGCAGCAGCCAACACAAAAATGATTAAACATAAAACTGACGCACACACATCACGATGGTATCTCTTCATCGTGATGTGTGTGCATCAGTTATGTTTTTAATCATTTTTGTGTTGACCGCCTGCTGTCTGCACTCAAGGACCGCATAATTTACGTACACCAAAAATTTCGTACAGATTCTTCTGATGCTTCTAAATCGTGGCGTTAATTTATTTATTTACTACCGTAAAATGTGCCTACTTTGCTCCCCCCTGGATAATTATGCTCCATGGTTATTTTGAGGTAATCTGTATTCTAAATCATTCTGTTGCTATCATTTACTTCTTAAATAACTGGATGTCTCGATTCTTTTAGGCAAATTTGTCATCAACCTTGACTTATAAGGTAACAAACGAAATAGTCACTATGGAGCATAGTTACCCATGGGGGAGCAAAGTAGGAACATTTTACGGTACCGTTTTAGTTACTGTGAGACACCGTGCTATGAAATGTAGGGTTTCGATAAAATGTTGAGGGCAGCGCGTGACGGCGGCCGAATTATGCCCCTCGATAAACTCTCCGTGCCTTCAGTTGTTCCTATAGCTATCCTAACTTCGCCACGACGGGAGTACTATTTTCTATTCATTATTATCGGATTACAGGCGAAAAGATACAGGATTCAATATGCACAGAAGAGTCAGGGCTTAGAAATAAATATAAAACTGTTAGTTATACTTGGGACAAATTGCTCAATATTACTGGATTCATTTGATGTTGGTATCTCGGTCTTCTTTTTATTAATTTTCTGTTTTGTACAAATTGTGTGTAGGCCTTCCCTTCGTCTTTCAGTTTCATCATTCAAGGCAATTTAGGTATGCGTGTGTAGATTCGATGACACTGCACGAGGTCGAACTTTTTGGTACAACTAAAAATTGGGTTTGATTATGATTACACATTCGCCAGTTACGTTTCGTGACACATAGGCCATATATAAAAAGCTAAAATTGTGTGAAGGTATATTTGTTTGGTAGTTTGTAGTTGTCTGTTTGTTCGAAGTGCTAGTTGATTTACTTCATTTATATTAACGACGTGTAAGAGTGCCCTCATATGGCCAATTTACTGAATACATATTTAGAATTTTGCCAACCGGATATAATCTCTTGAACTACTAAACTGATTTTAAAATATTTTTACAAATGATAAGTTACATTATCTTTGACGCTAGTTTTTGAACCAGAGCGAAGTCTGGGTAGTGATTCTCTGAACTACGGCGGTTGGACGGACAGACGAGTGAATGTCCAAGCGGCGAGTTTAAGTAGTCCCGTCTGTGCGAACAAAACATATTTTAGCGCGTGCCTTTTCTAAAATGTGTTTTGTTCGCTCTGACGGGACTACCTAAACTCGCCGCTGCGATTTCGCTCGTTCGTCCGTCTGTCCGTTGTGTTTGAGAGAATAACACCCCAGGATGTTTTGCTATTTTGTAAACGATAAAGTAGCCCTTTGTACAAAACGTCACATTTTATTTCAATCTTCAAAGTCAATCCGTATGTTTGTTTACCCAATTTGTAAATAACAAGTAGCTCATCGTTTCCTTGATATCCAGAGTGTCCACTCTATTAAGCGGATTACTTATTAATCTAAGGTAACCAGCGAAAGATACACCCGCCCTTGGTCGGTTCGCACGAACTCAGCGCGATATGCGAGCATTCTTACTCGCTGCGATTTATCTCGCGTTCAGATTACCCTGCCCCTACATAGAACTAGATACTGACCTTTGTTTATTTGTTTAGAGGATTTTTTTAATAAGACAACTGTAGAACTGCCAGTTTCACGATACGCGTGCTTTGTTGACTCTAGATAAAACAACCTTTTACTAACTATAAGTTCTGCGTTATGCACGGAAAGGTTTCATCAGATCCCGCTTATAGAAAGTTGAGTCCAAGCGAGAGTAGCCTGTCGAATTTGAGCTGTATTTTTCAGAATGTTATCACCACCCCTCCAGTAAGGCACAGGCTGAGTCGTGGCTCTATCTGGCCAATCTGGCCGCCGTAAATAACGCATCGGGGCACACGACGTCGTCGGAACGTCTCTCTTTGGAACATAAATCTCGTTAATGAGCGACGCTGATCGTGCGCGGGATTAGATCGCGGGCTCCCGCGCCGATACCGCGCCGTCTGATCGCAATATCGCTGAAAGTTGCAAATTGTCGAAAGTAGAGCTTCGTGGAACTGTATTGTGTTTGTTACGTATGTTATGTATGTAGTTTCATGAAATTTGTTGAAACATAGACATTCGCGACTCACGATAATTAGCACAAATGGGGTGAACCGAATGTCTGAAAATATTGTGTGAAACCAACCTACCAACTACCAGAGGTCGCTATGTTAAATACCGCTGTCGGTGTTCTAGTTGAAATTTCAATAATCCATGCCTTATGATTTTGACGGTAAATACCTTTTTTTGCCGTAGTGTAAAATTCTATCAGCCTTAAAAGATAATTACAATGAAAAAGACTATTGTTCAGTCATTCGAAGTGTTCCTGTTAGCTCTTGTGAAACGATCTTTATAATTTAGTTTCCATAATACTGTTTGATCGATAAACCTATTTAGAGTAAGTATCAATTTGTTGCCATTTGTCCAGTATCTTTGCAGATAATTACTTAAGCTCGATCCCAATATCCAGAGTGCGACAAGATTTAACCGAAGATAGATAACCCAAGATTTAACGTTTTGTTCGTGGAAAATGTCGTAACGAGTCTAAGCCTACGGTCATCAAGATTTAACGCAACGGTTCTAACGGAGCACAAGACAAAAACAAACAATAAAAGTCTTCGTCTAAGATGGTAAAAGATATTGATTCCGGCGAACAAATCTACGTTTGGTACTATGCGCATGCCGATGTTCTTACAGGGCTGCCCATTATTAATGCCACACGGTCGTTTAAGGCACAGACCCGAGTACGTATTGTTGAATACTGTACAACGTCTCCTATTGTGGCGTGAACAATAATTTGCAACTGAACCTCACCGTGTAAGCGCAGATTGAAGGCGTCAGCGGAGGCGGCAGCGACAAGTACAAGTAGGTACTATGTACGTACGAAGAAATCAAACACAAAATAACTTCTTTTGTGTACTTACCAATCTAAGTGCCCGTCTACTAAATCGCCATATTAAATTTACGTGATATGATGTATAGGTCTTCTTCTTTGTAACTTACTGTGGTCGATACAAAATGAAATGCGTAAGTTTTAAATCGAAAAATCTAACAATAACTCTTTTTATCGTGTCTTATTTGGACCATGAGCTCCCGATTGTTTCCTCGCTAAGACGCGAAAGGATCAAATAGCGGTGGGGTTAGCGGCAAACGAAGCATTAGGCATTCACGTGTAATCCTTTCCTCTAAGCTGGATTACTGGCTACCCGTTCGTCTGTGTAAAGCCCTTTAGTTTACCTGACGTACTATCTTAATACGCATTTATGGGCTTTGAATGTGATAATATTGATGGAGATGGATGAGTGGAAGTTCTAAAACGGAATTGTTAATTATTCTTGCCGCCACTATTTTGAAACGCACAGCGTACAGTCAAGGGCAAAAATATGTATACACTTTAGTACCTTGTCTAATTGTCGTCATATTTGAACTGTCATATATGAACTGTCACAGTGGTTAAAGTGACAAGGTACTAAAGTGTATACATATTATTGCCCTTGACTGTACCTACATACATAGACGACCACTACACGTTTATTAGGGTATTTTTGACCAATATGCAAAGTATTAAAACAATCGGTCTAGTATTTACCGAGAAAACAATGGTTTTAAAATTTTAGCGTTTGGAGCAACCTCTATTTACTCTATCAGACATTCACCTATTCCGATCGTGTGTGTTGCCTAAAGACACACACACATATCCTTGCCTTTGACTAACATGCGTATCACACTCACACAGGCATCTCTTTTCATCTTATTCCTGTCAACAATGATACAGTATGCTACTTTTTTCTGACGTTTATCTGGAATTAAATTTGTTAGAAAAAAAATATTTTCGATTGTACTCCTAATTAAAACGAAACTGTTTCGAAGCATTTGTGAGAAGGAGTATTACGAGGGTGTCTAATATGTGCATAGGCTGGGGACACTTTGTATAATCGTTAGAGTAGGCATGCAAGTACACAAGTTGTGAGTATATTACATTAAATAAAAATAGGAAATCAAATAAAATGATGTCGTCTTTTCGCTTCCAATACAGTGCTCAGTTCTTTTAATGTTTTATTGGTGTTTTTTATACACAGAAACAGTTAATAATTTTACCGTCATTAAAAACTGCGTCTTCAAGCTTGTAAAGTCCAAATAAGTATAAATATACTAACATAAGTAATACCTCGTTATTTTTTAAGGAAGTCGCTACCATTTAAATGTTATAAAACTTTTTTTTACAGCGTCCATTTTGCAGCACTAAATCAAGTTAAAGTACCACATGGACATTGTGCGTGGCACATGCCAAACGTTAAATTTTGAAATTAAACCGTAAAAAAATTTAAACAATATTTTAATTAAAGATAATATATACAACAAAAGGAGACAAAGGAAAAGAAGAGGTAAAACAAGAAAGAGGCGAAGGCCACGTTAAATAAACCAAAAAAAGTAGGTTGGATATACGAATCTATTCCGGTTTCAAATGTTAGAAATGAACATTACAATTTTGGGGTAGCAAAGCCGAAAGGTCGCGCTAATGCGCTAGTGTTAAAAACCAAAAAAAATAATCCAAATTACCGTTAGTCGGTATGCGGGGCTCGCGGGCCTATTTTAGAATTTGGAAAAAAGGAGATGATCACCTCGACATAGGTCAATTCGCCGATATCCTACCAAGTTGATCTGTGGTTATTAATTTGTAAAAAGGGACAAATTAACAACCACAGAGCGAAATATATCTAAGATGTGCACTTCTATAGAATATTTTAAGTAGGATATCTAAATCTAGCATAGCAAAACAATGGAAAAAACAGGTTCAGAAAACGTTACCGGCGATATAAAAACAAAATTAGGGTTATATAAAAAAACAAGTTGGATGGTCAGTTCCTGGTAACGGCTGGTGGAGTGACGGGAAACAGGGGGTGGCAGCTACGACCACGGGAGTCGCCGGTTTATTGGTGGGACGCTCTGCGTGCCGGTATCGACAGCGCGTCAACAGGCACACGGCACGACGCAGAGGCGGATCCTTTTTATAAGGAGTTCTGACCCAGCCCCAGGGGTGGACTGAAATAAAAGTCTCGTTGAGCTAACGTAGGAACGTGAACTAGAAGGTACGCCGGTCGGGAGATACGTTGGGGAAAGGGAATCACGACCGCGAATGCGACTTACCCGGATAATCCCGGTTGAATGTCAGCGTTGTACGAAGACGCCGGTGGTTTTTGTAACACCAGTTGCGCAAGCAAACCTTTTGGTGGTTGCCTCAAGAACACAACAAAACACACGACGTTAACTGAACTGAACTTTTTGGAAATGGGCCTATGCCGACACAACTGTATTGCGTAAATTTCTATTTAATAATTAAAGTTGTTCTTCTGGTTGGGTTCTGATGAAACAAAAGAATCATTTTTCCACGTTTGCAGCACTAAATATAGTTACAGTACCACATGGACATTGTGCGTGGCACATGCCAAACGTTAAATTTTGAAATTAAACCGTAAAAAATTTTAAACAATATTTTAATTAAAGATAATATATACAACAAAAGGAGACAAAGGAAAAGAAGAGGTAAAACAAGAAAGAGGCGAAGGCCACGTTAAATAAACCAAAAAAAGTAGGTTGGATATACGAATCTATTCCGGTTTCAAATGTTAGAAATGAACATTACAATTTTGGGGTAGAAAAGCCGAAAGGTCGCGCTAATGCGCTAGTGTTAAAAACCAAAAAATAATAATCAAAATTACCGTTAGTCGGTATGCGGGGCTCGCGGGCCTATTTTAGAATTTGGAAAAAAGGAGATGATCACCTCGACATAGGTCAATTCGCCGATATCCTACCAAGTTGATCTGTGGTTATTAATTTGTAAAAAGGGACAAATTAACAACCACAGAGCGAAATATATCTAAGATGTGCACTTCTATAGAATATTTTAAGTAGGATATCTAAATCTAGCATAGCAAAACAATGGAAAAAACAGGTTCAGAAAACGTTACCGGCGATATAAAAACAAAATTAGGGTTATATAAAAAAACAAGTTGGATGGTCAGTTCCTGGTAACAGCTGGTGGAGTGACGGGAAACAGGGGGTGGCAGCTACGACCACGGGAGTCGCCGGTTTATTGGTGGGACGCTCTGCGTGCCGGTATCGACAGCACGTCAACAGGCACACGGCACGACGCAGAGGCGGATCCTTTTTATAAGGAGTTCTGACCCAGCCCCAGGGGTGGACCGGATAATCCCGGTTGAATGTCAGCGTTGTACGAAGACGCCGGTGGTTTTTGTAACACCAGTTGCGCAAGCAAACCTTTTGGTGGTTGCCTCAAGAACACAACAAAACACACGACGTTAACTGAACTGAACTTTTTGGAAATGGGCCTATGCCGACACAACTGTATTGCGTAAATTTCTATTTAATAATTAAAGTTGTTCTTCTGGTTGGGTTCTGATGAAACAAAAGAATCATTTTTCCACGTCGCTTCGACACACTGTCAAACGACGTATTCCAAACTTGAAAACTAATCTACCATGAACCGAACATTCGGCCAGACAGTACGATAAAATAAATAGGTTAAACACGAGTCGTGAAAAAAGAGGCGGGATTAGATTTTTGTAGCGGTCACGCTACAATTATCTCCCAACTAGAGCAAAAAAAAAAAAAAAAAAAAAACAACCCTAAAAAGAACAGAGGATAACCCTAAAAACAACAGGGGACAACCCTAAACTAACCCTAAGAAATGTCAGCACAAAAACTCTAATAGTGCCAACCGTAAACAATTTCGGTGGTGACAGCCCTGAAATTAATTGCAGTCAACCACCATAATCAAGGTCGGCAAAAAAACACAGTACCGCATAAAAAAAATATATATGGTGAATCGGAAGTAGGGGAGGAGTATTGGAGACAAGGTGTGTCCGTCCCGACTGCGTTCCACACCTGGGTCCGCAGTCTGAACATTGTCAGGCCACATCACTTGACCACATCTACTCCATAAAAATCTCCGACGAATTGGTAAGATGGCTGGGGGAGCATTTGGAACACGTAGCGCGTTCGTCCCGACTGCGTACCACTCCTGGCCCGCAGTCTGAACATTGTTACACAGACCGCTAAATAAAACGTGTCCAAAAAAAAACTCCAGCTGCACCATAGTAAAGTCAAGAGAAGTGTTAAATTGTTGTATCAACGTGTTGTGACAGCGCACCATAAACAAAAACTGGCTAACGAAGACAAACACCAACCAAAAAACCTGTCATAACACGTGACTCACTGAGAAAAATAATAAAAAAAAAAACAACATTACGTTAAGAACTTGCCGCGCTTAGCAAGAAAAACTATGACTTAAATTTCGAGTTTTTTAGTTCACCCGTTCTTCTTAATTAAAGTAAGTAATGACTTCGTAATTGCTATGTTCGTGTTTATTCTACCCCACGCATCACGTGGTCGCGAACGGTTCGTTATTTCTACAACCCTTGACAGTTCTACAAACAAACGTAGGCGGTAAAATTGAAGTATGAGGAAATTCTATGTACCTACACTTGAAGAGATATTTTAATCAACCACATTTGATTGCTTTTCACGTCAAGAGTGCACCGTTTTAAGATTTAGGTCTTTCTAAATGTGTACTATTGTTGAACCGCTATCTTTCTGAAACTTGCATAAGTACTTATTGTTATATCAAATGAGATGGTAAATTTATAGTTTTTAAGGTTCCGTACTCAAAGAGTACCAACGGCATCCTGTTACTAAGCCAAATAATAAGATAAATAAAAAAAACAGGGCCTTCGTATAAGATACATGATTTTTCCTTAGTTTTTGGTTCGACCTTAAAAATTGCTGAATCCTTGAACCGTTTCTTCCGTTCCGTTCTTGAATACGACTTTTACTAGACTGTTTATTGCCGTATTTTGTCTATGTAGAGATCGTTTAAAGCAAATTAGGAGAATCCAAAGAAAAAAAATTTTATGGAGTCCATTTTCATTTGCACCTTTTTCGAGCAGGTACAATTAGGTAGGTAGGTACCTTATGGATGGAATGTCATACTCATAAATGAGGTTTCATTTACCTGTTTGTTAGCATAAATTGTGTGTTCCCTATTATTCTATCTGGCAGTGGACGACATCTGGCTGGCATGATGATTTTTTACCGTGTTGTATTTCAAAAACACGTGAGTTTACATTGAAATAGGTAATTAAAACGTGTCTGCGAGTTACTACTTCAAAAAAAAAGTCTGCATAGGTACTTATCTCAAACGAATAGTACTGTTTTTTTTTATAAACGTCGTTCCACCGCGGTATTCCGCAGTGATTTCGCATATTTCAAGTGGGTGAGAGTTAATCAGTAAACAATAAATCAAAAGTAAAAGTCGGACATCTTCACACACTTCAGATAATGATATCATGTTATCAGATTTAATCTATACTTACTTAATATTATAAAGCTGAACAGTTTGTTTGTTTGTTTGCTTGATCGCGCTAATCTCAGGAACTATAATTATAGGTCTTTGAAAAAATATTTCAGTGTTAGATAGCCCATTTATCGAGGTAGGCTATCATACTCACATAAACCGAAGCGAAGCGAGGGCGGGTCGTTAGTACCTAAATAAAATAGTAGTACCTACTCGTAAGCAAACAATCGATTTAATAGAATACAAACAGTGGGTAATTCAGGTGGTTAGTACCTAACTACCGCAGACATTTAACTATCACAGAGTTAATCAGCAAAAATCATAAACCTACTTCGATATTCTGTGAGAGGGATTCCTACAAATACCTACATGTGAAGTAATTATAAAATTTTGCACCTGTCGATGTTACGCACTTGCAATTATATATTAAATACCTATTATTACTTTAACTGGGAATCGCATTATGCCCAAGCGCATTTCATTCACTCCACGCGGTGTCATAAAAAGCATCGTATCAATTCCTTCGTAATTACGAGTATGTTGATTTTATTAACAAATTAATGACTGAAGAAAATAACAGTGTTTAATTTGACGCCATATCTTCGGCACGTTAGATGTGAAGGGACAGCAACAAGGCGGCCAACAAGCCATTGTTTGCAAATCGCAACAAGGAGCGTGCACTTATCCCGTCCCGAACCAGCGGGAGGGACGCATAATGCAAAACACACAAGTGTGAAAAGGAAGGCAGGTGACGTGGTTGCGCTACAAGAAACATTTATTTGAGGTACGCACCGCGTCGATAGATGGCAAATTTTATAGCCCAATTTAATAATATACCTCCCCCTTTGAATTAAACGAAGTCTGGAGTTTGCTTGAGTTTTCCCAACGTGCCTGCGACGTTTATTGAATAAATAAAAAGTGGACTTTAGCTGAATATAAAGAGAGCGTGTTTCGAGGATCCGCCGCGTGAGAGGCGGTAGTTTTTGTCCCGAACGCCTACGAAGCCGCGCGGCCATGTTTTGTGCTCGTCTGAGCGAAACTGTAATACCGTCAGATTCTGTCACCAAACAATATTTAGTGGGATGTTTCTTGTAGCATCCGACAGATAACCAGATTATGTTATAAGGCACCAGAAAATAATGAAATACACATTGTGACTTAAAAGTTTGTATGGTGGTGGCGACACTATAATACTGAACTTTACCCTACTTGTCACTATTTGATACTCATATTTTGTTTTCTTTTTGTGTTATATGGATATTCTTATCTTAATTCTTATACGAAAGAAAAATAATAATAGAACATAAATGAATATAATTTTACAGTAATTTAATTTGACTTAAATATACAGAGATATTATTTGCCAGTAAGATATTATAAAGTTTGTTAAAGAAGCAAACTACCTGGCTACCTGGGTAAATAGCCATATACAAAGGTAGCAACTTATTTATTTACTGGGTGTGCATCCAGGTATTTACTTGAGTTATACAAGTACGTGGCTTTATTGGGCTTTATTGAGTATTTGCCGGCCGCTCATCTCTAGTCGGGACACAATTATATTTTGCTCGTAATGGCCATCTAGAGAAGCTAAGATTGATATCTTAAAAGTCTGAAATAAAGAGGAAACTAACAAAAGTAACATTTCCGTGATGCTGAAAACAAACAATGAGGGGGAAAAGTGTCTGCGTTACCGTGTTGCTAATTCCGGCAGACGTCCAGGACGTCCGGCGGACGCGGTGCGACGGGACTCGATCCGGCACCGGGACGGGATCCCGGACGATCCCCGCCGCTGATTCCCCTGGACAGGGAAATCTTTAACGTTTTTCCGGGCAAAAAATCTTCGCATAGAAATCATACCGCATTTTATCAGATCCTAAGCAAGTAGTCTGACTTAATGTGATCTAACTGAAAAACAGTACATAAGTAATGTCCTAGGAAAAAAAAGTTGATAGCATATTTTCCACACTCTCGTTTGTTTATCTTGTAATGATGAAACTAAAATGACTGCGGTTAAGTAAGACCCGAAGACATTACTTTATTCTGCCTGAAAATCTGAGGTCACATAATGCTGTGGTCACGTTGCAGACTTTTTTCGCCTAATAACCATGCCTTTGCACTTTCAACTTTCACTAGTCAGTGTTCTGGTATATTAGCGTTGAACCTTAAAAAACATCGATTTATTATTGCGTGCGTTAACTCAAAATTAAAAATGACCGAGTCTGATAATCAAAGTGAAGCCGTATTGTGTAAAACCCCGACACAATGTCTTTGCGTGGTCGCTAATTGATTTAACATGTTCGTGTGCGGTGCGCGCTAACAAAAACAATGCTCACCGAGTTGTTATTATGATTGCTACCGAGTATTATTTGGTTAGCTGAGTACCGATATGCTGCTACGTGTCTGGGCCGCGGTCTCTTTGTCACTTAGTAGAGCGTTTCAAAATCATTCAATATTTACACGGAGCTTCCTAAAACTAATGCGATCCGTAGACATCTTTGTTTGTACAAAACAACTACCAGCGGTAGTACTTTGAGTTCTTGAATTAATTATCGATTTGCTTTCATTTTAAAAGTTTGCAAGGCCAGTGGTAATGTAGTTTGTTGATAAGTGAAGATAGGGCGCCTAGTTTAGAATTAATTATAATAAATCGTTCGGTGTCGGCGTCACGTAATCGCGTCCAGAAGTCGGACGGACGTCGGGTAGTCGACGCAAATTAGCGAGTGCGCGCCGCGATAGCGCTGTTTATACAAACAGACGCGGCGTAAGCTATGAACTTAGCTTTTTATGGTAATTGATAACTTTACATTTGATTTCAGTCTTCCACTCAGGCTCAGTCATTTGGTTTCAGTTCCACTTGTTCGAGGCCCTAAAATGCCCTTTACCTCTAGGTACTTACGCTCAATGTGAAATATAAATTTGCTAAGTCTACGTTTTTATATCCTCAAAGTTTTATTATTATAACGCCTCATTATTTTCAGACTGCAAGTTTCTATTTATGTCATATAAGGTCACGTGGGAGTATTCTGACAGAGGGGTAAATAATTCATGATTTTTTTTTCAAGAGTCGTAATCAAAACATTTTAAATCAATTTTTGCCCCCTTTCATAGTAGTTTAAGTACCAAAATTTATATAGAAGGAGCAAAAATTGTATAAGAACGTTTTATTCCGTTAACATCTTTAAATGACGCAATACCTTCTGTCGGAATAACTCAGCCTGACACATACATAACCTATAATATATAAGACTAATATAAGTACCTATTCGATTGTAGGCAGAATGCGGTATTGAATATTGTAACAGATTTTAATTTGTGCTCTTTGTGATGTTAATTGATTAAATACTTTTATGGGTTCTTGAAGGTGAAGCATAAATGAATTAATCAATGAACCTAATGATGTTATGTACCTATGACCGTTTATGATTTTTAAGTATAAAAAGCTTCGTATCACTAAGTATAATTAGCTAGACGTTTTAACAATATCGTATCTTCTTAATAGCTTATTTCTTATTACACATTATTTTTTAGAAATTCTAATTAGAATAAAGGAATTATGTAATCGTACTTAATAGAACCCGTATTAATTATTCTGAGCATTAATCTTTTTTTTTTGTTGGAGCAAGAAAAATGTTTGAACATAATAATGTACTTAGGTACAAATCTTTTTAAAAGAGACCACTGTAAAAAAAAAGTACTCATTTTAAATTTTTTGATAGTTATTGCTATCTACAATAATATAGGTATAGGCACTTACCATGGTTACCAACAGTAGCTACCTATTAACACGCAACCTCTTTTATACTTGGGCCGCCGGCGTCGCGTGGCTGCGCATCTCTTGTTCTAATTACGAGCGCCGCCCCATGAAGCTTGAAAACCTACCATAAACTCCTCCAGGTACTCATTTTGTGCAAAGCGAGAGGTAGCTACAGGAAAATCATCGACTCTCCCTTTCACTCAACGGGAAATTATCGCTGCAACGCTAACCTGCCCCAGATAGCTGTATAATTGCCCTTTCACCCCTTTCTTTGCTCATTTATATTCAGGGTAGCATCTTTAAGTGGTTTATACAAATCGTGCTACACGATTATGCGCCTTTAAATGCATAGAAATAGGTCACGCTTATGAATTTCAACTTTGAATTTTGTGAATTTTATGATAATGGAAACTGACAATAGACTCAACACAATGCGAGCGCTGCTAAGCAATAATCAAGAAAGCTTGTTGCTCGAACGTGCCAGTTTTCCGGTAACGTTTTTGTTATCACTTCCTACTATTATCGGTTCGCAACGCAGCAAAGACTGGCCCTTAACTAATGTCTCCTTTTGTAACCGAGGGCCGGTTTAATCAGTTGTTTATATTATTGCTTGCGACCGGGCGATTTAATCGTTGCTTTACCGTTTCTCATTGTATCGTGGAATAGCAGCGAACAGGAGTGAGATAGAAAATTTATAGGGAAACAGAGCCGCCTGCGTGCGATATTTGTTTAGGGTTAAGAGATTCGGCTGTGCGTAGAGTTAAACGATAAACAAAAGCTGCGTTGCCGCAAACTGCTGTTTGTTTAATTGTACATGCATGATAACGCGTTGACGACCCGGCTTCCGAAGTTTTGGAGTTTCAGGGAGGATTAATGTGGCGTCCGTTAACTACATATGAGGCGGCTAAATGGAATATAGGGGCTTGGGAGAAAAGTGTAAGAGGAAACTTCTGGGGTGGGTAAATTTCCATTGCTGGTGACTAGAGGGATTGTGTCGCTTAAAACTTCATTTTAATGATTGTTAAGCCGTGATACCTGACGTTACTGGTAGTTACTGCGAAGTTAAATAGGACTGGTTTGGCATCCCTGTGGCTAGAAGTTTTGTAGGCTAAAGATCTATCAAATATTTAGTAACATAGCTATGTGGCGGGCAAAGGAAGCGATGGCGAGACTTACTTAACTCTTTCGGTTATAATTAGTAGGAGACTATCCAAGTTATAGACGCGTGAAGGAACGGGAGGTAGGTATTTATTGTCCCTTGACTTCCTGATAATATTTTAATTACGCAAGTGTCTTTCTGTCTGTTATTTAGGGCTTGTTTACGGAGACGCGGGGCGTCACGCGTGGCGTGCGACTAGGCGTCGCGTGGCGCGTCAGGCGTTTTTTTCTTTTACGTGCAGCCGCCCGCGTCATCACACGCGCAAATTAAAATATATGGCATTGCACGAAGTTGTTTATGAAGATGCGGGGCGTAGAGAGTAGCGGATGCGGCAGCGGGCCCTCGAGAGTGTAGCGATTTTCAAACATAACTGCGGTTACCGCCGTTATTGACGCGTGCGATGCTGTGTGTGACGCGGTGAGGACATCTGCGGGCTCCGTCGCAAGTAACGCTATATTCAAAACAAACACGTGTAAAATCGCTCTCCTTAAACGTTTTCATACAATGCCCAACGCAAAATGCAACGCCCTGCTTCTCCGTAAACAAGGCCTTACGCTTTCATTTGCAGCCAAACCGTTTTTTTTTGAGAGAGGACATAGGATATTTTTTATTCAACATATTTTTATAGCTTTCGAGAGAAAATTGAACAACGATTTTAAAATTTCGTAATAGATAATGGGTAATTAGGTGGTAACTATGTTCCACTGAAGTCTATTTGTACAAGGTCTGTCAGTGGTTGGTGACATCCTGCTCGCGCGCCGCCGCGCCCGACGCATCTACATTAAGATAATCAAATGTCCGTACGTTCGTTAGTTAATTAAACACGATACGGCCGTCGATCGCTCCGATTAATGGCATCAATTAAGTTAATCAACTCCTTGCAGATTTACGTCCGTCCGCGACACGACAACCGTTTTAGGACCGTCATCACGAAAAACTTCCTTGTTTTACCAAGGTGTATCTTCAGTCATTCGCACAATTTTTGTCCGATTAATAATACGTTTTTTTGGTGGCACTGGTATTTTACAGATATGTGAAAAACAGTGTTTGGCTAAACAAGAGTTTTATAAGCTTTAGTACCAATTTCACCATGCGATGTTAAATTTAACAACGTTACTCGACTGTTAGGTCATATATTTTGACAACTGTTAAGGCTCTAATCGTCTGTTAAGTGGTTAACATCGTTTGGTGAAATTGTTATTTATTAAAGGTACGAGGGTCATGCCAAAAGAAATTAGATACTCCATGCTCATTTGTTTGATATAATCATACCTACTGTGCGGCGGTACGGAACTCTCGGTGCGAGAATCCGACTCACACTTGTCCGGTTTATTTAACCTCTCTTGGAGCAGGTACAATCATTATTTTTATTCATATTAATATTCTTCTGAAACATTATTACTTAATTTCGATGCCCTACTGAGTTAACTTAACATTTCTCTACTCTTAATGACGATATAACGACATTATAGAATCCCCATCAGAATAAACTTCTTGAATACTATACTTAAAATAGCCTGGTACATAATATGATTCTGAAATTGATTTGCGTTACTCGACGAGATAGTCGTTAAAGGCTTGATTGTTTGTTGTTTCTAACACCATTACTGAAAATTGGTTTGCAATTTTAGTTAAAGCGAAACTAGTCAAATGAGGCACTAACGGTGAGAAATTCCCTTGTCACATAATGCCGGTACTTTACCTAGCTGGTTTGGCGAACGCGACGCACACACATTCTCTAATTCCGTCCATTGAATTCAAATTGCAGAGTAAAATGTTCAGCTCTGTGTCCAGCCGTGTATCGGGACAAAGCGCTTAGCTAATAACTTAATGCCTCTGGGAACTAGCATCTGCGTTGTGGCATTCGCTGCAAGCTATCCGCGCGCGTTCAAAATATCATGCCATACCTCAGTTTAACTTATTGGCTCGTGTATATTATGCGTTTGAACGTTCGCTTACCGATTTCTTTATAGCCTTTCCACGACGAAAAGCGTTAGTTGAGTGTGATTGAATTGGCTCCGCTGCACCATTTACCCGCGAGTCATGAATATTCTGCATGTGCAACACATGCGTAGAACCTTGCCCGCTCCGTTCATAGGTTTCATTTTACGCTATTCAACTGTTTAGCGCTAGGCAATACTGAGTGAATTGAAACGTGGTAATGACCATTGTAGGCACCTCGTATAAATGCTCTTATTTGTATCGAAACGTGCTTGAGAATATTACGTACGTCCTGTGCCGGGTCGACTAGCGACTAGGAATGCAGTTAGCTGAACTTGAGTGCTTAGACTAAGTGTTTTATATGTTTAATACACTTTGAAAATACATGGGTGAATGCGAAAACTAAGAAGGTAATTGGTAGTTCTGACCACGTTCAGAACAAAGAAACGAAGGGAAGTTAACGTAGAGGGAGAAAAAACATATTGTTATTGTGCACTGGCTTGCTGAAAAGAAAGTAAACCGTTTACAAAGCTGATTGTTCATGTGTTTGCCAGTGTTTTGTTCACATTTACTTTTATACTTAGCCTATAAATTGGTTTAAAACTCCCTGACGATTAAGAAATTTAACTTATTAAGAGTTACAGACAGTTATTAGAAGTACTTATAGTTAAGTTGCTTTTTCTAACGGAAACTTTAAATAATAATGTAACAGTGTTTTTTGTTATTGAATCCCACTTGAGAATGTTCTATTGTTTTTTAGCGAACAGTCCGAACCTGTTAATCTACACAGACGCGTTCGAAAGCAATGTTAGCTCTAACAGCATCCGGAAATGTGCTTTATTTTTCTGTTTTCCCCTCGGTGTTGCTGCGACTACATATTGGCAGGAAAGTAGGGCTGATAAACTGAAAGAAAACAAGGATGGTGCGATGGAACTTGCAATTGTTATAACGTTTTTAATACAGTTTTAGCTGTCAAGTTTTACCCTCTTATTTAAGTACGCAAAATAGTTAATAGTTATAAACAAAAAATACATTTAATAAAATAAAATAAGATTATTCATTTATGATTAAAGGAGTACGTGTTTATGAAAATCGTAAGAAGTATCAAGTAAAGATTATTTATAGGTACTAAATTTATTAGAAGCAACTTATAATTGATAATTTTACCATAAACAAACTTATATTCAATTTTACAAACCAATTTATCCATCTGGTTTAGTTCCTATTGAAATGAACCTCAGACTTTTCCTAAGTGGTAATATACCAGGCATCATGATACAAAAGTATCAACCGTGCAAAAAACCATCTGCGAAGCTTTTAGCGAACGCCACTTCAAAGCGGTCTCGTCTCGCGGAGCAGATCATTTCACTTGCACTGAAGCCTTATTATTCCCTGAGCGTTTCTTTTGTCCCGGGAGATATCAATCTGCGGAGGCAGACGCCTACGGCTCCGGTCTTCACCTAGGTGTAATTGCGATACCGTATACGGAGAAACTGGTCTCAATACTACACACAACTAATGCCCATCCAGAGAACGTGTCGCACCAAGTCCGTATAACTGCCAATTAATTGCCGATACCAACCGTAGTCGTCGAGATACCGAAACTATAAATTCAATTCAAGTTTCGATGATATAGCCATATATCTTGGTGGTTCAACGTTGTTTTCGTTTTTTGCCTTAAAGAGTTAATCTCAATTTTTCCTGCGTGAAGCTAATTACGCTCATCACTATTTTGGATCATTAAACTCCTCAATTTTTCCAAATTCCAAAATCACGCATTGCAAGCTGACATTTTATATTATTTTATGCAAAAATCGCCTTGATTTTTATTTTTACTAGCTATAAAAGCTCTTTATGCAATAGTATATGCAGGATCATGCAGGAGTCTCCAAAAAATCCACGTTCACATTAATCCCGTTCTGTTTCAGTTTTTGAGGCGTCAGTTGCATGCAAAAAACGTTTCGCATGTACGTTCGCGTGACGTATGCATTTACATACAAAACCTCGGCATGACCGGTCCAGAGATAGCATGGCATATCTAATCGGGATTGGACGCCTGTCAATCAAGGGACGCATGCACGGGCGAAACACATATCTGACTCGGGCTACTGATTTAAAGATCGATTATCGCATTAGCACGATTATCTTCTATGCTTATTCGTCTAAGAATTGGTTTTGGTATGTGAAATTTTTATTGTTTACATGTCTGTTACTTTTTGCATTTGTAGGAAGTATTAAAACATAACCAAATTCATAAAAAAAAATACAAAAGTTCACGGTATTAGGGTTAAATACAGATACTTTTACGTGGATATGGATGCAACAATAATTATGTAGAGGTAATAGCTTATTGATATGTTAGGTGAATGAATTAGTTATACTAAATATTAAGTACTTATTGGATACTTTTGGAAGGCTAGTTCTAGTGTTTTAAGTGATTTCTGAGCTGTATAATCTCGCTTGGTTAAACAAAGCTTGAAGTATTTTTTTCATTCGCCGCCACTAAAGCCAAGCTAAACTTGAAAGTTAGTTCACACAGACACCAATTTACTACCCTTTACCGCTTCTCTCATGCATAAAACAAAGATTTGTCTTTTTGAACACGACCAGTAATTGAACGTCCTCTCTCGAACAGATATTTTCACTGCGATAGATTTTACGCTACAACTGAATGTCCAGTCTGCCATTCACTCCGTCGCGCTCCGTGCAAATTCGAACCCTTTTGAAAACCAAATCGTACGTTTAGAGTGCTATCTTTCTCACTCTTCCATGTGTTGTTAGGGATAGACTGTGAAATTGTAATGTTTTTTATGTGACATCCATTTGGCTTACAATGTGGCAGTTGCACACGGATGTCGCTCTGATATTGTTTGACTAATGGCTAACTGTAAACGCGGTGCCCACTTTCCATATTGAAGTTTTGACATATGCTTTTGTTTGATTTGAGCTATGCGGTGGGAAATAAAGTAGATAAGTTTTACTGCCGGGATTTGATCACTAGGTATATAACTGCCATTGTGAGTACAATTTCGTTCATACTTTTATGAAATGTCACAATAAGGGCAAGTAGACTACGCTAGTCTGTTACTATAACGTTACCATAAACGTGTGAACTGTGGCATGCTAGTCAATCTAGAGCACAAGTAGGTGATGCAATATTTAGTTATAGTTCAAAAATAATAATGAATAGGTATCATAGGAAAATGTTACAAGCTCTAGGCTTGTACTATGGGTAGTAGGCAATGATATAAATACTTATACTATAGAGAACTGAAACATATATTTTAATACATTGAAAAGATCCATGACTCAGGAACAAATATTCGCGCTCATCATACAAATATCTGCCCTTACTGGGATTTGAACCCAAGACCCCTAGCTTCGTAGGCGGGGTCACTACCAACTAGGCCTGCGCATCCTCAAATCGGTCGTCGGCGTTATTTTGGTTCTTAATTTAGTAACATACAATATTTTGATGTTACTCAACAAATATAATGACCCATTTTCGTAAATTACTAATTGAACTATTGCTTCACTTGAGTTTTGTTTTGTTCCAAACTTGGCATTCGAATAAGATTCTAGCGATTCAAGTCCCATTTCTCCATTTCGTTTAATATTCGTGTCCACATTGCATATTTTGTGGACAGCGGAGCGGCCGCCGCGTATTCCGATAAGCCTTCTGATTTACGACTTATAAACCGTGACACTTCCGCGGGCTTAGCTGGCAGATTTACACAATACCGACTATTCCGCACTACTGTGGTGGTATTCTCTTATACAAGTTATGCAGTAAATCCGAGCTTGGCCGATCGAAGTAGCCTATGTTACACCCTTCGGCATTGTTGGATCCTACGGCGATTCAGGTCTGAGTCCCTGATGCAGTGTAGCGTTGGGAACAGGATAGACATAGACAAAGATCCTTGTACGATTGTAGCTTGCGGTCGGGTTAAGATCGCCTTCGATACGTAAGAGAATAACACCACAGGTTAACCATTCACTGCATCCATCGTTCCTCATCCCGCAGACCTATTCATTACTTAATTCGTGTGCCTATTTACGACCGCCGTAAAACATGCGCTCTAAATGACTTTAATGTTTAAAAGCACTACATATTCGACGATGATCTGCAATCGTAAGAGACGGAGGCATACATTAAAGTATAACGGAATATGCGGTATAGTGAGAACACTTAATTGCGTCCTAGGCAACATTTGTGGTATATGCAGACAGCCCATTATATTGAAGACAGGTTTATACCTGATTTTGTATTATTGCACGGTAAATTCGAGTACCGATACCGAAACTGGTTAGAAGCAGTATTTGCTAAAAAATAAATCGTTTCTTGATTGTGTTGTTCTGGTTTTTGGTTCCAAGATTTCAAATATTTCTAGTACTGACAAAGAAATAGAACTCAAGCGGTCCGATGCATATTATAGACCACATTCTTTACAGAAACAACAGGTCCGTGCTTTTACTATATGTTATATATTTTATATATTTGCATAATTTATTAAGCGTTAGGTAAAGTTTACTTACTTGTTTTTGCAAGTTACTCAAATATATCATGATTGGGCAGGGCATAATAGTAAAATAACAGACTTGTAAAAAAACAGATATTTTGATGCATAAAAATGTCGTTTCAAAGGCTAATTAAAGTTACACAGTCATTTTCTAATTTTAATTACGCTTTTCTTGAGTGTTATAATGTCTCGAAGGGTCTCGGCGAAGTGCTCGTCATCAAATTCGCAAACGCGCCGAACCTTGTTCGGTGCTCTCTGCTAATATTTGCTGGCATCTGAGGAATATCGCGCGAACGTAAAAACGGGCGAGATTAGCGACTTACCTAATGTAATGGAAAATACTTCAAAAGGCGCTCGTTTATAAGCCTGTCTTGTGAGATGTAATGTAAGGCGCTGAAATACAGAGTTGGTTTTGTTCGCGTATTGATTTTTTTGGCGCTTTGGGCGTATCTAAGCAATATCAAGTTTTAAGGTTTTTAAAGCGGTAATTCTCGTTAAATCCAATAAAGTTTCCATCAGCGTCACTTCAAGCTCTTTCAAATTGTGCTGAAAAATATTGCTTCCCGTATTCCCTTCCTACTAGCTATGGCTGGTTCTAGCCATATATTCATTTTGATATTGTTATAAACAGACAAGTAAATAACCCACAATTTAAAATTATCTGTTATTCTATTTATTTATTATAAATAAACTTGATAATTATAGGCAATAAACATAGATATACCTTGTTCTCCAAAATCAACGAAACGTTTACGACCAATCCGAAACAAATATAAACTAATCGCCATAATAATGATAAAGCCATAGACGATGCTGAACCATTGTTATGTGTAGAATATACGAAATGATTGTGAAATAAAGGTAATAATTACGCCTAGTTTGTTTTATACGCAAGTTCCCTTCTTCGACGTTGCAAATATTTACCAAGACCGGTACCGGTGTTATATTGAAGGGAGTCATGTCTGAATTTAATATCGTGCGAGTGGTGTAAATCTTTGATAATATTAATTTGCGACGCGACAATGGCCTTTGACGGAAAATATCCGAGTGTTGCACCTTCATACCAATACGGTATTGCTACTTGACATGAATAACATATAAAAAAAAACAAATAAATTCGCTGACAGATCAAACTGAATCAGATTTATATTCGTAGTCAATCAATTTCGACAACTAATCTTTATCGTCTTGTAAAAGCATTTGGTAAAATTTGATGTTAGCGTGTGTCTTCGAAAAAATTTATCCTTTTGTAACGTCAAAATCCCTTATATGTTTCCTAACCTTGTTTAAATGGAATCTGACTAAGACCACACAATAACTGCTAAACTTGGTTATACCCTGGCTAAAACTTAGAGGCCGACGTCGTAGTAGAAATCTACATGGAACATTTGCTATTGCAGTAAACGATATAATCATGTAATCATGTAATCATTTGTTGTTTCTATTTCTATTTCTATTTCTATTTCTATTTCAAATGTCACCTGTCTTGGATTTGAGGTTACAATTTGCACTGATATGATTTGGTGTCAGTATTTACTTCTTAGCCTACATTTACTATAGCTCGCTATTGTTTGCTGTTCGATTTGCTAAATACATTTGAGAAATTATTTTAAGCGTTATTAGATTTATATGAATGAGTATTACTCGTATTAGATACGTACTAATCAGTTTAAAGAACCAACATTTCCATTTGTTATGTTTTCTTTTCTGATATGGTGAAATCCTTCTTAATTGTCGCCGATAATCTTCTACTGAGCTCCTCATTCGCGCTCGCCCTTGATTGTCACAGCTCTATAGGCGTGCGAGATCTGCGATTTGCCTGGCGGCCTGTCCGGGCCCGTCGCTTGCCTGACGTGCTGATTTACAAGGCACAACCTCTTTTTTGCCCGTGACGACGGCGACTGCGCAAACGATGGAGACGTACGCGATGCGCCGATCTGATTTCGGCATCTTTAAACCGGTCGAACCCTTGTATCGCGCTTACAGGTGACACACAATAAAACTTCGATAGTAGCAATATTCAGCGCGGTTTCGTAGAAATCAGTCTGCATGTTTACGTACGAGTATAGTCAAGTTTTTTGTCTCTTTTTAGTTCTGCTATCCTATAGAGACAACTGATATTTTCATCACTCACTCTCTAGCAAGAGTATCTTTACAGATAGATGCATCAACTTTGATGTTATTTTCTTTTATATCCGATTTATGCAAACTAAGATATAGCTAGAACTTCCTTATTATGTGCCATTATTAGGATATTCATGACCGTAATAACATAACGTTACGTAATTAGTTCAACGTCAAGTGGAGTATGAACTGATTAAGTAAACAATGTTGACGATGCAGCGTTCATTTGTGTAGCGATGAGATTGTGCGTCCGATAGGTATGCCAGTTAACTACAAGTGTTTACCTTCATGGATGCTTAACAATGAATTTAATTAGATACTTATTGCTTGTTGCTCTTGCTCTTTTTATTACTTTTTAAAACCTTCACCTACGTCAACGGAATGCTACTCCCTTTTTCTTGCTAAGCTAGCCAATTAAGTATATGCGGCGTGCAACCATTGTACGATAAAATGGCAGCGAGATATGTGTCCGCGATACGTTTATTCAGATATCTTAAGTGTCAAGATGGATAAAATCGACGAAGTGTAGTGGCCGGCCGCGCATGAGTGATCCACTTTTAAACGGCCACTTACGGCGACCGCGAACAAATTACCTAAAAGAACGACGGCTGCCTTTACTCCATTGCGACTGACTAACTAAGGCAGTGTTCGGAGTTTAACTTTTTAAAGGCACTCCTACTTGACTTGCGTGAATATAAATAGTCAATAATAGTATATTATTAATGAATGGCCGAATACATTGGCTAGAATATGGTGCTTAAAAGGCGATCAATGAAACTTTGAAAATTTATTCTGTTATCAAATGGCTTATTATTACAAGCAGACAAATGCCAAGAAAACGAAGATGCCAGGAAAAACTGAAGTTGCATCCGTCTTCGAATAGATAGATGATGATGGTTCGTCCTTAACGAAATTTCTATTGCACTCGATGTTATCCGATGTTGAAAGTGGATCTTTCAAAAGATGACTTGAGTATGTTCGTACCTCTAGTGCATTGTATGGTCATATTGGTCATTGTAAAACAGTCCCAAGCTGCCATCACAGTGAAATCCTCAGTATTTTTTGCTTGGTAGCGATTACAGTACGGCGCTCTGCTCACTTAGAAGCGGGTTGGGTTGGGTTACGACTAGCTTTATTGGCATTCAGCCGTACGTACATAACCAGGGCCGCGGACGTTTTGTAAAATATCACTTGCCTTTAGTGTGAAATGTAAAAATTGGCACATGGTAATATCTTAGAAATTTCAACTGACTAACATACAACGTATTTACATACGAGCTAGAATTTCTTATGCTGTGGGCAAGATAAAGTAACATAGTTTTACAAGTTTTGCTCCAAGCAGGGTTTAATCCCACAGTATTTGTGACAATTTATTTTTGCAAAGAATGGAATGCAATATAGAAGAATTAGGTAGCCGTATCCAGCCAATCTTAATACACAGTGTTGTCCAAATAGTAAGAAGTCCTAAAACCAATTAGAATTGGTCTACGATAAAAAAGTTTTACGCTCTAGGTGACTAAGATTGCAATCAGTCTATAAATCTATCAAATGAGCTTCAATTATAATACAAAAAGCGAATAAAACATCCATATGAAATTATGACAGTTATGAACTGGCAGTCTGTAACATCAGAGGTCCATCGGGCGTACTCATAAATTAAAAGCCATCATATTTGTTTTTGGAACGAGCAAGTAAATAAAATTCCAATCGGCGGAGCGTAACTTGGCGCGGTGGTACGTAATCAACAGTTTTATTCGGCGATTCCGCTGCCTTGATTTCAAGCCTCATCCCTGTCGCGGATCGAGCTCGTTCTTCATTTGAATATCTTTCGCCGCGGATTCTTTGTTGATGCTGATTAAATCCAACATATAAGTACGTTATTATTGCTTGTTTTTATTGAGAACGCATTCCGTTGCTCATTTGCCTTAAGAACTTAACGTCAATGGAGAAAATATAGTTTAAATAATTGCACTTATTTTAACTTTAACGATTTTGAAATCCTAATTTATGCTTTTATTGGTACCTAACAAAACGAGGCTCCGTCCAACGATTCCGTCCGTACATTCATATTTAAATAATTTAGATTATCTTATCTTTTTCTTGCCATATAAACTCAGAACGAGATCATCTCTGTTCCAGTTTGTCAAACCCGAAGACAAGTCTAGTTAAGGTGGAGGGCAGTAATTAACAGGCGAGATCAACAAGCCGCTCATGCTAATGGGGCCTTTCCACGTCAAAGGGCTAAAAGGCGTCGGAGCGCGTCTGTCCGAATAATGGGCGAGTTGTAGTGCCCTCCGCTCGCGACCTGCACACCCTCGTCAAACACAAGTCGATTAGCCTAAAGTGAATAACGGACGCCAGTTTTTAAACATGTGGTCAATTGATTGTCCAGTTTAAAAAAAAGTGTGAGATCGTGAGCCATCTAAGATGTTATTCGTTACGGTTTCAGAGGTGTTTGAGGAAGTTAATATAGCTTTGAGAAAAATATCGTTCAACGAAACAGAATTTTCATCTATTTCTAGCCTAAAAACAGTGACTACTTACATGAGTCAGGCATCACGTAATCAAAATCAGTGCATTAGTGGATTATTAACCAAACATTACTTTCTGATACAGTATGTAAAACCAGTTTATTTTTATTGCATTAATTTAACCCATTTTGATAAATTAATGCTACTTAAATAAAGCCTTACCAAACAAAATGATTACTTAAGTAAATAACGGAAGTTTGATAAAAATGTGTTTTTCAGCGCTGTCCTTAACCGACCGATTTCATCTCTTATAATATCAATCTAATCTAGCTTTATATAATGCTAGACTAACCGCCTGTTTCACAATCGACAAGTAAAGGATATTTGACGGATAAGTTTAGCCCTTTCTTTGTCGTACACTTGAAAATAGACAAGGAGAGAGACAACTTTATGTGACAGATAAATTTACTTGTCGATTGTGAAACAGGCCCTTAGTAGTATCATTGTAGTATTAAATATGGTTAAAAAACGACTGACTGCTGAGTTTCTTGCGGCGTTTCTTCTCGGCAGTGGTCTCCTCTTGGGAAGCGCTGGTAGATTCTTGACGTGTAAAAGTGCCCGTGCGGCCTACTTACTGAATAAATATATTTTTTGTTTATCAGAAAATATGTTAAGTTTTTGATAAACTAAAACTTAAAACATTAAAACGCAAATGCTTAAATGTAATCTTTTGAATTATACTTTTAAATAACTCATTTAACGTTTCTTATTATTTTGTCTAACGTATCTACTTAATGCTAATGTATGTATTGCATTAGCATCATCGAGCATTTATATTTACCATGGCGAATAACCTATTACTACCGTTCGATCCAGCCGACTTCATCATCAGCTCAGAGGGCCCAGACAAGATGCACTACGCTAGCAAGTGTTTCTCTTCGTTTAGTTTTAAAGTTTTTTTTTTGTTTTTTTAGTTTTTAAACCAATCGCGGCACTGGTAGATGACGTGATACGAAAAGTCACGTGATTAGTTAGCGGCATCTTGTCTGGGCCCTTAGCTTCTAGATGCCACCCAATTTTATTGCTAGAAATGTACCAGAGTTTGTTTAATAGTTTCTTATTCAAACTACTAGTAGAATTAGACAAAAATATAATAACATTAGGAAGAGATGAAAAAAATTATTGATGCTAAAGCTAAGGTTTTCTTTTTACTTCATGAAATACGGTGTTTAACTACGTATTCATCAGCATCCTTCAAAGGAACTATAGCATATTATTTAAATAATATATCATGTTATAGAAACGATGGTTGCAGAATAAACTTCTTTTAAACATTTTTTGTTAGTTTAGGTCTACCCTAATCTGCGGCACGAGCCCAACTCAACGTGGAATGACAGTGTGACACGGCTCAAGGTTCTGTGAGCATTATAAAACGCTAATTAACACATTACATATTATAATGAAGCGTATCAAGATATTAATTGACAGCCTAATAAAATCGTCTTTAGCTTCTCAAAAAAGTGCGTGGGTTCCTACCTTTTGATTGATTATATCAGTTGGTATGCTAATTGATTGTAAATTAAATGAAGACACGACTTTTATTTGTTAATGCCTTGGTGTATCCTGACTAACAATGATACTGAGTAGAATTGTTCTAAATCCTTATTGACTTTTGTGTATGATTAATGGACTAACAAATGTTTTTTTGCCGTTATCTAAACATATCGCCGTACAATACTGTATTTTGAGTATGACAATTCAACGATTCATATTTATTTATACCTATCATGACTTAAAGGCCTTTTAGACATTGTGGCAATATTTTTAAAGTACTCTAAACGTCCCGCTTGATACGTATGAATATAAAATCAAACTATAAAATTTTAGGCCTAAATCGTTTTTGTTGAAGCAGAATTTATCATGGCATCGTAAACCAGACCGCCTGTTATTAAGTGACAAATCGTCCAACTTACTCGCGATCAAACTCATAAACTCACAATAATCGTCGAATTATACGATAAAAGAAATATTTGTTTAGCATAATCAATATTTACACGAGAATTGTATAAACTTTGATGTCTATTCAAAGATTTATTATATTTCTACAATTGTTACGTACCTATTATTTTCTCAATAAGTACCCTTACCATGAGTTACAATTACCGTCGAATGCCTTATAGAGTGCGAGGGACAGAGTATTCGACTCGCTAGCGAGGACGGTAATTTAACCTCATGATAAAGGTATCTATACTTCAAATCTTTTACCAGTCACTGCTTCGAAGTGTAGAAATAATAACAAAGACATATTCAATTAGCAATTTTTGATATGAAACTCTTGTCTGGGTGTTGAATTATTAAATTTTAATAGGCACTCCGTGCTCCATAGTTTTTCACCGACTGTTTGAGTAATTAGCAATCGAATGGACGCGCGAATTCAATTGTTGTGTTTGTCAATTCAATTGTTAATTTCTCATCGGAAAGGCGCGCCTGCGAGTACTCGTATTGTTTCAGTTTATCCGTTTAAAAATTAATACACCCGGCTTTTGTTAAATAATTTTCAGATTGTAAAAATGTATACCCATTTTAATAAAATCTGTAATTCTGACAGACAATTTATATTTGGTTTTTATATGCCGATAATTTTAAACGGGAAACGATTACTGGGACGTTACGGGGTTTCCTGGGATGAGAGCTCTTTAAGAATGCAACGCCTATCGCTCCAATGATTTTCGCTACATTAATCTTGTCCACTAAGTTGCCCTCTTGGTTATTTATTATTAGTACATTCGCGAAATATACCTTTAATTACAGCTGTTTGTGCTCACCGCCACGTAAAATTATTTAAATTGCGCTTAAGTTAATGTTCTTTGGGGAACGAATTGCCGAATATTTTCCCCCCGTGTTGTGTTAATGGCCGATTCGTGAATTAAATTCGACGGTCGTTAATTCGAGCACAGCCTCGGCATAAACAGCCTTATCTACAAAAGTAATGACCTAAGTTTAACTTTATTCTCGATTCGCATCACACAGGCTTATAATGCAAATCATGAGGTACAAACGAATGTGTGCAGGAATCTTAATAACCGTTTCAATTTAACCGATTTTGTTCAATTGAATGAAGTCAGAGCTATGAATATTTATTTATACAGAATACATACACGATTAACGCAAAATGTGGGTTTAAATTTTGTGAATTACGCCAGTAAATTATATATAATTCTATGATAATTATGAAAAAAACAGACTAAACCATACATGAAATGACAGGTTTATTTAGTATAGTTTGTCTGTTAACTTCCCCTTCTCATATCATTATAAATTATTTTTCCCAGCATCCTTCCCAGCATCCATTGCGTTGAGAGTTGATAATTCAAAATTCTACTTCTTTTGAGTTCCTTAGCTATGCGTCAAAAACCTAATCAGTTATTACAAAAAAATACATCTACAATGTTGCATGATACAATAAGAAATAAAGCGCAGAGTTTACCCTCATGCGATTGATGCTGTAACGTTGATGTGTAAGCATAACAATTGCGGCGGTCCTAAACGTTTCAATGTTGCCTTCCCAGGTGAAAAGTAAACTGGTATTCTTCTGTTATACTGCAAACTTTGGTTATTATCTGGTGTACCCGCAATAAAGACTGTACACGATAAAATCTGGCCATGCATGATCTGGTGTATTTTTTTAATGAATGCTAATTTTCAAGCAGCACTTTTTTGTAATAGTCAGTGGTTATGAAACTACATAATAAAAATACAATCATAATAAAATGTAAGAGCGTCTGTATCTTAGACCCTTATATAATCCACAGTACCTTTATTTTTTTGTCCACGATCTTCTGACAGTCTTTACCAAATTCTCCGTTTTAAAACATTTTATTATTTTTAATTATACAAGCCAAATTATACGTTATTAAATTATCTTACCACAATAGTTAAAACTTTCCTAATTATATTCAGATTAAGATAGTTCTGAGGTTTTTTAACTTTGGCGAATTTGACTTTTTGACAAATAAATGCCTCCCATACAAAAACAACTTTCAGTGCTTGGAGTAAAAAGTCTTCCTGACTACTACAAATAGAAATGAGTTTCAAAAAGTATTTTTTTCGTAAGACGACATTCTATTGTGGGTAAAACTGCTTGTAACAATATAAATACAGTTGTGGCGTAGAAGCAGGAAGTGAGTGAATATTGTCAAAAAACGCTGTACAAGAGATGAAAGGTATGATAGAATATATTTGGCGAAAACTAACACATACCCATACATTATGATACGATTTTATTTCATTATATAGTATTATAATTATACAACATATAAAAAAAAAACTGCTTGAAAATATGCATTCATCGCAAAGGTACACCAGATCATGCATGGCCAGATTTTATCGTGTACAGTCTTTACTTACACGTGTTAAGTATCCGATACGGAACAGGTTAGATAACAAATTCAAAACTTTCACTACAGTACAGCTCTTAAGTTGTGAATTGTACTGAGATGACAGCGGAAAAATCTGGTCTTCAATGTAAAGAACAAAGAATGCGCTCAAAACAAATTACATTGTCCCAAGTAATGATTTAGTCTTCCAAGTAATTATAAAGACTGTACACGATAAAATCTGGCCATGCATGATCTGGTGTATCTTTGCGATGAATGCATATTTTCAAGCAGTTTTTTTTTAATATGTTGTATAATTATAATACTATATAATGAAATAAAATCGTATCATAATGTATGGGTATGTGTTAGTTTTCGCCAAATATATTCTATCATACCTTTCATCTCTTGTACAGCGTTTTTTGACAATATTCACTCACTTCCTGCTTCTACGCCACAACTGTATTTATATTGTTGCTGCTTCGAAGTGTAGAAATAATAACAAAGACATATTCAATTAGCAATTTTTGATATGAAACTCTTGTCTGGGTGTTGAATTATTAAATTTTAATAGGCACTCCGTGCTCCATAGTTTTTCACCGACTGTTTGAGTAATTAGCAATCGAATGGACGCGCGAATTCAATTGTTGTGTTTGTCAATTCAATTGTTAATTTCTCATCGGAAAGGCGCGCCTGCGAGTACTCGTATTGTTTCAGTTTATCCGTTTAAAAATTAATACACCCGGCTTTTGTTAAATAATTTTCAGATTGTAAAAATGTATACCCATTTTAATAAAATCTGTAATTCTGACAGACAATTTATATTTGGTTTTTATATGCCGATAATTTTAAACGGGAAACGATTACTGGGACGTTACGGGGTTTCCTGGGATGAGAGCTCTTTAAGAATGCAACGCCTATCGCTCCAATGATTTTCGCTACATTAATCTTGTCCACTAAGTTGCCCTCTTGGTTATTTATTATTAGTACATTCGCGAAATATACCTTTAATTACAGCTGTTTGTGCTCACCGCCACGTAAAATTATTTAAATTGCGCTTAAGTTAATGTTCTTTGGGGAACGAATTGCCGAATATTTTCCCCCCGTGTTGTGTTAATGGCCGATTCGTGAATTAAATTCGACGGTCGTTAATTCGAGCACAGCCTCGGCATAAACAGCCTTATCTACAAAAGTAATGACCTAAGTTTAACTTTATTCTCGATTCGCATCACACAGGCTTATAATGCAAATCATGAGGTACAAACGAATGTGTGCAGGAATCTTAATAACCGTTTCAATTTAACCGATTTTGTTCAATTGAATGAAGTCAGAGCTATGAATATTTATTTATACAGAATACATACACGATTAACGCAAAATGTGGGTTTAAATTTTGTGAATTACGCCAGTAAATTATATATAATTCTATGATAATTATGAAAAAAACAGACTAAACCATACATGAAATGACAGGTTTATTTAGTATAGTTTGTCTGTTAACTTCCCCTTCTCATATCATTATAAATTATTTTTCCCAGCATCCTTCCCAGCATCCATTGCGTTGAGAGTTGATAATTCAAAATTCTACTTCTTTTGAGTTCCTTAGCTATGCGTCAAAAACCTAATCAGTTATTACAAAAAAATACATCTACAATGTTGCATGATACAATAAGAAATAAAGCGCAGAGTTTACCCTCATGCGATTGATGCTGTAACGTTGATGTGTAAGCATAACAATTGCGGCGGTCCTAAACGTTTCAATGTTGCCTTCCCAGGTGAAAAGTAAACTGGTATTCTTCTGTTATACTGCAAACTTTGGTTATTATCTGGTGTACCCGCAATAAAGACTGTACACGATAAAATCTGGCCATGCATGATCTGGTGTATTTTTTTAATGAATGCTAATTTTCAAGCAGCACTTTTTTGTAATAGTCAGTGGTTATGAAACTACATAATAAAAATACAATCATAATAAAATGTAAGAGCGTCTGTATCTTAGACCCTTATATAATCCACAGTACCTTTATTTTTTTGTCCACGATCTTCTGACAGTCTTTACCAAATTCTCCGTTTTAAAACATTTTATTATTTTTAATTATACAAGCCAAATTATACGTTATTAAATTATCTTACCACAATAGTTAAAACTTTCCTAATTATATTCAGATTAAGATAGTTCTGAGGTTTTTTAACTTTGGCGAATTTGACTTTTTGACAAATAAATGCCTCCCATACAAAAACAACTTTCAGTGCTTGGAGTAAAAAGTCTTCCTGACTACTACAAATAGAAATGAGTTTCAAAAAGTATTTTTTTCGTAAGACGACATTCTATTGTGGGTAAAACTGCTTGTAACAATATAAATACAGTTGTGGCGTAGAAGCAGGAAGTGAGTGAATATTGTCAAAAAACGCTGTACAAGAGATGAAAGGTATGATAGAATATATTTGGCGAAAACTAACACATACCCATACATTATGATACGATTTTATTTCATTATATAGTATTATAATTATACAACATATAAAAAAAAAACTGCTTGAAAATATGCATTCATCGCAAAGGTACACCAGATCATGCATGGCCAGATTTTATCGTGTACAGTCTTTACTTACACGTGTTAAGTATCCGATACGGAACAGGTTAGATAACAAATTCAAAACTTTCACTACAGTACAGCTCTTAAGTTGTGAATTGTACTGAGATGACAGCGGAAAAATCTGGTCTTCAATGTAAAGAACAAAGAATGCGCTCAAAACAAATTACATTGTCCCAAGTAATGATTTAGTCTTCCAAGTAATTATAAAGACTGTACACGATAAAATCTGGCCATGCATGATCTGGTGTATCTTTGCGATGAATGCATATTTTCAAGCAGTTTTTTTTTAATATGTTGTATAATTATAATACTATATAATGAAATAAAATCGTATCATAATGTATGGGTATGTGTTAGTTTTCGCCAAATATATTCTATCATACCTTTCATCTCTTGTACAGCGTTTTTTGACAATATTCACTCACTTCCTGCTTCTACGCCACTACTGTATTTATATTGTTACAAGCAGTTTTACCCACAATAGAATGTCGTCTTACGAAAAAAATACTTTTTGAAACTCATTTCTATTTGTAGTAGTCAGGAAGACTTTTTACTCCAAGCACTGAAAGTTGTTTTTGTATGGGAGGCATTTATTTGTCAAAAAGTCAAATTCGCCAAAGTTAAAAAACCTCAGAACTATCTTAATCTGAATATAATTAGGAAAGTTTTAACTATTGTGGTAAGATAATTTAATAACGTATAATTTGGCTTGTATAATTAAAAATAATAAAATGTTTTAAAACGGAGAATTTGGTAAAGACTGTCAGAAGATCGTGGACAAAAAAATAAAGGTGCTGTGGATTATATAAGGGTCTAAGATACAGACGCTCTTACATTTTATTATGATTGTATTTTTATTATGTAGTTTCATAACCACTGACTATTACAAAAAAGTGCTGCTTGAAAATTAGCATTCATTAAAAAAATACACCAGATCATGCATGGCCAGATTTTATCGTGTACAGTCTTTAGTAGGCGGTACTCTTATAGCAACTTTTTGTAGTAATTGACTTTTAAGTAAACAGCCGTTTTTTTGGAAAGTATACTGAAAAACGATGCTTGATCAAAACAGAACAATTCGCTATTAAATTGCTGTTATTATCCTACTCATGTTCAGAGCTTCAATATGTCCCGGTCGCAGTAGCCCGACCGGAGTAATGCCTTCATTAGCCTGACGGATCGGATCGAATGCAACCAAACGACCCTGAATACGAGCTTAATTTCTATTGGCTAGTTAAACACTAATTTTCTGTCCGCTCCGCCATTGGCTTACAACAATGTATGGGACATTTAGAGACGGGCCGTTTGGCCAACTACTTAGATTAACTTGGTCACATTATTTGACTCCCGCCTATTCTCAGTTGTACGTAAATGAATGTGACTATTTTGTTCCGGATAATGGCTTTCCATCCAAGTTCTATCATGGATTCTCGGGGGATAAAAAGCTGGAGTAAAACAAACCATTTTTTATGTTGGAGCTACATAGGCACGAAAACCGAGTTGGTTATTAGTTTTGTAACGACAATGCTACAGATACTTTATATTTATAAGCCTAATATTATTTCCAACTGCTAGGAAGAGGTCTTCGCCCTTCAATCACACAACTATGTCACCGTGTTATCAAAAAAGCATCCTAATCATCCCGCTATCCCCTCCTGAGTTTGCCTATCCAAATGTTTCACGTACGGTAAGTACGTATATTGTGAATGCGAGAATCCGATTCCAAACAAAAATAATAAATAAACTTTTAAGATTCTCAATAGCAATCCCCAACAAACCACATCTCTAGAGCCAATCGTATTGTCTACTTTCTGCGGGATGCGCTGGCAACAATGTACCATTTAACGACACTAACTCGCCTTGTCGCCGCAACTGGCACAGCGCGCAAACAGCCAGAAACCAGGCACGATAAAACACCCGAGCACACTTCCCGGGCCAACTAAGCAACCTATTGTTACAATATAACGGAATTAGCCGTAGATATAGTTAAATTAAGAGGGTCTGACTTCGTTACGGCCGTGACAGTAACGCAACATTACAGCGTTACTTTGTTACAGTTACGAAATGTCTGAAGAGTAATCTGGCTGAATTGGTGAGTCGCTAGCGAGATTGAGTCGACAGATCTAATTTAGAACGCCATAGGCGACCAAGGGTTGGTTTTGTTTGTTTCAATCTTATAAGCCTTTGCAAACTTCCTTTTGTATAAATATGTACAATTTTTTTATTGAATTTCAGGCAGTGCTTGTTTTGGGTTCGACCTAAAAATTTATTTTATGCGAACTTTTAATCCAACCCGTGAAAATCAGGCGTATTGTTTTTGTTAGCCTTATAAATTCACTTTTCACTTAATTGAAGTAAGAAATCCACTTAAAGTTATTAAAGCACGGTAGACGCCGGTGCTATCAACCTAATTGAAAGCATCGTTGTGGTCGCCAGCCTGAATGCACTATCGATAACTAGTCCTGGACACATTTTATGGAAAGTGCAATGAACATACGTAGCTCCCTAGAGATATTTTTAAAATAACTCGCACTTTATAAATTGTAGTTACACACTAAGTTTTTACAAAGCGTTTAAAACTTCGAGCTATTATCACCTAACCTTAACACTTCTTCTATAGGTTTAAAAAAATAATAATACATGTATACCTTTATTGTAATTGCTTTTTGTGTTCTTTCTTGTATCATCAATTAAATTTTTTTTTTTTGTTTTAGTGCGCAATGGATACTCGTGCGTCCCAGTGGCCCTGTCCGAAGGTCTGGACATCAGGCTGGGGACCGCCGTCACCGACATCCAGTACTCTGGTCCCGGGGTCATCGTCAAGGCGGTCAACCCTCGCATCCAGACCCAACCCCAAACCTTCAAAGGTTTAAGCCAATTCCAAAACTCGTTTAAAACTTTTACGGAGTCTAAAATCCAATCGAACTCTATCACGTTCATTGAAATAGGTGCCAACGACTTATCATAAGTTAATAATAAAAGTCTGCTTACAAAGTTTAAATCTCATAAAAACGAGACACGCTCAAAATACGTTATTCAATATGGGTTCCTGATGCACGAACTGCTTTTTTCATCATAGTAAATGTCTGATCTGTAAATGAAAGCTTTATTTTGTCAAAATATAACATTGAACAGTTAATGAAAAGCTACTCAATTTATTACGATGTTTGGGCTTAAAACACATTATTGTGTTTACACCCGCGTATTGCCAGTAATCGCGAAGCATAAAAATAAAAATTCGGCCTCCAATATTTCGTGCAAAAACAAAGCAAGAACACGTTGTCACGATAATGTGCGTTATGAGAAAAATCCACAGCGCCGTCGGCTTCTTGTCATTTCTTTGTCACGGAATGATTTGCAAGTCTAACGCGTTAATTTCACTTTGACGACGCGCAAAAATACGGTTGGCCCTGTGTTGACCCGGGGCCTGATCGACCCCCCTCCCGCCGGAGGCTCTTCCGCGACATTTGCATACAGGCGGAGTCTATTGTAGGAGCCAGTTAGACGTTTAGGAGGCGGTGCTCGCCTCTATTTTTATCTAAAGCTCGGTGTTAAAAGTAATTAATGGGGTTAAAAAACCTTCCTTTTGAACAGACACCACTATTCTAATCGTCCTTACATTTTCAAGAGTAAGAATCTCCCAAAAATTGTGATAGAAATTAAGAGGCGTATAATTGCAAGGTTCGAAATTTGGCTTAACGACGGTTTCCGGGTTTTAAACTGTTAGTAATCTGCTCCTAAGGCACTCGAGGCTATTATTATATAACTGCGTTAGATCTAAAAGAGCTTCATTATGTCATGTGTTCACAGACAAAGAGCTCTTAATTTAGTGTGTAGACTTGTGAGCTCCCGCTTTGTGCAGGTCAAGCTACGGCTTTCAAACTGATTGCTTCAGCAACGAGCCGTTTGTTCAACGTTCGCCACTGTTTTGTTAAACTTTGATGGAGTGATGTAGACTATTTTTGGGGACATTGTTCTATAGAGTGCTTATAATTTATTAAATGTATGATCCAATCTGTTTTTTGCAGGGGATGTGGTTCTCTGCACATTGCCTCTTGGTGTATTGAAAGTGGCTGTCGCGCAAAGTGGGCAAAGTCAGCAGAACTTTGTTAATTTTGATCCACCATTGCCGGAATGGAAGGTTTGTGAAGATAATATTATACTACTGTTTTCAATCCATGAACACGCGTCCATTACAATATAAAATTCTGTGGGGTCCGTTCATTTGATTAAAAGTACGTTTGACGAACGTATCATTTTACAAACTAAGTATCATTTATTTCTTAAAAAGATTATTTGTTCTTACATATTACATTGGTTTTATGGGCTTATTAAATAAGTTAGGTTAGGTTTGACTTCTGACTAAAAGAAAAACACTGCGGCGTAAAAACGTCTTTGCAAAATGAAAGTTTATAAATTGATATAGTTTGCCAAATGATGATTTGGTAAAACTTAGTGAACCCAATTACGTACTTGGGCCTTGTAGATTAAAAACATTATTATGCTTTATTAAATTTGGTAGTTTACCAAGTGTGTTCTAAAAACGAACTAATTCATTTTTGTGTAGGTGGCAGCGATCAAGCGATTGGGTTATGGAAATCTAAACAAGGTGGTTCTATGCTTTGAAAGAACATTCTGGGACCCCAGCGCTAATCTATTTGGGCACGTTGGCACTACGACTGCTAGTAGAGGTAATTTTTTGTAGCTATATAATAACTTAGATATATCTCAGCAGTTGGCCTAGTATGGCTGCGTCTATATCGCGTGTCAAATGTGGATAAAGCATCCGTCACTCTCGTACTTATTTACGTGTCAGAAGGTTACGGATCCCTTATCCAAACTTTATCTCGCTATAAACGCAGCCATATTAGGGCCCCAGTTGTACCTGTCAATTATTTATAATTACTATGCAAATCTCAACATGGTTTTAAAATAGGTTTACTATGAATTCCAATACGAGAATCTTCTAATCCCTATGTCATAATAACAAGGTTTGTAATGCCTAGTTGAAATATGAAAAAGCGTTTGGGCAAACCAATTAAACCGCGGAAGATGGTATGAACTTTTTTACTTTACTAGGTATATATTAAACTGTAAACCGAAATACCGGCGAAATCAGGTTAAATATGAAGCATGCTAAGGATAATTTGCCATACCAACATGTACAGACCTAAATATATTATTGAGCTTTTGTATGAAGAACCTAAGTTCTCAACTAGCAGCGAAGCATTAAATGCAAATTTATCACTGTTGATGTTTATTTAAAACATCAAGACACCGAGTTCCAACAGGCTGCGGGAGTTCACATCCGAGTGCGTGCTCGCTGCGAGCACAAGTGAATCATCAATATTAATAGAGCGCTCGGGGTATCCCTGCAAATTAACCGACCCACTTACACCCCACCGCGGCGTAAATCATTTCCTACTGTAAATAGTGTAAAACTAAGAAACAAGTGGCCGTGATAAAGAATTAAAAGCTGAATAATTAACGCTACCTGCCCCCAAGCGCCCTCTGGCGATAAATCACCCCAGCAGTCAAGACAAGCTTTTTTACGTTCTGGTTTAGTTCACCTCCTTACCGTCTTTGTTGTGTGCTCTGCTAACTTCATTAAGCCCCCTACGCTTTGGCTGGGAAATCCGGAACAATGTAAACTGGCGGCTCTTTTTTTAATAGTAGCCAATTTAACGTTTTCGGGCTTTGTCGTGTTTAAAGAGGTCGGATATCTGATGTAGTGTTATCGCGTGTCGCGTTGAGAATTATGTGAGAAAATGCCTAACGCAGCGATTCTTTTTCAACAACAGCAACAATTGAACAACTATGTTGTTTCACGTTTATTTTGTCCTGTCGACTTATAGTTTTGGTAGGACCTATCTTAAGGTCTGCTTAAGGTTTTGCTACGAGTATTAAGAATAAAAAAATGACTTATTATTTTGACACGACTCAGTAACTATTAAACAAACACCACTAATTAAATGAATGCCTAAATGGATTGGATTTTAACTACTGAGTGTTTTATGGAGAAACCGCACCCTGGCATTTTCTATTTAGATGCAAGTATATAATTAAATACTTAATGTTTTATTGCCACAGTAATTAACCTAATGCAACTCCAAAGCTAAATAAAGTGATAACTAGGTACACAAATCCAAACACTGAATGACTCGAGCCTTGCGTGTTAAGTGTAAGCATAAAAAGAGACAAATAAATGCGAAAGTGTGTGAGGATGTTTTCGTCACGTGTTTCGTTTTTTTTTCAATTGCGCAGAAACAGCTTTACTCACATTTTGTTTCCGTGGGTTAATAACTTTAAACAACTCCTCACGTGTGTGTGTTTGCTTTGTCTATATGTTCGTTTACCTTTTTAATTATTGACAGGTGAACTGTTCCTATTCTGGAACCTATACAGCGCCCCAGTGTTGCTGGCGCTGGTGGCTGGCGAGGCGGCGGCGGTGATGGAGAACGTGACTGATGACGTCATCGTCGGCCGGTGCATCGCCGTGCTGAAGAGCATCTTCGGACATGCCGCCGTGCCTCAGCCCAAAGAATGCGTCGTCACCAGGTAAGACTTTATTGACTTGAAGTACCATATTATCATGAGAAAAACTGTAGTAAATGGTTTTTGATACCTGTGTCAAGAATGCAAATTAATTTGAGCTTGAGAAATTAGAAGACAAGAATAAACTAGTTTATGCTTTACATGACTGAAGATTTTTATTGTTACAAATAGTTTAATAGGTAGAAGCTAATATTGGTGTGATGCAAGTGGTGTTAAAATTGAGCACATGTCATTTTATGTTCAGCTTTGAATTTTGTAATGGCGCTGAAGTGTGCTTTTTTTTTGGGTAAGGACCAATGATGGACACTTGATTCTTGTTTTACAGAAGATAAGGGTTATTCATTTGTTTTGCAACAATCAATTTACTACCATACGAAATTTGAATTAAGAGTTATTTGTCCATTAATGGTGCCTATTAGATAAAAGTGTCCAACACTGGTGCCATCACCGTAGTTTGTGTTAAAAACTACACAATAATACATCCTCGTTAACAAAGTACCTTCTTCTATTTTACATTTTAACAAGTATTTTTTTCTTTCTGCAGAGTTTGTATTTGGCCCTAAAAGTTTGATTTGATTAAAATTCCCTTTTTTTTTCAGGTGGCGAGCTGACCCGTATGCGCGTGGTTCTTACAGTTTCGTGGCAGTTGGTTCTTCGGGTACCGACTACGATCTGTTGGCTGCACCGGTACCTGGAGTTACTCCTGGAGAGAACAGGCTGTTCTTTGCTGGTACGTATGCTTGAAATCGGCTCATCCGTACTAGGACACCCATGGTTGCTACTGCGATAATTTTCTACAAAATTTCTACGGGGAGAATATGCTGATCTTCTCTGGAAAGTTACGACTTCTTTCTGTTGACACAAAAAAAGTGATATTTACTTTGAAAATATTTAAACTAGATTTTAGTTTTGGTCTTCTTGTTTATTATCAATCATTACATTTTCACCAATAAAATAGTTATAACATTTTTGATGGAAAGTTCTACCTCTTTTTAGCGTACAACTTTTTTCTAGCAATTCCCGGTAAGATAATGTGATACATAAAAAAATAAAGGTTGTCAAAGTAACGTTCAATGAGAGTTAACAAGAAAAATAAGCGACTAAACTAATATCGAATTATTTAAAATAAAGTCGTTGAGGCCAAGTTATTATGAGATAAGTCGGGTGATTGTACCTTCCCCAACGGAAAGCCATGTGCTTGATACAGGCCCATCTGTACAAGAATACGCAACTTTGCATTAGATAGTTCTTACTACATAGTCATTAGCACAGCATTAATGAGCTAACATGTATTTTACAATCAGGTGAGCACACCATGCGGAACTATCCCGCGACAGTGCACGGCGCGTTCCTCTCGGGTCTTCGCGAAGCGGGTCGGCTGGCTGACTTATTGCTGCCGCAGGCACCCATCACCAACGCTAGTGTAGCTGCAGCCACCGCCGCCGCCCATCATTCTTGATGTTCCTGAAATACACCCAGCACTCAAGTTGATGCGTTTCTTACGTATCTGCACACAACTACTCTTTACAAGGCAAATAGCGAAGGAGCTCGTACTGAGCCTTAAGCTAGATAGACAAGAATAAATAAAGGGCATAAAAGGTAGGCGTCACGTACTTTTTCTCTGTCTAGATTTGTGACTTCATCGGTATCTTATAGTATTTAGGCAGAATTTGAAAGATTTGTGATGTGACAATGTTCAAAGATTTTTCGAAGGATGCGTTATTTACTTGTGTGTTTTGTTGAGATTTTTAGGTCCGTTTGCGACTTTTTATTTTTATTTGTTCATGTATCAGATTCCAAATTTTTTGAATATTAAATTATATTAAGTATGTTTCTTTTAAAATAAAAACACTTCCCTTATTTATTTCAAGCTCTGGTAAATATTGGATTACATTATCTAAAGGTGATGGTTGCAGTTTTGTTTTTTAAACGTCTTTCAACTATAGGTATAATCATCGCAACAGGTCTTCTCTAACAATCTTACGTTACACAAAATGTAGGTTTTCCGGCACGATCCGGAAAAGTGATTAAATTAATGAGAATATCAAAATATTGATTTTATTATTTTTAAACTAGGAAATGAACCTAATTCGTCATAATGTTGACACCAAGGTCTCTATCTCTGGTCGTGTCCTCATGACTGAGGATCGTGGTCATCTGGACGATCTACACTTGGAGTGTATGATTTCGTTTCCAAGGGTTTCTACCCATTTGCGTCCCTTATAATCGCCATAAACTTAGACGAAGATGAGCCTTTTAATTGATCAGTCCGGAGGTTTGCAGGTCCGCAATTGATAGTGCGAATATGACATGAGAGCCTGGAGAAGTTGATTGTAGTTGGCTGTTAGTACCTAACTGTCAAGTTCTACCTAAATACTACGAGATACCGATGTGCCGGACTACACTAAGAGAAAGAAATTCCCGTGTGACGTCTTATATCTTTTGCCCTTTCTATCTAGTTCGCGCCTTAGAGTAATACTCGTGTCAAATTTCACTAAAGAAAAAACAGACGATTAAAGATTTAGGTTGTCAAGCTGTTCTGAATAAAGGTGGATTAATTAAGATGTTAAAGTCTGTCAGTTTGTTTAGTGAAAGGTGTTTCGTTTAATCTTGCGTTGAAAATAATCCACTAAACAGCATGATTAAAAGATGAGTCAATTCTCCAGTTAAGAACCTATGAAGGTTTGTAAACAGGCTGCTATGAAGTCGACTCGAGAGTTGCTGTTTCTATTCAACTGCGGATTTAAATGAAACACAAGAAGAGTATCAAGTTGTGACTTGAGTGCTGAGTTGTATTTCATACCTAGAATAATAGTTTAATTTTGGTTTGAGTGTTATATGGAAAGTGTATTGAATTTGACGTGAGCGTTACGAGAGTAGGTAAAAGTGTTAGTCTAATGAGTTTTACTTAAGTTAGGTATTATTATTTTCACCGTTTCAACGTCAAGGATATATTAGTCAGTTGACAGCGCATCTCACCTTCTTGCTTGAAAGTTAAAATTAGTGACGCTTGTGTATTTGACATGGCGTTGAAAAGGTTGAGCTATTTTAATATTGTATTTTAATTAATTAAGGTTGTTCGTGTATCTTTTACGAAGAAGGAAATGTATACCTGTCTATTTTATTCGACTCTAGTTCGTAAAAGATGAAAATAGATTTTTATGCTTACCGAGGCTAAAGTTACCTGAGAACCATCATGGAAAACTAAACTAAACTTATAATTATAAGTCAGTGGTATTTTTAGCCACCGATAGAAAAAAGGGGTGTTATTGTGGCAGTAACATTTTTAATTACACCTGGGAGTCTTCTCCTTTCAACTTTCAGACGGACTCGTTTTATTTTACTAGGTAGGTATAGGCATTTTATTTGTTTATCCTCTGAGTACTTAATTGCAAGTAATAAATGCTAGCAAGTTTTACAAACTCGATAGTGCCTGTAACAATGATTCAAAGCAACTGAATGCGATAAAATAAAGCAATACCATATATCGATAGAATTATATAGATGACTTAAGCAACGATATTTTATACACAAAACCCATATGCCTTAGCTATACTTGTAAGCAATAAAATATTTGTAACAACCAATAGGTAAGTAAGTACTTTTATAACCTAATAGTAATAGTATAATAGCACAGCTTTGTAATAATGTAGATAAGATAGTGTTTTTTTAAGTAAGTAATGGTCTATAGTTTTAATGAAATGAATTAGTTCAATTACTTACAGACTAATTTTGTTAGTGAAAAAACCTAGGTTCAAGAGATTAGCCCTAGATAAGATGCATTCGGCGAACATTATAGGAACGGAAATATATAGGATTGAGGTAGGTCGAGCGCTTATAAATGTCAATTTCAAATATTTTGACAGCTTTCGAAAATCGTTTGCCTATGCTTTAAGTATCTTGTCTAGGTCAGACTTAACAGCAAGACTTAATTTGAGGCGATTGTAGTCAATACGGTGACAAAATCTGACTACCGCAAATGATATAATGTTATTACTAGATAGACATAATTTAGAGTAAGTTTATTTGTATGTTAAAATGAAAATTTCGTGTCGTGTTATTTGTAAGTAGTGATAGTATTTTTTCATAATTTTCATTAATAAATACTTTTTTAAATAGTGGTTTCAATTTCTGAACATCCCTGTTTTTATTGGCTGGGGCGTCGTCATTCGGACTTCTTAGTTAATTGGAGCATTTAGATGATCTAAAACAAACACACCTGCCGGTCGTGGTCGCACCTGTTGGGTACGGGTTGGATAAAAAGGGGACAAATAAATACCTCAACCCGAGTATACAGTATTTTATTCAAAATAAAATACATATCTGGTAGCATCGTTTCATTTAAATATTTTATTTAGACATGAATTTAGAAGTCTTTGGAAATATTTATATTCGTGCCAACTCAAACCAGGCACTAGCTACAATATTTCAAAACACGCGTTTAATATTCAACGAGTTCCAGTGATGTATAAATTATTTAGAAGGCAATAAGCAATGAATTACAACTAGTTTAAGAAAGCTATAAACATTTTACCGAATCAATCGGTGTAAATAGTGTTATGGGTCCGCAGTCACAACAGAACCATTAACCAGGAGCGCTGATATTATACGGTTACACTAAAACAATATAACGTTTTATTTATTTATAGTGGGGCATGAATTCGGTTTGTTTACGTGCTAGGCGGGGCGGCTGACGGATTTATGGTGGTTTTTAATTGCATTTTTAATTATTTTTCAACAACTACGCTGCCGGCAAATTGAATACGGCTCACGCGAACCGGCGAGATCTTATCTCGCACCTAGTTGTGCTTCCAAACTGTTTTTTGTAACTAATCTTTATCACCCATTAACTGAAGCACGGGGATAAATTACTACACGTATTAATTACATCACTCTCCTAAATCATAATTGTAACATCGTTCATAAAAAAGGTCCCTTCTATAAAATACCTTATTTATCTCATTTTGTACTTCGTTTACCGTCGGAAAGAATAAAATGAAATGCAACAACACCAAAGGCACTCAATATTCCGACATCTTAATTCCAAATTAATTGCGTTAGGATGTACCAATAAATCTACTGTCGGTATTATAAAACTCTAGTTTGCTTAGAACGATGCTTCGTGATGTAGCAAAAGGAGCATCCATTATTTTCTAAGAAAATAAACTGTGTTTTATGTTGTAGTCTATACGATCTGGTTTGTAATAGCTCGGCGTTGACTTACTGCTTTGTTGCACGTTACGATCAGATTTTACTAGCCAACGCCCATTGATTAACACGGGAGATAAACCTTAGTATAATGAAGTATTTTTATACTTAGCATTTTTTCACATTGTTAGCCAGCAACGTGGAATGTGAAGTTGTAGAGTCGCGCAGTTTAATGAATTTCCAATACTTGGATGTAATACTTGGATTACGGAAAGTGGAACTTTGTTTAAGCGGTTTTTTAACAAGTTCTCAAGTAAGAAAGAACACAAAGTTAGATAAGGAAAAAAAAATTACGTGAGTAGGTACCTACTAAAAAAATTTAAAGTTATGTTGTGGAATCTTTGTATTTATAAAAGTCATCATATTTCAGACTTGGGTGTATGCGAAGATATCGGATCTTTGACGCAGTGCATTGTGGTATTAATAAATAGCGTATTCGTGTAGGATTATTGCCACAATATATTGTTAAGTTCGATCTTACGAGACGTTTAACACCAGAATTATCTTAGGATTAGAGCTTACATGAGGTATCTAACAGACTTAACCTAATTCATCTCACCGCATTGGGATTAATCATTAGAGTTGTGTACACTGCTGTAGCTCTTTACACGACTTTCGGGTTGTCATTATTTTGCTAAATGAGAGATGTTAAAAAATATTGTACGTTGTTTAAACTCAATTAAAAAGGCCCTTTTTCCATTTAGTGACGAAGATTAACCATAACATTGTATGAGTAATTTTCGTTAGATACACAATAGAATCAAGCTAACGTTTTATTAATAATTTGCCCTACTCTGATACGCTATTATGCTAGTGTAACAGCCTTTACCTCGGCCAAAAGACGACGACTTTAAGACCTCTTGCACTGTTCACAATTTTGAAGAGGCATCGTAGTTACGTTTTCAGTTTTTCCAAAATAATGATGGAGCTACTCCATGTTTTTCCTGTTAAATCGTCGCCTCGTTACAATTAACCCTACGGTGCTACCTCCAGAAAAAATACATTGTATTCGAGTCCGACAAACGAGGAATTAATATAGGAACCAGCGCCATTTATAAATTCAACTTACCACTTTGTTCTACCGACCCTTCCACTTAATTTGTCAGTTAATTATGCAGGTTTTTTATTCTTTGAGTTTGACCGAAGATTGTGAATACTTAGTGATATGGCAAGGGTCGCTGAAGTGATGTTTTTATTCGAGAAAGATATACTAATATAACCATATAAATATTATACACGACTTGGCAACATTCAAATTTGATTGAAGTCACAAAAACGTAACTGATGTAAATTGTCTTGCACTCAGTCAGTACAAATAGCCGGTTTACAATAATGTTACTACCTAGGGTGTTTATTTCACCGTTTCCTATTATTGTTACAATATCCCTTAATCAACGCACCCAACTGCCGTGTCAAGCGTATGTCCGTTATCTTGAGTTACATGAGTTACGCGTAACAAGTCTAAACGTTATTTATTCCGATGCCTTAACAAACCTACAGAACCAGATTTTTAAATTTAGCTTCCTACGCCCTTGTACGAAGTGTCACGCGACTTATGTATCTTCATTTTTCCAATAAAAATTTTGCTTAAGTACTGCATCTTAAGTTACATCACATAGGAGCGACAAGCTTTTTACGCGTCAAGCAAATTCCATCTCAGTCAACTAAAGATACAGGACTTAGGCGTGATTAACTCGTGCCGATTCGAAGCAATTCGCAGTTCGCGGGCGCGACACGCATGAACCAGCGGACGCCGTGCATGCATGTATCACAAATACATTTTCGAAACAAAAGAACATGTATGACCTTAACGACTACGTTAACACTATTAGTGCTTCGCGAAAAAATATGATAGTCAAGGTCATTACCCATGCAGATATGATTTTATTCCCAGATCAAATGAAATCAAATGCCTTCCCTAAAGGTTATAATATTCAAGCGCTAAAAGTCGTTGAGTTCCGCAGAAATTTAACACATAATATATTTGTCAATAACGCCTACAACGAGGAAGAATATAAAGATTTAAATGTTTTGCGCAAAAATGCCCAGCTAGCAAGTCTGAAATTCCAAGGGAACAAGAACAAAGAGGCATCACTAAAACTAAAAAAGCAGACTTGCTGAAATTGTGCGATTCCCTTCCTATGGCTTTCCGGAAGTTTTTTATAGATTTAAAAGAAAACGACGACGTTCTAGATTTAAATGACCAGCTGGACGATTAACGACTAAGATCTCATTTTAATTCTCGTGATCTCATTTTTCCCTGTAATGTGATAAGTATTTGATTTGATTCGATTGATTTTAAGTGTATTGTTATTTTTTTTATTGTTCTGATTTCATTTAACCAATATTTTGCTTGTTATTGTCAGTTAAGCGTTTTTTTTAAACAGTATTAACCAAGAAGCCATTTTTTGTTGTTAAAATATGACTGTATCGTTCCTTCCTTAATTATTTAAAAAGTAATTTGAAGTTTTCGTTGGAAATACCTCTATTCTTGAGAACTTTACTATTATAGAAGCTGTGTTTTTTTTAACAAAATAAGATTAGTTTAAGTTTTTTTAACCAAAAAGCATGTTGTTGTATAGTCCATTGACTTAGATAGTGTCGCTAGACTCGCACGTACTTGAAGTTATTGTAATAAAATACGATTACAATTCGATGGGTAAACAGCCTAATTTACTTGCGGGTGTTAAGCTGCATGTGAATTTGGCAGTTTAGATCGAATTAAGTATATTCGTATTTTATTACTATAAACACGAAAGTTTATTAGTATACGTGCGAGTGTAGCGACACTTTCTAAGCGAATGGACTATAATTACCCATTACAAACATTGTGTGTGAACATTCAATTATGTTACTTTTCATAAATGAATATTATATTTTAATAAAAACAAGTTTTAAAAACTTGTTTTTTTTATTCTTTACGCCTTTTTTTCATAGTTTAAGTACCTATGATATTTTTCTTACTACCCACTATCTGTTATGCACACCCGGTAAGTTATAATTACCTGTAAAAGGCATAATAATTATCATTAGGTATTGAGCATGATTTGGTTAAGTCATGTATCTTAAAATACAGGGTGTCGCTTGACAAACGTTGTAGGTATGGCGGGTCTGTCAGGCTTAACTCTGTTATAGCTTATATTTAAAAAAATATACATATTTTAGAAAAAAATAAACTATCATTGGAATTGTTAGCTTTATACAGATCTAATCATATAATTTTTTTTTGAGAATTAGTCCCCAAAGTTCCCCAAAATTACAAATTACGATAAAAAACTTTGAACCCCGTTTTCTTAAAACTAGCTTTTTTGAGATACATGAGATAGGTTTAACACGGCAGCCAACCTGTAAGAGCTATTTTTAGAACATATTTATGGTTATCTGAACCCACTTTAAATTCATGCCCGAAGTTGATGATGCTCCGATGCGGTATCCTAACGAAACAGTGAATTTAACGCCATCTACGACTAACTCGTAGCACTTGCGCACGCGCTGCTACGGTTAAGGCGCCCTCTTTTAACGCATAACTGAACTTCGAACGCAACAAGCGTTCAAAGTTTTAAAGCTTTTGTACAGCGGCTTAGTGACGCGTGAATAGATATTACGTACGTAGTGTCTTAGTGCAATGGCAGATGGCGCTATAAGTAAAATGATTAATTATAATTATTATTATGTATAGCTCTATAATGTATCTTGTATACCCACCATTCTGTAGGTAAATTTACTTTTTACAGTCATGATGATATTTAATTTTATTGGTTTTTAACGAGTTTCTTAGGGCGCGTTGTTTGATCGTGGATTCTTAAACCACGTTATGCCATCAAAATCCTAACCATACTTATTACACTTATTTCTTTAACTTTACATAAATACTACAAACAAACCTGGCGACGCCGTCCAGGAATTTTAATAACTAATTTTGCGATGTTTTTTTGGAGTAGTAATCCTCGCTTGTGAGTATAGTGAATGATTGAAATTACGAAATACGGCTGTCACATGCATCATCGTAGAATAATCGGAGTATAGTTTTATGTATTTTTTATTGTATACTAGCTGTACCCTGCGCGCGTTGCTACGTGAAGATCATCACATGATCAAATGCATAGTTTACGATTCTATTTATAAAGGACATACAGACAAACATTCATTTTTGTATAATACTTAGTATTTGCCTATTACTCCCATCCCGAAACTACAGAGCATGCCCCCATTTGAAAAAAAAAAACAATATAAGTAGCCCTTTACTTTTAGAATTGTGCGGAATCCTCTAAACTTGAGTTCAACTCGCATCTTACCGGTTTTTAACGTTAAACTTAATATACAAAATACCTTTCACTTATTATAACATTGACTACTCCAATGCCGAATACTTCTCAAATTTGAATCAAATCCATACCGTTCCAGTGCTGCATTGCAGATACTTCCTTCAGATAGTGTTACAACCCATTATTTCCATTGACTTTCTTTTCTTGTGGAAAGCGGCAAACAAACTTCCATTAGTGTGCAAGTTAATAGCGACAACCAATTAGAAAAAATGCTTCACAATGCCCTGCGAAATGCCTTATGATCAGCTGGGTCAAATGTCAAGGTGACACTAAGAGCTGTAACGCATGTGACGAGCTATTACCACACGCAGTAGACCTCAAACTGGATACAATATAAAGTGAAGAAGTACACATTGAGAACCATTTCTGACTCGACTTCCAAGTTAAATTGAATGAAGACAATCTATAACAAAACAGTGGCTGTGGCAATGTCGCTGTTATCAGTTATTGTATTCCTTATTATTTTACTTGTGACGACGGTGAAAGCAGACACGCAATCTCAACAAATTCAACCCTCTAATGTGCAGAACTTCAAGGACCTAGTAACTAACATGATCAAGGAGCAAAGCAATAAGATCCAGTCACTTTTCAAAAAGATTCAGACGAATGCACAAACTATGCTTCAGACGTTAAAAAGTATAAAACAACATGCGATTTCGAACGACTTGAAAAACAGAAACAAGAAAGATACAACAGAAGTGGAATCTACTATCGAGAAAAGCATCAACCTGAAAGATTCAGACATCCATATGGGTAGAAGCTTTAAGAATCTTTATACGACCACTGGGTATGGGGACAGTGGTCATGGTTCCAGTGGTCATGGTTCCAGTGGTCATGGTCACACTGGTCATGGGCACACAGGCCATGGTCACGCCGGTCATGGCCTCACCGGGAACGCAAATTTTGCCTTAGCGTCTACATATCACCACCACTCGATTGGATTTGACCCTATTAATATAGTAGTATCTGTGTCTCTCCTTTCATTTTTACTTCAGGCAATACAAGGGTTGCTGGCCAGAACTAGAACCCCTACCCCTGTGGTGGAAGCGAGGAGTTTGGATTTTGTACAAGACTGGTTGACGGCATACCGCGAGAATAACTTGAAAGCCAATATTTTGAAATTGTCGAAGTACCCAAAGAAGAGTTTTTTTAAGAAGTATATTCGTTAGTGTTGTAGGTTTGCAAGAATTCCGACGAGCATAATTTGTTATAATTATAATTAATACATAAACCTTGAATCATTGATTCGTAATTATTGTACCTAAGTAAATTATCGTAAGTTATTTATTCGTATTTATAAGTGTTACTGAATAAAAAAACTGTTTTTACTTAGTTGTTTGAAAAATAAAAATACAGTAAAAATTATGTCTACTTTGCAAATAAACATATTTTGCCCTACCTAACTATTACAACTGAACGTAACTATTTTAACGTACGTATTACTTATTTATATTTGAGTGAGTTTTGAGTACCACGTGTAGCTTTTAGATCATTATGAAGTGACATACTCGTAGATGTAATCAAGAGAACAACATTTTCATTTGGCTTTATTAATTTTTACACAATCCGTTTCTCGTAATATTTTGGTTTCTTGGTTAGTTTACTCCCAATGTAGTAGCAGTGCTGTTTCAAGTGCAATAATTAATAGCTACAGTGACATTTAAAGCAGAAGCATTACAACTATTTACGATTTCGGATATGTCAAAACATAAATATTATGCAGACTTGAAATAACTGCCTACAAACGCCAGCCTCAGAATAAAACAGTCGACTAAGAAATAGCTTTTCATTTGTACTTATTTAGCTACTTTATCGCTAAAGCCTTAAGGGCTTACTGCGCTTATCTCCCGTGGCCAGTAATTACGAGGATCTTTAACTTTTGCGTTTAACTCAATATTACGAGTGTTTATTATGGACTTAAAGGAAATAAAACGATGTTTCTGCGCTGTAAATAATTTTAATGCAGCTACCGTGCACCGTTTTCTGATCCGTAGAGTCTTAGATCTATCCCCGAGCACTTTGATCTCTCAGACGAGACAAGGACGTTAAACGTATACAGACAGATCAATTTATGTGTGAATAAAACGACGGTGTTGGCAGCAATTAAACTAATAATATATTAACTTACTCTCTATTCAGTTCTTCTTTCACGCGTACGATGTTTGAAAATGACGAACGTTTTTCTTTACTTGAGAAACCTAAGAATAGCCAAAAGATACGAAAGAGAAGAGATGTGTATAGTCTAGGCGTTAATGTCACGCGCGAGTAGTTCAGGTATTGTTTGGTAACAGTTCTAATTTTAAACGATTTGTTTTTGTAAGTTACCTTGGTTTTATAAAACTGCTGAGGAAAATAATGGTTATAAACAGCAATCAATCCGTGGCCATCTGCTAAGTTCAACTGTCCTACCTGCCGCTAACGTACTAGGTACTAATTGACATACACACACATGTGATAGGTACTAGGAATAGTTCGTGCTCGAGTTACAGTCGAGGACAAATATATGTTATACACTTTTGCACCTTATTTCAATATGATAACGTACTCGACTGCACCTATATACCTACCTCTAGTAGGTACATGCAGGGAACAATCCCACAAACCAAGCACTAAATTTGTACAGCTGAGTACCTAGGTAAAAAGATGTGTATACACTTTTGCCCCTGATCCCATTACACTTTTGACATACCTGTAGGTATCTTTGTCCTCGACTGCCCTAACGGGTAAAGTTGGTACCTACTCCTGATCTACTAAGGCCTAAGATAAGCAGATCGGACCACCTCATAACATTAGACACTGATAAACATAATTTTACAGAGAATTAAGTACTACATTAAATACATAAAAAACACCCAAGGCTTAAAAACAAATTCTTGCGATCATAACGGAAATATTTGGACTCGAACCCGGGACCGCTAGTTGTGTAGGCGGTCACTTTAAAGCCACTATAAAAAAAAACAAGCACGGGCGGCTTTATAAGTAGCAGCACACTTTAGTGATTTGTCATTGTAACCTCATGTTTTAACAGCTGCAGTAATCCGCCAAGGCCTTAAAGCCACAAGGTACAAAAGTGTGCACCTACTTATTAAGTCGACTGTACTGTACTAACTACACAAGAGGTCTTAAAAGTAAAGAAACTTTATTTTTAAATATTTTATTTTAAACGCAAAAACTTATAATTCCATTTCTTGTAGAAATTTAATTTGAATTTAGAACACTTTAGTGTTGGCTTAGAGGGGTTTTGGTAAAAATCCCCGCATTATACCCCGTCGGAACGCAGACAAGCTCGAGTCGAGAAGCACTGTGACCAAATCACACAGCCGTAAAAGACAGTCTCTAGCTACGCCGATGTTAGTGTGATGTGTTATATTTTAACCATCACTTAGGGACGTTTTAAAAAAAATTGTACATAGTTAAGGGCTTTAATAAAAACAAAACTTAATTGATCCCTTTGTGTAACGAAAGTTACCCATATAGCTAATAATTAATTTTCGTTACACAGAGGATGCGATCGTGATTTTGTTTTCAATAAGCCTTTAATTATGTACAATATTTAAAAACGACCCATAATCACGTTTATTTTTTTAAGTTAAAGTCAGTTTATAAACACCCAAATTTGCCTTTAGTCCTACTGCTAGGCAAACGCCTCTTATAACAAGAGGGTCTGAACCATATCTAGTCTAGACAGGCAAAGTATGCATGCAGTACCAACTAAGTACTCATAACTAGAAAAAGTTAAAATTATAAAAAATGCCCTACAGAAACATTCAAACACGACTCTTTTTAGATTTTCTAAGTTTTAAATTATTCGATATCTAATCGTCAGAAAAATACAAGTTTTAAACAACAAAAAATCGAATTGGTCTAGACGACAACCGAGAGACATATACGCTGATACAAAGCCAGAGAAACTCATAAAACGCATACCTAACACCCCTTATTTGAGTCAACATTTAAAAAAACTAAACTAAAAGGTGTTTTTAAAATAGCAAAGTACAAAGCACCTAACCTAATCTTTCCGCGGCAAAATTGCCGCGTAATATCCCATTCGCCGCAAGCATGGTCGTATGACGCGTGCCCGTACTAAGCCCTGCGAGCCTGTGACGCAGGTTAATGCATCACCCGACGCGGATTTTAGAACCGGCATTAACTATTCACAGCCTCCCATACTTGCGCGAATATTGCGCCCTATTCCTATGAATAACGAAAACAGATTGTGGGGAAGGGCTTTTATTTTCCTTAATTTACGTAAGATCTAGGTGTTATGTGCGGTCGTGTCTTTTGGTTGAGATTTACGTCTGATATTATTTGTAATTGACTGAAATTATTGTGATTCGGGTAGATGAACGTTGTTTACATGATTGTAAACTTGAGTTAGTGAACTATAAAAGTAGTCCATAATTCGACTACTTAAATAAAATTCAGTGGTATATTTCCACTGAAATTCACTTTTTGAGAGTGAAAAGAATTTAAGTGTATAATAGGTTTTTTTATCGGTGGGAGGTCGTTATGGGGTCGTTCTTTGTTCAACGAAATTTCAAGTTTAATTTTATTGAACACAATGTCGCATATATTCCTAAGTCCAGTCTTGACAGTCAATTAAATGCCAAAATGATAATAAATATCAAATCAAACAGTTGATTTTGTACATTTAATGAAGAATTGCCGAACACGTTTTCCAGTTTTTATTACAAGCGCCTGATAATAAATTTATAGCAAAAAGTCTGTCGTAAATATCGCATGATGACTCCCGTAGGCGTTACATTAAATATAGCCTGCTCCAAAATGAAATCGGTATTCAGATTTGTAATTAAGTGAGTAGTAAGTGAGTATTAATTATACATTTGCCTTTGATTTGCAGATATTTCGTCGCTTCGCCGAACATTGTTGTAATTCTCCAGAGTATGTAGGTATAGCTACTATTGGGTCACTAGTAGAATGATGGGATCGTAAAATAACCGATTCGCAAAATGACCGACTCGCAAAATGACCACATCGCTTGAAGCCTAATAGCCACAGTGATTTTTTCATTTTATCATTGTCTAATTCATTCATTACATAATTTGCCCTTCGGGTATTTGAAGTAACCTAACGAACCTAACCTACCTAGTAACGCAAAGAAAGTAGTCCTTTTGCGACTCGGACATTTTGAGATGTAGGCTACAAGCGATGTGGTCATTTTGCGAATCGGTAATTTTGCGACCTAGTCATTCTACTAGCGACCGCTGCGATTGGATACATTATTAATTTAATCTGATCTATTATTGAAATACAAAATAACACGTAAAATATTTTGTCAATCATTTCGTCGCTATATTCCTCACAGGTCGGAACAATAAATGACAGGGCCGCATTGTATTTTTGACTTAACTGTCTCGAACAAAATGTGATTGCTTTAACAGTTTAAATACAATTCACGTTATTGTAACAAAAGGGTTGTCAAAAAAAATACGCATCACAATTGGAACCCCTTATCGCAGTGTCTTTCTTCGCATGTCATGTCTTAATTTAATAATTCAGCTGCTCTTTCTTTAGACAAATCGGTTTTGTTAGGAGTAATGTGACAGTTAGTTGACAGAAGCAAAAAGTTGTTTTTGGCGGCATTGTTGTCATAATCTCTTTCCTATATGTGACGTCGCGATGCCGCTATTGGATTAAAAGGATTTAAAAAAGGTAGATACAGGTAGGTACATGTAAGTATAGAACTGCCTGCGACGTTTCCGGCAAAAAAAAACTAATTCGATTTCGCCGGAACACGCTTCCGATCGTTTTATTTTGCTTTACCTATTTGGTTCTACACTCGCTTTGCCTAAGTGCGAAGTGCTTGAGTAGCAATTAAAAAAACGTCCTGAAACAGTATCGTTTACCACTGGTAGGTACTTATAAATGATTTAAGAAAATGACATCGCCTTTTCCTTTTTTTTTTATATAGGTTCGCGAGAGGTGCCGTAATGTTGCACGGTTGTTGTACGTAGATAGCTACAGCTAAGAAATCACAGTGTTTTACTTGTCTTGTTTTCCGTACCTAAATTACTTTTGTACATTTTTGCTAGATTTCTCCCCTAAGTACCTAAGGACCTGTATTCTTAGCGGTAAAAACCATATCGTATTTGCCCAGTTATGTTATTGTTTTTAACTTGGCCGTCATTACTCTCAAGTAAGTAAATAAGAGTTATAAAAACGTTGACAATACGATAACAGGTCAAGACGATATGTTTTTTACCGCCTGCAATAGAGGCCCTGATTCAAATATTCAACCATGTAAGCAGTAAGCACGCTACCCAAACAATAAAGATTACCCGTAACTTTAGTTAACGTTCGATTATTTGGACACATGTCACCGGTATACCATCAAAGAGGTACCCCTTCGATTTAAATTCAAATATACGAAATTCGTTCAAACTAAACATTCATTAGGTAATTTAAAAATTCTATTCAAATAGCACCCTCGTTAAACCGCTTAAGCTAATTATATAAAACAGTGCTCCGCGAGGGCACAAAGCTTGCATTCTGCCTTTACCCTGTAAATAGTAAAGCCATTGACGTCAGTATGTTATCTTTATTTTTCAGGGAATAATCTCACACGAATTGACCTAGTCCCAAACTAAGGTCTAAGCTTGTGCTATGGGCACTAGACAAAGATAAACATAGTTATATAGAGAAATACATTATCAATACATAGAAAACATCGATGACTTAGGAACGAGTACTCGCGCTCATCACAATAATATTTGTCGATATTGAGAATCGAGCCCTGGACTAGGTTCGTAAGCTGAGTCATTATCAACAAGGCTAAACTCATCGTAGTTATTACTATACGTAAATATATTGACGATAAATAGAGTAGGACTGATTAGTGAGGTACCTATTGATACGAGTATATGATTAATAACGTGACACTGTTAACAAGCCTGAGAGATATTAAATTGTTTGTTAAATGTGCATAGCTTACGAAACGGTTACATTCCCTTTCTTTATGATTTGGGTTTTTCTCTAAAGTCATACAAGCACATCGACATGCTTAGATTATAAATCGATTAGTCTAATAATAAATGTATACTAGCTTCTGCCCGAAAGTTGGAAGGTTACGTTTTTAAACTCACTTCGCGGGACGTTACAAGTATTACTGTTTAAAATAAGTTTACTGTAACCTACCCCTTATATATGCACATAGTGAGAGGTCGTTTCGTCAGCTTGTCCCCTTTGCATAGAATATTTGTTTGATCTTCAGTCATGCGCCATCAGAGGTACAGCGTGGGTAATACAGTATTTATTGATGCTATATACAGTAAAGGTAAGGCAAATTATTATTAAAGGGGAGACACAATTAAATTTAACGACAGTAAAATATAGCTACACTTTATACAAGATCTTTGAGTACGTTAATATTAAGATATTGTTATTAAATATTCCATTTCCAAGGATGTGATTTCTTGCTCTCTATATGAAAATAAGGGCATAAGAGTTTAATTACTCGTATGATCAAGATTTATTTTTTTACTAACAGTATTGCAATTCTAGTTATTTAATTATTTGGTTCATTACAAAATAGTTTAATATCTCCCTATATTTCATTATTTATTAACGATTATTATCCTTTGTATATTTTGTACCAAATAAACCATTTTAAATCACCTTCTACTTAAAATTATTAACATTATTTTTTAAACGAGTTGGTTTCGACAGACTTCGAAATCTAAAGAAGGGTAGCATACAACGGTGCCTTCAAAAGGTTTGCTGGCGATGGAAACACTTGAAGTCACCGATGTATGCTAAACCGAGCCCGTACGGGACCCGCCCCGCTCGCGGTGGAAACTCTGCTCAAGAAACAGGAACAGTGTTACATAAAACATCGTTAATTATAAAAAAAGCTAAACGAATCAACTCCAAAGGACATCAGCAAATCCTTTCAAAAAGCGTCGTTAATCGAAATCAAACGACAGGCTAATTGCGAACTCTCGAGGAGGGTACACGTTTATTGCACCTTGCCAACTGGCCCTCGACCGAGGGGGCCTAAACCGTGGAGACGTCAAAGGCGATACTCGAGACGCACTTGTCTATTTGTAATTGAATATGAAAATCTTTCGTGCCTTGCGAGGGCTGCAAATCCCTTAGGCGAGAGTCATGGACGCTGGAAGAGGCGGATTAAATTATTTATTAGCTGAAAAAAGGTATGAGTACCTAGATCACCTACTCAAATTCATTATCACTCAAAAAACATACAGTTGATTTGAGAACCTCCACCTTTTTTTTAAGTCGGTTAAAATTACATCATCTATGGGCTCAAACTCCTTCATTTGTCTGAGAGTTCATTCAATCTCTTAACTAATTAAAATCAAATCAAATCAAATATTTTTTTCGAGTAACAGGACTCATATCATTGTTAGTATACACACACGATTGGTACATAAACAATTTAATTTAATTTAAAATTTTCAAATTCGAGCACTGCAAGGGGCATGTAGTGCGTCGCAATGCTGCAAATACGGCCTCTCCGCAATCGACCGCAACATGTTAACAACTAATGAATTCTCTCAAAAAAATCTGAACTCACTAACTTTTCAAAATGTTTGAACAGATAACACAGAACCTGTAGGTTGGGTAAAGCTTAGGTTTTATAACAATGCAGGAAAGTAAACCGTTTCAGAAAAAAAAATCTAACTTGAAATTTAAAATTAATTTTACTAGACTCAAATTAATTCAAATTGCGAGAATAGTAAATACTTACTGAAAAATTCAAGTACATCAACAATATTTTTACGTCTCACATGTATTTATTGAAAACAGTAGCTTGTCGCATCCAGTAGTTTTGAAAACGTACCTACCTCCGTAGCCACTTACGTTAGGGAAAAACTTGCAGTGAGCATCGGCTCTTCTTCATGCCTGGAGAGTCCGTGGAAAGGCGAATAAAACGTTCCTTTTGAAGATATATTTTTATTATATTTTATACTTTACCGTAGTTATGGTTTGGACTCCTTTTGGGAGAATGCAAAAGCGGGCTTTCTAGTCCCGTATTTTATTACCGTCCCATTTTTTATTTAGCGTAAAATGTAAGTTTAATAAGTATTGTACGGTCGGGGGCGGGTTTACTTAAAAGGAAATGTTTATGAGGCTGCATTAAATAGCTGAGTACTTTATTAAACAGCCTGCACGTGTAATGTTTCGGGGTATCTCACGTTACCCACGTTTATTTTTATTAATACTTAGTAAGTTAGTTTGTTTCACATCATGCACTTAAGTAGCTGATTATTTTTTGAGTCAGTGGGGAATTTAACGTTTCCTAGTTGTATCTTTTTTTATTGAAGACAAAAGAATCTCCCAAAACTGATAAAAAGTTAAAAATAGATGTAATAGATGTTTAATCAGCTAGTAGGCCGCACGTGCACTTTTACTCAGCAAAAATCAAGTTACCAGCACTTTCTAAGAGGAGACACTATTGTACCTATCGACAAAATGACGATCATAATTTAAAGGTACTACGAACCTAATTAAAATAATGCTTATAAGAGATGAAGTCACAGAGAGCAGCATCTAGTTATATTATTAGCAATGTGAATGCGAAACAAGATGGTATTAAACAAAGTGGAAAACGAGCACAGGTGTTTGGCTCTTAGTACCAATTTCACCATACCATACGGGTAGAGCGTGAACCTCTGTCAAAATGTATGAACTGACAGTCGATTAACTTTGATTAAATTTAACATCGTTAGGTTAAATTGGTACTAAATTAGCTTATTTTGAAGAGTTGAATATATCGTTTTGTGCTCGATTGCCTCTGTACAAGTATTTACGAAAAAAAACGTACAGCGTTCTCGGGCATTTTTTAAACTTTATTCATTTGCCCAAATTCGATTACTTTCGTTCCGTTCAACCATTTAAAATGCTGTGCATCTTTGATGTTTAGCGAGGAGATTCTTGGCTCGGCTTATTCGACGGCCATGTTTTCATTAAACGAGGAAAAAAGGTCAATTTAATTCAACATGAAAGATCGAAGGTCAGTAAGTAAAGCGGACTGACTGAAATAAAGCTTTATGGAATAAAATTTCATAAGGAAGTGTTTTTTGCGTTATGTATCGTGATCGTGAAACAGCGCGGGCACAAACCGATTTAGAGCAATTTTTTTTCAGCAGTAACTACTGCGGCCCGAACACTCAAGTTTACGGGTAGCGCTCTCTACTGGTATTGGCCTGAAACGAGCTGCGTTTTTATTTTCACTAAACCGCCTCTATTTTATTGGCCGATTGGCAAGCGTACTATAAAATCCCAATAATTGTTATCTCAGCGATCCACCCGTCTACAAAGGCTTTGGGTGTGTCCCAGCAACTTTATTTACTCTCAACCGATTCCCAGGTTTATCTCTTTCGGTTGAGCTTCGAATAAAATGCGGTACAATAACAATAAAGTAGGATTTTGCCACAGATTGCTGACATTTCCGCGAGACGAAGGAACGATATAAAACGAGCCCAAACTCTTATTAAAAAAGCTTTGCATATACCCAACAGGGTAAACAGTTTCGGGATTTTCCTCGTGTACTTTGAAAGAGAAAAATGGGGCAAGGATGTTACTTGTTAGAGATTTTATAAAATTAAAAAAGACTTATTATTGGGCTTATATTTTAAAAATACCGTTTACCAAAACAAAATTTTAAAAATGAGTAATTAGTCCGTCAGATTGAGCTTTATAAAGTTGCCAGAATATCGGTCTGACTTCATAATTATCAAATCGTTTATCTGGCACAAAGGTATCACTTGCTAATGGCCCCGCTTTTTACATCCAGACCAGAGACAGTATAATAACAGAGTCGTAAGCACCTTATTATGGAGCGAACCAAGAAACATACCCAGCGGCTAAATCGTGTAAGTGCGCTTTGTATTGGTTTTACCTTCCACGGATATTAAAACATCTCTCCGGTCTTCGAACATTTTAATTGTAATAATTCTTTACGTTTTCTTTTATCTCGATAATAATTAATACGGATTAAAATTAAATATCCAGATCCAGAATAATTTAATGATGTGTCAAGTCCCTAACCCTGTAGGCTCTCATTCTCTCTCTTCATCGCAAAAACCGATCATATCATTGAAGCATGTGTATTAAGCGTAAAATTCGTCCATCCGAGTTTTCGGTATTGTTTGGGCCAAAAACTTATATAAGTAATATGTGGTTTCCTTTTTTTTTCATTATCCGCAGTGACAGCCATTTATTTACATTTCTAGTGCCTAAAGTACACGTTCAAACAAAATTGTTCATTCCGTTTTAATTCCTTTAAATCCGTTCAGCAGTTCATACATAACCAGATTAACCAGTGAACTACATTAATATCACCAAAATTACGAAATAGAAGGAAAAACTTCGTGAACAAATTAATAAGTCTAACAAATAGCACGCTTCAAAAACCTGATCGCATCTTGTCAATACGTTTATTTAAATCCGATTTTTTTTTTAAGTACTTATACTACTACTGTAGAGTACTTGCGACGAATGACATGAAATGAAATCAATTTATAGACGAGGTCGTTTGTCAAAATCAGACCATCCATTCAGACCTTAAAGAAACAAAGAACCATACCTACATACAAATACGCAAAGGTTCAAAACATGCCTATTATTATTAGGTACCTTGTAGCGAAAAAGTTCCCACTTAAACATTTCAAAGTAATTCATTAATTTGCAAAACTGTTAAAAAAGCAAAACCATTCCCATACTTAAGTAAGTACTAACACATTGCAAAGCTTCTTATCATTTAGTGTTCATTTCACCGAACTTCCCTTCCTTATTAATAACGCTTGTTTATGTTAAAAGTCTGTGATAAAATATGTATTCCATTATTTTTAATAAATTATCACATTACATTATCTCTACAGCGACGCCTACCAGTTCTGAACGAAAAGTGTCGCGTGGGGATACTCGTAAACAAAGTCTTATGATTTTATTTAAACAACGACCTTTTTTATAAATAGCGTGGATATTTTGAGAGTCGATGCCGGTAAAAAATTGCAACTCATCGTCTAAGAGCTTACTTAAATAGCTCTCGGGGCTAATGAAAGCTTGATCGACGGCCGATTGATGGATCACAAAATTTCTCTGGTCTTCATGCGAATTCTTTTTTTGAGATCAATAGTTGAACTAGCCTTTGACCGTGATTCTTAAGATCTTAAGTAAATAAGTCATTGGTGGCCATGACTTATTTACTTAAGACCATCATGGAACTCATCTTATTCATTGTATAAGATGAGATTTTAAAACTAATTAGTAATTACCTAGTGAGAAAATTTGTTAATTGGTAGCCTGCACACTTTTTCGTGTTTAGGTGCACTACCACTAACAAAATAAGTAAATCTAGTTTAAGACCTGGGGTGTTATTCTCTCAAAAACAACGGACGATCGGACGAACGAGCGAAATTGCAGCGGCGAGTTTAAGTAGTCCCGTCAGAGCGAACAAAACACGTTTTAGCGCGTGCATTTTCAATTAAGTAGCCTAATACGTTCGATCTCATCGGCAGAAAGCATGCTGCCAAAATGAAAATGCACGCGCTAAAATATGTTTTGTTCGCACTGACGGGACTCTTAAACTCGCCGCTTTGACGTTCACTCGTTCGTCGGTCCGACTGTCGTTGTTGAGAGAGTCACTACCCTGACTCTTTCGTATTGATTTTATAAGTGTAGTAAGCCTGTTCTTAAGTTTTTTTTTGTTTTTGCTGTAGGAGTCCCTAAAAACACTTCAAATAATGAATATGTACGGTACGAAAAGGATCGTCACTTTCCGATTCTATTTCAATGCAGATGAAGTCCAAAGGTGATGAACCTTTTCGTACCGCGACTATACTTAGCATAGGTATTTCTAAATATTTAAACCCACAGAATCGTGCCCTTTAGTTAAATTGACGTTGCACGTAATTTACGTAAAATCGCCTAATTATTTTCCATTCATACAATTTCACTTTATTTTACGCTAAACGACACTTTAATACGAACCAATCAGTTATTTACTCAACTATAGAAAACTATATCAACATAGGGATTGATCGCTCCGCAGAAACTTCACAATAAATCAAACGTTCAATAACGAGTTCAAAAACGCCGCAATTCACAAAATCTTCAAAGCATATTTCGGAAGTGCTTAACTCATCTTATTGGATTTTCTTAGGTCGTTTCTGTAGTTATTTCTATAAAGTTTTGATTAATCAAAGTTTGTTACCAATTCCGAGTAATTACGGCTGAGGGAATGTCTGTCGGGTCGGAAATATCTTTACCGGCCTTTCAATATTTAACCAACGGGATCGTGCCAGTTGATGAGTAATTATTAAAATCATAACGGTGCCGGCCGAAAGCTAATGGAGTTCGTGTGATTTTTTTATGAGTGAGCCACATCGCACCTACTAATTGGCCTAATTATGACGTTGAAAGACTTGAAAATCTCCTCGGGGATAGTTTGAATTCTAAATTGTGTAAACGTAACTAAGTCCCTTTGAATTTACGTAAAGAGATATAGTCCCTTTATGGTTTACGAAGCATGTTCACAACCAAACTGCTCAATATGCAACTGTTGCTACGAAATAGTAACTTGTAAACTGACTGAATGTTGACTGCCGGCATTGTTGTGATTATTTAAGCGTGTTATCTAGCCTAGAATTACACTTTATAGCTTAATTAAATCTACCAGTTTCGTAACCTACCTACCTAGTCTAGCCCCAGGTAAATTGTAAACAGTAATTTATAATTTTAATCGCGCCGCGTACTCGCAAATTAATAAGTTAATAAAATTCCTCGAGTTTATAACCAGAGATTTTAAAATATAGATGGTCGGTACCGTTTATCATTGTGTTTACACAAAACCTTACTTAATATAAATCAGATTGTTCGTCTTGCAGGATACTTGTGCTTTATATGAGTACGGGTACGCCGTCGGCAGGTCCGCAGCGGGCCTCAGCGATATCAATAATTCAGAAGCATTCGAGCCTTGGCGTTCGGAACATGTGATGAAACTGAACGTGTGTTGCTGTTTTTGCATAAAGTTCGTACAGTTCATTACAGCAACTTTGTACATTTCGTATTCGAAAGTGGGACTACGATGTATTTTTTGATACAACTAACATGAAGTCGATTTTGTAAAATAACTCAATCATATTCACTTTATACTGAGTAGTATATGAAGGAACATATTAAACTAAAATAAGTTAAATTTTTAGATTAAGTACGTAAAATCTATCTCAAACATGACTTTCTGTCAAAATAACTATAATTATCAAAGGATTGCATCAGTGTCATGTGATGTCTAAACCGTAGTATCGTTACCGTATTGTTAAGATTCTCTGATTGATGATGTTAATGCTTGTCGGAACTCTAAGTCGAAAAAAAATATTTTAATTGGCATCGGATAGTCCATGTCCATGTCCAGGACTAGTTATATTTTTCTCAGAAAAAATGAAATTTGTGAGATAGGTAGTACCAAAAAAAAATCTATAGACGAAATCGCAGGCCAAAGCTACTCGCTATCAGCTCGAGACTTACAAATTAGTTTACAACAGGTACGAAGTAGTTTACAACGGGCACTCCGTACTCACCTTCTCGGTAGTAAATGAGCCCGGTGCAGGCGCACTAGATCACCACCGGCGCGCGCGCATAAATCAAAAACAATGCGTACATTGCAATTAAGAGAGTACTTCTACCGTAAGTAATAAGATTCGCGCACCGGAATAATAACATTTTATCTGGGATCTGAGAACATTAATATAATAATTACATCATACTATTGACAGGACCATTAATACAGCCATGATCGGTGCGCTGCTAGTGGAACAGGAGAGATATTGAGTCGGACTTGGTTTTAAAGATTTAAATCAGTTAACTTTAAGTCGGTAACAAGATCGTTCTTACTTATTGTATATGCGAATAGAATACCTACACAGAAGCATAAAGTAACTAAATTAAAGAAAAAAAAAAGTTCTAATGTTGTGAAGTGATACCACACATTTAGTTGATAAGCCGTTCAAGAAACGCCCGGTAAAGGGTTGATTTATATGTACCTACGGTTAAATCTTTTCAACCCCATTGACGGATGTCAGGTGCGCCGCCCGCGAAGGATAAATCCGCCATGACTGACAGCGCAAAATAGCCGTTTGGTTGAACTTGGTTTTTTATTTTAGAGCTCATTGGCATATAAGCGACAATTTTTACATTTGAGATTGCGTTCAACCGTTGCGTTCTGTCTTTTAACACAGACTTTGGTACAAAATCATTACAGGAACTGTAGACAATAAAGAAACACAATGCCTGCAACCGCTCGTGAATTGCTCGTGAATGTAACTTTGGTAAAGAACATCTAAAGAACCTCATCGTCGTCGTTGTTCTAAAGAATGTGGATTGATCTACTCAATGGATTTCCTGTTCGTTGATTGTTACTAATATATAGATTAATCGTAATGTTCTTTTAATTAAAGCTTATAAGTCCTTTATTTGCGGCTTCGTTCTCGTCGGTACAGGCTCAAATTAAGCCTCTTGTTAATTTCGTTGCCGAGTGATAATGAATCTTTTTTGTAAGCAACAAAGCTTCGAATCCGATACCACAAAATATTGCTTTGTTAGTAAAATAAAGATGGCACCCAATTAGCTGTTCCTAATTTGATGGCTTTGAAAAAAATTGGGAAAATCGGAGTTTTGTGCTTAATAATGAAACTTGAAAACATCAGATAAAGCAGAATAGACTGAAATAATGTGGCGTTCATTGTTTCGCGTTGCCTTTGTAATTGTTTTTTTTCATTTCAAGATCAACCAATAAAAAATTTAACCTCGCACAAGATGGGAATAATTAATCAGCAAAATAAATACTAAGCCTACGCTGTTTTGTAAAACATTAATCTAGTGTTTTGTAAAGCAAAAACCGTTTAGCCGATAAAAAGTAAAAGCCTACAGGCGTGTTGGGCTTTATCTCTGCCACATAAATATAGGGCTGCGCTGTTACTGTGGAAAGTATGACTACAGGTGTAACGTGAGTTAAAGCGTGAGTTAACCAACCTTATTATTCTGTAAGTGAACATTGGTTAATCCATTTTTAATCCCTATTATAGACTCTTCTCAAGCTCAACTCTGGGCTGTATTATAGGCACTAGACAACAATAAATAATACTGATGGCGAAATACTTAAATGAAAAGAAATCTAAGGCTCAGAAACAAATATTTTGATTAGTGTGAATAATTTTGTTCCTCCCGTAAAGCCCTTACTGGAAATCGAATCCGGGAGTTGTATCTTTGCAGGCAGCATAGGATAGCCACGTCTTCAGACAAACCGAAGGAACGACAAATCTGCTTTCACATTAAAGGGCTGGTTTTTCAAAAGCAGCACGGTTGCCTTTGCGATTCAGTTAGGTAGTTAACATTATAAAGACGCCATTAAACGTTGATATTTACAAGTAATATTGTTAGTTATCGACCAAATGCCTGCTCGCCGCGATTGCCGCAGTCCCGCGGGCTATAAACGGTTGAATCAAATTAAAAACGAAATACAGAAGTTATAATAGATGCGACCTTTAAAGATAAACTCGTTATCAAACATTTGAACTTAGGTTAATTAATTGATTGTGATACCTAAAATTATTTTTATATCATGTATTCAACCGACACGTGTGGTTAGTTTATCTAAGCCTGGCTACGTTACATTGTCCAAACTGATGAAATTCATAAAAGTGAATTGGTTTGTTCTTTCACATTAAACGCGAGCAATATATTAACCAATTATTTTAGAAGGTAGGTTGATGGAACTCCAGGATGCGGGGCAGTGGGCACATTAAAATTGACCATAATATATTTAATGTTTCCTTGCTTGCTCGAAAACTATATCAATATAATATATAAATAAAAAATTAAATTCATTTATTTCAGACTTAAAAGCCCATAGATTATAGTTACAAATTATAGTTACATATTTTAGATATATATTCATATTATGTAAGGAATAGCATTTTAATATCGTTCTAATTGCGATTTTAACCTCTGAATCTAATATAGACAACAAACGTAGCGTAGGAAGCCCTCCAGCAAGATGGAGTGATGATTTGCGAAACGCTGCTGGCAGATGTTAGATGCGACAGGCCAAGGACAGGTAAAATGGCGCACATTAAGGGAGGCCTACGACCAGCAGTGGATTTATATTAAATGAATTTAATTTGATTTGATATCTATACGGATATTAAAAACAAAAGTAACTTTAACTTGTTTGACTTCAAACTGTCGTCGGCTTGTGAAGCCTACAACCAGTCAACAAGTTTAAATGGTGAATAACTAAATCGTACAACCATATCGCAGGGAAGCAATGTATTTCGTCGACATTTCTTTCTCGAGATTTAAGACTGTCAATTTGACAATACAAATAGTTCCTCGTGTATGTTTATAACTATTTATTACTTTGTATGAAAACCTAATAATGAGAATCTAGTGGAAATGGCTGTTTAGGTTTACGCATCCTAATGGTTTTCGATTATCATATGCCAATTCCATCATCAATGAGGTAAAATTCAAATGACGTCATTATTCAGACTAGTATGAAATTTTGGTGATGACAATATTTAATGAGGTAATTAAGGCTGCGTTTCCACCAGAGATGTGCGAGGTGGCTAAGCGGTGCGAGGGTGTGTAACGAGGAGGTGTAACGGTGTGAATGTTTCCACTAAGGATGTGCGAGGTAGCTGCAAGACATTCCTTGCAACATATTCCTCGGACACATCTGTCCCTTCTTTTGTATGTACAAAAACCTCGCTTGATTAGGCCAGTGTGTAGGGACATAAAAAGGCTTTTGCTTTACATTGTTGATTATTATTATTTAATTTTTCACCTTACATCAATACAGCGGCTCTTGTCATCTGCCCAAGATTAAAAACTTGGATGTTTATACGGAAACCACAAGTATAACAAAAAACACCTTTTGTAAAGCAAAAATACCCATAGACAAGTCGTGGGTGTTAACCAGTACAAATTAGAATTGAAAACCCTTTTCCACTTATAAAATTATTTAACTTTGTAAATTTTACAAAAGACACGACCATGAGATAAAACCTATTGCTCACTTTCTTGGATGTTCATATAAGGGTTCAGGTGTATCGTTCTTAGGGTTTCTTGGGGAAAGGACCGGAGGCGAATTTTCCGTCTGAATGCATTTTGAGACCGCAACAACATTCCTACATCGTCTTGGCCATGCAAACTATCTTTAGAATCAGTTTTCGCTAGTTTAGCATTAAAATTACGCATCCTGGACATTGTCCAGTAATGTCAAAGTTTTGATAGCTCTTATTTACTTGACAGTAAAGGCAGCCGCGTGAAAAGCAATGCGATAACAGCTCAAAGGTATTATGGTTTTACCCTGTCGTATTGAGATGTTGGGGGTGTGAAAATGACGATGATGCATTTCTTTACAGCTGTAAAAAAAACTGGCAAATACTTTTTTTATGTAAGTATACCTTTTCTTGCACATTAATCACCTTCTCTTAGCCCAACCTAACGAGTGACAACTCTGTATGTTTACGTTAAAAACGCTCAGGGGGGTTATTATGACGTGGCTATGCAGTTTATTTTATGGTGAGCGTAAAGGACGGAGCTATAGCAGTTATGTAATTCTGTCCTTTTCTCTCAGCGAAAAAGGAATTGCACAGATACGTCATAATAACCCCACAGATCTTGTTGCCACCTTCCAAAACTATACTAAATAGCCAGCTTTTTATTACTCTCAGGATTGCCATAGATTTTCAAATATAAGCCCATTTCATAATAACGGAAACTGAATTAAAACTTGCAAACAACCAAATACGTATGTTAAGTTAAATAAAAGCTTGTAAAATAAAATGAGGAAGAGATACCTGATCACTGAGAGACAAGAATGAGATAACTTATCCCTTTATAATTGTTGCTAGGTTCGCGAGGCACCCTAACCTATAAAATGTGACTGTCATTAATTGGAATTAATTATACTCATACAAAAAGGTTGTAGACCTCTGTGATTTGTGCATAAGTATGCATGGAACGGAGCGTAAAATATACGGCTGCAGTGTCCAAGGCACGTAGCCGCTTGATTTATAATATATATCTCTTAAGTATATGCGAAGTAAATTGTATAGATCAAGCAAATTTGGGGTAAAAAGTATCGAACGATTAAAAGCTTTTAGTTAAAGATGTATAGGTAAGTTTGTATGAAAATTATTGTAAAAATAAAAGTTTAATGCGTTAAATGATGTTGGAACCGTGACATAAAAGATATAAATATCAAGTATTGTTACTAAAGTTACGCCCATGTATCAGTATTTTAAGATCTCGGTTGCGATGGACTTAATAATTATGTTTATTGTGTATTTAAATATGTTTATTTCGAATAGATACGAATATCTTCATATTATTACATTTTTACGTAAGGCCGTTCACCTAAAAAGATGTTCAAAAATAATATAAGAGTGCGTCGTAATTAAAGGACAGAAAATAACGATTTAAACGTTTAGAGATAGACAAATAGCACTGCTGTGACTTGAAGTATTGAAAAAAATATACGAGTACTGTATTTAAGATATAACAATACCGTAGATATAATAAAACCCAGAGTCTAAGTAAGTATTAGGTTAGTAAATACCATGTAGGGAATTGTTTTCAGCGACAAATGTTTTCTAAAAAAACAAATTATACACGTTTTTTTTATCTAAAGAGATGCCACTCACGTGCCGTTGACTCTCGATAATACAAAACCACAATAACCTGCAGATACACTTGAAATCTTTATTACAGTGGAGTAGTAGGTAGTATACATAGACTATGCTTAGGATAATAATGTGGTGTAGTCGAATCGACATTAAAGTTTAAAAAAAAGTACTCATATGGACAGCATAAAGTCGTAAGTTTCAAATTAAAGAAAGATATTCGCTCCACTGTCTTAATGCTATATCTACACACCCAGGTTGATATGGCATCAAGCGTTGTAAATCTCTCACGTGCACTTCCTGTGCTATCGCCTTGTTAACGTTAATATAACGAGATCGTTAAGGGTAAACACAAATAGAAGCTGCTCAGTTTGTTAGTAAACAAGGAGAAAAGGTAGCGGTATAAGAAGATCTTTATCAAGTGATTAAATTATTCCAAGGGCACATCAAAAGGTCATAGATGTCCCGGTTTTGGGGCCGGTAGTGTGTGGCTTAACACAACTTCGAAATCTTGCGAAAATGATTTTTAAATCGTATTAGCCTAATTCGACCCCTCGGGCCTTATTTCACTTTGTTTTTTCCCTATTAACTGAATAGTGAAGGCGGCTGAGTTATAAAACAAACTATAACATCATAATTATCAAAACACTGTAAAAGAAAGTCCCAGCAAGTTATATTATTTCCCGCTGGGTTCCCGAGCACAACTACAAAACTACATAATTTTTGAACGCACATTATGTTCATTTTTCGCTGTTTCATTTTATTTCTTCATCTTAAGCCACAAAGTAGAAATTTCGTTCATAAAATTCGAAAGTCATAAGATAAGGGACTTTGTTCTTACAGCCGATAAGCGGAGTTCGCTTCTACTATAGATTTTATTCGATGTTGTCCATTTAAGTTACCTTTTGCCTACAACGCAACTTAATAAAGTCATTGTTAAGATTGCATGATTTTTCTGATTATAAGTCTGTTTAAACAATGTTTGACTTCCGTCCGGATCGTTGGTATGAGTGATTATATCTGTTAAACCTCTGACCACCCAAAAGCTTTCTCTTAACAGTTAGAAGTTAGCCTCTTATAAGTAAGTGTTGCGTGTTGTGGTTGAAACACAGAGAATAATTGCAATCGTTTGATTTTGTAAGTGCTTAATGAGAGGAAGAGGTGTGGCGTTTTTTGAATTAATGTCTATATCTTGGTACGAAATGTTTGTTTCGGTTTGTGTTACGTGTGTATCCTGTGGCTTAATGAATGACAACTGACTTATCTCTCTACCCCAAAAATGCCATTCACGGTGTAACTTACATTGCATCGAATTCGACTTTCGTGGGGATTTGTACCTACATTGCGTAAATATTTTACGTATATTTTAAATATTATTATGTCGGTCCGTCCGATCTAGAAGGGATACCCAACCAGAAAAGAAAGTTCAAGCAGTGGGCAGATAGCAATCCGGGCCATGTCAGATGCGTATGAGTAGGTATGTCATGGAGCGTTGTTTTTCTTAATTCATGGATTTCACTCTTTGTTTTAACAAAGTGTATTTCGCCAACGTCGAGATTTAGACTGCCACCATGGACATATTAGAGAAATAAGTCCATGGACTTCACACGCGAGGACATTGGTTCGGTTAAAGAAAATGTACTCCGGTGGACTAAACAGAAGCACGTGGGGCTAGCTCCACGCGTTTGTTAGGTCATGGAGATTATTAACGACGAACATAACAGAACATTGTACCTAAAAAAATCTCGTGTTGAACAAAAATAAACGAACTTGACTTAAATATCCCATATTCTCCCTATTAAATTAGAATAAAGTCTGATATTTTCAATTTGGACCTATTAATAAACTTAACTGCGAGTACCGTAATTTTATCCTGATCAAATAATTGTCTGATGCTCTAGCCTGTGCTAATAACGAGGTTTAATTAACTATTCTTTTATTTAACAAACGAACGAAGTCGTTCTATTAATCCGGCTGCAAAAAAAGACCAAGGTAAGTTTTAAACAGGGTTTTCGGTTTATACGCGGAAGCGATTTCAGTTTTTGATTGTATTTCGTAGAAATCATAACTGTTAAATGGATAATAAATAGTATCAAGATTGAACAACTTATCAGTTTAAAAGGAAAAAAATAGCTTTATTTCCTCTGTTAATGATAATATTTATAATTATTGACTGAAGATTGTACCAACATGTTTGCCTTACCTACCGACAAAAAAGTTTTCAGTAATTATAGAACTACCTATAATGCCGCTTCGACCCTGTTAAATAAAGTTATATAGGACTCTTCTGTTCTTTAGATAAACCTCGTGGAAGAAGACCTCTAGATTATGGTAAAAATAATAGCAACATTCATCATCATCAGCTACAAGACCTCAACAGCTAGACACGGGCCTTCCCCAAGGTTTTCCACAACGATCGGTCCTCTGCTGCTGCCAACCAGAGGTTTCCCGAAACCTTGGTCTGATCGTCGGTCCACCTTGTGGAAGGCGTCCCAACACTTCGTCTCCCGGTTGGCGGTCACCACTCTAGAACCTTCGCGCTCCAACGGCCATCGGCTCTACAAGCAATGTGCCCCGCCCACTGGCACTTAAGGTTTGCAATTTCGTGAGCTATATCAGTTACTTTAGTTCTGTGGATGTCCTTTTTCCTGATTCGAAGGAGACACTCTGCATAGCAGCAACAACATTGCATTGTTAAAAAGATGTCACTGTTATCAGTAATCGCTGCATATTGGACCAGATCCTATCATTTATCAAATAAAAGAAACGATAGTCATTCATTCCCTGGTTCTTTAATTGTTCCCTGTTTAAACAAATCGCAATAAAGAGTGAGCCAGCGACTGCGCTGGAGCAAGTATTATTTGACTTTCAGTCTTTTAGACAAAAGAGGACCAAATATAGATCTGCTGTATTTAGTTGAAACTTTCCATTTATGGTTTGTTTGTAATGGAAAATTTAGAGAAACTTTTTTTTCAAGTCGCCTAATAGGTGTATTAGGACTAGTAGGCGTTTCAAAACTCGGGGTGGTGATTAAAAAAAAATTAGGGCGTTTTACTATTATGCAAACTATGATCTTGATATTTATGGACGGTGCAATGCGCAAAGATAATGTTCTTTTTTTTATAAAATCCTGAATTTTCTTGGAATTTTAGGTTAACATCGTACACATCGAAAACATTTGAAAGTTTTTTGTAACTTTTTCGCTGACATATTTTATTTTGTCATCTCTAAAGGGTTTTTCAATTAGTACGAGTACTTATTAACCTTGTAACAACACACAACAAAAAGTTAAGGTAAGGTAAGGTAACATATTCAAATCGATACAGACTGATACAGGCTACACATGGTATTTCCTTACCTTTTATTTATAGGTAATGGTAGCGTTTTTCTTTTAAATTAAATGTGCAAAATGACCTTATCAACCGTACTGTATAACATCTACACATTGTATGTTTATCTATCACTAACCGAACAGCGCGTTCATGTCAGAACAATACTATTATATATTACGATCTTCCAACGATTTGTAAAAAAATGATTCGGTTCTAAGTTTTCATCAAGTACACCATTAAATGATCGGTCTGATGACCTCTAATAATTTCATTGTTAATTATTATGTATATACTCGTACTGTTGAAGTTTGCGGATCTTAACTGTGCTTAAACGGTAGAACGGATTAAAACGAAATTCGGAACAAACAAAATAAACTATCGGATTACATTGAATACTTATCCATTAAAATAAGACAGTTCAACCAATTCTATACATTTAGATAGCCTGCAGAATTAAATCTAAGTAGGTAATTAGAATTTCAAAGGCCGGTCTTGCCTTATTTATATTAATTACCCTTTGATCTTCATTCGTTTTGCTAATCGACGATAACTTTTCGTGACTTCTGCCGAGTTGAACCTGCAATTTACTCCCCGGTGAAGATACGAGAACGGCAAATGTATTTTGGATGGACCGGCGCTCTGGCCCCGCAGTTCCGAGTTATAGCGCCCGTTCTCTTGTCGTTTTACGGGCTCTGTCTTATCGTGGACACCAGCTTTGATCACTAGGAGATGTTTACCGATTCACTTTATAGGTATTATTGTGGACGGACACTGAGATCGCTGAGCTTTGATCGCTTGGAAGTGATCAACATTTTACTTCGAGTTTATCTTATTATTGTAGAAGCAAAGTCTGTAGGAGGACGATATACAAGATGACACGTATTATTGAGCTAAAGTATCTTATTTTACAGTTCTGATACATTTCGACCTTTTAGGATCTTTTGTGCAATTAACCTCTTATACAGCTGAGCTGTTCGAAAGTACAGGTTTCCTCACGATGTTTTTCCTTCACCGTTAGAGCATCAGATAATGTACTTGAGTTAGAAAAACTCATTGGTACATGGTGACCGCGGAGGTTCAAACTACCTTCCGATCACGAGTCAATTGCCACTAGGTCACCGACGCTCTCCGAAGTTAAGGTAAAACAGCATGTTGTAAACACTACAACCTTTTTAAGTATTCATTGGTAAATTTTTAATTACTAGCTTTTACCCACGAGACCGTTCGTATAGAAGTCGTTTATCGCCGTTTCCTTTGGGAACTATTTAATTTTCCGGGATATAAAGTAAGTACCCTTTGTTCGTCGAGGACGTCTTCAGGCTATAAACTTTACTGTACCGAATCAACATTTGATCTACGTGGAATTGGGTACAAGCGTTGAACCATGTTTAGAAGACACTTAAGCCTGGTTGGTAGTGACCCTGCTTACGAAGCGGCGGCCCCGGGTTCAAATCCCAGTAAGGGCAGACTATTTGTGTGATGAGCGCGAGTATTTGTTAGGCTCTTGAATGTTATCTATGTATTTCTCTACATAAGTATGTTTATCGTTATCTATTAACCAATATCAGGGGACCCATAGTATAAGGGTAAAACTTACTTTGGCACTACGTCAATTTGTGTCCCCTGATATTGATTATTATTTAAACCAAACCAACACAATCATCTTCGCATCAATACCTAATGTTAGTAAAGCTAACCTATTTCTTGACAAATATGTAGGTAATTAATTTGTACAGCTTGCGCAATGCAAATAAAGTGAGTATGCTAAGTCTATTATTTTAATTGTAGGTGACAAGGTGGCAACTAACCAGTTGATAAAGACATAAAATTGCGATGTCTCGCCACGCAAAAAGATGTCACAACAACACTTTCTTATTTCATAAACTACTTTGTAAACATATTAATAAATATCTTCACGCGCTTACAAAGAGACCGTTGAAATGCAAGAACTAGATAATAGCATTACTCATTACCTCACTGTCGTTTAAGAATTCTTTTAATTTTATCACATTTCGCAGTCAATTGTTCGTTATCACGTTGTTAGGGTGAACTAATGGAGTATAATAATCCTTCAGAAGGTAGCCGCTAGCAAAAACGATTGCCGGTGAGCACGTTAATGCTAGGCGGTTGGGACGGAACGCGAGACGCAGTCGCTAGACTATCGAAAAGCAATTATTCCACAAGAGATAAAGCTTGCAAGATATACCTTGTTTACCTCGATTGTTGGAAAAATCAAAGAATCCGAAAAAGTCCGAGTCTGACTAATGCTTGGCTTTTCTTTTATGTGTTAAAACAGTTCCTAATTTACGTGTTTTGGTACGGAACACATCAACAGCAACACATATTATTATGTTTGTAAAGATAGGGAGTGCGGTGAAGTGACTTTGACTTCTTTTTGCCCGACTGGTCAAGAACAAAGAAGTGTTTTTTGAATGTTTGCGAAGTCTACTCATAACCACGGTCGTGACACTGTGATTAAAACGACGAGGTGAAAAATATTGTTTTTTGGCGCGATAAAGTAGCCGACAAATTACAAATTATTAATTTGCGGACATGTTTTTTTGGTTTATTTAATCTGTGTGTTTGGGATTATGTGTATTGGGTTGAAAAGGGGCTTTCTTATGCAAAGACGTATTTATTAAATTCTGTTTTTCGATTGTTGTTGACGATAGATGTAGGGGGTTCTTATATTTTGACTGTTCTTTTTCTCGTTTTGGTTTACAGGGTGTCTCAGAATTTGAAGACGATATCGTTATTTTGACTTCATTGGGCTTTCTGTATATTGCATTGTATGTCGAAATATAGGAACTACATTTCGATCGTCAACAAAATAAAATGACATCAGATTTTTTATAAAATATTATTAATTAATCACGTCGTGACCTGTTTAACTTCGGTTTTATGAACTTCAATATTGATATTGACAATCTTTTTGTAAAATTCCAAATACCACTTCCATGGATACAAATTCAACGCACACGTCATTGAGGAAATGCGCTAATTGTTTCCAGCCAATTGCATCGTACCAGTAGATGCACCGGAATGTGTGAGAGCGCTTTATAGTCACCGCTCATTCAACGGTGCAAGTGCATGGTGCATCCCATACGATATTCATCCTGTTTATATACTAATTAACAGCAGTTTAGGTTGTTAGTGGGTTATTAATACTAGCTAGGTACTTTGTTGGAACGGTTGTAAGTACCTAAAGGTTAATATTTCAATTATAATTTTTTACGTTTGATATGCGTGTTTTCTGTCTACTCTTAAGATTTGATGAAATTAAGAGAAGATCTACCTACTAATGGAATTAAAATTCATAATAGCAACCTGCCCTAGCTGTGCTCTGGTTTTAAACCACCAGGTTGGTTTTGGTCTAGTATCAGGTAAGTATCAAACGCAAACCCATTTTTGATAAAAAAAATGCCTAAATATAATTAGTAGTCAAGAATAATAAAGTTTCCTAGTAGTTAAGGTTTCTTGAAATTGGTTTAGTAGTTCCAGAGTTTACCTCGAACACAGCAACAAACAATCATACACGCAAAAATCCGCATTGTTTTGGTTTTTTATAATTCATAGTTAGATGTATTATAAATACGAAAGTAACTGTGTTGGTTTGTTACACTTTTGAAGATAGTTAAACCATATATACGCAGACGCAGTCCCGGGCAACAGCAGTATTATATAAGGTACAAAAATATATAAATATATCAGTAACAGGTATAAAATATATACAGCATTGACATCGGCTCAATACTCGATATCGAGTTTAATTTGTATAGAAATCTGAAGTGCTGGTAGTGAATAGGTTTCGCGTTTACTAGAGGTATATAATACAGCGACACGATTGGTAAAACTGACGCAAACGTCAAAGATTAAGAAAGAAAAAGAAGAAGAAATCAAGAATCGCTGCAAATTGTTTAGCATTTCATTGATTGTAATCTAAGTAGATTTTACTTATTATTACGCTTTTAAGTCGTTGAATCATACGTCAAGTACAAGTATTGCAATAAATAGAGTTAGTAGTACTAACCCGCCGTACCTACCGAACATGACAAATACCAAATACCATAATCATAATAAATATTTCCTTAAAGGATATTCTTTTTTATAAATCTGTTTGCGTATTCGTGTCCCCGCTGAAAACAAGAGTGACGGGAAACGTCCACGGCGGCGTCCCATGGGAAATCTTGACAAAAAGGTTCCTTGAGCAAACAATGGAGAAGACCAGTCGGCTCGGGTTTAAAGGGGTGGACAGACGGGCAGCGGGGTGCCGCGCCGCGTTGTTCTACTACGAGGTCTACCGTCTACGACATGCCAGCGTTTAATGATCTCTAGACTCCGAAAAGGCTCGTAGCGTTTTGTATTAAATACGCTTATTTTAGTATCAAATGCTTGTCTCGGAATTTGCCTTTGCTAGTTTTTTAACACGCTGCCACGGGTTTATCAATGTGAGAAAAATTGCTTGGTCGAACTAGAAACGAAACCAAGTTTTACGTAAAGGTAAGTTAAAAAAAGTATTTCCAAAAATAAAAGAAATATGTAAAATACCAGAGAAAATTAATGTTTTTTGATTACCTTGTCAATCAAAACAAAAAAGTCAACTAGCATGTTTCAAGAAAACGCTAATCGACCGACGTAAAACTCGTGTGGATCGCTCTTTACGTCGAAATTCTCTCGGCGTGTTGCCAGCAACTGCGCTGTTTGTGTAGATAAGAAAGTGGAAATTATACGAAGTTAATACTATTTTGCATTTGCGTAAGCTGGTAAAAGGTTTATTTGAGAATGTACAAAGCTTAGATCTGAGTCTTTGTAAAATAAACACACACGTTTTTATTTCATTACATTACTGACGGAATAAATAACAACTACCCTACCCTACGTACCCTATACAGGGTGTTTAGTAGTCAAGTGTAGGGACTTTAAGGAACGATAAATAGGGACATTCATAATACTTAGGGATATTTTTGGTAACATTATTTGCTGTAATGCGCGGTCTAGAGTGTCGACTTTGTTGTTGAAAAATAGAGAATATTCATAACGTTTTTTTACAGATTTTTTTTATGCGCGGGCGGAGTCCCGGGCAACTGCTAGTTAATAATAAAACCAGCTTTTGAGGCGTTCACGTTCTAGCGTGATTGAGTAAAAATTATCCAAATGAGTATTCAGACGGTAGAAAATTTGTTAAATTTAATTTATGCGTAGCATGAGAAACAGTTTAAAAGACCTGGGGGGTTATTATGACATAACTTTGCAGTTCAGTTTACGCTGAGAGAAAAGGACAGAGCTATACAAGTGCTATAGCGCTGTCCTTTACGCTCACCGTAAAATGAACTGCAAAGCCACGTCGTAATAACCCCCCTGTTGTATGTAGATAAAACACTTTGTAGTCAACTCAAAGTACTTTGAAAGCTCTCTGTAACTTCCCGAGCGAAGTTTAATTAAAGTTATGTCAACTCAGCTTTAATTAACAGTACCTAGACAGTCGAAAATTTAATCTATACTTTAGGACCTGGCTTGGCGTTTAATTTCATATCGATTAGAGTAGGTAGTGATAGAAGACCAAAAACAAATAAGTAGCCATAACAGCAACAACAGTAGTAGTGGTAAGTAGTTAATTAATTACTAACGATAATAAAAGGTAAAAGACAAAAATATGTCTGCTTAGTAAGTACTGTACAGGTACTTGACATGTCTAAAATCTACCAGCCTTCCCAAGAGGAAGACCACTGCTGCTGAGGAGAAGCGCTGCACGGAACTAAACGGTCAGTCATTCTTAATCATATTACTTATGTCATTGAGCGCTATTTTCTGCTGTAACCGTGATGTTTTCGGGATATTTTAAATATTAATTACGTGGTGTGGTAGTGGTGGTCGTGGTTTGTTGTGACTACCAAAAAAAAACTCAAACGATGAAATAAAAGTTCTGCGCAGGTATCTATATAAATAAAATGATAGGTATAGTCTTTATTATTTCTAGCGAGCCGATCTTTTACACAAAGGCCATTGTTTGTGTACAATACTATTATCTTTCTTTGTGTCCGTAACCGCAAGCCGATTACATACAAAAAAGTTAGAACTACATTGAATGTCCATAGAATTATCAACCCTATCCTCTTAGTCAGTAGGTTTAAAATGTAAAGTGTCAGGATACAGATATGTCTTTATTATCTGGCGACAGAAGATGGTAATATTGTGTAGGGAATAAGACCGGTTCAAATAATAAAGACATAATCTGTATCCTGACACTTTACATTTTAAACCTACTGACTAAGAGGATAGGGTTGATAATTCTATGGACATTCAATGTAGTTCTAACTTTTTTGTATGTAATCGGCTTGCGGTTACGGACACAAAGAAAGATAATAGTATTGTACACAAACAATGGCCTTTGTGTAGAAGATCGGCTCGCTAGAAATAATAAAGACTATACCCCTAGCATAATAATTATGAAACTATGAATATAAAAGGAAATTTCAGACGTAGTTGAGCAGGAAAACGAAATGCTGTTTGCACCGCATTCTATACAGATTTGAGAATTAATTAATTTAGTGAAAGTTTGAAATATTGGATATGCGAAATCATGAGTAAGTCCGATAAATACGTTTAATTCCGGTGAAGTAAAATCCTGACGAACATAATTACTGCAGATAGGACTAACTTTCCCGAAACAAATTTAAATATTTCACAAATTGGTTTTGTTAATTGTAAATGAAAATTGATGATAATTTTCTGCTTCAAAAACGACAAAGGTACATGTAACGAGCATTGCCGTACGTCCCTAATGAAGCTCTTGTAATTAGTTCCTATTGAACCCCGGATAATTCACTAGGTACATTTTCAAAAAACAAGGACAAAATACTTATGTGACATTAATGTACTGTCAAAATTATGTATACATATTTTTTAAATAAAATGTACCTACTTACAATGTTTTTGACGTAGAGAACGCGAACGAGAACACGGCCACCTGATGGAAACTGGGATCTGTGACCCATAGACATTTGCAGTCTCAAGATTACAACCCTAAGACCGTAAATGCGTTGCCACCGGGTGTATTTATCCTCACACCGGAACACAACAATACGTACACTGCTACTCGGCGGTAGAATAAAGGATAGGATGGTTATAGTGATTCGGACGGACCTTGCATAAGGTCGTACCACTATCTACTACAAATTAAATTTCTAACCTGCAGAGGTGGAATTTGAATTCACCGGAAAACACAATTAATAAATACCACAAGCAAAAACAAAAGTTAAATTAAAACATATTTTAATTTACGTGTACTTTTACCGTTACTCTTGTTATGAGCCATGTTCATTGTGGTGAGATTTTATGAATTAATTTGTTTAATAGGTATTAATTTATAACAAGCTACGTTAAAACTGTTGCGGTGTCGTTTCTGCGTTGTGAACTATAGTTTCGAAGTACTTAGTTCAGTTCTGTTTTTGTTGACAAAATATGTATGACATTTTAAATGTCGTGTGCTTAAATATTTAAGTCAGAAAAGGATTATCATTTCACCCATTGCATTTAAAAATGATATAACCATTATAATTTACATTGACTTTAAAAATGAATGCTTCATTCATTAATATAAATACTATCACGTGCTTACTTTTGCTTTTGAAAATTGATTTTAACTTTGTTATTATTAACCACGCGTTTACCCTAGTTGATGCCTATAAAGCTAGTGGTCCCGGGTTTGGCAAATACTTGCGTGATGAGCTGATAAGCGCAAGTATTAGTACCTAGTCTTATAGTCTATACTTTTAGGTATTTAAAAAAATGTAAACATTCCAAACCACGTGACATTGTTAAACAGCCAATCAAAACTGTCTTATCGAACTTTGTCGTACGACGACTTTGACTTCAGCCAATAGAAGCAGAACACTGTCTGCTTCTATTGGCTGACGAACTATATCACGTGGTTGTTTTGTTTACATTTTTGTAAATGCCTAAAAGTATAGACTATAGATGTTACATAAAGTATATTAGTATGTTTATCATCGCCTAGTTCCCACGGGACCAGCCTAGAGCTTAGTTTGGGACTTGGTAAATTTGTGTGACGTTAACCTTTAATATTTATTTATTTATATAAATGTATATATTTTGTTACGATATCTCTGTACCTATATATTTAGAACTAAACTAGGGTTTTCATGACGTTTTAACAGTCGCAGACCACTTACGAAATTCCAAATATCCCCGTGTTTGAATAAGATTGAAAAATAAAAGGAGAGAATTTTGACTTCATTATAGGTACGAGACGTAAGGAATTTACGAGAATAGAAAGAGGTAGGTGTTTAGCAGTGATATAGGTACAATTCCAGTTACATAATCGCTGGCCTTAACCCGTCACAGTTTTCAATTCACATTGTCAACGGTTTTATTCGCATGTAAATGTGGAATAGTTTTGTTATATGTCGGACAAATCACAAAGTGTTTCGCAGACCGGAAAATACGGTCTAACTTGCATGCGGGCGCGCAAACAATATACACACACCTAATTTTATTTGAACAAAATGGGAGGCTTATTCCAATCGTGTTACACGGGGCTTCTTTGACGAGCTTAATTGAATTATAATATGATTTGACGGTTTTATTAGGCTTATTGTCAGGTTTTATGCCGAATAAGATAATAAAATCTGAGTAGGTGTTTAAAGGTAAGTTGATTTATTGTACTTTAATACCAAATAAGTGCTTAACACTATTCTGTGATGTTCACTACAAGTCCGCGTTCGAGTAGTTTTCTACTTTAGGGCCTAGTCGAGATGCTAAGTTAGCGATTTTCGAAAGATCGATACAATGTATTAGGATTACGTCAGCTGCTTATGTCAACTCCATACATTTCGAGTCGATCGAAAATTGAAACGTTAGCAGCGTTTGTATCTGGGCTAGGTCTACGTAACTGCCGTGCAGAATACGGCCTTTATTTTGCACAATAAAAACGTATTGCCTTAGGCATGTTACAATATTTTCAACGTTACGATAGCTCTTATTTACTAGTCAGCAATAGCGGCGAAGTTACAATAAACCGCTACACGTCAAAACCAATATTGTTTAACGTATTAGAAAAGAGGGCCTTAATGCACGTCAAAACTGCCAGTTGGCTAGCAATTTGTATGACATTGTGACAGTACATACTAAGTGTATTTGTTCGTTTAGATACATCAAAAGTAAGGAAGTTGGTTAGCATTTAGCTTAGACAAACCGCGTGATCAATGTGTGATTCATCTCGTTCTTATGTTACGTGTCAAAAAGTGACAGATGTTTTATCCACATTTTGTCACGCGATAAACGCAGACATATTAAGCACCATTGCATTGTGGTAATGCGTTTGGATAAAAAGCGTAAATACATAGTGATTTCAATGTATGAAACCATATTGATAACACTCCCAGCCTTAATTATGACGTCGATCAAACGCATTAATTTTGTAAAGTTAAATAGCGACGCTGAATTTCCGTAATCTAACATATAAAACTAACTAAAATAGCCTTTATTTGTTGAGGAAGTCGTAACTGTATCGAATTTTCGTAGCAGTCTGGTGCAGTTAATTGTAACGCTATAAACGGAGTACTAGCGATGTACGTCGGGAGCCAAACACCGAGCAACCACGACGTATAAAGTTGTAAGCGACTGTTACTTGCTTTTTCGCCATAATATTTTTTTTCTTCAGGGAGTATCGTATTTACTGGTTGGAAGATTGATTTCATTTTGTTTTATCTGTCGTTTATGGCGTTCTTGTGTTGGATGCGTGGATGTAAACAAACATGTAGCGGATACGGGTGGTCGGCGGGTGCGATTTGTTGACACGCCGCGCCCCCGCTGTGTTCACGCGTTTAATTATCGCAAAAGGTTGCTTGAGCCCACATGAGTATAAGAAAAAAATACGATTTTATAACTATACCTTTCAAACGCTTATGACTACATCATTATTAGCGTATATTGGTAAAGAAAAAGAATTACCTGACGTGTCATCTCGGTCTATGACATAAACGGTGACTCTATACATCCTTATCATATTGCTAACGTTATAATAACAGCTCTTATTTACTTTACAATAAGAGTTACCATAACTTCAACAGTTTGATTAAGATTATTTTTAAGCAATACAAAAAGTTTAATTTAGTACTTTAACACTTTAACGTCATAATTTGAAATGATACTTACACTAATCTGTTCAAGCGACAAAGTACAAAACTGTAGTCTTAGTGTAGTTTTCGTTTTCTCTAGCTTTAAGCTTTTAAATTAATTACTTTCGTAATAAACCGACGTGCATGCATGACTCGATGTATGAACGCGGAAGAAGCGAAAGAGATTTGTCAGGATCGTATCAGGTGGAAAGATGTGGTCTTTGCCTACCCCTCTGGGAAACAGCGTGATTCAATGTATGCAGGTACGTACTTTCGTTTGAAATAAGAAGCAGTAAAATATTAAACACTAGAGGTTACCCGCCTCGTTTTTGTAAGTATGTTAAACCTAATTTTCTCATCTCACTCAAAATTATAATTACTTCCTCGTTGAGAAAAATAAACGAGAAAATGAATAATAGAAGTATATTTTAAAGGTAAGGTAAAACATCAAGTTTTTACGATGCCAGTACTCGGGTAACGAGCCCGTTATGTTGAATTTTATAATAATGTAACATAAACAGAGACGCCGAAACGGTCTTTTTATTCGTACTTTTGGAAGCGTTTTTACTGTGGAGGTAACAAGTTGAATAATTGTGATTATTTCACATTCTGTTCTAATGAACAACCTGTATATTACACTCGCAGTTAAAACAGGTATATTTTTTTTTTTACGTACAGTGGCACGTTTTTATTGTTAATGAGTTTAATTAGGAGAATGGTGAAGTCTGAAGTAAAAGGTCACATGGCATTTTGGTACCGTGATTTAAAAACAGTCAAAAGCGTCTTTGTCTTTTACAAAAAAAATTTACCATTTCATTCACTCACACTTCAATTAAATAATTCTACGCGGGTGTAGTAGGAGCTTAGTTTAGTACGTAGTCCTAAAAGCAGTCTTAAAAAAGTCTTGTTTTAAACCCAAAACTCATTTAACTTATTCGTAAAAAGACAAAAAATTATAAAAAAAAACAAATTCAATTTATTTGCTTGAGAAGCGGTTACAATAGTTGTTCAAAGTGATGAAATAATGTGATCAGCGCTCTAAAAAAGCGCTGTGATAAAAAGTAAGTTTGACGTATTTTTGAAAATTTCAAAGAAATAACGTCAAAAAGAATACGCTTAAATATTACGAGAACATTATCTTCTTGAATGGAGTACTTGCTAAGCAGATTTGATGAAATACACCACTAGGCTCTGTCTACAGCCCCGAGTGTTGAACAAAGTCAACTTAATATGAGGCAGCCCGTTTGAGCAATATCTCCTGTGTAAACGTTTTTAATACAGTGAAAATATTTATTGTGTGCTTATTATACGGAAATTAAGTGAGCTCATGCCAAAGTATATATTAACATATTTTTTTACTGTTTTCACTCCGCGTACATGTTTTTATTAAGTACATAGTTATTTTTCATTTTCAGAGTGGTGGTTGTTGAATTCGCCGTTGAAGCTTATGATGCTGGGTCCGTCTGGATTGCTTCCACCATCTTATCCAATTACTTTGCCACCAAGCAGTAGTGTTCGACTGCTTATACTGTTGTGAAGTAAAAATAATGATAAGATCTTTCGAAGAAGGATGCTTCTTTAGTTACAAGGCTTGTCTTAGGCAAGGCAAGGCAAAGTTTAGTTTTTTTGTCCCGATCTACGTTATTCTGAACCCATCATCATCATCACCATATCGTTGTGCTATTTGCATCCATCCGTAACACTTTTTTTTTCCTTACTCAATCGTCGGTAGTTCACTAAACTATCATGGTAGATATTATACAACGTTATTAGCAATTCCAGGGGGCTTATTATGACATGCCTATGCAGTTCATTTTACGGTGAGCGTAAAGGACGGAGCTATAGCAATTACATAACTCTGTCCTTGTCTCTCAGCGTAAAATGAATTGCAGATATAGGTCATAATAACCCCACTGTACCCTTACCATGAGTTTCATTTAATGTACACACTAGGCGGGTCGAATGCTCTCTCCCTCGCGACCTCGTAGTATTCTTATAGAGTGAGAGGGACAGAGCATTTCACTCGCTAGCTAGTACACTAATTGTAACTCATGGTAAGGATATTATAGAAGTGGTAGTTGGACGTAAAGACATTCATGCCCTTTGTTACGTTAAATAATGACACTACAGTGGAAGATGACATGTATTTTGCGAAAATTATTGTAAATTCATTTACGTTAGTGTTATGATGAGTCTTGTCTAGTTCCAGTTGTTTTTCACACTAGCGTATCATTAAAACTTAAAAACTTTTTATTGTTTTGAAAAGGCAAACAACCCTGGGCCTTTTTTCTAAACGGTAGAACCATATTGCTTTTGGCATATATTTGGCGTTGTATTGTAAACGTTACCATAGCTCCTATTTAACGCTATTTTTTCTACGGAGACCAATAATATTACTATTATGACGGTAATTACAGGTAGATTCACTTAAGCTGGCACGAATGGAATGAACAAAAGTAATGTCACCTATCACTGAGTACCGCCCTTTGAACCGATGTTCGAATTTTAAACCGAAAACCTGTTATTATTTTACACACTTGTATACTTTTGTTCATTCATTCAATTCATTCGTGCCAGCTCTTGTGAATTGACCTGTAAAAAGGCTAATAGGTTTGAGGCTGATGTTTATCAGCATTCATTCATTTTTTCAATCTCAAGATTTCAAATGCCAACCCCAGAGTTGGCAACGTATTTTCGGAATTCTGGTACAATCATGTATGATATTGCCTAGTAGCACGTTTTGTTAGCAAATTACCTTTTTCCCCATAAAAAGCAACCATTACACTCGACATCTAAAACTAAAGTACCCCAAATTAGGCAGTTTTCAGCCGCCATTCGGCCCAAGCGTTATTTCAGTGCCATTATCGTAGATTACAAGCCGAAATCGCCACGTGATTGGCCAATGTCGGTGATCATTACGTCGGTCTATCCGGTATCGGATTTCGCGTCACGTTTCGTGTTGATTGTCGGACGACAAACCGGTGCCTCCGTCGTTGCAATTACTAACGACATAGACACCCTACAAAGGTCGGATATACAGATTAATCGGCGAGCAGAGGGTATTGTTCCTTTGAAAAGCTTTATGAGAAGGGTTAAGTAGAGTTTTGTGATTTTTGAATTAAGGGTAATGAAGAAGTCCAAGTATTTGTTGCTTAACGCTACTGTAAATGATTTTCGAAAACTGACCAAATGTATGGAGTTGACGTAGGCGCCCGACGCGACCGTCTGACAGCTTACGTCAATCCTATACATTCTGGATAACGATAACGAACGCCTAATGAATCTTGGTCTAGGGCCTTTGTACTCGTATCGTATCGTCTGCCATTCTTTAGTCTATGCAACTCCCCGCAAACAATCGGCCCCTCACTTATCAGGACTTACGGGCTAATACCGCCAGAGGGCGCCCAATCTGCTGTAATTCTTATCTCAATTTAATGCGTCCGTATTAGTGCCGACTTTGTCTAATTTGAGGCGACTACTAGTAGTTAATCGTACGTTAAGAATTGATGCGTTTTCTTATTAAGATAATGTTGTCTTTCTGATAAAAGCGATTGATAAGGTTGATGAGGTTTACTTATGTTTTCTAGTTTTAAAAGTTTCACTTCAATCAAAATGTTATTTTTTGTAAATTTCAGTAAAGGCACCATAAATTTGACTTCCGTATTTATAAATGGTAAATATATTATGCAAATAAGGGTTCTAAAGCAAGAGAAACATTTTCATTACTTACACAAGAAAAAATCGTCGATACAAACATCGTAAAGGTGTTTTGTTTCCACAAAAGGGTACATAAAACTTCTATTTACGTAAATCCACAAAACAAAGCGTGCTTATTTGGAACGGTATCACGTTTAGCCTGGAATCAAAAGAACGTTATAATCCGGGCCGTTTCCGCCGCCCGCGCCGGGAAAATTGAGAATCAAAGCCTTTGTTTCCAATATCTAGGGAAGGGAAGAAAACTTTTATTGGGTACAAAGTGGGTATTATTCACGGGTTGAACGCAATCAACCGCGGACGGGGGCCGGACGCGACGCCCCAGAATGCAAAGATATTTTTTTCGGGTCATTTTGAAAGGGTTCTTCTTATGAAAAGTCCCTTTTTGATTATTGGACTTGGCTCAGTGACTGAGCCGCAATTAAGAGCGATTAGGCTATTTTTGAAGAAAACCACCTACTTTAGAATGTTATTGTTAAAATTGACGTAATTTATACGGTAAAGGATAGATACTCGAGGTGTTATTTTCTTATTCGGTCGCTAGATGTTCTACTAGAGTAAGCAAGATTCAAGATTCAAGCATTTATTGATAAAATGGTACATTTTACACGTCATATAATTATTATTATTTATTTAGATACAATTAATTATTACAATATAATTTTTGCTTAGTTCGGTATAGGTACATTATTAGTAACATTATAATTGGGTCAGGTTCATTAGACTTTCAGTTTATGCGGTGGTAAAGAATTACAATATTAGCGAAGTTTCATCGAAGTGAGACTCGAATGACCAGTATATCACAGACACGCATGAACTCGTAGTTAACCTCCACTGACGGATCAAGTAAAGATCGTCGGTAAGTTATTTGACGTTCGTTAAAATAATAACCCTGCATAACGTGTCTGACCTACGTCAAGTGTTACTTTACTAAGTAAGGGTATCTCTAGTTAGCGCAAACATAAGGTCTGTATCGGTTTCGCTTCGGGTACGCGTAATTAGAATAGCGATATGTAAAGGTACGGTCGAGCTCGGCTGTCGAGCTACTTCTATGCCCCAGGGTGTACTTAGAGCCCTAGGCTATGGGGGAGTACGTACGAGGAACTTGCCTGCTATGGAACGTTCGTTTGTTTTGGTTTCATTTTAATTACTAGAAGTTACCAGGATAAGTTTTACATTTTTAATGGTTGCGCATTTTTTTTAATTTTTTTATATAATTTGATATCATGCCAGGTATAGTCACGGTAAAAAAAGGATCGTCACTTTTCGATCCAAAAGTGACGAACTTTTTTTGTTCCCTGTCTTTACATTGATTATATAACCGGCCTAAGAAACCTCTTCGACAATCTAGTAACCCTAGTAGTAATAGTTTTGAGGACCGTTTGGAAAATACTGAGCTTTTAATTTGCTAAAGTTAGTGGCTCCATCCTCGACAGCCAAAGCATAATGTACTTGTATTACATACGCATTTGTAGTAACGGCAACACAACTTTTACACTGAACATGTCGAGCAACCTCTTAGCTGTTTTTTTGTTTATACTTCAGAAAACAAGCCGCTATGCAGTAAAGCAAAATTTCAATTACTCGTCATCGTCATCATATTATAATTGCTTCATCTTTCTCCAATATACGCACTTGCCTCGGTTTACGTTGCACGTCATCGTAACTCATCTAATCTTAAACGTACACATAGACCAAATACTTAACTTTGAAAACAGCGTCACTATGAAATCACGACAAACGCTGTTACTACAGTTATAAAATGGAAAAGGCGAGAAAGTCTCGAGTATAGCAAAGGCGTCTGCCAAAACGATCGTATAAAGTTCGGATAACGATCGTCCACTCATCCACAGCGATCAAGCCCATTGCCTGCAGAGCCTATATTTTCAAGTGATAGTCTAGCTAAGGCTGGCTTGTTGGGGAATCGACGCTTGGAGCGGTACTAGTTAGTTTCGTCATTTTGGTAACCCCAGCGCTTTGATGGCTTTGTGTTGGAGGCTTTTGTTTCTACCTCAAATTGACTATCGACTGTCATTCCGTGAATGCTGTTTTCAAGAGTGGTTGAAAATTGAGGCTTGTGTTCCTAGTTTGAAAAAAGATAGTTTTTTAGGTTTCTATATTCATAAATCGAAATAGTTGTCCGTATAAATGGGCCTATTCAATTTGTTGTGAAAGACCCTGTATTACCTACATATATCTGTTATTAAAAATAATAATAAACTATTATAACGAGAAGAGGAGTATTTTTATTACAAATAAAAACACATTTCATTATTAGTCAACAAATAACGCCACTATCTTTGTATCTTTTAGCGGAATTTATGTGCACATTTTTGCAATTTAAACGTAACATTCGACTTGAATATATGATTTGTCTAAAACGTGCAAGTGTGAACGTTCAACGATTATAAGAGAAGGGTGTGTCATACCTAGTCACCAGCTAGGTTTTAATTTTAAATTTTAAACTTATAACATTGACGACAAAGCACAGCCTTAACTGAAACGCGCGTGGAATCCGAACGTAGACTATTATTAGATATGAGACCGGACTTCATAGAGAGGCGCTCATACTTACCGCCATATTACACAAGGTGTTGTTTTCTACACAACAGTGGTAAGTTTGTCAAAGAGCTGATTGTTGTATTTACCAGTATCAAAATCAGCTGTGTTCGTATTGTAATGTTCTGGTGAGACTACTACCGGTAAAATGACTAACATTGGGGCATTCCATGTTAGTCCTCAGTGTTGGCACTGCATTTGCAATCTTAGGACAGGAGTCTTGAAATTTAGTCTTTAAAAATGTTCATGGGTCTCAGATCCCACTTACCATTAGGTAGCCTGTGTACTCGTTTACCTTTTCATTGCCTTGCAATTATTTGACTCCAAACAAATCCTTTACCACTTAAAAAGTACATTATTCCGGATGGGCATAGGCTATTTTTCATTTGTTTATAGTTAATACTTGACCTGCCTACTTATACGCTGGTAAACATCTACAACCTGGTTGTAGGTAGTTCTGTAGCTCTGCCTACCCCATTCTGGGATTACAGGCGTGAAGGTATGTAAGTATTGTATGCATAATTAATAAAAGAATTGCTAATCGTGCATGAAATCGCATTTAGACTACAAAACGCAGTACGCCAACATTGCATCCGCACCCGAATTGGCCGTAGGCTGTCTGTATGAGCGGTTGCGCTCTTGAGCTGCGTATATTTTTTTATTGCATGAAGCAGGCCATTAACACACAGGCCACCTGATCGTAAGTGGGCTCTGAATCCTATAAATAGCCATTTGCAATGTGAAGACTGCAAACGCGTTGCAAACTCTTAATTCAAAATGAAAATTCAAAATAATTTGAAATTTAAAGGGTTGAATTTAAGAATGCATACAGGGTGGAAGAGGACCGTGGACCTTCCCGATAATGGGAGATAGTTTAGCCTTAACACTTTATTACTTTACAAGACTCATTATAGGGTACCTCTCTGGTAATCATTTCTCCAAATGTCATAGCCTCACAAATAAGAACACGAACGCGAAAACTGTTGCTTGGCATCACGCAAGTCCGACCTGGCAGTAGCGTTCCAGACGTCCATGCGGCCAGCCAAATCCATAAAAAAAGTGCCGTATATTTTTGCTTGTATCTGAATCAGACTTGCTATCAAAGTGCTTTGTTTATTAGGTAAACTGGTCCACTCGTGTGTTTCGTCAGTATCCTGTTGGATCCGAATCGCAATGTGATATTTGAGGGTCCAAAGATTAAACAAATTGGGTCCTTGGTAGAATACGTTAAAAGATCAGCCTTTCCTACGTGAAAGGTTAACTTTATAAGCTTAACGAAAAGGTGATGTTATTTACCATTTACTATCTAGGTTGTTACAACAAAAACCCAAAGGCCCAAATGTTAACTGGAAGAGATCCCTTAAAGGGATAAGTTCACCTTTGTATATTCCAATTCTGCGTTAGATTGCAATCAAAAATCTGGTAGAGAACTTCCAAAGAGCTAGATGATTTTTGATACTTTTAAATGATTTTGAAGCAGTTTTGTGTTATGTAATTAAAACTTAATCATTATACTGTAGTAAAAGTTAACCTTGTTTTCAGAAGAGATAACTCTATAAGTCCAACCGATTTATAATACACCTAGATATAAACATCTTCTCAAAAATAGCTATCAAACAAATAAAAGTGAATCGCAATAGGTAAAGTTATCTATTTATCGGTTTCACCGTTGCAAAGCCACAGACAGAGATAAATAAGTATTATAACCCTTTTTTTGTTGAGGGGTTAAAAAGGTTATTAAATATTGTGCTGATTCATATTTTATGGCAGTAGACTCAGAACTCAGAATGTATTTTTTTATATCTATGAAATGCTCTAAAAGCTCTTCTATTGTTGGTTTACAGCTCTGTCAGACACAAAACATAAAATATGAAGATACGTGAGAATATATTGCTCTAAAAGTCTTAACTTTGGCAAATACTCTCCAGTAAGACCAATTCTGAGTGCTGTTGAATACAAAATCAATACCAGATACATTTCCAAAAACAGAGGTCCATATTAAATATTTCTGTACTAATTGATGGTAAACTAGAAAGTAGTTTTAGAATCAGATGCATAAACTGTCCTTGTTTGGAAAAGATAAGAGTTTTTTTTTTACTTCTATTACATTTTTTATTTTTACAATCATTACATCAAAGCATCGACCAAAACTGATTTCAAACATTAATTTTATGGGCTATGTTTGTCGCAGTAACTCGAGTTGTCACTTACAACTTGCAATATGTGCATACAAGTGTTTCTGTCAGACCACAGCGAGTTTATAGGTTTGTCCTCAAACATTGAACAGCTAAACCAACTGTAGGATAGGTGCAATGAACCAGGCTAGAGGTTGAACCTTTCCGGTTCATGTAAGAAAACATTATCAAAAGTACTTTATATGATTGACTTGCATCGATATTGTTTTCGAATAATTTGGAAAAGTGTTTTCTTTCTTTGAAATTTATTTGAAAGTCAATACTTAATTAAATTAACCATATAGGTACTTATACATTTAATAAAAGCATATTGAAGATGTTAATGTTACGAGCCCGCCAAGGGATGAGTCCATAGTAATATTTTTTTAATAATAAACGTTTAATAAAGTGTTGTTACTATTAGATCACTTTTTATTAATTAATAAGCTATGTTTTATGTAGATAACTAAATAACGTAGTATTTAATAATTATAATCTCTCCATGGCTGACCACGGGTGAGCTCAAATTCAGTTAAGCTGTGCTCACGCCCATTTCATTATCACAAACTATGTAATCAGTACCTATAATGAATCTATAGAAAATATCTAAATGTAATTAAATAAATGCATTTGATTTGGTTTGAAATTTTTTTTCTTCTTTCCTATTCCTGTACCTCGTTTCCAAGGAATCTTCCTTAAAAAAATTCTAGTCAATAAGTTCAGCGGTTGAGACTGTGCTTCGACTGTGTCACGGAACAGTTCTTTAGGTAAGGATATTTGTAATTAAAAATACCTTATGACGTACAAATATCACTTGCAACATAGTGGATAACAATCAACAGTAAATTAAAATAGCGATTATAATCTATTCGACAAAGTTTACCGACACATGATTAATAGGAATTTTAATATTCCTTCTGTCAACATTCTCCACATTCTTATACTTAAAGGCTGTAAATTCTTCTTAGTTCCCTACAGTGTTGTCACATCTAATTTTGTCAAATTGGTAGAACAGGATCCAAAAATTAGTAGAAATTGGTAGAATTTGAAATGAAAATTAGGTAGATCTACCACCCTGTTTTTAATGATTTAAAATGCGTATAAAATGTTCAAAATTAACACCAAACTTACTTAAAATGCCGCGAAATACTTTGCTATCTGTCAGTGTCAGCTCTCACTCACAGACAGCTACTAATTTTTTTTTACACTTAACGTTACGCGCTCCCTTTTAATTGCTGAAACTACAAGACAGGCTAAATTAGATAGCAAGTAACTTTTCGTTACACTACACGCATGGAAAAATGTTTACAATCATCACATTTTGGAAAAATATCAAAATTAGGTAGCTTTGAGGCCGAGGGTGGTAGATAGGTAGACAGGTAGACAGGAGGCAAATTAGGTAGATCTACCAATAAGTTGGTAGATGTGACAACACTGGTTCCCTACCCTTGAGTTCCCTGACTTGAAATCCACATTAAAATTTGCTGTCTGGCTTTTCACGGCTAACATTTTCCGCCGACTGCAACCGCAATACGTAACAGGGCAACCGCAACCTAAAACTTATGGCAATACATTTCAAATTGGCTGTACACAGACGCCCCTACAACTTTTTGCAATATTAATTCGAAGTAGCTTAAGTATTTTTACGTCGCTGAAACGTGTTTTCCCTTCGACTGAAAGTGTGCTCTTGTCTTAAGGTTCCAAAGGTGTATTTTTCTCTGTGAATTTCTGGTGGGATATTCTGTTTTTTCCTAAATCTTCCCTCGCAGCCAAAAGGAGTCCCTCGAGGCATGATCCCGGGCTCCTCATTTATCATGCTTGTCACGTGTTGACCATCCCTTGCGTGTAGTGTTCAACATATACATGAACTTGGAGATATACACACGCTTTCTAACACTTATATCAGAATCGACTTTGACTTTGTGAGGTTTTGTCGATCCCCTTTGATGTCCTTTCCAGTGCATATCACCAATTTGAATGTTTTGCTTATACGAGTATGTCTGTAGATATTTTATATCAAAATAAACTTAAGGTGATACGTGAGTTAGTTTTAGCTGTTTTGAGGGAGGGCTAAATCTTACAAAGGGTGTCGTTTAGTTGACTCCATCATCATCATCACACATGATGATTGATCAATATTTCGGTGGGTTAATTCAAATAATAATATAATAACGTAAGTTTTAAAACTATACTGCTACTACCTATCTACTATACGTCTTAATTCCACAAGAGCTTACCAAGACGCATTAATTTTTTACGCGATTAAGACCCGTTTTAGGTTTATAACAGTAAGACACATCAACTAATATAATGGTTACATCACAAATCGTTACAGTTGCTATTATCAACTATGGTTAGTATTATTAATATCACAGCTACATCATTCAAATGAGCCAACTATAAGAAAATGTCTTTTAAGTACTTATACTTGTATAATCACTTACTCAGTGATGACTGAGCCACTTAACTAAGTATTAAATCTATCTCAAGCTGAGTTAACGCAATTCTATTAAGAACAGATACTTAGTTACCATTGAATAATTTAATCAAGCCTATTCGTTCTACTTGGACGATAATAAAGATTTCAGCAATAGATTTAATAATAATCGGATATATAGACATAATTTCTTAAATTAAAGTCTTATTTTTGTTATAACTAGCTGAAATCTTTTATACAAAGCTTGTCTTGATAGTCAGGAACAGAATAGACATAAAAATAAGCCAAATCGGTGGAATCGTTTTCAAGTTATAATGTAACAACCACGCGGCAAATTTTTTTTGTTCATTTTTCCTAGGCTATTGTACACCTTAGATTCCTTATTAAAATGTTTTGGAATGATATCCGTATGATAAACAAGCATCTAAAACTACTCAAATAAACTGCTAATATAACATGAATAATGTTTTAAGCGCTTTGCTCGAAGACAGGCACTAGACGGAACAAGTCCGTAGTTGGCAAGTTAGAACAAACAGCGTTCATAATGGAAGCGTATGATTAATGCACCCACCAAGCCTCTCGGTAGCTTATTATTAATTTATTGATTGCAACTAACTCTGGAAGTCCCTGTTGGTACGTGATTGTGATTTATTATGATGTAACCGCGAGAAACAGAGCGTTTGATTCGAGGTTCAAGACGGCTTGAAGATGAATAAAATAGATACAAGCTTCCTGGGTATTGAATTATAATCTATGTTGATGTTTTACATTTTTATATTTGACTAAAGAAAGAAACACACAAAATAGGAAAGTAGAAAATGACCGTCTATGTTGACAACTGACCTGCTGCACATAAGTTTTCGAAAAAAATTGCAAAGGCAAAGTATTTGAAATAAAAAAAGGTATATTATCTTATCAAATATACTTAACAACAAATATATATCTTTTCTTATTGTAGGTTCCACGATATTTTCTAGTGCTTTTTTATGTCTGGGTGCTAAGTTAAGTTACTTATTTAGTTTGATAGATCTATTTCGATAACTTTCGACATACTTACTCGTAATTTAACGATAACCTAGTATTTATCCTAATATTAGTAAACCAATGTGCAATTGTTATTTAAAAAAAAGTAATACCAATTATAAAGATATATATTTTAAATCCAGAGTAAAAAGCCATTACGTTTTTAATACAAATGTCAAACAAGGTTATTTAAGTGGCAGTAGCTAAGAGGATAGGACAGTTAAATAAAAAGGCAACGTTGATAACCGGTTTAAATATTAATGCAAAACTGGATACAACTTCAATAACCATAAACATTACTTACAGACACCTAGCTTCTTCATTTCTTTGCTCATATGATTTCAACGTCAAATAACAGTTTATAAATTCTACATAATTCTGGGACCGTCAGCAATCACAATCACACCACATAGTGAAACATGATAACAATTTTGCTCCCTTCGTTACTATACATATTTTAAACGAAACCGAGCAAGATTCCTTTAACTGTTGCAATAAGAACCCAAAATTGGGCAAAATAAAGCGGAAAATAACAACGGAAGTAACCACAACAATAACGCGAAACCAAATTAAGGATTCCACCGCGAATATCTCCTGGTGAAAAAGGAGGCTCGAATTACGGCGAGCCGTGATTTGAATTTATTACGAGAAGGCTAATTTTGTTTCGACGGTGTCTGAGACAATATTGTTCACAATATGACTGGAGCAACGGTGCGTAAATCAGATTCACTGAAAAACTTTTCAATGAGCATAATTAGGAGTAGATTATAGAATGAAAACACCTAGTAGAGGGCCGTCTTTAATCTATTGAGGCTCCTGTGCATTTGAGGACAATAGGACCCGTATTATGACCATGAGAGAGGAGAGGAGTTGATGATCTGGCAGGAACATGGTACTATAGATTGCGAGGCAATGGGCACTTGCTCAGAAAGCCAATGGAAAAGACGGCCCTGGGTTCGTCAGCATTGCTCCACGATGGAATTTTACTTGGCTCATAATTTCAGCCGAAAGACGTCCACTGATGGACATAGGCCTCCCCCTAAGTTTGCAACAAGGACCGGTCTTGCGCCCCTACGATCCTACGGTTTTCCGCAATTTCAGCCACGTACTTGGCTGATATTCTTTAATATTTTTAAATATTTTAAATTACTTACGTTAGACAAGTACTTACTGCAAAGTAAAGTGCTGCCAGTACCTACGTGCTCAGCCGCAAAGCAGTAAAATTCCACTGGCGGTGAAATGACTTCCATAGAGGGCCGATCCATCTTAGCCTTCAGGGTCTACGCGTTTGCAATCATGAGATAACGAAATTAAATGTCCACTTTTCACTACCGGATCTATATTATATGCACTTAAATACAATAAGGTAGATTGACAGTTCTTTTACCTGGGGCCTCTTTCTACTTTATCTCTACACGTATCGTGTCTTTTTTAACTCGCCATTGCATTGTTCAGTGAATAAGAGCAATCGTAACGTTAACAATACGATAACAATACTTAGGTGTTAATGTTAAATCACTGTAGAATAACGCCATTATACATGTTGTAAAGTATGAAAATGATCTTTCGTCAATTTCATAATATTTTTGGTAAATTTATTAAAAACTAGGAGTTTTCTTTTGATTTGATTGCATTTGAGGAATTTGCTTTAAAAAAATAAATCTCGTTTTTGTGCTAAGATAAATAATCTAAACTATTATTATACTTACCTACTTTATGTTAAAAATTATACTTTATTTGTCGTCTTGGGGAAAATTAGTTTGATGTAAATTGTTATTTGGCCTTTGTTATTATTATTGGCCAACTGTAATAAAAAAAGGATTATTTATCTAAATCGTTGTTTTGCCGCAAAAATAGGTCAAACTCTACAAACGTAAATTATTTCAATAATCAGTTATTCATTTAGTTGAGATTACTGCGGTGAGTAGAGACACAACCTAAAATAAGTCATAACTCGTTAGAAATAAGAACAAGTATTAAATTAACAATAATAACGTTACGTCTATTGGAAATAATTTCAGTCTTATAATTAGTAGCATATGCTTCATTTTTGGTTGTATCCCTACTCACCCCTTAATCCCTACTCACCCGATTTTAAAGTAGATATTTTTCTCTTAAGGTTCTAATTCCAAATTTGTTTATTTAGAGCTTCCTAATAACGACTTTTGGAACAAAATGCCAACAAAGAATACGGATTTTCCGTGCGTTCGGAACTAAGCAGTCGCAGGTAAATGTTGCTCGTAACAATAAAAAAGCGGGAATAGGAAAACTCGGGAACGACCACTGTTTATCGGGAAAAGGCGGCGGGCATAAGATATGCATAAAGTAGTAAATTAGGAGCCCTTTTACTTTGAATTAAATTGTTTATTGTGGCAATTGCGGCGTTTTTTAGCAAAAAGGGTGGTTTGCGAAATAATATAAACGGGTAAAGAGAGCTGGTTTGATTGGCTGAGTAACAGAAAATTGAATACCTAATGAGTTCGTGGCTCACATTGTGGGTGAGGTGAAGAAGCTGATACTTTTTTTATATTATGATCTAACCAATTTTTGATCTTGCTGTGAATTGTAAATCGATAGAAATGGCCAGTCATGTAAACAAACCAATTTATGATTATTACCTACTTCGTACGTAATCAGTGTAATCACGTTCTTTTGAAAATCGAACATGATCCTTTTAATAGTTTAAACACGTGCTTTGCATATTTTAGCCTTTAGACCACAATTTGATGTTGAAGAAAGTTTAATATTCCCAAATAGAAACGAATGTTTTAGTTAAACTTATAATATTTCACAAAATTGCTATAGTAAATCAAAATATATCCTCAAATGCAAAAACTGCTGCTTTTAATATAGGTACTTTCTACAAGTAGGCAATAAAGTATAGTAGCGCCACAGTGCTTTTATTGCTTTTCAATTGGCCATAAATCTATATGAATGCAAAAACGGACGATAAAACTTTAACGATTACACTTCGATAGCCCTTGATCGCTTGTTCAATTTGATGTCTTTGGGCAAATTATACAGGCAAAATAGGTTTTCGTTGAAAAATCGTTCCAAGAATGTTTTTAATCTTTTAAAACAATCTACGACCTTTAAGTAATTGAGTCTGGCGTGGAATTGGCTCATAATATGACACGATTTACGATCAAAGTACTAGGCATAATTACGAGTATGAATCTAGTTCTTAAACAGGTAGATCAAAACTGATATAATAAGGCCTAGGGCCTTATTAAATCTGTTTTTGTCTAGGGACAATATGCATAACGCCTTACGTAAACGATTTTAGAAAACTGTCAAGCTGTGAATTGACACAAGCACTGACGAGAGTATGCGGCAACTTATGTAAATTCTGTACATTTTCGAAAACGATGACGTTTGCAAAATGCATCTTGTTATTACATCGGGGGTTTTTATCTGAGCTGATATCTTTTAAGCGACTCAACCGATTTTCATGAAGCCTAGGTAAGAACGCTCGAAAGAACTAGTATTCCCTTAAAAAAGCGATGGCAAATCAGTTTTTTCTTTCGAACTATGGTGGCCACACCTTTCAACTAACGTATCAGTTCGCAGAATTTTCGTTTTATCGAAAGGCATTTCTCGACGCATGAGATATTTTTTTCTACCTAAGTAATTCATGATTAAAATATTCTGACAACATCATGGTGCCTTTGACCATTAGAAGCACAGTACTGTATAGGTATGTATGGGTAACCCATTATTTTAACGAATTTCCCTTCATTTATTGTATCGTTTCATCGAACTCTATTTTCTGCTGAAATATGTTGTCAGAATATTTTAATCATGAATTAGGTTGTAAAAATATCTCATGCGTCGAGAAATGCCTTGCGATGAAACGAAAATTCTGCGTTGTGTACCTACTCACGTTTCCGCACGTCGATTGTTATACGTTGATTCTATATGCATGTATATTATAAATATACTGGTTTTTCTCCACGACTTCGCTCCGTTGAAGTCCACTTAATAAGTTAATCGCTGGAAAGCATCCTTTGTGTCAACGATATGGACTACACGTGAGCCAATTCGGGCCCTTTATGCGTGATGGAAGAACAAAAATCCAAACATACTTACGTACGTACTTTCAATGTATACCTCTTCTATTATACTGAATTGGATAGGATAGGTTTTAGAACAAACAAAAAAGCTATTATCTACTGTTAAGTTGCTTTGTAACTAGGTAAAAAATACTTGCCGTTTAAATGATAATTTTAAGATTACATTCAAGAATACAAATTGAATATTAAAAAAACATTTTACAACAATAAAATATTAACTAACTAGCATCTTTCTCAAGTAACGTAACCCGAGTCACAAAGAGAAATGATTGCTAATGCTCTTGTTATTTTCCAGTCATTTTATTGTTTACTTGCACATACACAATGCGTTGTTAAGTAACAATTCTACTTACAATTTAATAGGTCTGTTATCCTAACCCATTTAGCTTGTTGGCTGCGTAATACTGCGGGGTTAGTGCGGACACTTTCTTCGTTTTATATAGTTTTTATAGTCTTCGTAGCTGAGTCCTTCGCACCTCGGACACTTGGTCGAGGCCCGCGGCACTGTTTTGACAGGCGAAGCACAATTTATGACCGCTCACCGACAGCGATAAAACTGCCTTTGTCACACGCCAATGTAACACTCGCAGGTTTTATAGCCAAATAAATTTCCAACACTATTATTATTCAAATCGGTACGGGACCCACCAAATACAAACACACCTTTTTATTCGTGGCGTTCATTGACAAAAATATTTTTTACAACAAAACCTCGTCCTTTTTCCGATTCGTGATCACGTGTCATTAATAAATTATCGTCAAATGGTTATGACTTTCTTTCATATGGTATTAAGGGGGGGACTTTTGATGGTTTGTTTTTTTAATCGCCTCTTAGTAAGTAGCCTGCTTCACTTTTAACATCTGTTGTCATTATTCAATGTTTTGATTTAGGGTGGCTCATAAAAGTATTTCTGTCATCTTAGTAGTTGAAAGAGCTGCTGAGAAAATATTTCAAAGCTAAATAAAAGTATAAATAAAGCCATCGTCTGAAACAAGAGATTGTGTACACTAACTTCAGTTTCTGTTTCTTCAATAAAGCAGAATAAAGATATAAGAAACTTTTGTCCGAGATTTCTTCCGCGTACATTTAACCGTACATTTAATACAGTTATATTTTCGCAAAGTACCTATTCTGTAAAAAAAGTACATCAATGAAAATTAATTCATTTGAGAGCCTTGAATAAGTAATTCATTAAATTTTACTTACGAACAACCTACCCGTTTACTCCCCCATCAAAGCTGTGTCTGTGATTTTATTTAAAAATCAAGATTTCAATACGAATGCAACGCATGCTGTCTAGCTAAACCAGTCCGTAGGTCCACAGAAAACCAACGTGACCCTCCCAATAGGTGGTCCACATTGCTGAATGGATACCATTTTCGCAGCACTGTTATTGAACTATTATTTCTTCTATTATTAGAATTAAAATCACTTTGCACCTATATAATATACTAGCTGTTCCCGTGTCCACTTCGTTGGGCAAATTTTCCCGCTAATTCCCGTTCCCGTGGGAATTTCGGGAATTCCCTTCTTAGTGCACCTCTGCGGTACCTAAGCTACGTCCCTTCCAAATTTAAAGTGCCTACGTTTAGCCGTTTAGGCTGTGCGTTGATATGTCAGTCAGTCAGTCAGTCAGTTTCTCCTTTTATATATTTAGATATAAATGTAAAAATTAAGTGAGCTAAATATTTTCTATTTTTATGAATAGCACGTCGTACTCGTATCTATGAACAGCATTAAAATGTTCGTATCTAAGAAGATATAATTATTCAGACAGAAACAATGTCTTAGCGATACTGTTAAAGCAAACAGCGGTTGGGTGAAGTGGCCGTGTCTCGTCTGCGAAAGACCGGCCCGAGGAGACAGGTGAGGGCCGGATCAAAGGACTTCATTGACCCGCTTGCGGCAGTAGTTAACGTTTCGGGATACTACTAAGATTTCCCGATGATTTCAACTATATTCAAGAGCAATGAAAGCAGGTCAGTTTGTAGTGAAATTTCATAGAAAGTGACCAGCTTGTGAGTGAAGTTATTAAACGTTTATGCCTTAAATAAACTTAACTTTTTTGTGCATTGGAATGTGTAAGTTTGCGTCATTACTGACGAAATGCTCTTTATATTATATTATTTTAACCAAGTGAAGGGCACAAAGAGAAACTATCGCAGCAGTAAAATGCTGTAGCCTGCCATTGCTAATTTTAATTAACTGATTAAAGCTGCTGGACGGTTGGTTCGAGCGCTTATGTCAATTCCACGATTTGACAGTTGTCCATCCATGTTGTTGTGTGTTGACTATCGTTTACCTGAATAAGTTGCCGTTTTACTTTAGATCTAACTGATTTACTCTACTCACTTGACATTGGTGAAATCACTGTGAAATACCGCGGCGGCCCGCCATTAATAGAAAAAGAAGATGAGAGAGAAGAGAAGTCGTATGTCGAACGTTAGGAACCGCAGGAGACAATATTGAGCCATATTTTCGCAGAAAGTCATTTATAATGTTTGACTTGATAATTTTCTTTTGGTTTCATGTTACGTCACTGTGACAGTGCGTATATGATTCAAGAATTAATGTTCGTGATGGATTTCAAGTACATCATTTTATAGCAAAAGAGACGCATGCCTAGAGGTACTACCAGTACGAAACGAGATAGTGACCAAAGTCAAATGAACAAAGTTTAGTTAGTAACTATTTCTACAATTATTTGAATAATATTTATTTGAATAAATAATTATAAATATAATCAATTGGCATTGCAGTCATGAAGATCATAAAGTAAAGATACATAATATAGTAATTATAGGTTACATTATGCAGAATTTTTTAACTTAAGGGCCTTAATACCCGCGCTAGACACAAAGTGAAATAATGTTTCTCTCTGTATACGTAAAAGTACTTCCTCATCAACATAAACTGGAAATCAATGTACTGAGACTTACCAGTATTGATTTTAGGAAATTAATATTTCAATTCATATCAAAGTTATACGTCCTTTGTTTTTGAGAAAAATGTGAGTAGATGCGCTTAGTAGGGGTAACGAATAACAGGGTACAACACCACAAACCGGGATAAGTGTTTGACGTCTCCCGTCTTTTGTGACTAAAGGCCGGCGAAACTGCTGATGAATTTAATTCACCAAGTACTATCCAGTGACAATGGACGTGCTCAACGCATTTAGATGTTTCGTGTGAAGGATTTATTCGAAAAAGCTTTGGGTAACCTTTAAATTTGACCAACGATTTCAGGTTTGTATTTGAATATTTTATTTTAGAATGAACTATCGATAGCATTTAACTAAAAAAAAAAAAAAACGGGTTTTAAGGGTACAAAAAGGAAGTTGTAAAATTACGAAGTTAGCTTTAAGTATGTTTTCTGTCTTATTTACCTACTGAACTCTCATAACAATTCATGAAACGGCCTTAATTAATCAACGTTTATCTTTAAGTACTTATTAAATGAATACGAAAAATAATTTGAATACTTTCCGTCTGAACAGCTCAACCTAGATTTTTGTAACAATAGCTTACTTTAAATAACCCTAATAGACACTTTTACAGCACTAAATTAGAATACTGTTACGATAATATATTTTGATTTCAACTTTAAGGAATCCGAATCGATTTTAAAGATACGTCTTTTGGTGTATAATCAAAATCAACAGAAACGATAACGAACAGGGCCGTAGCCAAGATGCACTCGTTACTAGTTAGTTTTCTTTTCTATAACTCAAAATGTTCGGGATGATTTTTTTGGACAGATTACTTCGTCGTTTATCGGTACGCACGAGAAAGTCATCCCATGCATTTTGAGTGATAGAAAAGAAAAACGTTGTAGCGTTTGCATCTTGGTTAAGGCCTCTGGGGTTCTATTCTAGGCGGTAAAAATGATATCGTCTTTGACCTGCTATGGAATTCTTTCAAGTAAATAAGATCAATCGAAACGTTGACAATACGACAACTGGCCAAAGACGATATGGTTTTTACTGTTAAGAAACTCCATGTTCCATTTTCCATTAAACAAGACAAAATTTAATAATTCGTTATCTCAACGGTTGTTTTTAGAATCTTTCGGTTTGAAATTTTACTTTATATAAATTGGATCGTCATGTAACTGTAACTTTGTGTTACCCATTTATTTTTGCCTGGCCTTATTTAGAAATAAAAATAGCAGAATATTGGTTTTGTCACTATTTTTCTATAGATTTCTCATAGATAAATTCGGAAATATACATAGGACATAGCTTTAGGCCAAGCTACCAGACAACAGTCAATATATTATTATAATTAAATACACCACAATAATCTACATATCTGTGTATAAATTTTATTGTGTAAGGTATGTGGTAAGCAAGTACTAGATAGTGAAAACCGGGCAAGAGCATGTCGGACCATGCTCAGTATAGGGTTTCGAAGCCGTAACGACAAACACAAAAAACTATCTCAAAAATCAACATGTTTGAACCAATTTTCTATATAAAGTTATTTGGCGCTGTCTTAGAAGATTTTTAGTAGGTATAAACACTTTAGTCGCCTGTATCTCAGGAACTAATCATGTCTACTTAGCCGTGATAGTTTTCCTTTAAAATTCGTTATGTGCGCTTTCGTTGAAGATATTTTTCAGATTTTTAGTATTTGTAGTTTTGGCTGTAGGGGGGGGGGGGGGGGGACACTTGACTCTAACAAAAAATAGCGCTTTAAAGCTTAATATTTCATAAACGGATCTCATAAACCCGCAATATTTTTGAAAGACCTATCCAACGACACCCCGCACTATGGGGTAGGCAAGAAAAAAAAAGGCATCCCCACGTTACGTGTAAGTAGGGGAGGTGCATTAAAAAAAATATTTTTCAAAATTTTATTTTACCACTTTGTTGGCGTGATTTATATGTATATTCATGCCAAATTACAGCTTTCTAGTCAGCTGCAGAGAAACGTAACCACCTTTGCTAGGAAACTTGTATGCAGGGGGGGGTCACTTTTCTCTGCAGCTGACTGTACTACGAGTCTCTGAGCTAGACTGGGGACGGACGGACGGACGGACGGACGGACATGGCGAAACTATAAGGGTTCCTAGTTTGACTACGGAACCCTAAAAAATGAAATGAAATGAAAAATAATTTATTTAGCACATAAAAAAACAGTTTGCAATTATTAAAATACATTTTTCTTTAAGGCCAAAATGGTCTCAGCTCAACTTTATGCCTCTGAATGTGATAAACACATTCAGAGACACTGGTTTTCAGTGAGACCAGGGAGAGAATGGCAATCGAAGGTGTCAAAAATAAAAATTTATAAATTTAAATAACTACAATAATATCAATAACACTTTGAGATCATACAGAGATTTACCAGATCTTTACCAGATATTTTTTTGCGGCGAGATAAATTGTCCGCGCTAACGCCCGAATATAATTACACAATATTTCAGTTTCTTTCCCCTCAATTATCGCATTTCGAATGCCGACAGCTGAGGCTTCGTTTCGGACATTCCTGACGGGTGCATGCCGAGGTGCACTTACGGCGCTATGCCGTTTTTGCCCCCATTTGACTTTATTCTCACCGTATAAGAACCATTTTACTATAAACCGAGAATACATCTTGAAATTATTTAGCGCTCGCGTGTTGAACAAAACGCAGCCGATATTATACTCGTATTTTCCTGAATAGGTGTATTTGGCTAGCGTTATACTTCTATAATTACAATGTGCTAAGTTTATAGCTCCTTCGTAGCATAGTACTAACAATAACTAAGTAAACTTTGTAGTTTTCCTGTAAAATATCTCGGTAATTCCATATAGTAATTTATTAATACATTTTCTTTTACTTGCACGTAATGCACATTGCTATTTCGCGTCATACAAGCACAATCACTACATAGTATAAAACAAAGTCGCTTCCCGCTGTCTGTCCCTATGTATGCTTAGATCTTTAAAATTACGCAACGGATTTTGATGCGGTTTTTTTTAGTAGATTCAAGAGGAAGGTTTTTATGTATAATCTACATATCTGTGTATAAATTTTATTGTGTAAGGTATGTGGTAAGCAAGTACTAGATAGTGAAAACCGGGCAAGAGCATGTCGGACCATGCTCAGTATAGGGTTTCGAAGCCGTAACGACAAACACAAAAAACTATCTCAAAAATCAACATGTTTGAACCAATTTTCTATATAAAGTTATTTGGCGCTGTCTTAGAAGATTTTTAGTAGGTATAAACACTTTAGTCGCCTGTATCTCAGGAACTAATCATGTCTACTTAGCCGTGATAGTTTTCCTTTAAAATTCGTTATGTGCGCTTTCGTTGAAGATATTTTTCAGATTTTTAGTATTTGTAGTTTTGGCTGTAGGGGGGGGGGGGGGGGACACTTGACTCTAACAAAAAATAGCGCTTTAAAGCTTAATATTTCATAAACGGATCTCATAAACCCGCAATATTTTTGAAAGACCTATCCAACGACACCCCGCACTATGGGGTAGGCAAGAAAAAAAAAGGCATCCCCACGTTACGTGTAAGTAGGGGAGGTGCATTAAAAAAAATATTTTTCAAAATTTTATTTTACCACTTTGTTGGCGTGATTTATATGTATATTCATGCCAAATTACAGCTTTCTAGTCAGCTGCAGAGAAACGTAACCACCTTTGCTAGGAAACTTGTATGCAGGGGGGGGTCACTTTTCTCTGCAGCTGACTGTACTACGAGTCTCTGAGCTAGACTGGGGACGGACGGACGGACGGACGGACGGACATGGCGAAACTATAAGGGTTCCTAGTTTGACTACGGAACCCTAAAAAATGAAATGAAATGAAAAATAATTTATTTAGCACATAAAAAAACAGTTTGCAATTATTAAAATACATTTTTCTTTAAGGCCAAAATGGTCTCAGCTCAACTTTATGCCTCTGAATGTGATAAACACATTCAGAGACACTGGTTTTCAGTGAGACCAGGGAGAGAATGGCAATCGAAGGTGTCAAAAATAAAAATTTATAAATTTAAATAACTACAATAATATCAATAACACTTTGAGATCATACAGAGATTTATTGTGTATGTATACACACAAAAATAAAAACATATCTTATACTATTCACGAGTGTGTGTATGTTTGTGTCTGAAGACTCCTGGTATAGCTGTTTCTTTAATGCTAGTTGTGGCATATTTACTTTACCTAAACATTAGTTATATACAATAAACGATTTTTCATCTTATCTTTTTTATCTTAAGTAAATCAACATCACATTCGCGTACTTATTTTACAAAGAAATCATCTTTAAACTTCAAATATACTGCCGTCATCGTATCAAACGATACACTGTCAATAATGTTACCATTTTATTATCAGATTTAGGAATTTTATTACCCAAATAGATGGCTGCAGTGTACTAGAGGCGGTGTAGGCGGCGCTTCGGAGTGGATGCATGAACCGTGTCAACCCAGCGCCTATCTTGTCACAAAAGAGCCGCTTGTGTACGATTTAAGACTACAATTAATCAAGCACTTTACTGTTTTTGTGTGTCATGTACATGTTCTTTTGGGCGATTGAGAAGCAATCTTGGCGATTTTTTTACAGGGTCAAGGTTAAATAGAAGATAAGAAAGAAATAATGAAAGCAAGATAAGTACATTGATTTAACACGAGTACCTAGCCATGAAAAGCAAAAACAAAGGTGCAGAGCGAAGAACTATTATTTTCTGAAGGAATGTATCTATTACTTTACGTGTGTTCTTTCATAAGTCTCACTACAGTAGTTAGAAAGAGTAAAAATAGATTTTTAGGCGTATACGCTAACTTTGTACGAGATCGATGAAATATTAGGCAAACGAAGTTTATTTGTGCCTAATTTTGAGTAAAGGCAACGTATCTATTGTTATTTGACATCGTAGATATATATTACGACTAATAACCTGAAGCCCTAAGGGTATGAGTACTTCTATATGAGTATTTCGATAATGGAGCTTTAATTTTTTGGGTAACGTAATTAAGGCTGCTTTTGTCCTCATAAAAATGTCCAGTCCAGTAGACAAAAATCATAGCGAGAATGTTATCGCTATCGAAAGTGTATAAGATTGACGCAAACTGCCGGACGGTCGCGACGAGTGCTTACGTTCATTCAATACATTTTAACAGTTTTCGAAATGATTTCGATAACGTTATGCATCTTGTGTAGCCTCGCTGTTCATGCCACAAGACGCAGCAAAGTGCAGCGTAAATGACGCAAGTCAAACCTTATAAAATTACGCTCGTTTGAACTGATGCTAATGACTAACGACGATGGGGCTATAAAAAGTGGTGAGTTAAAAGTTGTGGACGACGCCTTCTTATGTGGTGACCCTGCCTACGAAGCTAATGGTCCTAGATTCAAGTCCCGGTAAGGGCTATTCACTGTGTGATAGGCGTGAGCATTTGAACCTAAGTTTTGGATGTTTTGTATGTATTTATTTTTTCAAATTAGTATGGGTATTATTGTTTAGTATCTATACAATAATACATACACTACCGCTTTAAACGTTGAGCCACTATAGAACACTGTTGCAGAAAACCCAAATATTAACTTACATTTAATTTATTTTCGGAACTGAACACACAATGTCATTATGACATGGTTCCATGGTGGCTCTGTATTTAAAGTTATTGACTGTACTAGTCTTGAGATTAGTTTGATACTAGGTCAATTAGTGTAATACATATATAGTCTCCTGTTATTCATTTTTTAGTTTCTTATGTTCAAATATCAAACAATGTTAATCCCATTACCACCAGTCTAGTGATCTCAGATTTGTGAAAGGTGCGATTTTTGTTTACTTATAGAAAAACTCATGGGTTTCGCTCGTAAATTCATTTCTTGCTTACGGGTCCGTAATATTGCTACCTCGGAAATGCAGACACCCAGCGAAAGCTTGTTTGGTATTGCCTGCGATGCCCCTTTTATCTGTCAGTGTCTATACAATTTCTGGACGCTGGAAACTTGGCCTAGGCAGTATTCCCTAGACAAAAGCAGGCAAAAGAATTTTACAAAACCACGTCAGTCAAAAAGGGGAATTTAATATGAAAACGGACCGCGAGACAGGTCAGGTTGCTGATGCTATTAGTTTTCTGAAAAATGTTTTCTCCAGGCTAAGTCAAAAGGAAATGAATTTGAAATTTTAATCTTTAGCTGTTAAGCTATTCCATCTATTGAAGATATGTAAATGATCAGAATTCAGGTGATTTTGGCAAAAACACACACCTCTCAGCCTCTTTAAATGATTTTTACAATTTAAAGACAATTACCCACCGGTCATTATCAAAGAAACTGCGCTATGCGAACGTCGCGCGGTCTCAATGAAAGCCTTCAGATTGACAGCCCTGCGACCGTCAATCTTTACCAGATATTTTTTTGCGGCGAGATAAATTGTCCGCGCTAACGCCCGAATATAATTACACAATATTTCAGTTTCTTTCCCCTCAATTATCGCATTTCGAATGCCGACAGCTGAGGCTTCGTTTCGGACATTCCTGACGGGTGCATGCCGAGGTGCACTTACGGCGCTATGCCGTTTTTGCCCCCATTTGACTTTATTCTCACCGTATAAGAACCATTTTACTATAAACCGAGAATACATCTTGAAATTATTTAGCGCTCGCGTGTTGAACAAAACGCAGCCGATATTATACTCGTATTTTCCTGAATAGGTGTATTTGGCTAGCGTTATACTTCTATAATTACAATGTGCTAAGTTTATAGCTCCTTCGTAGCATAGTACTAACAATAACTAAGTAAACTTTGTAGTTTTCCTGTAAAATATCTCGGTAATTCCATATAGTAATTTATTAATACATTTTCTTTTACTTGCACGTAATGCACATTGCTATTTCGCGTCATACAAGCACAATCACTACATAGTATAAAACAAAGTCGCTTCCCGCTGTCTGTCCCTATGTATGCTTAGATCTTTAAAATTACGCAACGGATTTTGATGCGGTTTTTTTTAGTAGATTCAAGAGGAAGGTTTTTATGTATAATAAATTTTGTTTTATGTACGTGTGTTATAGAAAACTCAAATAAACCGAAACGAAGCGAGGGCGGGTCGCTAGTTTAAATATAATTCGCATTAGTCCAACCGTTCCAACAAAAAATAAAATTTGGCTACCTTTCGGTAGGCTGGGAAAAATGCTTGTAGAAAATTTTATTCACGTGAATCCTTTCGATTTAAAAGAACAATTGTATATGATAAGCATCAGAATAGTTTTATCGAAAACTGATAAAATTTCATTGCAAATACGAGACAATTTGCAAAAAACAACTGAATCAAAGAAACAAAAGTGAACCGCTTAACCGCGGCGACATCAAAGCGCGGGCCCACGTCACGTGGCATCAGCACTGACACATCGACATTTCGTATTTTTAATACAAAACGACACAACTTTTAGCATACATCCATTGTAGTATAAACCTTAGTCTAAAGTCAACAAAATTTAAAATCATACGAGAGTTGGTTGTGACTTAAGTCTCTTTAAATACGGTTTAAATTGCTCGCGAAAATTAAGCCCCCAGGGAAAAAAGCCTACAAAGACCAGCGGCCTGCGCGCACGCACGTAATTAGCGACTCCAACTGAATAGACCTGATTGTTCCCCGAGATACAGCTGTAAATCAACTTGTTTAGTTTCAACGTTGATCTGATGAGAATTCAATTCCTTGGTTTTTATTTTGTAGAAACTATGCATTGTTTGCCGTATGATAACCTTTAATTACCAAGTTGAAGCTTATTAAAACGGTCCGGATTCGTTCTGTTGTGAAAAAAGATATGATAAAATTGTTATACAGTTGAAAACATTCCTCAAAACATGTAAATGGTTTTGAAATGAGGTGTTAGCGGCGACTGCGAATGAAATATGCCCATAATTACTATGTAAAACATCTCGTTGGGACTGTTAGACCAGTTGTAGCACATAAAATATGCAAAAATAACGCAAAGGAAACTGAACACGACGGTTATCGACAAACGCCATATTTGAGCGAAGATAACATGCCATTAGGGTCTTACTCTCCTTGATAAAAGTCACATCTGCACTGCGATTGTCACATAATTTAAGGTATTTACATCGACACAAAGGCAGAGTGCCTGCCCCAGAATTAGACTTATTTTAATAAAAGAATAACACCCACGTAAGATTCTGGATTTACCGCAATTGCCTTGATGTAACATTAACCAGTCAAAACTGAACTCCCTTTCCTCCCTGAAACGTTAGCATTTTTAAATTAACAAGGGTGGCGTATAAGTGAGCTCGGGTCAGCGGTAACTGGTTGGTTTATTCGGCCCACGCGCACTGCTTTATTGGCCGGAATTGCCCCTAAACGCTACCAATGAGACGTTTGTTGTTGTATATTTACGGCACCTTAAGTCCTGCATGGTTAAAGACCGCATCGCCTTAATAAACTGCACGATATATGGCGGTCTAAGCCTCAAAACGATTCACTCACTAAATTGGACGCACAAATTATTTTAGGAAAGAGTTTCCGTCCAGGTTAAACAACCATTCCTTATAAATTTACATTAAATTACGTACGCAGAGTTCTAATTTAAAAAACCGACTGGGAAAAACTCGTAGCTAATTAAAACTGAGAAAATAATACCTACCTTCATTAAAATGTTCTGCGACCTACCTACGCTTTGGCATTACGCAGAATAATACTTTGTCGAGTTCATTTTTAGGGTTCAACTGTCAACAAGAAACTCTTTTAGTTTCACCATGTCCTTCTGTCCGTCTGTCCGTCTGAATGAACATTAAGTATAACAAGAAAAAATATCACGACTAAGAAGACTTGAATGGTTTCCGAAATACAGGCGACTAAGGGTTATACCTACTAAAAATGACATAGATAGACTTAGACAGCACCAAATAACTTTAATTAAAAAAAAAAACTTCGTGCTTATTGTTTTTTTTAGTTAGTTTTTTGTATTTGTAGTAACCCTACACTGAGCATAGTTCGACATGCTCTTGCCCAGTTTCAAATTAAGTGCTTTATGCAGATCACAAATAATAATAATAATCCATAATATTTACTTGACAGACATTCTACGGTTTATTAACAGAGGTAATAGCTGCCAAAGAAAAGACGATCATTTTACCTACCTACCCACATCTTCCCGCGTTGCAAGACCGTTTAGTTTCGATGAGACGTGTAGGTATATATTTTTCATTCTAACAAATAGCCGCGTTCCTCTCAGCCTGTCAGTCCGACTGCTCGTTTTTAGGGGCTCATTATGTGCAGAAGAGAGCGTCTTAGGCAGTTATGAAAGTTATGATAGTAAAGGTGAAAAAAGTGAAAGAAAGCCATTTTCGTCTATTATTTTTGTAACAACTTAATCACCGATAAAAGGAAAGCTTGTTTTGAATGCTCATAAAAATATCATCGATTAGGCTGCTCCATACGCGCCAGATACTCTTCTGTTTACCTCCACGGAGATAAAAGAGCATATTAAAATTTATTAGGGAACGCCTCGTCACGGCACAGTAAACAAACGAAAAGGGATGTTAATGTAAAACTATTTGATGTTCTACACGAGCTTTAGGGTATTTTGTTTATTCACAACATATTTTTTAGGGTTCTTTAAATTCTTACACTGTCTATATTAAATATGGTTTCAGTCTTGGAATTTGTATGTAATGTATTTTTAACAATCCAATCAATTCAATGGTCAAGCGTTGTTATTGTTTTGTTATTCATTTGATTGATTGCTTATAGATTTAAAATGTTTACTTCTCGGTATGCTGTCATATGATAACCCTGACTAAACTCAGTCGAAGAAATATTTTAAGTTCCTACAGTTGTTTCAGCTGGAATTAATCTTCAAGGAAAAATGTAAATTGCACGCTGGACACATAAAGGTGAGCAACCATTAAATACGGTAAGTTACAATAACAACACTATGAGTTTATAGTAGTTTGTCCACCAACTGTAATGATAAACAGGAAATACCGAAGTTTAATGAAGCCTCCTTGACTTTCACGTTTTTTCCTCACTCAAATGTTACAAAGGATTACAAATAGCACAAAGTTAGCGTAATTTTTTTGTGATTTGACAGTAAACAGTAGTACGTTTGTTTTTGAGGAACCCTCTTCAAGCAACTCGATGCTCTTCCGTGCCTTTGTTTATCCACGAAACATTTTTTGAGTGCAAGATATCCGCTGCTGGGGTTCCGTCCATGGCACTGTTTGCACAATTTAGTGTGTTTGTTATTCAAGTATTTGCACATTACGTGTGTGGAGTGGAGCATCTTTAAAAGCTTTCTGCGACATGGAGTTGTAAGTGCGTCTATGTCAGAACAACTCTAGGTACGTGAAGTTGTAGTGTCGTTAGGTATTGCCACTAGAAAAAAGTCCCAATTTTATAAAAACTCAATTATAGTAATTGAATTGAGTGTAGCAACATTTTTTGACTGTTCATTAAACAATGATGGTTAAAACCTGTAAAGTAACTTCTTCTTCTTCTTCAACTTCTTTGTTTTGTCCCTATTCTTTTCATTTTGTACCTAATCTCCAAAAAAAAAAATTATCCGTTGCTTCATTGGGTCAAAACAGAAAACATAATAATCAAGCCATATTTGGAGTCACTTATTTATATTAATATAAGACTAACACAAAAGAAATAGGGCCCACAAAAAAACTTCAATTATCCTTTGTGCTGTAAAAACCTCGTTATTACAAATACAAAATACTCGATACCGTAGTTCAAATTCGAAATTCTTTTACAAAAGTTTTAATCAAAACCGCCACAAAGCACGAGATAAAATTCCATTACCTAATACGTTATATTCTCTATAGCGCTCGAAGCCAGGGAGTTAACAGCATTGCAAAATATTGCCGTTGAGGATAATAAAATATTTGAAGCACCATCTCGCTACGAAGTGCAAGAAGTTGCTGGTGAACGTACCATTATAGATAACGACACTTGCCTTCCTAACTATGGTAAGACCAAACTTGAACTATGTGACACTATCATAACTTTACTCTTCAGGTATTCTACTTTCTAGGAGTGCCGAGGCCGTTGCTAGGCCTAAGTAGGCTAGTGCTTTTCTTTCGATCGTAGAGGATACAAAAAAAAAACATGAAAGTGAAGTAATCGTTAGTTCTAAGTACAAAAGTTTAGCTTACAAGAATTTAATATACTCTTTTTATTTTACTTCTTTGTCACAATCAAGATTGCGATGTCTTATGTACGGGTTCGTAAAGGTACCTTTTGAATAATACTTTAAGAATCATCACCAATTATGTCTCTCGTATAAGAAAGGTATGTTCGAGGGTAATTAAACGTTAAAGTGCCAAAACTATAGGCTATCATTAACAATGAAAGTAACGAACGTCCACCCTATCTTACATTGAGTGTTTTTTGACACTAATTGGTCGTAACAAGTGCCCACACGTCTGACAGTAACAAATCACGGAACTAAAGCCACGTGTCACACTGACCGCAAAAAATCGCTCGCGTGTTGATTGAAAACGGGCGTATTCAATAATCCATTAAACCGTAGAGTTTTGACAGATGACGCGCGAGGCTGGCGTCGTATGAGTGATGCGCGACCCGCGGCGGCCATCAGCGGGCTGGGCGCGGTTTGTGAGCGGGCGCGGAGCGGTTGACATCTAGTTCCGTTTTCAAAAATGTGTCTGTGAGGTTTACGGACAAGCTAAGCCAGCTTTATGCCACTTTGCTTAGCCCATCTTACTTCCATATCGTCATCATATCGTTAACGTAATGGTAGCTCTTATTAGGGTCTCCCCAGACCTATCGACGCGGAATCGGCTTGAGCCGGTAAGAACTTTTTTTATGTCCGTGCAGTAAGAGTGAAAATGGTATCGCTCGGCTCGGCTCGGCCCGGCTCGGCATTGCGAACGGAACGACTTTGTTTTCGATCTTATTGCGTGGACATAAAACTTATTTTTGCCGGCTCAAGCCGATTCCGCGTCGATAGGTCTGGGGAGACCCTTACTTGTCAAAAATATAGTTTTATATAAAATGAACTAAACGCCTTGTAACAAATCTTTGCTGCGACTATCGCTACGTCTATATAAGCAGGAATCCAGATTTTAATTACAGTTTAATCCAAATTTGACAAAACCCACGAAAGGCAGATTATGTAATTTTCCAATGCTTAAAATAATAAATAATATCTGTTGATGCTAACTATCTCGCGTTTCCTGTTAATATATCCGCAACCTTAGGTAGCGATTGTTTGTCTTAACTAACTAGGATATCGGAATAATTATGATTACTATTCCACACACAATATAATGCCTTGGGGTTCAATCAATCTCCTGAATAAATTTTGTTGGTAGTGATTGAAAAAGATGGAGATCTATGCTTTTAATACCACGTTCCCTTCGCATACAAACTTATTTACATGCTGTAAGTGTAATCCCTTTGTTAACACAATTTATTTATCTTTACCCGAGCAGTAGAACGATGATCTGTAAATTGCTGGAAACCAATGGATGCTAGTAGCACGAAACTCATGACGGTGAAGATCTTTATTGGTATGATAGTGATTAATTTATAACCTACAAAATAAATTCCCCAACGTCACTCACATTCCTGTTTTAGCTATAATCCATTAATCGAACCAAATAATTTCGTAACCACAACAAAGTCAACTTACCCATGGTGGTCTTAAGTTACCTAGTGCAGTCAGTTTCGTTACTAGGAGGTAAGCAATAAAGAAGACAGATGCTCGTGATGGGTTCAAATGTTTAAATGTTGCATTCTTGTGGAGCATGGTTGGTCGGTGTGCCGGGGGGCAAGTGACGCCATTGAGATCACGTTGTTTGAAGATCAAGTAAGCTTACCAACGACCTGTACTGAGGACGTAAGTTTAAGTGTCAAATATTTAGTTACGGACCCTTTTCTTAAGGAAATGATGGTAGTTAGCGAGCTTAGAATATTCTCCGTGCATGCTCATGCAACCCCTTATTTTTACAACCGTTTTATTAACTTGCAATGTATGTACGAGTATGTTTGGGTAAAATCTTGGAAGGGAGATTTGAAGGACTTCCCAGGCGATTGAACTGAAATTTGGTATACCTACGTAAAAGATAGAGCAAAAGCGCTCATTCTCGAAATACCAGTATTTTAAAATACCTGATTCTCAATATATCGGAACCCCAAACCTAAACATACAAATTAGGGTATTATTTCGAATCTGGTTTTTTGGTAAAAAGAGTAGTTTGGTATTTTGAAATACTGGTATTTTGGGAATGAGCGAGCAATTAAAGCTTGTCCCTAAAAATATTTTTTACAGAAACTTGTCAAAAATATTTCATGACTCTTCATTTTCATGCCCATACAAGGCAATCTGTCAATACAAACGTTTTCATATTGAATATAATTCAAGATCTTCTATTGTACCTACTGGACATAACCGTATCAGTAGTAGTTGATTTTAAATTTGTTTGTGTTTTTGTTTATTTGTTTAATATTTCACTATTTAGGTATAACTATTATCATCTCGTTTTCTTATTTTTTGTGCAAAACTTGTATGGTTCCAACTTCATGCATTGTTCTTACTCATCTATTTCAAGATTAGCTGGAAGAGATCCCATTTAGGGATAAGTTCACCTTTGTACATTAGTTAAATATTAAAATTGTAATATTTATATTTTTGTGAAATAAAGAGTTTACATACATACATACATACATATACATACTATTGACATGTTGTCGTTTTTAACTCTGCTGCCATTACTGTCAAGTAGAGACAAGAGCTTGGGATAGCTCTTGTCTCTACTATGGTTTCACCGAGTGGAATAAAGCCACTATGTAACAAATGCCACCATTTATACTTACGGCTTCACACCTTAGAGTAAAATTATTTAAAGTTGAAAAACTGTCGTTACTTATAAACTTCCTAGGTACTCATAGTGTAGTGTTCCGAACTTCCGCATTATCACTTTACGAAGCCACCGCCGAAGCGATTAACCATGTATCTTGTATAAGCACCAAAGTATTCCTAAACTGGAAGAGTTCTATTTCATACTTTCCCCTACTTGGAACTGCAGCGATGCTTCTAAACTTTGCGAGTGTTCTAGACTGTACAGGATGTTAAGTTTTTTGCAATACAGTATTACTACGCATGTTTTACGAAGGGAAAAGTAGTTAAAATGTAATGTTCTTCATAAATAGAGTGATATCTATAAGTAAGACTAACGTGACGTCACGTTCAGTATATTTTAATGTTTAAGCTATTTTAGATGCTCTCATTGAAAGGAAAGATTTAACATTTTAGCTTTAATCACTGAAAATTTACGTTACTTTTACACGCTTTTTACACGATATTCTATCTAATACTTTTGACATTTTCTTTAGAAAGCCATTACCACCACCAACCATTAGGCTTTAGATTTACAAATTACTTTCAATTTTCGATAGGATGTTAGTTTTTTTTCATCACACTTGCTCGTAAATAGTGTCCTAAGTCCTAACATGCTAGAAAAATCGACCGTAAATCCAAAATAATACCCGCGGGCCTATTTTACCATTACGCCCTATCGTGCGTAATAGCTTCTTTTTTAAATATTATACGTGGACTCAAACTATCACAATACGTCAGGACCCCAACTCTTGTGCCATTCGATATGAACTTTCATTCGAGATGAAATGTCAGTTGCATACAATTTCCTAAAAATCTGGCATATAAACTATTGATCTCGACTGTCACTAGAATCGGACTCCGAACCCGTTTGACATTATCTGTGGTAAGTCACAGACAATGATGTAGTCTGCCGAGACATATCCTATAATCTGTGGTCTGCCGCTAATAAGTCAAAAATATGATCTTTTGTCTGATTTTATGTCATTTCCTCGCAATTGTGATGAAAAACATTGTATGTTACACGGGTGGTAAAATAAATACAAACCTCGAGTCATTAAAGCCTTCTAACAGACTCTCGTTTGTAATTCTTTCTTTACCACCCTTAATACACAATGTACTAACGTTAAACAGAACCTTAACTGAAGTGGCATGAAATATTTGCTGATTTCTTATTCAAAACTATGTTTTGTAATATGTCTACATAATTATACCTATTTAGGGTAGAAGTAGCGTTTGTGAAGCGTTTGAGAATATTAAAAATTATATTCTTAACTAAAGATAAGGGTAAGGACCAAAAAGTTGGCCACGTTAACTCAATCGATTAAATTTTCTATGAAACTTTTCCGTTGTGACACGAAAATTAGCGATACAATTTGTAGGGATACTTTTCGTCGCACAACGGAACTTTTTTCGACTTCGTAGTTTGTATAGTTAACTGCGGCTAACTGTGGTCCAACATTTTGGTCCTCACACATAAACTGAACTGATATACTGAAGATAAAATATAAAAATATGTTTGTAATTTCATAATGCTTTACATATTATAGGTACGTTAAAATTTAGAGTGCAAAAATGTTGCAAATATGACCAAAACTGGTACTTCCACCTAATACATTGTTTGTTAATCAAATTGGGTTTATTTTCTGGCTATCGGCACAGAATGTAATTATTTTATATTAATCAGCGTCAATAGTTCCTCATTATCAACTATTTTGATTGATGAGCCAGCTGCCATTTGCAGATAAATTGGCCCGAACATCATTTTTAACGATATAATACTAGCTGTTGCGCGCGACTCCGTCCATGCAGAGAAATAAAACATAGCCTTTGTCACTCAGGGTAAATGTAGTTTCAATGGTGAGATTTTTTTTTAAATCGGCACAGTAGTTTTTGAGTTTATTCATTACAAACATACACACACACAAAAATACAAAAATACAAATCTTTCCTCTTTATAATATTAGTGTAGATGTAGGTTTGCCCTCATTAATCTACTTTAAAACTAAAAGGTTGTAAATAATTATTTGGTTTTTAGGTGTTGAACTAAAAAAAACGCTTTATCGTTTCGTTTTCAATTGGGAGATACCATATATGTTTAAACCGTATGGTCGTTTGAAAACCATTTAAAGGAATAAGGGTTACTGACTCAAGTTAACAACTAATTAGTGTTTTTGACTTTGAAATTTGTTTATTCCTTTTGGTTTTAAACCAATTCTTATTCTTAAGCTATCGTACTCTTCACTTATACTTTATCAAAAGTTGCTAAGCAGAATAACATGCCCAAAATTAGGAACCAAGTAAACGGTCAATACGTAGCAAAATATTTATGCTAAATGTTCTATTCAAAATATATTTCGATGGAAATTAAATAGGTTTTTTTTAAAACTACTACAAGCCCGCATCATTCGAGTGGTTTTTTCGGGATTAGAATACTGCAATACCGCGAACTTACAATTTCAACAATGTAATAAATGCACTTTAATGGCTTTCTCAGTAGAGTGCATTTTACACCTTATCGAACTTGTTAGTTACGTAGTATTGCATTATAACGATTTGACTATAATTCAACGGTCATTACAATGTCAATGAACAATGGTAGGAACATTGCGATTCAGCCCAACTGTGGCCAAAAGTGGCCCGTCCCAGGCCATGTAGGAGCGATCGAGTTACCACGACAGCCCAACATCCATTTACCATACAATACTCGGTGGGCGTCCAATACAACGTACGATCATGACTAGACTTTTGCAGAGGATACGCTTGTTTTTGTTTTGTGGAAATTATTATTTGACAGGAACATTGAAATGTATAATTGTATGGGTATTGTCATCATTATTTGGCACCTGCAAGGATGTATATGATTTAATCCTACTGCATTAATCATAATAATGAGTAGAGAGATAGTTATAGGATTAGTGAATAAAGTCCTTAGCCTACGTTAGATACTGCTGAAATAATTTTGTTTCTTCTAAATTTGCGTATTGCAACGTTTTCTTTTCCTGACTTTTTGTTAAAGCTGGAGTGGGCCAAGACATTAATATCGAAAACGTTCAGTGACCCTACCCAAGATTTGGTGAGCATTATCCAAAAATGAAAAAAGATACCTACGTAATGTAATATTGATATGGATAGTTTTCGATACTGGTTTAGGTTAACGTTATGCATCTTGTCCAGGCCCCAGAAACAATATTGTTAAACAGTCGAATATAGAACCTATAAGGGGGGTTATTATGACATGGCTATGCAGTTCATTTTACGGTGAGCGTAAAGGACGGAAATATAGCAGTTACATAACTCTGTCCTTTACTCTCAGCGTAAAATGAATTGCACAGATACGTCATAATAACCCCACTGCACTGCTATGACATGTATGCAACAACGCTGCCAACAAAACATGAACCAGTTTGCCTGTCACAGATGTATTTTCTTGACAGCTATTAGGTCAGGTGGGGTAAGAGCGTCAACGGGGTAAGTGCGACCTACCATATAGTTTTAGGAGGTATTGTTGGTTAGACAGACTTGTTTGCCCCGTTGATACACTTGCCCCATCTTACCGTAAGGCAGAGTTTAATTGTAAATTATATAAACTTAACGGTGCTATGGTAACACCCTTGAATAAAGTATTCGTCACCGCATTCGTAAATGAAGTGAACCATTTGTTTTGGCAATGTACTTACTCTAATTTAAAAACTTTAATACTTACCTACATTCAACGGATGATTTTCTTATCCGATATTGACTTATACACGGTGATTTTTTTTTGGTGATCAGGAACCAATTTTTATAATTCAGTCATTAATGGCGATCACGTTTATTACACAGTTACAAGAAACAAAACTTATTTTTCTATGTCAAAAATTTATTTTGAAAACTAACTTTTAATTGAAATGAATTGTCACCCTAATAATTGTTTAGTCTATGAGTTAACAACACTTAACTGATAAGTTTATTGGCGTAATATCTGTCAAATTTCCCGCCAAAGCGATGGCACTTGACGTATCTACTTCACTTCAATAATTAATGTAGGATGTCCATGTATCCAGTGGTGATTGGTTTTAACAATATAATTAACTTAAATAAATTAAACAGTGAGTTAATTGTTTGAGACATCAACCATTAGGTAAATTAAATTTTTGTTGCTTATTAATAATTTTCAACTCCTGATCGCCGATAAAAAATCACCGTGTATAAAATTGGGTTATTTTAAAGGTCTATTTTGAAATACGTTTTAATGAAGACTAAGTATTTTTTGGTATGGTACCTCATTCTATGCTACATAATGCAAGCGTCCACAGCCATGTGATTTATCTGAGCATAATGCCCGTGCGCAGCAATGGCATGGCATGTATAACGATTACCCGAGGTGGCAACGTGACGTGTTGTTAGCATTACTTGTTGCTGTAAAACGGCCCTAAATACCCCTTTAAAGGCAAAGATCAAGTGTTCGTTAAAGTGTAGTTTAACACTTGTATTTTATTTATAATCCCATTCAACAGTTACGCTTGCACTTCGAGCGCATAACCGTTTAAATGGTAGTTTACTGGGGAATGTATGGTAGTTGACTCGTGTAGATAAATCAAATTCAATAGACTGCGTAGGTGCTCTGGAATAATTCTGTGCCTCCTGTGACAAGTGATACAACTCGAAAAACACGATTTTTCAGGAGAGCGAAAACAAGTTTAAAAAAAATACTGCTTCTAAACGAATAGATTTTTTTGAACATTGCTACCGATTTTTATAACGTATAATATCACTTTATTCACTGGTTTGACAAAAATAATGATACTAGTTATAGGTTTTGAGATATTCAAAGAAACGTCCATAATGTATCATTTTACATTTCAGATTGATTTATTTAACCCGTGTAAGATGATACAACTCGAATTGTATTATTTAACACAAAAAAGTGTAATCAAGGAGCTCTGGTGATGACTGATACAACTTTTTTTTGAAACCTTCATTTTTCTCTTATTTCTTGAGTTAGAGGCCTAACCTGTATACACAAGTTGTAGGGAATTGAATTAGTAATATTTCTTAAAACAAACGGACAAAATATAAGGATTTTTAGTGAGTTGCATCATTTATCACAAAATAAAAACGTAATTTAAACCGTGACTAATGTTACATATCGAGTTATTCTTGGGTCTGATTACGAATAAACTTGTGTCAAATAAAACAAGTAAGAAATTGATTAAAACAAATAATAGCAATCATGATATCTTTGTACTAAACATGATGACATTAAATCACTGGGTAAACAAATTAACTTACACTCTTTAATTTCAAAGCAACATTACGATGTTGCAACCATACAGTAGGTAAATTAAACTGTGCTTAATTGTCATTCAAAACAAAAACTATATAGACACCTACACAACAAATCAAATAATAATTCTCAATAACATGAAAATAATGATAACTAAACCTCAGCTAGGTAAGAAATAAAGTAATTTAAATTAAGCTCGCCGTCAGTCGAAATAGGAAGTACGAGTAGGTAGTGAAGTGACATAGCGCATGGTCAACCTGAATTACATACTGAATTTGATACAATAATTTAAGTCACCACAGAACAGTAGCATTTACTAACCTGCCACTTCACAAAATAAAACACGTTGGTTGGTAAATACCCGTTTCTCTCCAACGAGAGATTTTTACCGTTTTTATCTTGTCATAATATTTTACACAAATAACTAGTAAGCGACACACATGTAGATCATAATATATCGCAACCGTAAAAGAATATTAACATTTATTAAACTACCTACAATAGAAATCATACTTACGCGTCGGTTCATGGCAACACAGCGAGCGTGCGCTCCCACCCTCGATGACGTAGAGACACTATGGCCATTAGTTATGTAGAAAGACACCAGACTATTTTTTTCGGAAAATGAGTTAGCTATGCCATCGTAAACTAGATTGTTTAACCTACGTTATGTTGAAAGGGACTTATTTAACCACGCCAATTCATTGAATTATACCATTTTGTATAAAACCGCCAATAACGATATTTGTGGGTTCTATAATGTCGAAAGCCGCCAAAGTACTTGATTTTGTCTATTTTGTCCGTTAAAAGATGATATTTTTAATCTGCAAAACACAGCCAATCTTCTATTAGTCGATTAGTCGGAATACAAACAAATGTACTTATCAAGTGAGCACATTCATGTAAGTAAACTACTTACAACGACTAGGCAGATAGTCGCTTTGAGCAATTTTTGTTTTTCGTTCTACCTCATGTTTGGTAGTTTTCGCTGTGATGTTTTTATAACCTTTGATAAAATAAAAATAATTTAAATGAGTGTTTTACTTATTACAATCAGCATTTAGCTCTTTCTATATAAATACTACAATCTTGTATTAATAATGAGCATGAGATAACTAGAGTAATATAGCATATAGCTCTCTTTATAAAAATACAAGAATGCAATATTGTAATCAGTTAAGTCGGTTAAAGAAATGGTCGCTTTTATTAAAATTACGATCGGAAGCAGGATAGCAAATATTAGTTCTATATAAAACGTCCAACTACATCGTTTTTTTTAAAAAAACCTATGAATACTCCAAAAAACAAGAATGCGATTTTGTAATCAGCATAAGTCAGCTAAAAAAATGGTCGCTTTCATTGAATTACGATCGAAAGCAGGATATCAAATATTAGTTCTATAGCCTACGAATAGGTACTCCAAAAACTAAAAGAATGCAATATTGTAATCAGCATAAATCAGCATAATAATGGTCGCTTTCATTGAATTACGATCGACAGCAATATAGCAAATATTAGTTGCATAGAAAACGTCCTACTACATTGTTTTTTTTAAAAACCTACGAATACTCCAGTTAATTTGTATAACATGTGCTTAATAAAGTACATCATGCTATGTTCTATCAATTTGGGTTATTTATGTTTAAGAAAAGATACTAGACAGTAATAAATTATTATTTTTACCTAACAACGGCTATATCTCGAAACCGGATATTTATTATTGGTCTCTTTTTGCATAACTATTAAAGATAAACTATTTTATTCTTAACCTTTACAACACTCTGTCACAACAAAGTAATATTAGTAGACCTTTCGATTTACATATTACACTTTTTTATGACACGGTTCTATGGTAAGTATCAATAAATTTGTTTAGATATATATTTAAGATATATGTGTCTGTTTAAGTATTTAATTTATCGTTGTCTAGTACCCAAAATATAAGCCCAGACCTTAGTTTGGGACTAGCTCAGTTGGTGTGAGATTGTCCCCGTATGCTTATTTTATTATTTTATAGTAATTGTATCACTGTGCACCAAACTTTATAGGTTCTAAATGGTCGTAATATTCTCACATTTTTGATACAACTGACTTATACATTTGCAAAGATTAGGAAATATTTGAAGACATTTGATATAACTCGAGTTGTATCAATTGACACATACCAATTGAAGAAAATATAGTGTTAATTTTTGATCTAACTCAAGTTGTATCTTTCAAAATACGCAAAACTCTGGTGATAAATGATATAACTCGAGTTATATCAAAAGACACAGAAATTTTTAAAGGCATAAAAACCGTGATTAATAATACATTTTTAGATATATCATGAGGCACGAAAAAAAATATATAGTTATGGTTTTTTGAAGTGTTTTAACTAGAGAAATATCATTAAACACGGAAAATGGGAAAAAAAGGGTCAATTGTATCATTTTACACGAAAGTATCTTGGAAACTAGAAGGCCTAGGAACACGGGAGTTGGAGCAAACGATGCGTTATTTTTTTTTAAGTTGTTTCATCAAAGAACACGTTAACTGCTACAACTCAAGTTGTATCACTTGTCACAGGAGGCACAGAATTATACGCCCTATTCTATTAGGGCTTTGCGTGGAGGCTAAATGGTTAGTGAAAAAAAAATACTAATAGGTAGTAGTGCTGTTCGAGTGAATTAATGTATTTTTACTGTAATATTTTAAAACAATTGATTAACCAATTGACAACAGTGTGGATAAACCCACGCTGTTGTCGTTTATTTGTACCTATTTTTTTTTTGTTATATAAATACTTCTACCAAAAATCGTGTTGTAAATTAGTTATTCACAGCACCGCATTACCGAGGTGAAGCAAAAAAATCTCTCGCCCACTGCATGTGCAACAATAAGTCATCACCAGCTTGCACTTGTACTGCCCTGATTAAACATGAGTAACATGACAACGGCAAGTGCAGTTAAATGGGACATAATTATTCCCCGGACGCCTTGATTGCGTCCACTGCAGTGAAAAAAAAACTTTTAATAAAACCGAGCTAACATTTCATTGCTTGCATTCCGGTATTTAAATTCCGTAAATTGCTTCGTTACTGAAAAAAGGAAACTAAATTTGAACGCTTCGATAGTGTGTATGAAATTGACAGGTGCTTTATAAATATTTAAAGGTTTTTTGCGTGCTCTAATGTATGTCCGTGTGAAAAAATAAAACGACGCGATGTTGTGTGTTATGTTTTAAATACAGAGTTATAGCGGATGTTATTAATCACAGTGTGATAGCACTTGGTACGTCCTTCGGGTTTGTATTACTTTTCACAACTTGTCTTATTGCCTATACCCGAATACTACTGTCTACTACTGTCTGTCTGTCTACTGTCTGTCTGTCTACTGTCTTACTGGCTTTATAAGTTTTTTAGCACGTTACAAAAAAAAAATTTTAATTACCATTTTATTATTGGGCTTAATATAAAAAATACGAATAGCAACCCGTTTCTTAGTGATAATTCCTAAAAAAAACAACCGTGGTGGTGCCTGGGGACCGAAGCTGAAAGCAACTGTTTGCGAAAACGTCCATAGTGCGATGATTGCGCTGTCAGATTTGGTTACAGCTGCGCTTACTGAGACTAGATGTGCAGCCGTAGACGCAGTCGGTTTATCAGTATTTTACCCTTTCAATTAAAAATGTTAATGTATACTACTATTTAATGGTGATTTATGTTATTATCCTCATAAGAAATGTTTCTTATATTCATATCGCGTTTTATGCGGAGCTGACTGTCACTCGAGAAGGGAAAAATAATATAAAGGGTAAGAAGAACACATCACAACAGTATCACAAACTTATCCGCGTTGTTGTTGGCTCAACGTTTATCAATACCAGTAATACCTAAATAAATAGTCATTTCCCAAATCCTATATTCTAATTGCATTGGCAGCGGTGAATACAAATATCAGCGCAAAGGCTAAATTATGGTTGTGATAAATACGAGTACACTGAGTGTTGAGAAGTGTTGATATGTTTCTAATTAAAGGGCTGGAATTGCTTCGTGTCTGACGTAGGCCGCGATTTAAGGAGTCGCTCAAGCAATTTGAATTTAAATAAGAAAGCGTGACAAGAATTTCCAGTGAAACCTAAATTACTGAAAGATACTGTTATTTCGCTTGTATATGAGTTTTGTAATTTCCATACAAATTAGAAAGTATTTTCAGAGTTAATGTTTGATCAAAGAGCTGCTCGCAAATTTTGGCACAATACAAGTATGTTTATTTTTGGCAAAATTATAGCGTTCTTAATTGTTAAGCGCTAAAATCGAGTAGAATATTTAGAACAGAGTAGATAAAGTGGTATATTTACTATTTAATGATCTTAAATTTTTCACTTTTACTTGGCGATTTTATCTTTCAGATTACTTATCATATTGACTCTATGTGCTTCACAAAGTACATAATAATATTTTGCGGATTATATTAAATGTCACAACATAAATACAATAAACGAATAAAAATAATTATGATCGCTTCAAGCTTGAGATAGTTTTAGTTCATATCGTTTATTCAAATTTTAATTTCTACTTTTGTTGTTTTCTTTGTTAATCTCTTTGTTACATGTTTACATCATGTATTATTTGAGTAAAAAGCAAAGCAATACTGGTTTACTTATCATTACCAAAGCCCACGTAGAAATATCTTCAAAAGTACGCACTTAAAAATCTATAAAATACGAAAGAAGCTTCGAAGAGGTTATTCTTGGAGAATAAAAAGCGGATTAGTATCTTGCCTGGTACAGATGTGAGACGCTGAAAAGGATATCATATTTTTGTAGCTTTTTACCTTTCATTTTTCCAGAAATTTATTAGATGTACGCCTTCGCTTCGTTGTAGGTTGTAGGCGTGCACAAGTGTGGCACCGGTTGAAATATTTTACAGATAAAAATACCTATAACGTTAAAAAATAACACAGTTATGCATTTTTCATCGGTCACTTAGTGATCAGTTTTAAATTTACGAAATGCTTGATTGAGTTGATACAATCATCAATACTTACATAGCAGTAATTTGATTTTGGATGAAGAGAACGAATGAAGGCTGCAACGTCCAGGAAAAATCAAAAAGTCCTCCTAGCCCGGGCGAGGTCAGGCTCTACTAACAAAATTAACATATTCACTGTTTCATTTTAACTAGTTCCCACTTTTGAATTTCCTATTAGTGTTTACAAAGGCAAAGTCAATACGATGCCAGCTAGAAATTTTAATATTGGACGAGTATTTTTCTGTTATTTTCAACTCAAAACTGACGAGCAAAAGGTTGGTTTTTAAGCTTGACGCGAAGATTATGAAATGAAGATAGAAGATACACATGGTAGTCTTTTGTTAGAATTTGTTTACAAATGCCTTGGTTATTGACTTAGGCGTGAGAATTGGCTGCTAACGTTCGTAACGCTGGTAGGTCCAATCGATCAAACAGCTAACAGGCTACTGTGATTTTTTTTCGGTTCTTTGCTATGTTAATAAGCTGAAAGCTTTGCTGCACGACTTTGGGTGGTTCGAACTTTGGTCCAACATTCCACAACGTTTGAAAAAAAACCTTTTTAGCTACAATACTTACTTTTCGCACGCTAACTCAATATTTACCTTTTTGAGTAAGCTACCTTTGCTTTATTTGTGAACTCTGACCAGCACCTAGATTCCTAAAAAAGTCGGGTTTGCGCACTAAGGGTTCCGTATCTATAAAAAATCACGTTTCTTTTATGGGAGCCCCCTTAAATATTTGTTTTATTATGTTTTTAGTATTTGTTGTTATAGCGGCCACATAAATACATCATCTGTGAAACTTTCAACTGTTTAGCTAACACGGTTCATGAGGTACAGCCTGGTGACAGACAGACAGACGGACATACGGACGGACGAACAGTGGAGTCTTAGTAATAGGGTCCCGTTTTTACCCTTTACCCCCAAATTATCTGGGTACATGATACGGGATATTAGTAATTACAGGACAATTATCTTTTAGGCTGCCTCGTATTAATTAGCAAAGTTGTATCCTGTATTAACATGTTCAAACATGCCCATTATGCTCTCTTACGTAAACAAACGGGAAGCGTTCGTTAATAAGCACGTCGGGAAGCATTAATAAGCCAGTAGGAGTTAATTATAAGGAGCATCTAATATTCTGTTGCTGGCTATGTATGACGTCATGTTTGTGACGCGCTGGATATTCACAAGTTGGATATTGTGAGCCAGAGAACTTGCGAGGTGGAAACTTTGCGCTGGGATAGACGGCGATGATATCTGGCGATGCAGTGGTTTGATGCCTGCATTCAAAAGTGTTTCATATGTATGTACATATATACCGCCGTAATAACAAAGAAGGCATAGTAATATTATAAATTTTAAATTGAATATACTTATCGATAGAGAATATAATGTTTCGACTACTACATTGCAGTTAGCCACCTTCTTTGGTTTTTAACGTTTTTCGATATCCATGTCTTGGGCTCAAAGATATATATTATGACTCGTCTCTTTTAATAGCAGCATAAGAGTTTTTTAGTATTGTACACAATGTTAGATAATTTATTATACTCAAATACTGAAACGTTTATTGCATTCCACAAAATGTTGGCAGTTACTGAAGGTGAATGTAAGGCCAAAAATATCGTCTACCACCCTACGGTTGAAGTTCACTTGCAAGTCATGATACAACAAGTTCGATTTTCCCTTGCAACAATATTATGACACTGACAAGTGTCAAAAGCGATAATTAGACCTGGGCGTTTTTCAAAAAAAGTGTACATAGTTAAGAACAAAAATTAAGAAAATTTTACTTTTCCATTGCGTCACGAAAATTAGTCACACTCTATAGGTAATTTTCGTGACGCAACGGAAAAGTTAAATTTTCTTAATTTTTGTTCTTAACAATGTACACTTTTTATGGAAAACGCCCATCTCACAGAAACTTGTCAAAACTGGTAGACCACTTCTTGGCCGACCGTACCTGAACTTAAAGGGTTGCATTTATTTTCATCACCTCAAACCACGTGATCTACCGTAATGACCTGTCTACCTAAAAAACAATTGATCGGTAAATTCCACCGGATTAGCTCCACTCAATTCGAGGAAGTTCAACAGAGGTTAAATTTAGCGTCTCCGGCGCCGGCTGTAGCCGTTGTCCAAATAAAATCCTCGGCTTTAATGCCACCTCCGACTTCCGACGTCGTAATCGAATAACTCAAATAAACTCAGGTGGAACTTTTCAATACGCTTCGTGACCGTGACGCTTACTACTGAAACGGTTCATGCCGTAAAGCGCAATGGAGTTTTTTTTCTTAGTTCCTTTTTGGTAGTGCTAGTTTCTTGTTCATGTTTTTGCTATTGAACCGAAATAAATGATTGTTGTTGTACTTTTTAAGTAAGCACTTACGAGTGGTTTGTTTGAGATTTATGACGCATGCAGCAAAGTAAAATTTTGCTGCAGTGTTAATGTATACATATAACTGTTTTGTTTAGTTTTGGTATCATACTTGATGAGCCTATGGTAAATCGTTAAATATAAAAAAAGACCACCCAATTACTAAACCATTTTTTACGTTTTATGTATTTAATTGGCTTTATACAAGTCATCATCATTAAATTTAAGAGCTAGGCTCTTGTCGGTGAAGTTATTGCCACTTTTCTCTACTCTGTGCTAGCTTTTTCACCTCCTGATACGACACGACATTGGCCTTCTGTCTTATTTGGTTGAAGTAAGTAAGCCTAGGTCTTCCTCTTCCTCTTTTTCTTTTTCTTTTTTTATACAAGTAACCCTTATAAATGTGTTTGTAATTGTAACGTTATTTTTTACAATTATTACATAAATCCATCCCTGTTGTCGAAGTGAAGCTCTAGTTCGAAACACGTAGTACGATTCGTTCCGAACTTGATCGCCGCTTGTCACAAAAACTCCGCTCCTTGCGCTATATGCGTAAAGGCACAGTGTCAAATATTATGTTTTACAGCCTGATTATAAAAAGAGGGTTAACAGCTTTGACCTCTTTAGACATTAGCAATTAATACGTGTCAGGAAGTCAGAATGTAGGTAATATTATGTCAAAAAACGGTTAAAACGTAGGTCCATTAACCTACCGCCAAACAGTAGTGTTTGCATTGTTGTGTTCCGGTTTGGGGATAAGACAGCCGGTGAAATGACTAGCATAGAGGCATTCCATCTTAGTCCTCAGGGTTGGCAACGCATTTGCAGTCTTAGGATTGCTCTGCAGTCTTGTGAATGCGAATGTCTATATGGGTCACAGTTTCCACTTACCATCAGGTGGCCTGTGTGCTCGTTTGTCATCTCATTTGCTAAAGTTAAAGTATCTTGCCAATTGAGGCACAGTTTTTCACTTTTTTAAATTAATGTGTTACAAGTTTCAGGTAAGTTATTTAAAGACCTTTCATCCTGAGTGACATTAACTTTTTTTTAATCCTGTTCCATGAACTCTATCCGTTTTGCACTTTGTCTGTGGTGCACAACGTTGAATTCAGTCTTTATTCGAATTTTCTTTATCACCGACACCACCGTATTCTATCCTATACATTTTGGACAACGATCACGAATGTTGAATGCATCTTGTCTACAGCCTTAGGTCAGTGACGTAAACACGGTGTTTCTAAATGGAAAACGTCGTGTAATCATAAGGATCGTCGGGAAGTTTAATAAGATCGTCGCAGGAAACTGTGACGAGGCAAGTCACGCTAATTATCTGCGTAATCTCGCCCTGTGTTGGCAATGACACGGTTGATTAGTTTGGGAACATGCTTTCTGTGTAATCCGCCATGTCTGAGAACTAATAATTGCATGTAATTTTTAAATAAAAAGTATTTAGGTTTAACAGAACGAAATACACGTCTGTAATAATAAGATGACATGATGTTTTTAAGATGAGGTTTGATTTATTCCCATTTAACGAAAGCCGGCTTAAATTGGAATCCCTAATCGTTATTTGTTCTAATTAATCGTTTTTGCGAATTTTCGTTTATCTTAATAGTATTTCCGCCTGCATTTTGTTTTTTAGTGTTGTTATAATACAACCTTAACCTAACCTAACAGCAGGTATTTTAGGAAAACATATAAAGATATCTAACTCAGCCGAAAACCAGTTTATGTCAAACAATAATTCGGACAAACGATGCGTTAGGACAAACGTTATTAGGAATTCCACGGGACTATCTTGCCGACAATGTGGACTTGACAGGTTTAATATTGCAAATGGATATCATACCTTTTCGTTGTGATCGACAATATTTTGTTTTCTAGTAGGTACTGTACTTACAAGCTATAAAAAAAAAATTAAGTACCGAACTTACATAGATATTCAACTAAACTTTGTTCAAAATTGTGGCAGAATGTTCAAATTACTATTATTATTAACTTATTTCCGAAGTAATTAATTTGGAAAGGATGGATGAAAGCTGATTGACGAAAGAGATTTACAGATCGAAAGTGAGTGGAAGGGTCGAAAGGGGCCGCCCTAGGCGTATTTTTTCGAATAAAATCGGAGAAATACTAGAAAAGGGCCGAATCTTAAGTACCCGAAACCGACGTACGTGCATGACTCCATGTATGAATGTGGAAGAAGCGAAACAAATTTGTCAAGATCGTAGCAAGTGGAAAGAAGTGGTCTCTACCTACCCCTCTGGGAAACAGGCGTGATTTATTGTATGTGTGTATGTATTTTCGAAGTATTTTGTTAGTTATTTGTTTGCTTGTTAGAAAATGTTGCGAAGTACGACCCTTGTGAGCTTGATTTTAAATAATGTTCGGGGTCGGTCGGGGTTGTCCCAGGGGACCCCGATTTTTAAATTTTGTTACAAACATCGTTTGTTTTATGTTGTTACGTGTATACTTTGTACAGGTTCTAAATTCATTAATTTCTAAAGTTAGCTTTTTTAAACGAATATACTCTCAATGTGAATATAAAATTAAAATGGGTCACGAGTTACTTACCTGAGTACGTTTTCATTGTTTTTAAGTTTAATCGGGTATTTAAATAATACACAATTCAGTGATGAATACAGAATTTTGTTACCAAAACGTATTTTAAATATAACTTAATACATAATGTATTTGGTATAATCAATAGGTAATCAGAGTACTTGGTACTATGTACAAGTATCCTTGGATCAAAAAACAATTTAAGTACCTACACGGCATTTTGATACATTAAGTGAACGATGTTACTTGTTTTTATTGATGTATCATATTTTGTTTTAACTACATACGCTCTTAAATTATTAATTTATCTAAGTAATTCAATAGCAAATTTTGAACATTCTGAAGCATTTCGGTTATTGCACAAATTTAGAATCCTTTAATATTACTAACGAAACTTTCGAGGTAGTTTTTATTGCTTAAACAGTTGAGCAAGTTACATAATATTTGAGGGTCTACTTTAAAGAAAGAGTTCGATCCAGTCGGTCTATCCCTACAAGGTCCACGCTGCACCAACATCACCCCTTTTTACACGTGTTTTTTACCCGGCTCTTATGTGACAACACAGGTTAATTTTCGGACTTTAACCCCTCATTCAATGTTACACCATAAAAAGTGGCATGTCTGCACTGTGCGTATTGTAACAAAGTTCTGAAGATGTTACGTGAACCATTTTTTCTTGGTTAAAACATTTAATCATTTAAACATGTGTTCATTTGTTTCAACAACAATTATTCTTCCTCTTTAGATTCTTCGCAACTAATTTGCAATTCATACTCAATATTTCTCTTTCTTATCAAATCTGGCTAAATTACACGAAGCAATCTTTGTAATTTCAAAACGGAAAAATATTTAACATAAGTTAATTTAAAAGCAAACGTTATATTAATTTATTAACTTACATCAGTATATTTTATGAAATATGTACACACATTCGATTATAGATATTTGTACAATTACACAATGATTACACTACTTAATCGTGTGTCTTGAAACCTGGGACTATCTACGTTAAAAAAATAAATCTTACCAAGTATTCTTTATGCTTACGCGGAAAATTCAAGTATTTACATAACAGCTACCGAATGGTGGAAAGGATACTTACATTAAAAGCCTAACTAAAAATCACAGCAAATTTCTTACATGCTAATTATTTGTAATTTATCAATAGATTTAACAATGTCTGCTGGTGTCATATCTTACATTTACTTCTGCCTTATCACTATTATAATGACATACTTAAGTCATTATGAAAAAATCTTAGAAAGAGTTAGGAATACGTTACAAAATAACTATATTTATAAAAAATATCAAGAGTTACAAAATAGGATTATACAGTAAGAAATATGTGGTATGTGGAGAATATTTAATGGGAATACAAGAGTGAAGATAATTTTTACTATTCAATGTAGTGTGTAATGTTTACGTGTGTTTGTGTACTTGAAGAAACGTCTGAACAGAAATGTCACAAAATAGTTAAAGTATATGTCAGACACAATATCCTTTATGCCTTTAGTAGTACAAATATGTAAGATATTTTTGAATTTATGATATATTAGGGGCATTCAATAAATTCTCGGTATGTGAATGAAAAGAGTACAATGTGTTTTTTTTTTCCATATGCTAAAGATCGTTTTTTTATAACACAAAATAAAAAAAAATGCGGGCAACAGCTAAGTAGTATATTATATATGCGTAGCAACTCGTAAGAGCTCCGCGGTTCGGTTTCGTTCGATAAGTAAACTGAATACATTCTAACTTCGTCCATAAATGGCGCATTACCCGGTGGCCGTCATAAATATTCATTTTAGGCAACGATGAGGAAGTTTCACGCTTCTTCTCGGTTCCAAGTAAATGCGAGAAATATTAGCGAATTTATGAGCAAAAATGTTGGTACTTTACTTAGAAAGAATCGCGAAACTGGCCTCAACTACTGAATTGTTAATACTGTTGTTAAACGTAACAAAATATAAGAGGAATGGAATTTAGAGATTTTTTTACGGATCAACTTGAGAAGGATGATTTTGCTTTAGCGAAAAAATGTACAAGAATAATACAATTTTGTAATAAATTTCGTGAAGTGAATAGATTTGAATAATTTTCTATCTATCGACATGTAAGAAACATTTTACCATGCCTTCATTATTCAGTTTTTAACCACGACTATAAATTCAGCAATGTTATTATCTCATTACTAACATGAAACAAGCACAATTAAAGTATAAAGTAATATAGGCATGTGACCTGTGTGCTTGTGTGCCTTCTCTTTGCAATAAAAAAACCGATTAAATCTATTATGTCAATGAGATTATAACAATGCTAAGAAATAACGGCATCCAGTCTTACCTGCCAGTGACCAAAACCAATTAAGTACAATTTTAAATTCCGAATTTCACCTCTTAAAAGATTCAGACAGCATTTAAGCATCCAACATTGCGTTCATAAATATGTGACACACTGTTATGGCTCTAGTAATACAAACATTTCACATATTTTTGAACCCAATGTTTGATAATATATTATCCTTGGTGAATATACTAAGATACTTTTATTTCTCACCAGACGTCAATACGAGCACAATTCAACCTTAACAACTTACAAACCAAGCGGTATATGTACAGTATTGCTTTTAACACTATCACTGACTGTCCGTATTCAAAGTAACGCCTCTTCGAGCTGGTCGAAGACCTCGTGCCATCAGTCGCTCTCGTAGACCGTGGAGTTGGAGGACCTTCGGCGGCTGTACGGAGAGCAGAACTCGATCCTGGTGTCAGGCAACCAGGTGTACGCAGTGCGCTCCGAAGATGCACTGGAAAAAAGAGAGGGCTATCGTTAAAGCGGAATATCATCATCATCTTCTAAGTTGTCTACTGTTGTGACACTGCATACATTGGCCCAGAATGGCGGGCAATATTAATAGGGTCAAATCAATTGCGCTAATTATCTTAGCACACTTTGACCTAGCATATTGACCCAGTCTCAGATTATAAGATAACGTCTGAAGAGGCCTAGTACAAGCCAAAATTTGCAGGGACCATAGGAATCGCACACTGCGTGCAGACTAAGCGTACGAACATGAATTCTACGCATTATCAAAATGTTCTTGTTGGAAATTGACATGTTCTAGAACATTCTTTCGTTTGGCATTCGTCATTGAAACTTCTATTTGTGTAGACACTGAGCCTGAGTTTAATACCTAATCTTACCCGTCGCGAGCAAACTCAAACTTTGGACTATGTGAAGGTTATAACGAGCCATGAGATGCCATGCCCACGACTGTGTTTTAGTTTGCAAACGATTTCTTGGCTGAATACCGTACATTCGTTTGTCGACCGCGGTTGTTATTTTACGAACGCATGCGGTCAAGAGCATTGGTGGAGAGCTAAGTAAAGTTGAACAATTCTTTTTGAACTCTCTGACTCTCAATAATAATATGCTAAAGCGTTTCACAGAGTTCTGAATAACATGGATTGATTTTCATTTCGAAAAAGTATGATATACATCCTATCAAAAACATAGTAATAATCCTTCGTTGGTGAAGTCTACATGACCTAAAGTTTAATCAAAACACTGTAGCTAATTTCGTTTACAAACAAGGTAGATAGACATAGTATTTAGACATTATGCACTATATCAACGTAACATTAGACTGACTTGTTCGAAAATTTAATGAGCCGTGTTAAAGTTTGTTTCATGTCCAATTAACGTTTAAAGCCTGTTGAAACCGAGCGTCATAATATTAAGGAAGGCGGTCCATTAACTACTAAGCAGTCTCTTTAAGCGCTTAATAGTTAGATTTTTTTAAAATACTGAACTGACAGTTTTCTGGTAGTTTTTTGGTGAAAGTTAGCAGAAAACGTAAACAAAACTTGTAATGTCAAAGAAGACCAGTCAACACATTTTTTTTCCAATAAAAAGAGTTTACTCCGTTGAATACATAATATCCCTTTATTATGTTCTTTGTTTGTATTCATGTAGAATATGTTACTGGATAGTGTTGGATTAATTTATGGAAAAATGTGTTAAGAATTACGTAACGTGAAGAGAAATGTATACCCTTTTGAAATTTTATATCTTGTTTTCTTTAAAACTTAAAAAAAAACTATTCACAAACTAATTTAGCAAGCAGACTTCTCAGCTCATTAAGATCAACTTAAAGCTGCAATGCATGTCGGTACGTTGGACTTCTCGCCTTAATGGTAATCTAGTGCAACATTTACATGGGCCAGCAGTAACAATTGAAACATGTTCTTTGGACAAAACAAAGGCATGGTTAGCCCAACGTCGACATAACATTATCATAGTAATACCTAATACAACTAACAAGACAGTAGTCTTGACAGCGCCGGTAAAGACGCATTTGCGTATGCATTTTGAGAAAATGATAATGTTTAAAATTTGTTTCAAATAACATCTTTTTTAATACAGTTGTACAAAAAGTGATACTTTTCGTAGCTGTTTATCAACCGGAAAGTTGGATTTTTCGTACTATTGTTTTGATTTTTCATATTTTTTTAATTTAGTGTTATGCGTGCATTCAGCCAAAACGTATTTTCAACAACTTTAATTACGGTTTTATTTATATTTACTGTATTTTTTAAACACATTTGTATTAAAAAACGTCATTTGATGTATTTGCAGATCTGCTATTTTCACAAGCGAGGGCAAAGACATCTCGGTTCCCGTGTAAAATGACACACTTTCAGCACTAGCATCAAAATGCACTAATTATGTATTATAGGTACAAAGATAGAAGGGAGTGGTAAGAATAAGCAGTGTCATTCTGATATTAATTCTTTGTTTACAAATATTATTCAAAAAATATATAGTCTAATGTTTTTTAAAATAGCTGGTATTCTACTCAATTAATCAGAAGTCGTTTAAGTAGTTGATTTGAGTCAATGAATTTGGTAGTTTCTCTTCGTTAACGGTTTAATAGTCGCAACACAATTGTCACTGTTTTTAGAGCGGGACGGGAAAGTAAAATTGTCATTGATGTCAAAAAACTTAATTTGCTTTAATTGATGATTCTTTATTACACAGTACAATTTCGCTATTGTACTAATTACAATACTGGGGCTCTATTATAATCGGTTAAACCATATCATCGTACTGTCAACGATATGATAGCTCTTATTTACTTGACAGTAGAGCAGTCGAGTTAAAAACAATACGACAACATGTCAAAGGCAATACAGTTTTACCCGTGCCCCTGTCTTCACTATCAGTTTATGAAAACAGTTCATAACAACTTTTGTAGAAAATAATGTGCACAACAATAACTCCTTAAAATGATAGAATGACAATGTGTTCGTAAACGATAAAAGAATTGCGCATATCAAGCGAGCGTCGCCTGTCGGTACAAAATGACTTGAAAAAATAACCCTATTTTCCCCAATACGGAAGGCTTGATTTGAACCAATCTATGTGAAGAAAGCATACAGGCTAACGTTCACGCCTGCGAGTGCCACCTACGATCACTTGGGTAAACAAATGCAGTATTTACCTTTGTAAAGCTTGTTGTTTTAAAGAGGAGCGGCAGAGAGCATAGGTCAGCGCTCTTGACACACTTTATAGGAAACTATAAGGGGACTTGAGTGTGCCTTGTGTGATATTGTAAGGTGGGATTTTATATTCATGTAAAAGATTTCATATTTCATGTAAATTACAAATACGAAAAGGAAATCTCTTTTAAGTCTTAACTCCAAATTGAAGTCCAGCATTTGCATACATTTTTATATTTGTAACCCAACAGGGGGGTAATTATGTTCATTTCATTTTACGTCGAGTGTAAAGGACAGAGATAAGTTATATAGCTCTATCCTGTGCTCTCAGCTTAATCAGAACTTCATAGCTATGTCATAATAACCCCCTTTAAATGTAGGTACTCAAGTCTAGACCTAAAAAAATCTTTATGCTGCAAATGGCTCTTAGAGTTCCTTTTTTCTGGAGCAAAATATGGGACAGCGCCGTATTTGTTATGAACTTATGACAAATAAACTAATTAATTTGACTTTTGCATATAAAACGTTCAATACTCGAGTGCAGGTAACAAGTTCCTTGTAACCTTTCACGTTCATGATTTACTGAACATCGTTCGTTTGTGGTAGGTATACAACACAGCCGCCCAAAGGTGAAACACAATCTGTTAGTACATCTTACCATTCCATTGCTAGAGTCGGTGAAGTACCTACATTAATTTCAAATTGTCGTTCAATTTAGTAGGTTAACATAGAGAAGTAGACTTAACAGCCTAACCTGCTTCATACGGTCAGTTAATTGTGAGGCATGTTGGATAACGGCGTAATTGGCGGGTTAAGCTATGGCCGGAGGGTGAAGGTTGCCAGACGGCCAGAGGCTCTCCAAACCAGCATCAGTACTCAACCATTATCTGCCTAATTTAATTTGTATTTGATAATGCTAAGTTACAAATGAATAGAAGACACGAACTTGCTGATAAATGTCCACTTAAAGTTAGTCATTGAAATGAGTTTGTAGTTTGAATAATGAAAATTAAAAGCAACTTAAGTGGTGTGATGTAGGTTTCCATTTGAATTTCCATTGAACTGTTGAAAACGTTGTTTATCATTTTACACCACAACTGAACAATGCTGACCCTTATCATTCGTCATCGCCCACAATGATATCGTGAAGGAAGTAATGGAAAGCGAGTCGAAGACTATTAAAAGGGAATAAAGACCTTACAGACATCACAGTCGCTGCGAACGAAATCCAATTTGAAATAAGTGCCTGCTGAATTAATCCAGCCACTTTGAACGGACCGGATGAAATTTCTGGTATTTTTCACGTCTAGCAATAAAAAAGAGCCCTCGAGTCGGGAAAAATGAGTAATAGCCTCGCCCCGAGCTCTGTAGAAGTGTAAGGAATAATATTATTATGCTCGTACTGTGAGCTCTTTAATCCTAGAACGTAAGTTTTGCGTTTTGCGCGGTCGGAGTGAACCGAGAAATGGAATGCATAGATAAAATCAGTGCCGACAGAACATGTTGTAGCCGTTTGGATAAGATGTATGGCTCTATTACTCCCGGTATTTGCAGATTTTATTCACGTTTTCAGAAAAATATAGGGGTTACGAGTTGAAAATGACGGTGACGGCTTTCAGATTTTAAAACGATACAATCTGGTCACGTACTTATGATATTTTCATGGCTATTATAGGTATATTCTGTTCGTAAAACTTTGCAACTTGTTTATTGAATCGAATGAATCTCTGTACAATACGACAATGTAATTACTCTTGAAAAAGTACGAGTAAAAATGAAGTTGTTAAGGATTAAAGAGCAAAGGTTTAAATAGGTTTAATGTTTTTTAAAATGTGATTTCGAACGAAACTGTATCAACCCTGTACTACATGATAATGTAGTACAGGGTTTCGTGATATATATCCACTGAAATGTTTTATAAATTTAATAAACTTTTGACATTTTTTTAACTAGGTAGGTAGACAATAGAAACAAGATCTTCATGTTATTGAAAATAGAGCAAATATTTATATCATGTGCTCACGTTTAAATATTGGATAAGCTAATTAATCAAGATGCGTATTCCTTTCACGGCTTTTAATCTAAATTAAGTAAGTAAGTAAACTCTTTAACGCACTTAACGAAATGGTATCACAAAAAACACTTTTATGATAATAAATTATACAAAAGCGAACTACTACTACTCTACTTGGTAAAACAACCTTGCTCTGGACGTGTTATTGTTTTGTTTTTAAACCGTCAAGTAGGCAAATAAGATCTATGGTTACGTAAATAAATATGATAAAAAGTGAAAAGTAATATGGTTTTACCGTTTTGAATTTTGTCGCGTGTAATTATGACATCTATTGAAATTTCTGTGAAAGATAACCTCCAACGGTATGTTGGAATAGAAATTGACGTTGATATGCTAAGGGACCTGTCAGTGGATAGATCACGTACACTGCTTTGGTAACATTTCTTTTTTGGAAAAGCTTCATATCCAACAAACACTTGAAAACGTTGTTGCAGCCGTATTTGTATGTTTACCTGAGGCTCTTTGTGTATTTTGTTTTACCTCTTGTTTTAGCAACAGTATTCGCTTTTTATAAATGAAAATGTACACATTGGTTAAGAAGTGTTTACCCACATACAGTGTCAATACTTCAACCGCGTCTTTTCTTAATTTAAACACGTAAAGGTTAAAAGCTGCTCACTATGGACAATATATTCTGCAATTACTGTTAAAAACTTATTTCTTAGTGTAACAACATTATTTTTGTAAGTATTTTTTATTGGCATCTCTCTTCCGTTTATTACATTATGCTCTTATTTTATTTTAGTTTGTAAAACGCATACCCCTGCTTTAAACAATGACAACCAAAATTTAATAAATAATATACGACATATACGTGGTATAAAATAAAAATAGTCTTTAATTACACAACTTACATATATTACCTAATGTTTTAGCTAAAATAATTGATCAAATTATTAAAACTCACTGTCGCAAATTCTAATGACTTCTAAAAGTTACTAATTATACATTCAAATAGGTGTTTTATTTCCATCTAAAGAAGTAATTAGAAAGTGACGAACTCCGAAACTTTCTTGAAATTAACAAGTGAATGCTTTAAATTATGAACTAAACTAAAAGTCGCGTAAAATCCTTCAAGTTTGAAAACGAACGGCTAATCTCATTATCAAATTAAGAGCTAAGTTCAAAGATTTGTTAGTAGTCAATCACAATTCTAAATGTCATCTCATCAGACTTTAAAACGCTTAATTTAATGGCCACTTTTATTTCTAGCATCTTAAATTAGGGCAATTATCGCCCTTAATTGCGTGAACAAAGTTAACTAGTAGTCTAGAAGCAATCTCTAAAAGGAATAACCTCTCTTACATTATTCGCAATAGAAGTTTTGCATCCAATCTACAGTGGTAATCGCACTTCAAAGGTTTTCGGGTTAGTACCGCTCTATCATAAGCTTTCATATACGATAGTTTAACCGACTTTTTCCGAACCCAATCGACTCTTTAAGACCTATTGCACAAAAAAACTCGTGTCATATAACTTGTATGTCAGTATCCAAAACTAGGTATATCTGCATATCGCAAAAACTTGGCCTGAGAATTATAGGTTCGTTTCAGTTTTTGTCAAACGGTCCGTATGTAGAATTCCAATTTTATCAAAAGCCTTTTTCCGCCTCAGGATCTTTGAACATTGATCTATGACTAGCTATTTTGCTTCAGTTCACTTTTATATATCACCTAGATTACCTAGACCACTATCGGATATAGGCACAGAATGGTATAATCTTTTATAACATAGAGGATGGGTTGTGTTACTCTTGCCGACACTATGCAAAACGTACCTTAAGGATAAAGTGTCGATTCGACACACGTATACTGCGCCTCTATTTTACTGGGTTTTACAATATTGCTTTTGACGTGTTATTATGGTATTGCTTTTAAATCAGCTGTCTTTACCATCAAGTAAGTAGGAGCTACCATAGCGTTGACAATACGGAAACACGCCAAAAGGGATAAGGTTTTAACTTGTAGAATAGAGAGATTGTTAGGTTTGACCTTTTGATTGAACATTAATATTTAGGGTATAGTCACCAATGGTCAGCCAGAGATCAGTAGTCGACGTTATGTGAGTGCGAAGAGTGGGAAATATATATATCGTACTCTTCCCACTTATACAAAGTATAGGCCCAGGCAAACTACAGGTCTCTGACTGACCATTGGTGACTTTACCCTATCTACCTATTCTTTGAGAATCTAGAAATTGTGTTTAACATGTAATTCTAACGATAATTTCACTCCAGACAATTTCAGAATTTGCTGTGAAATTTAAGTGAAAATTACACTTTTGAAACTTTCAGAATGTTGAATGAAATAGTAAAGGTTTTCTCTTTCGAAACTTACAAGTCGCCCGTCACTAACCCTTACCATGAGTTTTTAGACCCTTACCCTCGCAGATCCCGCAAATATTCATATATAGAGAGCGACTCGCTAGCGAGTACGGTAGGTAATTGTAACTCATGGTAAGGTACAGAGCATGAGTATTAAAGTAGACACTAACTAGACCAGTTAGCTCTTCATTTCGAAGCGTGAGTAAACATTTATGGGTCCCGTAATTGAGTAATCGTTAAAAAGTGGTTATATTAGTTTTGGACTTAGTTTACCATGACGATAATTAAAAAGTACTTAATCATACAATGTTTAGTCACAGGAAAAAAAGGATCGTCACTTTTTGACTCTATTTCAACGCTCTTAAGGGCCAAAAGTGACGAACCTTTTCTTACCGTGAGTAATACACTGATGACTCATTAATATTTAGTTGCTGAAATTTGGATGATTTGGGTGATATGAATAGTCAAGCAATTTACTTCTCTACGACTATGTCAATGTGATGTAAACTAAATCATAACAGTCTCTTACATTTTGGTTGACAGCGGCACTTTAGCATTAGTCCATAGCTTAGGGATTTAATTGGTTAAATGTATAGTCACGGTAAAAAAAGGTTCGTCAGTTTTCGACTCTATTTCAACGCTTTTAAGGTCCAATAGTGATGAGCCTTTTCTTACCCTGACTATACTTAATAATAAATATAAAAAAAACGTATTGGGCAAGGATACGATAGGGGAAGAAAGGGTAAGTTATAAAATGTACAGTTTCGTCACTTTTTTACTCTATTTCAACGCTGTTAATACGACAACATCATCAAAATGATACAAGAATTAATTTAATTTTTGGGGTTTTTGGACATTCAACAGAGTGTGTAAGAGTGTATTTACAATAATTAAGAATATACAAAGATTACTTTTTTAGCTGAACTTATTTCTTTTCTATTTTCTTCTGATTGACGAAGTAGCAGATAAAAAAAAATGTGCACCAGCTAGTACTACGGTGGTATTGCCCCGGCGTAGCGAGAATTGTCTGAACAAACAGACGCACCGGTCAAAATGGAAGGTCCATTGTACTGCTACGTATTCATTTGTATGGTCAGCCCAATATTGACTGTATGGAACTTGTTTTGAGCGAGTAAATATAGAAACAAAGCGTACGTGGTACGAGCTACTCATTATTAAATGCCCGGTGGTCGGTGATTTGATTGCTTATTCTTTGAATTTGAATACTATTAGGAATTGATCGTGAACGATTGCGTCAAAATCATTAAATCTGTGGATTTTAAGCGTATCATTTAACGACGATACCCTAAATCAATACAAATCGTAGGCACTAATATTATAAACGCGAAAGTTTGTGTATTGGTCTGTGACTCCATCACGCTGCAACGGCTTGGATGAAATTTAAATTGTAGATAGATTATGACCTGAATTAACACATAGGCTGCTTTTCATCCCGGAAAATTAAGTTCCTAAGGGAATAACGATAGTCGAAAGCTACGCGGACGAAGTTACGGGCAGAAGCTTAAGATATAGTGGGAACGGAAACGATTAAACTCCCAGCAATGGTTACACTTAATTGCCAACACATTAACAGTGGCAAATTTTATGTTAATAATTTAGTACCGTGAGAAACGTTCAAACAAACTTATAATTAATTGGAAATTAGACTTTAATATGACATCTTTATCGTAAATTTAAAAGACATGCGACTAAACAAATAAAAATTAAACGTTAGTCATACAATTTTTTTAACCTATGCTTCAGTAGGTACAGCAGTTAGTCAAATAAAAGACAGGAAATTGAGTATTTGCGTCTTTGGTGGTCTCGCCCATGCTAATTATCATTCGTCGAACACATTCACAAGCCATAAACGTGTTATAGAACAAGTCCATGTTTTACGACGTTACATCCGAATCACAACTGCCAGTAATTTCTACATCCTTCATTGTTGCGCTTCCATTAAGTTTATTAATTATTAATGCGCTTTTTATGGGTCATAAACGGAGGCTTAAGGCGATCGGAGATCGTACAGCCATTTTAACAGCTAGCTTTATGTCCGATTATCTTAGAAATGCGAGGAACATAATGAGACTGTTGGTTTTAGAGGTTGGAATAGTTCGATGCTTTTACTGCTTTACAGACCCGATAGAATCTTAATCGGTTATTAATACTATTAATAGTGATATTTAATTAAATTTGAGACACTTAAAATACATGAAGGTAGTAAAAAAACAAAATTAATTGTGCCATGGGGAATAAATAACAAAGCTAATACTAGTAAGTATTAGTATACCTAAACAAACAATTTTGTTAAACACACTACCTATATGAAATATTGAGTCAATCAAGGGTTTTACCGGTTATTTTTTTATTATTATCGATTCGAAAATAATGTGGCTAATACCCACGCGAACCCTTAATAAACTTAATAAAGGGTGTTCAATGTTTATTGGGGGAGTGAAATGGCTTCCCGACCCACGCGGCTATCGCGCATGGGAACTGAGTTTAAACAATTTCCGAAATCAGTTTGGTAGCCAATTTACTAGGCAGATTGGCATTGTAATATTACCGCTGTTGGTCAGTCCACCGTCCACCCCCGGTTATCATTGAAACGTGGTTTGTTTCACTTGGTACCGGGTGGTACGGGAGAACATTTATTTCACTTCATTTTAACACCTTTTTTATATTGTGTTAATAGCAGTGCTCCGGAAATGGTATACACTCAGCTGTGATGTAGCGCCTATTGGAATTATGACGCTGGCTGGATTTTTGTGGGCCCAGGGACTAGTTAAACAACAAAACGATATTATATTAATGATTTCAGTACCTACACAGTAAATAGTGTTTTGTTGTTTCTACACATCTTAATGCATATTCTAACAATTATTGCATTAAAATGGCTGACTTAATACCTTATGGAAATGGAAGGAAATAATATGGTTAACCCGTCAAGTGATCAACGTAAAGTCAAGCCAATTGATCAATTCATGAAGTCAATAATTCAACTTGTAATGATCACGAAGGCAGAATACAATTATTGTATTTGTTGTACACACAAACATGACGGGTTGAGCTTTTTAGTTAGGTACAAGTTGTTACATCAAAATAGCTGAATATTTTTTTGACGTATTACATGTTATTTTACAAATTAAATAAAGAATTTTAGGTAAATAACTAGTGGGTAGTTTTGTTTTTTGTTGTTATGCAAGCAACCTGTATCTATATGTATACTTGAACCCAGTGTTCAAATTATGCATAATGGGTACTTCCTTTCAAACATGAATCTTAACTACAAGTCACTAAGCGGAATTAGCTGGATTCGATAGAGGGATGGTTGTTGATTGAATGAATTGTGCGGAAATTCTAATTATAAACGCCCTACTGTGACTACGAATAAACGCATTAGTTTAATTTCAACGTGATTTTAGATTCAGCTTAGCTTCGGACAGAAAATCCGAATCGACATAAAGTCAAAGTTATAATAATGTCTAGTGTAGTGCATTAACGCTTTGTCGACTAATTTCCGTTCAAATTATGTTAAAATTTAACCCATTTCGTGCTTAAAAAAAGTCAAATTTAAAACTCGAACCAACTAAATCTATTCGTTGTTTGAATATTCGGGCTGGCGATACATAGTTGTTTACGAATCTATCTCTAGTCTTGCGTTGCGTTAAATCATACAGCATAAAGAGCAAAATAGCGAAAAGGCTAAGACCAAATAGCCACAAGATTTCCTGCAATGTTGATTTTAGGGTTCCGTTCCCAGCGGGACCTTATTACAGTTATTACCAAGCCTCCGCTGTATAAAATCCAGGAATCCCGTGGAACCCTTGTGTGTGCTCGCTACTCGGCAGGTTTTTTAATGATATTACCACTTAAATATTATTTTAAAGAGTATACGCCCTGTATAACCATTTAAGGATCTACAAAAGTACGCCCAGTTTACAACTAAAGTAATTCTTACAGGTCCTTCAATTTGTGCCCAAAAGTTTTCTCCCGAGTAACAGAACATCCCAAACTTCGAGTAACTTTAACGCCAATGACGGCTAAGTAAAGAGTTGAAGTAAGTTAATAAGTTATTTAAACCAGACTTGCGAATTGTTCCTCTAATACCGTTACAGGGTGCTCCCAACACTAGTGAGTAATCTCATTCCCGTGGCCCTAATTTTATCTTGACATGTAGAGCTCTGGTGTATTTGCGGTGCACATTTCAAGCATTCCTTGTACTAACATAGCGTTTGCCAGGCTAGTGAGATTGTTCGATATAATATCATTTATTCTGCTCCTTTCAAAATACTGCTAAAGTTTAATAAAAATCTAGATGGCCAGAATTCCGTCGATGGGCCGTATTAATAAAATGGGATGTTCTTGTCCAACTGCTGATCGAGTGCGCTCACTGGACGAGTTAAGCTGGAAAGCTGAAAATGCAACCCCATTGTTGTTTTTACGCTCTAAACCGGGACAACTTCAACTCGCCGGTTAACTGGTGCGTAGGGTACTAGAGCGAGTTGTTTAAGAGTATCATCTACCAGCTTAAGCTGCCTAATTATAATTACATGCCCTAAAAGGTTGCTTGTACGCTCTGACGGGATAACTTTCGGTTAAGTTGTGATGGTAACTGGACACTGAACTCTGAAGCCCATAAACATTTGTAATCCGGCGATAACCATTTCAAGACTACAAATAACTAAATAATATTCCTACTAATATTATAAATGTGAAAGTTTGTGTGTTGGTTTCATTCTCCACGCTGCAACGACTCGACGGATTTGGATGAAATTTGGAATTATGTTAGCTTCCCTGGCTTGACATATAGGCCCGGAATATTTAAACGTTCCCGAGGGAGTTACGACAGTAAATCTACGCGGATAAAGTCACGGGCGGAAGCTATACCAAATAAATATCTGTAGACATCTGCACACAAACCTTTGTAACTTTCTTAGAATTCTATACCAGCGGCTATTGACTTTAAATCGCAGCCCGATTAAATCCAGAGTAAAAGGCGATTAACCAATTCTTAGTACTGCGAATCCTATTGAACTGGCCAAAAGCCGTGCTATGTCTAAAGGAAACTAGGACAGCTCCAATTGAGCCACATTCAGTCACGACGCATAGTGTTTCGCTTTTCACGACGTACGTTGGGACATTTTTACAAAGAACACATAGCTGAAGTAAACTCTATGTGTGGAACTTTAAGAATTGTATTCAATAGCTCGTATTGAAGATTTATTCTAAATGACATTCTTTTCACCGATTTTATTGGACGTTTGATGTCTATCAATGTAATGGGACATGGAAAGCAGTAAATTCCAACTGAGAAACGTGTCGGGAGTTATATTTTCTATTCCATTCAGTTTAATTGAATTTGCAAATAACTTCCCATGGGATCACAGATTTGGTATACGCTACGCTAGAGTATTATTCTTTTTTTTTTTCAAAATACTATGTTGTGATTTATTGACGTTAGAAATCTTATTTAATAAAAACATTAAACTTTGTTTTTAGAGCTTACGAGATTAGTAACGAAAGTTTTTAAGTTATCAATTATCATATACGACAAGCTTAAAGCATGTCACCGGAAACATGGCTTTACATAGGGTTCTTTCCATTATTATTTCTTTGAACCCACACTAATTATGACTTACCGGTAAAAAATATTGAATCGACAAACGATACGATACAATGGCACCACAACACTACAGAGGAAATGACATAGTGCGTGATATGCGGAAACGTATTTAATGAAACGCGAGGGGTGACCGCGTGTGGGTCCAACCAGAGTAACGCACGCACACAATGTTGTTACATTGTTCGGATCCTACTGAGTTGACACACACAACGGTAATACACAAATATGTATAGGATGTTTGCATGTGGGGCGACAACACGCAGTTCTGTGGTTAGCCAAAAACGATAAAAAAAGCAAAATTGATTTTTATTTTAGTGTATTTTTAACTTAATATTGTAAATGTAAAGACATTTTTATTCATAAAAAGAATAATTAATATGTGTAGAAAGAATACTGTTAAAAGGGAATACATTGGCAGCTGTAAAAAAATACGCTATTTTACGCTGTTATTACAGTAACAATTCATTTCGTATTTAATTAACAGGAAACTTCGCTTCATATTTTAAACCGAAACTCTGCGGGGCTACCGGGCGCAATTGATTTTCGATATCCGACAACTATTGTTACATTTTCGACAATGGCCAATACAGCTTATTAGCGAATATAGTTACATTTAGCTAAATAGCTCGGGGTCAAACCGATAATTCAGGCGCCCCAGGAGACGGTCGAGTTATTCAAACTATTTCGATAGAGTATACTCGATTAACATGTTGCGATTTCCCCTGCAGTCACGGTGGTAATTTAAGACTTGTAATTTGGTACGTGAGGTTCAGGCATTCACTGTTATGTTATTAGAGCTTATTAAAGCAGCGGGGCTTGTGATCACAGTTCGATTATGGTGTATTACTGGTAACTTGACGTATTTGCGTTGGCTAGTTTGAAATTGGAACGTGGTCGTTAGTTAGTTGGATTAATAAGCTGGCTGGTTGTAAAAGGTTTTAGTTTTTAGGTTTTAAGGTTATGTTACACATCTGCGGAATTTTAATTGAGTGGTTTTGAAATAAAGTACTTAACGATGATTTTGGTGTGTATAAATAGAAATATTGTTATTAATATTACTTTTTACTTGTGTTTTGCATTAAAACGGCAGCGTCTTAAAAATCAATTGTTTAAAAAAGTATACCTTGGTTTGACGCTTTGCTTATTAGAAATCTGTCTAGAATTTGGTTAGGGTGTTCATATTATGTGTCATATTCATGTTCGCATTATTTTAATACTAAAAATAATAATTTGTATTATTTAAACCTCCAAAATAACTCACACTATGTAGCTAATAAACGTGGTCCGTGAGAACATAAACAACTTTAATGAATATCAACCCCATCATTGAATGTGCAATAATGACCCGTTTGAGCCGTTAATAAAAACATAATAAATAAAAATGCGCTATAAATGGTGGACTGCAACAAAATATTATACTGTAATAAATTACGGTACACCCCGAATTTAGCAATCGCTGCACACAGCACACGCTTAACTAACTTTGTACAACCCTACGCTTAGGCACGACATTGAGTTTCATTATAACTCGGTACAACCCTACGTTTAAACTTGACATTCATTTTTATTGTCACACAAAAAATGTTCGCGCTGCGCAATACTTATTATTTATTATGACCCCGCATGTGTCACCGTTAAAAAATACACAAAGAGATGGTCGAGATTATTACATCTTTCCCAGTTTAATTGTACACAATGGTTAAACAACAAAAGCTGAATTCTACATTTGTAACAGACGTGCTCTATGAATGCTACTCTGCAAGGACAATGCATTTGTTGCGGCTTCGATTTTCAAAGAGTGCTCGATGAAATTTGAATGATAAAGAATGATAACGTTACATGCTCCTACCTATGTGAATAAATGAAGATATATTAATCTAGTAGGGGTTAAATTGTTATTAAGACTATGATTAATGGTTTTTGTTAATGGAGCATAGATTAAGGAGCGGTCGGCGTTGCCACGGTTAAAAGTTGCGTCGGTTAACCCGTGACATAGAGTGAGAATTAATCTCAATTATTAACATGTTAGTTTCGATCGCACTACCGAGACCCGGGGAAACTATTATAAGATTCCTTAATTAAACACTATACTTACATTGTCTCGTGCTTACGGACATAGACGTCTGCGTTGATGGGCTTATTAGTGAATGAATTGGTTTAAATTTGTTTATTGACCAAAACTACTTTGTAAGTTTAGACCTTTGGTAATGGCATGTATTTTGTAAATTAGGTTAGATACTTCACTATCAGACGAGATCAAAAATCATCCTAAGCTGAAGTTTAGTTTTCATTATTTTAAAACCGATACAAATTTGTAAAACTTAAATTGGATGGAAGCTACGAAACAGATATTTTGGCAATGCTTAATTATTCATACCTACGTAAACATTAATATTGCTATAAACCTAAAATAATAAATATTTTTTAATAAAAATAACATTTCATATTCGTCAAAATAGCCCTGAGGTAAACCGAAATGTTAATTTTACAAAATCATTTGACATATTGGATCCCGATGTAATGTTACGCCACAGCCAATTTAAATGTAGTTCAAATGAGTGCAGACTATAATAATATTGCTTTTAATATGATATTATGGTCGCAGTGGAATAACTTTTATTTACCCACGGCAAAATTCGGATCATATAATGCCTAAAGTGGCTGCCTTTTTGATACTTAAATGTTAGTTTAGGTGAAAAACATGTGTATCTTACATATACAGGGGGATTAGTGATTGATACATTCCTTTTAGTGGAGCAGTTTTGCAGCAAAGATATCATGTTAGTACCTTCAAGTCCTTAAATTATTTTTATCTGAGAGAAAATATTTTAAGGTGTCTGAAAAACTAAGATTTTTAGCACAGTAACTATAAAAAATTAATTCATGCATTTAATTACTATTTCACCATTTGCAATGTCTTTCAACTCATCCATGGGTTTAAATCTCATTCAACTGTTAGTCTTCCAAGAAGTTATTGACTAAGTTTTTTATTTATTTATTTAGGCAACATAAGTTCATTACTTAAATAAATATAATTACATTTCATTTAAATTTATCTATTTATGTAAGTACAACAAAAAGCGAGTAAAGAAGTCTCAGAAAACAGATAACTGTTACATTGTCAGTATCAAGGTATATAATTTGTCAGCATATTTTAAACTCTTTTATAACTCAAGATACCGACACCATGACAATGTTATTTTGAACATAAGGGTCGTCAGTTTGTGCAACAAAGTTACTTTATCCCACGTAATGGTTCGTTAACTTTATCATTCTGATAACATCGCAACCTTCGCCGTCCCAGTTTCACTTTCCTTATTAAGCAGGATCAGCAGCGATTCCAAGTCTGTGTTCCCTTCGATTTTATGATAAACAAACATCAACAAGGTAAACAGGATCGTAAATTTTACTACAGTATTCCCGTTCCCGGAAATTCTACATCAAATCAAAATTTCCCTACTTTCACCGAGTTACGTTTGACTCGTGATACATTTTTGTGGCTTTATTCGTTACAAAAATATGCTTTCCGTGTGTGTTATTTCCGCTGCCGTAAAAAGGTATACCGCAAATAAGATTCTGAATAAGCAGGGTTCTGATAACCTAAATAATTGCCTAGCTTGTTCGTCTGGCTTTTGTGCCTAACTAGCAAACAGATTTTACACGAGTTTTGGATTATGATCCGTGTGCTTATTATCAATAGAATGTTTTAAGATTGTGTGACCATAAATTTGGTCGTATGTCACATATTTAAAAATATGAAAAAAATACTATGGCTAATAAAAGTAATAAATGGATCAATTTAGTTTCTTAAACCGTTTTCTTATCTACCATGTGAGATGTCATTCAATTATTCATTTTGCATAATTAAACGATCGGTTTTAAACTCACACTACGTAAAATATAAGTAATGAAAAGATCTAATAAAAATAAAAACCCCACAACATCACACGACATTTGTCACAAAAGGATCGTACCTACACTAATGTTGTAATGGCATCGAATCTTGCGCATCGAATATATGGGCTGTCCCAAATTTTATTGGCAAACAGTATGTTAATCTTAAAACCACGATATGAGGCCGGAATTATTGATAACCGGAGTTTAAAAAAATGCTATGAATTAATTCAGGAATTCTGTCCATTAGGTTTATTTTTTTGTATCAAAATAATGTGACTACAGTACCTAAATAATTATAGTTTTAAGAAAAAATAAAGTGTTTTTGGGTTTGAAATTTACAATTTAATTTTAGTTGCTGGATTGCATCCAGTAACGTAATAACTATGGTGCCATTTGTTACCAAAACAAGTCACAGCAGTAACAGATGAGTCACTCGTCCAATCCCAAATTAACAATAACAAATAAACCCCATTACGTATACAGGGGGGACCCTAAAAAAGAGTGCAGCAAAAGTAAGCGCATCGAATGAAATTTCGATAATAAAATTAGCATAATCGATACATCGAAGTCATCGGAGCACCCCGTAATGTACTAATAGTGGTTCGAACCGTAACGATCTGTATCAAGTTTATTGGCGTCGTTCCATGCAAGTTTACATATGCACTTAGTGTGCACGGAATTGAAATTAAGCATTATTTCATGCAAACGACTGTATATTACGACAATTATTTTCGATACAATCTACGCGTTTCCGAGTTGATTGTTGGAATTGTGCTTGTTTGCTTAGTTACGGGGTAGCGTGAACCAGTTAGGAAACTCGTTGCGTAGTAGTGTACATAAGTAGCGCTGCTGATAACGGTTACTGCAAAGCCTGCGTAGTGACAAAGAACCGTAGTTGGTAAATTAACACCCTTTATTGTCACTTTAGCATGTAATACAGCCGTTGTATAAGTAAAAAGTTATAATTGGGTTCTTTGTTACTATTACCTAGTGTTAAAAAAAAATCCAGAATCTATGCTAACCAGGGACGCACAACACTAGTTTGTAACTTACTTATACAATAAAGGGGCAGTGACGTCACTGGAGACCAAAGAGCTGGCAGATTCGCTCAACGAATTAGTTTAGCCATTCAATGAGGAAATGCTGCCGGCATCTTTGATACAATAACCGCAAGGATCATTTTTAAATTAAGAGCTTTAGTTGAATTTTACATTTAGTTTAATGAGAATAATTTATTTGTTTTTATTTTAGCTTACTTTTAGTTTACAGTTATTGTCTTATTAAATACATCATGTAATATTTTATCTCGTTTGTAAAATAAATTTTGAATAAAATAATATAACTAACCAATAAAAAGCAAATAGGAGCACCATATGTCCAATATTAATAGAGACTGGTCTCAAAAACAGTCATGTCCAGTTCGTTGGTTCATATCTCTGATATGAGCGTGCGTTACGGGTCTCGTGTCGGCGGGCTCGCACCGCTGGGCTGGAATTAAGCTGTCTCCACAAACCATGGATCTGGATATCTCTATTTAGTATCAATCTTCTAGGTTGGCACCGTGTAAACTAGTTTTGAGTTAAGGTGGTCAGACGTTAAACTCGTTTGATCTTGCTGTTTAATTTGATAGGGGTCTACCTATAAATACATTTCAGTTATGACGAGACATTTATTATAATGGTTTTGATCTAATGAAAAATTGCTATAATGGATTTTTTTTCTTTAAAGAGTTTTATTTTCAGTTTTAAACAGCAGTGTGGGAACTTCTGCTTAGGTCATCTGATTGTGCAACGCTAAACCAACATAATACTTGATAAATGTAAGTTTTGATGATACGTAAGCGTAGTTGGTAGTGACTCTGCCTACGTAGCAAGCGGTCCCGGGTTCAGATCCCGGTGAGTGCAGGTATTTGTGTGATGAGCGCGAGTATTAATTGCTTAGCCTTGGATGTTTTCTATCTATTTATTTCTCTACATATACAATGTTTATCGTTGCCTAGTACCCATACCAGCTTAGTTTAGACTAGGGAAATTTATGTGCGATTTTCCCCCGATATAAATTTTTACGCGGCCCCTAATTTTCATTCAAACAATAGATTATCCAGTGAAAAACCAGTATGATACCAATATTGTCTAGCACCCTGTAGACGTAGATATAATTTTAACTATAAATGGAAATTGAACTAGTATTTGCCAATAAGCGTCTCCGCATGACGTAAACGGGGACATCGGCTAATGAATGCAAATGCTACCAATTGAGAGAAACGACGTGCACATGACAATGCCTAACTATGCTAGCTCAAATTTAGGATCGGATGGTATTTAGACAAACGGTCAGGATACACTAGTTGCCTGATTAAGGAATTTAATCATTGTTTAGTACGTTTTTAGCGCCCTTTTTGTGAACTGCCTGTAGTCGTTCTTGGAAGTTTAAAACGTTTACATCCATAGTAAAATTAATTTATCCAATAGCGACAGCAACGGAAAATGCAGTGAAGGAACAATATAGAACGGTACCGACGACAGGACATTTTTTCGTCTTTAGTGAGACTAAGAGAAAAGGTTGGAACAGTAGTCATTTTCTATCGAAGTAAAAACAACCTTGGTACTACAAATAAATAAAACTACTCAATTTTACTATTGAAAGACGATAAAATCGTTAATTAGACATTAGATTTAATTGTATTCAAAAAGCTGTGCTCAAATGAAATAAAATAGATTCATTTAAATTGTATACAATGTGCCAACAGTACTGATAATGGTTTGCCGGCTTTGTGTGCTGACGTAATCCAGAGTTGATCACTTAAATACACATACATACACTGTTGCGGTCGCTTTATTAGTGTATACGTATGTATCTTTGGTAAGCATAGTAGCCCAACATTAGGGTCCGGGACTGCCGGGTCAGTTCTTAGAACTATTCAGAATGCTTGAAGTTTGAATCACATTTAGGGTGAGGTCATTAGATCTTTACTAAACCTTGTAAAGTAGAGCATCCTATATTTAGATATTTTTTTCAAATTTGTTAATTATGACTGGCATCTCTATCCATTCATGTAGGTTTCGAATCATGATATATTTCAATAGCTTATTCCGCCCTGAAATTTCTAATACGTCAAACAGCGCATCAGCCCATAATTTAATCGTATTACGAAGCGGTAATACATACTCGCATACATGCTTCGAGAGGCTAATTTGAAGCATTCGCAGCCCGTGACACACATGCTACGTCGTAAACTCATACAAATGTCGATCATAGGTACTGAACTTGGTAATGGTAAAGACGAGCCAACACAATTAACCCATTTACCACTCTCTACCGCAAAGCCAATTAGCAAGATGTATCGTATTATTATGAAGTTAAGGTCCAAAAGAAATAAAGACAATAGTACGTAATAACACAAATTCAAGTTAACTGACCTAATAAATTCATTGTGCCATAACTATAATTGCTGTGTGTGAGTTATGCGACGCTGGGAACGTCTGCTTGTTTCCATTGTAGTGCGTCTGGTGAATTAGGGATTGTCAAAGCGTCTCGCTGTAGGTATTGTATTGTCTCGTTTGTTAAACGATTAACCTCAACGTTAATTGCATGTGCTATACATTGTTGTCGTGTAAGAAAATTAGAGCACCCCGTACGTAGTCTTAAATACAGTTTGCTGAAATAATACAAACAAAACGGGAACATGGACTTTAAGAAATATACATCCTGTATAATATGCTTTTTTTTGTCTAAATAAGTAATTTTATTTTCCTTTACAAATTAACCTAAATAATTTCGAAAATTACTGGGCTAGTTAGTTGTACTGTTAGTTGTGAATATGTTAACTACTCTCGTTCCAATACAATAAACATGATACAAACTCCAAGCGAAATATAACAACAGGGGTAAATATTTGTGTTGTGAACTTAGATACATAATATTTGTTTCTGATGAGCTTTGGATGTGGGAGTTTGGGTGTACTGAAGTAATTTAATCAACAATAATAAATAATGAATTTACTGTAACATTTTTCCCAGATTGGTATTTATTATTAACTTGCAACAAGCTCAAAATAAACTTATTTTAAATTATTCTAGGCTCCTATTTTAGGCAGTGAAACTATATTGCTTTTGACATGTTAAAGTATTGATTTTAAATCAACCACCCATTACTCTGAAATAAATAAAAGCTATCGTATCGTTGTTGATACGATATTGTTTTACTGCCTAGAATAACGGCGCTATACACATTAGGTTTTTTTTCAAATCGTGTCGTTTCAAATAATGAAAACAAATCACTCGATCTGTTCCACGCCATCGTTTGATATAGATTAAAGACCTTCTATGCCCGTCCCTCAGATCTCCATACAGTTTAGCCCCATCGTCACATTCTTGGCACCGAACTTGTTACAACTCCGCAAACTAAATCAAACCAGTGTTTCTAAACAAAACCGCCACGTTTAAAGGCAGTTTATTCTATTTCAGTGTATAATAAATTGTTGGGACGTCGCCTCTGCAACATTTCAGTATAAAGTTTCTGAGCACCGTTGACAGGTGATATTTTCGGTGAACGGCTAACTAGCCGAAAGAATAACAGTTACGTCCATCAAAAAACTAATTTTGTAGCAAAGAGTCGAGTTTTGAGAATGATTTCAGGTGGTTCATTAGAATGCTGTTACGTTACTTTAGTTATATTTAGTTCAATATTTTTGTACAACGTGTAAAGGGAATGATGCAAACATAATTATGAATATCAATAATGTTTTTTGGGCGCGATTATCACTAAAATGTGTAGAGAGAATCTATCAGATGCATTGCATTTTTGAGCGTGTTAAAGTCTAAAGTAATTGTTATTTTATTGCCTTTTTTTCCCATCCTTCACAGAAACTAAATAAATAACGTGAATTACGTATGGAAGTCAAAACTCTAGTCTATCTCAATACTCAGTGCGCATTTTAACTCGTGATTTACCAATTATTTGAAAAGAAACGATTTAACATAATTAATTAAAGCGATGCGACATCACAAGAGTCGTGTCAATTTAGTTTGTAATCAAAATAACACCCCCTATCATTAAACAAGCTTGGACAAAATAAATAAATCGGCCCGTCTGTAAATATGTGGGGATGTTCGCTCACAACTTACGACCCGCAAAAAAGCTAATCTCCACAAGTTAATAAATATCACTAGATGTGGTCTCACTAACAGACGCTTTCTTTTATTTTAAATGTGTTTTTGTAGACGTTTAACTGACTTAAAATTTAAATAGATCAAACAACCTATAAGAGGGCGACATCTTTTTAAAAAAAACAGATGATTTTGAAATGGCCCAACCGATTTCATGAAACCTAGGAAGTTTCCCGAGAAAACTATAAAAAAAAGGAGTGCGAATCGGTCCACCTGTTTAAAAGCTACGATGCCACAGACAACACATACGAACATAGGTACAAAGTCAGGGATGTAAATCTTGACTAAACTTTTCAAACGTTGCTACTCTGCTGCTCGAAATAAAACCTTGTCAACTTTGAGCACGGCTTTTCTATTCTCTATTCTTAGTGCGCGGATAGATTGAAGTTAGAAGTTGGCGTTAATAATTACCAAGATTACTTTGCTATAGATATGATTCACAAATTATCAATACATACAAAAATAACCTTTCAACAAACGCTACCACTAAAAGATAGCCTCATTTTCCCGTGCACCAAGCGCCTGTCGCTGTCACACAGTACTTCACCAGGCACTAAATCACCGGTCGTAAACTCGCAGCCATACGCCGCGTCACTAAAATTAAAGCTTTAATGAGAAAATGAACTACCGCCATTTATGAAACGTCACTGTAACTATTTTATACGTTACATATATTTTTATTACCTCAACCGTGAACGCTACCACCCGTAATGGAATATGTTCCGACGGCTATTTATTTATTAGAACTGACAGCGAATTGTCCATAAATAGCAAAATATTTCCGAAACAAATTTGCAAGCGACCTGTATAGTGTATACGTATGAAGAACGCACACAAAGATGGAACGGTATAATGGTATAGTGTGCGAGTTGGAAACTTTTGATCCCCTGACATAAATCTCCATCAGAAAATAGGGAGGGACGTAACCGGCTTAAGCTTAACTGTGACTAGTGGCTCCGAACCTTACTTTAAATGTATTGTAATAATGATAAAATATACTAGTTAATTTTAGCCTCTATTTATTTTGCAGTAAAAAGCGTTTTGTCATAACACCCTGTTTGTATTGAGAACGTGCCGAGTAAGCAAATATTGGTTCATATTTCGACTGCTTACCAAGTTTTTCGGTAAACAGATTTTCTATTATCGTGCTAGTAATCATATTTTCCTATTTAGTTAATCTTCAGTTGCTACTGGTTTGATAGTTTTATGTTGAGTCAGAAAAATTATAATACGTCTTTATTAACGCTTCTTTGATCATAAACACAGTCGACAAAAGCGCTTCGTCAGAACACCAACAGTCAGATTCCTAGACAACTTTGGACTATGTCAAAGTGACACTGTAAATAAAATCATTAGAAGATTCTTACATTTTGATTGATTACCTCACTTAGACATAGTCCAAAGGGGTCAAGGAATAATTGTCGTTTACTGTGCATTTTTTTGTGGCATAGTGAAGGCAAACGAGCACTCAGGCTACCTGATGGCATGTAGGAGGATCTGCGACCCGTTGACATTTGGCTTCTTAAGACTACATAGTGATTCCACCGGTTGGCCCCCCGAAATCATCCCCACACTGAAAATAACCATGCGAACACTGCTGCTTGGCGGTAGGTTATTATCAAACCGCGATTAGAATACAATCGAGCACATATGTCGTTTCTGAAGTAATACATGAAATGACATTGTCAATGGTAGAGTGTGCAGATAAATGAAAATGCATATTTCTGTACCAAGAAGTTTAAACCTTGGGAAAAAAATAATTATATTTACCTACTTAAAAAAAAATACAAATAGTGTAATAATTAAATTTAGGAACACCATCAAAATTTATTAATTCATAACACCATCGTCTTCAGAAGTGTCCGTATCATCACCTGGCACAGAAAAAACAAAATAGATAATTAGTGTGCTAAATAGTGTTAAATATGAACCGTTCACATCTAACTAGAAACAGTTTACTGCTGTACCTACCTATGGTGACAACTACTTCATTACGAGGAATTTCCAAGCATTCTCTTTGCCAGTAGTCATTTTCAATACGTTTCACGTGGTCCACCTCTTTTTTCCAATCATTTTCGGTGATTGAAGCTAATGCCTCTAATGTTATAGCCTCAATCTCATTTTCACGCTGTTGCACATTTTTTTGAGCCACTCTCTGCTTTACTAAATGCCATATATACTCAATTGGATTCAAGTCGCAGTTGTACGGTGGCAAGCGAAGTACCTCATGTCCGTGTGATTTTAATAGGTCATAGATCTATTAAGTATTCTTTAGGAGGGCGATTTTTCTGAATAATTTCGTACAATTCGGGAACTGTGTATTGCGTTGAAAATTGAATATTATGTGCTTTGAGCCAATCCATCATTACGTGTTTCCTATCTCTAGAAGTGGGGGGTTTATTTACCTGTGTGCTGTGATAGGAAGCATTGTCCATTACAATAATTGAATTAGGTATATTTGGTAATAGATTATTAGTAATCCATTTAAGAAATTTTTCGGTATTTACTTGGCCATGATAATCCCCTTTCTTTGAATTAGCCTTCCAAATAGCTAATGCTCCCCTTACAAAACCGTGTTCAGAACCTGCGTGGATTATAATCCATCTATTCCCAGCACTGTCATATTTTCGTATGCCATGCTCAGACGTAGACTGCCAGCATTTATTCACAGTGTAGTGACAATGCACCCAGGTTTCATCCAAATAAACGACAAGCTTTTTGTTGGGACCTAAGGCATCATTTTCTCATTTTCAAGCTTTGATTTGCGTTTGCTCTACTAACTCCAACCGTTTCTGTGTGCATCTCTTAAAGCTAAATCCTAAATGTTTTTTCATAATATTTATTAATGTGGTTCTTTGGCCAAGAAAGTTTATGTCTATTTTAGCTTGATTTAATATTTTTTGCACAGTCGGAACAATTTTTTGGCGGTACAAATTTGTTATAATATTACGTAAGGCACATTTGTCGAAATTATCTAAAATAAATTTTGGCCCTCGTTTTCCTTTTTTAGGATTGCTCAGTTTCCGAGAATTTTCCCTGGCAACATTCTCTTCTTTTTTTATTGTTATTACTGTTTTTTTGCAAACGCCCGTCGCAGCCACCACACGATTTAAGACTTTTCGATTATTATTCAGTAATCCAATTATTTCCTGTAATGTATCCTTTAGAATAGTAACCTCAGAAATCATTACGTTTACACTTAGAATAACCATCAAAGACTTCAGAAGAACCTTTGTTTTATCATTTTCATTATTAAAATATGTTAATACATTGAAGATGATTTCTCGGCACCGACCGTTTAACACTTTGCCACGATTCATATTATACATATACTACACAAATTTATTTTCGACACGTACAGCGATTCGGTAACCGGTAACATGAAAATTATGTGGAAAATAATGACATTGATTTGTCAAACATTTATTATGACTTGAATTTTTTTATAAAACAAATGACACGGCATTTACCAAGAATAGGTAGAGTTTTTATACGAACTCAACGATTATGATGAAGCAATTCTTTGTGAAACTTTTATCTATAAGTGTCTGCAGTTAAACTATGAAGATATCATAGATTGACTTATAATTAATTATATTTATTCATTATATGTAGGTACTTTTGTGCTAACGGTACTTCCGAAGTGTATACTAATCGCGGTTTGATAATACACATAGTCATAGAGTAGTGACTTAGTTCGTCAACAATAAGTCCCGCAAGCGAATAATACCAGTAAAATATAAAAAATAAATAACAGTCATATATTAGTATACAATGCAAATTTATGGTAATGACGAACAAGTTTTTTTTTTTGGTGCAAAATTGGCTCCCATCTTCCAATATACCTATTACTTAGGAGCTCCTTTTATGGTAATATTTGTTACACATGACCGATTTACAGTGTAAAGGGTTTGCAAACATTAACCCCTTCAATTCGTTAATTTGTTTGAACAGCTGTTACATTCGTAAATTAATGATTATTTCACGAAAATTAAAATGATAAGCCGATAAAGTTATTTCAGGACTGAGTAAATATTGGTATGGTTCAAGTTATTAATTGTTGAATACATAATGTTTCCAGTATTTCTCAGTAAATTTATAAGTCGCAAACTGGAAAGCGCAAACTCAAATCGATATAAAGTGTTATAGAGCCAAGTGGTTATGAATCAAACAATCTTTGAGCGACTTAGAAGCCAAATCCCGGTTGGAAATGTTCGGAGATTTTCCGAATTCTATTGAGAGATTGAATCGCTACTATAGAGTTGTGTAACTTTGAAATTACTTTGAAACTGCCGTATTCTTCGTAAGATTATGCGAACTGTTTTTGTTACATATATTTAAATTTGTATTTGGCCACATTTATATACATTTTAAATTGGCTAATGCGCAAAAGAAAAGCATTAGCGTCAACAAGTAACTTTAAAGTGGTTTTTTATGTGATGCGATTGTTAATCCGTCAAGCTTTGTTTGCTTTTATGGTTTGTTTATCTTACTACTTACGAGTATTTGAATTAACTATACTTTAACTTAAATTTTACATTATTTACGGTTCAAATAAGGATAAAAAAAAAACATCACAACACCGCAAAATATACGTGATGATTTTCGGCAACCTGTCACATTAGTGTCAACATTTTATGCATTTACCAAATGTCCAAATTGATTTGTTACATCGTAAGAAACATGTGGATAATGCCACTACTCGCTATATTTTTTTAATGTTAAGCAAGAGTACCTACCTACCTGCAATATTCACACATATATACCTACAATATTCTGTACATTCTTCATAATTGATTCTCGCCTTTAAATTCATTAACATACTATGAATCGGCGAGCCTAAGTTGTGTATTGTGTAGAACCCCGGCATTTTGGGCGCGTAAATAAAATGCAAGCAAAACGCTAATTTTAACTAAAACATTCTGGTTGTATATTTTCTTCATGTAAATTTTATGGTATCCTTTCATTTGGCACAAAAACGTTTCCCAAACTGATTCGTTTCCCAAACATATCATATGGGTGAATGCTTTTTTGTCCGAGGCTGTAAATATTTCAGGATTTATTTCAAGACCATCTTGTAGAAACCTGTTTGCCTATAATAATATGCTAGTTTTGGGAAATTAATAAGTTTGGGAAACGTTTTTGTGCCAAACAAGGGTAATGCAACTTTTTTGTCGAGTATTTATAATTAAATACTGCAGACACCAGGGGTGTTAATCTCACAAAAACAACGGACGGGCGGCGGACGAACGAGCGAAATCGCAGCGGCGAATTAGCAGTCCCGTCAGAGCGAACAAAGCACATTTTAGCGCGAGCATTTTCAATTATGCAGCCTTATACGTTCGATCCATTGGCAGAAGCTATGCTGTTAAATATGAAAATGCACGCGCTAAAGTATGTTTTGTTCGCATTGACGGGACTACTTAAACTCGCCGCTTGGACGAGCTTTGGTTGGACTCGTCCGTCCGTTCGACCGTCATTGTTCAGAGAATCACTACCCAGGAAAAGGCTCAAAAGCCAAACGCGTTTTACTAATTTTGTGTATTTAAATGTGTTTTTCAACGCTAGTTACATAATAATAATGTTTAAGCAAATCCATATAAAACTTTCCTCATATTATCTGTTCTCCCCTTGCGGTGGACCTAATGGTATCATTTAGACTTATTTCGATTCTCGATGGGGCCGAGGTTGCTCGTCAGTAATGCTCGTTTTTTCCGTTCGACAGTTATCGATGTCCTTTGAACATCGGCCACAACTGGGCAGGTTGCTTTGTTCCGCACCGTGAAATGTTTTTCGTGTTTTCATTGACGATGCTTTATGGCTCGTGTTTTAGGTTTGCGTCGGGGGATTTTGTTAGTTTTATGAGTTTTGTTGCTATAGTAACGAGTAACGACTAGAGAGCAATCGATTCAAATACCAATGATATATTTATTTGTTTTTTTTGCATGCAATTTGAATAAAGTATTTTTTCCAATTTTGAGGATTCGTGCACAACTAAAGTTATTGTTATTTACCCATGGGGTAATAAATATTCGATGTGTGCCCTAGTTGGTAAAAAAGCTAGAGGTTCTGGGTTGGGTCCGTAGCAGATGAGCGCAAGTATTAGGTACCTGAGTTTTGGACGTTTTCTATGTATTTAAGTATTTATTTCTCTATATCAGTTTGTACAAGTACCTACAACCTTTGAGCTTAGATTTGGGAAGAGGTCAATTGGTGTGAGATTGTCTCTTGATATTTAATTATTTATTTATTTATAATTAAAATCACGTTAATTTATTTTAATTTAATTAGGCACGGTACGAATGCACTAACCTGAATAATAAACTCTATTATAATATTTATTTTAAATGAATGAATAACTACGCAAAACGTACCTAACGAATCACATTTCGGAATTATGAAGCAGAAATAATGAATGGATTATGGATGCAATATTATTATTATTACCCATAGTACAAGCCTAGAGCTTAGTTTGGGACTAGGTCAATTGGTGTGAGATTGTCCCAAAAAAAAAAAAATATATATATACAATGATTCATTCATTCATGTAATTAACAAAACTGGCACTACGTACCTCAAAATGCCTAACAAAGTGGATATTTCGAATATTGGTGTCGCGTGGGTTTAAAATGAATTCTAGTGTATTTTGTTGGAAGTGAATATGAATTTCATTGAATTATAATATGTAAATCGGCGAGTGCTGTTACCTCATAATTACACAGGTAACAAAAGAGATACCCGGCCGACCGAGTAATCGCTTACATCGCGCGATATGGATGTAGATTGACAAAGAATAAATGCCATCATAGAAAATATAGATGAGACAAATTTTATAACCTGTATTATATTTAGGTTTAAGACAAAAAACATGACGTACTCATACATTTGCTCGAAGACCAGTTAAGTTTATGTAAAGGATTTTGTGATTTATTTTTTTAAATAAGTTTTCATTATTAATAAAAAAAGTATCAGCTACATGAATTGTATTGGAATTTCAACCTTATTATAACCCCTGAGAGTTTCATATGCTTCTATGAATTAATTACACTTGTGCTTTTTCTCCGTACGAGGGTAGAATTATGAGATTATGACATGATTTTCTTCTTAATTATTACGCTTAGAAATATAGTTAGGTACTTAAGTGCTCTTTTATATAACTATCAATTCCTTAAGAATATTGGGAAATTGTATTTCGAACTAAATTAAGTGTTTTATTAATATTTTCCACTTTGAGTGGAAGCTTTTTTAATATGATTGTCAATTAATGGCTTTATGTGCCTAACCGGAAGTAATGACTTAACATATTAAAAAAACATACATGGCAAAACAATAAATAAATGGGATCGTCTGTTCTACGATACAAAGAGCATTATTCTTTGAGCATTTCATACGAGCGCCCAAAATGTGGGCTCATTTGAGTGAATATTAAATTACAACCGACACGCTGCAATTACATTTTCAATTGTTTATCACAAAATTTGTAAAACACACGGGAATTCGTATATTAAATTGGAACGTAAATTAATTTTAATTTTAACATCCGCATTGGAACTTTGTACGTAAAATTAGACTACGTAGCTGTAAAGACTTTAGGATTAAGGCAATCAGCAGCCGCGCCCTGTCTGTTTTATTTTACGACTCTATTATTATTTTCTTTGTTACCTGATTGAAGAGACGCTTGTCTTGTATCCCATTTGTCTGGTTTGCGCCTTGAGAAACCAACAACAATACAACTTATTTTTTACTTTTTCAATCTCGAGCCGTACATTTAATAAAATACAAGCAATTTACTAGTATTCAGCCACCCACTTTTACGACAACGTAACAATCTTGAACAAAACGTCATTTATTTGCAACAATAGCGGCTCGAGGCAATGCGCAGCTAGACTTACGTCAGCAAGCAAAACGAATGTCTCAGGGTGAGTCCAAAATCGCATTTAAATTCCCTGATCACAATACGCGATAAGCAAAATCATGACTTAGGCTGGAAGGGTTTAGAATCCTGCTAGGCTAACCACTGTTCGAAAAACTACAGGTTCTGTCCCTCTCAATCTTCAGACATTACTTAATCAATAGAAAGAGACGAGACTAAATATTCAAACTTTGGTTTTGGCAGTAACATCCGTGCGTGCGGCCGCATAATTTCACTAGGGTGGCTACGTTAACGAAATAGAAGGGGATGTTCAAATCTTCTAACGTAACTAGCTTTTGCGATGAGATAAACAAGGAATACAAAATTAGTAAAAATGCCGTTGGAGAAAAGAAGGAAAAAATATTATTTGCACGAAATACGCTGTCTATTATAAAATCCCTGAAAAGAAGGCTCGTGGACGTGATCCTCGCTATGAGCGTAAGCTTAATACGTTTCAGTTTTTTGTCCCTAATTTGCTTTTTAATTTTGTTACCCTCCCGCCGGGTGCAAGGGTGCTCTAAAAGGGTAAAAGAGGAAAAAATAAAGGGTGATCAAAGATAAACAACGGTTAGGTACTGCGGGTAGGCGGTAAATTTGCAATTGTATCATTATCTTTGGCGGTAAATTAGAGGAGAGTTTTATGCCTCAGAGGCGGCGACGGAGATTTATGTGAAGCTGCGACTTTTGACTTATTGGCGGTTTTAACGTCCAAATGACTGTATTCGTATTAGTTTCTACATTAGTAGTTAGCACTAATTAGTTGGAGATTTCATTGTTTTGGTTTTAATGTTTTGTTCCAATTCGCGTTATGGCTGGGGCGAACGTGTTGGTTTTTATTACAATTTACGTTATCAAATACAAGGACATTAAACAATACTACTTAAAATTTTAATTGTACAGTCGTGTTTGCATTGTGGTAAAAGTTACCAACTTAGAGGTATTGTGTTTTGGAATATTTCACCGCTTATTGGCCACCAGGCGGCTGAACGGATCAAAATTGGGCACAAATAGATAGTTTAGTGTGGAATTGGCCACTTGGCTACTTTTATCCCGGAAAACTGGAGAGTTCCCGAGAAAACCCAGTCGCGCGCAAAAACTGTACTGTACTTTATGCTAGACAATGATTCCGTACATGTTAGAGTAGATAACATTTTTGGTACTTTTTTTACTTTATACTTTATACTTTAGGCCAATATCTGGTCCTTTCCTGACAGACAGACAGATGACAGGTGGACAGAGGGAATTTAGAGTGGCAGTAATAGGGCTCCGTTCATAAAATCTTAAAAAAGAGGTCATCTCTCCATTACTCTTTTGAGGATGCTTTCAAGAAGAGCCCAGATTTATTAAAGTGCGTAAAAAAATACTTACCTACACACATTTTACCTTGAAGATAAGCTACAAAAGTATTTGAATAATAAATCGTTTTATACGACATTTACAAGCCAACAAAGTTACGGAAACCTACTACATTCATAATAGTGTTTTTAAGATATGAACAACTGAACACTAAGACTCATTGAACTTGAATTGTGCTAAAACATTTCATTTCTTTTGTCGAATTATGCTAAATTTAGCATAATTCGACTAAATTGAGAAAAACTGAATGGAGGAAAAAATAGGTACTACGTTTTATGTAATGTTTCATTCGTTTAACAGAAAGTTGTTTCCTAGAAAATGCATTTTACTTGTTGAATTCCAACATTTTTCCAAATAATTTTATCCTGTACTTAGAAATATTTTTATTAAAACAGTGAACATTTGCTTTGAAGTTCAAACTTAATAGCATCCAAAGGAGTTCCCAGAAATAATTTCAAAAGTGTAATTCTGATACGCAGAATATTTCTAGGAGGAGGACGAGTATTATTATTTTGATAAACAAGAAACTAAAATGTATCTATTTCGTTCCAAGAACCAACATTATCTATTGCAAATATCAAAAAATAATGTCGATCAATAAATTATTACTTACCATAACATAGGGTTTAAGCTCGACAGGAAATATGGAAAGGTCATAATTTTAAGGTTTGTTAAATTCAGGATTTTCACCGTTACGATAAAATAATATAATATAGTTAAGAGGGGTACGTTTTTGAGATTTTTTGACATTCAGGATTTTTACCATTATGATGAAATAATATAATGCAGTTAAGAGGGGTACCTATTATTTAATCGAAACACTCTTCAACAAGCGCACACAGAATTTAGATTTCATCGAAAGGCATTTCTCGCTGCATGAGTATTTTTTTTGTTACTTACAAGTATACGTAATTAGCGTAGCCTAATCTACATGATTAATGTTTCAGATATCCTGAAAATGTCATGGTTTCAGCAGAAAGTAGCATGTTAATAAATGAAACAAGCGATGAAGTGAAATTCGATAAAATTATGGGTGGGATAATGTGCAGTTTCACAAATATTTAAACAAATCATCATTTGACAAACTATATCATTTTACAAACGTTCACTTCGCGAAAAGATACTTCCCACCGCATTATTTTACAATTTCATGCGGTCAAAAGTGTAACCTAACTTATTTAATAAGCCCATGTAACCTCTGTAATAATGATGTAATGGTTCAAGCACAAACACGTTTTTGCGTAATGAAAGTTTGTCAAATGATGATTTGGTCATACGCCAGGATACCCCATGTACAAGATTCATCTGGGATGCTACCGCCATCTTATCCTTCAACCTACCGCCAAGCATCAGTATTCGCACTTTTGAATTCCGGTATGAGGTTAAGACAACCGGTGAATAGGCAATCCATCTTAATCCTCAGGGTTAGAAACGCATTTGCGGTCTTAGGATTGCAGACTTAAGATTGTAACAAAGTTTCAGACTGGAAATTTCTATGGGTCACAGATTCCATTCACCGTTAGGGGCCTGTGCCCCTTCGGCTTGTCCATACCATAAAAAAAATTACACAATAAAAGTTTAAATTAAATCTGTTTTTTTATTAATAGCTACTTTAATAAAATTCACGTCATTCTATTTTCTTTGTGAGGATAATCAATAAAGTAAAAGCAAGAACGAAAACTGAATCGCATAGATATTGTGGTAAGCCCTCTAATCCTACTGACTCCAAGGCTCAACACCGGTTGTTTACGACCGACGGTTTTTCTTTTTAAAATTACGTCAATTTTTTCACTGGCAGGATCCCAGCAGAATGGCGTTATTACGGCCTGCACAATCCTCTGGTATTATTCTTTAACGTAAAAGCGAAGTTGCTTACTCGAACTTACCTTACTTGACACCTGCTTGCGCTAAAATCGCTCGATGAAACGTGTCTACGATTTTGGTTCTCCCAAGTTAAAAGCTAACTTCCAAAGTTAAAATGTCTTAATCCTTTACGATTTTTGTGCATGTTTGTAGTTAAACGGGACTTAATTACGTACAATAACCATTAACAAGTTTCGATCGTATTGCAACGACCGTGGTCACGGAAGACTGAAGAGAAGAGGCGGCCATCAATGTCTGCGGGTGGTGCAACTTTTTCAAACTACCCTCACTTGGTCTAGTTGATTTTGTTTCAGAATATGTGTTTCTACTGTGGATTAACAAATTTTTTTTAAACAAGTTAAATAAGAAGTCATTAATTCTACTTATTCAATCTTCTCGTGACCACGGTCGTTGCAATACGATAGAAATATCGAGGTAATTCATAGGTAGTGATTATTATAAGCGATTAAGTGTAACTACAAAGTAATAAAGTGGCTTTTTCTAGTATAGAATACCACCCCTTAGCGCTAACGTGAACGTTTACTAGAATCGTCTATTGTTTCACACATTTCATCGTCCTATTCACGAATCGACTCGTATTGTTTTCTTTTTGATTGAAAATGAATGAATTTGCATTAAAACCGCCATCTGAATAATAATTTCTATTTAAAATCTTGTTTATGAGTTTAATTTTTGTTCTTTTCCGGTTTCCAATAGCGCTACTGTCATTAGCGTAACAAATTTGCTGCAAATGTCTTTCTCGAGTACGTACGAAAAAAATATGATTCGTTTCAACGTCAAAAGCAGTGCTGTAATACAGACTGTGTAAATTACTTTATTCTTCTCTATCTGTGTATCTTATTACCGGTTTGATTCTTGATAGTTCTACAAAACGTTTTACATGTTTTCTTTACCTCGATATACGTCAAAAAATATTTAATAAACATGCTGTATGCTTACATTTTACCAAGAAAGGTCCTCGAGAAACAAAGCTCTATGAATATTTTGAGATATACGAATTTGTTATAACGGGAAAACATATTTCACGTTTTCTTCCCTTTTTCCGTGTACGAGGTATCATTCTTTTAGCCAACGTGGCCGGATAGGGAAGAGGCCAAGGCCGAATTGGGCTTAAAGATAAGGGAACGTATCAAGGTTTTCTTGCGATGTACCTTTTATATTTTTTAACTTAGAATACACTGGACACTTTAACTGCATATATCAGCGAACGTAATATTTCCATATATCAAAAAATACTGTAGTGTAAAATAGTAGAATTTAATTCATAAACACCAAATGGACAATATGATACCAAGCTTTGATATCTGACCTATGAAGCTACTTTCATGATTGCCATTGATTATAGACTGCATAAGAATATGAGCCGGTTTAATCAGGACTGATTGCAAATTACTATTTTGGCAACACTGCCGCGAGGGATAATGGATTTAAAGTAAGTTTAGACAGTGAAAAAAAAAAAAAAAGTCAGATGTTTATGTATGGTTGTAAAGTAATCATATCAGTACCTGCCAGCAGCCTAACGCAACTGACGTGAAGCGACGGTTAGCTAGGTGAAACTGTGGTAGGCTGGTCGAAAGCGGTGAAAGAGTGGTGGCTAAGAGTAGGTAATACGTTATAAAATAAAAATAAACATATCTTTTCATTTCAGGGTGGCGGCACCCCTGCTTTGTACTAAGCGCCGCTCTGCTACATATAATATTGTTACTGTCACCGTGTGCCTTTCCTTTTGTTTACACATTATTTCCACATTGCGTTTAAGTTTTACCTTACTTTAAATCGAATTTGGCCACATCGAACGTATGACATAATGTATGTATGTTCGACACGGGACTACTCTCCGATTACTCACTGGTCCAGCTGGAAATAAGTCTCAGCATCTTGTTGAGCTGGTGGCCTTTTAGGTGCTTGCATGTTTTGTTTGTTAATGCTATCTTTTAGTATATTATAATAAGTTTTTGTTTTGCTCTTATTAAACGTTTTTCTTTCTTTCTTTTTTTCTAACGCATACAATCAACAAGCTGATCTGATGATTTGGCTGATGATTGAAATACGATGACCTAAGCACAACATCGGGTAGAGTGGCGTGAAGGTGAAAAGTGGTGTACACTGCAGTTGGTAAATGTGGGCTGGAATCATGTTGATGAACAGTACCTATACCCACATTGCATTGGCGTAAGCTGTCGCGTGTTCACGAATGACTAATCTATACCTTTTATACCCAGGTGCACAAACTATAATTAGCATTAAAATTGCACCGTTCTATAAGGCCTTATTTGGCAGCTCTCAACTCAGTACAAATTATGTATTTGAGGCAGTATATTTTGTACTATTATAACTATCAAATCGGGTAGGTATTATTTGAAAGCTCTTAAATTACATGGAATAACCATTATTTTATTTTATTTTTTAAGCTGATCATTGAAATTTTTGGGTAATTAGACAAAAGACACCCTATGTAGTACCTACTGAAGAATAAAAAATCAACATGATACTTTGTTTGCTGTAGTGAATAAATTATATATTATCAGAAAAATGAAATAATTACTCTAACACTTATAAGTATTACTTTTGGAAAAATATAAAAATCAAAGTACTATCAGACCATTGGAACCTTGACCCACCATAGAACTGTGTCACAGAGACGTTATGATTCAAGTCATAAGAAGTGTCAAACAAATTGTTTTATAATGTCACTGTGACACCGTTCTATGGTGGGTCAGGGTTCCATTGGGCTGATAGTACCTAACGTACAAAATTAGTTGATGAATGTGGTCCTAGATGGCGTTTGTTATCCACATGGTTGACAAGTAACAAATAAATATTGAATGACTTTTCTATCCTTTAGTAACGAGATAACTAAACTTCAGCCTACTCTGACACTTTTGTATTGAAAAAAAATGATTGTTTCGGAAGAACAACGGTAAACTAGTAAAAGTACTTACCTATAAAGCTGACGAAGTCGTTAATTTTAAATCAATTATTGTATCCTTCATTGATACCAATGTGTAAATGTTAATCGACTGTTAGTTCATACATTTTGACAACTGTTAACACTCTAATCGTTTTATGAAATTGGTACTTAATATCTTGATATTGAATTAGTTATACCCCTCATCAGGTCCGATAGTTGAAACGTGACCTAATTTAGTTTTAAGATTGGTTTTGCTAATAAACACTAGATGGCTTTAATGCTGTGCAAAATCAAAGTTTTCGTATGAAAACTTTTCCAATGGCCCCTCTATAACCTTATTATTAAATCTCTTTGAGCAGAGCCAAGTAACAAAATGAATTACGACTTTTCTACCGTATTTAACATCGCGTCTATAACATCATACGAAATGTTAAACGACTACTTTAAAAAGCAAGGCAAAGGTAATTTTTTAGGTTGGTAAAATGGTCTATTTAAAAGGGTTAAAAATATGTCTCGTGAGATGTGAAAATAATTTAGTAAGTACAAAAATTGAATTTATTGCACCGTACAGAATTAGTTGATAAAGAAGAACATAGATGGCGTTACGTATCCACATTTTTGGCAGAACCAAGGAAGCTAACCAATTAAATGAAGACTTTCTACAGTAGTATTATTTTAACATTGTATCTATTTAAAACAGCATAGTTAGTTTTGATAATTTAATAACATAATAAATAACCTAAAAAGAACGCTGCGTGTGCATTGCATATCACAATCATTAATTTGCTTCATCTAAATGCCATATAAGTTATTTTTTCTTACATAATGGCCCTTACTACTTTTCGAATGCGATAAGAAGTTCCGAACATCAAATTAGAATATCGTAATACTCAATACTAAAATAGTTACCCTATTTGGCCCCCAATCAGGAGTTCGAATGATACATCCGAATTTTGATCACATACATGCACAGACAGTTTTTAAATATATAGGTAGATGAATTACCGAGATCGTGGAATCACATATGTAGTGGTATTGTGTGTGTGTGTGTGAAAGAGAGAGAGAAATACTTGAGTATTTCTCTCTCTCTTTCTCTTGCCTATGAACACACAATACCACTACATATGCAATTTCACGCTCTCGCTAATTCATCTATACCCATAAACCTAATTAGGGAAATACATACATACATACATAACATACACATACATAAACTCACGCCTTTATTCCCAGAGTGGGGTAGGCAGAGCTACAGAATTTCCAACAACTATAAAAACTTTTTGATAATTCTGTAACCACATTTTGCACACTTAGGCGAAGATGTTTACCAGTGTATTAGTGACAGGTTGCAAGCCCATCGCTTAACAGTACTACACGCCTTTATTACCTTAGTCGGCTTTTACGACATCCACGGAAAGATACGGAGTGGCACTATTCTAATCCGGCTTCCACACGGGGAATTAGGGAAATCTTATCAAATTATTACGTTTAAATCTAAGTAAGTGGTAAAAGATTTTAGAAGGAAATTACTCAACTAGAAATAGGATAGTACGGAACCCTCGGTGCTCGGCTCCAACTCGCACTTGACCAGTTTTTTTCATATGAAAGCCTCCCGTGATGACGTAGTTGTACTCGTAGCAGTTCAGTTAAATCGTATAGAAAAATGTTATTTACTTGCACTGCAGCGGTTTATTGTACTCGGGCTAACCCTAATTACTTTTGTGATGTTATCATATAGGGTAAAGTCGCTAATTGCCTAACGCACTCGCAATCTGAATTGACTTCAAAGCGGAACAATTGTTTTCATTTTATATGCAGACAAGCCTTCGATTTTCAAAATGAAAACTATTGCGATTGTGAGTGCGTTAAGCAATAGGCCCTCTGGACCTTTATAAGTGCGAAGGGTGGGAATTATATATTTTGTACTCTTCCAACTCATACAAAGTATAGACAGAGGCCGACAACAGGTCTCTGGCTGACTATTGGTGACATAACCCTATTGACAACGTAATAATAGCTCTTATTAATTTGACTCAGTCAGTACTGGGGGCAGAGTTAAATACTATACGACCACGTCATAATTATCAAAAACAATTAGGTTTAATTTTTAATTTTTGTTTAGTTTTTAGAGTTGTTGGTAATTCTGTAGCTCTGCCTACCCCACTCTGGGAATAAAGGCGTGAGTTTATGTATGTATGTAATTAGGTTTAACCCGAGCGAGAGCAATATTTAGATCCCCAGGTATGTGTATTGTTTTTCTAGCTTTTAACTAACAATGACACTAAAAATAACATCTATATTAAAGGATATAAATAAACTCAAAATAAATTGACAAGAGGATAGATAGGAACTCGTACATAACAATATAGTGGAATTATTTTCAAACGTCATTTATACGAGCAACGTCCGGTTTAAATATTATAAAAAATGATTTTTTGATTGAACCTGCTTTAATGGCCATACCTCAAGGAAGGAAGTAATATAGAGCTGTTGTCAATACAAAAACTTTATAAGGACTTGCACAAAAATTTATTTGATCAGATAACTTTATTTTGATTCACCTTTTGGGTATATTAAAAATTTAAACTCTATCAAATGCAAAAAATTATTGTATTTGGAATTACACTTTTTAGGGTTCCTTAGTCAAACTAGGAACCCTTATAGTTTGTTTAGTTGTTTATTCAATTAACAATATAAACACGTAAAGATTTCTACCAATAAGAAACAACATTTTTAATTTGTCGGCGCAACATTTATCCTTTGAAAATAATACATTTTAACAACATTAAATTATTACACACTATCGTTTTTTTTTCGATAGGAAATATCACAATGTTTTATTTCAATAAATATATAGTTTCCCCATGTTTGTCCATTTGCTCATCCGCAGCTTAGCTCAGAGACTCTTTGTTCTAGAAAGCTACAACTACAGTTACAATTTGGCATGCTTAATAATTAGTCACAAAGTGGTAAAATAAAATCATGAAATATTTAATGGAACTTTTAGATTTAAAATGCTATTTTTGGTTGGAGTCGTGTTCCCCCCCCCCCTCTCCTTTCAGCCAAAACTACACATAGTGAAAATCTGAAAAAATCTTAAATGAAGCGCATTAGGTACAACGAATTTTAAAGAAAAACTATCACGAAGTAGAATTGATTGGTTTCTGAGATGCAGGTGACTAAACTGTTTATACCAACAAAAATGACCCCATACTAGAAACTTTTTTTTCGACGATTTTTGCTTCGTATTAATTCTGAACGGTGGTACTAAATTGACCTTTGTGTGCGTAGCCTACTCGCACTTGGCCGTTTTTTTACGAACAAATATTAAGTGTATAAACGTCTCCCTTATGTACACGTGGTTTGATCCTATGTTACTTTTGACAAGGGTCGTGAAAAAGTATTTCATTGATCCAGTAACATGCTAAAATATTAATATCAACGCTTTCAGTGCCAGAACGTCGTTAAAGGCTCATTTTGAAACCCGGCATTGTATTTGTTGTAGCAGCTCTGTATTATATCCGAGCCATCAGGTCATCGCGACTAATGGCCGGTTCCTATATTCAAACCGCGGACAGATAGGCTTACTTCGGATTAAAATTTGACACATTTTGTATGGGCAAATGTCAAATTTGAACCCGAAGTAAGCCTTATCTATCCTCGGTTTGAATATAGGAACCTGACATAAGTGGTACGCTCTGGTAGACCCGAACATGTTATTGACCTGCCCTATTGTTAACGCCATATGGTCACCGAAATTACTTCGTGCCTCGTGAATTAGCGAGAATAACAAGAAAATTACTTATATTCGTACGATGAAAGATGTTCGCGAGTTAACACGTTCTTTTGTTTTTCTTGACCAAAAACAACTGTAGTGATTTTTGCACGAAAAAGGTAGCGCAGCTGCTAGCTTGTTTATTGGTCGTTGAAAGAATGTCTGGGAAAATGGCGGCTTCAATGTAAGGCAAGGTAAAAAAAAGTTTATCCATCCTTTGGGAGTTAAAGAAGAATTTCTTGGCGAATAACGTATGTCTCTAGTTAGACTTATCAATATAATATCTCAAAAGTTGGGCACGCTAACTCACTCAATTAAATTTTCCATCAAACTTTTCCGTTGTGACACGAAAATTAGCCATACAATTGTAGGGATACTTTTCGTCGCACAACGGAACTTTTTTCGACTTCGTTGTTTATATGGTTAACTGCGTTTACCTACGGTATAACTTTTTGGTCCTTACCCAAAAAGTAATTGGAAAAACTATTAATTCTTAGCCTTAAAACTAAGTCCGTCACTGACAAGTTAGTGTGTGAATCACAAACGGTAAGAAAATCAAAGCTTCGAATCACAACTGACCTTGTTTATAATTTACCATTATGGTCCCATTAGCGATAAAAATTTGGGAAATTCAACTGATTATAAGTCAGGCTCGAAACAAGAGTTCAATTATCATCCATAGACAAGGGTGGACGTGATAAAAACAGATCTCCTAACACGTAATTACATAATTGTGCGCCTGCGCCGACGCCGCACGAATATGGGTTAACCAGAATGAAAAAACAAAAATTACATAGCGGTAGTATTGGTGTGGACATACCTGATGTTTTGGTGCACAACTTCACCTTTATTCTTGATCAGTGTTTTAGTTTTTTCCGGAAATAAGGCAGTTTTTTCGTCGAGAAATCAGAGTGTACAAAATCACACTTAAATATTCTTTTAGTTTAATGTAATCGTAGTTTTTTGTATAAAACTTACTTATTATAGCGAAAATTATATTCAATGTTTATATTAAAACACGAAATTATGTAAAACTCTATTAGTTATGCCATCAGATTGCAAACAAGCAATTTTTCTCTATAAAACGAATTTTGAGCTCGATTTTAATCTCATGCCGAAATTCGATTTTCGCTTGACGCAGAATTTTACTAAAGTTAATTTTTTCCTATGTTTGTTTATCGCTGCTATGGAATATTAAACAGCCATGTTAAGTTTCGCCAATTGTAAATGTAATGCAAATTAAATTTTGACCTGTAAAAATAAGTAAGCCTCCCTTCGCCTTTGTACCTACATCCCTGTTGTATTTTTGTCTATTTTATTATTGTTATCTCTTTTGTTTGTACAATAAAGTGTTTACATACATACATACATATTTCAGAGATGTGGTGTAAAAGTAATACATCATTTAAAATGTTGGTCTTATCCACAAGAATATCAATGGCCATAGAGCATAGACAGAACAGAAAGGTCCCAAAAACAAGTTTAATAAGTCAGTGGAAGTAACATCTTCTACACCGGAATAGTTAATAACTGTACGTTGCGGTTGAGGTCCGACCGGACGATTCCCTTTTAATTTAAAGCCTGAGCAGAGACGCGAAAGATAACAAGGCCCGCGTAATTATAGCTTAGAGAAAGAACAAACAAGCTCCGAAGGCTATTTGAAATCGTTATAGCGCCATATGTTAAATTGGGCACAATACAATTATAAAGAGACACATCGGTCGATCTCGGTTTGAGTCGGGAATGTTCGTTTTTACATGAAGATTGTAGAATTGTCATGTCAGTGCCTTGAGCATGAACTTTAATCTTTGTGTAAGTAACGACTAATTATCTTTTTTTTTTCATTAATTATCATCGAAAACAAATAGGGATCGGAGGACGTTTATCAAAAAGTGCACTTATTTAAGAAATAAAATTAACCACGGTAACTTTTCCATTACGTCACGACAATTAGTCATACATGTATAATATATTGCTCTCATATACCAATAGGCCGTATCTCACATTCAATAGCCGGAGAAGTTTCAATCCTCTCTCGTTTGTAAAAATGTTGCTGTTGCTGCAGGAGTTTTGTCACTTTTGTCTGAGATGCCAAGTCTTATAGCAGGTTAGTTAACTGTCGTGACGTAATGGAACTGTTACCGTTGTCAATTTATTGTCTATAGCAGGTTATTAATTGTACTGACGTTATGGAAAATTTAATGTTGTTAATTTCAGTCCTTAACTATGAGCACTTTTTTGGGAAAAGCCCTGGAAGAGCACCTCCGTGTACGTACTTTACTAGCTTAGCTTAGTTTTATTATTCATCAATGTAATATTACAATATAAATAGCATTGCATGACGAAAAATACTGAATTACATTGATATTTGTCAACATTCATACAAAATAACACGTTGAAATTGACGTGAATTTTCATATTTTCAATTTATAATAATGTGTAGAAAGGTCAGGTCAGTATGTTTAAAGGGATTGAGCTTCGGTTAGATTCCGTTAAAGTAAAGAACACGTTTTCGAGTAGTGAAAGCGATATGATTGAAATGCTCGTGCAAGAGCTACTGTTGGGTTTGTCAGTAGCGAAGGCATGACAGCTTGTCAATCCTAATAAATAAGTTAATGTTCTGGGAATAAAAGTTTCTAGGCTCAAAGGTCTTTGATGTGACCCCCGAGAAGTTATGATGAGGACAGTTATGATTGTTTGAAACCTTTGCGTTGGTAAGTAAATGTGTATAGTTGTTGGCCTGTTTATCATATACCTACCTTGTGTTTTTAAAAATCATTTAATCTATTTATCAGCTATACTATGTTATAATTGCTATTAGCAATTATTTTTTATTAGCTACAGCGTAGATTCATGCTATTTGAATGTCTTCACTCGTTTTTACTACAAATATCCGGATAATTCTCGGTTAGTCAGGTATTCTTTGACTTAACCTATTGAACCTTCTTGCGCTGCCTTCGACAGTTTTGTAAGAAGACTAAGTAAGTTTTACGTTCAAAGCTAAAGGAAATGCGGTAAAAATGCAAAGACTCACAAGTTACATAGTAGCATCATAATTTGCAAGCATAACAGACTGCAGCTCGCTTCTAAACTATCACAACAACTGAGCAAAGTTAACACTAAGGGCAAACATACTAGAACGCCGCAATGTCGGTGTAATAAACCGTATTTGGTCTAAGATTGTGAATTAATTATGAAGTTTCTTGCGTTAAACTCCCTCTATTGGCGATAGTTGGTTACAACATCCATCCACGCGTTATGCATATTAATGAATCTACATAGTTATTGCGGTACTGTTACTCCTAAGAGCAGCTGCCTTTGCGAAAGATTCTTCGAAATATCTTCGTGGCCTTACTTTGCAATTTGCTTTTCGTTTCATTTAAAGGCTAATGAAAAGACGTTGAGCAAATTTTTAATTTAATAAAATGTGCTTAGGATTAAACAGCATTAAACAGCGTTTGTATTTTGATAAATTAAGTACGTTTCCTTACTGATGCTCCGTTCAAAGCTTAGGGTCTAAATATAAAGCGTTAATGAATTTATTAATTCAAGACTAAACAGATAATTTCCATTTCCAGTTAACACAACTTAACTTAATCACAATGAATTTGATTGCAACGGACCCTTAAAACAACGAGAGTGCTTTAAAACGTACTCAAAGCTTTCGGAGTTTAATTACAAACTAGTTAGTTCGGTAGGTGATGTGCGTTACTTGAGTAAATTACTTTTGAACATCTGCGAGTGACCGAAAATATTTAAGCCTTAAAGGCGGTCTTAATTATCTTGTAGAGTAATTGAGTCTCAATGTTTAGATTATATTTTGTACATTAATTATGTTAACCACGACTCCGTTCGCGTTCAAATTGTTTATAGTTTTCGCTTGGAAAATACAAATTCCAAGATAATTGAAAGATAAAAACATGAATCATTAAACAAATAAATACATTTTTCAATATTAGCAGTTATAAGGACGATGTATAAGTCGAACTATAAGCCGAAGTTCTGCCAAATAAAGTATACATTGAGTGCTATTCGTGCGAGACGTTCTCGGAAATGGAGAACCATAATGATAATTATTGTGCCGCCATAACACTCGCTTCGTAGACAGCCATAACAATAATTAAGATCATAAAAACTGTTATCTTCCCAAAACGAGTAATGTTCAAATAAAAACACTGTCGCTGTCACGTTCCTGATTTCGATTTACAACTCTTACAAAACTGGACTTTACGGCGACTCGGATCATATAAATCTGAAAGTCGATTATCGAATGATACACACGTTTCAAATCGTCGGATGCGTTTCGACTTGTAGAAAGATAAAGTATCAAATTCCCACAGACCAACTACAGTATCAAGATGCAGAAGCGGTAACGGCTTTCTTCCAAATTTAAATGAATTATAATTATAAACAATTACGGACTGATTTAATGAATGAAGAAAAACGGTGATACGAGTTAGAAAGGGATATCGTATTGTGAATAGTGGAGGTATGAAAAGGAAGTGTAATAGAGAACGCCTACGTGTTTTCTTTGGATATACGATTCGGCGAGCGATAAAAATCGCTGGTCTTATTCGTCAGTCTTTTTTTAATTAGTGAGGGGTCCGTCATGTGAACTGAGGTGGCTAGGGCCATTGTATGGGAATAAATACGACATTTATAAACGATCGGGCCTCGACATAGACATTGAGAAGGACACCGTATAAAAGAGGAGGCGGAAAGGATGGGTTTACTTTTTATTTCGTACCCAAATTCATTTTATGTAGTGATTAATTGTAGCCACGTAGATACGTAGGTACTGTTGATAAAACCATCTATGGCCGTTTTTGAGTAATAATATTTACAAGTTATGAATATAATGGAAGAATTTATAAAATAGACAGTGGTTTTTTATGATACACCGATATTTTGCGAGCTATCGGCAAAAAAAAGAGATGAAAATGAAGATCCAATTACGGCCGACAAGGTTATCAATATCATAATTGAACACCGTATTACCTAAATGTGTGGAAAAATAACCTTCCTTAAATACGTAGGTACCTAAATAAGTTGTAATGGGTCTATCTTGGAATCCCTAATCGTTATTTTGTCATAAAATATCATAATGCATCGTTTGTCCGAAATTTCACTTACCTTAAAGCCATTTCTGTCTGAACTTTGTTTGAACAGGCATTTTTGGAAAACTTAAAAGTTACCTGGGTAGTGATTCTGTAAACAATGCCGGTCGTGCGGACTGTCGAGTGATATCCAAGCGGCGAGATTAAGTAAACCCGTCAGTGCGAACAAAACACATAGTAGCGCGTGCATTTTCAATTTAGCAGCACGATGGGTCGAACGTATAAGGCTGCTAAATTGAAAATGCACGCGCTACAATGTGTTTTGTTCGCACTGACGGGACTACTTAATCTCGCCGCTTGGATATCACTCGACAGTCCGCACGACCGGCGTTGTTTACAGAATCACTACCCTGACTCATCTAACCAAACCAGTTTTGACAAACAATAACTCGGACAAACGATGTGTTTGAAAAAACGTTATTAGGGATTCCTAGGAACACCCAGTTGTAATCTGTTGGTCATGTATTCTATAGAAGTATGGAGTGTTAAGTCTGATATAGCGCGGTAACTTTAGCCAGTGAGAAAATACAAAGATAAGTCGTTATTTAATTATTATAAATTAAAAAATTAGAACCTGCCCTGCTTTGTTAACGAAGGCTAGTTATAGCTGATTTTATCGACGAGTAAACAAGATATATCGCGTAATTAAAGATATCCTGCCTCGCTGTTTCTTCCGAGGTTACCCACCGATCGGGTTTCTGGGATGTTATTTAATGCTATTTATATTTTTGCACAATGAAACACGTTAAGTTTTTAAAATAAGTTAGGCTTCGCAGTATACTACTACACTGTACTATTTGTACTTACTACATTGCTTTCCTGTTTTTCATTTTACCTACAAATTTTGCTGTATAGGCAGAGCAAAAACAGGATTCCGGTTTCCCAGAAATAATAATGTAGTTCGTTTTTCGGTAGTGTTGGCATGAGTTTGATCAACCTAGGTACCAAATTGGGAGCGACGAGAGTGAAACATCTATACATACATAGATACAATCAATTTAGTGGGGACCTGCCGTTTGGCCGAAATATGTTTGCTAAAAGGTCTAGTTTCCCAACCGTTTCATTTGCCAACCCATTTTTTTTCCTGTAACTGTAAATATTTCAGGATTTATTTCAGCATTTTTGACCATAGTGTAGAACCCTATAGCTTAGGTTAGGTTTGGGTGAATTGCAAAAATATTGTACATAAATAAGGTACTTCATTGAGACAACGTTAATTACGTTCTTCCATTGATTTTCCTTTGTGTAACGAAAGTTATCCATATGATTATACGACTTATCTTCGTCACACAAAGGAAAAAGTTACGGATTGTTAAGGATTTTCTAATTGAAACCTTAACTATGTACAATATTTTTGCAATTCACACGTAACGTTTTATAAAATTCTGAAACATTAAGGATTACAAAGACTGAGCATCGCAGTGCAACGGGGTAACGCTGCGAGTGTCCTCGGCACGATGCCGCAAATAGGGGTAATGAAGGGATTTATATTATAGGTTAGTTATGTTATTATTATTTAACTCGTTTTTGTATTTAAATGTATTAAAAGTAAATAAAATTACAGAAACAAATCGGGTTGGCAAATGAAACGGTTGGGAAACGATACAATTTAGCAAACATATTTCGCCGAAACAAAGGTAAACGCACGATAAATATGAATTTCAAAATGATTACTCTTCCTTTTGATTCGCCGTAGGCCGCATAAAATGTTAAGTATCGTCGAATTTGTCTGGATTACTTCGGAATCACCAATTAGAAGGTAACATTATCAATTTTGAACAAGCCTGCTGGATACAAGAAACTATTATGTGCCAACTTATAATTTAACTAACAATTCTCCAGCAGACGCTTAAAAAGATCTTTGCTTTATCTTATTATTAGCATAAATTAAACAAAGGTTAAGTATGTATAATTCAAAGGTCTGATTCCAAGTTACAGAGCAAACAAAATGATTAGAAATGATAATTGGTCTATAATTAAGGCACATTCCAGAATTTTTCGCTCAGAATTGCACGGTGTGGATACAATAGACTGAGGTATGAATGCAACAATTACATAAAAAGTATGAGAAAGTAATGATTTTGATGATAAATGTGTAAGTTATAAAGTTGTGTAAGAAGATAAATAGTTGTGAATCGGCTCAAGCCAAAACAGATAGTTTGAATCTAAATTGACGAGTAATTAAGTACTTTTATTCCGTTAATAGTAGCCCTGCCGCCTAATGTTACGTAACAAGATAATTATTTATCATAATATATATGTGTAAATATGTAAGTACCCTCGTAAAATATCTTGTATAATTTATTAAACGTGCGAAATAAATTACATCGTTAAAGGTATACCTCCCGAAGCTTGCTTCAGTAGGTACTGCCAGATTGCTATTTTAGGACGATATTTATTTCTACTGATTTCTTCAGTCCTAATGCGACTGTAATAGGATAGAAGAGAATAGAATCATTTATTTCACGTTAATGTCAATAGGTATGGTAATTATTCTATTTAAAATTTTGAATAAAACATTATTTTCCCCCGTTACTGGATTCTAAATTAAACATGCTCTAGGCGTTTCGTCAGAATTCTCATGAAAAATCCCGTTTATTTTTAGACGTGCTACGGTTCCCGTACAAAGGCAGGTGTAGGTGAACTCTTTGCTAAAGTTTTTTTAAATCAATAGAATCAAAGCTATTGAAGTTAAATCACAATGGAGAGGATATGTGACAGACCAGAGGACCAGGTCACAAAAACTTTTGAGTGTACTTTTGCAATTTATCTTACCGATTCTTTAACGCATTGAACGCTCTTAATTTGTTGTACGTAAGGGTGAATTTTGAGGATGTTATAAGTTTTTGAATGGAAATGGTTCCAGTTTGTGCCATACGAATGACATGTTCAAAAAATGTCTCCAGAATAGGTTTTTGACAATGGAGAGTAATTGGTGGGTTGGGTACCTGGGTATGTTGGTTTTGTCATTTGATAATGCGGCTCGGTTGACAATGGCTTGGGGATAAGAATATCGGAGTAATTCGCTCATTCGGTTTCACCGGCAATGAATATTACCATGTTTAAAAGGTCTTGATTATGTGTTATTATCCGTTTGATTTTTATAGCATTTCAATCAAATGGAGAACTTTAAATTCGACTCTGGTAAAAAACTTTTCTATTATGATTGAACCTTCGTACTTTACTTGTACTTACCGGATTTGATTTACTATGTACAAAGAAAGGTTAACGTTATTTTTACTAACCTGATTTCCATTGGTGTGGGGTATTCCAGGAAGACATGAAAAGAAGAAAAAAATACATCAGATTGTTGCGGGATGAAATGAGTAACAGGAAATCTTATATATTTATGAATTCTGTATCTTAACGAAAAAGTAATGAAAATAAAAAGTAGGGCTTACTCTGTAAAAAAAAGAAAAGACTGACATAAAATCGTCTCTTTCAGTTATCTATTCGATATTTAACAAAAACTGTGATGATAGCAAATTGATTAGGTAGTCAGAAATGTTATAAAACAGCATTAGCTCTTCGGAGGAAAGATTAATACAATAATTAGTATGTTTGAAAATATATGGGACTGATCCTTTTGATGACAGTCCTCAAGGCATGAAATCCAATATTTGTACTTACTGTGTGCATTTTACAATAAAGTTTAAAGTAATTAATTAACAATGAATAGATCTTTGTGGTGGTGGTGTTATTACAAAAAACATCACCGCTTTAGAAGGAATTAAAACAGGAAATAATTGTGATTATAGGTAGTAAGTGGTAAACAACTTTTCCGTAGATCATAAAACAATTTTGCGGTGGTAAATAATAATTATTACTCTTAGATATTTTACACGTCTGTTAAATTTAATTATTATAGTTACCGACAATACTACTTACTTTAGCCATCTAGAAAACGAAGGATAGTAAAATAATATGTATAATGCACATTGTTAATGCTTCTAAGGCATATTAGGCATGTATATTAGATGCCTTAACTATCAACAAAGCTTTTAGTTACGTCGAAATTCGGAAACCGCAACATCTGGTGTGTAGATGGTGCCTACCTTTCATACTAGATTGCGCTTAGTCTACTTGCGTTAACAAACGTATCTCGTACTATGCAAATCCTACCTCTATTATTTCAGGGTCTATTTTGAAATGGTAGAGATCGGGTGTGTGCCTGTCGCTTGCGACATTATTTTGGTAGAAAGTGGTTTCAATCTCTTGTCGCGTCTGTTTTCCGGCGCTACAAGCCATTCCATACAGACGCGGAGTGGAGACGCAAACTCGATTTTCCCGGAGTCCGATTTAGCTAGAATGAAAACGTAAAATTATTCTGAATGCTTAAACGTGATTTAAAGCGTTTTAATATTTGATGCTTACTTGTTTTTAACTAACTAGCGTGGCGTTTTCAAGGTATGTTACAATGTTTGACATTGCTTGAAGAATAACTCTTTTGTTTAGGGTACCAATCTTAGATCCAAAAGTAGATACACTGACGTGCAATTACAAGAGATAAAAGGTTATAATACTGTAATCCATATAACATCTACTGTATTAGGTACTATTGATATGCAATATTTCAAAGATTTTCTTTCACGAACATCTACAAGTATTCTTGCGCTCGCGGTTAGAAAGATCATCACAGATAACGTAATACAGCGATAACCTGACAGCTCGTTAGAGATTTATTACTTTATCTGTGTAGTCTTTATAACTGTGTTGGTTTTCCGGTAAAAGTTTATTTCTTGATACAATATTAACATCAATAAAACACTCGTAACACATAAAGAAGTCAGCACGTGACCTCTAAGAGTAATCCGCATATTTAGAAAACAGCGCAGGCCTGTGAGTCCTCCCACTATCGCCTTATATTTTCTTCTTATTTCTTATAATGCGGGATCCGTCGGAGTAGGTAGTTATATTAAAGAAAGTTAGCGAAAAGGATTCCGAGGCTACGTTCCGAGATGGAATAAAGAAAGTTTTAATATTTTTTCCCTTATTTTCCCATTTCTTCCCTTCTCATTTGTAACGGGCTCTGTCTGCATTAAAAGATTCGTATTTTGTGTCTTGATTTGCTTTTCTACATAAAACTAGTTAAATCATAACTGCAAGATGGATAAACAAAAATGAAGCGAATGATTTTTTATTTAATAATAAGTGGGCAAACAAATCGTGTGTATGAAATGATCTAGTACTTTTTTTAATATGAAGTCTCTAGTGTCATTATTATAACGTAATATTTATGTTAAAATTAAAGTGCAATAATAAAATTACAGTTGAGTACAGTGCAGTTGTATAAAAATATATCAGCACTATTAATATCCCATTAGGATACCGTTGGTCTAAATAATTTGCCAAGGTAGAAAGTCAAATTATATTAACGTTTGTGCAACAGTGCATGCCTAGTATAAAAGTGTTCCTTAACATTAACGAAAAAACTTTCAGAAGCAACGAAACAACACAAACGTAATAAATCACGGAATCAATCAGAGAACTTATTGGATGATGCTATCGCCATTACTCTAGTAGCTCTTAATAAATCAAATACATTAACGTTTCGATTGTTCTCATTCGTTATTGTCTCCGGTGGAATATTATTTACAAAGTCGAATAGTATACCGTAGGCATATGAGGGACACTTAAATGTAACGCGTTCTGGGCTTGGCTCACGATTTCAGTTTAAAATGGACTCGGTATGGAGTCTTTGGGCATTCAATGTAGAAAGGAGTGTTTGTTTTGCCTCCGGATTGACGAAGATGATAATGTTTGAAATGGAATGTATGTTTTAAGGAGGAATTTCGACGAATCCAAAAAGATGGTTAACTGAAAACGAAATAGAATATTCTTACCGAGTAAAGTTTAAGTATATTGTAAAGATATTAAAAAACAAGTATCATTCAAAATCTGGCTGTTTAATATCTATTTAATTGGTTTTGCTTGTCTAGTAAGCTTTGCAGGGGTGTGATTCTCTCAAGAAGCAAAGGTGAACGAATGCACGAGTGATGTCCAAGCGGCGTGATTAAGTAGTCCCGTCAGTGCGAACAAAACACATTGTAGCTCGTGCATTTTCAATTTAGCAGCATGGTTCCTGCCGATGGGTCGAACGTATAAGGCTGCTTAATTGAAAATGCACGCGCTAAAATGTGTTTTGTTCGCACTGACCGGACTACTTAATCTCGCCGCTTGAAGATCACTCGTCCATTCGTTCACCTTTGCTTCTTGAGAGAATCACCCCTCTGGACTAAGCCATGTTTGGAAATAACTTGATAAATGATGTTCAGGTAGACAAGATGCATTGCGAGATCGTTATCGTTATCGAAAATGTACTTACATAGGATTGACGTTAAGTGCCGGTCGCGTGCCGGATGTTAAACCAGCGCTGGTCTTCCGTCGGAACAGTTCGGAAAACGTTAGCGGTCTAGGGCATGTACTCAAGTTATTAACATTCATTAATTCTAACTGAATAATTAACTTTTACTAGACTCTCACGTTTTTTGCGAAAAGCATATTCTTATTAAGTGTATCCTTTTGCGTATCCGTGTTTCCATGTTGATGGAATAAATTTAGTCGGAGCGTTATATACGCACTCATGCCACCTTGGAGGAAACCTCCAGCGAACATCTCCGCACGCCCGAGAACACTTCAATTTCTCAGTCCTAAACAAATATGTTCCCGGTGTAGTAATTGCTTACTGTATTTACAGTCTTTTATTGTGTATCACTGCTCAAATATTGTTTTTGAATGCATCAGTTGTCTCACCTGCCGCTGGCTCCTTTGGGAGCTTGTTATCCGAGCCCGTGCAAAGTTAATTTGCCGTTGATTTGATATTTATTTTGTTTGTTCTGCTATTGCAAAAAAGATGCGTGATCAAAAGAGACAACATTTGGTAAGGTTAATATGTGTGTAAAGAAAAGAATTGTATTGTTTCTGAAGCTCCATTCTACTCTGGCTAAGCCTATTTTTTTTTTTACATGTTGTAAGTATTATTTTTAACCCGGCTGCCATTACTGTCAAGTAAATTAAGGCTTTTATAACGTTGAATATACGCTAATATTGTATGTACTTAGGTGTGAATTTCTCTGAATAAGCATGTTTATCGTTGTCTGGTACCCATAGCACACAAGCCTAGAGTTTAGTTTGGGACTAGCTAGGTCAATTGTCAGTTGCGTTTGCTGCCTGATATTTATAAAAAAATTAAGAAGAAGAAGAAATACATTTATTCACTACGCAGAAGACACACAAATAGACAAATGAAAGATATCAAACAATGTGACAGAAAGAGCACGGAGTGTGTGTATTTCAACATGTCAAACGCAAATCTGGTATTGTTATAGTGATTTATTCATTTTAAAAGTGTATTACATACATACCGTCACGCCTTCATCCCAGAGTGGGGTAGGCAGAGCTACAGAATTACCAACAACTTTAACAGCCAGTTGTTAATTCTGTAACCACATTTTGCACAAACAGGCTCATGTGTATATTAGTGACAGGTTGCAAGCCCATCGCCTAAAAATACTACAAGCCTTTAATCCTTTAGTCGTCTCTTACGACTTCCACAGGAAGGTATGGAGTGGTACTATTCTATTCTATTCTGCCGGCAACCACACGGCCAAACCACGGCGGTGTATTATTATATTTATTATACTCCAAACTATTACAGTTAGGAATTTCACAATCAACGATACATTACTTACCAAAGCGTAACGAAAACTTTCCGCTGACTTTGTAGAAGCAAGAATTTAATTAAACTACTAAGTTAATAGTTACAGCTGCAATGTTATCTTCAATAAAATATATAAGTTAAAGACACCTTTTTGTGTAGCAACAGCTTCTTGACTTAAGATAACGTAAATTTGCACCCGCCCACGAGCAACACCTACAAATAACTTAAACCTCAGAAAAATAAAATATCAAGCATGATAATAGCACCTACGGCGGCTTCCTTGGGTTACAGTGGTTCAAAGAGGCTACCGTGTAATTTGAGCTTCTAAACGAAGCTTAGGCGACAGTCTGCGACGGTGAAAAAACACACTTTCAATCGAGCGAAAATGAAATTCAATATGGCAGTGCCACGCAGATTAAATTTTGTGCAACACAGAGGCTAAAATTGGCATCTGCCGCCCGAAATTTAACCAAAGATTTGTCAAATTTATTTGCAGTAATATTTCGATTAACATTTTATAAAAAAAATGTTGTAAACTTATCGTTTATTATTTCTGAGGTAAGAAATATTATCGTTAAATCATGGAAGTTAACCCACATAAAAACTTTTATTTTATCACTTCAAATATGTCACCATTATATTTTATTTCCTCAGAAAAAAGTTAAACCTTTTAAATTTATAGAACCACGTATAAAACGCAACATTCTTTAGATACTCCTTACGACAATAACGAGAAAATTGCTTCATAAAATTTCTATTATCTACTCCAACCGAACCCAAATCGAAGAATGCTGTTCGGTGGTAGGTATTTATTTGATGTTTCATATCGATTAGGGCATTAGATTTGCCACAATATTATTTTGTAGTAATTAATTATGCTTAATAACATTCTTGCGGATGATCTTCGTAATTATAACATCAGTTTTAAATAATGAATAATTATAATAATTTTTTTACAGATAAAACCAAAATCCAATCTTAAAGTACCCACAATAATGTTAAGAACTCCACGCTCCTAAACCAGACACTTGCGTGATTGAAGTTATTCTCGACTCTGTGGGAGAGGGATAACGCCCCGGCTGGAGTTGAGTGTGTAAACAAAATGGCACGACAAACAATCGACCAGTTACTCCGGTCCTAGCGGACGTGTAATCGGATACAAAATGCTCGTGGGCTCTTGAGAGCTCGCAGGGTCTCAGCAGAAGCCTTCCTCTAAAGGAAATTACATCGAATTACAACGTTTTTCCCACTGGAGCAACAAAAGTGGACGCACCTAATAGGAAAAGTAGTGTTTGCGTTTGCCTTGCAGCCAACGGCAATGGCTTTGTCCCAGCTCTAGAAGGAGAATGGAAAGCTGCTTTATTTTAATCGAAAATGATTCAATTTATGAAAGAGCTGTCTTTAGTTTAGTTTTAAACATTTGTTTTCGAGAAAATGGTAGGTACTTTCGGAACTTGCACTAGGTAATGAATTCACTATGTGGACATTTTTCGGTATGCTTACAGCATTTGAGAGCTCTTTGGTCCCGCCTTCCATCTGTTCTATGGGTTATGTACCCTGTCCCTAGTTACAATTCCAGTGCTGGAGGTCTCTCGGTTGTCATAGTGACGATGATGAACGTACATAAGTACAATTGTAAATAATTTACTATTCGATCCAGTCAGGTACACTTTAACGTCCTCTTAGGTAACTATGTACTCTGGGAATTCTAAGATGATGCCTGTGACATCCGTATTTCGTAATGTCAATCACTTACTATAAATAACTAAATAGGCGATAAATCTTTTAAATTTCTGAGCGTCGTCGTTAGGTTTGTCGGTACCGATGTAGTATTTATGTAAAGTTTAAGAAATAAGTCTAACAAGTGTTTATTATGAGGTTTCCCAGGCATCATAGAATAATCAGAGTATAGACGTTATTTAATGTTGACACGGTCCCATTTTATTCTAACTTCTTATAGAAACACACTTCCAAAGTTAAACCTGATACCTAGCAGATGCGGCAATCGAATAGAGAATACAAGACCATTACATAACATGAACTCCACGGTAGATAAGCCACTATTGATGAAATGTGACATTGAATACGACTTATGAGATTGTTATCGTTACGAGCCAGCGACAAATGGCAAGTCTCACGAATAAAACCGAACAAGTCGATGTTTTCTAGCAGACCATTGTGCTGACAACTCAGCGACTTTTGATAGATACATTTCAAGTAAGAAATCTCAGAAATACGCTGATCGCAAAACACCGGTTCCTTTTATTATTTTGCTGCTCACTTTTTGCCGCAAATATCGTAGTGGAGACAATGTAGTCTTTTGTCTTGAGCATCAACGTCATTTTTATTCAGCCGGTGTAATATTTCCAAGCAGGGTAGGTAAATGATTCAGCAGTGTTCTCGCGATGTTTCTGCACTACTTGCTACAAATTTATCTTGTCTCGATGCTGAATATGCAATTTTATGGTTATTCGTGTGACTGGTTCGATTTGTGGCGTTATCTCGGATGATTGATGGCCGTTTCAACTTTTGCAATGTGGAGCGAATTATTGTGCACTGAATTACCAATTTGCGCAACAATCTTTATTTTGGTTAAAGTGATTTTGGCGTTGCTTGATGGATAGGTATTTAGCAATGGTCTGAAAAAGTTTTAGTTACAGGCTCGATCCAATTTGATTGAGTTATATGCTTTACTTATATTTAATGTTGCGGATCAAAAATATGAATAGTTTAAACATTATAGAAAGCGATAGTAGCATTAAAATCTATAGTTTATTATACAACTGAGTTAAATCTTACATTTTATGAACCTACAATCGCTATCGAAAAAACACATTCAACTGACGTGCACAATTTATAACTGAGAATAATTTTCTCACAGCCTATTTTGATCTACTAAAAAGGTTACTCCTTTGATAAATAAAAAATACGGTAGACTTTGGTGACATATCAGAGATCTTATCCGAGCTAAACCTTCGCACAATGCCCCGTAATAATGGACGCACAAAAAATGATCGGTATCGAAAAAATACCAGCAAAGGGGACACAAATAATCAGAAAACACACACGCAACGATGACGACAAAAATTATACTAGCCATTTTAGCTGTGTGCGTGTGGAACCAAAGGGTTTAGAGATCGGGCCATAGATCCTTATAGACTGAATGGGATCTACAAAAAAATGGACGCTACAGAAAACTTATTTCATTTAAAATGTTTAATAGCACAGCTCATAAAACTAGCTCCGTTCTAAAGAGAAGCCATTTTCTTTACTTTTTGTCAATTTGATCCTTAGATGTGATATCGTCCTCGCCTGTTGGGCACTCTCGTTAATGGGGTACCTATGAGGCCCGAGCCCGCATTGTATGTACTCGGCCTTTCTATACGCGACCCTACGTGACAAAACTTTGTCCCTCCCTATATTCAAATTCTGAAGGAGCAATTGAAATCGGAGATCGTAAAGAGAATTAGAGCGGGGTCTTTTTCGAGCGCCCGTTTTGTTTCGAGCGCTCAAAGCGGGGCTTCTTTTGAATCTCGATCAGCCATCCAAGTGGAAGTGGGGGCAGCGCTTATTGGGATTCCCTATGGCCTACCAATCGGTTGGTGCGACATCGCGTAATCTAATAGCTTATTAATGAAGGGAAGCCGGCAATCGGCCCCTATTTTTCTATCCTAGTGAACTTTAAAAAATTATAGGTTCCATCTCACTCGTTCGCATTGTTTACTATCGAGTTGGAACGCGGTATCGCCGTCTTGTTCCTGCGAGTCGCGAAGTGGGAAGGTCGATGGCGCTCGATAGCTCCTCCCACTAAATTTATAATACAATAAATGAGTGAGGTTGCTTGTGCCGCAGCCGCGAAACCGGCTGCGAAGATAACACGTAATGTGAGGTTATTGCGTGAAAACAAACGGCAAAAACTCCTCAGTAACAGAGATATACGGTCTCGCATAGCGGACCTTTACGATCCAAGCCTGCCTAAAATACGAGCGGGAGGTTCGCGCTCCATGGATTATGTGTGTAATAAAGAGGATATTTTTTTTAAATTACGTTTGCTACAAAGTTGCAACATTAACCGTAATTGGAGATATGTCGGAGGTTTTATGTTGGTAGACAAATCTACAAAAAAGGCAGTAAAGCAATGTTGTAACGATCTGAATATTTTTAAATTCAAAAACTGTTCGCTTGTAAAGTTTAAGTAAGTTCAAACTTGTGTCAATTTGCTTTATCGGCTCGCTATGTAAGATAAATGAGAAAAGTTCAGCGATATCTTTTGAGCTTTAGTTTTATATACCCACTTTTAAGAAGTTCTCAAATGTATTCAAACGATATTAATATACATTATTTTCAGAATTCATACAGCAGACGACCTTTTTTTCGAATTGAATTAAGCTTTGGTCTGCTTACAACGTGACGCGATATTACTGATTTCATGCAAATAACTATCTTACTTCATGATGTTTCAATAGTATAAAAACAGCTTTTTCTATCTGCCTGACGTGATTAACGTTTACTTTTTTCTTTAGCAGGATTAAAATTGTTTCGATAGGGAAAAGTAGCAACCACCCTGGGGAAGCCTTAGATTTATTCCAATATTTCTTATTGTCTTATGTAAATTATAATCTTTTCGCATCTTAAATGATGATCAGAAATAATCATCGTCTTGTACATATTATGAGGAGGTCCGTATTTTTATTAACATCTGAGTGGTTTTACAATTACCTTTACTCAAATATTTTGCAATCACATACACCTTGAAAGTCATTTACGACAAAGTGACTCCAACTTTTATCACCGCCGGTCCCTAAATATTTTTAAAAAGCACCTAAACAGTTTTTACGAAGAAGCCAACGACGGCGAGATTTCATTAAACGAGATTGTTATAATAACCTTAAAAAACTCGATTTTATGACCTGACGTCTGAGGTAACTTAATAAGGACCCTTAGTTATAAAAGCAGCTTATCTCGGAATCGAAATTCGTCGAAACACGTTTAACAAATTTACTCGCAATGACTCAACAATTACGGCTACTGAACACTTAATACAAACCGGCGCTGTGAAAATACGCACCGTACACAGAAACAGCAGGTTCAAATCGAATCGTTTGAACGAAATGCCGTTTGTTTCGTATCTGTAATTCGTGATGCGTTTGGTTTGAAGCCGGGATACATACATTTCTTAGGTGTGATGCTCATAATACAATAATGTCATTATTGGGATGTAACGCTAAAATAAGATGAACTAAGTCATTTTGACCTACTATGGTTATTAATGTTATTATATTTATCATGTAAAGAAAGGTAAAGATAAGTTATGTTTATTCAGTAAGTCGGTCGCACTGGCACTTTTACACGCTAAAAATCTACCAGCGCTTCGCCAGAGACCACTGCTGATAAGAAATGCCGCAAGAATGTCAAAAACAAATATATTCATTGATTTTTTGAAAATTACAGAACTGTATGGTTTATATATTTTATTTCTTACTAGTTATTAGGTAATAGTACTTAACACGATTGTGTTTGAAAAATACCTCTTTTGTTTAATGCAACTAAAATAAATAAACACAATTTTATGTACTTAACTCCAAAAAAAAAACATGAGGCCATCCCACACAAATTGATTTAGTTCCTAATTAGGTAATAGGTTTTTGTGATTGTAAAGTTATATTCTTAAATAAATAAATAATATTCAAGACTTTTTACCCTAAACGGGTACCAAACTTGGCACCACTAGCTAAGCTGACCAAGTCGATAAATATATCGTCGAAGGAAAAATAAAATGTTCAAAGTACGTTTGCCCCACAGTGTTACATATGTTGCTAAGCCTTAATGGACTTGTCATGTTATGATAATGAGGAACAATCAGATACACCATTTATCATTTTATTATGATGTCAAACGAATACCACCTAGAATGCTTAATTCCGGTAAGTTCTTATCGGAAGGAAATTTTGATTTATGTTCTTGTCTCAAGCAATGTCACAGCGTCCGACATGGGAAGTCATGTTAGGTTGAGGAATTTACATTTTAAAACATAAAAATATACAATGTGTGGTGAATTTATGTCGAAATTGGCAAGTATTTATTTAGGGGCTCTATTTCAACGCGTTAAAACGGTGTTATGGTATTGTTTTTTACTCAGCCGCTATTACCGTCAAGTAAATAAAAGTTATCGTTATGTTGGCGATACGGTAACAGGTCAAAGACGATATGGTTTTCACCGCCTAGAATCTTGGCCCTGCTTGCTTGATGACTCGGAATCTATGACGCTTGCGGTCCTGGGTTCGATCCCCAGTAATGGCAATATACTTACTTGTGAGACGAGCGTAGGTAAATGTTTTTCTTAAAAATACCTGTTTCATTTTTAATAATAAATACATATATTTAAGCATGTGGTAATACATACATACATACATTAAATCACGCCTGTTTCCCAGAGGGGTAGGCAGAGACCACTTCTTTCCACTTGCTACGATCTTGACAAATTTCCTTCGCTTCCTCCACATTCATACATCGAGTCATGCACGCACGTCGGTTTCGGGTACTTAAGATTCGGCCCTTTTCCATTGTGGTAATATTAAACGATATTTATTTTTGTCTAGTAAACAGAGACATTTGTGTAATTAACATTACTCATTATTTATTAAATAAAAAAACAAATTCAAAATATTTATATTGACAAAATTAACAGTAAGTAATAAAAAAGTTTACCTTCAACATCTGAATACGATTGGAACTGCATGATAATCATGAAATATTCCAACCCACAACCTAAGTATGTGATAATATTAAAAGTAAAAAAAAACAAGTTAGGTATTTCATCTATTTAACGATCTGTTGTATCCCAATGAAAAGTTTGTACAAAGGTAGTAAGCGATAAGTGTTAACAATCAGTATAAAAAAATACCCATTTTTATTTTATAACATCAAACAAGATAAAAACAAAATAAAGCATTCTATTACACAAAATTAGTAAACCCGAACTTAGTGATTAAAATATTTTATCAGAGAAAGTGTTGATGACCTCCATACTCTGTATTTATTTATCAGATGGTATGAGGGTAATAAATAGGTCAGTTTTATTGCTTTCAGGGCGTAAGTTATGTGTTAACAACGTGGCTGTAGGAGCCAGTAAACTGTTCTTTCTGTGATAAACTTTACGAATAATTAGGGTCAAAGTTAGATAAGCGACTACTTAGAAAAATATAGTTTTGGTAGGTACGCACCAAATACGTTACTTCAATCAATTTGTTCTCTGTAAGAAAATCAAGTAAAAACGAAAATAACCTATTATGTATCTTCAAGTTTTGTATTGTTGTACAATCCTTTCATTGATTTTAAGTACATAGTCGGTCCTTAAGTTCTGTCACAAAGGTTTAGTCAAATAAAAGTAACTTCTGTTTATTTTTAAATTTTACAATAAATAAAATTTAAAAGCCTTATTAAAGTACATTTTTAAGAACTAATCATCATTCCACATAGTCGACGCAATTTCCGATACGATCTTTTAACATTCACGGCCGGCACCGATTAAAACACGCACGAGTTTACCGAAAATTTCACTTTTTGAAAAGGCTTTAAAAGTTAGTTTTTGTTAACCAGGAAACTTTTTTATTTAATTATGTGAAGCCTCTCATCTCTGGGTATGTTCAGAGACCAGCATTATTATCTTAACGACACTTAAAAACCAGCTTATAAAGCACGAAATTTGGTGTGTTTTCGTATTTCTGCAAATTGATGTGAAATCGTAAGGTCGATTTAATGAGACATGAAGATTGACCGGAGCATAAGCGGATCTTTAATTGTTTGGGATACATTTGTATCAGAATTTAAAGGCAAAAATCTGATCAATATGTCACGCAAATTTCGACTCAATACGAGAACTCTTACAAAAGTTGTAGCCGTTATCAGTATCATGGTCGTGCGTGTTTTGACCCATACTTTCCTGCCCCGAATGGGAATGCTTAAAGCTCGTACACCAAATTATTGTAATAGTAAAGATCACAAATTACGCTTCCAATTATTCTATATAAAATAAGCTTTTGATTGATGTACTATAGGTTTGTGAAACTCTTTTATTTATTTTTTAAAGTGTAATAAACCTTTGTGACAGAACTTAAGGACCGACTAGGTAATCTTATTTGGAGTACGTACTTCGAAATATGAATCAAAGCGTTTGATGATTATGTGTTTAAACAGCAACAACAAAAATCAAATGTTGCTCAGACTGTGAGTTATAACCTCCTAATTCAAAAGGTTGCCCTCACAACAAAGAGCTTTTAATAAACAACCAGACTAAATTCTCATTCTAATTTGAATGTCACAAATGGACGGATGTTATTGTCCAAAATGCAAATGGTTTAAAGATATTATTTTCATTTCCATATAGCAACGAAAGAGCGCTCCAGCAACGTATTCTGTATTCCATTTTCAAATATGTGCCGCATAATTTTGAATAAGGAAATGGAACAAACAAATACAAAGACAGTACCTGCTTGTCCGTCTTGTGAGTGCCTACACGCGTTGTCTATGACAAATAAGCTCTCGACGTTGAATTACTGAGAATACGCAAAAGACAAAAGAGATACAGAAGATGAAAAAGAGCACTTTGCATCCATATTGAAAGCTTAATACGTGACATGAATCCTAGAGACGAGTATGGAATCATTTCGTCTCCGTTGAATACTTTCCTTATTAGAAATGAGACTTTGTACTTTCCTGAAAGCCGTCTTATCCTACAGTTGATAAATATAATCATACAAAAAATCTATGGAGTGTGTATTGTAATATCATACGGGATTTAACAATGCTACTATTGCGTCGATACACAGGTAAAACAATCATTTAAATGTATGAAATGATTTAGAAATGATATATTAAGTAGATACATCACACAAACACTGTAGGAATATTTCATTGTGTGTTGCAATAAACAGGATATTAATCAGGTAAAGTTCAAATGCATGTTTTATTTCCTTCCAAACGACACGAGCCCATTCATTTCGAGAATGTTGCGCAAAAACTTAAAAAGACCTTTCTTTTTCGAGTGACAATTCCATACGTTCGATAACCGTAAGCTCACTCATTCATACTCCGCTCGTATCGCAAGATAAATTGTCCCTGTACACAAATAAACGCGGTCGAGAGAAAAGGAACAAAACCCTCGCGTATACGTACGTACGCATCTTTGAGGATAGCCATAGTAATTTATTATATTCAGTTCGCTCCGATCCATTGACTTTTGTGGTCGTCCCGTAGACCTCTCTTTTGTCACCACGTCAAGAACTCTAAGAGGCCGTATAATATGAATTAATAAGCACAAAGAATCTTCTAAATAGAATTTATTTCTTGCGTTGAAAAATCTACAAGGTTTTTAGTTTTATTGTAGGAATTATCTACCTACACTAACAATGTCCGCCGCCGGAACAAATTTTGGAGTATCGCGTGCGCGTGATCGTGCTTGTAGGATAAAGGGGCAAAGAGTATACAACATTGTTTTAGTTATATGTACATTATTATTTACAACAGTAAATATTGTAATAGTTGGAAAAACCTTGGAACAGCTCCAAATATAGTGAGAAATGTTACTAAGCTCAGCCATGTGCGAGCCCCAAGATAGAACAAGGTATCTGTTCTGCCTAAAATATCAGAATCAATGCAATTTGTTACCACATTCGGTAATAATTACTAGGGCTTGTAAAATTGTAACTGGTCATAATAATTTATAATATTGCAATAAAAAAAGCATTATTATATCTAAAAAGCGTCATTTTTCTTCAAAACTTTATGTTACTTACTAATTCATTTACGAATATCAAGCATTCATTTGGGGCGAATGAATTTATTTACACATTATAGATGTATTTATGCTGAAGGCATGCCGAAAATTCTATCTATGGTTTTATTTATTAACCATTTCATTTCTCGCCATCATTACTTGCGATTGATTTTATTTATTTTATTCGTACAAAACTTCGAGTGTACTATCTGTACACTAAGTCTTTGTCGATAATGACTCGACTGGCTCATAGAGATGAAAGGGTCGCCGAACACTCCGAACAGATGTAATGCTGGAGAGGTTATCGAACTAACTTGTTGTTTCCGATAAATTCTATGCAGTTATGCAGTAACTTGATAAATGGGTAGCAAGTGACGGAAAAATTACCTGCAATTCGTTACATTACTTACAATCTTAAAACTTGTTTTTGCTGGGCGAGGCATGGAGTAAAAATTGCCGCTTAGGCCAAATGTTTTTGGTCGAAGGTTTTTATACCCAATCTTATTTTTAAAAATTATTAGTGTTTTTTTGTCTAGGACGCTGACACTGCTATTACTGAAGTTACGTTAGTTGATTTGTGACATGTGCGTGTTTAACAGTTACAGCAGGAAAAACTGCGGTCCTATTGTGTAACGCACTCGCACTCACGATCGTTTTCATTTTGAAAATTGAAGGCTTGCCTGCAAACAAAATGAAGACAATTATTCCACTTTGAAGCCGAATGTGATTGCGAGTGCGTTAGGCAATAGGGCTTTTGCTCTGGTCGGTTTTAATGTAAATCTACATTCGTCATAATATTTAAAAATATTAATCTCAAATGGCAGAGATTTATTTTTAAATAATTATGATCCACGGAGGTCAGATAGAAATTGTTTGTTTGTAACAACCGAACTTGCCAATACATTAGAATCAAGTCAAAGTAATTCCAAATTCAAAATATACAAAAATAAATATTTTGAAAGGTGCGGTCATTTAGACAGAGGCTATATTCTACTCGTATTGTGTAAAACGTGTCGTGTTGCTAACGTCACGATAGCTCTTACTTTTATTTACTTTACTTGTCAATTATGTCAGCTAAGTTAAAAACAAAATCATAATATGTCAAAAGTAATTTGGTTTTATCTTTAGAACCGAGACCCTGATATTTGGTAACGCACATTCTTTGTGTTAGCATAAATTGGAATTTCGTCTTTCTAAGACATACTATGATAATATAATTATATTAAAACGTCGTTATATTTGTCCACTTTATATAACTTTCAGGGAAATAACGTAACATTTTACTCACAATTGTAGTTGTTCATGTTATTAGACTTATTAGCTTTGAACCAAGATAAGGTATGCCACGAAATTGCTTCTAAATCAGGCTTTGACGTCATCACTAAGGTTATTGTTTCGTATAATTTCGTTTCTAGGAGAAAATCTAAGATTGGTACGTCCGACGTCCAGCAGTTGATATTTTTCGGGTATTATTGTGAAGTTGAAAATAAAAGACTCAAGTTAAGTCGTTCTTCTTATTATAGTTTCTAGTTAAAATAATGATTAGATATTGACTGGAATAACAATAACCTGTGTACTGCAATTACAGTGAAGTACCGTGGTCTTAGTAAAAAGAGTATACGTCTTCTGAGAGTCAAGTGAAAAAGGGTAAATATAATCAATGATACGTTGATATTCTGCCAGGACCTAAAGATCTCACAGCTAAGTCTAACGTAACCTTCGTTAATTTATATTTACGATAACATGAACAACAGGGCTTGAGCCGAAAATAGTTTTCGATCAAGTGAAATTCGGTAAAATTATAAGTTTTATGAAATTAGTGTCGATGAAACAAGTGGACGCTGTAATGGTTATAATATCTAGCTTGAATGGGCCCTTAAAGTGTGTTTCGCATTCACGGTTCAACACCTTAACCATTTGACGTAAAATTCGGTTCAGAGATATAGATAGAAGGACATAGGTTAGTTTTATCCTGAAATATGCACATCCAGTCAGTTCCCGAGAGAGCAGGGATAAACGATTTTAACGCCGATGGAGTCACGTGTTTTAGCTAGTACGGAACAATTTAGCTTGAGTCCTCTCTGGCATAAAACAAAAGGAGTCAGACTGGATATGCTCTACCACCCTTTTAACAAGAAATGCGTTGTTTCAATTCTATCTCGGTAAAATTTACATAAACGAACTGCTTTTATGGTGCTGTTCTCCTAGTACGGGCACCATTTTATCGAATTCACTGTACTGTGATGAAATGGAATACGGCTAGTACCGGAAAACCGGACATTGTTATGGATAACCTGGGAAATTCCGGTAAATATTTATGGGGAGGTATCTCGGTTTCTCGTGTGGCAGAGCATTTTTCTAACGTGACTGGCGTGAAATTTTCACGATGAACCTTTTACGAGGAAAACCTTATTTTCTATGTTTCTGGACATAAGTGGAAGGAATTTGATCGTCACTTGTACTAGTTGTACCCTATCGTTAATCATCAGTGTGCGTATTGATGTGTTCCAGTGTAGGGCTAATACAACAGGTGAGACTAGCATAGAGGTATTTCATTTAAGTCCTTAGGCTTGGCAACACAATTGTAGTCTTAGGGTTGCAGTCTTAAGACTGTAGTCTTGAAAATGCAAATGATACAGATCCCACTAACCATCAGATGGTCTCTGTGAGAATGCAAACTTCTCCATGCCATACAATATTTTGAGGTAAAGGCAAAAACAAATTAATACTATAAATACAAACTGATAATTCTTCTTCTATAAAAAAAAAACATCAACACATATATTTCTAGGAAAAATGACGACACAATTTTGTTTAGGTACGTGTAAAAAAAAACCCGTTATTACATGACAGGGCGTACCTAGTTCTATATTAGGAGAGTTCCTAGAACCGCCCGAGGTCAGTTCGTACTGGACTTTTATGTCACGGGAGGTATTTCTGCAGGTTCATGCTCAGACCAGATCGTTATAGAAACGTTGACACAAGTTTCCTTCAAAGTGATGTATACGTAAATTCGGTGCTAAAACTTATAAAATACCTCAGACTCAGGAACAATTACTCAGGTTTATCACTCATCACATGAATATTGTCCCATTAACAGGGTCATTGACAACTAGGCTAACAGGATCGTCAAATAATATGACAAGTACTCTAGATATATCACAGAAATAGTTTTGAGAGAAGTTTAGAGAGGTATTGAAACAGCTTTCTGATTTCTACGAAGAAGATCCAAGTGTATTTTCCGTAAAGTAACCTTTGACCAAATAGTTAAGTTATCAAAGTTAATTCGGAGCTTATGATCGGAACCGACATTCAATCAATTGATATTTCAAAATCAATTTATGTTGGTATAATGGTTTCGATAAGCAATTACAAGTTCTAAAGGTTCTCATCATCGAAATGAAACGTGCAATCATTTAAATGATTTCCATCAATGTTAACACATGATTTAACAGTAACATTAATATTTATGTGGAACTTTGAATGTCACGTCGGTGTTAATTAAAATCTGGGCAAGTTCATTAGTTTTAGCCATTGGCTTCTGAAGTAGATTGGTTTTAATTTACGTAACTTATTCGATCGTCCGGTTGGTGATGTTTTATCTGAAACGGATGAACGATTCAACGTTATATGATAGCAAAAATGAATTGTTTGTCCGCTTGTAGATTGAAAACTTGTTCAATCACTATTGAGAGCATGCTACCTTAAAAACCATGTTTTTCTATTCCGCCGGGATATATGAAGAAACTAAAGCCGAATACCGATAACAAACCAAATGATAGTCATGATCTGTATTTTGTTAAAATGAGTCAAATGTAGTTTCTTCCATCACTCAAAGCTTTTCCAAAAATACACCTATCTAGTAATGCATATTTTTTAAATTAATTAAACTAAGGTTTCCAGTACTTCTCAATCCCAGTCCCAGACACTGAGGACTTCCTTGAAATTTGTAGCTTGGAGTAACAATTCGCTTAAATGAAATTCACGACTGTATTTCATCTAAAATCGTTCTTTAATATTGCTCCTAAACACCAGTAAAACTAAAGCCAAAACAACCAATAAAAGCGTCACTTACATTTCCGAAGGCATTCCAACGAAACTAACGAACTAAGATTTAATTAAAAACATTTCGTCCAAACTAACTGGACGCTGGAGAATTTACGATGCCGCTAAAACAGAGCACCGGCAATAATTTACCTCATTTCTAATAAGAAAATTATGTAAATTCTACCGATTATAATAAATAGTTAGTAAATCAGACGGACCGACCTAAAGTAAGTGATGTCTGATGGTAATTTTATGAATACTCCCAAAGTCTTCTCTCATTATGTGTTAAAAAGTTTACTGGGACCTCACAATATTAATAGATATTTTCGTTAATAAACTGGTTAAATTAGTTCCTTGTGCTATAGGTAGTGGTCGATAAAAGTATCACAACACCTACTTGATTCGATTCATTAAAATATACTTACTATCAAAATTATAGCTGGGCCTTGACAGTTTTCTTGAATTTTTGTTAATCAGGTGTAATTTTCATTCTGGTAATGTAACACTTTATTTTAAATACGATTGCATTATTAAATTATGTAAATAAATATTTAACGATACTTGTACCTGTTAAAAATTAAAGCAACATGTATTGCTTATTTTTTTTTCTATTTTTACCAAATGTTTATGAGAAATTTATCGTGTCATCAGTGTAGTCATCACCATCCTAACATTACCCAGAATGTGTTCAGTCTTAAACTACGAGTAATTCTTCCAAAAAACTTCAAATTTATACATAAAGTAGTAACTCTCTTAAGTAATAGCCATTAAAACTGGGGTGATTAATGTATTGAGTCTCCACAAACGAGTTGTAGACAAAAACACAGAAATTAAGTTGTGATAACGTATGTATAAATGACATCGAATTAATTGGGTGCACGATTTATAACTGAGACTCACATAAAAATGCAAATTTTATGTGTTTACCTGCTTACATTGTTTTCACCTCGGAAATTAGATTACTTTAACGTGTAATCCTAAATTAAGATTTTTAATTCTATTCTACTAATGAAGATTAAAAGGTTTAATGAAATAAGGTAACAGTAAAACCACTTTAGGCGATAGGCTAAGTGAGCAAAATGTGGTTACAGAATTATCAAAAAGTTTTTATAGTTGTTGGAAATTCTGTAGCTCTGCCTACCCCACTCTGGGAATAAAGGCGTGAGTTTATGTATGTATGTATGTAAAACCACTTAATTCTTAAAGATTTTACTTTTCAAAGTGCTTGTGGTGTTTTTTTGTTATTTGTTAAGCGAATGACATGAACAAACGCATTTTACGTGTACTAGGTATATGTTTTCTTTTGATATTGTTTGTTCAAGATGATTTCAACCTATGTTCATTGTGCATTTTTGTACATGCTTATAATCTTAATGCCGTGCTCAATATCACTTCTACTGAAATTGTTTAACCCGAACAGGGGGGTTATTACGACGTGGCTTTGCAGTTCATTTTACGGTGAGCGTAAAGGACAGCGCTATAGCACTTGTATAGCTCTGTCCTTTTCTCTCAGCGTAAACTGAACTGCAAAGTTATGTCATAATAACCCCCCAGGCGTGTGTTAAGACTACTAAAAAACTTCAATTATGTGGTAACTTTATAAACACCTTTTAAAACACCTCTTATCGTCAAACCATTGAAACTAAAAGCATCTGGCAAACGATTTTATTACAGACCTCCTTAATGCATAATGCTTATTCAAAATTTCACTTTCTTTTTAAGGGTTGGGTTATAGAGGCGTTAAGGAGCGGACATAAAACGCTTTTAAGTTTTGAATTACTTTTTATTATAAATTATAATTAGGGTATGGCCGTCAAAACTTGTACCTTAACGCACTGGAACATGTAACACACATAACACACTAACACACTGGAAAGTAGCCGAAATTTCTAAAGATGAGTTCACATGTCGGTTTTTATTTTTAACCGATTTTCAAAAAAAGGGGTTCTCAATTCGTGGGGATCTTTGTTTTTTTTATGTACCTATGTTTCCCGATTACTCAGAGATCACTGGACCGATTTGTTTTTTTTTTCATTTTTGAATGGGTATACTTTCTAGTTGGTTCCATTGTCAACACGTCAGGATCTGATGATGGTATTTTTCACTGTAACTGGTGCATTTGCTTTTAAAAAGTACTATTTGGTGAAGTGGAACTGATGAAGACCACAGATGACCACCGGAACTCCTTAACGGTACCTATTCGAAGGGTGGCGATAAGATATCTCTATTAAAATATTTGAGCGACTATGAGGGAGCACATTTTGGTTTTAATATGACTATGATATTATCGCGGCGTTGCCTGCGGCGAGCCTGAAATGTTCTATAGTTTCTCACTAATTGAGAAGTGGGAATATATAACAGCATAATAAATAGGATCACAAAAAAATATAAACTAAAATAAAAGTTAAAAAAAACAAAAACCCGCTTCCAAAAATGCATGGGTTTTTGTTTTTTTAACCATTTATTTTTATTGATAAGATTGTACCTACTTTGTTTAACGTACACACAGATCTAGGAACTGGACACTGGTACTTATCCGAATAAAACATCGTAAAATTAATCTTGTTTGATTTATTTCCAAACACATACAAATAAATGAAATGAATAAAAAAAAAACAAGTAATCTTCTTAGAAATTAGACCTTAGTTATGAGTTTATGGCACGTCTAAGCTTGATACTCGTATGATACAAACTGACTAAAGTCTATCAAAATATATGTAAGTTAAGTACTTAGTCATCAAACAGGTAACACAAGGGTAATAAAACTTAAATTATTGTTCTTAATATTGCACTAGAGCAATAAAACTAATCAAACTATATGTTTACCAATATATTTTTATCAAAGCAAGGTTTTTCTTCTTTTTTTGATTTCTCCACTCTTGACGAAGATTTTTTTTTCTTCTTCTTTACATTCCGATATCTTTTTTCTATTCTTTCTCATTCTTTCTGCGTTTTTTCTTTGAGCCTCTGCGTATTTTTCTGGATGTAAAGTTTTCAGCCTTTCCCGGTAATTTTTTTGCCGCTCAGCTGATCTGGATGGCGCCATCTTTAAATGAATATATAATATTACTTTAAAAATTCATATCGTCGGCAGAAAGAAAAAACCCCTTTAGTGAATTAGTTATTTCGAATATATTTTTTATCAAAACGTGCAATACATCTCTAGTTTTGTTACAAGAAAATAATAGGCATTTTTATCAAAAAAAAACTATTATAAAAAAGCGAATCAACTTAACAATCATAATTATAATGTATATTATAGGTATGCTACGCGCCTAATATTTTTTCATATTATCACTAGACACCCGAGTTTACACCAGCCCTATTTTTAAGGGATAAAAATTACCCTTTGTCAGAAGCACAAACAGAAACAGATATTTATATTCAAGTAATAAGTATGTACATCAGTACGAGCACTGATGTACATACACAATAGGCAGCTTATCCTGCGGCTATTCCCGCGGTTTCCATCGGATGGTCAAATAATTTCAGCGTGAAGAAGCAACAGACATGCAACCAACAACACATTCATATTTATATTTGTTGACACCTATCCCTCCTGATAATCTCTATGTTAGCTTTTTATATTTAAAGCATGCAAATATTGGGTCCTTACCTATGAAATTGGCGTTTTATATGGAGAATTTTATGAAAACGGTGGTTTTCATACATTTAATTTTGCGGATTATTTAGTAACGTCAAATGCAAACCAAGCAAAATTCTGTCAGGAATATTGGACACTTCACTTCTTATACATATCTTAGTTACTTAAAAATAGTTCGCTTCATAAAACTCTGCGTAATTGAAACACTTGAACTTGCAGCACTTAAAAAGAGTTCACACTTTAATTTTAAACATTAAGTAAGTAAGAAATTGAACCATATTATTTGTATCTAAAACCTTTGTTGCATAATGTATTAATGAAATTTAAAAATATTTTGGAAGTTAAAATTGAAATAAATAAATTCCGTACGAAATAAAACACGTAAAAAAGAACGCCAATTTCATAGGTAAGGACCCAATATAAACCAACCCTTATCTGGATTCCCGTGTGTTATCATAGCAAAAAGCGTATCACACGTAACGAACGGCATAACACACATAACACACAACGTAACTCACATAACGCACATACATGAACACACTAGAAAAACACACTGGAACAAAAAACAAATTGGTTTTTCGCCGCCATTTTGGACGCTACACTTGTGATAATTGTTTGTTTCATAGAATATTGTTTATATTTTCGAATAGAACAACGATAAAACATAATATTTACACTTACCTTGACAAAATGTCCTTCCGACGTAATTATTGTTCCAATTCTCGTTATTTTCACTATGAAAAGCAATAAATCCCACCGATAATGCACCTATACACCCGATGTGCGACATTTGACTAAATACCTACGGTGTTGCTCTAGCAAATAAATACGATACGGTGCTACCATACCATGAAGGAAAAAAATCTAACGATGAAAACTTAAGTGTGTTACGTTTGGAAAATTGTGTGGACTTTGTATTGAAACACATTTTTGTATATCTGAATATTAAATTGTGTAAATGTTTGTTTCATTGGTTTATAGGTTTTTAATCATAGAATACGGTGTGATTAATTTCATATCAAAAATCGTTATCGTATAAAAAAAAAAGAAGAAAATATGTAAAGGGGATGGTACCTAGGCACGATTTTCTGACTACCTACATGACTTTTAATCAAATTTTTGCCGCAATTACAAACATTTACAAGAGTTTAATTATTCCAACCCATTAAAATACTAAGCGAGATTGAAGTATTCGATAGTTTCATAACATATCTATGCAAATTTTTTTTTTTGAAATTTTTTCGTAGAGCTTCATTTAAAAAGTACAAGTTTTGACGGCCATACCCATTTAGCTGTTATTTTTGCTAATCTTACTTTGTTGTGTTTGGCTTAGTTTATTTACTCGCATCTACAAGAATTTTTAGTTAGTACCTATTTATTATTATTCTTAATGATTTGATTTGATTAATTAAGTTTTAAATTCATATCATTAATTCAAACAATATATTCAAGTTTGGAAAATCAACCGTGTTTTACCTCGCACGCAGTCGCCATCTTGATTTAGCAACGGTTGCCGGCGCGCGCGCACTTTGTTTGCGTCCAGGTGTTGCGCTGACAAAACAATCGACCCTCCGCGCGAACGGGGCGGAGAGCCCATTCATACAGAAATTTATAAAATTCCATCAAAATAGGAGCTTAAAAAAATCTTGAGAGATCTCACCTTTTGTTACTAATATTTCATAATATTAACTGCCTTGCTGTTAAAATAGGTGTGTTCATAATTGGTAGCGTTATATCGGCTCCTTTATTTCAACGACGTTGGGTGCCGCCCCTAAAAATCAAGGTGCAAGCTTCTAGTTTTAACTAGTTGAGATCCATTTGATGCTAACAAGATCTTTATTAAAAAAAGCAGCACTACACAGTTTGAATTTATGTTCAGTGTTTAAGTACTAAAACCTTAACATTGATATTACAATTTTAAAAAGCTGATGATCTCACGACCTAGACCAAGTAGCTAACAAAAACACGAGAGGGCAAAAAGTATTAACTACACCTATCATAATATATAAAATACCAATGGCCGACCTTTCGTATTGTATCGTGTTTTCATAAGCCTCAAGGACCGCCTTCACTACGTCTGTGAAGAATATCCCTAACGCTCCGTCACACCTCAATGCAAATAATTAGGTGTATATTTTACAATTTGCCAAAGATACCCATTGTGTGCTTTGTGTTGTAAGTGGATTTCGTTTTCTACAAAGGATCTGCCGCATGACAGTGCTACCTACGATAGCGGTGCGTGTGTGTAATGTTATTATTCGGAGCCGCATCTGTCACAAAGGCCGTTGCGTCCGTAATTTTACAGTTTAATCAGCGTTAAATGCTCACAAAGTTGCCGCGTTAAACGCAAAAAATGAAGAAACGTGTCCTCAGTCGGTCGCCCCAAGAATTCTGGTACATAAATCACTCGTCTGTCGATGACGTTCGCGTTCCCCCGTCCGCAGTCATCTAGTGTAAGCAGTTTTTCACTGCCTTTGTTATTAAAAACAAATTGGACAAGTCGATCTCGCAAGCACGACGTCGAAAAACTTACGACTTACTCTTCTGTTTAAGTGTAATTAACATTCTTATTTTGTTTTAGGAAAAAGCTTGAGCGTACTCAAAAGTAAATTAACTATTAAAACAAATTAACTTTTAAAACATACGATACAAAACGTTTCCCCGAAGAAAATTCAAGCCAATTAGTGTTAGACTTAAACATTTTGATCTTCAAAGGCGAAACTGGGCGTTCCTTATGGAAATAGTAATATAAGTCGGCAAGATGTTCATTCAAGGGAGCACAAAGAGATATGTCATCTATTATGTCTCTTTCATTGTGCGCTGACCACTTAGCGAAGAGAGGAAATAATTTATTTAACGCATACTCTGTCCTATCTTCAATGTATTCTGTCTCTTTATGACGCTACCTCGGGACTGCTTCAAGTGTTTTGAATTTAAACCGAACTCTTTATTTACGTGTCTAATGCAGAGTTACGAAAGGAAACAAGGTTTTATTTTTTGCGCTGGTAATTGACTCGTTTTTGCTTACGAATGAGTATTACGAATCAATTAACAATGGTGCGTGGTAGCTCGAATTAATTAGTGTTCACTGTGGTCGGGTTCACAAAAACAGCAGCTGGGTCGGGAACAAGCTGCATTATTAGAAGCTCAGTAATGTTTTTGCTTTTATTTTTTCCTTGCTAACCGCCCGTACTAAAACACCATCTGTGTGCGGACACGACTCGGTGCAATACACACGAGTTTACGGTTAGTCGAATGACATAATCGCATGCACTCAAAGCTTCGTGGCAGTACTAATAAGTATAATGAGATTTTCTTCTTTGTTATAGCTATCCGGGATATCCTAGGACTTGACGTAAATATTACAGTATTACAAAGTTTCCTTTATAGCTCCCGAAGATGTTTTTAAAAATGTAAATATAAATCTTATTTCATATTTTTTACATACCATAAGACGAGTGCTGTGAACAAGACAACTGTATGTATGGTTTAGTTAATTATAACACTGGTTAAACGTAGACATTTGGCGAAATTGTGACTGTATAGAAAGGAGAAGATTTATTGCGAACTTGCCGAGTCAGTAAGTGTTGCTTGACTTTTTGTTTCATTCCCTCCCCGCTTAATCACTGGATGATCTCGTGTTAATGTGTTCGGTTTCGGTTAATGATTCAGATGTATTATTTGATAACGCAATATTACTTTGCACGGAAATTAGTATTCGTTATTGGTAATAAATTGCTAAAACGGTTATGACTCTGTTTTGAGTGATATGGGTTTTTGGTTTTGAAAAACGAGCCTCTAAAATAATCTTAAAAACAATAACATTTTATTGTTAATTTTTATAGTCGTGAGCACTATAACTAACATTTAATTTTGATAATGTTAATAAAACTAAACTTGTTTGCTACACAATCTTTAACATGGACATAAAACAAAAAGTAACTTCTTATTGACCTCAATTCGAGCAAACTAGAAGCTATAACTTATTTTTAATTGATTACTGTTAATTTACTAGGAACCGACCGCCTTCCAACATTGATTAAGTTTATGTCGATATTAATCTGTGTTGATGAAATGTTTTGTTTCTTAAAAAATATGTAGAAGAATTTGGAGTAATTATTTTTAATTACTGGCTTATTGTCTCTAATCTTGTTCAAGACGTCAAAAAACTTTGTTTATGCACTTCTTACTTTCTTAAAGGTAAGGCATCTCATCATTAATTTACAAGTCATAAAAGCAATGGTTTCATCCTCCCGGTTAATTTTGTTCATTAAAAGAGACGGCGGGAAGAACGTGATATTCTGTTGAGAACGAAGCGAGTATTGTACTACGGAGTATTGATTCGTAGGTCCAATAATTATTGCCGATGACTTGTGCTATCCCGAGCAATGTTCTCTTGATGAAAATATTCTCAATTCTTATGCTCGTGCCACTACAGGAACAATTATAAATATACAACGCGGACTGATCAATAAATCTTTAGATAATAAGAAATACCATAAATGAAATTAAGACGCATTCTTTTTAAGGCGTCATAAAATCCGTAAATAGAATTCTTGGCCCATCTGTATACGGGCTACGGACCATACATTTATAACTTGACAAAATGCTATTTAATGTCCCTTCATCCTTTGTTACTTATGAGAGTATTACGTCATTTCCCAAAACTCATTTGGGAACGAATAGCTTTAAAGAACCATCCTTAATTTAAGGACACGTTTTTTCATCGCGAGTCTATCATCAATCTGTTCTTCGTGGAGTCTACTTATTTTCTTGTTATTTCTTTCGTCCTGCTCTTTAAGGAGTATAGAGAGGGCAACAAATAGTGAATGTATTATCTATTTTGTCTTAGCTTTGACAGTAATTAATGACTGGATTTAAACGCTTCCTCACGCCCGTGACATTAACATAAATAGAATGATCCTCGTTTTGCTCAGTCAGCCCCTTTGATTCTTGTATTTTTAGCTCACCGGGCTCAGTTTTGTATATTAATTTGTTAACTGTAGATACGGAGCTGTTTTCATTACTTTGATGTTTCGTGTTAAGAGGTGTCTGGTGATTTTCAGTTTAATCACTTTTAAGCCTGCTGGATAGCGTTGAAGGAAAATGAAACTGTTCGACAAAGTCCGCTTCGCTATTAATTATAGTATACTCGTATATTGAACACTCGCAAGCGTACGCTTGTGCACTGTGCAAGTTCACTAACTCGTAGGAAGTGCAGTGTTCATTTGACCTCTAGTAATTGCTTGCAGCATGTGGTTTAAACGTATACGGAATAAATTGAGTTGCACTTTAACAAGATTAACTGTTTATTAGTTTAACATAATTAAGTTTATTTTTATTTTGATAGGTATGATATTTTGTCTCATAAATAAAAATATTTGAGTTCAAAGTTTAATAATCATTATAACCACCTGAGTCATTGAATGAACAAAGATCCTCGATATAAATATGCAGCAGAAGATGATCATAAACTATACGCTTAAGACGAGGAGTTTGACAAAGAAAACAATGGTTTGGATAGTGTAGTCGGATTGGACGCGTTGGTGCAAGTGTGAAATATCGTAATCAGCTGTTACACGCTCCTTCTTTTGTATCTTAATTAGTTGGAGAGGAATTAGGGTCGTGAGTTTGAATGGGTACATAAAATGTGCGTTAATGTTCTCGTGCTAATGTCAATACATTAGCTACTTAACGTATGATTGAGATGACTATTTTGTCGAATTTAGACTGAATGCTTTAGAGAAGGAATAAAAATATCAAGATATTTGTTGATCACGCTTTAAAAAGTTCCAGTAACGAATTAAAAAATCCCACGCTTCACGAGTTCGCTAAATTTATAAATACACGTGGTACATCAGATTTGCATCTAAAGCAGTAATGACACTAACTAACTCTCTCATACACCAGGACATAAAACACGATATCTCAGCTTAACCGTTATTTTACCATCTACACCAGATGTTATTATATTACCACGAGTTTACCTTATGACAACCATAAAGTCTTATGAGTTTATGACATTCGTACTAATATAAGATCTTTTAGCACAAAAGAAGACAACGTGATTTTGAGTCGTAGACTTGTTTGACTGCAAAGATGTCTTGATAAAGGAGATATGTATAAAAATGGTTTTGCAAGCTTAAGAAACTAACGGTAAATATATTTTGTTTTCACAGCTTAAAATCTGATTTCGTTTCGAAATAAAAACAAAATATAAACACGACGAATTATAAACATCATCGATTTGTTTGTTTACCAAACATGCACTTTATAGATGATCTTACTTTTTTAGATTGTGTATGGTCGGTAAACAAATGAGGAAAAAAAGGAATGAAAAATCGCAAATTCTTTCTGAGTAACTAGGTGTCTTTTAAAAAAAATAAGCGGAAAAAAAAGGAAAGGTAATTTTGTGTACGTAAAAGACTTTTTTTAATATTGTTGGATACCTACCTAATACCTAAGATAGAACGAGTTTAAAGCTCTTATCGTCGAAATGGTTATCAAATAAGGATACATTGCAAAAATTGCACATATTTGCCACGTAGCGCTACGCACTACTAACCTAACCTTACCTAACCTAACCTAACCAAATCCAGAGCTTTCCGCTTTTTAGCGGGTTGCTAGCGCTGAATGTGTTAAACCTCATAACAACAATTCCATAGCACCTATGTAGCATGGCTCATAGTACCTTTTAGTTTGGCAGCATTAGTATGGAAAAAAATAAGGGCACTTTACATAGTAAATTTGGCATCATGATCCAATTTTTACCCCAAAACTGCTGCCTTATGTGGTTGCCACTTTAAGAGTTTTGTTATTACATCTTGTTCCCGAGCTACAACTACCACCATTTTGGATATAGCTACAAAATTCCGAATATGGATTTTAATCAGATACATATAGTGTGAAAACAGCCTTACATACCTACTTAGTAAAAAGTCGGCATTTTAAATACCAAGAGCCAATAACCCGATTTCGTGTCAATTTTGTTTAATAATCAGATCTTGGTACTCGGTGTATTAAGAAAAAGGTGTCGTTATCTTAGAAACCGATTAAGTAAGTTTCTTTATGCAGTAACTAGTGTTATCGAGAGCATGCATCAGCTGACCTGGAGAAAGCCCTGTATGGTCACCAGCAGCGAACGAATTAATTTCACAATGTGTCAAAGAATTTCTATCACGTTTGTAGTTAAATGACAAAGGCTCTTGAGGTATAAAGAGGTGTACAGTTATTTTCAACACGAATGACGGCCATAATGATTTGTATTATGAGTACTACTTTAATGTGGATGGTAAATAATTATATTTGAGTGTAGAAAAATAAAACAAAACCCAGGAAAACGAAAGAGTTTAAACAATTTGGTGTTATCCTAGATACCCGTTTAAAACTAAGCTCTGAATGTAGTCGTAAAAAGAAGCGAGTGTACAATTTAATTTATCAACATCAAATTCTAAAAACAAATAGTAGACCTTTACAAAAAATATTGATAAGCCTTAACAAAACGAAATACTCGGTAAATTAAATAAAATTGGAATCAGGTTAAAAATAATGCACTGGTTGACTCGCTAATTATAAAAGTCCCCGTGCGTCTCACTGACTCCTACATAAAAATACTTTTCAATAAATTAACTATTTCATTTTATTACAATTGAAGAACGTCTGTAAATGTTTTATTGGCACTAAAACATATTAATACAAATAAACCAATGTATCAGAGACATTACATTGAAAATAAAACAATAATGAACCATCTAAGGTTTCATTTATAAATCTGAGCAGTCATGTTGCTGGCTAACAAGCACGTAAATAATAAACCAGGGTTCCAATCTCGTATGTGAATCAGCAAGAACATGCTCTAAGTAATTATTTTCCAAGAACCTAGATATAATTTTGCTTGATAACATGCTTGAAAATGTTACGTGTCGTTAGAGGCTTTATTTCCAAAACTTTATTTACAAAGGTTTGAGACATTTTGCTCTTCAGTAAAATGATAAACGGGCATACTAACAACCAACTCATGAACGTTATATAATATATAAACGTCACGTATATAATCTATTAATTTTAAATTTTTCATACATAGCTGAATAAAATATTTTAAACTGCAAACCAAACGCAAAAAAAACAACAAAATTTTGATTTCGGCCTCCTTTTTAAAGATATAGTTTCCTTATGTCAACTTTGAGGTTAGAACTTTATTAATACGATAGGCAAGTTAGATTGAACCAACTATGGATAGTTTTTTTTCTAGTAACATTATTAACTCAAATTAGGATCAAATTTGATATTAAAATGAGCCCCGGGACGAATCTCCTCAAAGGCATACCACTAAGTTTTTCCATAGTCCCAAACTCCCAACATAAGTGCTTCAATTATTAAATTCCCAGTATTATCTGTTGTTTGTTTGGAATTTCAAATCAAACAAACATAACTCAATAAAAAATATGAATTTAAAGAATTGAGACATATGGCAAACTTCTGATATAACTTTTTAGGCCGCAGATATCTGATGACTTGAAAAGCGGTCACTTTATTAATTAATAAAAACATATTTTATGAATTATTTATAATTAGATAGTCTGTCTGGAATCTGGCCATGGCTATTGTTTAAACTTATCAGTCTGCAGAGCGATGACATGTTTTATCTGTATCATAAATTGTATAGGTGCTCCATTAAGAAGCAAAAACCTCAAGTTAAGACTTTGTTTTAATAAGCCGCTTATTAAGTATTAATTTGTAGTTGGTTTTACACCCAAAATCTTTTAAATTACAATGTTCAGTTTTCATGGCTAGATTATAAGATAGATTTAAATTAAAAACAGTTACTTACGTTTTTTTAATACAGACTTATTAACATCTGCAGTCATTAATCTCTGTATCAAGTCTTAACGTACGACGTAAAGTGATTTAACGCAAAGTATAATTTATAACTTAATTTACGCTGTGAATAATAATAATCGAGTATTTGTTTGAGATAATACTGGCTAAGAATATTATTTAAGTATCCACAGTAAATAAAATATCAATATGAATGCTTGACTTATAACCTTAACTAGTAATATTTTAAATATTATCCGCTTGAATATGGTAATCATATTTTATAATATGACGACCAAATCCGATACATTGACATATGGTAATCGATATTTATCGAAAACAAAAATTGCATGAGATCCGAGGAGCCATTTGAACTTAATTAACATAATAAGAGGCAAGTCATTTAAGACGGTTTATAAGCAAATATCAGTATTAAATTCCAATTTAAATAACTATTTGTATCGTGGGACAAACTGTTCTTTATACATTATGTGGCCATAAATTATTGACCGGATCAAGAACGTTATATTGATTTAATAAAATTAAGTGCTCAAAAAGGATTGTTTATTTGATAGTTTGCTTTAAAAGTATGACGGTTAAAATTCTACCGCAACTAACTAACTGGATGGATCTTTGAATTTATTAAAATACCTACATGGAATTTGCGTAAAAAAATAGGGATCAAAGAAGACTTTAAAGATCAGCATCACAAGAATAATTTTGATTAACTTGAGAGGTTTCAATAAAATTAAAGTATTTTAGTTAAGTTTGCTTAGTTTAATTTTATTTTGTGTTTAGTGATAAAGATAAAATATACATGACTTTATTTGCTTAACCTAATTCCTAGTGTGTTTTGTATTTAATTCAATAATTGTGAGAAGATTGTTAGAAAAAGTAGAAATAAAGTTACACATTTCTTTCATATTTTTATACAGGGCGACTGCGGATGGTGTAGGAACAGAGTAAACAAAATTTCGCTACACCATTAGGAACATAACGTAATAGATTTAAAACTGTTATGACATTTAGTTTTTTTTTTATTTAGATAAACATAAAATGAATCTTTTTGTACAGGGTCTTGGCCATCCTAACTATATAGGTACTCAACTTCTTACTTGTCAGATTGGTTGATTTTCAAATTTTAGGTGACCATAACTTTAGCTTTAATTAGGGTAACATAATATTATTTTAGTAAAATAGTAAACTTTAATGGTTTTTCAAACCACTATACTAATAGAATCTTATTTATTTACTGAATTGGGAAAAATTAAGTAATTAAGTATTCATATTTATTAATTACTTGTCCTGTTGGCGTGGTTGCCGGGTAAGAATAGTGCCACTCCATGTCCTCCCGTGGATGTCGTAAGAGACGACGATTAAATTTACCGTGTTATCGAAAAAACAAAACAAATAAAAACGATTGAATAATTATTAATAATTACACCCCCCACCCCCTTTGATAATTTGACTGGTTGAGTTTTTAATAATTTGTTAGGAATTTCAACGAATCGTTTTTGATGTTTTATTGTATCATCAAATGATAGCTCTTATTTACTTGATAGTAATGGCGGTCGAGTTAAAAACAATACCATAACACATCAAACACGATTTAGATTTTACCGCCTTGAAAAAAATACTGACAATTACGAATCAAAACATAGGCACAGCTCTTGAAAGTTAGGACGGACCGACAACGAAGGCTTCTAACAAAGGTTCCCTAGTTCCCGAAAAATATTTTTCTTCAAAAACTTTACTGTCCACTACAAATAAAGATAGTACAGTAATGACGGAACCCATACTTGCTCCAAAATACACACGTACTTAGGAAACTTTTTTGCTGGCACGTGAAGGATGATAAATGACCCAAGTATTCCGCCTGAATGCAAATCTCGGGAAGTGGGTCAGACCGCTGATATTTTTCACGTTGAATCACTACTGGAGACCTCGTCTACTGAATGATTGATCTCTTATTGTCTCCTGACACTTTTACGACTCGACGGTGTAATAGAAAATTTTTACAACGCTCCCCAAACTAACTCAACCATAAAAGATATTAAAAATTTCAACAACTTGCAACTTACAATCTATCTGCTACTGACATAAGAAACAGATTTGCTTTTTACGTTTTTGGTGGTTACAACATTGTAGCTAACATTATAACGTCGAGTGCTCTTTGTGTGTGGTTCACTCAAGAATACATTCTTGAATTGCACAAAGTGCAGTTTTTACAGTTCCGGTCATTGATGGATTAATCGATTAAAAGACGCGAGACAAGAAAGTGTCACTTTGTATCATCGATCACTTTGAGGGTCTCTTGTATTACTAGTCAAAGAATATTTTTACGGTGATGTCAACGATTGATTAGGACAACTTGTCAGATTGGCAAATAAAGTTGTGTTTAGCTATCGTGAGAAACCAGTTCAAGACGAATACATTAATATAGCAAATTACACTCACGCGATATTGCAAAAAAACAGATAAAAGCTTCGAGTAAAATAATCAGGCAAACGCATAGAGTTCATGCCTAGAGGCTTCCAACATTAACACAAAACATTTTCTGGATCTTTTAAATCCCAGAATCTTAAATATTTAAATTGCATATCGAATCGCAAAAGGCAAGAATTGAGCTAATAAACCACTGAATATTAACATTAAAAATTTAACCGCACGGCATCCCCTGCTTGTAGCGATCACGCCATTAGTCCACTAAATTGTACGCTATAAAATGCAAAAAAGCTGGAATCTGCGCTTTGAGAAAGTAAAGGCAATCATCGCGGTGCGGTGTCGAACTGCGTAAGCGCATCGCCGTAATATGAATACGGTCGCAACAACATAATGTGTGTGAATAAGTATGGTAAGGGTCAGCACTCAGGGAGCGTTTTTAAACCGCTTGGGCGTTTAAATAGTTAAAGTGGAATTACTTTAACTGTTTGGATTAATAGTCTACTTTACCGATATTTTGATTTACGTCTTTAATTAGGTACATTTTGTTTTTTTTTAATTACTAGCTTCTGCCAACGAATTCGACCGCGTACATTCCTAATTTTGCCACATTACGAGATTTCTACATTTTTTCGGAATAAAAAGTAGCCTATGTAGTCTATGGTAAAATTCATCCGAACCAGTTCAGCCGTTCTTGTGTGATTGAGTAACAAACATAGATAAGATAAGAATCAGATTTTTAAGTAGTTTGCGCGTTCCTCAACGTAACGTTACATACGTTTTTGTAATAGTGCATAACTTTGTTCATTACCCTATGAAATGTTAGTTTTTGTTATTAAAATATTCTTTGTTTACGTTATTAGATTTTATCAAAACGAAAATATACGACGACAAATAAATACAAAGGCGAAGAAAGTATTTTTATATTCTGCAAAGTAGCTAGCCGCTGCTACTTGAGCACAGTGCATTAATGCGCAAGCCTCACTGCACTTTTCCTTTAACGTACCTGGTCTATTACATATCAATTCACAATTACATTTTTTTTTTGACGCTGGCAAAAATAAACAAAATTTAAATTGACGGCGGAAAAGAACCGAAATATCCTCAAAGCAAAAATGTATTTCAAAAGCTGAAAATACTAGCTTACGGCTTAGCTTGTTGTTCACTAGTGAGTATTCATGCGTAGCATTTTATAGCTGCATGTATGGGAAGCCTTAACCAATTTATAAATCCTTTACTTGTAGCTGGAGGCGAGATTATTTGATGAAAGAAATTTCGTACCACGAGTCGGGTTGCTATTACATGCGCCGGGCCGAGGAACATTATCTTAATAAAACAATACTTCCTTTATCAACTTTAAGTGCGTAAAGCACGCTAAAATATTAAATAAAAAGTAGGCGTTTGTAGCGGTAAATGAGGATTTTTGGCATTAAAATTATGGTGTTGCGCGGAATTTAAATTTAAAAGCGTGCATTATTTTAACTTAATCGTTAAAGAAGGCAACACGGTTCGAAAGCGTTTAAACCAACATGCGTAGGTTGTTCTGTATACATCAACAGAACTGTATTATAATAGGCATCAATTTTACTGTCACTTATTAAAAAACAGTGTCATAAAGCCTTGGCTCTCGATACACGGCTAGAGTCATTAACCGAGACGCTTCTAATTTCCCTAACATCAGCTCTTTGGAACATCAATCATAACTCAGTTTAACTTGATATAACGACACGCCGTCCCGACAACAGATCCACAAAATATGATGATGATGACTTATGTAATGTAATCATCTGTAACATTTGACGCGGCCGTTGCCCCTAGTATGGATAGGAAAAAAATAACCTATTTGTGACAGATTGAGTAGCGGTACAAGAACTGAATATGTTTTGTTTAAAAAAAATCTGGCACTCAATATTGTGTATTTATGTTGATGTTAAGAGTGCTGAACAAAATACATTTACTCTTCAAGTCGCAATTTGACAAATATGATATGAATTAACTGGAATATAGTTTTATGTATTTACAACATTTTATTGAAATAAAATGACAAACATATCACCTTAACCTTCACTAATTGCGCACTTACTATACTATACAAAGTAACTTTAAGGGCTAATCGTATGTAGAAAATCTTTTTTGTGTAATGAAAAAGTATTTAAGTATTCGTATAAGTAGGTATGTTTAGTGGTGCCTAGTTAGTTTAGGACTATGTCAATTTGTGTAAGATTGTCTACTGTTTTTTATGTCCTTGCATGTGTTCTATTAGTAAAAGAGATTCATGTCATGTCTGTCGCATGCACGATAACAGATTGGCCCAAAATGACGACTGATTGGAATCCACAAGACCATCGTAACATGGAAGAACTAAAAGAAGGTGGCGGAATGAACTGGACGCATTTGCATGAGCGCAATCTACAGAGGAAAAAGTGGAGAAACGGATGCAGATGGAAAACGGCTTTAACAAAAAACAGGATGCAACGAAAACTACAAATGAAAAGGTAATTTATTCGTTTGTTGTGGGTATATTTGAGTCTTATGGTTGGTGAATAAAAATGTCTAATCGAATAAATTTATTAGAAAACACTTTTCGACATCAACTAATGATCGCAACACGATCACTTTTTCGCCGCAATGGACTAGCTAAAATACCCTTGAACTAAATTAAGCCCCCATTTTATATGGAAACTAGGAGAACCTCGCACCGAATGTGTAAAAGTTGCGAACATAGAAAGCGTCCGACCGGTTTCAGCATGTCATTCAAATAGCGTTGCCTCATTCATACAGTATACTACATCTGCGCCAACGGTTGCGAGCTCAACTCTTTATAACGATTATTCTGACGCTATCGTGTTGACGATTAAAGTAATAAGCGTAACATCGGAGCCGCCATTGCTCTCCAAATGCCGATACTAATCGCCGTACGCGCAGGTACCAGGACCAGTCTGCGACCTGATGTTATCTGGTCCCGAGATATCTCAAATCTCGAGGTTTAATTTGGCGTGAGAGGAGGGAGTTTGGAGGAAGTTTTTTTAGATACAAGATAATTTGTTGTTAACGATCTCGGTGAACTTAAAGGATTGATTCTGATGGTCGAATAAATATAGTCTGTATGTTCAGCGTTTTTTGCTCTTTCAGACAAATAAACATTACTTTCACACGTTACTTTATCTTTTTTAAAGTAATATTACTTACCAGCGGTCATAACAAAAATTTTAGTTAATAATCATAACAATAAAAAAGCAACCCGTTCTGCATACGTCCAATTTCAATCCAATCCGACCACATTGGAACGAGGCCAAAAATTTACTTACTTGATTTTGATTAAGTATCACACACGATAAGTTAAGCAAGAACTTAGATGAAGCTCTACTCATATTAAATGAAACAGACTTTAAATTTTAATATCATGATAAAGAGTTAAACTTCATGTAAACAAAAGACAAAATCGTAATAACAAAGCAAGTAAACCACACGAGAGTTATTTACAAGACATGAGCTCAGCTAAGTACCAACTGTACACGGGTACTCTTTAAAACTATATCCAAGATCGACCAGAAGCCCGGATCAACAACCGTAAGCAATAATCATTACTTTCGTCTCATCAGCCTTGAAAGATGCTTTATTGTCTCGATTCGGCTCGTTGTCGACTTGTTACGACTACAAAATAAAATAAAAAGTAATCATCAAACTTGTATTATAAAACCTCACGCAATCGTCCGCGCGGGGAAAAAAAGTTGAAGCAATTCCTTCGTTGATTTGGAAGGGGCGTTGTTGATGGAAATGCTTTATGGCTGGTGCGATTAGGATTTTATTGGATGAAAGCTGGCCTTGGGCTGTGATGACAAAGCTACCATGCTTATGGTGACAGATACGGACTTTGTAGAACCTTTGCTTGACGGTCTTTGTCTTTGTATTTAGAGGAATCAAATTTATGAAGCAAAATCTTGTATTATAGCAACAATATAACAATTACGTTTGATATACAGGGTGTCCCAAAACTCAACGATAATCCGCCAAGGGCTGATAGAGCAGCTAAAAAGCTATCGATTTAACACCTATGTATGTTCAGCGATTTTCGCTAGTTTCGGAGATATTGATCATTTTAATCTGAAATTTTGTAATTTTCCTTTATGCCCATGTCACGAAAAATCATTAATTTCGTTATGTATTTCATAAGTTTTTCAGTGGTATCTTACATAATTATAATCATTACGAATTGGCGAAGTTTTTAAACCTATTTGCCCGTTTATTTTATCAGTATTTTTTTTAAGTAATCACATAAAGTTTGTTTCTCCATACTAGGTGTCCCAGTGGTTGCTTTTCACTTTGTATGAAAAAAACAACTTTAGCTGATTACTTAAAAAAATACTAATAAAATAAACGGGCAAATAGGTTTAAAAACTTCGCCAATTCGTAATGATTATAATTATGTAAGATACCACTGAAAAACTTATGAAATACATAACGAAATTAATGATTTTTCGTGACATGGGCATAAGGGACAATTACAAAATTTCAGATTAAAATGATCAATATCTCCGAAACTAGCGAAAATCGCTGAACATACATAGGTGTTAAATCGATAGCTTTTTAGCTGCTCTATCAGCCCTTGGCGGATTATCGTTGAGTTTTGGGACACCCTGTATAGTTTGACATATTTAACAACTGCATGAATATTCCTTTGCTGTTATTTCGTAAAACGAATTCCAGTCAAGGATTTAAACAGAATTGCTTTGGCGAGTAGGATCTCATTTGAATCCTTTTCTTGGCAGGTAAATCCAGACAGATTTAGTAATAAGCTTAGGTGTTGAAAAGGTCAAAATGTACGTGAATACGTTTACCGTTTCATATAAATGTACCATTTGTATCTCCGTATAAATTCCTGGGGCAGTAAAAACATACCTAAGTGTTATTGCTTTATTGTTACCACGATCCAGAGCCCGGTAGACAAACTGAGCACCAGATAAAGTCCATAGAAAGTATATTTCCCGAGGAAACGGCAATAACATTTTAGGGCCACCATGAAAGTTACTTTTATGATTGTTAGGAATTAATATCTGAAAAACGGTTTCGGACCGTCGTATTTCAGCCGATAAACGCGATATTGCGAGAAGTTGCTTCCAATATTTTTTAATTACGCCATGAGTTTCCAAACGCGCGTTTAATCTATCCTGTTAAATGCGTTTGCGATAAGGGCTTTTGTAAAGCCTGGTTTATGCGGCACTGCACAGCGGCGTTGTCTTTAATTTCTAGGGTTCCTAGTCAAACAAGGAACCCTTATAGTTTCACCATATCAGTATGTATGTCTGTCCGTCTGTATGTCATACTCACTTCATGTACAAGTTGAAACTTTGTACATCTGTAGATAATTGTTTATCTTGCGTACTAAGATACTGATATAGATAACTAACGAAAGGGTTTTTGATGTAAACGACTCTTTAAACTACACTTCAAGATTTACAGACGGTTCTAGCAAAATAATATCAGTAACTTATGTAATGTGGCTCACGGAAAGAATTATAAATGTAAATAATCCTAACTTAATTCTGACACAATCAGAACACGAAAACAAATATTTTAACAAAGCTTAAGTAAACCCTTAAAGCGGGCAGCCGACCTCGGTCCGCTAAAACGCAATAATCCTGAAAGCCACTGGAAGTAGGTACCTACGGTAACTCTTAATAAAAATACCTTTTCCATGTACAGTGGATAATGTAAAATTGTTTTACACGTTGCGTTCAAAAATGCCTAGCACCCGTTGTTCGACACGTCGATTCAGCCAAAAAGCAATTGCGAATTCTCTTTCATACATATTTGAATACGCATACTTATGGGCACTTGTGTTACGGCCTGCTGGTTTGTGTGAGGTATGTTACAAGTAAAGTACGTCTTTCTAGTCATAAAGTTGGTTTTGAATAGATAATTAGCTTTGGGAAGTTCTATACAGTGCTAAAAATATAAAAAGCGATGATGTTTCGTATCGTTAAAATTTCAATGGCTAATTATTGAACTTGTGAGCCATACATCGGTTTGCTTGTTATTTTTTGACACATTTTTAGTTGAACTGAGCCGACTATGCCCATTGCCCGATTTGCAAACATCCCCCGTAACATCCAAGCCAGATATAAATTCTACTTCAAGCGCCGGTGGAACGGGAAAAGCCGGTGAAAAAAGTTCCCTTTTGTTATTTTAAATACCGAGTGCCGACCGCCTAAAAAGGTCGCCTAATTTGTCGACCGGAATCCGACATTATTTCGCTTGCCCATTGTTTGTGTTACGATTAACGCAAGGGTTAAATCGAGCGTTAACGCGCCGAGTTTTTTAATCTACTTTTCCTACTTAAAAGGAGTGAACTTAAAAGGGTTAAGCGCCCCGCCTTAACCGTAAACTACTTGCGTTTTCTTTCTTTAATCCCGGATTTCTGGGGGTTGATATTATTTATTCAGGAGTTTCGGCGGAGTGTAAAATAAAAAAGGTGTAAACTGAAAGTCGTTTACGCCTAAGCTTTAGTACCTACTCGTATGTTTGAGTTTTGTACGTAAGATGCAACATGTTTTTTTTTTACAAATTGAACTGGGGTGTGATCCGTGTGATTCTCTCAAAAGCGCGGTCGGACGAGCGAACGAGTAAATGTCACACCGTCGATTTTAACTAGTCCGGTCAGACCAAACAAAACACTTTTTAGTGTGTGCATTTTCAATTTGGCAGTATGGCTTTTGTCGATAAGATTGAACGTATAAGGCTGCCTAATTGAGAATGCACTCGCAAAAATGTTTTTTTTTATGCTCTGACGGGACTATTTAAACTCCCCAGCAGTCCCCAGATTGAAATTAATGCCGGAATTATATTTATATACATAAACCCGCACATTAATGACATTCGGTTGCTCCTCACCACTTGTATCCCCCATTATAGAGTATGCAATAAGAGGATTGAGGATTTGAAGGCCTGTCACATACAGATATTTGTATGGGTTTGTCATCTAAGTGTCAATATAGACAGTCTGCAATAGGACAGTAAATTTCGGAGCACATGAATGCACACTGAATGACTGCAGGCGGAATGTGTAGTCAGCATTGAAATATGCAGCTACACAACATCACATGAAATCAAGTCTAAATTACAAATTTCCTGCTGGCTTGTATGGTAGTCAAAATATGATAGATTTTTTTTATATAAAAAATAATATAGTTACCTAATTCAGTAAGTTTTGAGCAGACCATTACAGTTCCTGAACTCCTGGTAGGGTGACTGAACACCCTCGGCTGAATGATTGTCAAATTAGAACAGCTAGACGAACGGGACCTCTTAAAGGAGGCTTGACTCTTCATTGAATTAAACATGGCGAACCTAATTTGGATACAACCAGGCACATTAATACACTCGGCCTTATAAGAGGCTGCATAGTACCTTGTTGCTAACGCTTTTGACAGGTTATTGCAGCAGTTGAAACATAACGTTAAAGTGACAAAGCACTAAAGTGTGTAGCGACAAAGAAAATATTTCAGTGATGATGAGCGCGAGCATTTTGTTTTTGAGTTTTTGATGTTTTCCTTGTACTTAAGTATGAAGTTCATATTATATAAGGTATGCTCGTCGTTGTCTATAGTACTAGGCAGATATAAAAGAAGTCAATCCTGGTGCCTGACACATTGCTCAACCGTTTATTTTCTGAATATTCATAAAATTGAGAGCAGTAAAAATGCAGTGCAGTGAAACGCAACCAATGTTTTTTTTGACTTCTTATTTGCCTATTGTATCAATATTGCAAGCCTAGAACTTAATTTGGGATGAGATAATGCGTGAGATTGTCACCTGACAATATTTATTCAAGTTGTAAACTAGAACAGAATAGCGTCAAACCAGAATAATAATCTCGATGTTATAACGGGAAACCTACCTTTACCTAAAGAACTTATACAACTTACACATTATTATGTAAGTGTCATACGATACGATATATTCATGACTAAACAGAAAAACATTGTGGGAATATCCTATCTAGTTTACAAGATGAGCAAGCAAATCAAAACTGTTTACGGTAAGACAAGTGGGTATTACAGCTTTCAAGTTGCGATGACAAGGAAGAAGCTCATTTCCACATCCAACTGTAATTGTGCATGCCTCGAGACAAATCGTATAAGTGCATCTATTAATTGCATCTAGTTCAAGTACTATTACTGGTACTTAACTCCCGCTACGCGTACTTAGTAGAGCGTGACGTCATAGGCAACTTGAGAATATAAAGTCGGACAAGAATGTAATGAATGTGCCACTTAGTGTAGAATTTAGTGGTTGAAATAAATACTGGAGATGTTTTTACGGTGTTTAATTGAGTTACGTTATGTCAATTTTCTGTAACACCCGTACATAAATCAAAAATTATACATATAAACCTTCCGTGAAAATTATGTATCCGATGGTGAGAACCGCATTAAAATCCGTTGCGAAGCTTAGGAGGAGTTGGCGGGTATACAGAAAGATAGAAAGACAGAAAGACAGACAGACTTAGATTATGTAAAGATAAAGAACAAGATGTGGACTTACGATCAGCGGTGTTATTCTCCCAAAAACAGCTCTCTGCCGAATAGTCGATCGAATTAGCGATGTCATACGAGCGCGGTCACTCGGCAGGTAAAGCGGGTAAGCAGGACACAACAAAACAAAACATCAAAAACATCGGACGGTCGGACGAACGAACGAAATCGCAGCGGCGAGTTTCAGTAGTCCCGTCAGAGCGAACAAATCACATTTTAGCGCGTGCATTTTCAATCAAGCAGCCTTATACGTTCGATCCATTGGCAGAAACCATGCTGCTTAGTTGAAAATGCACGCGCTTAAATATGTTTTGTTCGCACTGACGGGACTACTTAAACTCGCCGCTTGGACATTCACTCGTCCGTCCGTCCGACCTTCGTTGCTGAGAGAATCACTACCCTGAGAATGCACGCCCTTAAATGTGGTTTTTACGCTCTGACTGAGTAACTTCGACTCGCCAGATAATAATTATGTTAAAGATAATACCGGCCAGATTTTAACAGAATAACATGTTAAAATAAATTCGATTTTTTGAAATTAAGGAATTTTGAATATTCGAAACCTTTAAAAATATTTTTCTTCTGGAGGTTTATCAGCTAATACTTTCTGTTGCCCTTTTTTTTAGTTAATTTAAATCTAGAACCCAAAGCAACTGTCGTCACTAATGTTATTAATAGGAAAGTAACTGTGTCTCTCTGTTTGTCTTTTACCCTGGTACGGCTAAATCGCTGAACCAATTTCGATGAAATTTGGTATAGTGATAGCCAAACCCCGAAACAGGGATAGGGTACTTTTTACCTGCAATAAATGACTTCTACTTAGACGGAGTCACGGGCAATACCTAGTACTCTATAAAACTTATTTACATCTACAGCCAATTAAGTAGATAAGTCCAAAATACTCGTCTACCTAATTAACTTGACAGTGACAATGCATCCAAACTTCACGGAAACTGCCCGATAACAGCGCTTTCTTAATAAGGTGTGAAGCGCTGTACAGCTTCACTAAGCGCTATCTAAAGGCTATCGACTCGGGCTTATCAAGCATCGGTCCTCTTAATTGTTGCTTAGTGCATGTCGGGCCTTAATTAGTGAAAATACCCACGCATTATCTGACCGGCCATCTTTGATTTTGAATGCAATTATTGTTCTCTTGATAAAGAGGCCGTGTTAAGCGCTAAGACGCTAGTAAATAAAAGCGTAATGAGGTAATACAATAAAGAGTTACTTTTTTTATAAAACGTATGGGTTAAAACTTTTATGTAATGTATAAAGGAGCTCTGTTTCTATTCGGTAAAACTGTCAAATAAATAAGTGCTATCATAACATTGACAGTACCATAACAAGTCAAAGGCAAATAGGTTTTAATGGGTAGAATAAGGCCCCTGGCAGCATGAAAGATTTTGCGTATAAGATACCATGAATATATTTCAATGTTTTTTTATGCTTTAAGACAGAACCAGCAATGTTTGGATGTTAAAATACAATTGCAACGTTGCAAAAGAAATACTGACTGTCATGTTTTGAAATGTTATTTTTAATATGAGCCCTAAACACCGGCACCTACGCGTACTTTCGTTTTATTATTTACAACATAAATTATTCATTATGCTTCAAAAGTTTTCATTCTTAAATAAAATCAGAAATGGATGCCGAAAAAGAACAAAACATAAAACGCTGATGAGTCAAAACCACGTGGCACACAAGTAAAATGTATTCATAAGTACGGATTAGCGAACATTCTAACAATACCAGTGGCATCCTAGCACGGTGATGCCTGAACAATAATTAAATTTTAATCCATTCATCTGCATACCGCATGAAACCATCCAAATTATCTAACGCAGTTGATCTTCAGTTGCTCGCTGAGATGTGAAGGCCCTTTTATTCTGCAACTGCTGCGTAGGGAACACCGAAAGGCTTAAATTTTAATTAATTTTTCACTCCACGGACTTCTTTAATAAAAGGAGGTCTAATTGCCAAAATATTTCACAATCCTTTTACGGGGAGACTTTAAGACTTGTTTAATTAGAAGTAAGGAATCTATATAAATAATGTTAGTTTGTAGACGGTTGTAATTTGCTTTATAGCTGTATATAAAAATGTCATTGAACGTTCGTCCAGACAGGAAAAGATCTGCTAATAGAGATTGATGAGCAAATACTTGGAACCAAGGAATTTGACCTTAGGTACATTTAATTAAGTCTTCGATGGAAGTGGTGCTTTGATTAAATATTTTAAATTGGTTCTCTCGTTAGTGTTAGTTTAAATTAGCTATCCCTATTTTTGCAAATATTAAAACCCCGAAAACTTTCGATATTGGTCCACTTTGATTCGATCGATCAGATATTTACCTAATTGGTATCTCGATTGGAAATTTACTGATAATTTATGAGGTTTCAAGGAAAATCAATTATTTAGAGTCAGATGACGAAGATATCGAGATAATTTCGACGAATTCAACTCAGACTGCCAGACTCGCTACATCGCGTCTAATCGGGAAAGGTAAGAGACGAGGAAAAGATAGCTTAAGCTTGTCCAGAACTGACACGTTTAATTGGCTATTTAATTAGACTAATATCATGTATCTTCTCACAGTTTTGGTTTCATTATTTACTCTATTCATTTTGCTTCCGAAATAAGTTTTTCCCGCAAATTAACAGGCTTTCGTTTACGAAAAAGGGAATTGACGTCTATTAAAATCCACTCAAGCTCTGGACTCACTCCTAATAATACTTTAAAAGGAATGTCCCATACATTATCCCTAAACACAGTAAAAATTCTGAAACAGGGTATACAAAAGTCTTCCAATTCATTTGGTTATCTGTTTGGAGGCTGGTTTGGGTACCATATTCAAACGCAATGGAGCCTAATGTCACAAAATGTCGTGGACTCATCCATCCACCAAACATGGTCGGCAATGAATTTGGAAAAAAGCGTGTTTAAATATTATCGGGTTCTGTATAAAGCACGTGAAATGATGGAGATTGATTGAAAACATAACTATTTTTTGCCTGAATACGGGGAAACAAAACACGTGTAGGCTTTTTGGAAAAAATAAATACAGTCAAGATTTTTTGAGGTTTCTTATTAGGTCGGTTAAAAGTCAAACGGCGGCAGATAAATGTCTGGTGATATGCTTAAACACAATAAGGACACGGTCTTCTCTCTACTTAATATTGTAATTTAATTACACTGATGAAGAGACATCTGCCACTATTGTAACGTAATTTTAAGTTACTGAATAAATCATTTATTATTATTACTATTACTGATAACTTTATGACCGCTTTTACTTTCAAGTAAACTCAACATTACGATCACGATAGATATAAAATAAGAAGAGCTACATAAATCTAACCTGTAAATAGGCACAGTGAACAGTTACTAAAGGAACAGCGCAAATAAAGTCGCGGGCAAGGAATACTGTTTACAGTGATTAATTACTTTCTTTTACCTAAGTAACATTTTTTTCGAAATCACTCGAGTCGCGGTGTTTCCCAAGTAACCTTGAAGTTATGTAGGACGCAAATAAAAAGGCATCGCTTGTAAGGATTCATGGAGGAACCCTAAGAAATGTAAATATGCCTCTCACGTTGCTCGACCAAGCGAGAGTTTTCTAGAGGTAGGTATATTCAGTTACCTCTTACAATCTCGTTAGTACGAGCGCCTTTTCCTTTACCAAATATATGGTTTTCAGAGCGAGATCGATATTCAAAAGGTACTTCCTTTCACTGATCCCTTTGTGGAACGGACTTAACGCGTAAGTTGATAATGGAGGCAATTCATTTGTATTCTTTTTAAAACTCTGCTTAGCGTTTTAGGAAAATGGTGTAGATACAAATATATTTCTTAAGGTTTTGATTGGATTTTCTTTGTAATGTGATGTTTTACAAGATTTAACGATGAAATACCAAAAGTACTTAATCAAAGGTGGTGTTTATCATTATTACCCGACTGTGGCGAAGCCGAAAAGGAACGTTATGTGTTTGATTGTGGTAAGTGATACGTCATTATGTTATAATTATACTTATTAGTGGCACGAGTGTCATTGCCCATTGGGTGCATGAAAATCTTTAAAAAACATTTTTCAGTTAGATTTTACGTGTTTTTATGTTTTTCATATTATATCGACGACAGTATCAAAAAATGCAGTTGCTTCAGGTTTTTAAAAAAGCTCACTTTTTAATAAAAAACCGGGCAAGAGCATGTCGGACCATGTTCAGTGTAGGGTTCCGAAGCCGTAACGACAAACACAAAAAACTATCTCAAAAATCAACATGTATAAAACAATTTTCTATTTAAAGTTATTTGGCGCTGTCTTAGATGATTTTTAGTAGGTATAAACCCGTTAATCGCCTGTATCTCAGGAACTAATCATGTCTACTTAGCCGTGATAGTTTTCCTTTAAAATTCGTTATATGCGCTTTCGTTGAAGATTTTTTTCAGATTTTTAGTACTTGTAGTTTTGGCTGTAGGGGGGGGGGACACTTGACTCTAACAAAAAATAGCGCTTTAAAGCTTAATATTTCATAAACGGATCCCTTAATCGAAAAATTGTTTTCATAAACCCGCAATATTTTTGAAAGACCTATCCAACGACACCCCACACTATGGGGTAGGCAAGAAAAAAAAAAGACATCCCCACGTTACGTGTAGGGGAGGTGCATTAAAAAAAAATATTTTTCAAAATTTTATTTTACTACTTTGTTGGCGTGACTAATAGGTATGTACATTCATGCCAAATTACAGCTTTCTAGTACTATGAGTCTCTGAGCTAGACTGGGGACGGACGGACGGACGGACGGACGGACGGACGGACGGACATGGCGAAACTATAAGGGTTCCTAGTTTGACTACGGAACCCTAAAAACATGATTAGGTACCTAGTGATTATTTCCAAAGCAAGTTGTTTCAGACCTTTTACGTTAGTGAAAAGCTTTTCATGATATACTTAGGTACAGAAAACGTGTTCACAAAATTCTTTTTAATTTTTAAGATTATTAAAATAATGGTAAATGTATTTGTACGCATCACACAAACTTCACTTGCTTGGTACTCGTATTATGATAAACTGAAACCTCAATCCTACAAACTCAATCCGGAACTTCGCCATCCCTTCTTTCCGCATACAAAATATTATAGGCGAATGCAAAATCACGTTTCTTTGCCAATTCCGGGATCGCATCCGATAGTTCACTAGTGTTGACAAAAAGGAAAACTTTATATTCAGTTACATGCCTCTCTATATTTTAGCCGATGCCAGTTGTACTTGCCAAATGGTGTAGTTTAATATTGGTCGAGTTGGCGGGCGAGTTGTAGCCACTGTCGTTATTCTGAAGCCTACTTATTAGACACTTTGACTCAATAAATTCAAGACAGTTTTATGGTGTTTACGTTTATTTAATTGCCTTAAGTATATGATTGGGATTGGTTATTTATGTCAAATGCATTTATTGCAATTCGTAAATGATTATGATGTAAGTATATGGGTTTAAAATTGTATTAAATGATAGTATATTTCAAAACCCTTTTTTACGCTTCGTGTGTTGGTCTTAGTGTAGTGATTTTTTGTTAATTGAACTTAGTTTTGATGGTGTATCAAAACTATGGATTTACTTATGTACTTATCGCGCTATTATAATATTGTCTACCTTAAAGGCATCGATTAAAATGCTTATTTAACAAAATTAATTTAAAAAAACTGTAAATCAAGTAATAATCAACGAAATTAGTATCTTTAAAACATGAAAAAAAATATAAGCTGATGCTATAAAAAATACAGAAAGAAGACAACTTCAATCTGATTATTTAATTTATATAAATAGGTACTTACACTACCAAATAATAAAGACAAGATGACATTAAACACCTCAATGCTTGATTGAGTTACATGATCTAGTGTCCTAATACAAAAAACCAATTCGAATAAAGCTTGACTCTTGCTATCAAATAAATGTGATACTCAAATAGTGTTGAATATACTTTTAGCAAGATTAACCAGTGCCTCTTATTTTATGGTTTTCCATTAAATTTTAATATAGCAGACTTAACGTCAGATATTGAAGCAGCTGTGTGCACTAAAACTGCAATTTGGAACGCAGCCTAACGCACGCAATTGTCATTTATAACTTTGTTTGACGTCGCCACAATCTATAAACAATTAAGTTTAATAATGTTTATAATTAGATTAGCGTTCGATGTTATGCTCTAGGTTACTCCGAAGATAATATTTATAATGAAATATAACTAGAACAGTCTAAAGTACATCACAAGTCAAAATTTAACAACATAGTCGTAATAATTAAGTTTTATGTTTAATTATCCGGACTGATTGCGACTCTGAAATATCCGTGGCCACATGTCAATACTCAATTATTTTTTGGCTTCATAATTATGTTCGTCAACGTTACGATAACGATGGCTCTAAGGGTAGTTGACAACACTGTCTAAGGCAATATTGTTGTACACAGTAGAATAGGCCTCTATTCTACTCTCTATAATCTAGAACTGTCAAATGTTTTTTTTTAGCGAACGTGAATATTGGTAAATACTTCGTTAGCAACATTGTCTCTAATCTCTACAACAAAATAATATAGATAATTTCTCCCATAAAGCTATTTGCTACCAGTATTATTACGTAACTAATTAGCCATACAAAATAATATTACATCTCGAAAATATATAACGGTATTTTCAATATTGGTCGTTTGAAGGCAAATTTCTTCCGACGCGAAAGAGTTGCGGTGAACGTGTGAGTAATATTCACCATTTACTCAGTAGCGCCGTCTTCGAATGGCTTTTTCTTGTTATCTAAATTATCTATTATCTTCTTTAGCTTCATACCGAGAAAGTATTGAATGCTTTTATACGCCGTATATTTACATAGCTAAGGGAATGTGTTTGTTGAAATTTATTACGTTGAGTTGAGACGATTCAGTTAAGTATTTTTGTATAGCATGTTCTTCTAAGTTTCGTGACAACCTTTAGGTAGATACTTACTTGTTTTGCTTTTTCAACAACACTTTGGTGTCATAAATATTTACCTATGAACAGTTTTTGATCTATACAATTTTTTAGTCTCTTTAAAAAGTGGAAATCATCATTGTGTTTCAATTTACACTAAAGCTGCTACACCATAACTCTCTCCATTCTACAAGGAAATATTTCTAAATTTAAAGTGAAAAAAGAAGAAAAAACATTCAAACAATAAATTTGAATATCAATATTCGGTAGCCGATGTAGGTGTTAAACGGATGGGAGCCAATCTTATCTATGGAACGTCAAGTAACCCAACTGAAGTGTCCAGGCCAGCCGTGATAGACCTCTCACACCTCTTAGCTATAGCTTCGGCTCGTTTGACTTTTGTTGGTAGAGCGGGAGTTCATTTTAGAGTGGTGGCATCACTCACGTGAGCTTGGATGTGGGAGGTAGGTGCATTAGGACCGAATCAAGATCGTTGCTGCAACGGAAGCCAGGTGATGCATTGCTCCTATCAATCGCTAGATCCGAGATAAGATCTCGCTTTCTAGCTCAAACTGCTTTCAACGTACTTTTAGTTGTTTGCGCTTAAGTGATTCGTCTTATACCGCCTTGCCCGTTTATATTTTTAGAAAAGAAATCACATTGGGGATTGCTATTTTCTAACAAAAGTTAGGTTCAAATGTCGTTAACGAATAGATGTCTGCAATTTATATAAATTGACTTGAGTCTTTGCTGACTGCTCAAAAAACTTGGCATTATTTTAATGGAGCGATAACTTGTACAAATGTCTATCATTATAATTCTGTAGATACTTTACATTGTTCTAACAATGTTAAATGAAATGAATTTTTCTTTCGTATTTTCAACGATGGTATGCTTGATAAAATTATAATAAATAATAACCAATCGTTTAGATCATAAGCGGGAACATGGCGTCTCCGCACGAATTCCAATTAACCAAATGGGTGTCAATACACGTTTGAACTAATTGTTATTCCGCGCACATGAAACTTGTAGCTATTGATGGGCCAATCATGGGAATGATTAAGTTTATTTACCTGTCCGCCAACGCAATACTTCATTAACTACGAGTACGTATCGTTTAACGTCCAAGTGTGTACAAGCATGACGTGATGTGGGTGTCCATCTTTCATCAAGAACAAGTCGGTTCATCACGATAGAAAGAACACTATGTTTGTAATTGAAAAGTTTTTGGTTCAGATTCGATGGCGTTTTGATGAATTATCGATTACGACATTTAATTTTCGATCTTGTTGGCGAGTTAATAAATGATCCAAAATATTGACAGATGAAGAACATAATTATCAACAAAAATCTCGTTCCACTTTATACGGATTTATAATCCTGTGTCTGGATGGTACTTAACTTGTTCCATATTCTGAAATGAAAAAGCACCTTGTATCTGCGAAGATGTAGAACTGCACCTCGGCGCAGAAGCTAGGACAAGAGCGGTTAATCTGTATAGGTACTCTAAATATGCAGACGTTTTACATTCACATTTATAGCCCATATTTTGCAATCATTAGTTCAGTTCATTATTCACTGGCTTTATTAGTCTCTAAAACTTAAATGTCAGACCCAAATAATTATTATTTTAGCTAGATTAGTTGCCAAATAAACATAAACATTGAAATTATTGTTCCACTGTCGGAGATTGTGAGTGGATGCCATAAAGTTAATAATAAGGTTTCGAGAGATCGTAAACGTAACATTTGGTGTATGAATTATTTCATATTTTACGACCAGCCAATCATAAAGATTACCTCACAACATAACTTGTCTTAAAGTTTAGAATAACAAGTGTTTAATATAAACAGATACAAATTCTTAATAAATTTGCTTATTCGCTAACCCAGTTAAAATGTTACAAAGTTTAAGTTGGGATAGATAAATCAACATCGTATTCAACGCAAAGAACAAAACGCTCGAAACTCAATCAGAAAGTACTTTATAATTGACTTAGCCCCACGTTTGACCTTTGAATAGGCGCTGGTATCTTTAAGGAAAGCCGCTAAATCTTCGGTTTTAAACTTGGTCCCGGGAGAACATAAATTCCGAAACCTAAAACGAATCGAGGTGCGTTAGAATTTACAAAGAAGGTTTAACTCAGTATTGTGATCGCAAGCACGTGAGATAAGGAAATATTGTCTCCTTACAAAGGCCGTACGCAACGTCTTCTTTTCTTATAAGCTATATCCGCACTCATTATCTTTTAACACGCCGCAAAACTTATGTTCCTCCTACGTTATTCGCTATCTCGCCTCTTAAACAGCACTTTCCCGGCTTTTGCTGCGTCCCGGGCTCTCGGATCAGATAGGAAGCCTCGCACGAACCAACAGTCTATACACTTATTTATTTACCGCGCTAAGACGATTATTTACGATGTAAAGCGCGTTGTAATAGCTTACAGTATCTTGTTTTTCTGTACGAGATACAGCTTCTGCCACATGCTTCATTTGAGACCAGCGGGCCAAATTGACGGCCTTAAACGCCTACGAGTCGATGCTTCTTTTTAGCTGGCAAAGGTATTCGCAACGCGACCCAGATTAGCATAGAAAAGTAATTTACGCAAATTGCCTAAACGATTTTAGTGAGAAACGCGACGCAATTCGTTTAGAGAAGCTAGTTCTGTGGAATTGGTAAAATCGCTTTATTTGTCCGAGTAAGACGAAATGTAACAATAATAATCACTTCAAACATTTGCAGAACAAATGCTTCCCACCGTCAAAACTTTTTCTGAGATAAAAAAAAATGTAATAGAAATAAATCAAAATACATTTTGGACTGAAAACCTTTGTTGTTTAATTTTTATTACCCGGTGGAAGCGTGAAATCTGTAATAATTCTTCGAAATTACTTTATATACTTAACGATAACGTTGGGGAGGGCCATCATTGAAGACCTTGTTTAACTGTTGGCCGATAACATTTTTTTGCGAAAAACATAAAACGTACATAAAGATAAGTCTCGGTGCGCGCTGGCGAAATTTTCCCGCAATATTAGCTCGCAAACAGTTTTCGGATAATGTTCCCCCATCAAGGGTTTACAAAAATGAGCTCTTCGGTGCGGTTTGGTTTTCAATCGGTTTTTTACAGCCCCTCATTGACGTTTTATTACAAAAATATTAATTAAGTAATTCTGTATTTTTTGCTTGTTATCAGTAGAATAATTGTCTTCTGTTAAAAATTCAGTGTTATACCTTCTTATTACTTACCTAGGATAAACCGTAGAAAGATTGAGCATCAAGCAAGCCGGAAAGTTCCTCAGTGTAAGTAGGTACCGTTAGACATAGTAAATTGTAACCGAAACGATTGTCAAAATAAACTGCTTTATCGAGGGGTCACATTGAATGATCTGACGATTTACATGCTGAGTCAAATATATATTTTCGTGTCATACCGTGCTCTATAAATAATGTTACGACCTGCACTAGATCAGAGAGCCTATAGTTTCAACTATCAATATAATCCCGTTAAGGCTTAAAGACGTCTCTCGTCGCACGGTAAGCTCATAAAACTCCCTTGTTATGCCATCTAATGGGCAGCCGACGCAGGAATAAAAACTATTTATAACACGATATCGGCACTGTAGGTACACATTGAAAGCAATAAATAATAATATAGCAGGCCCAAACTTTTGTTTATGACGGGCGATCCCTTGCCGGAACGGAAAGTAAAAGTATGAAAATAGGAGCCGGCTCCTTTGGAACCAATTTACTCTTCAAGGGCAGTAAAAACTGACTCCAACTTGCCCTTTTAACATTTATTATTAAGCTTATTTTGTTTGAAACAAGATGTATTTTACTTCGAGGTCTTTGTTTCAAATCGAAGGGGTTACTGATATTTTAAGGAACTTTTACATTGTCAAATAATTAATCGTGGTTTTGTATCCATCACAATTAATTTATTTTAAATCAGTAATTATTAAATCTATATAAATAAAAATGAATCACTAAATGTGTTGCTAAGCGCAAAACTCGAGAATGGCTGAACCGATTTGGCTGATTTCTTTTTTGTTGCGTTCGTTATTGTCCGGATAAGGTTAATATGTAAGAAAAAAAAAGAAATATCCAACGGCAAGGTCGGAAATTTGCAGCGGGACGAAGCCGCTGGCGGGCAGCTAGTTTAATATAAAATAATTTTAGACGCCTCTATTGTAGGATCTGTATTTGCCCTCAGAACGTCCTGGCATTCTAAATAAGTCATGACCTAAATCGAAAGACGTAACGAAACTCACAAAGAACTCGATACTATGAATAGAATCGACAATCGTAAAAACAAAGTTGGTTTCACTGAATTCTCCGTTTCGTTTTACGCATCCGTTGTTGTATGCAAATTCGCTTCAATTTCGGCTTTCGTTTACTATCAACATCGTCATAAATAACTTGAAAGAGTTGAACAGAGGGTCCTCCGAAAACCGGCGCGGTGAAGTCCATTGTGACAAAAGAAAGTAAAACGCCACCTTTGTTTCCTTATATTGTTAACGTTGTTGTAAAATTAGGACTCACTTTTATAAATTCTATAGCGATGACTCTAGTTGTGTAATTTGAGTTATGCTTTCGTTTTCAAATATTGGTTTGGAGAAACCCAAAATTCTTAAAGTTATTACTTATTTTTGAGAACGTAAAGTCACCAGTAATCAGCCAGAGACCTGAAGTCAGCCCCTGCCTATACTTTGTACGAGTCGGAAGAGTACGAAATATATTTTTCACACTCTTTGCACTCATATAAGGTTGACTACTAGTATCTGGGTGACCACTGATGACCCCTATTCAAGTTGTTGATCTCAAAGACAGAAGTTTGAAGTTCTTGAGTTAAGGTTAATATAGTTTAGTGTAGTGATTTCCTTTAGTTTATTGTTCATTGAGTAAAGTTTACCGCTAACCTTATTAGATTTGAAATCTGTTTATCAATATCCATAGGTAATTTATTCGTTTTTTAAAGGTTTTACTTCTAAAACGTGTTCCTTACACCGCTAAATATTTTTATGAAGTTAGCACTACTATTTCTGATCACAATAGACGCTGTACCGGCATACAAAATTATTTAAGTAAGTTTTTAGTTAAAATTGAATTAGTTTATTTTATTTTTCAAGGTTTTGTATAATATAGCCTGCAAAACTGGCCACATGAGGGCTCTTTTTTTTCATGTCGGTAATATGGAGTGAGTCTACTAGCGTTTCGGACAAGATCATCATTGCGGAAAAGAATCGCTGGAAGGAACTCCAACAGAAGGAAAGGATAAATAATAATATTATTATTAAAGTAAGGAAGAGGACTAAGTAAAAAATGATAAAAACGTATATTTTTTTAATTTCGCCGATTTTATCAACGACCGCACTAAACGCCATTTTCAATAAAATCAATAGATCCAAAATTTCTCACCCCTTTACGAAAGTACGAATCTTCTTTTCAACATTCAAAAGCCATAAATAATCGATAGCTTTTGTTACTGATTCATTTTAAAAAATTTAACGTCAATCTTTCAAATCTCAATGCCATAATATGTGCGTTAGCAGTTTTGATTACGGGACACATTACTCACCGAGTGGTGGAGGAAACAATTCTCGGCTCCCTTCATCTCCCCCTTTAAGTAAATGCGCGCGTATTCCTGATCTTTACTTATACGGGTGATAATCCGAAGGATCACTTCAGGACTTAAAAGTACTGGACAACATGTGCCTTTTGGATAGCAAATAACAAACATCTTTGCGGAATCTTAGTAATATTTGATTGGTTTAAGAAACAGATAACCAAGACAATGTTGCTAATGAGTATAATAATACTCTTTTTGTTTTTCCTCAAGGCCGCAGGAGGTTTTAATTTTACAGAAAATAAATATTGATTCTGCACAATATGCAAAAAGTTTCTTTCCATTGTACAAAGTAACATTCTATAAAAATCATAGTTAACAGATAAATTAAATAACGTTGATCAAACTACAGTTTTGTTAATTGCCAAATCACATCTAGGAATGTTTGGTGTTGGTTAATTCTATATAATTGGTCAAAGCCTTTACTGTGTAGGACGTCTGCTGCGTTACGTTAGACTCGGCGAAGCAACGGGCCGATAATAAAGGCTAGAATAGCCAGGTCCGGTTATTTGTACAAATAAAAAAACAATCATTATTTTAGTGTTTCAAAACAGAAGAGAGATTTCATACACTGGATTGACGGGGGCAAGATGTACTAGTGCTAGTGATTCATTAAATATCGACTAAGTTTATTGATATTTTTTTTCGTGATTATTATGGATCTCACATTTCTTGCAATAGTAAGTCGTAGCGTTATCTTCTATATCTGAATCATCAACTTTCCATGAAGATAAAGGATCTTTTTTCTTTCGAGGGATTATTAACCGAATTAAAAAACAAAAAGTTTCTCTATTTGTCGGAATGCTAAAGAATATTGTTGCACTAAATAAATTTGTTCTTAAATGTAATTTCAATTGTTGTCAAAAGTGACTCGAGTCCAGAGTCAATATCAGACAGCGGTTGATTATAGTTGCGATAAGTATAAATAAAAGAGGTTTGCACATAATTACAAGGTATTCAAACTTGGCCATTACTATTATAATACTTATGATAAAAAATTGCTTTTATCGATGTCGATAAACTTAGTCGACCTACATTTTTGCCCCCGTCAATCTGGTGTATGGAGAATATGGAGATTATGTAAAGCATCACTCTTAAATAAGTAGGCTATTTTACATGTCCGATTTTTTTAAAAGGCTTATAGGAATAAATAACAAAACAATAGATAGTGGTTGATAACAAAATTAAACTTTTACCACTAATTATATCCCAGCTGTCACGCAAATATGAAATGTTTATAGTTTTTAAATGATTTATTTATCCAAAATTATACTCTCACCGACGAATCAATTAACCTAAGAACCACTTAAAAAAATACGTTTTATGTATCCGTCCTTTGTAAATATTTTGTAACTTAGTATTTGTTTGTGTGGCGATCTGAATCTAACTAGGCCCGCTTAATTACCATGCGTTACTGGAGAAATAAAAAGTCCGAGTAAAATAGTCGCCGGCCTTTTTGTGAGCGTTGAAACAAAAGTTTTTTTTTAATTGGCCTCTAGAAACTTCGACGAATTAAAAAGTGATAGAGGCGGTTTGTTGAACCTTTTTTGAATGATTCGGTGTTCTAGACGACTTTGGAAGTAGAGGTCACAGACGGCACTTATATGAGTTTTGTGATTCCAGTTTATCCAGATTAATTTTAAAGTCAATCGAAATAAAATTCAAAAGAAACTTTTAACGTTAATAATTCAAGCAAAAATAAATCATATAGGTTAATAAAAATATATCAAGAAATTAATTTGTCATTAACACATTCTTTGTACGGGATGATTAGAAACCAAATTTGTATTTAACAAATGAACTGTCAAATAAATCATGTATCGTAACAGGCTCTAATTTTATGCATTGATTTATTTAAACGACTCTAAATAAATGTTCTTGAGCATCGACACCATAATTTTAACTATTGTTTAAATTGCCCGCTGAAATATAGCCTCCTCTCAAATAGGCTATTTATTTGTAACTGTAGGCGTTTTTGAGAAATCATCATAAGTATTCTGGGTATTTTTAGTTGAAAAGTATTGAGTAAAATACTCACTGGTTTTAACCCTAGTATTATAAGTAGGTTCAGTTGTTTTGTACAAAGCGTGTTCTTTAAGTGACTAGCTAAGATTGTTTGTGGCTGGATTCCAAGTTTAGATACATTTAGGAAAGTTGTAAATGCATTTGATTGTCTACTTTCCCGTTAAAACGTACCCATCATGCTTCATGTTACAAGCTGTAAATAAATAAATGACTCCAAGAGATCTTTGAGTATTGCATAATCTAGTCTAGTGTAACATGAAAGTAGAAATAAATACTTGCCGTTAGTTTGAAGTGAATATCACAAGTATTTTTTCAAATGCTCTAGGCACAGAAATACTTTTACATACTTGGTATAAATACCAAGTCGCGTTACGATAGCACAACTATAATATCGAAAGACGTAGAGACATTCATCGTCTACATGATAATTAAATTTGACCTCAGGCGTTTGAAGAAAGACTAGCTCTTTGTATTTATGATAGCATCGAACCTTACTTGACATGTCAAATGACCAGGTGCCGAAACTGACTGTAAATTTTGTTAACACTGCATAAAAGCGGAAGGCATTACATACGATAATTTATTACTTCCTCTTGCTTAAAAAATCAATTGTATTTATATATATTTTTATTCAGTCTATAATACACCGTCTTTGTCACTTTAACGTCATGTTTGAACTACTGCACTAATCTGTCAAAGGCGTTGAACCGACAAGGTACCTAAGGGTACACCTACTTATAGGCCGATGGTTGTACACTTCAGAGTATATCTATTTGGGTGGTTGGTTTATTATGATGGTGACGACACAACCTTTACGAATTTTTTGTCGAATTTAACTTGATAAAATAGTTTACTTAAAATTTAGGAATTCTGTTATTTAAAATCAGTAACATGGTCCAAATTTTAACCATAAAATTGATTAATAATGTTGTATATGAGTTGCTGCTTATAAATGTAATTGTGTTGTTTATGAGTAGCACCATTAAATTACGTGGTATAGTAAAATCTTGGAATAAAGTCTTCTTTGAAAATAATACTAGCAATTTATTAAGTAGGTAAGTAAGATGTCCAGTAAACAGAGATACCGCAGAATCTTCTTATTTTAAAATTCATAACATTTCATTTCAAGATTTCAAACAAGAGATACATTTCTTTTACATTCACTAAGTCGTCGTTCGCCTTGTGGGAGGGCCTTGTATGAAGTTGCCACTTGAGAACTCTTTAGCCCTATTGGCATTTTATTTTACTAGTAAAAGCATTTTTCTTTTACCCTTTGTTTAGACTTTAGGCTTTTATACAGGGTGATGTTTTGTGAAAAAATTTCCATTATGAAATTATTAATAACTATCTACGAAAGAACACCAAATCGGTTTTAAATAGTACAGCAAAAGACCACACCTGTAGTTTTCATATGAAAAAAAAACCCATTAACGTTAATAAACGATTTTTACTGCGTTTTGATGAGCGCTGCCGACTATTATTGGTGTTAACTGACACATAAATATGTTTACGGTTTCTGAACTGAGAAAGAACGGTAGGACTTTTTAATATTTCAGTGATATGTTGCCGGAAACAGTGCTATTAGTAGGGAGCCGTAAATTATACAAATTAGTAGCGTATGACAAACTAAAATTAATGGACACTTGTCAGCTCGAGGCATTTTTTAATTCCACACTTTGGTTGCGCTAATGATCAAGCAGATGTCAGCACCATACTGAAAATGAGCGACGTGTTTTTTCTTTGAATTCTCTCGACGGGTTTGGGGTCGTTCAACTGTTGGCGATGGACGATCGTATTGATTTCAAGTCATTAATTATCTTTTCTTAAATCTTGTGTTCTTGATAGAGGATAAAATGTGTTACTGGTTGAAATCGTACATTTCTAACCTTCCATTTTGAGTAAATAGTTTTGTTAGGAGAAAATGTACTAATTCTTCAGTTAACTATTACTCAACAAACGAACACTACTGATATGACTCCATAATATGCTTTTAGTAGGAAGTAAGTGGCTCACCGCACATTGACGTAACCTTTAACATCGAACACGCAGCATATTAAGGCTTTAATAAACTGGTAAATTCTGAAATAGATTCCATTAAAGTGTATCCGCACAATACACGAAGGGCTAACTTTGATTATTATTTCATAAGCCCCGCTTAAGCAGAGCTCGTTGTAAATTATAGTGGTGTAATCAATATTCTATAAGATCCTTTGTTACACATGTTACATGCATTGTGATTTGGAAATAAATAATTTATTCAGTTCTAACTAATGTTACTTGTATTTGTCCAACCCCATGCATTGTCCTTACTCATTTACTTCAGGGTTAGCTGGAAGAGATTTAGGGATAAGTTCACCTTTGTACATTACTTTAATAACAATGTTGTAATATTTATATTTTTGTGCAATAATGAGTTTACATACATACTCGTACTAATGTTTTTGAGTTTTTTTGGGGGTTCATTGTTCTTTTGCAATATTTGACCAAATTGTTGTGTTATTTATTTAGTTAGGATTAAATTTTGTGTCATATTCAACTCGGTAAAACCATTTAGATTTTAAAGTGTTATAGTGTTGTACTTAACTTGGCCTCCATTACTATCAATCAAATAAGAGCTATTACGTTGATAATATGGCACACGTCAAAAGAAATAAGGATTAACCGTGTAAAATCTCAACCCTGGATTTGTTCTAAGCAAAAAAAATGTGGAAAACTGAATTATAATATAACGAATAAGAGTCGGAATGAATTTTTTACAACATTGATAGTCAAATCTCATTACAATTAGGGTTTTAAAGATTCCCACAAACCCATTAACTGTTAAATCACCACGCAATCACTTCCCGACAAGAAAATCAGAGTCCGATTTGCGCGAGTTAACAAAACGCCAGCGTTCCCTAAGGAGGAACAGCTATAAGTCATCCAACTACCGCCGTCAAGCCGCCGAGAAAGCTATATATCAAGTTTGATAGTCAATTATTGGCACTCGGTACTGGAAACCGCTGTCTTTGGGTTATCTAAACCGTAGCTGCCTTGGGGACGGCCCCCGGTAATACGCTGGGTTTATTCATACGAACTTAAGCCCGAACAAAGGGCAAAACGCGTGCTGGCTGTTCGAATCTGGTTTTATTAAAAACAAACTGAATTGTTTGAAAATAATACATGATGTATATGTTTTCCCAACGTTTTCACAGAGAAAGATGCAAATGTAATTTGTTTATTTTCAATCATAATTGTTTTTAGCGACAGTTGAAAACACAAAATGTAAAGTATGAAACTGATCATTTTATAATGCTGTAGCGAGTCTATAAAATCAATTCCCTTTCATTTTTATTTCATCTGAAATAATAATAACGTTCTGAATTATGAACTATAACTAAATCGGGTTACTCTAAGAAATAAACTAAGCACAATAAAGCAAGGATATTTATTAAGTTAGGATATAAAAGTGACATCCGACTCTAATGTTGGGAACTTGGAATGAACCCACCGTAATGACGGTCGCTCCGCAGAGCTATTTACTGCGCTCCGAAAATTCTCATGGTCGACACTTTGTTCACATTCCCGACTCCAGATTGAATTAACGACACTAAAAAGCACAAGAAGTCACGAAATCCTTACTGAAATTAACGATAATCTCCTGTAACGCGCCCCGAGCAACATTCCTTTAACCTTTTCGAATTTAGAACACCCGAATATCTTGCATTTGACAACGAATACAGGCCGAAAAAATGTTGTACGATCGCTTGTTAATGCGTAAATAGATTTGTGCTACCTAAAATAGAATTTCGAACAAACTAAACGGTCCAATGTTTTCTATTGGACTACCAAACATTATTTGGAGTGCACCGATGCATGTGATTAAGGGATGGGATATTATCTCACTGCTTTTGTCCCCGGCTGTCCTTGTTTCGCGGTCTGCGGTCGACATATCAATATGAAATATCACGTGGCTCTTATTTCTAGGCACTTAAGAAACACATTTGGCTGATGGAATGCGTTTAAACAAATTGTATTAAGTTACGCAAACTCAATACGGTTGCCTAGACGAAAGCTGATCTCTTGCAGTGACATCTTCAAAGTACGTAAAGGATTATCGAATGACAATATACGTTTTTCTATACGAACGTGGATATTTTAGACTAGCGAGCTATTAAATTGCGTGTACGTCTTTTGTCAAGCCACATGGCGCTTTTCAGCAGATGTCTCTTTGTTGAGCTTCCATGTTTAAATAAGCTAGTCTTAGTAAGCTATTTGGAATTCAACGATATTTAAAGTAGATTTAGGAGCAATCCAATTATCATTCAGTTCCGGGCTCGATTCTCGTTATGGGTAAGTATTGGTTTGATGAGTGCGAGTACTTGCTTCTGAGGGTTCGATGTTTTCTAAGTATTTATTTCTCTATTTAAGTATTTAAGTCCGACCGCAACGACCGTGAGTCGTTGTCTAGTAGATACTCATAGTAAAAGCATAGAGCTTGGTTTGGGATTAGATCAGGTTGTGTGAGATTGTCCCGTCATTTAATTAGTCTAATTTTCCTAACTAATACCTAAATACTTTATAGCGATATTTTTAATTTGAGCGAATGGAATCATGAGTAAGGAATAGTAAGTCAACGAAAATCCAGAACAATCTTAAAACTTAAAAACCTTTTACTTGGAAAGGCCATATTCTTAAATTTGACATCGTCTGCAAAATTCCCTATTAATGAAATTTCGTTCGTCTGTCTACATTCTCAATCTTATTTAATGTAGACTAGTAACCGACTAGTCTGTAACAATTTTATTTTCGACTCTGTCTACTTTTACTACGATATAAGAGTACCTATATGTGCGCTCACTTACTTATAACTTTGAAAACAAATGTTCCTAATCCCATACGACACAGAGTACGACTTCCCCATAACCTATTAAAACAAAATCGCTCAACCCTTAATAACTAAATTTAAAACTTGAACTCACTACCCGCGGTTCTCTAATAACTATCAAAACGTACAAGCGCGTAACTAAAATTTTCCGCACAATGTTATCTACATCCCTCTTCAGTAGAGTCCCAAAATTAATTACCAACTAATTCCATTATACCCTTGTGTTAACATTATGCGAATATGTTTTATGAGGGAAAATAGGTTAAGTATTTTTGCTATCTATTATATAACTAGATTAGTTTGATATGGTAACGACACCTCCTGGAACCCAGTAACGATCGTTTTTTTTTTATGTATATTTGTACTTAAATATTGTTGTGTTAGTTGCTGAAGTTTGTCAAACATATAATTTTTTTTGGAATTAGTTATTCCAGCATTATAAAAAAATAAGCTAAAGTGGTAAAGCCAAAAAATATTTAAGCTAAAATACATAACTACAAAATAAAAACCAAACACTACAGCTACATCAATAGTAAATAAGATATAACCCAAGATGACTAAAATAATAAAATTGAAGTGATCATTTTTCCAATTTCGCTAAACCTCTAGATTAGTGGAAGCCTCAAAACCTGAAGTTTGTCACGCAGTGTAGATAGGCGTACGCTTTGTTTAAAATTTTAAGGTTTTTCCAAACGTCTATGTCAAATTATTATCTATGAACTCTGAATTCATAGATAAATAAGAGGGTGATTGGTCTGGTGTTGTTTAAAAACAAACTAACTTTCATAACGATGCTGCTTTGATTGTCGACAAATCGTCGGCTGTAGGTTCAATTAAGGTAAGGGACAAAACACGCAAAATGAGTTGAGTATACAGTTTTGTTCAGTTTTTTTTTCTCTTTCGAATGGTGTATATGAAAAAATTCTAGCTTTAAAAAAATGTTCCTTACCCCAATGACTTTTTAGGGTCTTTCGTCAAATTAGCAGCACAAAAATAGTGTATCTAAACAAATATTTAAAATATCAACTCGAAATTGGTGTAATTGCCAGCACCTACCAAAATTAAATAAGGTAAGGGTCTACATAAACCACTAATTTACCCTTACATGGTTTATTTTCAAAGAAAACTTGATAAAACTGGACTTACATTGATGCCTTTGCGACGTTAAAAACTAAATAACACCTATACATCAAATGGATTTTCATGAATAATGAATTAGTTGCTCCTTACCCCAATTTGCATTGTCATACTTTTAAACGGATGCCGACGTTACACCAATTTTATTTGAATCACATTAGCTTTGCTGTCCGTTACACCAATTTGCTGCTAAGAAAGTATAAATATTATCCTTGTTACCTTTATTTACAAACACATTCACAACGCAAGAAGAGCACGTGCTTGCACTAATGCTGTCCTTTTCTATTCCGCAACGGCTTCATGTGTGCGAAAGAGAGAATGATATTAGTGCCTAATCTATCTATGCACGGGCATCAAACAAGTCTCTAGTCAGTGCGCTTTCACTTGCCGGTTAGTCGGGATTGATTTATAATTTTTAGGGAAATTATGTGATAAAAATGGAAAAACAAAAGCATTTAAACCGTTTGCTTCGACGCTGACAGGAATTACTACAATTGGTGAATAAAATAACACAGTTTTTAAATATTATTATTGATCTTAGTTTTAGTAAATATTGATCTCAATGATTATAATTATTTATAGGATGATGTTTATTTTTGATACTAATGATAGTAAAGATTATTTAGCAGTAAGCCTTTCGGCTGAAGGTAAAAGTTACCATTTAATTTAGTATTAAGGTTCAAAAATAAGTATTTACTGTTGAAACAATAATTTCTACCTAATATAATAATTATAATAAACAATGTCATAAGTGTATTTTTACGAAATTCAGTTTAATAAGATTACACTTGTTTGTTTTAGTAGGTAGTTATAGAAGTCATCGGGAAACGATAAAAACTGCTTACTATAGGTACGTACCTAAAACTTATTACCATTTATTTTTGATTAAAATAATCTAATTAAGAACAATTGTTTTATTCCCTTTCCTAAAAATGTTCTTTTATATAAGGAAATTTTTGTATGTAAGGGACGCGCAAAATGTGCACGCACACTTGCAATTAATTTATCATCCTTTAAACGAATTTCAATAACGATTTCAAGATTCAAAATACCTTTACGTTAAACACTAATTCTTCGTTTTTGCTCAAAAATTCCTTTACACTATTACGTCTTCAGTACATTTTTCTCCAAAAAGCCCCTTACACTAATTTTTTTCATTAATCCGTGGTATCTAAAGGAGAGGTCAATTTCACGTAAGAGACGAGACTACAGAAAACTTCGATGTAAAGGACAGTACTAACGGAATAGGTTGGTGTAAGGGACATCTATTTTCTAAAATAACTGTATTATTTAAACTAACGTTAGATAAAAAGATAGAGCTTTGAAATATAAGATTATAAGTGAAATCAGATCCAAAAAAGGTTTGTTACAAAAAAAGTTATGAATTATTTAGTCCGAAAAAAAACTTTGTCGGGCTCTCCTGAAAAGTCGTATTTTGTCCCTTACCTTAATTGAACCTACAGCCGACGAAATAGAGATCTCGAGTAAGGCCAAATTTGTTTTTCATTTCTAAATATTAAAGATATCTCGACCCGGTGTGCCTATATAGAAAGGTAATGTTTTTTTTAGAAAAAACGACAGTGACACCCTAATGGAATTTTGTAAATTAAGCGCATTTTTTAAGTCTACGAACTCGATTTTTCTTAGTTTATAATAGGGTACACCGTTCGATTGCGTATTCTTCCTGCCAATACCATATTTTTATCGTGACAATATATTGATTTAATCTAGTTTAGGTGGATTCTTTGGGATACACTTAAGTTCTGTATTTAAGCTTCTGTTTAATTTACCTCTAATCTGAGCCTCCGTTAACTAAACTTAAACATCATGTTTGAACTGCTGCACTTACCCATCAAAGGCGTTAAAGCGACAAGGTACAAAAGTATGCAGCGTCTTATAAGGCCGACTGTAATAGTATGGCAACCCCTAGAGTCCAACTCGTACCTCACGATCGTTATACAAGTATAACTCTATTATGTAACGGAGTCCCCAGTTGTAAATATAGATTTCTCGCAATAAAACTTTGTATTCAGAACAATTGAATAATTGCGCAAGTTTTACAACAACAATTTGCAAAACATTGTCGCTACATTGGCAACTTATGTTCCGAGCTTGTAGCAACTTCCAGCAATTTTCAGTTGTAAAGACTAACTAACAAACAGGGTGTATCCGATAAAATCGAGACCGGGATTCGTGGAAAATAAGTTTTCCCATTATTTTGGGGCTGACCCGTCTCCGGCTGATAAGGGTGGGGAAGGGAAAGGGAAACCAATGTTGATTTCGTTTTGATTTGTCCGCGTTCAGATAATTGCAGTTTCATGAGCCGGTCGAGCTCGGAGCGCCCGGATGGATGTGGGGCGACAAAAAGTGTTAATATGACACGCTTGTCACGACGGCGGCTGTGGCATCAAAGGGCGTAATTTCGAAAAGTTTCAGTGTTTCGTTTAATTTTGTAGCGTTATTTTGAGGATATTTTACTTACTAGGTATATTAATATGAAATAGACAGAATAATTACTTTTAGAGATTCATGTTCAACAGTCAAATTAAGCTTTTGTTTGTTTTCTTTTTGTTATTAAATCTTTGCATTTTATCAGTTAGTTTGCCATCGCTAATACTTGTGTTTTTTTAGAATAAGGAATATATAAAGAACATAATTGTATCATTGCAATAAATCATTTTGGTATACCTTTTATTACTTACTTAATCATAATAATGTTTACACCTTTGATGAGTAGCAATTATCCCACTAAAAAAAAATGTTTTAACTCATACCTAATCGAGTAACATTCAGACAAATTCAAAGACTCATTGTCATCAACATGATCAAAGACTACTTCCACAAATAAAAAAAATACTAACCATGTAAAACATAAAACGACGCCCGCAGAGTTCCTAACTTACTATGAAACTCCACCACTGCTGGAACCCGACTGTAATTTCAATTTATCAGCACACCGCCGAAACTTGCCCTGCCTGTGGCATTGCACTAAGAACCTACATTCGAAAACGTAGATTCTAGGTGACATAAAAGAACTACTGGGGCACACTTCCGCTTCTTCTTAGCCCATTTTGGGACGATGCATTTAGCCTGGTTGGTTGTGACCCTACGCCTACTAAGCCAGCGGTCCTGGGTTGGATTCTCGGTATGGGTAAAAGTTTGTATGAAGTAGTCCCTAAACTATGTTTTTCTTTATACAAGTAACCGCCTGTTTCACAATCAACAAATAAAGCATATTTGACAGATAAATTTCGCCCGTTTTTCTTTCTTACACTTGAAAATGGACAAGGAGAGAGCCAACTTTAAATGTTAGATAAATTTACTTGTCGATTGTGAAACAGGCCCTAAGTATGTCAATCGTTGTCCATAGTACGAGGACCATGGCCAGTCGTGTGACATTGTCCTATATAAATTAATTTACTTTTTTATTTTCTTCTATATCGCAACTATAAATAACTTATTAATTTGTCCTTAAAAATATATTAATTATTATCATTATCTTTGTCATATTGTTCATGTTATCTCACTGATAAGTGAAGAGCTATCATAACTTCATCAATATAATTACAAATAAAAGGAAGATGGGCTAATACAAATTTGAATAGAGCGCTTATTATAACTTATTCATCACCAACGATGCATATGTGTGTCATAAAAGTATACAAATGATGAACGTTGGTGTTGAATCTGTAAGTTGGTAGATTTTTGACCAAGAGCTCAATATGAACCTGTTTTGCGGAAATAGCTAAACACTCGATGTAATAATTAATCCTTTGTAATTAATTATTATATGATCTAAGTTGAAAGGATTATGTCCTGCTTTTCTATTCTACTTTGTCTAAATCAATTCTCTATCGTATTGATAATTTTATGTTAGCAAGCTGTTATTCACTGGATAGTGAAGTTCGCCGTTAACGTTAAAAAGACTAACGTATTACCTACTCTTAAAGAACATAATTTAAAACAGATTCACTGCTATGTAATTTTGCCTGTATAACTAAAGGGGCTAATTTAAAGTTTTATACCATACATATTATATACATGATGTATATTGTATTTATAATGCGAAGCTCTTATGGCACATTGACTGTGACACGTGTAACCACATTATGGGGTATGGGCCTCCTTTACCGGCACTCAACTTTAGTGGAGGACTTTGAATTTCCAATATGTTTGCATATTGGCTTCGCGAAATTTGTAACCCGAATGTTGCTCCTAGCCTAGCGTTTGTTTATATATATTGCAATAGTGGCTGTTTGACAAGAGGTCTCTATTTCGCTGGCTGGGAAGATTAAAATGTAATTAAGTTTTTCAAATTCGCAAATTTCTATAATTTGTAATTATTTAAAAAAACATAATATGCAAATAAAAATAAGGTAAAAACTGAATAAAACAAAACAAAACAATAATTTTGATATTCATTTTTATTTCTGTGTTTTCTCCGCATTTCGTTCGATTATTTACAATTTTTACATCGTTTAATATTTACAGCCTTTTAATGACAATCATATTTTAACAAATTATAATATAAATGCATCTGTACATAAAACTTTGGCATTATAATAAATTAAGCAGTAAAATAAAATTAATCATATTAAACGTATCAGTGTTTTTGTTACAAAATAATAATATTTACATCGTTTAGTTGTAGCCTACCTAAAAATTACTATCGCAGATAGTAGGAAATAATCATTTGTTTGTAACAACTTTTAAACAAACTAGCATTTCAAATTGTACATTAAGACGCGTATCGTGGTTCTATAAAACCTTAGGCTAAAATAAATATCATTATGGAACAATCTTATAATTAGTTATCACTTTTTGTTGGACTAATACGCTTAAGCGTTTTGAAAAGGGTTGGGAATTACCTGCGTTGAAGCATACGCTACGCCCAGAGCTGCGCGTGCGGCGGCATGCGGTGCGAGTGGGGGTCGTGCGCGCGCAGGCTGGCGGACAGCGCCAGGCCGTCGCCCAGCAGAGGCGGCAGCTTGCCCGCCGGCGGCGGCGGGGGCGGCGCCGGCGCCCGCCCGGCCCCCACCGGCGACACCGACGCGTAAATATTCACCGTCGAACGGTGATACTGACACTTTCTTAAGTCCGGCATCGCGAACCTCAACTTCTGCCAAAACTGCCTATCACCCCACTCTATACACGTATTAGCCTTCAAACACAACCTCAACTCCGGATCGATCTCTCTATTCGGCAACTCGCCTAGCAATATTATTATCAGTCTTCTTCGTCTCTCTTTTAGTACTTCGTGGAGCGCCGTCTTGAATTCAAAACGACACCATTCGTTGTTGATGAAATTTTTAGATAGGACTATAATCGTCCTTTTTGATGACTCTACGGCCTCAATAATGGTATCTGCTACATACGCTGAGGCATTAAAATCTCGGTAGTGAAGGCATAGCCGAAAACTTGGATCAGTAGACTCTAGGCCAGGTGCCAGCATTTGTGCTACGAATGCCTCATCTTTCACACTATAACTTATGTAAGCATCAAACAGGCGGTCTTTATCAGCCTCGTCGTCGAAAGCTGTACTTTTGTAACACATTCTAAACCCACAGTGATAGTAAATCCAGACGCGGAGCTCCCGCCGCCAATAAAACACGCCACATATCAATGCGGAGCTTATTACAAATACACAGAGAGATATTAATAACAGAGGAAGGTAATCGTTGATAACTTGATTTTCAATAATTGAAGAGCTTCCGCCAACACGGTTCTTGCATTCAGTGTCATTAAAATTGGCCATAAGTGGCCCAACTGTATTAGTGACATTATCATATATGCAGGTGATCCTTTTGGCATCCTCCACTTTTCCAAAGTTATTTTTAAACCAAGTTCGGAATTTGTGCATGTATTGACAATCGCACGACCACGGGTTGCGAGACAGGCTTATCTCTACCAAATATGGATTCACTGTAAATTGCCACACCGCAAAGCCGTAAATGTTATTCCCTTCCAAACGAAGCACCTCTAAATGCCTCAACTCTATGAAGGTTCGATTGTCGATATAGTGTATTTTATTGTCTTGTAGATGTAACTCTCGTAAATTTTCTAGAGGCGACAATTCGAAACCGAGTAACTCCTTTATATTGTTTTTCTCAAGATGTAAAACTGTTAAGCGTTTTAGTCCACTAAATGTGTTATTATATAAAGCGTCAATATTAGAATTATTTGCGTACAATATTTTTAAGTTCTTACGACCTATAAAAGCGTGACTTGTTAAACCACCGAAATTGTTACCGTCTAGATATAGTTCAGTAGCGTCCATAGGTATGCTGTTGGGTATTTCCGCGTACCCAGCAGCCGAACAGTCCACAATATTCGCCGACCACGGTTGATCATGATAACAAGTACAGTTCGATGGGCACGTCATTTCACAATCACAAGCGTCAAAATCACAACAATGACACAACGTAAAACAATGAGTTTTATATGTACACAAAAACTGCGATGATTCCGCCTCGATGAGCGGAATGTAAGTCCTTTCCCTATTATACAACAACTTGCAATATATGCTTTCCAAGTCCATCACCCTAGGATGCTGTCGCAGGTGATCGAGTTTATTGATTCGTTGTAGCCATTCCATCGTACAATCACACTGAAATGGATTACCGCCGATGTAAAATTCGGGCAGAGGTCGTCCTGGATCGACCGGAGTTAGACGAAGCGCATTGAGATCCATACTAGTTATCTGATTTGCATACAAATCGACTCTCGTTAAATTGGTTTTTCCAACAAAAGTTTGAGCTTCAACTTGCGTAATCTGATTATCGTTTAGGAACAGAAGTTCCACGCTGCTCGGAATAGAAAAGGTGGATATTTTTGTCATTTTGTTGAAACTCGCGTCTAATGTTTGAAGACGCAGTTCTTTGTCCAGGCGGTAGTTGTTTCCCAATTCTTTGATGTTGTTGCTATGTAGGTCTAACCATTGAAGTCCTGGCGGTATAAAAGCGTAATCAAACCATTCTATTTGGTTATCTGACACGTTTAACCACAACAGAGAGGGAATATTTACAAATAGACCTTGGATCCCGGTTAGCTGGTTGGCATCCAGTCTAATGGCTTGCAGGTTTGAAAGAGTTTCAAAAGCATTAATGTCGATGTGTTTCAGTTTATTGCGGGCTAGATTCAATATTTGTAGCGAAGGCAAATCAGAAAATACGTCTTTGCTTATATTTTCTATCTTATTTCCTATAAGTCTTAAGCCATATACGTTATGCAAACCGACAAAGCCGGGTTCTTCAAGCAACGTTATCTGATTTTCGCCGAGATCAAGTGTTCTGAGTAATCTCATGTTTCTTAAGGCAACGGGTACTTTCTTTAATCGATTTCCATTTAAATTCAAATCTTGCAGAGACGATGTATTTCTAAATGCTTCAGGGTGTAGCTCTTCTAGATGATTGTTGTCGATAGATAGTAAAGACAATACGTACAGGCCATTCAAAGCGTACGCATCGATATGCGATATTTTATTATACGACAAAATCAATGTATGCAGATTGTTCATTGGAGCAAACGTATCAGCAGCAATACTTTCCAGCGAGTTATGTTGTACGTTTAATATTTGAAGCGTGTACAAATCTTTGAAAATTTTAGGGTCAAGTTTAGTTAATCTGTTATTTGATAGGTTTAACAAAACCATTCTTATAAGACCCTTGAAAGTATTCTCATTCACCCAAGTACTTGTGAGATGATTATTAGATAAGTCTAATGCTAATAATTGATCCAAATTAGCAAATAGGGTTGGTGACAGTACACTTATCGAATTGTTTTGTAAATAAATTTCTTTGATGACGTGTTTCGAATCTTTAAATAGATCTTGTGGAAGAGCAACAATTTTATTGTTAGAAAGATCAATTATCTGTAATTGTTTCAAACCGGATAAGGCTTTCTCAGATACCATAGATATTTCGTTATCATGAATGTGTAATTCTTTTAATCTTCTTAAAGACATAAACCCGTTTTCTGGCATTAACACAAAATGATTGCTGGAAGCGTCCAGAACTTCAATATCTAAAGAACACGAAGCATGAGGCACCGATGACGCTGATGGAGGAGGTCCATCTTGTTCACTAATGAGTGCTTGGTGTACTGCATGCTCTCGGAATCCCAGATCACTGACATCTAAAAGTCGATTCGAAGATACGTTTAAATACACTAAATTCGTTAGTGGACAAAACAGGTTCTCAGGAAACGACCATATGTTGTTAAAACTCAAATCAAGCTTTTCCAATTGCCGAACAGCCGCAAAGCTTTCTGATGCTATCTCTAAGCTCATAGCGGCCCACTCTGTATTTTTCGTTCGGATCGTTAAATTTCGAAGATCTCTCAAGCCGGAAAGTACACCAGGCGGCCATCTTCCAATTTTACAGTTATCCAAAACAAGTTCACGCAGTTTGACTAAATGCGCGAAACTTCGATCGTCTAATGAGCTTTTATACATCATGTCTTCATTGCATTCTATTTTGAGTGACGTCGTGTGCTCCGATGGAATAACACTGAAGTTAGTCGTGTCGAATTCACTGTTTATTGTGCGAAGCTTACACGTGAGCGAAACTTCATGGGACTCGTTTGGGCCCCGTAGCCACCACTGACAATCATCAGGAGCCTCATATTTGAGTGGTAATGAGCTCTGATCAGCAACATTAAATCCGACAACAAACCAAAACAAAATTTGGCTGAAGAGTTGTTTTCTTGGAGAAGTTTTGAGGAGAGCCATTGTGGGGAAAATCAAATATCAAGGAAGAAAGAAAACAAGAGACGGTAAGCTCAGTGTCATGTTTTTTCCGTCGGCGTTCGTGTGTTTCGTCCCCTTGCCGGATGTGAAGTATCCATCAATTTATAAAGTCTATTTCAGCGTCAATTTAACTAAATCGTCCTTGTATTAACACGCATGATCTAGCCGAATCAATTCACAGCTTGGTAATGTATCTTCGAGACGTAAACAAATTTTCACATAACACAGTCCACATATGCGTATAAGTCCAGAAAAACTCGAAAACTTTCACAATAACTTTTTGTATTAATAACTTTTCATTTTAGTTGTATATTTAAATCGTTTGAGTCCGTATGTCGCTACTGGAATTGTTTAGTGATAAGCGTGTTTTCACTGAATTGTCGTCCGTTCGTAGCGTCGAGTGGCGCGACCGTGCCTCGACGCTGCGGTGAGTAAACTGATGGGAGTACAGGCATTGCAGTCGAGTATACGTTCAGTGGTAGGGAGAGGGGAGAGGGGAGCGCGGCGCGGCGTGAGGCGAGACTCCGTTGCCTCTTGAACATTCGCAACCACTGCGCGAAAGGGCCTAGTGGTTATTAAAGTTCCTTCGAATAACACAATTTGAAAATTATTTTAACAATGCTTAATCCAGAAAGTTACGAGCTATTTATAAAATAAAAATGGTACTTAGATAAGATTAAATACAGGGATAAGAGGAGAGGAGATGGGAGATAATTAGGAGGAAGATAACTGATACTGCGGAAGATGTGTGTTGTGATGAGGAATCAGGAGAGAGTGAAGGGACTACATTGACATTTACCCTTTGTCAATGTAGTAAAAGCCTATAAGCTGGGCTTTTAAATACAATAACACAAAGACCCTTATCATTATCAGTTAGTGAAGAATCCACAATTACCATGGTAAATAAACTCAAACTTGGTAACACTATAATTGTTACGTACGTAGCTGTTTTTGATGTGATTTCTGTTTGAGCCACGCTACACTATCAGCAATTATTATTGTGTAAAACATGACATGAAGCAAATCTGCCTGCTCGTAGGACCAGGAGACGAGCATGACATGCAAGCATGACAGCATGAGCTTGACATTAAAACATGGAGTTATTTATAAATAACTCCATGTTTTAATGTATGGTATATATAAGTCATTTAGTTATATTAATCAGCAGCAAGCAGCAGTTACATTAACAGATTATTTTAATTATTGTTAATAATCTGTTAATTATTTGATTTAAATATTGGTACAACCAAACCATTACAACACACTCATAATCGTAAATAACATCATTTAAACTTGGTCACGTGTAAATATTAGGCGGTCAATTATATTTTTCAAAGCAAATCCCTTGATTCGAACTTAAAATAACCCGGAATATTAATCGTCTACTTCCTACTGCGACGCTACACCAAACGAAAACAATATTTAATAGGATTCTAAATAAACCCGACGTAATCGTATAGAAACTTCTTTCTATTATAAACGTATAAATTTTCTCATAGAAATCGAAATGAATTTAACCGCAAGATGAATAGGGACTTCGAACAGTTACAAAAGGCTCTGACGCTTTTACCTACAGCGGGATTAAAAAGCAACCCTTTTATATTTTTGAATGCTAAAATTAAAAGCTACTATGGGATAAAGGTATTAGGAGCTTAAGGTAACAAAAATTATTTTTCAAAAGAACTCCACAAGAGAACTCACTGTTCACGCTCGGCGGACCACACTGGATGTAAAACGACGGAAGATATCATTTTAATCCTTTTAGTTAAGTTGACTATGAGACAGATGCCTCACGGGAACCCGTGTGCTCCTTTTGTCACTTGGCGTCGGCGTCACGGTTGACGTCCAACTTGCCGTCTCTGGGTGTTAATTGATGGAACATGGATTAAATTCAAAGCATTCTTCTATCTCTGAGCAACCAGTACCTCTACCGTAATTATCATTTCTACCTGTAATGTGAACCTCTCGCAATTTGCTAAAACTCCGCTCCCTTTCTAGGTAACATTATAATTGCTGTTTCCTGGTAAATTTGAGTAATTACTTGTTGCAATTAATAATCTGGCCAAGAATATTGTGTTAAATAGTGCCTATTTGCAGAATTTGGAATCGTTTGTATGAAAAACAGTCCTCTTAAATTAGGATTCTGATAATGGTAAGGAAGTTACAACAATAAGCAATAATATTTAATAGAAACAATGTTTTTATTTAGCAAATTTTATTCTACTTACAAAACATGTAAACATATTTGGTTGAAAAATATACATCACGATGACTCCAAAATGTGTTAAAGTTATTACACCGGAGTGTTTCACATCACAATCTGTCAGCTCTGAAATGAATAATGATCAATCGTTTTCGCTTGTATTCGCCGTAGGGGCATCGTCTTACCCACGCATCGGTTCTTTTTCTTCGATTATCCAGCACCGCGCCAGCAAAATAGTTCTCTGCTCGAATAAATCGTTTTTTATCCGATAATTGCGTACCGATTGTTGAAAAATGCGAAGTAGCCATACCCACTTTGTTTTAATACGCATAAACTACGGTGTCCTATTTGTTTCTTTACTTTCTTATTGGATTAATTTTAAGCGCTTTGTGCCTAAGCCGCCCTTAGTCAGCGTTTAAATTAGTGGTTTTGGATTAATGGATGAGTCAGTATCTTTATTTCTCTCGACGTTTATAGCCTGTAGCAGATTAATTTATTGAAACGGGATATCGACTAATTACCGCAATTCATTTTTAGCTTCTTCAAGATTAAATTAAATTCATTTGGTATCAAGAGAAACTTCTACTAAATACGAGCGGGAATAAATTCGGTTTATCTAGAGTATTACGCGCGGTCAAGATAAAGAAAACGAGTTACGTTTTTGAAGATAGTTGGAGCATCGAATCAGCGAGTAGCCTGTTTGCCAAACTGTATCAATATTATTTTTTGAATTAATAACTAGTAACAAACTTGAGTTACGTTTGTTTGATTGTTAAATATTATCTTAAGGGCAATTTATAAGTAACAAATAAACATAATATATATTATTATTACAGAGAGTTAGCATGCTGAAGTGGCAATGGGCAGGCCACATAGCTCGGAGAACTGATAACCGTTGGGGAAGAAAAGTTCTCGAGTGGCGGCCCCGCACCGGTGGACGGAGTGTTGGACGGCCTCCCACCCGGTGGTCTGACGACCTGGTTAGGATCGCGGGGAGCCGCTGGATGCGAGCGGCTCAAGACCGTGATTTGTGGCGCTCTTTGGGGGAGGCCTTTGTCCAGCAGTGGACGCCCCCGGGCTGATGATGATGATGATGATATTATTATTCTAGTCACGGTTTTGCCTTTTGCGAAAAAACTAACCATCAAAAAGAAGTTTCCAATTTTTTTGTACATTGTCTTCGTTAGCCACCAGCCTATTCAGATCAAAAGATATGCCACCCATAACTAACTTTCAAATCAACCTTCATAAATTCGGCTTTTACTTTTCCTAATGGCAGTTAAAAGTCGAAACTTAATAAAAAAGTGACAAAGTAAACTTCCGCGAGGAAGAAACGTGAAATGTTTCCTTTCCTTCTTAACTTTTTTATCTGTTTTATGTTGACAGCCAGGTCAGCAATAAAGGACTATAATGCACGACACACAATGACCAAAACCTAAGAAGGGTAAACATTCCATTCAAAATAAAAATCCATCCCATATTTTACAAAAGTTCACACCGTATAAAATCAGAAAATATGAACCTTGACAAAACGCGTGAATATGTGTATTAATATCTTTGAAATCTAATCAAAGCAATTAAGCATGCTTATTTCTTATGGTGCTCAGCATATCTATCCTTGTCTTCTTTAAGTGGGTTTGCATACATCGTCTCTCTCGCACGATGTTTTTTTTAGTTTGATAAGGTGGATATGTGACAAGGGTTGGCCGGCAATATTTCACGAGCGGCGTAGAGAAGGTAACGACGCTCAGGTAGCAAATATTATCACTAAAGGCTTTGTTCATAACTCCAAAAAAACTTTTTGTGACGTTTGAAGCAATGCATGGAGTCGAATTTTATCCATTTTGAGTTTTTGGATAATATGCTTTACAGAAAAAGGTAGACCTGTCATTTTAAAAATTTGCCGCTAGAATCATAGCAGTGTAAATATAGTGTCTGTACAAATCAAAGTGATTTGATGTTTCATAAAGTAAATACGGTTTAAAAACAGATAAATAATAATTTTTATCGCTTCTAAGTAATACTCGTGCAACTTTTAATTTAGCGATTAGGGAATGTAAGAGTCTTTTAACGAGATAATTATTCTGTTTGAGTTACTATAAAATAGTATAAAAATTCCTTCAGATTATAAAAACAATTATAATTATAATTACAATAAAAAGATAAATGAAAATAAAGTAATACTTTAGTTCAAGTTTTCAATAAGTCATATGAGTAGGTAGTACCTATTTGAACAGTTAACGTCTATTTGTTATTGTGTCCACACGACTCCAACGATTTTTCTGAACAAAATTCTAAACTTAAATATGAAACAGATAAAAAATAAGCGGCTCAGAGTTGAGCTGCTAATAAAAAACGACAATCTAAAATATTAATCTCAAAAAAGATAAAGCTCGGTCCGAATGCCTTTTTTTTCATTGTGCCGTCTTTTGTGCCAATTATGAGGTTACTTTTGAATTTTTTAGTGCTTTTTCTAAAATGTCAACGGTGGGTTGGGAACTTGGTGCAATATAACAATCCTTTTGTGCAACGAATCATTTTTACCTCTTTTCAGCAAGGACTTCACCTGTGTTGTTTTCCAATTTGAAATATAAAAAACCGGGCAAGAGCATGTCGGACCATGCTCAGTGTAGGATTCCGAAGCGTTAGCGTTACGACAAACACAAAAAGCTATCTCAAAAATCAATATGTATCAACTAATTTTCTATTTAAAATTATTTGGTGCCTTATATGATTTTTTGTAGATATAAGCACTTTAGTCAACTGTATCTCAGGAACTAATTAAGTTTACCAAATAGTTTTCCTTTTAAAATCGTTTATTGCGCTTTCAATAAAGATATTTTTCAGATTTTTAGTATTTGTAGTTTTGGCTGTAGGGGGGGGGGGGGGGCACACTTGACTCTATCAAAAATTTGCGCTTTAAAGCTTAATATTTCATAAATGGATCCCTCAATACTAAAGTTATCTTCACAAATCCGCAATATATATACACTAATACCGCAATAAAAGACCTATCCAACGACACACTATGGGGTACATACACGAGAAATAAAATACATGCCCACGTTGCGTGTAGGGGAAGCACACAAAAAAAAACACACACACACACCAAGTGTTTAGCGTGACTTATATGTATATTCATGCCAAATTACAGCTTTCTAGTACTAAAAGTCTCTGCCCTAGGCTGCGGACGGACATGGCGAAACTATAAGGGTTACTACGAGTAAATAGTTTGATTATGGAACCTAAAAAAAAAACGTTTCTTGTATTGTTTATATTTTGGTCAATTTCGAGACATGTCAAATTCAGATTTAATTTTATGATTGATGTTATTTTAAAAACTTAATTACATTTTACTGTAATGCTTTCAGAGTTCAGCTTGTTAATTGCATCAAATAAAATGCAAGCATTTAATATTCAAACATCTATTCGATAAATCGGTAAGTTATCCGTAAATAACAGCAAGGAAAGGGCTCTAGGAAGATTTCTTGAACAGCTTGAGGCAATTATTTAGCTTTCGATCTAAGTCGTTACTAATAGGCCCACGTACCTTTCAACGCGCCGCGGCGACGGACTAAGGCATGTTACACTACAACTTTTATTTTAGTTTTTTTTTAAAGCGGATAATTTTAGGAGTTACCTATACGTTATTCTGTTGAGTAAAAAAAAAAAAATGCTTATTTTAGGTGATGATGAGTGGTGGCAGCTCTTTTTCCGTTAAGACCTTTTAGCAGCCGTTTCTTAGTTAATTCTATTCTTTGTTTGTAATTCAATGTGCATCGGTAGAGTAGAAAGTCTTCTATTAATCTATCTTTTATTTTAATCTTATTGATTACTATACAATAATATTGGGTTGTTCAGAAACTTTTTAGTTGAGAAATCTGAGGCTCTATTCTACTTCGGCTAAACCTACTTGCTTTTGACATATTTTCGTTTTGTCAACGTTGCGCAGGTCTTATTTACTTGACAGTACTTAGTGATAGCCTGATAGCCGAGTTTAAAACAATACGATAAAAATACGTGTAGAGACAAAGTAGAGTATAGTAGTATTTGCTTTAATAAAATTTTCCGTGTATTCTGTGTATGTTTTACCGAGAATAAATATATGTTCACGATTATTTCAATTGAATTTTACATAATCCTAATATCCTTTATTATAATTGCGACTTAAGCATAAAAAACGATTGAAGAGATCAAAACAAAATATGGAACAAACGGTTACAAAAAAACTAATAAACTAACTTAATTTGTTTTTTTCAATGTCGCCGAGTAAATGTAGCCAATTTTAATTTAAAGTAACCTAAGTGACGGCGTTGGAATTTAATTTAGTGGGTACTAGCCCTAACCGCGCCGCGTGGTTCCAATGGCCGCCTCCGTGCAGGCAAATTATACTACTCACAGCGGGACCCAGGGCCTGTTTAACGCGATATATCGAATTTCTCTCACTCACTTAACGATTTATCGTGCCTTGTTCGCTAAAAATAAAAAGAAGAGGTTACATTAGAACCGATTTAAATTAAAAGTTTTATAGAAAATTTAAGGTCTGTCTAAATTCCAAATTTAAATTATATTGAATTCCAGCTAGTGACGAGTAACATTCATGGTATTTCACATTTTAAAAGTCGGAATATGGGAAAAGAAAATTAAATAACGGGTTAAGTAGGTACAGAGATTTCAAACTCAATAAATTGGTTTCACTCGGTTTCATTTAGAGACTTGCTAAGTTTTAAGAAAGAACATAAGTATCTGTTGAATCCAGTATAAAGACATTCATTTGAGTCATTGTTTAAACGTGTCATACTAAAAAATGATGTTTATTTCATTAAATGAATTAACCCAAAACAATAAACAAAATCCGTCTCCTATTTCATTTTAAGTACTAGTACCTACCTACTTACTAAAGAACCAAGTTTCCGTAAATCAAATTTCTCACCGTGATTAAATAATTGTCAATTCGCAAAAGGTAAAAAAAACCTTTCTCATTAAAATAACAAAAGGGAAACAGATAAAGACGGAACAAATCTTCCGCAACAGATTATCCCCTGAGATAAGAGACTACTTACGCAGACAAAGATTGAATTACCATTACAAAATTACAAAAGACATTTCGACAGTCCACGTAAGAGGATTACACCAAAGCGGTTACAAGTCAACATTGCAATTATCGGAAAAAGGGTAACGCAACTGTACTTTAAATGGATCTATTAACTTCTATCGCTGGACGTAGGTTTAATTTGCGCACAAGAGAGTACAAGCTAGCAACTCAAGAACTAATTTAGCTGTACGCAGAATCTCAACGGACCATGCATGCCGAAGGAACTTTGCTAAAGTAATCAAAATGGCGTGTTACCCACTATAGAAACTTAATATTAACCCTCAAGAACATAGCTTGGACATGGCGCGTTCCATGTACCCTGAACGTGTCTAGCCTTGGTTCAACTTGCTCTTGATAGTGGTACATCACGCTTTTAAAATGGCTACAGTTCAATCTGTCCCTGTCTATCTAAGTGTTAAATGAACAGGACAAAGAAAGCTAAGGGTTCAGGTGTTTTTTTGCGATAGTTGTACCGGATCGCAATGTTGCTAGGATTTTACTTATTGTAGATATCCTCGGTTTTATGATTGAGATAGTTTAGAAATAGAGTAGAAAGAACATAAATAATTTATTCAATGCTACTTTATATTTAAAACCAATGACAACTAAAACAGACATCTAACATGGTAATGAAGTTTAGAAGTTTTCAAGTAGATCTTTTGTATTTCAAACAGACAAAAATATCGTTACATACAAACAATATTTGGTTCGTTAAAATATGACTAAAAAAAATCGCTTGAAGTTACTTGGAATGAAACTTAAGTGACAATTTCTAGATTTGTAGTACACAACACAGCGGCACCTCTTGCTTGGAAGGTGGGTAGTTTTGAGTAACTTGCTGCGGTCAGGCCCCGGTGGATATCAGCGAGTTGCAACCGCATACACCGCTTATATTAGACCCGTGTTTGCTGACTCTACTTGTTCGTAATTAGAGAACTCTAGCGTCCGCAAATAAAGTCCAAGCCGACGTATTAAACTTTTTGTTCCTTTGTCTAGGACAAAGGATAGACATTGGTTTGAGCTGTGGGATTTGTTTCCATTTCCGTGTTGATTTTCTCAGCGGCTTAATATCTTATTCTTGTTAAAAAATATCCTGAATGTAATAAAGTTTATCATTATTCTTCTGTAATGGAAATAACTAGCTAAGTCCAGTTCACGTGCGTAATGACTTGATAGAAGTGCACGGTTGTAAAAGTATGTTTGGCCTAAGCATGTTCTTTATGAAACAATGAGGTGTTAAGATGCACCTGGGTGAAAAATAAAATCTTCGCTTCTAAAGAGGCAACATACAAAGTTTGCAGATCAATATGCCCTTGTGAACCTGGATTTATACTTATTGAGTTAGCAACATTGTTGACGACATGCCGCGATTTGGTTACAGATGGCTGACAGTAAGTTTTGTTTTATTATCACATTGTCAGCCACAATCACTGTGATTGACCGCCACGCTATTATAATCTGGTAATTGATGATGAGGATGGGAAAATAAGGAATTCATTTATAATATGTTTATGTATTATTTTCGGTTCACTCATGTTTTACCAAATCATCATTTGACAAACTTTCATTTCGCAAAGAGATACTTCCCGCCGCATTATTTTACAGTTTCATGTGGTCAAAAGTCTAACCTAACCTAACTTATTTAATAAGCCTAAGTAACCTTTGTAATATGTAATGGTTTAGGCACAAACACGTTTTTGCGAAATGAAAGTTTGTAAAATGATATAGTTTGCCAAATGACGATTTGGTCAAAAAGCAGGATATCATTATTTCCTTATGTGTTATATATAGCCTAAGCTAAACCCGCAGTTGCTTTCATAAATATCAATTCACAAAAAAAAAAACTTACAATATCGTAGTACTTAAGATAAATATTAATGATTCCGTTTATATTGTTAAGTTACGATCAAAGATAGTCTTTGCCCACTCTAATATACAAAGTTCTGGTGATTAATGCTATTATCTACTTATTCATATGAAGCTCTTTCGAGACTGAGTGACTTACTGACTAACAGAAAACGCGCAGCCTACGCCGCTGAACGAGAACTTTAAATTTTGGAAAGAATATTCCTTGGGTACCCTAAGGATGCAGTAAGAAAAAAAAACGAAAATCGACTCCAACGACGGAAAGAAAGTAACGGGACACGAATTCTTCGCATACAAAGTCGCGGGCGTCTTTCTAATTCATTATCTAATACACTTACCTTTTGCCCATGACTCCGTTTGTTAGAATGGTTCACTATTCTCGTAAGCAATCAAACTTTTGATTAAAGTAGGTACCCTAGGTCCGTCTCCGGGCTATGAGCTCTCTGTATCAAAGTTCACGCCGAACGGTTGGGGCGATGAACCGTTAAAACGGAACAAACAAACAAACAAGCGTTGTTTTTATTAATCTCTTAATCGCTGAAATGTTAACTGGAAGACATACCTTAATGGAATAAGTCCGCCTTTGTACATACCTTTTGTGTTCTGTTTCTTTGTTTGGTTATTTTCTGTTTGAGCAATAAAGAGTTGACAGAGAAACAAACTCTTGACCATTATAAAATTTAATTAAGGTTAATAATGCTAGTATGAATCACGACTACTACATATTGAAGTCTGCGATAAAAATCGGAAAGCTATTTCTTACTAAATCTTATTTTTACAAATCGATAACCAAGGCAGATTCTTGGAATGCTAGCAGATAGTTTGATACAAATAGAGGTCAAAACGACTATTCAAACGTATTTCGATTCCATCTAACCCTTTGTCCATTTCATGTTTACGGACGGACGAAAACCGTGACGATTTTTTCTCATCGTTAAACTGTTGTTAACAAACTCTTTGATATGAAGCACCTCTAAAATTTAGAGAGTTTAGAGAGTTAGTGACAAATCTAACGTAATTACGTAACGTAATTACATATGAATGCTTTTATAATACATACATCAAAAACCAGTACATTTGAAAACATTAAATTAATTAATGGACGTTTTTGAATTATTATTCTTTTGCTGTGTATTTATTAACAAAAGTAATGAGTAGGTACTAGGGCTAAAGTTTAATTTTAGCTTTACCATTTGCTTCCATAATATGACTGGACAAAGACAGACAAAAGAAGAGTGATTACTTTAACTGACCGTTTCTTGTCCGGAGAGTGGTTAAATCCGGCCTTAATATTATTTTGAATTACGGTAGGTACCAGTTTTCCAATACCATAGTTATTATTCTTCAAATCCAAACATGAACTGCACAATCCAAAATCCCGCCGGCGATGATAGAAATTGATAGAATATCTTTAAAATGTAGTAGTTAAATTGTCCAAACGAATTATAACCTTTATTTATTTTATTCGGAAACGAGATAACATCGCATACTCTGAGCTTACTATTATCAAATATAAACTGAACAGATTGGGCGACATTCTGCCGTGATCTTAAACCTGCTTCGTTAGATAAGTAGATAAAATCAAATATTCTCCGACGGACATGTGTATGAGTATACATGTGTGACTCGCTTGTTTGTGTAGCTCAAGTTATGTAGAAGACTTAATTAAGTAAAAAACAGACGCGATATCTGGCTACCGAACAAATACATATTCCATCAATCATGGTGTGGTGATTGATAATGTATCGTGAATTACTGATAGATCGCCTCGCCCGCGACGGAGAGGTCTAACAATTTATTTACAAGTGTCCCGTGGTACTACTACTTGTTGATGTTGTATTTGGGGTCCAGCTGCCGGAAGACAGAGTGGAGAAGACATTTTTAATTTTAACTTTATTCCAAGGGTAAGTGCTGTTTTTGCTTCATATTTAGTTTATGAGTATCGTCGTTTTGAAATTGCTTTCAGGTTGTTTATTTTTGTTGTTGTTTCAAGTACGTAAATAAACTAATTAATAATCCCTTTTCAATAATTACTAAAAGAAGTCACCTGATCGCCCTTGTTACCCAGTGTATTAATTTCAAAAAAGCAATAATGAATGGATGAATATTTTATCAAAAACAAGTAATAAATTAGAGGCATTTTAGTAAGTAATACGAATTTGGAACAGATTATTTTATATTATGCATTAAATTAGATTTTATACTTTTAAAAATCTTAACTTCTAGCTGGACAACTGAATGATAATTATTTAGTCTTTGGAAAGAATGTTCATTTATATTATTTGTGAAGTTAAGATTTTTAAAAGTATAAAATCTAATTTAATTCGTAATATAAAAGAATCTGTTCCAAATTGGTATTACTTACTAAAATGCCTCTAATTTATTACTTGTTTTTGATAAAATATCTGTCAAAAAAAACCAGCTGTTTTTCTCTGAAATGGCTGTAAACATTAAACTAAATTAATTAAATAAGAAACTATAAAGTTCATTAGATTGCATTGTCTCATTATAGAAAAAAGGAAATTGAATTTTGAATTTAAACTGCCTTAAAACATTAACTAAAAATGCCACCTCTATCTTCTAACGCAACTCCGCAGCGCGATGATCTAAGATACTCGCTAACGAAGCGTCGGATGTGATTGAAAATCATCGCAGAGGAATGGTGTGCCACGGAAGCCACTATAAATCATGGACAGTAGCCGATACATCAATAAGGTCGATTATTTGATAACCCGCCACTAAACACGGTCACATCATTGTAACAGCGCAATCGGCTTTTTGTCGGATAATTAAACAACTACTCGTGCCTATGTGTGTATTGCCAACAGGAGATGTATTGTGAGCAATCGAAAAAAATGTGCCATTTTTTGAGGGCTGTCACAAATACGTACAGCGTATTTTTTTGCGTTTTTTTTGTAAGATTTAAACCCCAATAAGAGCTTTAATTTGTTCTTACTAACGCAGTCAAACAGTTACTAACACCAACTTTTTGGACATGGCACACACGATAAAAATAAATATTTTTACTCATAAAAAGTATATATAGAATACAAAACAAAACTTCAACGTGTCGCCAGCCTACCAATGTAACATAATTCTTTATTCAAATCATCGCAATACACGGAAATATTTTTTAAACAGACAAAAAGCATCAATGGTTCAAACTTAGATTGAGTCGATACGAGGCAGGTGATCACTGATCACGATCCTCAGCAGATCAATGAGATTCGTTACAAATTTGACCATTTAGTTACACCTCGTTGAGTCAAGAACTCTCCGTCTCATTCCGTGTACAATAAGTTAAAAAAACATGAAACAAATTAACCGATTGGACCTGTTCTGAGGACCCCTGAAGAGCGGGTTCTGTTAAACTGAACTAATTTATACCCACCTGTACCATAAACAATATCAAGAGGCAGCGATACAGGGTGTTTTGGAGGCATTTAATATTTTTATCGAATACGAACACACGAAGGCCGCATCGTAAAAAGACGTTAAGACGTTTTATTAATTTTAAGTGCGAATCGTTGTCTTTTTATTGGAGTAGATTGTAATATCAGTCGTTGCTAAGCTACAGATACGAGTTTTGTAGCTCAATGAAAAATGTAATTGATTCCAAGAAAGTACGTCAATCGATGAAAGTTTGGGTTTCGAAGTTTTGATTAACCAGTCACGCGAAAACAACCGAAAAGAGGCCGTATTATGAGTTGTCAAATCCTGACAAGTGGCAGGCAGTGATAGTGACAACAATTTATATATTTAATAACTCTGTCGCTTTCACAAACTAGATCTTGGCAGGTATAAATAGGCCTCTGGATACCTAATTGTGGGTGAAATTTGGCATAAGTACAGAAAAGCTGACAGTAAAAACCGGATTCCTCGTGAATAGAGGCACAGGCAAAGGTTTGCGAGCAGTTGATTTAGTTTTGATTCATACAAAATTGGAAACGTTTACTTTAATATGAACACATTAACATGTTTCTGATTATTGACAATATGTGCGTGCGCACCGCGAACGGTACATTGACTCATAAACGGAAATCATAGTAAATCCCGCCTACTTTAAAAGGAAACGCCCATTCCAACCGTTAATAAGCCATGCTTTTAATTACAACGCTATTTGCCACATTCAATGGAGTGTTATTTTTCCTATAGTGATAGTGTATGGAAGTTTAATTCGAAGTTGCAAACGTTTTTTATAATTAGAATTCGTGCGTCCACTTAACTAATTGTTGTTATATCTGACGCAACTCGTATAATAAGTACATAAATTAGTTTCCGTTATTGAAAGGCCCTATTCGGCTATGCTGCCGCCACACAATATTCCATTTCGCCTGCCAGTGGGGGGCTCGACGGGTTCAATCGTGGCAACTATTAATCACAGACCAGCAGTGTCATCCGGCTTCGGTCAGACCAAAAACATTTCCAACCGACTCTTACTGTCAGACAACCAATGTTAACACCACTGGCTCACTCTATCTAACGGTATTAGAATAGGATATAGAGTTGTCGAAACGCATAGCGAATAGGTTAAAGGGTTTGAATCAGTAGTAGAATAACGGCCCCCGAATTTATGTTAGTCTTTTTAACGTATCTCTTATATGTGCGATAAAAAGGAAAGGCATTGAGATAGTAGTCACGCATCCATTGATAAAACAAAAATAAAATCACCCTAACGCTATCACTGAAGATAACTTACACGAAAGGGTACTTACTTATCCATTAAATGTTTAATGTAAACTAACCTTAAGTTACCTAAACTTAGCGTATATTTATAAGAATTAACCTTTACTTAACTAATAAAAAATGTTAAATATCCGACAACCTTTTTTATCATTCTTACTCAACCTAAATCAATTACATTTCGGAGCGTGTATTAAAAATAAAAAAGCTCGCGCGGACGAATGTAGAGTAACTAATTATATCCAAATTATGCTTGCCAAATCGATAATACTGTAATCGCTAAAGAAGGTTCAAAATTATCCTAAAATTTGGATCATTTGTTATATTCCTGACGGCTTGGAGTGAAACGAATTCCGATGAATAATTCAGATCGAAATGATTGGTTTTTTCTCGCCATCATATTGATAAAATTAGGCTACAATTTGTAGTGTATCGAAATTAAAACAACGTTGCTTCTGTAAAGGTGCGCCAATTCAGTACTTTTAACGGAGCACTCGGGAGTCAAAGGAAATCGAATTGCAAATCATAAATAAAGCGAAAAAGTTGTTTTTACGATTGAGTGTTTGATAAATTTTAATGCATAGTATTTTATTGCTTCTAACAAAAAAATAACAATTCAGTACGTCATATTGTTATGATAATTTCATAATGCAATCGCTCAACAAAGTACAACTACAAGTTAATTAATTGTACAGCAATGTCAAAGCCCCGGAGTGACCCTACTTGTGCATTTGTTCAAAAGCCACACAAAGGGTGGTCCGGCACTCCGGCATGTGTAAAATGCACGAGTTGCTAGACATAAAACCTAGCATATGAATGTTGGGGTCATAAGGAAACTTGAGCTCTAGCTAATCAAAGACGTAAACTGGGATTTTATTGTGTGCAGTGGTCCATGGCAAGTTTATTGTACGGACTTGTGACGGTAGCAATTACTCAGCTCGCATATAAACGCGCCTTAGCTTTACAAAATAGTTATTGTGTACTGAGGTTATAAATTTTGCGCGTCGTTGCAATTAAGATGTGTATTCTCAATTTATCGCTAGTAAAAATGCGAAATTATTGATGATTTGTATGATGACGTCATCATAATATGATAATATTATTAGGGAATGGATTGAGAGGTTTAGTAGGTAATGTTATGAGCTGCTATAGGATTTTATTAAGACAAATGATCTCGATATAAAAATGTTAAACAAACGATATACAAATCGTGTTGAAAGCAATCTAGTCGAGTAAAGTAAAGGGTGCGAGACCAAAACAGATCCTTAAAAACGTTCATATTCGTTTTTTGACGTTAACGATACTGAAAGGCATCGTTATGCCAGGGCCCATACAATGGAAATCGAAGAGTTCACGCAAACAAATGCAAAATTTAAGGGTTATTGTTGATTATTTGAATAATTCTGTAACATAATTGGTGCCTAGTCTACCTTCTCCCTAATTTGCTGATAAAGCCTCACAGGCTATAAGTAATATTCTAAAGGCGACAAAGCCATTAAGTTCCTTTGGTGAAACTTCTTAAAGGGTTGCAAAGCGTAAGATTACGAGATAATCGCAACGTAAAGAAATTCGTCAAGGAATGTAGGGAGCTAAAAGTTAACACTTTTCATTTAAAGTTTCCCGTTTCGCTGGCGCCCGCAACGTTTAATTTCCGGCAGAGAAATTATCAGGAAGAACTAAGTCAGAAGGCTTTGAAAAGTGAACGACAGTAGCCGCCTTGGCTTAACTACCTGTCAACTATAACTTGTGTAACTCCAGTTTTATTAAACTGAACTCAATGTTACAGGCAGTTGTTGCAATTTTTAAACATCATAATTCACCGGAACGGTCGTAGCAGGGTTTATTTAGGAGCAAGAGCATGGTTTGCCGCAACGCTACTTAAAACTCTGGCCTTTACAGATTGAATGGTTTTCTGGAACTACATTCTGTTTTGTATCGAGGATAAAATATAAACTACATTTTTACAGATACTTTTTATAACAACTAGGATATTTCAAAAACTATAATATCGAAAAAAAACTTGGCACGACTACGAAAATAAAAAAACAATTTAAATAATAAGGAAGTAATTGTGGGACACCGATAATAATTTACATAACGTACGAGTATTTCCATGTCAGCTTAAATTGAATCAGTCGAATTTCCACAATAATCGGTCTAATTAGAAATCTGTGTCGAATTGTAGTGCTGAAAGTGATGCTAATACAGAAATAATAAATCATTTACATTTCTAAAAGATAAGTACCTATATCATAATCATGAGTACACTTAGCACATTACGCGTACCATATAAGCAGATATAGCACTAAGAAGTGCGAAATGGCCCTCATATTCTAAAATGGCAAAGTGCGAAATAGCTCAGGGAACTAGATGACTGGATTCAAATAAGCAATTTTCTACACCATGATGTGTAAGCACCTCGTACTCGTGAGCCATAAACCGCGGCTGAATCCCAAAGTTACCATGAGATCTATTCAGATTTGTGTTCGTGAGAAAAAAAAAGGAAATTACAGTGAATTTGTTGCTATATCCTTATGGAGAGGCAATCCTCTTACGTGTGGAATTGAGGCGGCCCCAGACATGGGGCGAATGTGTTGGGAAGAGTGTTTGCGAATAATCTAAACTTTTAATGGCTTTGTGTTTTTATTAGGAGCCTGCAAAGATGTAGGAAATTATTTAATGAAACTGACGCAACGAAAACACTTGTGTTAAAGCCATCATCAAATGACAAAGTCATTAACAGAATCATATTACCTACTATTGTCAAATTATTTAATTGGCTTGCCTGCCTTTGCCATGCTTTTTATATTTGGTATAAATTAAACTTTACCCAAAGCGTAACAGAGTGTTCAAAAACTTAACGCTGTTACTTTATTTTTGATAAAAATACGCCCAATTTTTTATTTTTATTTATTAGAATGTAAATCAAACGGATTTTAAATGTACTTAACTGAACTTGTGCTTGATTACATACGGTTTACCATTATGTAGGCAGGTACGTTTTAGATGGTAAATATGAGCATGCTTGGAAACAAGCACACTTTTATCATATAATAGTACGTACGTACGTACAGAAACTGACTTTTTAACACGGTTAAATTAAATAATTAAATATCTCTTACATTGACACCGTAAGTATATTATTGTTTTCATAAAACTTTTATTGAAACAAATAATATGGTTCCTACCAACGAATATTTTTACACGTGATAGTGCATAGCGGATACTGCAAAATATGTTGCTCAACAGTATGAAAATAGTGTTCACCTAAAGTGGCTCATGTGCGGGAGCGTCATTACAGGCAGATTGGAGAGAGCGCTCGCGAGCAGGCATTACGAACCAACCTAATGACTATCTTAGATAGAGCAAAAGTTTTTCGCTTTGCCGAGACTTGTCTGGTTTCGTCTAAATAAGGTCATTACGGGCGATATAGAAGCCGCGCAGGGTTTTGACTTTATGTCCCATTTGTAGGACTTAAAGAAAATATAGTTTAGTGGGGCTGATCTTATTGTGGATGAAGTTGCGCAAGAAATAAAAGAGTATTAGTTGCTTGAAAAGGGTTGTGAGTGTTTAAAAAAGAAATAAGATCGACCGATGTCGATCTGTAGTACCACATCTAATCAATCGGTCCGGATGCTCGATACCTAATCAATTCGTCATCGTTTATTCGTAACTCGATTGTATTCGAGCTTTATGTATCGATTCTTTTATCGAACAGTAACTTTAACTTAGTGGCCCAGAGCGTTTTATTTGTCGTGTCGTCTCCCTCAACCAAAGCTATTCCTCCATTCTTACGTCGAAAGAAATGAACAACAAGCCCTTACCTCTTACTATCGCAGATTCTTTTGCGTCCTTGTGTTTCCAATACCAAACACTGAATCGGAGGTAACTACGATCTAAACACAACCTTAAAGGCTCAGTAACTAGATTAAGTCAGGCATAAACCGTGTATGCGGGTAACACGAGACACTGGCAGACAATGCTGGCTCCCTTATTGCATAGGTCTTAAATTGTGGTGCGGTTTCAATGCAAGTGCCTGTGACGTTAAATTATTGTCGCCATGCAACGTTACACCGCCTATGTACACGTGCAAGCTTAAGGCCTGTTTGCCAGCTAGCCTACGTGGGTCCATTAAGGCTATTTAACGCAGAGTTACGAAGCCGATGGATTAGGTGCAGCATGTAAGTCCGAATCATCTTTGGCTGCAGCTACATAAACTTATTTGCTTTATTAAGTGATCCATGTAAAGAACTAACTATAGCGATTTAATAATCGATATTTATCTAAAAAGTAAAATAGTTGTAAGCAAACAGGTAAAGATAGATATAGATAAACAAATAAACAGATATGTGAATGACGCGATGATATTCACTACTAACAATGTATGTCATTTGATGTTTCATAGCTTCTTGTCCAAACCCCACATACGTTATAAATTATACAACAAAGATGGCCGCTTATACTATTAGTTATATGCACACGTAGCCATACAATATATTGCTTGTAATTGGGTAATTGAAATTTATCTTTATTGATCATTGAGTTATATGACCTAACATGGACTGGTACTAAGTTAATTACTTACTATACTTGCACATTATATTTGACATGACATGACCATGTTATCAAAGTCCCGAGTACGGATAGAAGTATGTATTAAAGTATTGCTGAAAACGAATTGATATGAGTACATACATTATATTGTGAGACTCATACCGGTTCTATAATGTATATCCGCGATCTACGTGAATTTTAATCGTTTATCAATATACATTTCAGCTCTTATTTCCTACCTAATGAAAAATTTAACTAAATGTAAAAACCAAACAGAGGATAACAATGTCTTGTATATGTAGGCAATGTTAATATGGACCAAGTTTATTGATAGCTGGTTTTTAAACTAGGTATTTACTCAATTAGAGAAAAAAGTAAATAAAAACAAGTAAATGCATTTAAGTTTCATTTTACTTTTGATCCTTACAAAGCAAATCACAAAAAAAAGCCAAAACCCAAGTTCAAAATTAATTAGTCAAGGGGAATCAAAATTGACGTCTCGAATTTGATTAAAGAGATGGTAAAATGTTATTTTGCAACCACATTTTGTCCTGGACCCTCTTTACGAAATAAACCTCTTAATTCGTTTCAGACAATCACGGTATATTTTTAGAATCTTTTAGCATTAAAAACTTGAATGTTGAATTTTAATTGTTTAAAGTAAATTTAAATTTGAAATTGAAGCTTGTAATTAAAATGAGAAAACAAATTAATTTCGTATTCAAGTTATTACTCGTTCAATAAAAGAAAAGGGTTGCCGAAAACTAAGGTTAAAGTTCGTCGAAATTATTAGAACATTTTTTGTTTAAATTCATAGGTTAGGCTGCCTCGCTCTGTTATTACGAACATTATTTGTCTCGACACGAGAACAAGTTCATACGTAGTCATTACATTTCGTCGATATAAAACCACATTATTATTTGTCTGAGAAATAAAACCACTAGTCTTTATGTCGTAATGTGTTAGACTTAAATTCATCAAGTTTTTTAGATGTTACTGTATCTATATGTTGGTTTCTATCATAACTGATACGTGATCGTGAATTATACCGACATTTGCATGTTTTTAAGTATCATTATGTGTTGTGAAAAGCAATGTTAATAACACTTTCTAATTTCATTTCAGGCTTTTTTTTGATATTGTTCAAATAATAATTATGAGTAGTTTATTTAGGTTGGTTTGAGTCGAGATTGGCAAATTGTCTTACATTGTGCACACTTATTTACAAAAAAATATAATAAAGGATGTTTTTTTTATTTTTATTTGATGCATGCTTAGGTAAACAGTAAAGAATAAAATTTCACTAAACTCTAACGTAAAAGTGACTGAAAAGAATAATTAAGGTGTATCATAACCCAGAGTCTAAGAAAGGTAGGTTTCAAAAGAAACAGCTGTGTTACTTTATTTAATTGAATTTTCCGACGTACTTTTAACAAAACCCGACGCCGCCGTACGAAATGAACACTTAAAAGATGGCTGCCGAACAATAATCAGAATTCCGTATCGCGCCCGCAAACGAATTAAACAATCGATTTAATCGTTCACTTAATTACGAAATTAATGTCGGACCATACCCGCAGCGCCTGGTTAATGCCTCTGCATTCGCCACAGGGTACGAATGTACTTGTGTAGTGCAGTAATATGCAGTTTTAGGGCGAGCACATACGTGGAGCTTTAACTTCTTTTGTTACGGTCTGCTTGATATTACAATGAAGCAGCTACATTACACTAGCTATCGGTTTAAATTCTGGTATTTGCAATTGAGTCTGGGTAGATACATCCTTATATTACAAGCTAAGTCCGGATTGCTACTAGCACTATACTAGCTTTGGGGCTAAGCAGGCAGTGTTTGGACTTTTATTTTTCGGTCTGGGTTAAGATTACCAGGGCCTCTATTTTACGACGATAATTAACATTAAAAACTTTTGACGTGTTATGGTATCGTCTTTAACTCGGCCGCCATTACTGTTATGTGAATAAGAACTATAAAAACGTTGACAATATGACAAAAGGTCAAAAGCAATATTGCTTAACGTCGTAGAATAGAAGCCCAATAATATTCCTTTCTATAATTTAGACTAGGCAACGGATTGTCTAATTTTCATCGTCCATGACTAATTATATGGTTTAGAAATGAGATCGTACGAAAATCCTTTTGAACTGTGTATATGCACATACCTCTAAGGTACACTTATTAAATACACTATAATTAAATACGAGGACAAACACATTTGATTAAGCGGATATAAACTTTCCATTTATCGAGAAACATTTCGGATAAAGGTCAATCAAACCCGTCGAAACTACTAAATATTCCGTGAAAACGTTTCAGTTATACAAGTAAAACTTTGATAGGCCCTATGGAGCACACGTCACCTTTGCCCTTCGAATAGATAATCTCGGTTTGCAAATTGGGTCGTGAATAGGGCCTATAAGTCGCCGACGGATTCGAATCAAAGGTTGGATATCTGCGTAAATAATTTAGGTAACGTTACTTGACCCCTACATGTAGGTAAACAGCGATATACTGCAGATAGGAAGATGAAATAGTGATGTGAGAGGAGGTATTAAATGTAGCGTGCAGGTTTATGGTTTCAAATAGGTATAAAAAACCGAAGTGTTATTTTTACTCATTAAAGTGAGATTCTTTTTCATGAAGGACTCTTGAAAAATCGAAAGGCGGTTTTCTTATTAAGTTTTAATGCGAAGCGCAGTAAAATTTGATTACATTAATTAAATACGCATTATTCAGTTACATTCCTTTATTCGCTTCACCGTTTAATGATATCGGTTTTTACGAATTAAATGCAGCAATTAAACATTCCAAAACAGTCCATTCCTGTTTTATTTATCACTTTTATCAGTCTTAGAGAACGTGATGATTATGGTTTATATAAATTAACCTTATTTTATCGGTATAGGGGCAAGCATTTTTTTTTTTGGAAAATCTACTGGCATAGTTATTGTTACAAGGATATTGGGTGTTACTTTATCGAAACACCTTTCAACGAACGAAACATTACGCAAAATTGTAATTTTATCGAAAGTCATTTAATTTTGTCGCTACATGAGGTTTTTTTTTGGTGGTCACAAATCTAACCTAACCTAACCTGCGTAATTAATATTTCAGATATCCTGAAAACCATGGTTTCAGCAGAAAATAGCGTTAGATGAAATTAAATTCGATTAAATCGATGAAGTGAAATGCGATAAAATTATGGGTTACCATTGTTTTATACATACATTTAAATACCTTTACGCCTGTAATCCCAAAGTGGGGTAGGCAGAGCTACATAATTGCCTACAACTCTAAAAACTGGTTGATAGTTATCGTTATGCGAGTTTAAACCATTTATTTTTTGACGTGTTGGCAAAACTTTTGTATTCGTATAATAAAAAAAAACATTATTCCTTGCTTACAACGTCATAACACAAGAAAATTCAAATTTAATGAAAACGCATTCTGGCTACCTGAACACCGTTTGTAACGCAGTGTCACACATTCACCAGATTTAAACAATATTACTAATAATGACAATAAGCATTTCAAGTGGATTCAAGAATGTGTGTGTGGCTTTGCAAGAAAATGTGGGTTTCAAAGTAAAGTATACTTTAGTTTTACTTCCCTGAGCTCCTACCTACTGTAAAACGTTCCTCCAATCTTACCTTAAAATTGAAGTTCCCATTAATTGACCTAGTCCCAAACTAAACTCTAGGCTTGTACTATGGATACTAGACAACGATATAAATATACTTATATAGAGAAATATACACATAGAAAAAATCCATAAACTCAGAAACAAATATTCGCACTCGCCACTTTATATGCCCTTACCGGGATTAACACTTTATAACATTTTGTTATAACGTGTTAGATGTTTCAAACGCTCCCATACTGTTAACCATATTATGTTTGTTACCGTGTTGTAATTTGTTGTATAACATTTAAAAACTCACATAACGTTATGATAACAATGTTGTAATTTTTGATAAAATGTTATAATACAACTGTTTTATAACGTTATATAACATTTATAACAGCTAGTGTTCGAGTACCATTACGTAAAATATTAAGTGCTGCCTAAACAAAAGAAATCATCCTGGTTATTATCTATGTACTGTGATCTGAGCGTGAAGTCTTAAACGAACTTAGATACAAATTAAGGCTGACATTTCAATTACATAGTTGCGAAACTATTGTCTTGGGGAAGCGTGGCTCGCTGGTTCTTGGTTGGGTGCATTTTACAACTTAATCGATATAATGCATCTATGCAATTTCTAATAACATCCTTGCTGTAGCCTTTTTTTGGGTTTGTATGTATGTATGTATGTAAACACTTTATTGTACAAAAGAAAAACCATAACAATACAATTAATATAAAAATATGTACAAAGGCGAACTTATCCCTTTAAGGGATCTCTTCCAGCTAACCCTTGAGAGATTTGATTTGAGGTTTGTTTGAGTATGCACGAAAAGAAAACGCTGCCTATACCTATCTATACTGATGACAACGCATTTTTGATAACCACACGAAGAATTAAAAATGTGGAATAGAATATTGCTTTGCGATTATTTTCAGTCTATATGAAAAAAAACAGTGGGTAGTTAAATCACGATATCCTTGACAACAAGTTAATCATAAAACTTGTCCGACAGAAGCTTGAGCATAGCATGTACAACGTAAAAATGCGATTTAATCCTGAAAATAGCAGAAACGACATTGATGACAAAAACTACAAAACAGAGTTTTAGGGATTCTAAAATGTCACGTTCGTTCACCAATTACGATCGCCGCTCGCTCCAGTAGCGAGTCCAATAAAGGTTTTCAGCATTAAATGTCCGAACGTTTCGAACGGCCTCGTAACTCTCACAATTAAGTCGAATTAAAAATAAAGTCCAAAGAAACTCAGTACAGAGTACAGGGTGTTGATTAAACGCCATCTCGCGGGGACCCCATCAATAACAACGTTTAATTAAACACTTTTATTCGCGCCTGAATGGCTGGGACGCCAGTCCCGGCTTTTAATTTGTTTTTTTATTTCTTTAATTTTTTGCTTAATAGAGTCGACGGTGAGCACAACCCGCTAAATGAGCTCTGAACAAAGAAGTTGCGCAAACGTTTAGTATTGAAAAATGTGAATGAGTTTTGCTGGTGGAAAAATATTTTGAATAAAGGATGTGTCCTTAAAATACAGTGAAGCAATATTAGATGAATGACATGTATTTAATACATCGTTATTAAGAGTACAATTTCATGACACGACATTTTATTCATGTCACTTTCATGAAATAATGATAAAAAAATCAGCCCAAATAGGTTAGGTAGCAAAAAGCAATGTCAATAAACTAACTTATCGAGTGCTATTATTCTATAACAAATTAGCCAACAGAGAAAAAACATTTCAACGGGCATCTAAAAGATAAGCTTTCTAATTTATCAACTTCATAAAATAAACATTAACTTTTAAACTAATTTATACCCCCCTACTGATAAAGACAATTTATATGGGCCCACTTTTTTAATGTTTTGGAGTAGAGAATGCTAATAGCGAGGCGAATGAATAAAATTACAAATTACATAATTAAATGACCCCTAACAACACCAAATTTGTATGTATTTACATAAAATACGGAAACAAAAAGATAAGCATTTAAAGTGAAAGGAAATAATATTAGACTTAACTTGTCAGTTCCATTAAGTAAAAACTTAAATAAATGATCAAACCATCAAGTTCTAACCATCGATAAAATAAATAAAATGACCAAAGTTATCTAAGATTATTTAAAAACTGATCTAAAAAATCTTAAAATAACCTCAGATAACGAATATAATGATATCATTACTTGAATACAGCTTACAATAATGATTGAAGATACTATCTTAAAACGCCATCTCCGTAACAGAATTCGAGCGCTTATTTTGAGATAAACCTGGTTTATTTTATTGTTATTGATACCGAACAGATAAAGTATCCCAATACGTCGTAGAAAAACAATGTCGCCAACGTATAAAATTGATAAGGTCGATATAAGGGCCATTTTTATTGTAGGACGGTCGTGTGAATAAAGACGTTAGAGTCCCAGTGCGATTTTCGTAATGTCGCTATAAAGTGATGTTTATACAGTGTTGCTTTATAAGTTACATGGTGGGGACGACGTGTACTTTCAGTAAAGCTATTGCCGCGATAAGTATGTACACAACACACTTGGGAGGAATGTTGGGGATAGAAATTTAGGTTTGAGAAAACTAGCCTCCTTATGGAACTCAGAGTTTAGTTTATAGTTCATAAGCTAGTGCTGTAAGCGTAGCTTGCAAAAAATAGGTAATGCTTTAATAAATGATACTCATCTACTCAAAATTACACACCTACCTATTTAATTTCTCGATTCAAAGTTTTCATTATTCTTCCCAAACACATTGAAATTTTCAATTTCACCCTTATTGCCATTAACTACGTTAATCGTCGACGTCATTTGTAATTACATGTTAAAAACTTTTCCAAAAACCAAACTTACTTGAAAACGGCAAAGAACACTTCAATAATACATTCTCTGAATACTATTCGCGCGCGCTCTTTGCGACACAGTGTCGGATATGTGCACTGCTTGTGCAGTCAATAAGTGCACGGTGTCCTGCTGTTGGAAAACGGCCTGTATATCCAGAGAACTAGACTAAGTTGGTTCTTCTCACGTAATCATTTTATGAATGTTATGAGTTTCACGTGCACAAGATACGACGTGCAACGAGCGTCCGTGATAGTTAACGTGTTATTTATGCTCTTCGCTCTTCACGATGATGTTATGGTGGATTTAATAAATAAAAAATTGGTCATTGTTAGACTGATTACAATGTCACCTTTATCTCGAATGAAGGAAGATCTAGGTATATCGTTATTGAAAGAGTTTCTACAATGAAATATAACAAATAATAACATGGTTTGCAATGGTGAACAACATGCGGTATTATTGATTCAAAGATCTCTGCCAATAATCATTGATATTACTTTGTACTCTGTATTACCCCTATTTTTTTTTTGATAATAAATAACATTCAGAAGTTATAAAGAGAGCACGTTGTCCTAGGTTGGGGACTAATATGTCTCTTAAATGCATATTCTTTGACAAAACATTTTATACCGTAAAATTTCAAAAATGTACAGTGTAGCGTAACTCACCAGATTTAAATCTTAAGATATTCAAGCCATGCTTATCCTCCCTATGCTCCTTCTGTTCATGATAACCCGTAGAACTCAGAAACTGCACTTGGCCGTAGTTTTAAAAAGTGGCCCTCACTCGTAAACGTTTACGTTCGGAGATTTTTCACGTGATTCTGCAATTCAAATGGCATTTATACTGGAAACATGGAGGAATTTTTCGAATCAGACTTGTTCACTGACTCGAAAGTAGACGGAATGCTAACTATTCCGTCTCGGTTATGTACATAGATGTGTAAATATATTATGTTTCTGTATCTATTTACATAGGTGGATATTTGAATGTTTTTATTTTTAGGTCTAAATAAAGTCGTTCACTTGCCTACTCGATGCTCAAGTCACAACCTTTCTCTTTTCTCAATCTCTCACGGGTGAGCTGGGAGAGATCCCGTAAAGGGATTAGTTTTCCGTTGTACTTTTTTTTGAATCTTTGTTTGTAGGTTATAGGTTATAGGTTGTAGCGGGCTAATTTCCGCAACTCGACGACTTAACAAATGCGCCTTTTTTGCGTGCTGGGTTACTGGCACTACTCTTGCCAACCCAGTTCAACCAGAAAGCCTAGCAGACCCTTGATGTTGCCGACGGCCTCTGGTAGCGACCTCGGTGTTCCGAGATGACGTGCCCGGTATGTTGCCACCTCTGGACATTCCATGATGACGTGGGCTGCGGTTTCCTCCGCCGTCATACAAGCTCTGCACAGGGGGCTGTCTGTAACACCTAATGTGAACAAGTGTTTGTTAAACAAGGCATGGCCAGTTATGGCTCCAGTTAACAATCGGAGTTGGGCCCTTTTGAGTAATCGTAGCTTACGCGACAATCCGGGATTGATTATCGGAAGAGCTTCCTTACTCTGCCTGCAGGTGTCTAGGTTGCTCCAGTGGTGCTGGTGCTTTACCTTGGTGATTCGCCGCAGTTTGTTCCGCAGCCAGCTGGTCGGCAGGGGCAGAAACGGTTCAGGACCTATCAGTTCCATTTCTGAGCCCCTTCTCGCGAGTACATCAGCCGCGTCGTTACCGCGTGAGTTGCTATGTCCCTTTATCCACTGTAGGGTGATGGGGTTTAGGTTACATACCTTAGAGAGGGCGTTGTGACATTCGTATATTAGCCCTGACGTTACTGTATAGCACTGTAAGGCTTGGAGAACTGATCGGCTGTCGGAGAGTATACGGATGGGGAGATCCTTTACCTTCCTTTGCTCAATCGCTATTGTAGCCATAATGATGCCCACGCATTCTGCCTGGAAGACTGTGGTATGGGCTCCTAATGGCGTTGAGATATGTATGTTTAGATCTTCTGAAAAAGTACCTGCTCCGGATCCAGACTTTGTCTTGGATCCGTCTGTGAAGATCCTCACTTCCCTGGGATTGAGGCCTTCCCACGGATCTTCATACAGTTGAATTTTGTACTTCTTGTCGAAGATAAACTGTTTCGGTATTCTGTCGGTAGCCGCCTCTATGAGTGGCTCCTCGTTAACCGCTTCATAGAGTATTTCGGTGTGTGGTACCCTGGCAGGTTTCCACAGGTGCAAATTCCTAAGACGTACCGCTGTTGCCGCCGCCTCCTGCTGGATGAAGAGGTGCAGTGGCGGGAGGTCGAGTATGGCTTCCAGGGATGCTGTGGGCGTAGTCCGCATGCATCCGGTGGCTGCCATGCCGGCTAGTCTCTGGAGTCGTTGTAGTTTTGATTCCACAGTGGACAGTCTGGTGCGTGGCCACCAGACTACCGCACCATAGGCAATGATTGGTCGTATCACTGACGTGTAGAGCCATAGGATGATCTTGGGGTGTAGACCCCATGTTTTACCTACCATCCTGCGACACTGCCAGAAAGCGATTGTTGCTTTGTCTATCTTGCTGTTCAGGTGGTTGCTCCAGTTCAATTTGCTGTCAAGTACGACTCCTAGATACTTTACCTCATTCGATAGCTGGAGTTCTGTTCCAAACAACTTGGGGAGTTGGTAGTTGCCCAGGCTGCGTTTGTTAGTGAACAATACCATCTCCGTTTTCTTTGGGTTGACAGATAGTTTGTTGGTTGAGCACCAGCGTTCTACGATACTTAGAGCTGAGCGGGTGACGTCGCAGACCGTGCTGGTGACGTTGCCGGTTGTGAGTATCGCTATGTCGTCCGCGTAACCTACCGCGTAGTAGCGACTGTCGTTTAGTTTGGCGATCAACTCGTTCACAACTATGTTCCATAGTAGCGGGGAGAGAACGCCGCCCTGGGGACAGCCCTTTGCCACCATTGCTAGTTGGTTGTTGTTTGCATTGAGTCTGATGACCCTTTTGCTAAGCATATTACCTATCCATTCAACCAAGGTCGGGTTCGCCCCGTGCCTGACTAGCGCGGTTGTTATGCTGCTGAAGTTGGTCTTGTCGAAGGCCCCCTCAATATCTATGAAGACGCCTAGGCACATTGATCTGTTCTTGATGGCTTCCTCTACCTTGCTTACTACTGCATGTAGGGCTGAGTCAGTAGATTTACCTTGGCTGTAGGCATGTTGGTTTGGGTGCATCTTTGTTTGTAGTATTGTTTAAGATTTAAAGACTTGCGCCACACTGTCACGTTTTTTTGTCAATTTTAAGATAATCAAACTCAGAATATAGGACGAGAAGAATATGGAAACTTGTATATTTTTTTCACGCTATTTAATTAAAAAAGTTAAAGGTACATAATGACTTGAAATAAATTAGGTATTAAAAAAAGTAACCGTACAAACAAGATATAATTATTGTTTGCCGATGCCAATTCGCTACTTTATGCCGATCTTCAAACCAAATGAAGAAAAGGGTGCTTAAATTTTAACACCCTATAAATATCTTCTCTTCTTATTTCAAAACATTTCGTCAACTTTACAATATAACCATGATTCTATGCTCATTTTATACCCAGTCAAACCACCTAATAACTTCTCCGTATCAATCATGCCCACCGACTTTTTCTAGCCATCCAAAGCAATCATTCCAAAATAAAGCATGGCGATTTAAAATCATGATTGACATGTGGTTATTACACTCGCCGTTACGATTTCAAGCAATTAAAAGTGATTTGGCAATAAATAACAAATAGCCAGCCTATATTTCTGCTAATCATTTTGATGGTTAGGTAATGAATTTCTAGTTTATAGTACGCCTACACTGTAACCATTATCTCCAAGTCAATGTATTGTAAATAAGTATTGCTCTTTTTACAACATTGAATGTAGGAGTTGTTATTAATGCTGGCCAATTATCGCAGTTTGAGTTGTATCTATCCAAATCAAACTTGAATCGTTTTATTATTTTTTACAATCGTCCTTTGTATCTCACAGCGCATCAATAAGAACCACTCAAAATAATTTTATTTTTTAAATGAATAAGTGTTGAATATAAAGGGTGTGTGACTCAATATTATAATTTAAGTTGTGGTGTGCAAAAGATGGGGAGCAGGGAATTTTTACTTGGATTTTGGACCGTTTTTTCTCAATACTGTGTATTTTAAGCATTTATTTTGTCTTTTTTATTTGAAGCCTAAATGCGATTTATATTGTCAATATTTCTTTACATCCAATCAAGACTTCCTAATTTTTGTCTCTTCTATCTCTATACCCCTTCTCTTGTCTGACAGTTTGTAATGCCTTCACGTCTAATTTGCTGCACTAATTTTAATTAAAGTAACGACGAAAGTTTAAGCTCCGGGACCTTTCCCCAAATGCGTTTTATTCCAAACGCTCTGAGAAATAAAGTTTTTTTTTATTCCTGAGGAAATTATTATAATTGAAATTTACTTTCGAGATCTAGTCTATACTATACTATACTATATAATCTAAATGATTATAGTATAACTAAAAGAGGGTTTACCCTTGAAATATCGACTAATGTTTCATCGAACGCTTCATTACGTCGAATTTTCATTTTATTGACAGGCATTCCACATGCAGGTGCAATATTTTTTTGATTATCACAAGTGTAACCTAACCTAACCTACGTAATCAATGATATAGATAACATGAAAACAATAAGGCTTCAGGAGAAAATAGCTTTCGATGAAATGAAATTCGACGTAATGAAGCTTTCGATGAAACGTTTGTCGATATTTCAAGCGGCACCCCTAAAAGAGAGATTATTTTTGTAGTATGTAATCCGCGGAACCACCTATTTGAAAAATATTTCAACATTTCATTGGACATTTATTTTTATTTCAGATAGACATAGGTTGTAATATAAACTATGTAAACTATCAACCCGGGCGAAGTCAGGATGGGTCGCTAGTATATAAACCCAATTCAGGTTTTTGGCACCGAATACATAACGCAATCCGCGTGAACTCTGGCTCCGTTTATTAACAGTTCCAGTGACTTATCTGTCCAACATTAACTTGAGCTCGGAGATAAAGCCACGCCCATTTTTACGATTTATGGTAATAGCCAGCACCTATACTGTCTCTGCGCAACTGTACAGTCGGCAGGGCTGATTTGACCTTAAACAGTTTGGCGTCTGAACTTCCGAATAGATTTTGTTGAAAACATAACTCTTTTCTGACGCAGCTGGTTAAAACAGCAGTCATTATTTGAGAGCAAAACCTTTTGTTTGTTAAAAAACATAAAGGTAAACGTAAACTGACGTTATTACTAAGGTATAGGTAAAATCTAGTCCTCCCTCTGACCACTAGGATCTATTGCCAGGATCTATCAATGGAGTCGAGTTAACCTTTCATGACTTCAGATCCATCAGTGGAGTTGAGCGGATTTTCCGGCCACTAGGATCCTACTATTCTGGATATTTCTTTAGTGACATGAACAATTAGGTTAAGGTAAACAAAATAAACATGGTTAAATCTATTTGATAGGATAGGAACGAGTGGGAAAAAATACTTTTGCCACTAGAGGAACACTAAATCATGCCGATAAAATGAGCTATGTGAAACATAGTGACACATAGAGCGGTGCCAGACGAGCGTTGCCGCTGCGTTGCATCGTCGTAACGCACGCTGTTATTTCAACATAGACCAACGCAAGTGCTTCAACACATCGTGTGGCATATCGTTCTTATTTATATGAAGAACAACACAACGGATCTTAGGATTGCATCGCAGTCCTGTGAATGCGAATGTCTATGGGTCACAGTTTCCACATACCATCAGGTGGCCTGTGTGCTCGTTTGTCTTCTCTATGCCATAAAAAAAAAAAAACCGAGGCGAAGAAACGCACAGGTAACGCTCGTATGGCAATCTCATTGTTTTCTTACTGTTGAACATATTCAATTTCAGATTTATACTTATATTTAAGGTAAAATATTGCACCTATTTCTTGTTTTCTAGTCTTTGAGTTTAACCTAAAGGTTAACTGGTAAAGAATGTTTAAACTATCAATGCCATAGTGTATTATATAAACTTTTCCGCTTTGTTTTTGTGCAATAAATGTGTTTAAGTAAATATTATAAATAATATTAGATCTAAAATATTACCTATGCGATATAATTTCTCCTGTGCACTGTACTCGCGGTTTCATTAATTAAACTGTACAGTTACAGAAAGGAACGTGATTCCGTTTAATGAGCCTGATCATTTTATCAGGAATTTGTAAAATCATAAATATTGACTTTCATTTTATTTCACTTTTGAGTTATTCATTTATCGTGTAATAACTCCAAGAGCGAGTACTACTTTTTGGATTTACGAGTTAAAAGCCATTTCATAATTAGTGTTTAAAGTTTTGTAATCAAACTGGGTGTTCAAAAAAGTAATTTGGAATAAATCCCATAAAGGGATTATTTCGCCTTTTACTTCCCCCCCTCTCTCTTCAAAACATTCATAAAAACTGAATGGATCTTTAAAAAGTCAACTTTAACACGTCTACTGCTGAATATAAGTCTTCACCAAGGATCTTAAAGACGGTTATGTAAGGAGGGTCATCATCATCGCCATCTTGCCCTTATCCCAATCATTTGAGGTCAGTCGTTAAGAGGGTGAAACAAATAAAAGTTTAAAGCCTAATACGACCGAGTTTATTTTGGCCTATTTAAAGCAATTAGGTAAGATGGTTTAACTGCGCAAGCCTCGAGTCTAACGAGAGCAAGAACTCTCACGATCATCTATTACGGATAACAGATCTACCAAATTAACAGTTCAAGACTATTAACTTGAACTTGGCCTGTGTTCACTAATTCCGAGTAACATCTTAAACAACGTGATGTATGTGTGAACGCCCATCATCGTACACCTGGTAACATGATCGCACTAATTCATATTAGATTAGAGGCCAAAATATTTTTAGATGATGGTGGTTCACTGTACCTGTTAATTATCAGCTGGCCCCACTAATGTGATAATCTTTAAGTTTTTCTTTGATGAGTTCATCCAATGAAAGCTGAGGTTTTCAGGTCATTAGATGCTTTTGGTAATCAGTATTAATCATTGGCTTACATACGACTTAATATTCTTTCGTTTAACATTCTATGTAATTAGATTTACCAACAGTTTTAACTTGCTTTGTAAAAATGTGAAGTTACCTCGCACACAAAATAATAAGATGATGAAATTTTTGAACTATTTTTAAATTTTCAAGAATTATTTTTATTTCCTTATGTTTCGGTGCATCAATTGAAACTGCGGTTAAAAGCAAGAATGACTTGCATTTTACTAAACGTAACAAGTGTTTTCTATGGAAAACCTTACAATTATAACAAGCTGTGTATGGTCGAACTTCTAAGTAGCCTTACATTTCAGTCCTTTATCGCAGCTAATTGATGTACTAAATTCAAAGAGTCCTCTTCAATTCGATATTATGACAAGGTACTAAAATATGCTGTTAATTGCGAGTTAAACTGTACCTACACTGGTTGGTAAGGGTTTAGGTTTGAATGAGGTAAGCGTAGAACTTTCGAAGTGGCGCTCTTGTTTCTAGCATAGATTGTGTGTGTTGCTATATTTTCTGACTTAGTCACAGTTTTTAACCTTTTATTTTTTACAAAAACACAAACGTATCATCAAAAGTCATGGGAGAGCCGAGGGCATATTAGTACACAAAGTAATTACACCTTTTGAATTACATCGCGCCTCGGTCGATGCGCGGGCGCCGGTAACGAGACAGCATAATGATACGAACCGCCTTTGTCTGTATATTTCGCCACCTGCCCAAACACCGCGGGTTGTGAGTTTATCGATGTCGATAATTTTGATGAAGTAAGGAAGTCGATAAGAGGCGCTCAGTTTTAATGTTGTAGGTAAACATTTTGAATGGTTAGTCTTTAATTTTGGTGGAAAGAGGTCAAGACAAATGTTTATTTGTTCCTTGTGTAAATACCTTTTATAAACTTCTCCTTAAATTTATCTTTACCAATCGTTTAATTTTAATTTTATTTTGTTGGTTGTCCTGTAGAAAAAATAAATGTCATTTTTTTTAAATATTTAACCCTTTTGGATTAATATAATCTTAGTAAATACTAAGTTTTGCTAGTTTTATTAAAAAAATGCCGTCTACCTATAAATTATGCGAAAGGAATATTGTAAGCTAAAAAAAAATAGATTATCCGCTTTGCAATGATGTTATTATTGCAAATTACGCGCAAATACTTTAAGAAACAGGTTACATCCTCTGACAAATTCTGCGGCAGTTACGCAACAAACAATTTCTTTCGTTGTTTTTTATAGTAATAATACAATTCACAATCGAAATGAATCGTCTCTCTCAACATTTGTAGGCTGTAACACCGCAATAGTAACAAATGGTAGCCTAATCTTTATTGTCGACGTTGCCAAACGTAATAAGACACGGCAAAAAACATCGATAAAGTGAGGTCGACATCCTTATAATGATGCCTTGTTAGCGGCTCTTAGTCATTCCGGCGTCGGAGCAACGTCGTAACGGAAAGAAGACTCTTAACTTAAGCCTCAAAGGTGTGATTTTTACCTTCAGGAAGTGTTAAGTAATTATTAAAATCGGTCCCATGATAAACGCCAGCGATTACGTTTTTCGGCGAGCCTTATTAGGCTGGATGTTTTGTATAATCTTGTGTCGTTATTTTTTTACGTGCATTGTCAATTTAGGTGTAAATTTAGTTCATTTATTACAGCATGCATTGCCATAACCGTGCATTAAAACCATTAAGTGACAAAATGAGCTAAAGAACTTGGTATAACTTACCAGCAGCGCGCAGCGTGTCAATTCGCGTTTTGGAAGAACAGACAATTTCCCCATAATTTCATTAAAAAAAATAGTAAACGTAAACTTATAATATATTTTGGAAAACTGTCAATACCTAGTAAAATATCCGCGTATCTAATGCAGTTTTACAAAGACGCAACTATAACCGTTGGTGTTTTGCGGCATAAGTACAATGCTTGAGCAGAAACTATAGAAACAGAGACCTTTTTTCAGTGTTCCCTACATACATACATACATGCATAAGCTCACGCCTTTACTCCCAGAGTGGGGTAGGCGGAGCTACAGAATTACTAACAACTCTAAAAACTTGTTAGTGTTCCCTTAAGAACTAAAAATAATAAAATAATGAAATTTAAAGAATTCACCACGCAAATAACCGCTTTGTGTTTTAATAAATGTTATAAATATTGTCCGCGCGCTCATAAATACCTATAACTCAGGGCACGCGTGACGTATCACTAAAAGCCCCTTTAACCCGGACAGTATCGCCTTTCTTTGTAAGTCAATTTATAGCTATTTCATGAGCTTTATTTAGTTTTATATACGCTAGAAGTCTAAGCTATAAATTACTTGCGGCCCATACCAAGGCCGGACATACTAGCTTATAGCGTGAATAACTCTCCTCTTATTATGTTTTCGGATATAAATTAGAGAGATTTATACGTTTTCCTCGTTGTAAACAGTATAGCGCCACTTTCGTTTAACAATCAGGACAGTGCGGTGGGGTCCCGATTGTACGTGATTTAAACGAGATAGTTATCCGAACAGTTGAATACGGAATTGAATAGTAGCTGTTTAATGCGATGTATATTGTTAAGCTGAAAATAAGAGAGACATTTTTGTCTAACTTTAATTAATTTTCCACAACTGTTGGTTAATTGATTTGCCATTTTCTTTCACCATTATTTGTAAACAATCTGGTAGATTGCTCACAATTTAGTCCAGGGGTGTTATTCTCTTAAAAACAACGGACGGGCGAACGAACGAGCGAAATCGCAGCGGCGAGTTTAGGTAGTCCCGTCAGAGAGAACAAAACACATTTTAGCGCGTGCATTTTCAATAAAGCACCCTTACGTTCGATCCATTGGCAGAAACCATGCTGCTAAATTGAAAATGCACATGCTAAAATATGTTTTGTTCGCGCTGACGGGACTACTTAAACTCGCCGCTTGGACATTCACTCGTCCGTCCGTCCGCCCGTCGTTGTTCAGAGAATCACTACCCAGGTCATCCCAAACCTAGAACTACCGCCCTAACACCATCTCCAAAAAGTGGTTACCGCAAGGTTATCATTTGGGACCGTCACTCTTTATTCATACAGCATATGCTTTCTTTAAATTCATTAAAACTTAATATCGTAGTAGATACATAAATTAAATCAAAATTGTAAAGTTTATGTACCACAACGCTAAAGGAGCCTTAAGCTAAAACTAGTAAATAACTCAAGAGTCAGTGACTACCAAGGCACGGCTACTTGCCCTTTGTTCCCTTTGCCGAAAACCCGTAAGTCGTAATTAATAAGGCCGGTGTTGTCGAAAGCCATCGGATTTATTGTTTTACAGCACATTTTGACTATAAATTCCTTAATTGGCCTCCACTTTACGCTCAACGGGCCTTAATTTACAAGGGTGAGCACGGACTGTATCCAGTTATTTTTTTTATAAATAGGTGCCGTACGTAGTTACGGATGGATGTTCCAAGGCCGTTCCACGCCGACCATATAATTTGGGTGGAACACTTCAACATTGTTAGGGAGCTAGCTTCGCGGAGTTGCGAGATAATAATTTTCACATTCAAAATAACAGTGTATAAAAGATCTTTTACGAGGGATTATTTAAACTTGATTGGGCAGAATTAAACGCTGGATACTAACAAGCTTCTCCGATAAATGAGGTATAAGCCGGCCGGTATGACCGTAATTTGTAAATTAAGACCCGACTCGGCCGTGAGTAAATGTTTTGAATTGGACCTTTCATTAGCTTTTATTAAATGTAGTGCATTTTAAAGTATTTGAGAGCGCCGACTGGTCAAGCCGGTTGTATAAAAGATGATCTTTTAATTAAATGAGAGGAATATATTGGGCATTTTAGTGAAATGTATATTTTAGTATTTAAGAAATGTAACTTGATTTGAAGTTGTTTAAAGTAACCCGCTTAATAAAAAAAAATGAAAAAAAGAACAAACTGTTTTGTGTCTTTTATGTTTGTCACTTAAATCTACATTTTTGTATTTCAAAAGTTTTACACGTTTTAAGTTTTACACCTAAATTCAACTAAGTAACAAACAAGTCTAAATTAATAAGCAGCCTTTTAAAACCCAACTAAGCCGTCACTTACCGACTGACGACTTAAGGAGTATCTAATGTAGCTTATGTATATATGTAAAATAATTTAAACTACTTTATACTACGATTCTCTTTGATTTAATTACCAATCTAACGATACCGCACCTTGAAATTCGATAAACTTAGTCTATAAGAGGTCACAAAGAAAAACATACGTACATACACACGAAAAATATTACACTCCTTTTTGGGTAGTCTAGTAAAATGTATTAAGACACTAATCGTAGGAAGTAAATCATGTTGTGTTTTTTAAAGTTAATAAAAATATTTAGAGGAATACTTTTAGTACCACCCTGTAGGTAAGCACCATCGTCGGACTCTCATAAGTTTTATTTATGAATGCTTCGCAGTGTCTTTGATAACTGCTAATTAGACTTAAGTAGTTAAACTTTTAATGGAATATTCTTAATTATTCTAATACTCATTCATTTCCTGGAGTTTAAAGTTAATTTGAAAAGAATTTAATGTACCGACCAACCGACGCTGCTTTACGTACGATGGCTACTAGAAAACTTCTTGGTAACCTTTAATTTTCTATGATAAAAGATGTACTTCAAATTTTGATCTATGAATTATTTTTACACGTTAAGTGCGTTTTGAAAAAATATATGGGCGAATTTCGATAATATTGTACATAGTTAAAAATAAACTGAAATAAAAATACCTTATTTTTACCGTTTAGTGACGAAACCCAACCAGAACTATTGTACCTACGACAAATTTTCGCAATGTGCAGCGCAGTGGAAGAAAGTAAACGTTGGCGTTGACGTTAATTAAATCCGTAACTACTACATACAATATTAAAAAATTCATCCACATGCTGTACATGTGACTTTTGTTTTGTTTGCTACTATTAAAAACATAATGTCAGAAATGTTTAGCGATGTAGTGTGTTCGCTATTCCTTGAGCACTACTCAGTAAAGACGGCGCCTAGAGGCTCACCAAGTTAAATATTCAGGGCAAAAGTCAGTCACGAAACGAAATACGATGCTCTCGCGACTTCTGAAGCTCGGGTTCTTGATTGTGTAAAGGCATGTAAAAGCTTGCACTAAAATGAGCCACAATAAGTCAAAATATGAGTCAACGAAAAGTAAAGAAGACGTTCCAGCTACACCCTATAAAAGTGAAACTGTTGTTAAATATTTGTAAGAAATTGTAAACGAGAGCAAAAGTTTTCTTTGTCATTACCTTTGTAAACAACAATCCTGTTGAAAGAGAAACTAATAGTAGCTAGATCATAAACTAAACAGCGCAAACAAAAAGTACCGGGCACTTTCAATAGAACTAAAATAAAGCGAGTGCCATGAAGTTATTGTTGTAAACATTGTTTAAATAGAACAATTCGGGAGACTGAGACGCAAACAAAAGTTTCGTCGAAATTCCATGGCACCCTTTCGGCTTCCTTAAATTGTTATAGCGGTAATAAACCCCGGGCGAACATGTGACTTTTATAGCCACCAGCTCTCCAGTTTCGGGATAACACAGTTTGTCACTGGCGCAATTACTAGCCTGTACAAAACAGCCGTCGGACAATGACCGCTTTTTTTCATTATAATGTGCAAAGTACCAATAAAATTAGCAAAACAAGAGAATAACCTAATTTAACAAAAGTTCACTGCGCGACGTAACTTCATTTTACCCAAAACGAACCCTATTCTGAGACGTAAAACAAACGAGAAATTTCTAAATATTTAATACGAAGTACGAAGCGAGTTTCTTCAAAATTGTCGCTAAGCCTTGTTACGTGTAATTAATTACTGCCGAAGAATCCGTTCGCTCCTGGGATAATAAAACGCGCTCAGATTATGATATGAAACGTTGAAAGCTAATTCAACTCGTAATAAATCTAAGATTTGTTAATTTACTTAGAAGAGGCGTGGCTGCGAAAGGAGCTGTAAAGCTGCTTGCTTTTGTTTAACTTGCGATTCGGCACTGCCTTCAAAAGATTTTCATTGTTATTGAGTTAGCCGTAATAAACAGACTGTCCCTAGAGCAGAGTCCGCGTCGCCCGTGTCTCGTGTAAACAAATTTTACTCCTCAAAACTGCAGAAGTTGCCATCTCCCTCTTGAATATAAAGTGCTAATAAAAATTCTAGACTTGACCCCGCCTTATTCTTCCCCGCTTTCTTTATTAAAGGACACTCAAAGGGAAATATGACAATTCCGCTAAGCAAATTAAAACTTTACCTGCTTTAAGATTAACGCGCTAACAAGTTTAATTTCCTTCAGCTTTTGTTTGGTATTAGATATGCCGCAAAATGTTGCAATTTCCTTTGTGTACATTTTGTCTTAATTAATCCATTCTCCAAGTTTTGGTTATTTCACTTTGAAACGGAAAGATTTTTTAAATTTAATTATGAGCCTTAGCAATCGCAAAAATATTCACAGGTTAGTTAAAATACTACGTAAAAATGCTATCGATATTAGGTAAGAAAAATTAAAACCGTGATCCGGTATTCATTTGTCTTTGATAGCAAGGTTACTAAGTCAGATTATCTGAGCGTGAGACTCACCGTTTGTATATTACAGCGTTTATGTATCTTCAAATAGGCGTAGTCTTACGTGGTAGGGGCCGGCGTAAGCGAACCATAACCTCCACCGTTTTTATTTTATAACGAGACTTGGAACTATTATTATAGCGTCACCGTGTCAGGCCCACATCACCTCTACATCCGCCCCGTATCCCGGCATTACTTGCTCAAAATCAGATATCGCCAGATATGATCCAATAATACGACTAAGTTCCATTTCAATTCTAAATGTTACATTGTTGGTTTGTTTTACGACTTTGTCAGCTCAAACGGGTTTGAATCAGTAAGTAGCGTTATAAATTATTCCCAAATGATTTCTTGACAATTTAATACCGATGTAGGTTATCAAATTCGTTAATAACAATTACAAAGGAATGGAGATAAGTATGGGGTTTTTTGAATAAGCACCTGTTTAGTCAAACAGTTTGTTTTAGGCAGTCGGTTAATGTATTTTTAAGTAGATATCCTGGTCTTGATTGATTAATGGCTGTCCCGCGCTTTGTTGGATTGGAGATACTGGATCTGTTCTTATACAACGTGATTAATTTGTCTATCTAAATTGAGATTAATATTTTAGAGAAAACAATAGACGATTTGTGTGTGGAATTGGGACAGCATGCTTGAATATCACTGCCGTCAAAATTCGTTGTTTCATTGTTTCATACCCTTTTTTATTTAGTTTGAAGAATATTTTAACAATTTTTAAACCATAAGTAACTAGATAGACAAAGTTTAAACAGTACTCAAAATTAATTTACTAACAAAAACAGTAATAACACGAATGCAACTCTAAGTATGACTGTGTTGTAATGTTAGTTTTCCAGACAACAGTACTTAGTTGAAGCCAGACAATAATGCGAGTGCCCGCAACGCAATCCCGAAACTAATCTGTTTCGTTTGCATTTTGTACGAGAGCCAAATCCAAAACGTTGCTGGTATCTGGCGGAAGATGAACCAAACGCTCGCTCAGTGCTTGCTTAATAATCTCCTACCTTACTGGGAAATTCAAAATTAGAATTTTATAGAACGACTTGTTTGTATTGTGTGTGTATTACCGCACTCATATGGTATCAATCGGTTTCTTTTTATTGGTTAGGTGGTATGACAAGCAGTAAAATGACTGACACTCTCATTTAATTTTAGTCCTCAGAATAGTCAACGTATATAATATTGCAGTCTTGAGATTGCCTTACAGTTGTCTTAAATCAAGTGTCCAGTACTCTTGTTCTTGAGACCATTTTTGACATTTATATACCAGTGGAGAATAGTGTAGGTCTATATACAATTCCAAGAACGCAAACGTTGACTTACTGCAAAGTTGGAATAAAATCAAAGCACAGACTTATAAGTTTGTAAAGTAAAAGTACGAAGTTTATAAATGTTTATTTTGCAAACAGTATACCTACGGTTCTGTCTTACCCTTAAAGGTAAATTAGGTAGATTCAACCGGCCACGACGCAAACCATTCCTCTGCGGCCATTCAATTGCAGTGAGTCGCGTACAGGATGCTAAAGGTTCAGCGTAATGTGTTGCCAGTTTACCTTTCTAAGCGTTTGCGTGGGAGCTCGTTTATTACTTATGTTGCGATTAAATACCTAAAATACCTTATTTTGTAATATAATTTTACCGAGCTTACACTTATTGTTAGTCAAGTGTGGAACAAGCATAGAATAAAGATTGTACAGGTCAATAATTCAGCTGAAATATCTCTTCTTTAGAAAGTTGTAAGTCAACGGTTTTTTTTATCCAATCCTTATTTGCCTAAAAGCGAATAAAACGCTTGAATGCCTACGCAACTAATAAACAAATCGCCGCAAACAAAAAAAGAAATAAAAATAACACGGTATTTTTACGACCCCAAGTTCCTAGCAACACCAAAGCGCGGTATTTAGTTAAAAGAGCCCACCATTTGCATAATCGACGTTTCCACAGGTGCATTGGCGACGCATTGGCAGCTGATTTAAGTTCCGAGCTAAGTGACAAGGGGGCCCGCTGGTCGTATAAGGCAATATGCTACACCGGCCATTTTTATTTATCGTGACGGTACAAGACAACCGCGCGGTGTTTTACGCGCGTTTGCGAGAAACGGCAGTGGATGTGATTTTGTTTTTGTTTTTACGACGTAAGTTGTTGTAATGTACACCTAGGTATGAAGTGGTCTTAGTTGAAGTTGTTGATGATTAATAAAGTTACATTATCGCTATTTATCTGCAAAGATGAAAATGTTAATTAATAATGATAAGTGACAATTGACAACTTATTTTGTTTTATCATTTTTACTACGTAACTTGGCAAAAGCGCGTGGAGCTATCCCCACGTGCTTCTATTTAGTCCACGTGTGAAGTTCATGGTGATATTAGTGATTGACTAAAACTCGACATTGGCGAAATATATCTTGTTAAGAAAAAGTAAAAGCCGTTAAATAAGCAAAAAAGAAAACTGATATCTTTAAATATCTTTGACAAGTTCTCTTGCAGAAAAATATAAACAAATATTTATAATTTATGAACTCTAGCATTTTATCAATACTTTTAAAATCCATAAAATTCGTCTAAATCAAAAATCCGTATATTCCATACAGTGCAGCCGGCACCTGCAAACATCCCTAACGAAATCCAATTAAATACATCTTGATATTCTCTCCGATCATTAAAGTACATTGTTAGGGCCCCTATTTATACAGAAGGTGTTAGCTCACTGTGCGGCGGGCATGATTTCTGGTGACTTATTTCTGAAAAAGATCTCTTTAGTAGATCAAAGCTAATGGTGTCTAGACTAAAAGGGAGCATTCTGCTTTGATACGATTTATTGAATTCTGCAAGAATCGCAAAGTAAACATATTTAAAGAGCTCTTTATTAAATTAGTTGGATCACTTTTGCAGAAAAAAGTGGACTTCTGCTACACTAAATTTTTTAGATAATTTAATGAGAATAAGATATCATTTTTCTGAGACGACCACTTATTTAAGGTATGTTTTCTACTTTGCCATTTACTTTGTCCTTTAATTTACCCAACTTGGGAGTGCAAAAACAAATTTAAAAAAAAGTTTCATGGTTCTGTTTATCTGTCAGTTACTTGCAATTAAATTTGTTGTATACTAGTGTAATAGACAAATTTAGTATGAATACCTCATTTTAAAAAAAACCTGTCACAAGCAAAAGCCAGTAAGTAGTTTTTTTATTTTTTATTTTAATTAATAAGTCGCTAGCTTGCTATTTTTTATGTAAAACGAGATGTAAATAGGTAATAACATTTATTTATGTATATAGTTAACCCTCCAGGAAGCCCCGCAATAAATTGTCACAAGTACTTACACCCAGAAGACGCTTCAACATTTTTGTGCAGTTAATTTTATAGACATCTTAGGTGTTTTATTACCCTATTAAACTATCAAGAAAGACAGCGAAATGGCAAAACATCTTGCGGCGGGAAGTAAGCGGCAGTTTTCTCGCTTCTTATTAAATTATTATTATACCTTCTTTACTCTTTAGCAGTATTGCGACCGTTTGCGAGCTTGCACTTTTTTATTTTACCTAGTGATGATTTTTCATACACAAGTTTTGAACGAGTTAATTGGGCCTAAAATGGATGTAAAAATTAAAGTAAACTATTTTTTTGTATCCTCACAGAGAGTTCTTCTAAATGATGACGCATAAATATTTACCTATTTTATTTTCAAAATATATAAAAATCTCGTGTCACGGTGTTCGTGGTCGAAATCCTCCGGAACCGCTCCACCGATATTTATGTTTTTTTTTAAATATTATATTATATTTGGTAGGTAGTCATAACTTGTTACAAATAAGAACAAGTATTAAATTGATATAATACGTTACGTCTAGTAGAAATAATTTCAGTCTTATAATTAGTAACATTGCTTCATTTTCGGTTGTGTCTCTACTCACCCCTTAACCCTTACTTACCCCGTTTTACGGTGTACTTAAATCATGCTTTACAAGCTAACTTGTTGGACACGACATAATGCAAGTGACTGCGTTCGAGTTACCCAAAGTTGCACTTAAGACGCGGGTTATTTTATGAGCAATAATTGCCCGTCCACAGGTAAGGGCCTCTCATTCTATTACATAAAATTAGAGTAAGACAGTTATAGTTGACGGGAAATTATTGCAAAAAAAATAAGTAAAAGTGCACCTTAACCCATTCATTACCGATGACGCCAATCAGAGTCATTCGTTACCCTAAACCTAAACCATTGCCGTTGACACCGATCAGCGTCATATTTTCACAAACAATTCCATGGAATATGTTTCGTAAATTATATCTTAGTTAGCCTTCAAAATTACTGGTTCTAATCGGTTGTACCAAAAAATTATATATTTTTTATATTGGCTGACGCCAATTGTCGTCACGGTTTAAAGGAACCTTCTCAAATGCCGCGGACGCCAATCGCCGTCACAGTTAGCTTAGCCTAAATGCCGCAGACGCCGACCGGCGTCATACTTGACGCCCAGTGCGTTTGAGGACGCTTGTCAATAAAAGGGATAAGAGATTGTCACAAACTCCCATGCGCCAAATATCGAAGACGTGATTGTTAAATCACGTTTTTTTTTCAATTCTACCAGAAAACGCTTTTCTTCCGTATATTACTTCATATCACATCAAAACTAACGTAATAAACTAGTGCTAGTGTTCATTAATTAAACGTTCGCCCCCGTTATTATCAACACCTGCTCTTGAAACGTTTAATAATGACGTCAAGTAACAGCTGTGCTTTGCGGCCGTGACGCCACAACGTTAGTTTTCAGAGGAAAATTAAAATCATATTAATTAAGTGTGGTTAAGCTGAGGATTAATTAATCTTAAAATGGGTTAAGTTGTGCAAATACTTTATTGCTCGCTTCTTGGTATAATAAGCAAGGGTTAATTACATATTTAAATTAAAGATTTAACCGTAATTCAGTCTCATCCCCATGAAGTGACTTAAACTTTGAATACCTACTTAAATTCAACTAGTCTTTCTTTAATAATCATTACTGATGAGAACGATATGTAAAAACTATGTTAACATTACAATTTTGGTTTTAATGACAATACGATCACTGTTGTATCCAATGCTGATTCTCAAGTTACGGCTGGTTCTAATACACCATGAATTTCTTGTTTAGACCAACTTAACATTGAATGACATTATTTCCGTCTCAAGGAGCACAAAAAATATTTTCAAACCAAGTTAATAAATAGGAGCTAGATTAATTAATCAAACCTTCCGTTACAGTTTTGCCGTTTTAAGAGGCCCGATTTGACAACTGTCACAGCCGCGCAAAATATAACCTCAAACACATATTTTGTACTAACATGACAGCTGTCAAATCGGGCCTCTTGATGACGAATGATTCGCATATCTAAATTACAGCAAATTCGCCGCCGTACCAATAAAAACATTAAAAATGTACGTATAAATTTATCTATTTCATTTATTTCCTATATTGTTTATAGCGTTATTAACAATCCCGATCCGAATGATCAGGTTGCTCCACTGGCCGAGCATCGAATTCTCAATTACCCGCCCGACGTATCACCTTTCTCAGAGCTATGGCTGATCACAGCTTACAACGAATGGTTCAACAAAAATATATACGATACAACAATCCCACGTGATAGTTTCAGGATACATTTTGATCGTTTTATTGTTGTATTTTGTAGTTTTTCTAGCATTCCAAGTGTATCTGGTGTTTATCCTTCTTCTGAAATAAATAAATAATACTCGTATTACTAAATAAATGTCAAAGCAAGCATTTTAAAAACCCGATTATGTGCTTTGATAATTTTTATTCATGTAAACAAAATCAAAATAAACTCTGTCAAGTTATTTAATCAACAGAAGGTCATTTATTAGTATTTAATGGATAGCTAAACTATATTATGCAACTTTTGGAGTTCTTAAAAAATACCAACAAACGTTACTCTCCTGGAAAATGAATCTAATTTGCGTTAGAGCTACTCCGTTCTGCTTTGTAAAATTGTAAGTATTTCAGTTCTACATGTATACATGAAAACATTATAAATTATTGTAACAATAACAAAATAAAAATTCAAAGAAACAAACCTAAAAAAGAAATAAACAAACGCAACCCAAACGGCCATGTTTTTTGTAAACCCAAAATGACGTAACAAAATCGAACTAATCGAATGGATCCATTTCGTTCTGCAAACCGTAAACTTTACTCTTACACGGCTTATTACATTCAGTTACGACGAGTGAATTCTCTGGTATTAGTAACGCATCTCGGTGCTACCTCTTCGAACGATTGGCCGATTCTTTAATTAGTAGCTTATCAAGATCGACACGTGGAGAGTAATCGATCGAATGGAATCGAATGCTAATGTATCGTTACTTATCTCGATATGTAATTGAAGCAACGAAATCAAGATGTTGTATTTATTGGAATAAATATTTATGGGCTGAAAATTGTATCTATCTATCTATATCTATAGCAGGAGCATTTAAGAAGCCATGATTGGTAAACCCACGACGTAGCTAGTTGCTGGCTGCAATATAATCCGACTTGACGGGTGTGTAGCGTAGCCTTCTTATAAAACATAAATATATAAATAAATCACTCGTGCATTTTCGTTTAGTTACTGAAAGTATCGGAATCCCAAAGTCCCCCACATATCTCCCTTGGCCTTTTCGTCGTAGTTAGCAACCCGTACCTAAATGATAATTTTAATATTACGATCAGTTCGAAAGTGAAGTTACCTACCGCTCACCATCAGACGGGCTGCATTCTTAATTGCCACCAACATTGAATAAAAAAAAGCCATAAAGACTCTGTGTTCTCAAGTTAGCTTTTCAACAAAATACGTTTAAAATTTTGAAATGTATTTTGTTAAAAAGTTAACTTTTCCCACTAATTTTAAAATTAAAATTTCCCACTTTTATAAACTAAATTCACAATATAATTTAATATTTTAATATAATTCCTCTCTGTAAAATTAACCAATAAAATAATTTGACTAACTTTGTATCAAATACTAATACCACTAACCATCAAACATTTACATACACTTTCATTATTTTGTGCACACATAGTATTATAATCTAGATTCATATACCTACTTATACCATGATATTTGCATTATGTATTATTGTAATTTGTTTTGTGAGCCATACAATAAATAAATAGATAGACATCGCCATAGTCGGAAATCTGTTTTATTTGTAACAAGCGACTTGCCCTCGCTTCACTTCGGTTTGTGTAAGTTTTCTGTAACACCTGTGCATAAAACAGAAATTTATTACACATTATAAACCTTTCTCTTGAATCACTGTATCTATTAAAAAAAAAACACATCCAAATCCGTTGCGTAGTTTTAAAGATCTACGTATACATAGGGACAGACAGAAAGCGGGAAGTGACTTTGTTTTATACTGTTGTGAAAAGATAGAGGGTATAGCTACGAATAAGTACACGGAATTGATTTCTTCTTGAATGTTGAAGAAAAGAAACAAGAATTAAAAGGCACGGGCTCAAATGTCTTTTAAATGCTGAACTGTAATAAAGTAATGATCATTAAAATCAAACTAACTCCAATGTTTTTCGATACAGCTTTTAACTCACTTGTCCCTGTTTCCATTCCACTAACACCAAGTCTCATTACCGGTGGCTAACGATAACATCTGAATGCCCGCAGCGTTGCTCCCGCTATATCAAAATATATATCATTAATCTCAAACTGCCTTATCAAACTACCCTAAGCACAAGCTAACATAATTCCTAGCACAATGTATTTGGATTGAAAATAGCATGGCTTGAGTAGGGCTTAAGTAACATTTGTGACGTATGGGAGCCTTAAAAATGTGGTTGTGTTGATAGTCAGAAAAACCGAATATCATGACACATGACTGACCAATTTCATGTCATGAATCCGATCGCGTGTATACTTAGTTTGTTGCTTAAAACTTTTGTGATGAGTTAAAATTTATAAATGTTTTGATTTAAATTAATTTTCTACAATAATTCTATTTTGATTCTTAACACCAAATGAATGATATTGTTAGTTGAGGCATTTAATTTGTGTAAAAGGAGCGCATTATAATATAATATGCTACCTATTTCGTTAAAATAAAATTAAAACCTTACAACAATAACATCGGTAGGTAATCACTTATCATAATCATATTCTTATTACACATTAGCACGAATATCAGAACTATTATTCTACCTTTAAAATTATGAGTCTCATTTTCTTTTACGATTTTGGTGTGGCGTTAAGACTGCTGTGCACCGAGTAAACGTCGAGCGTCCAGTTGCGCCCTCATTACTATTATTGTGATTTCTAATTAACTACGTGATTTGTATTGTGATTTCTAATATCAGATGATACGTTTTTGTACCGCAAGTAAAAACACAATTTTTGGGATATGTAAGAAACTTTAGTAACAATTACCCAATGAGTAGTCAGCTTAACGGGAAAAGGTGGCCACTTTTTTCCGTTAAGTTGATAACTCAAAGGTGAATTGTTATTAAACTATGTGATATACCCTATAAGTTGTGTTTTTATTTGTAGTACAAAAACCTACCGAAGAATTACAAGGAAATACTTTACTTTATTAGAAAACACAATAATAGTAATGAGGGCGCCACTGTACATCCGGCGTACGCTCGGCGCAGTCTTAAATAAAGTCTATTCGTACCTATTGCATTGTACCTTTATTCCCAGTAGCAAAAGGGGTTCCTAGGAGCGTAATAATAAAATAAATAATCCAGGCGATTCGTATCAGAATGAAGGATATCATAAAGTCAAGAGTGTTGTAAGGGTACGGTAAATAGTTTCACACCTGACTTTACTATCAGACGATCGGTTTTGCATCAACATAACACTTGCGAACTTTCTTTTGTGAATACATTACTTGGGTATCCTTGTTATCGTTTTTATTCTCGTGTGAGTTAAGAATGAATACATGGTATTTTTTTAAAGGCTAGGTATTGTCGCTGGTTTTACTTTTTTACGCGTACTCGCAGAAATTCTGGTTCACTCCCTATTTGGTCAATATAAAAAAAAACTTATTTTCGAGTACTTCTTATAATCCCTAGAATTTCTCAACATAGATACAGTGCTTTAAGTTTCAGTGTCAGGGGGTTTATGATGACATGACTATGCAGATCATCTTATGGCAATCGTAAAGGGCAGAACTTTATTAAGCGTAAACTGAACTGAGGCCTTAGCCAATATGCACAACGCTAACTAGCGTATCTATTGAGTTGTTTTTATCCAATCGCCTCACTGGTAGAAAACGTGATACGAAAAGTCACGTGATCTACCAGTGATGCGACTGGTTGAAAAACGAAACGAATAGAAGCGCTAGTCACCGTAATGCATCTTGACGAGGGCCTGTGCGCCTTTATTCTTCAAAAAAAATCAAATCGTATTTGACCTTTAATGAAATTGTTTTTAACCCGGTCTCTATTACTGTTAAGTAAACAGGTAAGCTATCAACACGTTGACAATACGATAACAGGACAAAAATGGTACCGTGTTGAATAGATGTCCTGCAAGCTATGTCATAACCCCCAGATAGAAGATAGAATACGTAGAAATCACATGTATATTTTCTTTATGGTAAAAGATCCACCTTCTTGTTAAAAATCCGCATTCATAACCCTTAATTTTAGTTTCTCTGAGTCAAATTATTTACAGAAAAAACAATTCACTCCAAGCTTTGCACAAAAGGTTTGAACGTAGCTTTAAACGAGTTAAAATAGCAATTAAACGTATACGAGGGCTGCTACTTAGGTAACCGGAATCCAGGATTCCAACATTTTTAAACGCTATATCTGACCTCCATGGTAAAATTTGAACTTTTTTTAATACTGGCCGCTATATATTTTTTTTCTTATGTACGCTAGTCTTTTGTTTTTGGCGGGTTTAAATTTTAATCTCGCTGCAAGAATGGAACTCACTCGTGAAAATATTCGTGCTATGATTTATTACGATTTTCGGCGTGGTTTAACGCAACAACAGTGCATAGATCAACTAACTTCGACTTTTGGTGATGAAGCTCCATCCAAAACTACTGTGTATCACTGGTTTAGTGAGTTCAATCGTGGACGTAGTATGCTCAGGGACGAAGTTAAGGATGGTCGCCCGAAATCGGTCGTTGTACCACAAAATATTGAAGCTGTGCGAAAACTTATAATGCATGACCGTCATGTTACGTATCGCGAGATAGAGGCGACTATAGGCATATGTATGACGAGCATTAATAAGATATTACATGAACACTTAGCTGTGAAAAAAATTTGTTCGCGTTGGATCCCGCACAACTTAACTAAGGATCAAAAAGAGGCTCGCGTCGAATGGTGCAAGGAAATGTTGAAAAAATATAACCGTGGTGACTCAAAAGCTGTTTATAATATCTACACAGGTGACGAATCCTGGATCTATGCGTATGATCCCGAAACTAAACAACAATCAACGGTGTGGGTGTTTCAAAATGAGCCGAACCCTACGAAAGTAACTCGTGCAAAAAGCACCTTGAAGCAAATGGTGGCCTGATTTTTTGGTATTAATGGCCATGTGGCTACAGTGCCCCTAGAGAATCGTAAAACGGTTAATTCGGAGTGGTACACGACCATTTGTTTGCCGGAAGTATTTGAAAAAATACGGAAAAACAACCAGCGACGGAGAATCATTCTGCACCATGATAACGCCAGCTGTCATACATCACGTGAAACGACTCGATTTTTGGAAGGTCAAAATATAGAATTAACGGGTCATCCACCTTACAGCCCTGATTTGGCACCCAATGATTTCTATTTATTTCCAAATGTAAAGAATAAATTACGTGGTCAACGATTTTCGACCCGTGAAGATGCCGTCGACGCGTTCAGACAGCACGTTTTGGAGATACCTCAGTCAGAGTGGAAAAAGTGCTTTATAAATTGGTTTCAACGTATGCAAAAGTGCATCGATTATCACGGAGAATACTTCGAAAAACAATAAAACCATATTTAGCCATGTACGTTTGTTTATTTTTTCTATTCCGGTTACATAAGTAGCAGCCCTCGTACTGGCTAAAATTAAAATCACTCTGTCGTAAAACAGTTGACTTTAAGCTCTTATTACCAGTCAATAAAACCATTAAACTTCCTCATTAAACCCATGATTCGAAAAAGGGATTAGACGCTATCGATATTTTAATCCGATTTAATATTCCTGTTAAAAGTTACTTAGCCTTCGAACTTCTTCAACGATTGGTATTAAATTTGTAGTATTACAAATCTTAATCTTCTTTGCATAGTTTATAAAAGTCGCTTTCCATGTCTGTCTTTTTGGATTTCTGTCTATGTTTATATGCGCAAACTCCTAAACCATGCAACGGATTTTGATGCGGTTTTCACCATCAGTTAGGTAATTATTCACGGCAGGTCTTATGTAGAAATATTAGAGTGAGTCGCTAGTTTTTATAGCCAGAGACCACTTCTTTCGACCTGCTCACTTCTTCCACATTCATACATAGTTGGCTTGCATTCTTAGTGAGCCCGCTCGTATGAGTTCGCTCACTCAATCGACCGTTCAACAGAGAGCCGTTTTAATTCTGTGTTACTTTTACTACCTGCAATGTATACAGAGGCTCTAGCCAAGATGCAACCGCTACTAACTTTTTTTCTAGTACTCAAAGTGCATGGGATGATATTCTGGTGCGAAACCACGTGGCGGGTAACTGTAATTTCATACAATTTGAGTGATAGAAAACAACGTTAGAAGCATTTGCAACTTAGCTGCGGCTCCCGAGGGGCTGCCTTACGCAATCTCATCCGTTTTCATTTTGAAAATCGAAGGCTTGTTTGCATACAAAATTTTACGATTCTCTGGTACTACTGGTAGGCGTTGTGTGGTCGAGGTTCGAGGTCACTGATAACTTAACAATTAACATCAGGTAACCCGCTTGTTTTTGCCTCCTTGAACTAACCTAAAACTTTTTTCATCATTATTAATTACAATTTAAAAATTAATGTAACTATATCCAATCTTTTTTGATAGGCGAATAAGGTTGGGGTTGGCATTTCTTAACTTTATTCTAATTTATTAGTAAGTGAAAATTAATAAGACAAGTTTTTATTGAATTGTATATACCTAGTAATACATTATCTAGAATGACATAGACGTAACACATTAAAAATCGACAAGTACTTATGTCCTTTAAAACAATCAATCGCATGACATTTGCAAGAATTCTCCATTATCCAAAGCTTTAAATCAACCGAACATCTGTCAATCTAAAACGATAAAGATAAATTCAAGATACGGTGGTGGTCCATTATAGTTTGTCAAAAGAACCGACCGCAATAATGCTTTTCATTGCTCGTTTATTTAAGTGGTAGTTGATTTAATTAGTTATAAATATGACCTAATCTTTTAATGTTCAATGAGTACTAAATACGGTGTGTGGGCTCAGACGCTATTCATTTTATAGTACTGTAAAGGAGATAAAGCTGTTTTTAATTCATTAATTTATTTTTATAATGCTCATAGAAATGCCAGGAGCAGAAATTCGTTTTATAAGAGATAACCACACTTGTTAGCGTGAATGGAATCGCTGTATACGTTTTTTTGCTCTAGAGCATGGCTAATGCATATTAGATTTGGTGCGGTTTCTGAGTGTTGTGGTTTTTTTAATTCAAATAATCGTTCGTTGGATTTACCTTAGATATAAATAAACCAAATTCTTCACTGAGTAAAAATAACAATAATGTATGTTATAAGTCTAATTATACTATGTTATATATTAGGGTCAATATTAATGTTGAGGTGATTGAAAAAAAAAGATATAACGCTATTTCTGGTGATGTTACCACCACCGTTTGATCGACCAGCAGTAATTTCAGTTTGACGTAAAAAAGCCTCTCTGCATTAATGTTATTAAAATATTTAAACGTACCCTATTCATAGCAAAAACAAGTTCCTGCCTTCTTGATATGTGTATATTTTTGCACAAGCGTAAAGTATTCACGCGGCAGGTAACTCACGGAGCAATATTTCAACCTCACCTTGCGCTTCTTGCCCTCTGTATCGTGTTGCATTATTACTGGCAATAGCGTGGATAAACTCCTTGAACAAAGATTTATCTTTATTTCGAAAACTGGAACTTCGGTATCGCTGTCTGCAAAGTTTTTGGTGTCATTTGAATTTGACATTCCTAAACAATTGACTGTCTGAGTTCGGGGTAAACAAATAAAACAAGTGAGGCCTAATGAGATTACAAAGACGAAAAGGCTCAAGTTTGTCCCAGATGTTTCGTAGGTCGAATAGTCTAACTCTGAAATTGTCTTAAATAAATAAATAATAATACTTCGAATGGGCTTGTCTCAAGCACAATAAATCTGTCAAAATGATATAGAACTATAGCTGTGACTCCATGACGTCACAATGACGTGCTTAGTCTTGCGCAAACTCCAAAATTGCGAGTTTGCTGTTATTTAAAATTCAAAATAGCAATTTGTGTTACTTTAAAATCTGTGTATCTAATGCGACGTAAGTATGTAAAAAAATTATTGAAATATGGCTATTGTGTGGCAGTAGTGGACACCAATTCATGCTAAATTGGCGTCCACTGCCTGGGCAAAGGCCTCTCCCTCAGATTTCCAACCCCGTCGTCTATTCATAGTAATATCTGACCAGTCACTTCGGAATGCATCTAAGTCCAACAACATAATTAAGTGACGTCATTCGTCGCACGACCCTTTTTAACTGCACAAATCAATGAAAAATTCTGCATAAGTATAATATTCTTTTTAGTGGTCCAGAAAATAATCTAGTAGCTAACAAAAATTAACGTTATAATCAGTATTGACTACTACAACGTCGCATCCAGCACGACAAACTGGAGCATTGCGTTGGAAACCCTAAGCATACATAGTTAGTATGCAAGCGACGTGTCTATAACAACCCAATGTGCTTAGTAGGAAGTCTGTATTCAGTTTCGTACTTACTCATCAACCGGGACTTGCCTCAATCTAGCGAACTTCCTCTTTGCAACATATTTGCTTCCCGGAATACGAAAACTTCTCAACTCGGGTCATAATCTCATAGCGCTACGGATTTGTACCTTGAGTGCTTTTATTAACACCTACTACATTAAGTTTAAATTGAGCTGAAGTTGGTAGTTAAGTGATATTCCAGATAAAGAAAAGTTGGTTAATAGGTTAATGCACGGTTTTTTTTGCAAAAATAATGATATAGGTATATTTTGAAAACGCGATCATATCTTAGTATGTTTTTACATATATAATATGATCATAATCAATTTAACACGTCATATTATTATAATATCTACAGTATTTAATATAAATCGATTTGTTGTAACACAAAATTGGCTTCATTTGTATTAAGTACTCGTATAGTAAGTATATTCGTTTATGCTGTGATAACCTTTTCTTAACAAAAAAGCACTTTAATATTTTTTTAAGTTATTGAAATGATACAATAATAAGTTTCCTAAAAACTAAAATGAGTAGACGTTTAATTAGCAAATTCTACCAACTCGACTTATAAGTTTTCACAATTTCCTCTTATAACCAATAAAAATCCACGCTTCCAAAACCAAATCACACACCTTATTTGGCCACAATAAAAACATAAGAGAAAATTGCAAAAAGATGAACATGCAAACTCCCATTAAAATTATCCATTACTGTAGTCCATTGGAGCTTGTTTATAATCCTTATGTAATATTAGACGAAAACTGTAATGAAGGCAGAGGGATTCCCGCAAGACGGTAGATAACAAGCTCCGGAGGCTAAGTAGACCTTGGTTTAAGTCATAACAGAAGTGGATTAAATGATATAAATGGTACGGGTAAATATTTGATGAGCACGAGTATCTGCTTGGATGTTTTCCATGTACTTATTTAAGTAGGTATATTTATATATATGGTTGTCTAGTATCCATAGAACAATGTTAGAACTTAGTTTGGGACTAGTTACTTTGCGTGAGATTGTCCCTTGTCCCTTGATTTATTAAAAAAAAAGGACTATCTCATAAAAATTTACCTCTTCCCGAACTAAGCTCCAGTCTTGTACTATAGGTATTAAGCATTTAAAATACTTTTATCTACATTATCGTAACTTCAATGTAATAGGTAATTACATTATTAATATTTAGTAACCCGTATCTGTGATTGTACTTTAATGTTGACATTAAAAGTATCGGTTATCGCTGTAGTTGCATCATAATGTTCACTTTAAAGTATCGGTGACTTATACTTTAACGTGAACACACACACAGGATAACGACAGATACAGGTTTCTCCCATATTGTAGAAAATAATATAATATGCATGTAGATATAGTTAAGTATGCGACTGTACGCATAATTAGGCATTAAACTAGTGTTATCTTATTATGAAACTCGCCTTCATAAAACCACACTCGTGTATTAATGACTCTCATTATGCACCAGTAACATAAATAACTAATACTCGTATGTAGAAAAATACTCAATACTCAATACTCAATCATTTATTGCATTTATTTATTAAATACGTTCTTTAATGCAAGACTCAAAAACCAATACTTACTCGCAGAGGCCAGTGGCCCTAGAAAAGGTGCATAACGCTAACGTAAACGATTTTCGGAAACTTAAGGAACTGACATAAGCGCTCGACGCGACCGTCCGGTAGCTTATATCGTCATCGACAACGATAACATCCTCACAATGTACCTTGTCTAGGGTCACTAACAATAGTAACAACCAGGCTAACCCTCCTGTCGTCAAACAAACATCACCACACACCTCTCTATAACTGTCACGAGGGAAATATGACATGTCTATGTTGGTTAAATACTAAGTTAAAAAATGGCTGGGTGATGTAAAAAACAAGGGATGCATTTACATGAATGAAAAAATAAAGCAAAATCAGCTAATGGTGCTACTCCCAGTTAAACAGGTGACTTCTATATTGAAATGACAATATAAGTGATAGGGGTCTAGTACTTTATTTGTATTTTTTCCAGAAAATAGTAATAACCAGTAAATTAGGGCATTTCACAAGGAAGTTATCTCATAAACAAAGCTTACAAAAACGAAACGTTTCTTTAGTAGCCAAAATTTTGCTTGAAAACAAAAAAACGCTGGATTCTCAAATCTTAAACCAGACTTAAAACACTCCACGCAGAGTTGATTTATGCCCACAGAGGTTCATACGTTCCACAAACGCTGTATAACTGTTCCTGACCTCTGAGTCTCATCATCATGCGTAAATCCTATGGGATGCCAGTTTTGCGGTTTAATCTGAGGGCCGCTGGAAAAAAGCCATTACCTTTTCACTAAGGATAAGCAAATTCGAGCAGAATAAGGGACTTAAATGATAACCGAGTTTAAAATTAGAATGCTAATTAAGAACGCTTTAAGTATCAGTATTAACCTCCAAGCTGTGTTCGCATTGTTGTGTTACGGTGTGGAGATTAGACAACCGGGAAATTATTTACATAGCGGCATTCCATCCTAGTCTTTATTAGGGTTGGCAACGTATTTGCAGACTTAAGATGGTCGTCTTGAGAAAATAAATATCCATGTCGGAAGCCTAATGCAACCTTCTGCAAAAAAAAAAGAAATCGAAGATGTAAGATTAAATTGAAAGAACATTGTCCCTATTCGCATTTTTTTTTGCAAAAATCCTACCAAACTTTGTACATGGTATTAATTGGAGTAATTTCACCAGTGACATCAAAATGAAACACACAAAGTCCACTTTACGCACTGCGTTTAGTATTCAACCGTTCCTAAAGTAAGGTGATCAATCAGAAAATAAACACATAACGAGTGTTGGCGCGGACGTCGACGGGTAAATGGGGCTCGCTGTAATCTTATCTTCATTTATAGAGCAGTAAAATAACGCTCCTCCTGCAAAACATAAAGGGCCGTTTATCATCCACTCGGTAGGTAGTTTAGGAAGCAATGTATTGAAGATTGATATCCCGGCGGGCGTGATAGGTTTTTGTTTAAAAATAAATTTCTAAAGGATTTTGCTTTAGCTTGCTTCGTTTGTTGCAGCAATATGGCGATGCAACTGGTTCTGCGGAGCTTTGAATAAAAGTTTTATAATTTTACAGTATATTGTGTAGCGGTAGGTGGTGTTTGATCGACAGGTGAGATAATTTTATTACTCTTACTAGCTAAATTAATTAAATATTAGTTAATTACGAGTAACTTAAGTTAGCATTAATTGAATCCTTCACCCGATGATTCAGTTATCAAATATACTTACCCAAAAAAAATTTTTAATAGTTGGGTAAGTAATGCAACAATATTATTTAAGTTAATTATTATTAACCTCTAATGTTTTATAATTATTTAAAGAAATATTTTTTGATCTAAATAGTTAACCTTGTATCATAGTGACTGTTGCTAGAGGATTATTTTCATGACTAATCTGAACTCGATATCGAATGATTCTTGAAATACAAAACGGAGCAAAAACCAAAAGGGCGGAGTAAAGCACACTTGTACTGTTTAAAATTCGCAGAAATGCCAATCATTGCCATTACAAATCATGGAAATTCGCTATGGTTTCTCAGTTAGGTATACCTATAGTTACCTTGTATACCTCGATGACTCGTGATAGACAGTATATGAGACGTCTGGTGGTTTTTAGGAGATGGAAATTAAATTAATTCTACGTTAGGGCTAACAGAATCGAATAATTTAATAAAATATCTTGAGAAGCTTTATTACTTTTCATACCTACCTTACCTTACCTTACTGCCTTACTTATACCTTTATTTGGTCCCCCAAAAAGTTAATCGGAATTAACTAAACATAGTTCAAGATGGTTAATATACAGATTGTAGCAAACGTTCTAAGTCGGGAACTAAACGAGGTTAAAAGCTAGCGAGGAGCGATGTTTTGTGAACAAATCGATCATTGTGTCAATCACGAGCATGGAGTTACGAAGGCAGTCTGATGGGACTCATGGATTTGGCTCGTAAATAGAAATCCATACTAATAATTATAAATGCGAATAAATCTTTGTTTTTCTCTTTGTTTTATGTTTGCTTTCTAATAAATGCTTTAGAAATTGCTTTTATTCCGGATAATTGGACAGTTTCCCTTCGTGAACAGAGTCGCCCACCCCAGCTACGTAATAGGTAATAGGTATATCAAACATCTCATTTTAAAATGCGTTGCACTACACCCAACGCCAAACTCACTAACATGGCATCACATTTTAATCGCTTTTAACGAATGGCATCAATGACAGGCTTTAATTGTAAGGTTTACTTAATAAGTATGCTGGTGTTTGGCGCTGGAAACGTTGCGTTCAAAAGAACTTGACACGCCCTTATTCCTCCAGTAATAGACACGTGTCACATATTTTTAAACCGCGTTTGAGATTATATGATTGCTGGTGATTGGACTGGCTATTTTTTTTAGATACTTAGTTAATGCAACAAGGGATTAAAATAATACAATGGTCATAACCAACATAGTCGATATTGGCTTGTCAGTTCATCGTATTACAACATCGCCTATTAGTATCTCTTATGCCCTTTTTAATGAAGCTGTTATTTCATATATTTTTTCACTGATTTTGGACTGTAATGCGGCTTGGATCTGACAATCTAGATACATTTCTAAGAAGCAAAATAATTAATTATTCGTGTCAAAACATAACAGAAGACGGATTAATACGCACAAGAATGGTTCTAATTCAGTAGCGTTATGCTGGCTTTCAAACCGTCGCTGGTCTTCCGCTGGAACCATCAGGTGAAATCACGGAAGTTTACACACACATAATTTTGATGTTGAGTAAGATATACGCTGTGCGATGTGTTGATGACTGACCGACTAGGTGCGTATTCTTACCGTTTTTTGTATGGTAATTACACACCGAAATCTCGGATCTAGCGCGCAACCGCCCATAAGAATAGTACGGTCAACAACTTTAACTTTTGAGCAACAAAAGGAACCCTGTCATAATGAAAGTGTTAAGTCTCGAGTAATAAAATTCAACATTTTATTCATTGGATTTCTGCGACAGAGTTCTATATGCACATACTTATATCAATGGTCTCTTTGGAAACGGATACCGGTTTTTTTTCGGATTCGGATCAAACGCTCTTCCATATTACACAATTCCACATCTCACCCACTATTGTTTTTTTCTTTTTAATAGTGTACCACTGCTGACCTTAGTAGATGATAAAATAAAGAATTTATGTTTATTTTAAACAAGCAAACTAAACTTATTGTTACTTTTCAGAAGCGTGATGAATGTTATTACAATTTGCGTCACTAACTTATTAATTTGTTGTTATCACAACACATTTGCCCGTCCAAATAATATTAAATCCTTCGCTTTCTTAGCTCCACGTAGATTTTTCATTGTAATTTAACGTCCGAACCTACGTCAATCCCGGGAAGATTTAACGCGAAACGTTACGTGAACATTTTAAATTTATGTTGTTTGAAGTAAATTCGTAATCAAATATCTTCAAAAGCAACCTACATTCTGAAACCAGGTTTCAAAACCAAGGTTGTTATGTTATAAAAAAAAACACGTGACTTATTACGCTATTAATGTCGACTATAAAACTGATTAACGCTTCGGATATAATTAGCACATGAATCCAATTAAATTTCCAACAGAATATTATAAATAGCTGAACGACACAATGAAAAACGGGACACAACAAGTTAACAGTGTACTCAAACGTTTACAACCTTATTGGGCGAAAAGATCTGATAAGTTACGTCAATATCAATGGATTTACCCTATCACGTAGGGACCATTACATTTCGTCATAAGCAGAGAGGGCGAGGCATTTTGAAGTTCTCGGGATAAACATAGCGTCGTGAGCGAACGTTAACACGTAACGAGGTGTGGAGTATAAGCCCACCAGTCATGATCATGTCTTACCGAGTTATTCCTCGACCACTGACCCCGCGGCGAAAGCAAAAACCCGCTAACTACACCAACACACCTTTCTCAATAGAACCTCTACTACTTTCACAACAGAGTCGAGTTTCACAATCGATGCGAAATAAAATTTGGTATTACTGATTTAAAACGTCGGCGCAAGCGATAATTTGTATGCCTCATTGTAGTATTATTTGTACGTGAGTTAAGTGCAAGTGTAAAAGAAAGAAATAAATGACTTTGAATTATAAAGACGGGTGTGGAAAGGAACCCGATGTCAGTAATTTGTAGGATTTTAACAGCAGAGGAAAAATGCGTTCGCGCGCGTGTGATAATTGATAATCCATACTAATATTATATATGCAAAAATAATTCTGTTTATTTGTTTGTAATGCTGTCACAGTTAAACCGCTAGACTGATTTAAATGAAATTTAGTATGGAGATAATTTGAATCCTAAGAAAGGACACACGAAAGGTTACACGTACTTGTTTAGTGATAATGATAATGAATTAATTATAAATGACTTTTGCGCGGCCGAAATTTCGGGTAATCGCTGGTACTGATATAAAGGTACTAAGCAGTATAATAAATCAATTACAAGCAAATAAAAAAAAAGTAAAATAAAATCTTTGACATCGACGTCAAAAAGAAGTGCAATTTTTGGTTTTAGTAAGGTTAGTAAAATAAGGAGAGTAAGTCACAATAAAGTTTTTTAACATTATTTATTGCCAATTGCCACCATTATAGGAGTTTTCGTTTCAAATAAAAAGGACGAAAAATGTGATAAAACGTAAAAAATATGAAATCATACATACATACCGTCACGCCTTCATCCGAGAGTGGGGTAGGCAGAGCTACAGAATTACCAACAACTTTAACAGCCAGTTGTTAATTCTGTAACCACATTTTGCACAAACAGGCTAAGATGTATATCATGTGTATATTAGTGACAGGTTGCAAGCCCATCGCCTAAAAATACTACAAGCCTTTAATCCCTTAGTCGTCTCTTACGACTTCCACAGGAAGGTAAATATGAAATCATTGGTAAATAAAATATTATAAAATACGTATGTTCGTTAATTTACGTGTAAACTTGTGTTACTTATTTTTAATAAGTTATTTCACGCAGCTGAGCACGGGTTGCTTCTCGCAAACAAACTTCTGTCACAAATTGCAAATAAACATTATTACAAGTATTAAAGTTAAAACGTAACAAGCAAACTTCGTTTCGTTCAACTTTTCTCACTTAATAACACAAGAGGATTAAGCTATTTAATATCAGTTATTTATTTTATTATTTGAATAAATCTTTACCAATCACGGGACTATGGGGTCTTTGGAAGGCGTACATCGAGCCGAATTTAACCGGCAGAGAAACCCTTTACATAGGTACTCGTAGATAACTTAAATTTTACCTCGTAAGGCCTATTGTGCAATAGGATATACGGATGTAATAAGGCAATTTAATTTGAACTGTTTTGCGATCGGAATAAAGTTTATTTCCCTTTCGTCATAAATTGAAGATGTTATTTTCGAACAATCGTAATTTATTGCCTTGATGGCAGATTCAAAGTCTCACTGACAAAAACTGGCTGTGTGTATTACGGTGGTCCTTACGAGGTTCATTGTGTAATGGGACGCAGACTAAGGTTTCATTTAGTAAAACCATATTGCTTTTGACATGTTGTCGTATCGCCACTGAATAAAGTTACGCCCACACCAATGCTTAATAAACGGTGACGGTACGGAATCGCAGTGACGCGTCGTATCCGTACCGTTTTTGACGCATGCCCTCCACACCAATGCTTAAAATACGGCGACGATACGGAAACGCAGTGACGCGTCGTATCCCTGTCACTGCGATTCCGTACCGTCACCGTATTCTAAGCAGCGGTGTGGTCGCAACTTTAAAGCTATCCTAATAATGATGAGGAATATACGATGACATGTCAAAAGCAATATGTGGTTACAGAATTATCAAAAAGTTTTTATAGTTGTTGGAAATTCTGTAGCTCTGCCTACCCCACTGGGAATTAAGGCGTGAATTTATGTATGTATGTGTATGTCAAAAGCAATTATGATTTAATGAGTAAAATTGAGCCCCAGCGATTGTCCTTCAATCCATTACAGAGATAGGGCGTATCTACTATATGAATTGTATTTCACATCCAACCTTATGATAACCTTTGATAGTTTAATATACGTCTATGCATTAATTGCACGTGTGTCTTTTCTCCGTAAGAGAGCCGTATGGAAGTATTCAGTTATAGTCTATGCTTTTAGGTATTTAAAAAATTTTAAACAATCCAAACCCCGTGACATTGTTAAACAGCCAATCAAAATTGTTGTATCTAACTTTGACGTATCAGTGTTCTGCTTCTATTGGCTGACGAACTATATCACGTGGTTGTTTTGTTTAAATTTTTTTAAATAGCTAAAAAGATTAGACTATAGTTTAGATCTATCAAAATATTCGTTGAAAAGTTATCCTAAAATTCAGCTACTAGAGATCGCATGCCTAGCTTAAAATACCTATTTTCTTAGGCAACAAAATAAACAATAGCCTTACCTTACATAGTACATTCGAAATGAACATCGTAATTCAAAAGCTCCCGAAACAAGTCCAATGCAAACACGGTGTAAAGTCGACAAAGCGTATTCTAACGCTCGGTGTATCCTCTAACACAGCCTTTGTTGAGGAGCTTGGAGTGTTGATAGAACATTTCGCCGTTTACGAGTGGTCTAAGTTAAAAGAAAATAAAAAGCCACTTTACAATTTGCCGTGGTATATTTGTCACTCATGTGTCATATAAAAACGAATATGCCCAATCAGTATTAAGAAAATTGATTCACTGGATCTAATGTGCCTTGATGTGGCCAATGTATTGAATACATTATTTCATTTCCTCATCGTCTAGCTAGTTCGTGAGTGTAACTGAAAAAATCAGTGCGTTTAAACTTAATTTTCAAGCTTGTCTCGACCTAGATCATACTGTGAAGCAGTCAAACAAAGTTGCTAGTGTGCCAACAATGTTTGGGGTTTAGTTATGTGGTTACGATACCGATTCACCGAAACGCAGATATCGTATTTTCTCACGAAAAAGTCATGTTAAAGTACACTCCTTTTTTTGGAGAGTCGGGTAATAAGTTGGCTGCTGCTGCTAAAATAAAACAAAACATAGGTACCTACTGTAGCGTATAAATAATCATCATTTACGTAGTATACACATGAAAAATTTACAACGGTTCAGTTACTAACTTTACAGACGTTTTTCAGTCGAATATTTTTTAGTTTTAATATTTTTGCATTACTTAAATATTTTTCCCGACTATCACTACATAATATAAAACATAGTCGCTTCCCGCTGTCTGTCTGTCCCTGTGTATGCTTAGATGTTTAAAATTACGCAGCGGATTTGTTGTGATTTTTTTAACATATAGAATGATTCAAAAGGAAGGTTTGTATGTATAATAAATTCTGTTTTATGTACGGGTGTTACTGAAAACTCACATAAGCCGAAGCGAAGCGAGGGCGGGTCGCTAGTTACGAATATAATGATTCATCTTGACAGCTAAGCTAGACAGCCTGTTCTCAAGTGATATGCTAGATAGAGTAAAATTATAACTTTAAAATTACTAAAAACGCTATTGCTCGTAAATTAAGGACTTACATCTCGCCAGTTTATACAACATAAGGCCGCTTGTGCCCTTTCATCGTTGCAGTGTTGCTTTCCATAAAACGAATTATGCACCGGAGATTATGCACCAGTGTTAACAAGTAGTTTTATATAAAATGGTATATGCTTCCTATAAAGTAAATTCAACGCTGAATTCATTAGATTGTGTACAGTAAAGGAAATTGATTCGTGGACCACTTTGTACCATGTAATAGTGACGTAATCAATCAAATCGTAAGAGGATTCTTATTATTTTATTTAGTGTCACTTCGACATAGTTCAAAATGGTCTAGGAATCATTTTTCTTGACTGGACATAACTTTATCCCTAGCTACTTTTACAGACTATATTGTACAGCCAAAGTTATAAATATATAGATATCAAGTCAACTATATCCATAGTCCAAAATATATGTATATACAGGCCTCTTTACCACTCGCAATAAAGTGTAAATACAATAAATATCGGGAGAGTGGCACACCAATTGATTTGGGACTACCAAACTAATTTCTAGGTTTGTACTATGGGTACTAGACAACGACTACTTATAAACCATGAAGAAAACATCCATGACTCACTCAGGTACAAAATTAAATATTCGCGCTCATCATACAAACATTTATTCGGGATTTGAACCCAGGACCGCTAGCTTCATCTCAAGAGTCTTTAGGTCTCAGTTTCGACTTACCTTTGGGTGCACAGGGTGATTGTTTCCCTTCTCTATGCCAAAAAACATACTCAGCTGTATGTTTTTTATGTGATATTAACTAACAGCGTAATAAACTTTAACTAGGTAATGGAGTTAACCTTATGTTTATTTTTCTTTCCCAAATCCTGGAGTTGAAAGGACTTTTAAAAGATGGAGAAGAAAATCGTTTATTTGGTTAAAAAAAATATCATGTTTCGTTGAATAACGTCAGACTTTGCACTAACGCAACATCTTTCTAAAAGAAAATACAGTGATAATAATCACATTTCGAAAGTTTTCTATTCGTGATAATGCAAGAAACTGTGCTTCAAACTTCTGTAAGGCTTAAAGTCGAGCTGTAACGAAACTACACCGTTTACTGTTAACACCTTTATAAACTTAAACGACCGGTAAAACAGTTAATATTTACGATAATCTCAACGTTATGCAGTAGGCAGAAAGAACAAACCAAGTTATACACCGCTAAGCCAGCAATATTCCGTTCTATAATGAAATCGCCAGTGAGCACGCAGGCATAAGCCTGGCAAGGCTAGCTATAATGTTTGTGAATATGAAGCCCTTAGATTATGGTTCAGGGGCTTTATTCTACTTGGCCTCAGCCTAGTTGCTTTTGACTTGTTATCGTATTGACAACTATTAACCTGATTTACTTAACAGTAATGGCAGCCGAATTAAAAACCAGTTTGTAATACGTGTACCGACGGAGTTGAATAATGTATGTACTATAACTAGAATCGGACTCCGAACACGTTTGACACTATCTGTGGTAAGTCACAGACAATGATGTAGTCTGCCGCTAATAAGTTAAAAATATGATCTTTTGCCTGATTTTATTTCATTTCCTCGCAATTGTGATGAAAAACATTGTATGTTACACGGGTGGTAAAGGAAATACAAAGCTCGAGTCATTAAAGCCCTCAGCCTCCGGCTTCGGGCTTCTAACAGACTCTCGTTTGTAATTATTTCTTTACCACCCTTAATACACAATGTACTATTACGTTTTGTAATGGTTTTTGCCAGCGACTGTGTCCATTTAACTCGGAACTATGTCACTTCACCACGTGTTAGTCTATAGTTCTTTACTTAACAACGCCTGGGCTCGATATAACTCAGAGACGTACTTTTTCATGTCTTATTTACATTGTGACAAGAGCGAAAATGGTCGTTCGTTACTGTACATGTTCGTAAAACAAATGAAAATTTAACTGTTTTAATTGGTAGTTCTTTAATGCTCTTATAACGATAAAGCCACTGACCCGATCAGTATATCGGAACGTATAGGATATTTAAAAATATCGGAACTCATCTTTGTAAATTAGTTACTAATTAACTAATGTATTTTTAATATTAACTTTTTGTAAGTGAAAGTTAGACCATTGCATTGTGGTAAGCGTTAGAGCGTAGATATTTTAGGGCACATTGTATGCTCTAATATAATATCATACGGCAACTGCACCACGGGAAAAGCTGCAGCACAGGTCAATAATTACTTAATTTAAATAGAAATACCTTTGTGTATCAATGTATGATATCAATACGCAATGACAATTATTATTGGGTCCAAATAGATCGATTCCAAATGTCGTTTTGGCTCGTTAATCTGAAACGCATGCAAATGATAGAAACGTCAACTGAAGGGGTGACGGATGCCATTTAGATTCATTTGCAAATCTGTCTCCGAATACCTCTTTCTACCATGGAGTACATATTTAACTAAAATAAAAATAAAACTTAACATAATTGAGTAGGTAATTTTTGTTCTGATTATAAAAAGTATTTATAAATGTGAAAAAAAAAATACTGCGCTAAACTACGCTACACGTGAACTATTTCAAATTTTAACCGTGGGCTTGTTAATGTTGAAAAACATGTAATTAGGTAGATAGTTAATAAATTGCTTTGAGGGTAGTACCAACGTTATCATAAAACGACGAGTCTAATAACGGTGGTCCGAGATTCAAGTAAGAACAATACGAGAGGTGTTATAAGTTGATATTGTAGCAGTTTTTCAGTGTATCTGTGTATTTGTGTCAATTTGTTTGTCTGTGTATCTCTGAATCTGTGTGTTTATCTGTTTCGTAGCTCTTAAACGGATATACTGATTCGGACACGGTTTTAAAAGAGAACCAGTTTAATCGCGATGGTTGCTAGCTAGATTATTTGAAAGACGAATCGGTTGTTTAAAAGGTCAGTTTAGAAAGTAGGGGTCGTCATTATTATTTTGGTGAAGTTAGAAAGAAAGAAAGATACATTTTTTAACATTAAAAAGTTTAAAACAGGCGTTGACGAGACGACATTAAGTCGAGTTTAATAGATTTTTACTAGAACCACAGGTAAGATTTCTTATTTTAATCATGACAGAGACCTGATAGGACTGCAATCATCAAAACATGAATAAATCGACAAATCGATAGTAAAACAACACCTTTGTAAGCATCACCTACTCGTACTGAAACAATGTATTTTTACCCCATTTAATATAACGCACGTGACAACAGTGAGCATAATAATCACATAATTATGGTAACAGTAATTGCAACGTGATTCTGGTAGACCGTCGACGCGCGATTGCTTTGTGGCGTACTTCATTTACAGAGTGCCATTTAATTAATTTTAGTTTGCGGTGTAATTAGTCGATTCACGAGGGCAAAGTTATTTTAAATTGAATATCTAAAGTCGTGAGTGCGAAGACCTGCGATGCAATAAATTAGTTTCTAGGTAAAAACGACTTTGGGGTTCCGTGCCAAGAAGGTAAATAAAGAACCCTTAATGGTGGCTTGTTAAATATTCGGGGGCATTTTTTGCACATTTTGAAACTTGTTTTTATGTTTATACCGCTAAGTCTTCGATTTATATTGCGAACTAACTAAATTTTTAATAGAAAACTAGCGTCTGCCCGCGACTAAGTCCGCATAGAATTCAATATTCGCTCGGGAACTTGAATTTTTTCCGGGTTGAAAAGTAGTCTATGTGTTAATCCAGGGTAAAAGCTATCTCCATTCTACATTTTATCCAAATCCGTCCAGCCGTTGCAGCGTGAGGGAGTAACAAATTAACACACACACAGGAACTTTCGCATTTATAATATTAGTAGAATAAAAATATTTCACGGGAAAAGTAAAATGGGTTTCATACTTTATATTTAATATTTTTTGGTATGGGAATAAAACTAGGTTTTGAATCAAGAATTCGTTTCTTAGAATTCGAAATCTTCGGTACCCGAGTCCGGCCTGCACTGGTCTTTCTTTTAAACTACTCTTAAAATGATTTTAATCCACTTCATTGCACTCTACCATTTGGTTTCTTTAAGGGGCTTCCTAACTATGTACTAAGTGTTAAAAAGAGAGGAATGTGATAAGGTACTCTAGGTAGGCAGTTCCACATGCCTGAAACTACCAGCGCTTTCCAAGAGGAACCTACTGTTGAGAAGAACGGCCTCTTTTTTTGTAATCTATCTGAATATGCTTCTGGCGTTTGATTAAATAAATCATACAATATACATATGATAGGACCAGCAAATTGTTCTAGAACCAGCCCACAAATAGTTTAATTTTACATCCCTAACGTGGGATCATGTTTAACAATGCTGAGGGATAGTATACGGTCATTAACTGATTGGCAATTCCGTCCGGTTAGCGTGCTACTGTTAATTGCACAGGCCCAATCTAAGACAGTTAGTGAGGCAGTCTGTGATTAACAAACTAACAATCCAATTGAGTGAATAAAGTATGTGACGTCAGCAACCTTTTAGTGTTTTTGAGAATGAATGTGATTATGTAGTGATAACTTTCTGTAGCTAGGCCAAAAGTATTAAATAACAATAACTGCGCTACTAATTTACTTTGTGTACCATAAATTGCAAGAGGATGGATACAATAAAGCAAGGTTTTTTTATATTCTGGCGCCAAGGCACCTAAAAAACCAATGTGATTTGAAAAGTAACATTTCGATAAAGAAAACGTTAAGGGGTTTCATGACGAAAATGTTTAAAACACTGTGTGGTAGAGCTGTTTCGCCCGTGTGTCTGTCTTTTACAGCGGTAAATTTAAGCAGTTAACAACAATCATGTTTTTTTTTAATTTCCCTTTAAAGGAGCCGTTTCATAAGAGATCGATAATTTAATGTGAAATTACTGCTTTAAATAGGGTATAGCACAATGACAGAAGTACCTTTTTTACAGCATTTTGAAAATATACTTGATTAAATATGCTTAATTAAATCTCTGATGACGTCCAGACAAGCTAGAAAAGGTTCTATACCTACATCTGTACGTACATGCTCTACACATACTAGTATCTGTGTATTTGTACTGCCTGGGAACCGTCAGCAGAGCATTGGACTGTGGAGGCTGACCAAAGGTGTCGCGTTACAGGCAGCCAATTGTGGTTAAAGACATCCAACGGATTCAAGGTTCACATTCTAACTATTATCTGTACTTCTTAACAAGATTGATGTACTGTTATTAATTGCTTACGGTTTCAAAAACAAGAAATTAAAACGGCTAAACGGTGCAAACTTCTTAAAGTCGACGAGCCGTTTTATTAATGACCCGTAATTTACCGAATCACTCGAAAATTATAACTAGGAATAAATGTACTTAGATATCTATGTATCAAAACTATTAATCAATTTAAATATGTATATAAATGTATTTTAAATAACTAAATCCATAAGAGTGTTAGTAACAATGTCTTAATGTTAATGTTAGTGTTATTGTAATTATAATTATCATTCACGCACGCTAGGCAAAGTCAAAAAACTGTACGTAATGAAAGAAATTTCAAAATCAAATTTTGAATATGAGTCAAAATCAGAATGTCAATGAGGATCAAATTAAAAATAAAAAAATAAAATTTAAAAATTAAGTAACTGTTAAGGAATTAAATAACTGTACACCTGCTTAAGTAAATATGTGGACTTAGCACAATGTGGCTCCGACTAACCGCAAAATCAAGTCACGGCAATGAAACCCAATAGCCCTTGCTACAGTGGCGATCAGTCTGTGACTGACGTAACGCCTTGGAATGCAATGACGTCATAAGTAACACACTTAATTAATTGGATATAATTAGTCATAGCACAAAGGGTTGCTGCCGTTTAGGGGGTTTTAACGTATTTATCAAATATTCGGTATGCAAGCGTTTTTAGAACATACTATTTGAAGATATTATACGCCTCATTTTTCATAATTACGCATTCAACATTTAAAAAAGGTATGATAAAGGTTAAAAATGCGCACTATACTCTAGTTTCTGTTCTTTTTTTATACGGCATAGTTTGAGGCTACTTTAGATCGGTCTGTTCAAGAATAAGAAAAACTTTCAGTTGCGTCCTTAAAGTCAAAAATGTTTTTGGTTTATATTGTAAGACGCCACCTACACTTTATTATATTTATGAAATAAGTGAATACGTAGAGAGTATTTTAAACGATCTGAACGTAGGTGTTTTCCATTGCCATCACGTTCACAAAACGCGGACACCCCTTAGCTAGCAAGTGACACGTTAGAAGTGTGACTGCATCGAATCATTTTTATGCTTCGCCACTCATAGCTCCTAGGTAGTCAATAAATCATAGTACTCAGCATTATCCCTGGCTGTCTCTACCACACCTTCAGTTAGCAGAACAAGAAAGCTGAGCTATTTAGATAAACTTTGCGACTGAGTAGTTTCCTTGATACCGTATCTTTCTCCCTAGAGAACGCTGCCGGAACATTCGTATATACTTTGTTTTTTACATGCTGAACGCGTCACTTGGGATATAAGAGAATTTGAATATGTGCCTTTATAAAGTTCGTGTTTTAAGAGATTTTTCTGTGTGCATTTTTTGCAATACCTACTTATCAATTTATGATTCTTTATCATGTCGAATTGAATTGTTTTTGTAAAGATGGTACAAAAGAGCTGATGATTAATAAATTCATACGTACGATACGTAGGAGATATTAAAACAATAAAACTTTTCATTTACGTAAAAAATGATTATAATAATTATAGAATGTTAAAATTCTAACGAACTTTAAAAGTAACTCCTTATGAAGTTGTCGCGATTTTTACTAACTGCAATTCTTCTAGGTTATAGATTATTACCATTAATAATATGTAATTAATAAAGATGCAGTTCATTTTTACGAAATCTAATTAATAAAATCTAGATTTTTTAATGTTTTGTGATCTGATTAGGATTATAATTATTTTAACATATTATGTACACGCGATAAAATCCTTAAAATAAATGTAATGATCAAATAAAATTGGTAATTAAGTAAAAAATACCATGAAAAATATTTAGCGAATTCCGTAGTAACTATTGCAACGAGAATATTCAATTGCAATTCCTGTCTAATCGTCATAAATTATTACAGGCATGTTGTGACGCAAGTATACATGGCGTCACGTGACTAGATAAAGTGAAACTTAATTTCAACGCACCAAGTACTCGCCACGATAGCTCACTGGTCTAAGTGCGCGACTATGAACCTGCGGTCGCGGGATCGATCCCCATACGGGGAATTCTTTTTCTATTTATTTGAGATTTTTATAATTTAAATACGGGCCGTTTCTTTATTTAGGCATTCCAGCTCATGGTTTAGAGGAGTTCACACTTGTGTTGCGAAATTTGTGTTCGACTGGAAAATACCCTCCTTAACACTCTAATGTGACGGAATTTATAAGCCATCGTAATTGATGTTGTAATTTATTGAAATTAAAGTCATTTTCTTTTTGTGTGAGTGTCATAATATTTGGACGAAGGGGTAAGTCATAGCATTAAGGCTCGATTAGACAGTCTCATTGTTTTCAATGCTTAAGACATCTACTTACAAAGGGACATTCCGCTTGTTTTAGCCTCTGGACATGCCCTTCGAAGTCTGACGAAACTAATTACGTTAGGAAATAACAAGACTGTTGCTAGCCGGTGACATTCTGGATTGGCAGGGTTCCCTAGACAGCTAAAAACCCTCCTGGCGCTCAATACTTAGTCTTAGTTAGAATTATTAAGTTAGTTGTAAGAACCTAGGTTAGCTTCTTATTATATAATTGTTACTCTATAGTCATTCTTTCATTTCGCCGAGTTGACCCGTAACAAAATAGCGCCCAACGTTAAAAATTGTTGAGGGTTAGCAGAGCGGTGGCACGGTACGTTTTTAATGTTTAAATTTTTTATCATAAGCGCTAAAACATAACCTGCCTTACAAAAACGCATTAGATTTTTTTTTATATTGATAGCGAGTACAGGGTATTTATGATATTTTCGTGAGTGTCTTTTACGACTTAGGTATAGATATCTTGTTTTGAGTGAGCATTAGAGTTAGGGGCCGAGATTTGTATAAGCTTTGTTTTAAAAAATATTTTAGTGACTATTCATAATGGATCCAAATTATTTACTAAAAGATGAGCTTGAATACGAATTGGCGTGTCGAGGTATTACCGCGAATAGCACCGTACCCGTGTTGAAAAAGTTACTTAAGGAACTTATGATCAGTGAGCAGTCCGAGGGTTCGTTGCGAGGAATTAAGGCTCCAGATCAGGCCGCTAGGAGGGTTGATTTTGAATTGGAGGTCTGTTCGGCAAAAATAAAAGTGCTTTCAAATTATATCTCAGAAATTGTAGGGAAACCAGATAAAACTCTTTTCAAGAGATTAATAACTAGGCTGTATCATGTACAGAATAGGCTCAATTTATTACAGCATGATACAGAAGATAACGGATTAAAGAAGGAAGGGCTCATACAACAGTGTCATGTGTTATTAGAGAAATTAGAAATACAGGACGACTTAGTAGAGGATGAAAACTTAACAGCCAATGATAAACATATGTTACAGGAAACTTTGGGTGAGCTAGGTCTCAGAATAATTCAGAAGTTGGAGGGCAAGGTAGACACAGTCAAAGACGATAATCAAGGTAATGGCGAGTGTAGATATGGTCCGGTAGACGGAAACAAAAGTGTTACTTTCATGTCAGGACAGTGGGAAAATGAAAGGATAGGTAAGCCTAGGTTACTGCGTACATCAACGGTAGAAGAGGACTATCCTAAGCGGAAATTGGTACCTATATATCAGTGGGGGCTCAGATTTAGTGGAGCTAATAATGCTAGCGTGAACGCTTTTTTAGAGCGGGTTGCTGAGCTTAAAGAAGCTAGGAATGCGTCTGACTATGACCTCTGGAGGTACGCAATTGATTTTTTTGAAGGAGAGGCGCTAGTGTGGTATAGGGCAAATAGGGAATACGCCAGTAATTGGGGAGATTTAGTGATTTTACTCAAACGAACCTTCCAAAAACCTTATTATCAGGAAGAACTTTTAGCGGAAATTAAGTCTAGAACGCAAGGTAGTGAGGAATCAGTCCTGATATATATAGCCATAATGCAAAATATGTTTAAAAGATTGCCCAACGGTTTAACAGAGAACGAGAAAATTTTAATCATACAAAAAAATTTGCAGCCGTATTATCAGAAAGCAGTTTGTAGGGACCAATTTAGTTCTATTCCAGACCTGCTGAATGTGCTTAGAATTGTAGAAAGAACAAAAATAAACTGCGACAATTTTAACCATCCGAAGGAATGTAAAAATCTATTAGAGCCTGATTTAGCTTATAAAGTAAATGTTCAGTCCTCCATAAAGGAAGCACAAGCAATAAGAGAGGTGGCAGAAGTCAGTCCAGCTCCGATCAGTACGAGGCGTTGCTGGAATTGTCGTGAATGTGGACATCTTTTTAGAGACTGTAAGACACCAAAACAAAGACTGTTTTGCTTTAAGTGTGGGCGCTTTGGGATCACATCCAAGGAGTGTACGTGTGCGGGAAACGTACAAGGGGGAAGCTTCAATCCTGCCACATAAACTTCTCCCTTGCTCGTGATAGTAAAGAGTGGCAGGTTTGGTTAGAAAATATAAGGCAATATTTTAGCTTAAACGATAAAGAGTTATGTCCAGTAGTCATTACAAAAGAACATGACAACAGATGTTACGTGCAACTAAGTATATTAGGCAAACAATTCATAGGGCTTCTGGATACGGGTGCTAATCGCACTGTTATTAATGTAAATTTTGCGGACATATTAAAGACATTAGGCATAAAGGGGGCAAAAATAAAGCCTAACCAGGTGATGACAGCAGATGGGTCGTCTCATAGCATAACTGAAATTTTCGACATACCAGTTATGTTTGACGGGCAGTTTAAAGTTCTTCCAGTCATGTTAATGCCAATGTTAAATCAACAGCTAATTTTAGGAAAGGATTTTTTCGACATGTTTGGAATATCTTTGCAATTTAAAAGTAATCGAAATGATGAGGTGGAATTGCATAGCATATCAACAAAAGTCCCCGTAATCATATCTAGAGATGATTTAACTGAGGGACAAAGTCAGCAACTGGCAAGTCTGATCGAAAAAATGCGTAGTACTATTGGTGAAGGGCTAGGTAGAACACATATCTTGAAACATGAAATAGATACAGGGGATTCTAAAGCTATTCATCAAAAACAGTACAATTTTTCTCCTGTAGTTAAAGCAGATATTGAAAAAGAACTGGATAAGATGTTAGAGAGTGATGTAGTAGAAACGTCATACAGTGCTTGGTGTTCTCCAATTTTGATTGTAAAAAAACCAAATGGGGACAATCGATTGTGCTTAGACAGCAGACAACTTAACAAAGTGACCAAAAGAGATACTTATCCGTTGCCCAGGGTATCAAATATAATTGACAATTTGAGAAATGCCAGATTTTTAAGCACTATCGATCTTAATTCTGCGTTCTGGCAAATTCCTTTAGTTGAAAGCAGTAAGGAAAAAACCGCGTTCGCAGTACCCGGGAGAGGTCTTTTTCACTTTAAGGTTATGCCATTTGGGCTAGTAAATGCATCACAAACACAGCAGAGGTTAATGGACTTGTTGTTTTGTTCTAATGAAGATAAGGTCTGGGCATACCTAGACGATATAGTAATATCCTCTGCCACGTTTGAGGAACATATTCAGCTTATACAGAAGGTAATAGGTATTTTACAAAGAGCGGGTTTGACGATAAACGTTGATAAATGTAAATTTGCCCGGTCTAATTTACGATATTTGGGTTATATAATTGACAAGCATGGTTTAAGAACCGATCCTGAAAAGGTAACCGCTATCATCAACTTTCCTAGACCGAGAAACTATACCGAACTTAAAAGATTTATTGGACTAGCAAGCTGGTACAGACGATTTGTTAAAAACTTTTCTATAGTTGCAGCACCCCTCCACGATCTAACTAAGGGTAAGAAAAACAAGAAACTCATTTGGACCGCGGAGGCAGAGTCCTCTTTTGTACAATTAAAAACTTTACTGACATCAACACCGGTTGTAACATGCCCTGACTATACAAAACCTTTCACTGTACAGTGTGATGCATCAAATACCGGAATCGGAGCGGTTCTTTGCCAGAAGACTGACGATGGTGATCAGCCGATCGCATTTTTAAGCAGGAAACTTAGTGATCGTGAAAAGAAGTACTCAGCGTCTGAACGGGAACTCTTAAGTATTGTGTTCGCAATAGAAAAGTTTAGGCCTTACATAGACGGAGTCAACTTTACAGTCGTAACAGATCATAGCGCACTGCAATGGTTGCATAAGATGAAAGACCCTCATGGAAGATTAGCAAGGTGGGCTATGAAATTGCAACAGTTCAATTATGACATAATTCACAGACCCGGCAAGAGTCATATTGTTCCAGACGCGCTCTCGAGAGGGACCACAGAAAACGAAATTAGGGAAATGTGTAAGTTGGACATCTTAGAGAAACATAAGGACGAATGGTACAAATCCAAGGTGAAGCAAGTACTAGAGAAAAATAACTTATCGGACTGGACGGTTACGGAGGGCTTGTTGTACAAAAAAGTAAACCTAAAGCAGTTCCCTGACGGAGACAATAGATGGAAACTGTTTATCCCGGAAACATTGAGAGGTAAGGTTTTTAAAGAATGCCATGATGATGTAACGGCTGGCCATTTGGGTGTACGGAAGACATATTTTAGGATCAGGTACAAATATTTTTGGCCAAATTTGCTGCACGACGTAAAAGAATACGTGCGAAAATGCGAAAGTTGCGCTAGACATAAAGTTTCACAGCAGGTGCCGATGGGTTTAATGGGTCAACATAGAGAAGTACAACGGCCATGGCAAATCATTTCCTTGGACTTAATGGGGCCCTTTCCAAAAAGTACTAGTTGTAATACCATGTTGTTAGTTATGACGTGTTGGTTTAGCAAATTCGTTTTACTATTTCCACTACGTACGGGGAAAGCTGACAAGATATGCGAAGTAGTCGAAAAGCAATTTCTGTTATACGGTGCTCCTCAAGCGATTATTTGCGATAATGGCCGGCAATTTAACTCACAGCTTTTCAAAGAAATATCGGTTAAATACAACAGCAAACTGTGGTTCACTCCGAATTACCATCCGCAAAGCAACCCCACCGAACGGGTAAATCGTGTAATAGGCACCATGATCGCTACTTACACGAAACCAGGCAGACACAATACATGGGATCAAAATTTACAACAGATCGGAAATGCGATTAGAAATGCGGTTCATGAAACGACAGGATACACGCCATCTTACCTTTTTCTTGGTCGAGAAACTGCAATACCGAACTCTGATCCAGTGCCAGCTCAATTAGCTCAAAGTCCAGATAATAACTACCAGATTGATGTTACCGACTGTATTAAGAAAACCGATATGCGAAATATGATTTATGGTGATGTACAGAAACGGTTACGAGCTGCACACGATCACAGTAGTAGATACTACAATAGTAGACGTAGGACAGGCAACTTTCAAGTGGGAGACACTGTGTGGAAAAGGTCGAAACATTTGTCTAGTGCTCCCAATAAGTTTATGGCAAAGTTGGCCCCTAAATTCGAAAAGGCAATTATTGTAAGTAAATTATCAGACAACATTTTCCAGCTAAACAATGTCTTTGGCAAATCTATCGGCAGTTGGCACGTGAAGGATTTAAAGGCATTATAAAAAAAAAAAAAAAAAAATATCCTTTAGGTGCTTGTATGTTATGTTGTTTTTGTTTTTTTTCTGAGGGAGGGGGCATATGTGACGCAAGTATACATGGCGTCACGTGACTAGATAAAGTGAAACTTAATTTCAACGCACCAAGTACTCGCCACGATAGCTCACTGGTCTAAGTGCGCGACTATGAACCTGCGGTCGCGGGATCGATCCCCATACGGGGAATTCTTTTTCTATTTATTTGAGATTTTTATAATTTAAATACGGGCCGTTTCTTTATTTAGGCATTCCAGCTCATGGTTTAGAGGAGTTCACACTTGTGTTGCGAAATTTGTGTTCGACTGGAAAATACCCTCCTTAACACTCTAATGTGACGGAATTTATAAGCCATCGTAATTGATGTTGTAATTTATTGAAATTAAAGTCATTTTCTTTTTGTGTGAGTGTCATAATATTTGGACGAAGGGGTAAGTCATAGCATTAAGGCTCGATTAGACAGTCTCATTGTTTTCAATGCTTAAGACATCTACTTACAAAGGGACATTCCGCTTGTTTTAGCCTCTGGACATGCCCTTCGAAGTCTGACGAAACTAATTACGTTAGGAAATAACAAGACTGTTGCTAGCCGGTGACATTCTGGATTGGCAGGGTTCCCTAGACAGCTAAAAACCCTCCTGGCGCTCAATACTTAGTCTTAGTTAGAATTATTAAGTTAGTTGTAAGAACCTAGGTTAGCTTCTTATTATATAATTGTTACTCTATAGTCATTCTTTCATTTCGCCGAGTTGACCCGTAACAATGTCACGGATAATTGTAGGATATTAGCAAGTTAGGCCTGGTCAAACAGAATTAATCTCCTTTGAATTAGGTATTTAATAGTCAACGTCACCAATTAATTGTTACCTAAGCGTAATAGGCGATGTAATAGGCACGAGGATTCTAGCCAATGTTAATAACACTTTCACGTAATTAATAGTAGTAATAGCGTATAGGTTAACTACATACCAAATATTAACAATAATATTTTTATGATATGGATCACATGGAACCAACTGGCGGTAGGATGGACTCAGTCTAAGAGCCATTGATGGATGTATAATTATTTGTAAACTAATTAGCTAAATAACTAAATGAAAAGCAAGTTAGAAAATCTACGTTATGTTTGAAAAGCCCTTCAGAATTCGGATCGCTACCAACATCTTGGGTGTTATTCTCTCAAAAACAACGGACGGTCCGACGACAAGCGAATCGCAGCGGCAAGTTTAAGTAGTTCCGTCAGAGCGAACAAAACACATTTTAGCGCGTGCATTTTCAATTAAGCAGCCTTATACGTTCAATCTATCGGCAGAAACCATGCTGCTAAATTGAAAATGCACGCGCAAAAAATATGTATTGTTTGCCCTGACGGGACTATACTTAAACTCGCCGCTTGGACATTCACTCGTTCGTCCGTTCTACCGTCGTTGTTGAGAGAATCACTTGAATACCCTTATCAATTATCATTTAACCTACCACCAAACAGCACTAGTGTTCCGATATGAAGATAAGACAACCGGTGAATTTACTAGCATAAAAGCATTCCTTCTAGTCCTCAGGGTTGGGTAATTTGCTGTCTTAGGATTGCAGTCCGTTTATATCCGTATTAGTCGTTATGTTACGTCAATTTCAAAAGAAAACTACCATTGTAGATATGAACTACAAGATGTCTTTGTCACTGACATGTCATTTATGTTTATTTCAAAGGCACACAAATTACAGATGATACTCGTACAATTAGTGGTCCCACACAAAGCTATGCCAGCCGGGATCCCCTTCAATCGCATAATTTTTTTTAGACTATTATTGTTTAGCATAATTCATTTGGCATAATTTGTATTGGCATAATAGTACTGTCGCATAGCAATACTTTGGCTTACTACTTTTTTGACATATTAAGCTATTAGCATAATTTCAGTTGGACTAATTTCTATTAGACTAATACACATTATGCATAATTATTGTTTGGGCTATTAATTATTTGTTATATATGTCATTATCCAACATTTTAGTTCCCTAAATGAATGAACCTACAAAATATGAGGTTACGTTAGATCACGTTAGGTACATTAGGTTAGGTTAGGTTAGTATGATATCCAGGCGCGAAGCGCCCAAGCAACGCAAAAATAGGAGGTCCGCGAAGCGGACCTCCGTCGACCTCGCCTTAGTTCCTAAATATATGTACCTATATTAACACAAAACTTACCATTTGCCCATGACTATTTTTTAGAACAAATACTGTTATGCGCTTTGTAATGATGCTAATTTATTATTATGACTTTTCGTATTTATGCTATTTGACGTTAGTCTTTATGACGAATATGCTTTCTGTATTTATGCTTTTAAATGTTATGCGTAAAAAATTATGCGTAAAGATGAGTATGCCCATCACTAATTCGGCTAAAAGCAATTATGCGTAACAATAATATGACAAATAATTTTATGCCATATAATAGGGAACCATGCCAGCCACGTGGCGACCTGATTCGACATAAGAACAACTTAAAAAATTTAAAAACATCCTACCTTCTGCTTACATAAATATTATGAGTCATGAGTACTACTGCGAGAGCTAAAATGTTCAAGCTATAGTTATTTATATCAGTATTAGATGTTTTGATTTTGGTTTATACAGAAAATAAAGATTGAAACTATGGGAGTTGTCAAGTACCTAATAGTGTGGATGTCTTGAGTAGGTACAGTTATGAATGTGTGTGTGAGTGTCATTGCATGTGTGAGTGCCGTTGTGTGTTGAGGGTTGAGGTACATGCTATGTGATGTAAGTATATGTAAGGCTACAAATCCAAACCCATATCTTCTTTACGTAACATCCTTCAGATTTATTTCTGTACGTGATCAAAAGTCCTTAATCAGCTAATAACTTTTTATTTTGCTTTTTTTGAACTATTACACAAATGAAATGGCATGAAAACAGTCTTAACATAAAAATTCACGTTGCTTCGTTACAGTAGGCTTAATTTCTGAGCCACAGCGTGAAGAGGATTTACATTTTTAACCTCGAACAAAATGGGGTTGCTCATAAAAAAAAACTAGGAAGAATAAAGAAAAATAATTCAGTATTTTTTCATATTTTGTCGTAGTATGATTTTTTTTAAAAGCTACTACATAAACTTTTTGGATTACGAGATAGAAATGCTCTTAAGTTAATAATGCTTTTGATGACGTTGTTTGATATAATTATTAGATATTGAAAAACAGAGTCGTGGGTCCGCCGCGCCACGTCATCATGCTGAGAGGTACCCTATTTGAACTATTTGATGTTCGAAACTTTTTTATACTGTATATTTTGTTTTATTTTTTTGTTATTATGCACTGCGTTAAATTTTGCCAATAAATCTTTTTCTATTCTTCTATTCTATTTCTATACCTATAATATTATTTAGAGTGATGGAACCAGTAATGGACAAGGCACCAAATAATGGACACTTGATTCTTATTTTACAGAAGATAAGGGTTATTCATTTGTTTTGCAACCCACAATTTAGGACCGTATAAAATTTTAATTAAGAGTGAAGTGTCCATTACTGGTACCTGTCAGCTAAGAGTGTCCATCATTGGTGCCGGCCCTAATATAAAAGTTATTTTATTAAATTTGCTGTTGTTGCCCTTGACTTAAAAAAACTGTTGTCACATATGTTAAAAGCTTTTGTCTGTCTCTTTTTGTATGTTTGTACGTATTTCTGACATCGCCTAGAACCTAAAAGATTTAATCAATTTGATTGAGATTATATTTAAAAGCCTTGAATCTATCGAGCATTGCAAAGCTGATAAAAAATTCAGATTAGGCTCATTGATTGTCAATAAACATAGTTAAAACAGCAAATGTACTAAGCCTCAAATTAAAAAAAATACTTTAAAATATTATTATCCGTTCGGGCCCTAGGTAAGGCAGACGGACATTCACGCACGCACAACAGTAATTTTTTGTCATGATTAAATAAACTCCATAAATTAGGGACCTGCGAGCCTAGTATGGCCCTAGTAACATGTTTAAGTTAGTTATCATGTGTCAAATTTGAATAAAGCAACCGTCACTCTCCTACTTAGGAGATAGCTTATACCCTGGTAATTACGTGATGGCCAGTTAGATCACCTGGTAGGATCCTCCACGTACAAAATTAATAGGTGGGGGATCCAACCAGGTGATCTTACTGGCCATCGCGGGTAATTAACACAGGCTACTTTTCATTCCGAAAAAAAAAACTACGCGGACTTAGTCACGGGCAGAAGTTAGTTCCTAAATAAATGAAAAGAAGAGGATACATCTCTTTGTAGTAGACTATACCCACAGTCCATGGGTTTCACAATATAAAATTACGGCTACTAAAATTGCATCGCCAAAAAACTTTTTATGTCAAAGCCGTATTTTAATAACAGGGTTCAATTTAAGTTTAACTTTTCAAAAATATGTTAGTCACTTGGTTTTGGAAATCTTAGAGTAACTTTTGTTCAGGTGTTTTTTATTTTTATTTTAATAGTAAAGATTTAAGATAACAAAAATTACCTTGGATTGAATATTAATTATCCTGCGGGCCCAGTATGGCTGCGTCGTTATGGCGTGTCAAAAGTGGATAAAGCATCCGTCACTCTTGTACTTATATACGTGTCAAAAAGTGACCGATGTTTTATCAACATTTTGTCACGCGATAAACGCAGTCATATTGCCACCCTGGAGTATTTTAAAAGTATTATTTACAAAAAAGGGTTCCAAAATTATGGAGGAATGTGGCTCTTTCTTTCATTTTGCTTTTACGCGTGACTAAATGATTCGTTTACCGGGATAAATTTTCCGATATATTAAGTGAATTTGTACTCAGGGTCGATTAAAATGGAACATACAAACACACCTAAGAAGAATAAGGACCAATAGGTACCTATAGTTACGTCATGAAGTTAGTTTACTCGTATTTATCACCACTGTAACAGTGATAAGACCGCCTATTGACTCACAGGGTAAGCATTAATTTGTATTTTCGATCATTAATGACCAAAAAATTACCTACTAAATGTCGCACCTTAATTAAGTTGCGCAGTGTCTTAGATCCGCGATAATCCTCATGTCTGGCACGAGCCAACCAGTGATGTCTCGTCAACGACCTCGTCAGCGACTGGTTGCGGAAAGTAACCCTACTGATCCCTAAAAAAATGAGCGCGCTAGCTACTCTGGCGAAGGGATGCACGCTTGCGTGAACTGACTGTGATTTTATACGACATTAAATTACAGATGAGGATTTATGCAAAGCCTTACTTGGCGCGCCGCTGGCATATGACGCGGTAAAATTTAAAAATACTGTTGTTTAAAACAATATCACTTTACTTACGCCCATAAATGACCGCTTTATACAGTACACTGCTTGCAGCAAAATTGATAAAACGAGTCCACCGCTCTCGATACTGATGGCCATTTATATGCACCCCAGTGTTTGGAAACATAATACCGTAGCTTAAATTCAGTGAGCAAAATTACTTTGCGACGAATCCAAGCGAGTTTTAATACACAGTTTTAATTAAACGGACGCGAAAGCTTTTGTTTTCTTTTACACTTGAAGCAGAATGTAATTTGCAAAACGAATGACTAATTAAACAAAACAAGCGACGAATACTTTCAGTTGCTGATTGTGGAATAAGAATAGATTCTAAAGAAGATAGATTCTACGGAAGTTTCACTGTTCTCTCGGGTAGCAATAAATCGTTCAAAAGGAACAAATAACTTGGCTCAAGAAATTAGCTCCGACCTAATTGTTGAGTAGGGACCGGAGTTTATAACTTAGAAAAGATGAGACGAACGCACCCTGTATACAGATTAGTCTGAAAAGGGCCCGAAATGTGATGCTAACTTAGTAAAAACAGCTTCGTGAATTTCGGGCCTCAATACGCGATAAATATATTAAAATTTGTAGAGTTTTGAATATTTAGTGTTATTTTAGTCTGAATATTGCGTTGATGTGAACTGTTTTTTAAAAATGTTTATTAATGGATGTCCATTAAAAAAACAGTACTTTACAGTTCATGCTTCAATCGATCTAAGTAAGGGTAAAAAACTTAAGTAAAGCTCCTCTTGCATGTAGTTTGTAACACATCCTGTATAGACAGTTCGACATTCTATATTTGACATTTGACGTAAATTCCGTATTAGTTTTGTACACAACTACCATGCCAGAGGCTCCTTACTTGAGTTTTTTACCTATAAAACTACACATACAAGAACTAGAATAATTCAACACATTTACAGGGAAACTTACTTCCAGAAATATGTGATTATTCCCCTGAGGCGTAAACTATTTATTTCCTAATACAATTTCGAAGCGATATGTAATTCAAAAAAAGTATTTTCGTGTTACGGCGTTTTATGGCTTTGTTTCTGTATATTTACATTATTTACCGCGACAATAAATCTACAAAATCGGAATAAATTCATATGCTTTGCATTTTGCCGATTGTCCTACACGTTTCTCTATTGCAATTCTCTCAGGGGCCGTAATATGGTTGCGTTTATCGCGTGACAAAGTTTGGATAAGGCATTCGTCACCTTCTGAAGCGTTGTAAGTAAGTACGGGAGTGACGGATGCTTTATCCACATTTGACACGCAATATAGACGCATCCATACTAGGCATGCTAGACGGATCGTGCACAAAGTCTCACTAACACATGACGATAAACGATATTGCTTTGGTATTGTTTTTAAGTCGGCCTTCATGACTGTCAAGTCATAAGAGTGTGAAAACTTACCATGTATCAAAACGTTGTTAATCATGAAACAAGTCAAAAACAATCAACCTCCTATTTCAACATCCCGACGATGACAGGTGACAGGTGACATTTCAGTGTAAATGGTGCAGCTTAAAAATATGAAATCTAGTGATGGATCAGCGAGTTGACTTTGCAATGTATACCGAATTGTCATCTGTCACATGTCATTGTCAAGATGGTGAAATAGGGGCAGGTTTTAGTATAGAATCTGAACCCTAGAGCCTGGGGGCCTGGTATGGCTGCGTCTATATCGCGTGTCAAATTTGGATAAAGCATCCGTTACTCTCGTACTTATTTACGTGTCAAAAATCAAAAGGTGACAGGTGCCTTATCCAAACTTTATAACGCGATAAACGCAGCCATATTAGTGCCCCTGGTCACATCACCACAGCGCGGCATATCGTAAACGTGAAACGGAGCAACAACTTGCCGTTCTACCGCGCCGTGATGTGGATGTGGGTAGTGATTCTCTGAACAACGACGGTCGGATGGACGGACGAGTGAATGTCCAAGCCGCGAGTTTAAGTAGTCCCGTCAGTGCTAATAAAATATATATTAGAGCATGCATTTTCAATTTAGCATCATGGTTTCTGCCGATGAATCGAATGTATAAGGCTGCTTAATTGAAAATGCGCGCGCTAAATTGTGTTTTGTTCGCTCTGACGAGACTACCTAACCTCGCCGCTGCGATTTCGCTCGTTCGTCCGCCCGTCCGTTCTTTTTGAGAGAATAACACCCCAGGCCCTTATACAAATGCAGCACTACAATAGTAGGTAATCTAATCAGGTTTGCCTCGCTCGAACTAGTGTCCATATAACTATGGAAATAATTTGTAACCGTCTTACCGGCTCATACAGTATAATTTTAATTAGCAGTAAATGTTATTAATCGATCTATTTTAAACGTAAGAACCTCTGTTGGAATAATCTTCTTCTTCTTATAAATCCTCTTTTATGTAGATATAATGTCAATGTCAAATTTCTATCAAACTACTTCAACGTATAATTATTATTTTTTGAACAAAATTTATTATTTAGTCATAGTCATAGTCATATTCATTTATTTCATTGTACGCTAGTTTCGTTAATATGCTTAAAAGAGTAACGTTCTTTATTTCATTTTTTATACTCTTGTATTTTGGCAATCCAAAAGACCAGCCGGGAAATGCATCAACACCTCTGCATGAAAACAATAACGGTAAATAATAAATAAAATAAAAAATATAACTATTAAGCCGCATTTCACCAAACTTGGAATAATATTTACTAAAGAATTCGTCTATACAAATTTGGCGTTTAGGTTTAAGACCTTATTTCAGTTCAGTCGAATGCAACATTAAATAGATAACCCCTTCTTTCAGAACTGATATATCTTAAACTGCCCAACCAATTTTTATAAAATCTAGTTAAAAACCTCCACTAGATAAGCTGCTTGCAAATAAAAAAAACCGCATCCGAATCAACTCATCCGTTTAGGAACTAAGATGCCACAAACCGATACACACGTCAAACTTATAACACCCGTCTTCTTGCGTCGGGGGTTAAAAATACGACGATTTTAACTATAAATAATTTAAAAGTTACGCAAATTCTAAACTTAATAATAAACTTAATTTCAGAGACCCCCATGACTCGTACGACTGAAATGTCGAAAGAAAAAAGAGAAATGAAAGAAACCGGGGAGGTTTGGGACAAAGGAATGTGCTATTCGTGTTTCGCTAAAGATAACGATACAACTAAACAGTATAATGACTGTTTGAATGCAGTTGGGTAAGTTTTTAGTCTTTTTACCTTTCTATCACTAATGAAAGTTTACGATACATTTCTACGTTTCAGATTTTTCGAAACTTGTCCTCGCCGCCAATGCTACACCGAGTTTAATCCGTCATATGTTAAACGAGGCTGTTTGTATTATAACAACAAAACATTTTATTGCAATGATCTACTATGCAATAATAAACCTGCAGAGGACATCAGTCTTTACGCATATGAAACATTAAGGAATTGGAAACAAGACAATGAAAAGTTGCGAGAACAGAGAGGTACCTACTGTAAAAGTTGTAAGACGATCGGATTCGGCAAACATAAGGATACTAGATGTGAAATTGGTGAATCGTAAGTGAAATAAAAAGCAACTTTTTTTTTAATTTCACTGTAATCAAACATTGTATAATTGACCCAGACATTCATTCAGTGTCTTAAAAATACAGTCAAATAGTGGTACTGAATTTTCATTCTCGATTACCTACCTTCATTATTATGGGATCCATTTGACTGCCATACATTTATTGTTTCGATGACTGAAAGTCAGACTTTTGTTCCCATATTATTTATATTCATAACAATCAAAACCATCGGAAGTCATATTTTTTTTAGGTAATATCGCTTTTTAATTCGAACGTTAAGTATCCATAATGTAAAAGATTATTATACATATACAATATTCATACCTAAAAGCCGTAATTATAATCAGCCTGACATATTATTTTAGGTTAGTTTTTAAATATAAATTATTTTAAGTCATACGAGTATCTTCATTTTGGTTTAATTTTCATATCTTTATAATTCAGATCATTAAAAGGCAACACTTAGTGGAAGCGAAAGGGGGTATGGTGGGCGGTGCCCCCGCTTGAAAACCCCTGCTGTAGACAATATATTTAGATCAATTGATTAGGTTGGCTAGTATTACGTCAAGGCCGAAGGCCTTAACTACCCAGAAACGGAGCTCCGCCTTCGCGGAGCTCCGTCTACCCTGCTACATAATACATGTCTATTGTAAGTTTTATATGTTGTACTTTTATGAGTACTTAACAAGTTTTGACCTAATAACATTTAATACAAGTACTATTATTACCTTGTGACATTATGAAGTTTAATTATTATGGTATGACTATGAATTGCATGACTTCCAACAAATATGACCCGTAATAATGTACTTCAAACTATGACTAAAAATAATGTAAAACGTAATGGAGAACAATAATAGAAACTTTAACTTTATGGCAGGCAATGGAAACCCCATTATTATCCACTAAGTTTTATTTCCTGGTTTTGTTCGTTGCGTTTCTGCATATTTATGTTTCGATTGATTGTACCCTTGTTTATTCCATTCACGTTTTTTTTTAATGTATAATTATTAAATGCTTTTACGATGCTTGATATTATGCTTATTTATTTTATTTATTTTGTCTGTCATACAATATTGCACCACACAGCTATAACAACAATTTTCTTTTATATCTTAAAGGTCTACCTGTAAATAAATACCATTACGCATTAAAGGTAGCGTTTGAACTCAAATTTGTATTTTAATCTAGATAAAAAAAAATAGTTTACTTTATCTCAGAAGATTTCCAGAAATTTTAATCACAATAAGATCCCACGAGAGTGTTTTAATGCCTCATTATATGTACAGTTGCATACTTTACTTTATCTCCATGCATATCATAAGTTTTCTACAATATGTTAAAAGCCGGTATCCCAATGTACCTGTATCAAAATCATTATATTAAAGCATCGGTCCCCAATACTTTAATGACGTGCAATACTTTAATGTAAACATTAAAATACAAGCACCGTTATAGATTTCTTAATATAAGTTAGCCATTTGCTTATAATTTATGTATAATATTGCAGGGAAGTTATGATATGAATGTAGATAAACATTATTTATGAAATTTTCAGCGCTGACCATGAGAAATGCCGCAGTGATCAGGTGTGTTTCACAAACATCGACGAAAGCACAAGATACATAACGCGTGGTTGCGCTAATGCACCAGTTTATAATTCAATATATTTTTATTGTAACGAAAACGCATGCAACAATCGAAGTTACACCTATTATGAACACTTGCAAACTTTAAACATAAAAGAAATGTTTCCCACCGTTAAATCAAGAAATTACTTGGATTCACAAGATGACGTTTCAGCATATTTGGCAAAAAAGAAACCGAAAACTAAGCGCACCAAAAAAAACAGTGAAAGATTGGGTGGTAATGGATATACAAAAATGGTTACAATCTTCATTTCTTTAACGATGAACATGTTTGTTTAAAAAAATACAATTTATTGACATTATATAATTGAATGTTCACGTATTTTTGTGTATTGTCTTATGGATATATTTGTTTTCGATTCTTGTAGCGCCTTAATAAAAGCAAATGCTTGTATTTACTTTACTAATCGTATTAATTTTATCTACTCTGGCAAATATCACCACCATCGAGAAAGGCCGAGCAAAGAAAATATAACACTTCTCGCTGGTTCACCCTGTTTTGGCATAATTTTGTAAGTAATAATTATTTGTGGCATAATCTATACAGCCATCTTAGGCTTTGTGCATAAACTGTTTTCGCAGAATCTGAATTCGCATTGTTTGATTCCGCAGAATTATGTTAGTCCGAATATTATTTGGTCATATTTTACATGCTCCGAATTACTTCTACACATAAATTAAATGAGTATAAAATTATTTGCCCAAAATTATTCTTGCAGAAATATGTTTTGTCATAACGTTATTTTACTGAATTATTGACGAACGTCAAAAACTAACTTAGCAGTTATTGTAGGAGATCCGAATAGGAAACGACCTTCACGGGGCTGTTTATTCAATATTAAGTATTTTATATAAAATTTAATATGTTAAGTAATAAATGGCGAACAGGTAGGCCGAAAAATTTCAGTCTAGTACTGTATAATTAATTTAAAAAATAAAAAATAACTTTTAAATATAAAAATGCAGTTGCTTGTTTAAAAGACAAATTACATACCAATCGAAAGTATGAAGGCTATAGAATATTCATACGTTAGGTTGAATATTCTTTCCGACATGAAAAACTCAATTTCGCAAAAAGGAACATGTAAGGACGTCCTGTAAAACTCATCGTAAAATAAAACCTCTTTGCAATGCACCTATCTATATTTTTTTTCACAATTTGAGAAATATATTATTCCAAATAAACTTGGGTTATTTTAATTTAACTGCAGCAAAGTGAAGGCGGGTCGCTAGTACCCTTATAAATTTTAACCTGTGATCACTCTCTTCAAATTGTCTATCACTAGATGTCTCATGTCAAATCATTGTCAAATAACGATCAAAAAACTACACGTCTGCCACTATATTTTTAAAATTTTTCTTGTTTTTGTTATTATGATTAGAGCTTTACAGTTTCTTATTTTATTTTTATCACTCCAGTGGAGTTGTGGGGACCTTGAAAAGTACTCGGAAAAGCCTGAAAATAATTTAAGTAAAACTTCGAGTGAGTCTATAATCACAGTCTATTATGCTATTACCGAAAACGATAAAGATTTTAAAATAATTTAAAAAACGTTACACATTTTTAGAAATTACTATAAGAATTATTAAGAACAGAAACGTTGTTTGTAATTCTGTAGCTCTGCCTACCACATGGGAATGAAGGCGTGAGTTTAATAATGTATGTATGTACTTAATGTCAAAATTTCAGAGTCGCCAAATATTGCGAATGACACCAACGAGCATGATGAAGATGCCGAGATGATAAAAGAAACCGCAAGGGAGGGCACGAAGAATATCGATGGACTCAAATGTCTTTCGTGTCTTGCTTATACGTCCGATGTTATATATAATTACTGCATGAATGCAATTAAGTAAGATTGAATGCTTTTTGGTTCGGTCATTTGGAAAGGATGGATGAAAGGAGATTGACGAAAGAGATATACAGATCTATAGTGAAGTGGACGGGTCGGAAGGGGCCGCCCTAGGCGTACTTTTTCGAGTCAAATTGGTGAAATACTGGAAAAGGGCCGAATCTTAAGTACCCGAAACCGACGTGCGTGCATGACTCGATGTATGAATGTGGAAGAAGCGAAAGAAATTTGTCAAGATCGTAGCAAGTGGAAAGAAGTGGTCTTTGCCTACCCCTCTGGGAAATAGGCGTGATTTAATGTATGTATGTATGTATGAATGCTTTTTTTCATTTTCATTTAAAAAAAAGTTGGTAAACTTACATTACGTAACATATTTTATTTCAGAACCAATTTCGAAATTTGTGTAGCGGGTCAGCAATGCTTCACTGAGTTTCATCCATTTTACGTTAAAAGAGGATGTATTGGACATGGCCAAATCAACAAAAAGTTTTATTGCAATTGTCACTTGTGCAATGATAAACCTAGCAGTGATATTGATTTTTACGAATATGACACTATAAGGGATTGGACGTATGACAATGATAGATTGCGAAGACCGGCAAATAATGATGATAAAATTTGTAAAACTTGTCACACGGGGATAGACGCAGTAAATGATAGTATTTGTTTAGATGGTAAATAGTAAGTAACTTTTTTGCATTTATCTTTTATTACCTTTTGTGTCAGCGGGTTTATGAAGTTGAAGGTACTCGTAACTATGTGGCTCTGCCTACTCCACTCTGGGATTGCGTGTGTGTGTGTCATAATAATTATACAGGGTGACACCTAAGACGTAATACAAAATTTTATTTTCTGTATCCTCTCATGAGTACGATCAACTTTTACCATGGGACTAATATCGAAATCGGTAGAAAAAAATTGAATCTCTCATACTAAAAGCAATCAGCTGGTTTCACAATTTGTATGGAGACGTCGATTTTGTGTTTACGTTTTCAAAATTGGTCCCATATTAATAGTTGATCGTAATCATGAGTAGATTCGGAAAATAACATTTTGTATTACGTCTTAGGTGTCACCTAGTATTTCATTAATAATAAGGAAGTCTCTACTATACGGAACAGGGTTTCATTTTTGAAATGAATCACTTTTAGAGTCTAATAGAGTACCATTCAATGTTCCTTTTAATGTTTAATCTTTCATAAATAATATAATAACGGTGGTGTAGAAATAATGTAACTTTTTTTTCAGCGCCTCCTTTATGACGTGCCATCATGACCAGGTGTGTTATACAAACATCAATGACATTACAGGATTAGTAACGCGAGGTTGTGCCAACGCACCGGTCTTTAACTCTATTAGATTCAACTGTTATAAAACCGATTGCAATAATCGAAATTTACTTTATTATATGCAGTCGCAAAAAGAACTTTTACCTATTATGTACACATATGAAATAAGTTCTAAGCCGAAAGATGTAGTAGGAAGTGTACGCATGAAAGGAAGAGGCACAATGTGGAACGAGAGCCAACAGGGGAAGGGAGTAAGAAAAAAAAAACGAGTTGGACGGGTACAAAAAATACATTTTGAGGATAATAATATTAATGGCTGTGAAAAACTTTGCGGAATTAAACTTGCCCTGGAAAGCATTACGATATTACTTTGGACATTAGTATTTTAAAATTTGAGCAACTTATTGATGGGAAAATTAAACACATTGAAGGTCATAACATAATTATAGTCTTTTTATTCTTAATTCAAACACAGATAGTATAAAAACCGGTTAAGGTCGAGGCTCAGGCTCGCATACGAAGTACTCCGTAACATTATCTATGTAGAACATTAGCAAATAACGCCAAAAAAACAGGTATGTTGTATGGGAGCCCCCTTACATTATTTACTTAATTTTTTTAATTTATTTTAACCCTATATTTCATCGACCACATTTATGTCGCTCAAAATTGAACTTAACTACCTACATTTTATGACTCAAATTTAATTGAACTTTCCTTAAATATGTATGACTTCATGGATCAGTATCCTTCAGGAAGTTACGAATTCATGGCTCTATTCCATTTCTTGCTTGTATCCTTACTTTAAGGCCTGGAAAACGGTTAAAGTAAATAATACAACTTAATATTCTTAGTATTTCGAGCGTCTACCTGTTGCCGTATCGGAGCCTCACTTAAATATTTATTTTATTCTGTTTTTAATATTTGTTATTAAAGCGGCAGAAATACAATCATCTGTAAAAAATTTAACTGTCTAGCTGTCACTGTTTATGAGATTTGGTTTACGGACGGACGGACGAACGGACGGACGGACGAACGGACGGTCAGACGGACAGTGAAGTATTAGTAAAAAGTAAGAGTAAAAGAAAAACAATTAGGGTATACAATTAGCACTGGTTTGACTCGTTATGCATTTACAATTGACTAACCATTTTTTTCATTTATGTTTTGAAATAAAATAAAGTATTGTTTGAAGTTCATTTTTCTTTCATTTTTATTTTTATTTTTAACTCTGGCCTCCTAGGCAGAGATGGGCAAATTTTAATCGACTAACGATTAACGATTAAGATTAACCTATTTAATCGCGACTAACGATTAAAAATGACGATTGATCAATCTTAATCGTAAGAGTTTCGACTAATTTAGTCGCGACTAAATTAATCGTCGATTAAATTGCAACGACTAAATTTTTAATCGATTGATTAATTAGATTAATTTTCTTTCGATTGATATCAGTAATAAATAAGTTATTTTTAAGTCTATGTTTCGTGTTACGTTGATAAATTGCTACACCTTAAGGAATGTAAAACAATATTTAGGAATGTTGGGAAGCATAGGTACTCGTATTATGTTCGCAGTTATCGCTTTATAAATAATTATGACAAAGCATTCGTATTTTTAGGGTTCCGTAGCCAAATGGCAAAAAACGGAACCCTTATAGATTCGTCATGTCTGTCTGTCCGTCCGTCCGTCCGTCCGTCCGTATGTCACAGCCACTTTTTTCCGAAACTATGAGAGCTTATACAGCTTATACTGTTGAAACTTGGTAAGTAGATGTATTCGGTGAACCGCATTAAGATTTTCATACAAAAATAAAAGAATGTTTTTTTTCGGGGCTCCCCATATTTAGAACTGAAACTTAAACGTGCTGTGCTGTCTTCTAATATTTAGTCGAAAATTAATCGTGACATTTAGTCGATTAACATGACGATTGATCAATCGTCAATCGTATCATGCGACGATTAATTTAATCTTGGTTAAATTAATCGCGATTAATTTTGTGACGATTGATTTTTTAATCGATTGATTAGTTGACTAAAAAGTTAATCGATTAATGCCCATCTCTGCTCCTAGGCATCCTCTTCAATCAATCTAGTATCTTCAATTCGATCACCAAAGCAGATTCTATTCTATGTCATTAAGAATAATGTTGATATTACTACAGGAGGTTTATCTTAGTTACTGCGTATTGGCTTAGGACGGCAGAACTTTTATTCATTGGTATGCTGAAACACTGATCAGTGCTCAATTTTCAGGCATATTTTTGAATAAAATGTTATTCTGAAGAGACTGAAACTTATTGCTCCTAACCCCTCCTTAACCCTCTAGAACACCAAAAGAAGTGCCTTTGCTGTGAAATAGAAGGAATTCTTTTATGCTAGTAAATTCGGGTGCAGACTCGTGGTCACACCAGGCCCCTATACCACAAAACTTTACAAGCGTACAATTTGACAAATTTGTACGGATCTCCATACAAAAAGTTGACAAATTTGTTAAATTGTAGGCTTGTAAAGTTTTGTGGTATAGGGGCCTGGTCGTCACACCACTACTATTCGACGGAGCCCTGCCTGAGGCAGGGCTCCTATTTCTGAGCGATTTGCCCTTCGGGCATCTAAAGATACCTAACGAACCTAATCTACCTACTTTTGCGGAATAAGAATGATTTCTGTCGAATTTCCGACCAAAGCGAATAGCAGTGGTGTGACAATCTGGTGTGACCACGAGTCTGCCCCTGTAAATTCACCGGTTGTCTTATCTTCATATCGGAAATTAGAGCTGTTTGGTGGTAGGTCAAATGATAAGGGTAGTGATTCTCTCAAAAACGACGGTCGGACGGACGAACGATTGAATTTCCAAGCGGCGAGTTTAAGGTAGTCCCGTCAGTGCGAACAAAACATATTTTAGCGCGTTCATTTTCAATTTAGCAGCATGGTTTCTGTTTAATTGAAAATGCACGCGCTAAAATGTGTTTTGTTCGCTCTGTCAGAACTACCTAAACTCGCCGCTGCAATTTCGCTCGATAGTCCGACCGTCCGTGGTTTCTGTGAGCATAACATCCCTCCCTGGCCGTGCGCCTAAACCGCGTAATGTGAAAGCGCTCTAATTCACCATAATATTGTTCCATGTTCATTGTCAACAGATTGACGTAATTGACACTTTTGACGTTTAACATGGTCGAAAGAAATTTTCTGTTCATATGTGTTATAATTTTATATTTAGGATTTGTATTGGGCTTCAACGTTACAACAGAGAAAGGTAACACGATCGAAACTTCGAGGTATATGTATATAATGTTTTTGCGTGATTAAGACCCGTTTTAGATTTAAGTATAACAGTTAAGTATTTTAACAAATAAATAAAGCCTTCGTTTTTTTTCAAGCTGTTACATATTTTGGAACTGACGAGTTGAGCTGAACCACGGTAGAAGACGCTCCGTAATAATACCTACGGATCGTCCTACGTTAAATGTTGATTTAACTTGGCCATTAAAAGACTGACTGCAAGCGCTGGAATAAAAAAAACTATCATAATTGTTATAATTATTGCACTTTTCAAACATTTTCATGATTTTAGACTTGGACGAGGATGACTATGAGGTTGCAGTCCATGCGGGCAACGCTGATCCAGGCCTCCTTGAAGATCCAAAAAATTTATCTTGCATATCCTGCAACAATGTTAAATTTGATGAATGTAATGACCCAAAAAATAAATTGTGAGTACCTAGTTCATGTAATCATCTCAGCCAAAAGATGCCCACTGCTAGACATAGGCCTCCCCCAAAGTTTTCACAAGGACAAGTTTTGGGCTGTGTCGGATGCTTCCGGTTACCGCTACCACATAAGGTAAGGTGGGGTCAGTGCGTCTACGGGGCAAGTGCACCAAACCAACCCCTCTTTGGGTGAATTGCAAAAATATTGTACATAGTTAAGGGCTTAATTGAGACAGCGTTAACTTTCTTACATTGTTTGTCCTTTGTGTAACGAAAGTTATCCATATGATTATATGGCTAATCTTCGTTACACAAAGGAAAAAGTTAAGGATTGTTAAGGATTTTTTAATTGAGCCCTTAACTATGTACAATATTTTTGCAATTCACCCCTTTACCTTACATATTAGATTGGAAAGAAAAAACATAGATTAAGATTATTTTATTACCCTCACTGTTGGCTGGAACTGTCCCGATTTCTTTGATAAAAAGTACGGTTCATTCCCGTGACAAGCTATCTCTATAACATGTTTTATCGAAGTCGGCTAAGCGCGTAGTCGTAAAGTGACTTAAGCGTTACAAAAAGACAAGTAGAAGTACTGATATACCGTAAGTTATGATAACCGCCCTTACAGCCAAGTAAATAAGAGCCATCGTAATGTACCTATATAATACGATAACACATCAAACGCAATGTGGTTCTTACACAGAAGTATAGTTCCCCTCCAGAACCCATTTTTTCTTTTCATCTGTATACCTATTAAACAGATACTAGAGAGATTGTGGCAGCTATAGAGAGCCGAGTAGTATTAATACTATGCTTTTAAAATAAAAAACGGTTTAACAGGCTCCTCTGGTTTAAACTGGAGACTTAACGTGAGAAATCGTCGTAGTAAGCTACAGGTAGACCACTTAAATGATTCCTCGCCCGCGCGGTACAGGGGCGTGGGGGTACGCGGGTGAAGATTCACTGAAGCGGTTTAAGGGTAGGTTTAAAACAACGTTTTTTTTTCACTTTCAGGGTTCCATCGGCTCTCTGCCAAAACTATGATGATGTATGTTATTCAATGCACACACCATTTGGCGTGATCGATAGAGGATGCTATAATCCAAACCGCACTATGACAACTTACGTGTGTCCCTGCAATTATTGCAATAACTTACCCTTTAAATTATTGCCAGTATATTTTACAACCGTGCAAGATTGGGTTGCAAACGTAATTGACTTAAGCCATACCAGAGGTTTGAGGAAATCTGTCTTGAAGAAAATATCTTGCGTCCAGTGTACAGCTAATGCAACTTCACAACCTTCGTATAATTCAGAGTTTAATAATATCTCTAATTGTTATGACGGAAACATGTAAGATTTTTTTTTAATAAGTATCTTTAGATGACCCCTACTTTCACCTAAGCCTAGCCAATACTCAAACGCTTTGTTAAACGAGTTATCTTTCGACTCAAAATATATTATAGTTTTTTCACTTCTCATGCTCTTAAAATGTTACTTTAGCCTTTGCACATCGGGACTAAAACTCTTTATTAATCTCTAGGGACTAAAGTAATATTTTTTTAATTTATTTTGGAAACTCCTAAACAGCCAATCACGGTGTTTGTGAATGGAGGATGTTCACCATTTTCAGTGATTGTGTATGGACCATTTTTTGAGCGTGTTGATAACCTCAAAATAAAAACTAAGCAAAAATAGAAAAAAAACGATTTAATTTCGTGAAACACGATTAGTGATTACGAACATGAATCTATTTAATTACATTAAGGATAATTCATTTTATTATGCATGGTCCAATTGGTTATAAAATAGTTTTCAAGTCTGAATCTGCTGGCTAAATATGGAAGAATTTAAAGTGTCACTTAACAACAAAAACGCGCTGCGCTTGGGTGGCTAAACATCTCGTGTCATTATGGCTTGTTTTAGTCCCTTGTTGAACAATCTACTATTATTAATTGGCATGAGTTTTCAACGTGATCTATCATCAGTTACGTCAATCCTATACATTCAGTCAGTCAGTGCTAATCCTAACAAAAACATAAATGTAAAAAAATAGGCAAAGTTCTCATGTGCCACCGAAAGTAGTGATATCTAAATAGGTACCAAGTTTGGCACTAGATTGTTTACAGCCAGACCAATTGGTTGCCTATAAACTTATTTTGAGTCATGACCTCATGACTTTGCAGTTCTTTTATACAGTAAGTTACGTAACTTTACTTTTGGTGGTTTATGATAACTATGGTAGGCAGACGATATAAGTTTATATAAACCTTCTTAAAATACAAGGATACCTAAAGATAAACATTGTTTGGAAATAAATTTTAACCTTGCGTTACAGTTATTAGCGTAAATAATAAATATTGGAAATATCTATGAAATAGAAACATAGGCTTCTCATTTTCCTCCAACGAAAAAAACGTGAACTTAACATCATTTTGTTTATTTTCAGCACCGAATTGCCTGTTGAGGAATGTTCAAATGACGAAATATGTGGCATCAAATATATCTCAAACCAAACATACATATGGCGCGGCTGTATTCAAAGACCACGTTATAACTACTGGTGGTCATTTTGTCGTGATGATCTGTGTAATAATGAAGTGCTAGGTTCCCTTTATAATTACTTTTATAACGTCTCTAACGTGTTGCAAAAGAGTTTAGAACCTTAATTGTTAACAACAATTTAAATCAAGTTTTTGGCTTAAATCTCCATTTAACACTGCGCCGAGCGTACGCCGGATATACAGTGGCGCCCTCATTACTAATTATTGTGTTTTCTAATAAAATAAAGTATTTTTTTGAAATTGTTCTGTAGGTTTTTATACTACAAATAAAAATACAACTTATAGGGTATATCACATAGTTTAATAACCTTCACCTTCGAGTTATCAACTTAACGGAAAAAAGTGTCCACATTTTCCCGTTAAGCTGACTACTCAAAGGGTAATTGTTATTAAAGTTTGGTACGTATCCCATGATTTGTGTTTTTACTTGCGCTACAAAAACGTGTAGTTTTATTGCAAGGAAATTCGTTAGTTAATTAGAAAACACAATAATAGTAATGAGGGCACCACTGGACGCTCGAGACCTTTACTCGGTTTGATTTTGATACGACTAAACTGTACTTATATTTTTATTAAAACTTTTTTACACTTATAAATGGCGGACTCAATGCCTAAGTGTGAACTTGACTAAATCTTGGCAGTGGTTTACCCAGTTAAAGCCAAGTAGTAGTAGTAGTACGTTGTTGCCGTAATTGGAAAGAAGGTAATTGACGGACGAACATGTCGAGGGCCGAAATAAAAGAAAAACGAAATCATGCTACCAATGCACTTTTAGATTTTTATGTAAAAATGAAGCAGTATTTTATCTTAGGCCTTAGGTCTGTCTTATAGTTCTAATACTTAGGATACAATTAGTACCCCTTTGAGTGCACATTTTATTTTATCTACGAAGGGCCAAATGAGGATGGAAAATTTTAAAACATTACCTTTTCAAAACACAATCTCAATTTTATTTGAACGTAATACACTTTGCACATACAAAATTCACTAAATCCGGAAAATCCTTTAAGAATAACGCAGCGCAAAATCTCAAGTGGTTCTCCGGTCTTCCCATATTATACACTTCGGCGGAAAGCATTTTCGTTAAAGGCATTGCAAGTGTGCTCAAGGGCCCACAAACATTCAAATCAATTTGCAGTATTTTAACTATGTACTTATTTTTCATTTTAAAGTATATTATGAAGTTTAGCAAAATTTAATCCAGTTTCAAAATATGTAACAAACTGGCCAAGTGCGACTCATACTTGCACACTAAGGGCTCCGTACTAGGGCATGAATTCCAAGATCTTTGAATCTCGAACCAATTATTTACATATTATATATTAGAGATTAGACGGAGCCATCCCGGAACATTTTCAAAATCGAAGTTAAATACCGATATCGGGGTTACGGAATTCATTATACATCGGTTCGTAGTATTACTAGTATTTCGAAGTTACCTGTGGAGTTCCGTGGTTTAGTTTCATGTTCCGACACATAGATGACGGCTGCACCTTCTTTAGATTTTTAGTATCGGAATTGAAAGTCCGTATTGAATATTGAATAGAAAGTGTGTTTTTCTAATAGATCCCCAATTTCGACATCGAGGTTCAATGCAGACTTTGAATAAAATTCTGATACTGGAAATCGTCCTTTAGTTCATGAGATACAGCCCGCTGGCAGACAGACAGACAGACAGACGGACAGCGGAAACTTTGTAATAGAGTCCCGTTCACACCCTTTGGGTACGGAATCCTAAAAAACGATGCTTCCGGTCGCTTTTAAGATTCTCGTACTACTGTACCATTGAAAAATGTTTTAGTAAATTTACTCTACAGGTATAAAGTACTTAAGCGGGCAATATAAGAGAAACGCTGATGTCAAAAGTCCTGGCAAGTTGCCCAAAACTAAAGGTTTTGGCTTCAAGCCATAAGAAATATTTAGCTAGTTCAAAAATGAACCTTGACCCTAGACGATTTTTGTCTGAAGTCTTAGAAATTGCAAATGAAGATAAATCTATGACTATTTTATTCATCGTTTCAGCGAGCAAAAAGGCGATCATTCATTAAAAATGACATGTCTTTGTAAGAAGAGGAATTCAAATTTGGCTTCTCTGCAAAATGTAATCAGTTTCAATAATCATGCTAGAATTTGTAATATTGAAAAAACTTTTTCATTTTCAATCTTATTAATCACCTTACTTATGCAAACATTAATTTTTAAATGAATTCTTGTTACCCGTAAAGTTAACATCAGTCTGTAATGGCAATGAAACGAGTCTATAGGTTATTGCCATGTTGGCATTAGTGTAATACTGTAGCTGTAGAAATGTCCGCATAATGACCGCATATATCTTTTTAATGAACTATTACTAGTCTGCCGCTCTGCGAAAACGGGCTGCGATGGCACTACCCTAGAATATAATGGCTCGTCTTTTATGCACACATCTCTACTTTTTAAAATAAGGTTTTTATTAATAGAACAAACGATCTAAAAAGTTTTAAGAATCGATGCAAAATAATAAACAGTTTTAGTCAAACCTTGAAACTGCCTTTTAAAATAGTAATAATGTAGTGTCCGTCACTCCCATGTTCTAAATTATATCGAGTAATGACAGCCTTAATCCCGCTCAAGTTTATCCCGTCGAAACGTTCGGTCAACACCACTTTCAGTTGAAACACAACAAAAAAAGTCGACATAATAATCACATCTCGACGCCGGCTCGATCATTGCGCGCCCTTACCGGGTTATAATAACAGTGTTTCGAAGTCGAACGGATAAAATGGTAATGAGTGGTGTAGTGAACGCAGAAGGCACGCTAGTTTGAAATGCCCGGAGGGCCTCCCTGGGTTTCTTTCAACACGTAGCGTACTGTGTGTTTAATGCTCATCTAACGCTCAATATCAAACGCGTCTGAACGCGCCTGAAAGTATTTAAGATTTGCAATCGTGTTGCCGCGAACGAGGTACCATTTGGCCAAAGGCAAATACCCGGCCTGCCTGTTTTGTCTGGTTATAAAGCGCTTTTGGTTGGAACGAGAAAATTATAGGACAGATAGACTGAGGTTTAGTAAAGACTTATCTCTTGAGTTTGCAACGTTTTAGACAGATAACAGCCCCAAGACATACACAAAAGCCTTCCATTGGCCGTAATGCCGGGTCCATTTACCGACTGACTAAACATAAACGTTGATAAAGTTCGGTACTGTCTCCTTTATTGGCCTGGCTTTCAACAAAAACTTGCTGTTATATTTTATCGCTGACAATTGTAGCAAACGGTTGCGGGTATTATATTTTTCATTGCAAGTTGAAAATCCCGGGTAAGCACGTGCGACTGTGTGATCGCACGCATTCAAAAAACCTCTCCACTAACGAGCCAGCACCCGCGCAGCGCTCCCTGACCATCGATAAATGTTTAACGGCCGATTTAACTTTAGCACTGAAAAATTAAACGATGTATCGCTGTAATTTAGACCATATTTATATCGAGCGTTCCAATGCTAACAAATAGCTGGTTTTGCTTACAACGCATTTATAAGACCGACACCAGTCCGTAAGCGGAAAGAATTACGATTCGACATTCTTGGTTTTTACACTATTGATTTATGTCTTTCCAGTCGCCAATTTGCAAAAGTTTGAGCTTCGATTAAGTAGAGTTATGAAGTCTCGAAAGCTGTGTAATTTGTTCCGTGTTATTTGGAAAGATACGGATTATCTTCCGCCGGGTGGTTATTGTATAAATAAACAAAATTACGATTTATTTATCACTGTTTATGGTAGAATGAATTCGTTTGTTATAATTATAACATAATGCACGGCGTTTGCGCAGTAAATTTAGGAAAAGGCATGTCCGTTTATTTTATCACATGTAACATACGACTAACAAGATCAAATAATGCATAAACGGATGCCGATCAGTATCAGGGTTAATTATGGTAATATTTATTAAATCTTACCGCGTTATCAGGAATGCGGCCCATGTGTCAGCACCGACAGTAATATATCGCTGACATAAAACCTCGAGATTTGGGTTGATATCATTTCTTGAATAGTTAGTTTCCGCCCAAGAGCTGCGATCCTTCTTCTTACTAGAGCCCATAAAAATGTTGAAAAATTCACCGAGATAACGCCTGCCTTAGATCGATCAACGTCGGTTGTCTAAATGCCTTCTATTATTCTAATATTTGTAAAATTTTGGAAGGTTTTTGTTACTTAGCTTACTAAGGCTTGTCTAAAATTTTCTTTAGTCCTGTCAATTTACTGACTTACTTTTCTTGGTACTTACTTATTATTCACACATCATTATGATTATACTATACTTTCGTGTTTTAATTTTCAAAAACTTTTTTACTATAACCAAGACATTCATAATGTAAGATTGGGAGGTTCCACTTCCTTTAATCTATGTTTAAATATAATGCCTCAAAGAAATTCGAGTAAGATAGGATTGTCGTATTTTATGGTCGCATCAGAGAAAATAACATATGTCAATAAGTTGAACCCGAAGAATTTTCCGGCAGTATTTTATGACCTTCCATATATTCGCCAACATTCCATCAGTTTTATTAGCTTTAACACGGTTTATTATTATTCTGACTTCAAAAACAGGAGGTTTTGTGTCGACCCACATTATGTATGTATTTCAATCTTTGCCATTGCAAAGTTATGCTAAAATTATTTTGCGACCTGTGATCTATTATAGGTATTTCACGTACTTACTTCTAAGATGGTTTCATACAGCATAATGGCGTGCATGATTTGCTGCTTGCAACAAGCTTGAAACATCATTCAGTCCACTAGATTTTGCTTTCCTTCGCGATTATATCAATTAGTACCTACGGCAACGACTTGAATCTTTGTTACAACAATAAAATTCGGATGCTTTAGAGATAGTTTATGAGAGATCACGTAACATTTGGTAAAGATATCCTAATGTATAACTTAGGGACGACAGGAGAAAGAGCAACTTCCTGATACCAAATATATCAATTTACCTGCGCACAGTATTTGCGTTGTTTATGCCTATATACTAAGAAACATGCTATGCAGTACCCAAATAATAGCATCATAACAGACTGCATAAATAACTATTATAATTTAATTAAATCGGAAACATTGCGTGCTCGTCAAACCTTTATCGAGCAAAGATTGGCGGGAAGCAAAAATCCTTGCAAGGAAATCTGGAGCATAGTAAATGAAGATATCCGTGCCTGGCGTGAATACGTTGATATGTCTAAAACGGCAATTTTACAGGGCGCCAATTTTAAGGTTTGACATTTTCTGGTAAATCGCTGTTTGATTGTAACTTTGATGTAAAACTTGATTTATCCATCATTTTCTGCATACTTTTGAATGATTAGAAGATTTTTGTGAGATTCCTCTTAGTTTGATTAATATTAGACTTATCAACTTACGTCTCATCGAGTTATCAACGTATTCACCATACAAAGAGGGGAAAATTGACGTTTCGAGAAAGAAAAAAAATCGTGAAAAATCCATTTCATGTTATTATACTTCACAAAAGTTTTGTTAAATACAACTTTTTATTATCTTTCAAGTGAAAATGAGTGATTTAAAGAATTATGTCTAGTTTTAATAATAATAGACATATCAACTGGTTCACCGACGAGAGCGACGAGTTATCAACAAATTCACAGTATTAGTAAGAAAAAAATTAGAAATAAAACAGCTGTTTTTTTAATAATTTTTTAATTAAAGAAACTGAAATCATCATATAATTTAATTTATGGAGTCATTCCAGGAATTTTACTCTTCTACATCCTCCAAATCTGGGTTTATCTCGTCAATATCCGGGTCAGCTGAGGCACAGTTTACTGTTTTTATTTGCAAATATTGCAAGAATTGGGGTCCTGACGTATTGTGATAGTTTTAGTCCACGTATAATATTAAAAAAAAAATGCTATTACGCACGATAGGGCGTAGGTAATGGTAAAAAAAGGCCCCGGGTATTATTTTGGATTTACGGTCGATTTTTCTAGCATGTTAGGACACTATTTACGAGCAAGTGTGATGAAAATAATATTAAGTGCCCGCCTACTACACGACCATTTATGTATAATATCCAGTGCCTGGTATTACTCTTATTAAACTTGGATGTAGGGATAGACACACATATACAGACGACCCAAAGCGAAATACAACATTCGAATCGAACTTTAGATCTAGCTTTGCACTAAACAAAGGTAACTGCTGAGGTGGGACAGTACATTTTATAATTTAGTATTAGAAAACGAGCGATAGGAAAACCACTATCAATATGCGTGTTACACTTACGGTTAACTTATTAAAAATAATAATAAATACACCAAGAAACAAAAAACAAATAAAGTCGTAAAGAGTGTCTCGTAACCCAAATTCTTAGTCCTTCTGTTAATTTGTAACAAATACGTAATTTGTAATACAAGTACGTTTCAACATCATCAATATACATTTAATTAAACCCCAAAACTTTCTAAAATCCTAGAAGCGAGCTACGATCGCTTTAAAGTAGAAGTTAAATCACCTATTTAAATCAGAAGCACTAATCAGGGGAACTCCTATAAAACCGAGAAGTTAGATTTATGTAAGTTTCAAGACCACTTCGTGCTTGTTTTGCATATGCTCGATAATTCCTACAGGACCTATGGGAAAGCTTAGTCCAGCTTCAACACTATTAAATTTAATAAAAAGCCGATCTATTTTAATGACAATATAAAAAAGTATTTAGATACAATTTATAACTTACATTTTAACAACTTCATTCTATTTTAAATCTTTTATATCTAGGAAAGGCCTCAAAGATACTGGCAGCATTTACTCGCTGGATGGTTAAACTAATGCGTTGAACGAGGAAACTGCCACCTTCTCAACGCCGAATGAAATGAACATATCTTATTTATATTTAAGGCGTTCTCTACTAGTCCACCAACTGGCCAAGACCAATACATTGGCCAACCTTTAAGTTTTCAGCTAGTTCAGCTGCCGCACCAGCCCTATTAGAGGTCCGGTGGAGATGTGTGACTGGGCTAGCATGTCTACTCAGGTTGCATCTCACACTAGCACCCGTCCCATATTCTGCACGGGACCAAGGACATTTTGTCAGGTATTTTGCCATCATATCTACAAATGCCGGTCGGGTCTAAAAGGGCCGGCACGTTTATTGAGGCAGGAGACCGGTGGATGATGTCATTTAGTGCGGGGGTTCTTGAAAACAACAGGCGTTACATATCGGTTGCTGTCGCACATAATCTGGTTTTCACAGAATACCAGCGTTGCAGCACTAACAAGTTTAGTGTCGCAACACAATGCTGAGCGCACCTTTAAATGTTAAGATAAATTAGTGATTAAATTGTTAATAAATTAGTGAAATTATTTTAATATTATGATAATAAACAGAGACAACACTTTTATTGGAATTAGTAATATTGACAACTGTACATATTCTTTCTTTGTTTCCCAGATATTACATTATTATCTGAAAATATACAAGTATACTGGTTTGTTCCCTTGATTAAAAACATTGATAACTATACACGTCAAGGTTTCAGGTACTGATTTTAATTATTTGTCTGTTAATATCTTAAGATATTCTGGAGAATTCGAATATTTTTAAAACATAAGTTGAGATATCGTATTATTGTGTTGGTTCATAATTCTTTGACGTAAGTTTCCATGTTGAGATATCACATGATGCACTTGTTTGATTTACTCTACGTAAGTTGATAACTTGGTGGCCAGTAGTACAAATTGAGATGTCATATAACGCACTTAGATATATTACCTGTACCTAAATTGATAACTCGGTGGATAGTCGTACACATTGAGATGTGAGACGAGACAAATCGATGGGCAGTAATATAAGTTGAGATATCACATTATGCGCTTAGTTTTGGTTACTGTACGAAATTTGATAACTCGATGGAAAGTTGTACAAGTTGAGATGTCACATTACGCACTTCGTTTTAGTTACTGTGCGTTAGTTGATAACTCGATATATTTGATTTGTTTGATTGATATGTCTTTATGTTAAAAAAAGTACGTTATTACTGTAATCGAGAGTAAATTGATAAAATTATTTATAAATCTATGCACACAATGTGATGTGTAATATGTCTTTTTATCCACAATAACTTGCCAAAAGTATAGTTATCAATGTATGAACAATGGCCATAAGTCAAAAAGTAATTAAGATAAAAATATGAAAAAAATTACCAATATAGAAAAAAAAATAACGAAGCGTTTAAAGAAATAAAAAAAAAAACGTACATGTCGAGATATCAACGTCTTCACGCCAGCCACGGATATAGGCACAAAAACTCGCTCACAAAATATAAAACTTAGACACCCGACAACGCAAATGATTATACCTGATAATGACATTCCTGATATATTTAATTCCAATTTTTTAAACATAGCCTTAAATTACGTCGTTGACAGTGATAAGTCCTTGAGCCAACAGTATCTCCGCAGGCACCTGCGTGACTCGGACGTGCCCGCACTCTCCCTGCCCACCGTCACGAGCGACATGCTGGACCAGGTGTTGCGGTGTATGTTAAAAACGCGTAAAATTGCTGACACCTATGACATATCACTTAATATTTTATTATGTATTTGGCCGATTATTGGCAACGTATTAGTTAGATTATTTAATGAAGTTTTTGTTTCTGGTGTATACCCTGACGTACTTAAAAATACAAGAGTGTGCCCGGTGTTCAAGGGAAAAGGGGACAAGTGTGACGTCAACAACTATAGGCCGATAACGATAGTTCCCACCATCTCTAAAATAATGGAGTCAATCCTGTCGTCACACATTATGAGCCACCTCGAGGAAAACGACCTACTGACGGACCAACAATTTGCGTATCGGCAGAAGATGTCAACGACCGCGGCAGCGTGTAAAATATTTGACTGCGTTGTTACTGGTCTGGATGAGAGGTACAAAGTAGCGGGTATCTTGTGCGACTTGTCCAAGGCCTTTGATGTGATCAATCACGGAATGCTTCTGGACAAGTTGCATCACTACGGCATCAGCGATGTCAGCCACCGCCTACTCACGTCATTTCTGTCCGGGCGTCAACAGGCAGTCAAGTTGTCCGCAAACGGCAAAAGGATGCAGTCTATGACCGGAAGTGTGAGTCTTGGGATCCCTCAAGGGTCGGCACTAGGAAACACACTATTCTTGATTTACATGAATGACCTTCCGACGGCCATTACAGCTGGCTTGTCAGTGCTCTTTGCGGACGACACTACTGTCGTGGTTAGTGCGCGCACGTATGAACAGCTCGGGGAGAAAATCCATGGCGCGTGCCAACAGTTGCAAACGTGGTTTTCGGCTAATGGTTTGATTTTAAACTTGTCGAAATCCAATACCATGGTTTTCTCAGGCCGAAGTATCTCCCTTCCTACGTGCGTCGCAAACACTCCGATGCCGATATGCAATGAGTGTAGGTTCCTCGGTTTCACACTTGACTCTAATCTTAACTGGAAGTGCCATGTCGACAAATTATGCGATAGACTGAGTGGTGCAGTCTTTGCGTTGCGTAAACTGAAGAGGCTTATTGCAAGTGATGCATTAAAACAGGTATACTTTGCACACTTTCACTCCCTAATGTCATATGGCGCGCTCTTATGGGGAAACTCCACGGATGCCAATAGGGTATTGCTTATGCAAAAACGTGCCTTACGCACGTTAGTTGGGGTGAAACCTAGGCACTCTTGCAGAGGCCTTTTCGTTACGTACCGAATACTGACGCACTACTCGGTTTATATTTCTCAAATATTAATGTTTGTAAGAACTAATATTTCCTCCTTCGCACGCGTTAATATTGTTGGCAAGGAGCTCCGCCACACCGGGCGTTTGAGAACAGTTCCCCGTCGCATGGCACTTGCGGGTAAGAACCCGCGTGTCATCGGTCCCACGTACTATGAGCGTCTACCCGCCAAACTTAAAGATGTACATTCCGACGAAGCATTTAAGCATCAGCTGAGAGACCTTTTATTGGATAATCCATTATACTCCGTGGATGAATATATGGAACTGGAAATGTAAATTTATTATTGTGTTGACTTTATTAATTCTTGTACATTATATTGACATCGGACGAGAGACCATTTATTAGATGTGTAATTGTTGTTGTTATAATTATTTTAAATTTTTGTATTCTTTGATTATTAGTATTTATGTTTGACGATTTCAATGTAATTTCGTATTTTTTGACATGCAATGCAACTAATATTGTAATATTACATTGATGAATAAATAAACTAAACTAAAACTAAACTATGTTCCCAAAAACGATAAGTTAAATGTGAGAAAAAACAATGTTCTATTCGTTCTGAAGACTCACTTCGAACACATTCCGTCAAAACATGGTACAAACATCAACTACACCGCACATGCCATGCTACATGGTGTAATCAAGTGACGGCACTCACTTCATTCATTAGGTTCCCATGCAAACACCACAAAAAACAACGTATTTTGAAAATAAACAGCTTGCCTCACGCAGAAAATCAAAGTTACTAAAATGTAATGCAACTTTTGTCTTTACGGTGATTATTCATTGCTAAACAATTAATTAAATTTAAAGTCTATAACTTAAATGCTGGTGGATATGAGTCTTGAAACAGAAAATTAAAATTCTGTAGTAATAGAGTAGTTCGGCATCATAGCAAAATCTACGTAAAATAAAAAAGTTGTTCATGTTGCTAGGAAAATGTATTGTGGAAATTCAAAGTAAAATTTTAGTAATTAATATAATGAAGGCTTGAATAACATGGTTCGCCGCGCCAGTATCTTTACTCAACGAGCACTCTCAACCCACCACGCTGTAGTAGTAACCAGAGCTGTTTTATGCAGGAACAATATTAGCAGAGGACTTGCCGGTCTCTGGTAATCATGTTTTTTTTTCTTTTGAACATTACGAGACATAATTCAGAAATGAAGCTATCAACAAAGGTATTATGAGTTTTTTTTTTTTTTGTGTATATTTTTACTGTGGTTCTGAAAGGTAGATTTTTTACAAATAAATTGACACAACATCTCGTGCTGTACCCGTGTGTAAGCCCTAAAATATGTGTCGATCGACCATACAGGTTCAGTTATTATGGAAATACTACGTTCTTTTCCATGCCTACAAATTACAGAACAAAAAACAACATTCATGCTAAATCATTGATTATTATGTGTACTTACATACAATATAACATGTGCAAAACAACATAACAAATCAACATATTTATATCCTGTCAAGTCCGCTAAGGTATTAAATGTAACGCCAATGGTTAGGTGTTAATTGATAGCTCTATAATATTTCCCAAGGTTTTTTCAAGTCCAATACCGGTTAGATAAGATCTTATGATCCGTGATTATGAATCGATGGAGCAGTGTACACTGAATGATGCTGCTATTGTATCATATGCAGGTAACGGTCCGATATTTAGAACGAGCTATCGTCAAATTGTTGTGATCTACTCATTATCTAAGCTCTGTAAGGTCATCGCGGTCGATGTATTGATGTTTTGTGCGCATTGTTTTGAATGTCAAGAGCTTCATCAATCACCGCCTGTAGTTAGGGTTGTCACTTCGTTAATTTATAGTTTTTTTTTGTTTCTACTATGTTATGTAGGTAAATAGCAAAAAGAAAGGTTTCCGCTATGATAAAACCTGAAAATAAGCGTGGGTTGGAATATTTTTGTCGGTGTCTCTTTGTTTTACCGACTTTAATTTCATTAAATTATAGGTATCATTCACTGAATTTTAATTTAATGGAAGCTAATTTTTGCTGAAGATCTATTACTTTTGGTTTATAATAGATATTAATTGCGTGGGTTAGGTAGGGTTGACTTGTGACTATCACAAAATCGAAATTGTCGATGCAATGGAAATTATGCGAAGTGATACATTTTATAAAGTCGGTAAAACAAGGAAACATCGACAAAAATATTCAAACCTGCGCTTGTTTTCAGTTTTTTCATAGTGGAAACCTAGTGTCGACAAAATAAGGAGAAACAGTTTTTGTCTAATAACATATACAAAGCAATCTATTGTCGATTTTAAAGTTTTGTCAATTTTATGAACGTTTTGAGTTACAATCACATTTAAATATAACTAGTACTTATATTGAAATTCTTATTCAAATAGCCAAGAGAAACGCGTTAGCCTAGTTGGTAGTGACACTGCCTGCGACGCTACCGACCCGAGTTCATATCCCGGTAAGGGCTCATATTTGTGTGATGAGCGCATTTGTCTTGGATGTTTTCTATATTTTTTATTTATTTCTCTATAATAAGTATATTGTCTAGTATACTAGATTTTTTTTGGGCGTATGGTGAAAGTGACAACCCTAGCCTTACAGTTGGTTAGAACTAGGGAATGCAAATAACCGGTTATAACCGGTTTTAACCGATTATTTTGATACAAAAACGGTTATTAACCGGTTAAATTGCATTCCCTAGTTAGAACGGTTGCCGATACAAACGGATTGGCGAGATGTAATCTTGGTAAGCCTATTAGAAGATTCGGGTTGTTACATGTATCGTATTATTGTGTGATGATAGGTTCCAACGTAGTTGTACTCATCGCACACGTAATATGATTAATTTGTATACAAAATAAATTCTCACGCATAATAATAGCGTGTAAAAAGCGCCTCATAACTCGACGTAAGTATGCATTACCGCCTACGAGTTGTAAGATATCGTCAGTTTATTTTTTAAGTATATTATAAACATTATAAGCGTTTGATTTAAGTAACAAAAACGTTGTTCATCAAAACGTTCGTTACGATAGTCAAATGGTTTCTTAGTTGTGTGTGGATTGCCTTTAAAATATTTGGGGGTTTAAGTACCATAACACAGTTTTGCAGTTCAGTTTATGGTGAGATAAACGGACAGAGCCATAACACTGCTATAGCTCTGTTCCTGTTACTCGTCCTAAACTAAATTGCTAAGCTATGTCATTGTTACCCCCTGGATCCTTATTTTACATTGACTTTAGCCCTATTCTTATTCTATTGTTAACGTTATGACAGCTCTTATTTACAGTAAAGGTGATCAAGTCACAGTCATACGATTGCAATAGGGGAAAAGTCAATGTAGAAAAAGGTCCCCCCTCGACATACACGTAGGTATAATCTTGTTTATAGCTAATGCTCGTGTAAACTTTCAACAACATCCAGTTTCTTTTCTGTTTAGTAACCTCATAAAAATAAGTTTAAAAGTATGAACAAAATGAATTCCAAAAATAATGCGTGTCCAATGCAATACAGAAGTGTTTTCGTTTCCAAATTTATGTCCGGCGTTGTTTTACTGGTGGCAAAATAATCGATGTTCCTTTGTATGCCAGAAGGGTCCGAGTGTGTTTCTGGACGCATTGAATCTTTCAAGGGAGCCGGCACTTGGCTGAGTTGTTAATGTTCTTGGCCACTTGTCGTTGGCTGGCAATGTATGGGAGTTCTGCATCAGTGGGGAGGAATGGAAGTATCATTTGTATTATAAGTTGCGTGCCTGAGTCTAATTTTAAAATAAGTATATTTTTATTATTATTATTATTATGGGGCGGTATTCAAAACAAATGAAAATAGTTATTATGTCTGTGTCAATTGAAATCACCAAAGATGTAAACAAATAAGTAGTCTTTACCTACTGTTAGACACATAACCTCAAATATTCATTATTAAAAATATTTTTATTTTATTTTAAATAAAGCACATTTAATAGTTAAGTATTTAATCTTAAACTTAAACTTAATGTTTTAGTAAAGATCAAGTGTATAAATCATTGTTAAGACCTCACTTGGATATTTAAAAGCACGTGATTATCCAGTAATTATCGTAGATTGGTTCGTTTGGTTGTCTCACATCTTTGCCGATTGCAATTGGCACAGACTATAATGCCCTCATATACCAATAGAAGGTATCTCAATTTCGACAAATAAAAAAGATTCAATCCTCACCTCAGGGAATAGGTAACCGGTGAAATTACTGGCTTAGACGCATTCCAAACACGCACACATACACGCCCAAACACACACACGTACACATACACATACATAATGTACATACGCACGCAAGCACACACGCGCACCATACGCATACTCACCCCTATTTTACTTTTATAGTCTTGACTTTACAATTTTTAAACAAAATTCTTGAGTACCTATGGAGGAGTGGGATTTCCGGACATGTATGGGTTTCCTTGTAAACTTAATACTCATAAAATATATATTTTTTAATTTTAATTCCACCTCTTCATAGGGTCGGAAACACATTTGCTATCTTGTGATTGTAAATATCTATGGGTCATAGATTCCACTTACCATCAGGAAAATTTGAATTATCTTTGCCATAAAACACATTTAGTTTAAAATTTAAAGATCAACATAGCCCCGCGCGGGGCACCTATTTCTGTGCGATTATAGGGCTACGTTTAGTACCTACATCAAATTCTCCAGCGGGCCTAGTATGGATGCGCTTATCGTGTGACGAAATGTGGATGAAGTATCCATCATTCTCATACTTATAAACCTCGGAAAGTGACGTATATTTTATCCACATTTTGTCACGCGATAAACGCAGCCATATTATGCCCCCATGATCAATTCAACCCGCATTAAGTCAACTACATTGATTCATGAACGTACAGAACGGCTTTCGTATACTTAAGTTTTTGCGACAGGTAACCTGTTAAATAAAGATTGACTAAACAAACCATCCGCATGGATGCGAGAATCGCAGTCAGTGCCTACAGGGAAACAACAATCATTCCGACACTTCGCGCACAAAACGAGCGAAACATCAGACAATTATGGACGCCGCCTCGCGACGGCCTTTTTACTCCTGCTGGGCCCTTTTCGAAAATGTGTATTTTTGGAACTAATTTAGAACCGGACACCGGAATCTGTTTGTCTACTGGCTCACGTGTAAAGGGTGAAGACAAAAATAATTTTAAAATCGTGAGGTTCCATTTGCAACTTCAACTTTATACTGTCAGAATATAAAGTTGAAATGCGTTGTTTTTATTTACTACACACGAATCTTTTAGGTAAATTATGGCGTGATTATATTGTTATAAATTCAATTGTTCAATTTTTGACAATAATTTTATAAAAAAAATATGTAAGTAAATAAGCTTTTCAATCTCATACTCGTAAGAACAATGTATTGACAGCTTTTGTTCCGGCGCGAATGCTTTATTTTGCACAGCATTGAACGACGTTTTCATAAATTCCGTATTGAGCGAAATCTTATTTATATTGACGAGTCTGCCACCCTGAAAACAGCTGGTGTTTCATTTACAACCTGTATAGGAGCAAAGCTATTGTTCTCGTGATGTTTATCGTTCTGTCGCCTTAACAATGAAATTCGAAGTGTGATTGTTTCGATCCGCATCAGCGAGTTTTATTAAAATTCGCCTTATTTGTTGGCGGGTTTTTTTGCGGCACGCCGAGTTGGCTAACGAAACACGCTACGCGTTCCAGACACGAGTCTTGCGACTTTTTTATGTATATTTCGTCGACATTTTAAAACCGACTCGTTAGAGTTCCCTCATGTCTGGAGAGCGCCTGCGATGCAGATATGCCGCGGAATATTCCCAGACGTTTCTCAGAGCCACTAGAATGCTGTTAGAGGTTTTTATTCGCATCAGAGACAAGCCGCGGTCGTGTTAACAAATGCTTTTAGTATCTAAATGGTTTAAAGATTCGCGGACGCAAAAAGGGATCGATGTGAATTGATTAAATACCAAATCAATGTTGGACACGTATTTGTATGAGTTGACGTTGAGGTTGATGTATTTTTTTTTCCTTTTTTGTTTATTCAAAAATGTATGGATATGATAATGTGTTGGACGTTTTCACTGTCTTAATTTTATGCAGACGCGCCCAAACGTAAATTGCGTAAATGGTTAGGTTAGGTGAATAAAATATAAGGGCGAGACTTAGTGGATTAAACACACTGAAATCACCCTAACGCTTTGATTAAAAGATTTAATATTTATTGGTTTAAATTTACTTACTGAGAATAGCGCTTGCTGGTGTTAAAGTGAGGGTTAATTAATCAAGAGCAATGATACAAACGTGACCGTATCAAACGTTACAGAGATAAGTCATTTTGTTTACAACAGCATTATATTTTTGTTGAAATTATCGTAGTATTCTTTTTATCTTCTCTCACAGTTCTAACGTTTTAGTCTAAGTATTCTAACCATTAAAACTCTTTAACACCCCAAAAACATTGCCCCGTTTACCTTGTATATCACTTCAAAGTTCCACAAAACATACGCATAACGCCAAAAGTTCAATCCATCATTGCACACTCGGGGGCGATATTTCACGTTAACGACTTAATAAATAGCCTTCCTCTACGTAGTTATATCGACACAGGGTAGGCGATATCCATCCCAATTTTTCAACCATGTAAACCTAGTTTCGAGGGTACTAAAATTTGTTTAACGCAATGTTTGCTCCCGGTTGTTTTCTATTCACGTCCGCTCAAACGAGATTAATGGTGAATCTCCAAGCTCTAAATCACCGAGTGGCCGTAAAAAACACCTGTCGCTGCTGTGAATACCGAGTATCACAAGTTTATGCGAGAAACACTGCCGTTCATGTTGCATATATTATGTTGCTAAATAGTTTTGTTTCCGAGCGTTATAATTTTAATAATTGGTAGGACCCTGCGCAGACTACCATCATTAACCTTTTACCAGCCGCCAAGTAGCTGTGTTCACATTGTTTTGTTTCAGTGTGACGATTCTAAGGCTACGTCCTACGTGGGCGAATCAAAGCTAACAGAATTGCGAAGCGATCCGATGCAGTGACACGCGATTTCAATGCGAAGCGGTGCGACACGCCGGCCTTGCTCTAAGTGCGCGCGAATCGCCCCGCCCGCCGACAACCGACGCCGCGTCGCTTCGCGCGCAAAATATCAAACCGTTTGATCGCGTTAGTCTCGTTTCGCGCCGCGCCGCCCGCACCCCACGCCTGTATTGGTCTCGTATCGTAGGACACTTCAATAGCTGTCAACTCTTTGTTTTTTTCGCGCCACGTCGCTCCGCATCGCATTCGCGTAGAATTCACTCACCTAGGACACCGCGCTGCCGGGTAAGACAACCGGTGAAGGTTGACAACGCATTTGCAGTCTTAGGATCACACACATTCCTGAAAAGTTGAGGTTCCAAATGTTTATGGATCTCAGATCCCACTTACCATGGTGACCTGCGTCGCTATTGCCTAACGCACTCGCAATCTCAATTGCGATTGCGAGTGCGTTAAGCAATAGGCCAGCTGTGCACTGATTGTCTTCTCGTTATCATAAAAAGGAGGAACTATTTGTTGTGTAGGACAATTTGACTTGCGCAAGGTAATCAGAATTAAGATAAGTAAAGCGTTCGTCAATGAGCAATAGTACCTATGCGCCAGGCCCATCCTCGAAGCCACTGTCAACTCTTGACTTTTTTATTTTTATTAGTTACGTTGGTTTGCTCAAGGCCTTGGTCGAAAAAGCGTATTTGTCTCCCGATGAAGCAGCAGTTTTACGTGAAATAGACCTCGAAATTGGACTATATTTTTATACATAACCTTTACCTCTAGAAAGCTGGAGTTGTAAAATGATGTCATTATTACTCGAAAGACTTGAAAGTGTAACTTTGATTGCCGGAACTGTTTATTTATTGTTTAGATTTCATGGCAAATTCGCTAGAAACGTGTGCCAAAAGCCGTTAACACTACACAGGCGCACTTCGTAAATATCCGAACTGTATTCTGCTTGTGATTAAACTTTTTCTTTTTAACATACAAGGATGAAACGACTACTACTACACTACACTAGGTATAGTACTGTTAGGCGATGGGCTCGCAATCTATTACTAATACACTGGTAAACATCTTAGCCTAAAAGTGCAAAATGTGGTAAAAGAATTATTAATTTTTTTTTAGACTTGTTAGTAATTCTGTAGCTCTGCCTAACCCACTCTGGGAATAAAGGCGTGAGTTTATGTACGTATGTATGTATGTATGTAGGTATAAGCCACTTTCGTTTGCTAAGGAAACTAACAAGGCCTATTACTCGTATTTATGAATTTGATATCGTGTAAACTAAGTGGTAACTAATAGATATCAATTGCTATGTATCGTCAAGCAAAGTAGAAATAAAATAGAAACAGAGTGATTGAAATTATGAATGTTAGTTCAGACTATTCTAATTCGGTCCACTCAACTGATTTTTTGTTCAAAATAACATTGTATAGGTACCATGAGTATGTACATCAAAAAAACAAATTATATTTTTCTTTTCAAACAAAGGTTCGTGTCTAATTTGTTTCTTTCTAAATCAATCTCTAGTTTCATCTAGGTAAGGCATAAAATCACACGAATCCAAACCACCCCAGATAATTATTTAAACACAGTGCAATTTCATATGCAATTAAGCACACACGGGACACTTAACATCAGGTTGTCATTACGTCCCCCACATTTATTTAGGGGGGTATAAATTAAATGCGTGCACCATCGCGGGCCGAATACAAGACGTTGGAAGCTAGCCCGACCTTAATACCGGCCTAAAGCCTACGGGGTTAGTAAAGATTGGAAGCGTTTTTAGATAAGCGGAGGTGGGATTTAATACATTTAGTGCTAGACTTTCTGATTAACGCGCAACATTAATCGTCATAATAATAACATTGAATGTGTTAATTTTCTTCTTCTTAGTCGTACAGTCACGAGATTTAATTTCGTACCCACTTTAGGTTCAAAGTCAATCAGACATTCTACGAGTACAATAATAAGGTTGAGTTTCCTAAAAGTCACAAATGACTTGACATCTCTAATGACATTGACGACTTCAAGCATATTTTTCTTGAAATGGGTCCCAAATTAACGCTCGCGTGACCGTACACTCTTGTCAGATATCCCTTTACTTTCTCAACCTCGTATCGGGGGTGTTATTCTCTCAAAAACAACGGACGGTCGGACCAACGAACGACATCGTACGGGACTACTAAAACTCGCCGCCGTTAAGAAGTCCCGTACTCCCGTCAGAGTAAACACATTTTAGCGCGTGCATTTTCAATTAAGCAGCCTTATACGTTCGATCCATCGAGAGAAACTATGCGGCTAAATTGAAAATGCACGTGCTAAAATACGTTTTGTTCGCACCGACGGGACTACTTAAACTCGCCGCTTGCCGACCGTCGTAGTTGATCCCTTTACTTTATATCTTCTGGTTTAAGGCGTTGCTAGTGCACTCGACCACGGTTGATTTGCTTACATCTTTCAGCAGGTCTGTCTGGGTAGGGGATCGTCCTCTATATCTTTTCCCTTCCACCTGGCCCTAGCCTGTACGAGTAGCCGCTCTATTGACCCCTCAGTCCTGGATACATGTGCACAGCCAGCGAAATCCGTTCCTTTATGTTAAGCTGTTATGTGTTAATTACGCGTTGCCTTGAAGTGATTAATTTGATGACATGCTTTAAGTCTGCATTTTTTTCACGCTGATCGTTTTTTTGATGTTTATTATTTTGCTTCTGATTAAATAACATAAGATAAAGTGCAAGATAAGGTACATACAATTTAAACGACCGTTTTTAACTAATATATGACACATTTCATATTTTGCGTTTTGAAATCATTTGTCATTTAATTTATACATATCTATTTTAAACAATTAAACAGAATTTCAGTCAATCTTCTCATTAATCTATTAGGACCTCATTAGGATTCAACCATAACTATCACAAAATTGACCGAGGATAATTCGTTCTGAAACTATTTTGAATTTATTTATCATTTCGTCTAGTCCTTATTCTCAGTCTCAGCATTATATAAGCCCAATTTCCGTTACCAATAGTTAAACGGCGGGTACATTTTTTGATACCTCAGCTAAAGATTTGAGACTTTTTGTGTGAAGAAATTTCAAATTTTAACCCAAACTAACCTAATCTATCCCAGGTTTGAATATTGAGCACGGACAAGTGCCTTTTTATCATCCGCTTCTCGTAAGTTTACGTCGCTACCTTATTCTTGTTATGGAGTTCTGTGCCAGAGTCGCAGAATAATGGTAGTTAAGTTCCAGCCACGCTCTAATTCACGTTTCGCATAGAACCGCCACTTGATATAATTTAAAATAGTGGTTTGAAAGTTCATTAAAATGGCATTAGCGCCTTAAGAAGTGTATTATTTTATTTATCAACGCTAACTTTGAAGGGCAACAGTTTTTCTAGTTTTCGAAGAAGAATCAGCAATGTACTTACTGGATTTAAAACAAAGGTATGTTTTGGTTTGTTTTGTTATGACTCGATGTATGAATGTGGAAGAAGCGAAATAAATTTTTCAAGATCGTAGCAAGTGGAAAGAAGTGGTCTCTGCCTACCCCTCTGGGAAGCAGGCGTGATTTAATGTATGTATGTATGTATGTATGTTTTGCTGACTGTACTCATGCGCAATTTAATTTTTTCTACCGAGACCAACGTCCTTTGTTGAGTTTAAACTTAGTGCAATGAAGACCCTAAGGTCCCCTTCCAGCTACATCAGCTCGTTAAATAGTCAACACTTGTATTGCAACTGGTTTGTATTTTTTCTTTCTCTCTTACAACTTACATTCATTTGACGTTATTATGCTGAAGGTACTAATGCAAAAAAGAAAATAATGCTGTCCAGCAAAAGTTAAGTGGTTTTTAAAAGCTTTCAAAGGAAATGAGCTGTAATGGCGAAACCACTTCCTATCCCAATGTTTCTTTGCTCAATGAGTTTAAGTAAACGCTTCAGTTAGACTTGAGTCTGAAAGAAATTTGTTAAGAGTCATTTTGTTATGCTCTTTGGATATAAGAAGTAAAAGTGCTCGTGCTATTTGAATAAAAAAATTGTCTCATCATTTCCTAGAGTTTATTGCTAACAAAATATTTATTTTAGGCCATGAAAAGGAACACGAGCATTCAGTCGTGCACACAGGCCAGCTGATGGTAAGTAAAATCTTAGACGCATACACATTTGCAACTACAAGACTGTCATCCTAAGATTGCAAATTATTGTCATTGTTGTCCAGCTAAATGGTAGTTTAATCGCTACCTACAAAAAAAAAATGATCTTTGCTTGCATCAAAAAGAACCTCAATTGTTAACTTTATTGTCACAAAAACTGCAAAAGGTATCAAAATACGTCATTCATAAAATAAAAGTAAAATAAAACGCAGGAAATCGGGACCTAAAAAGATCTCCGAAGTGCTCATTACGGGTTCTAGGACGACATCTTGGGACAGTCATAAAGGCAATTACTTCGCTTTTCTTTCCGTTCACTTTGAAATTTTCATTTTTGCCTCTCTTTTACAACATTGATAAGAAAATATTTCATTCGTCGACTGTTAAGTAAATTGATGTTCAAGTCTTTTTAATATCTTACGTTAAATTGTTTGATTACTTTTTAATTTTTAATCAAGAAATATCCCGGAAAGTTGTAATATCTAACATAAAATATAATGGTCGACTTGATATTGTGAAACTATGTCAAGGAAGTTCGTCCTGAGTCCGGATCATGACCACTCTGTTCTACTTAACCATAAAAGAGCTTAAAAACATCTTCACTTAGGGCCCCTTACGTCGCCACAGCATTAAAAAGTTGTAAGAGAAAATATCTCAAAGCACGTTTTATCGCAGTTTGAAGTTGCCAGTTTCCTTCCACATGAGCTTGTGGCCGACGCTAATGACGTGAAAGACTTCGCTAATATTTGTTGTAGCTAAAATGGCGTTCTTTTTTATGACAATACTTTTCTTGTTTACGGGAAGAAACTCAATTTATTTTGTTTTAGCCGTAAAAGGTGGTTTTACGCGCGGCTGATGCTATTTTAGAAGCATAACAATATTTTGCTGCGCCTTGTAACATGGTAATTAAATAAACGGAACGTTTAAAAACACTGTGCATTTGAAACACTTTAATTAAATCTTATTGGACACTATTGCTTTCGGTAAAGCTACTTTAAAGCGCAAAATCCACGATACAACCAGGACAACTACACAATTTTAAAGGCGATCATTAGAACGAAAATACCTCGACGAAATAGACAAAAGTAAACAGATCCGTTGTTAATTAAAAAAGTCGATCGGCGGTGGAGGGTATTAAGGTTCCCTCTTTACCTGATTACTGGACTACATTGATCAGATGAGGGAACTCACTTCCGATCCTAATGAAACGTTTTATTGTGTAGCAGGTGATAAAGGTTTAATTGCATTCAGTTGTGTAGGTATATGTTGTTGTTTATTTTTCCAGTACAACAATAATTCAGATATTCGTCGTTCAAAAATGTTTTAAAAAGTGTGTTGTGTTATTTTTAAAAGTTATTTAATCACTCAAAAAACATGTGTGTCGCTTTTCGTTAACATTCCTTGAATATAGACACATAATATATTTATACCTAGATTAATTATATTTGATTTGAAAAGTTAGTATTTTTGCCATTAAATTATAAGATAGCTATTCCATATTTGGATAATACCGTCTGTACCTGCCCGTAAAGCCGGAAAACAACCCCGTTTAGGCTCCAGGGCATTCCTTGGCCAAGCTAAAAGGCAAATTTGCATTATGAAAACATTTTATCACGCCAAAGTTAAATAAATACCTCTCTGGAACGTTTTCTCGACTAAGGACGCTTCAGAGTACTTTACAAAGTACAAATTAAAAGTACCTATTAAAACAGACTGTTAGAAGGCGTTTCATTACAAATGTACAGACGGACAGATACTGACGTGGAAATAAGTTTTCCTCGAGTTAAGTCTCATGAATATTAATTTCTCTTCCTGTGGGAAGTATAAACTTTTGAACGTTTCCCACTTGATCAAACTTTACTGTTAGGACAGCTCGGGGAGACTTTGTAATCTGAATGCTATAATCACATTAAAAATATTATAAATACTTTTCAGTGTGATCTACAGCTTTGATCAATACATTAATATTTAAGATAATTTATTGTTTATTGCATTAATTGTTTGGCTAGGTTAGGTTAGGTTCTTGGATGGTTAATTAATGCGATGTTTGGTGTTAACTCAAAATCAAGTTATGTACTCCGTAATTGTCTTGTATATTAAAAGATATTACTGTATCAATAATAGCCCGTAAGTGATTAATATATGTGATGTGGAATTACTTATTAATAAATAAATAAATAAATAAATACATATTTTGTTTAATAAATAAAATGGAGCAGAATATTTACACCAGTTTATTTATAGAAAATCTAATTTTTTTACTTTTAAAAAGATTTTTATGGGTGCGGTTTGGAACAGTTGGAACGCAGAGCCAATGGGGAGAAGGAGAGTGTGCGCCAGGGTCTTTATTCTTCTCAGTAAAATCATATTTATTTTGACATGTTATCATATTAACGTTAGGTACGTTACGATAGCTCAACTCAATGGCGGCGGCCGTGTTAAAAATAATATGATTTGATAACTTATGTCAAAGGCAATATGGTTTTACTGAGTGGAATAGACGCCCCAGTTGCAGCACAATCTTTACATAGTAAGGGTTGATATAGATTATCATTATGTTTAAAGTACAACATTTATAAGAAAATACTTGATGGATAGGGTGACGGCACCATTGTTGGACACTTTTACCTGACAGGCACCAGTAATGAACACTTAACCCTTAATTCTAATTTCATAGGGTTCTAAATTGATTGCCCAACAAATGATTGAATGGTTAATTATTCTTCTGTTAAATAAGAACACTGAAAAAACAAATGGGTTGATTTTACTAAGTTTTATGGTTAAAATAGGACCTACACGTGAGTTTGGTTGAGTTAACAAAATAAAAGGTTGAAGCAACCTTCTCAATGTGTTGTTTTTACTAAGGTTAGGTTAGGTTAGGCCTCAACGAAACTCATAGGTAGGTCTTAAAATTTAGTAAAATCAACCCATTCGGTTTTTCAGTGAATCAAGTGTCCATCATTGGTTCTTATCTATTACTGGTTCCGTCACCCTAGTTATGTATTAGTGTATTCTGGCAAATAAAGAAATTTTAAATTGTGAATTTTGAACAATATTTGTGCATTTTTCTTCGGACATGTAGCCATATTTCTTGAGGTCAATAGGTAATCGATAATCTTAACTATGCTTTTTGACATTTCAACAACGGTTACGGTTACGGTTTCAATATTTGAATTATAGTGACCTAATTCAAAATTTTCAGCGTTCGACTTCGAGTCATAAATTGATTACTGTATAGACCTAACTCGAAATCCAAAATTTGCTAATTAGGTCACTATAATTCTAAAGATGCGACGTAACATTGCGTACCTAGTAGACATGTTTCATCATAAATTAATAAAACCGATTGAACAAAATACCAAATACCGCATTATTATACTAGCCATAAATCAACAAAAAGGTAAAGTAGCTCAAACTGCGTAGATCAGTTACTCGAAAGTTTTGTTTGGACAAAGGAGTAGGAACATTTGGTAGCATTGTACGTTGGTCTTAGTCGGCGAATTTGTTTGATCCGAGTTGCCGCCCAAACTGGGAGTAGGGGACTAATCTACGACAACTTTACCTATTTGGACTTTGAGAGTTATCCCGAGGAAGTGTTTTGAGTTTTATTGATTTAAAAAGTTAAGGAAGCAATCGGTTACAGCGGAAAATGTATTGATATTTAAACTGTAACTTATGCTCCAACAAATTCACTCTAAATATGGATATTTATGGAATTGTAAAAGTAAAAGTCGGTTTGAAAATATCAAAAGGAAAACCGGTGCAAGTTACTGATGATATAGATATGGTTAATGGTGTAATTAATACACCGCGAATAAGCCATAATTCTTTGTAAAAATAAATTGCTAAATTGGACGAAACGACCAGCAAGACAGGCAAAATGGTACGTAGCTGGTCCGATATCAGCACCGTAAATTATTTAACAAGAACGCATTAATCTTTATCTCGCGATACTGACTTATGTACCGGCTCTCACTATAAAGGGATTTAATTAGAGGCGAATACGATGAATGTGTGGTCCGGCCGGTTATCGGTTGACACGAGTTGGATGTAATCTCAAAGTCATTCGTAATGTCGGGAAGGATTGTGTAAGCATCGATTAAGTGACTTTGACAAAGATTTAATAGGTGTTTAGTGATAGCCGAAGACATAAAGTACGTTTAATTGTATAAGGCTCGCTTGCGCGTAAATTCAACCCTAGGTTGTCAGATATAAGAACTGACAATTTTAACAAATTAGCTTGTTGACCTGGAGTTAACCTAGGGTTAACGTTTTACGTGCAAGTGGCCCTAAAAGGGCCTTGTTTTAGTATTTCTTGATAATCAGTGGTGGTAGGACCTTACCCTTTAACCTGCCTCCAAACAGCAGTGTTCACATTCTCGTGTTCCGCTGCGGGGTAAGACAATCGTTGAAATGACTAGCATAGAGGCACTCCTATTCTAGGGATGGGCAATGCATTTGCAGTCTTTAAACTGTCATCGTAAGATAACAAATGTCGATAGGCGTATGTCAACATACACTCACGTCATGTGTACTCGTTTTTCTTTTCTATGTCTAAACAAGTGAAATATTTAAATTTTGTCAAGAATGCTACAAAACATTACGCTATAAGGTATGGTATTGCATCTTCGTAACAACGTAAAAGGAACGTCAATTCTGTGCACGTCCAAAACCCGATATGTAATCTTTAGACAAAACAGGAGTTTGTTTTGTTGTTCGAGAGCTAATTTATTAAATTAAATTTCTTAAGTAATGCTCGTGAAACTTGTGGAATTATACTTGTTCCGAATAGGATACATGTAAGCCAACAATACTTAGGCAAACTGTCTTTATTTAACTTGTATTTAATATCAGCGACGTGTTTTGCGAAAGTTCGCGTACGTATTCCGCGGTGGAGTTGAACCAAGTTTAGAATTTGAAATTGCGTTCGTTTGCGTGCAAATTTCAACTTGTTAGAATTTGTTCCCGTGAGGCATCAGTTATGAGTTTGATAGCACTCATTTACCAGTAATGCTTTCTATTTATTTTAGGTAGTACCGCGTACTTTGCAAACGTTTCTGGAATAAATTTCGAATGTGTTTTATGAAAGCCTTGTTTATTAAACGTCGCTTGAAATACATTCTGTTTTATTTATATTTGACATGAACAGCGTGTAAATAAAATGTTGTTTATAAACAAAGTACGTAGGTATTTAGGTATACTCAGTTAAATTAAAATGTAAAAGAAAATAATCTTAAAATATTTTTGCTATCACTATTCTTTTAAAATGTACTTGGTAATTCGCGGTTGCTTGAGTATAAGCCTGTGTTAATTACGCTTATAATTAATTGTTTAAGTTTAATGAAACTTTGCACTTTCGCTAGATAACGAGCTTGCTTCGGATAGCTCCGTGGGGGCTAACGAAACGTGACGCTCTATGGTTAAATACGTCACACAAATTTAGTTCACGGTATTACATATTTTTAGTAGGAAGCTAAGTATCGTTGTATAATATAAACTTAGAATAACAAATAAAATTAGCTTTTTAATGTCTTCCTTTAGTTACAGACTTCAAAAAGGTATATATTATTCTTAAGGCATGCAACTCATAGAATCGTCTTGGTATTTTTTTTAAAATAAGTAAATATTAAAATCACGGGTCAAGTGAGATTTCATACGAGTTGATCTAGACTTAAACTATTCTAGGCTTGTATTATGCATAAAAGACAACGATTAACATACTTATATAGAGAAATACATATATAAATACAACGAAAACATCCAAGACTCAGTAACGAATTTGCACGCTCATCACATTAATATTTTCTCATACCAGGAATCAAACATGGGGCTATTAGCTTCGTATGCAGGGTCACTTTATGTAGGGATATTTTTAATCTTTGCTTTTTTTTTGTTTTATATGTATATTACTATCGTAGAGATATAGCGGATTTTTATGTTATGTACTTTCGTATCAGGTAATTAGAAACAAAGATAGTCAATGGGAACATACAAGCGTAAAAACACTTGCGCAATTCATAATTCATTTAAAATTGCGTTCCGTATCGCTTCGGAGGTACCAAATCTAAATCGTGTTGAAATTAAACGCTTACACGTTCATAAATTATTCTCCAAGTTTATTGCTAGTGAATATATATTACAGACGTAATTAGGTTCATGGCAAGGTTTGCGCAACGGGAGTGAGTCTAAATAAATTAAACATTCCTTCCAACATCCTACCTCGGCTGATAACAAAGTTACGAGTCACGATCCAAGATGACAGCAATAATTAGAAGGTTGAGCTCTTTTAAACTTTATACTTCTTTAAACTTGTTCCGCTTTATGGAATGTAGATAACTTTCAAATGTTTTTTCTCAAACATGCTCGACAAACGAAGACGCGAAGTGCCTCATTTTCTTCCTATGAATAAAATAAACGTATGAAAACACTTTCCGTCCATATCCTTTTTTTTTAATACTGTCTATTGCGTTTAAAATCGAAAGGACTATGAATAAAAACCTGTACACCCAGCCGACATGTGAGTGGGTATAGTGTGGTGCGGCGGCGCGGGCGCCTGCGGTGGTGGCAGCGGGCGGCGGCGGCTCGTTGTGCGTGAAACTATCTTAACTAATACTCGTAGTTTTAAAAAACATCTGAATTTGTCAAATAGTAGTTTTCAAATAATATAATCATCATGTGTTTGTATCATTTCCTCGCATAGTATGAGAAAAGTGTTACACATGCCTCGGCGAAAGCGGGGATTGGCTAACTCGGATTTTAGCGGGCCTTGCCAAGGCTCTGCCCGCCTACCACCTCGTCAGGCAATTCCTCACTTTCCGGGCCTTGGCAACAATGTGCTATTTAATAAACAAAGTAGTCAATAAAGTGTCCGAGTTCGCCAGTAATTTTTTTTTATGTAACGGAGTAGGCAAACGAGCACACAGGGCAGATGATCGTAAGAGGGATCTGTGACCCATACACATTTGTATTCTCAAGACTACAGTCCTAAGACCGCAAAAGCGTTGCCAACTTTGAGATTGTCTTATTACCACACAGAAATATAACATTGATAGTTAGATGAGAATTGATACAGATTGAAACAATTTGTATTGTGTCATGTACGAATTTTCATAATAATACGTTAACTTTTATAGACTATAGCTTTGTTATACACTAAAAACCACAAGGCACGTCAAAATTGTTAGAATTTAGCTTACATAACATTACATTACAGCTTAGTTAGCTCTTAACCGTGATCACGTCCGTAAAGACCTGTTTTACTCTAGGGAACTGTATAATTTTCTAGGCTAAGGCCTAGAAATAACGAAATAAGTTTTGTGTCCTTGCCGAGAGCTTAAACCCACGCCCAACTTCGTCGAAATTAGGTTACCAGTATAGCCGTGAATGTCAGGACGACATAGTCCAATTTGAAGGTAAATGTTATAAAATCTAAGTCTATAAGGTGAACAAAAGCAATATATATTTTATAATATATTATGTACGTCTAAAATTTTCAAATCTCGGACAGATTCCATTTCGGGGTAAAATTTGAAATTTACAATCAAATTTATCCGTGGTTGGAATATCGTGAAAGAGTATAAAAGTATACATAAGATATCTAACCCAAAATTAAATGCTGTAATTACCAGATGGTCGACTAATGAAAAGAGGAAACGGAAAACACTGTTTACATAAACCGATGTGAAGTGAGGATCTCGGCGTAGCTCTCAGTTGAAGGTGCCTAGGTGTTTGTTTTGCGAAAATGGTTGACTTTTCAGTCTCTAGTTTCCGTGGTTTGTAATCGAATTATAGCTGATATTTCAACACGCTGATTTACTTACTGATGGAAGAAGTGATAGATCGATTCGATATAACCGATGAGACTGATGATTCTAAAGGGAGTTTTTTCTTTCGCTTAGTAAAAGAAAGGAACTCAAGACGATTAAAATCTTTAAACTTCTCAACACTTTTAGTATCAGAAGCATTCCGAGTTTTCTCTTTTTACCAAAATTCAAGGTCTAATTTGGTAACTCGGTTATCTCACATTGGTCGATGACAAAAATCGTAAATATTAACCACACCGCAAATTAAAGTGGCACTTTAAGCGTTGATTTTCGATGTTAAGAAACAAGGAAAACTTGTTTGCTATGGTTATATGCCCGGAGAGTAAAGTGTTTGAAAATTGAAGCCCCGCAGCGGAGTACAGTCGCCATCAGATATATGGTAGCGGTCAAGGTACTCAAATATTTCGGAGCAGCATTAAATTTCAATTTATTAATTACGCTAGATAAGGTCTATAATATCGGCCCATATAATTCGTCATAAATTTAGGACCAGTGACTTTTCAATAAATTCGTAACATAGAATTAGGTAAAGATATCGGAACTTACAAAAGTCAAAAATATGGAAGCAGCCAGGATGATCATAAAGATCGGAACATTTATGGAAAATATACCTTAAGTCTGTGTACCTTAAGACTATAATAACAATTTTATTCAAAAGTCAACTTCCGATGAAATAGTACGAGGATAACAACTGCTAGAAGGTGTCAAGTCAACGTCAAGAATGTAGAAAACCAACAAAACAAATGTCGAACAAAGTTTGAAGTGGGAACACACTCGTCAAAAGAGTTCGCACGTGAAAGATAATTTACCAAGTAGGTTCTAGCAATCATCAATTAAAACGTGATACACGTAACATACCTACTTGAAAGTGACTTCGTTTCTCTGGGTAGAATAAAATAGCTAGGGTTTAGGGCCCGAAAAAAACTGTCAAATATAACTAATTAAATGACGCTATTATTGTTCATAGAAACGCATTCCATGTTGTATTTCTTGGAATCAAATTTGAACCCAAGACCTTGCACTTTAATAGTCAAGCAACTGTCAATCACGCTACTGAGTACTCTAACGAAATTAATTTATTGTTTATTATTGCGATATATTGCTGCTATAAAAACATCGATTTTATAGACATTCCCCCTTACTAATAAACGTTGAATAACAGTGGAATAATTAAACACTGTTTTGTCGTTATCTGTCGAATTCTAATTTCACCATGACAGATATAGGACAGAACAATGCCACTGTTATTCAACGTTTATTAGTAAGGGGGTTTAGTTAAAATATCCTTTCAATTCGCGATAGAGACATAAATATATTTGTCACGATGACAAGTCACACTCTTTTCGGAGCATGTCACAACAAACCACTCTGTTCTTAATTCAAATTAATGACAACATTATTAATCATGCGTGTCTGAAACCTTATTTTAATGGGTCCACCGTAAAGTATTTTGAACTATGTGACACAGACTTAAGGTATATTTTCCATAAATGTTCCGATCTTTATGATCATCCTGGCGGCTTCCATATTTTTGACTTTTGTAAGTTCCGATATCTTTACCTAATTGTATGTTACGAATTTATTGAAAAGTCGCTGCTCCTAAATGTATGACGAATTATATGGGCCGATATTATAGACCTTATCTAGTGTAATTAATATATTGAAATTTAATGCTGCTTCGAAATATTTGAGTACCTTGACCGCTACCATATATCTGATGGCGACTGTACCATCGTGTTAGTTATAGAAAAATATCGGAATTAAATCAGCTAGGGTCTGTGTGATGTGTGAGTATATACATGTCATATACTTTACACATGGATATTGAAATAAATTACTAGGTAATAACAAAAAAAAAATGTAATCTGCTGGTTTTCCTCCTGAAGCCAATTTTTGTTAAGTTTAAATAGTTAAGTATATTATAATTTTACCTACACAATTGGATGATTTTATATTAATCAATGAATGAGAAAATATAACTTAAATACGCTATAGAATATTTTTTTAGGAAATAACAGTCAGGCAAATGCCTACTTATAAACAAAACATGTTACATGAAGCGAGTCTTGCTAAGCTTCAGTATATTTGTCTGACGTAAGAAAACATTGTTCATCCGCACCGCTTACATCTCCGAGTGTTTTCCTAATTAGTATCATACCTTACGAGGATAATACACTTAGCAAATATTGTTGCTCGCAGGAGAATACACAAAGTAGCGAGAACCCGGCTCTTAGGTTCACGAACAACGTAAGAATCAGCTAATTAAATGTGTACTAGGTATTGTGCTTAGACGAATGTACTAATATTAGGGTGCAGACTCGTGGTCACCCCAGTTTGTCACCCCAGTGCCTTTCGACGGAGCTCCTATTTCTGAGCGATTTGCCCTTCAGGCATCTTAAGATACCTAACGAACCTAACCTACCTACTTTTGCGGAATAAAAATTATTTCTGACGAATAACCGACTAAAGCGAATAGCACTGGGGTGACAAACTGGTCTGACCACGAGTCATCCGCTTAATATTATGAAGCACAAATTATTTTTTGATAATACGTCTTACATCGTTTGAAAACTAGAATTTTGAACTAATAGTATTTTTTACATCCCCGTGTGGTAGTCGGATTAGAATAGTGCCACTCCGTATCTTTCCGTGGATGTCGTAAAAGCCGACTAAGGTAATAAAGGCGTGTAGTACTGTTAGGCGATGGGCTTGCAACCTGTCACTAATACACTGGTAAACATTTTCGCCTAAGTGTGCAAAATGTGGTTACAGAATTATCAAAAAGTTTTATAGTTGTTGGAAATTCTGTAGCTCTGCCTACCCCACTCTGGGAATAAAGGCGTGAGTTTATGTAAATATGTAGTATTTTTAGGCACATTAAAGTGACGTGATTTTAACATACATCAAATCACGCCTGTTTCCCAGAGGGGTAGGTAGACCACCTTTTTCTACTTGCTAAGACCCTGAGAAATTTCTTTCGCTTTTTCCACATTCATGCATCGAGTCATTCAACGGAAGACCAGTGCTGGCTTTACGGCTAGCGAATGCTGAGTTGGGACCGTTTCGCAACTGTTTCTGTGTCTTATTTTTTGTATCTATGTACCTAATGTTGTTTTGTATTGTTGCGAATAAATGTCTCTTTATCGTTATCTCTCTTTATTTATATTGGTATTTTTATGATTACTTCAACATTACCTAATTTACAAAAACTTCAAAGTTATTAGGTGCAAGATGTATTTTGTATTCGGGAATGAAAACAACCTTTTCCGTAAATAATATTTCTTAATGATTTGGTAGCCGAGTCGAAATATAATCTTCTGATTTGGTAGTAAGATCGCAGGATCGTTCAAATTAAAAGGGGCATATAGCCCGGGGCGCTATCCTTCATTAACTTTTCGGATTCGATACAGAAAAATCCATTTAACGCAGTCTGTCTTTAACAAAAAACTTAACGTTAAGGTTAAGAAGATATTTATAAACTTTTAAGGGTCTGACTCGTTTTGCATTGGTATTTTTAACTTATAATTTGGAGCGTAGTAATAATAATGTTGAGCTACAATGCAGCATATAGACGGTCATTACATTTACCTACTTTAAAACTAGTGTAATGAGAAATTTATGTAAAATATAAGTTTTTTTTATATTTCACGAGTTCAAAGATTGAAAAAGCATTTAGATCTTGCATAAATTAAAAAAACAGGGTGTGTGTTAAATTATTATATTACACACCACATGTTTTAAGTCACATCTACCTAGCGTTTTAAACGTAATTTTATAAAACCAATTTAAAAAAAAGTCTTAACATATAAAGAATAATTACTTAACACGTAAAAAATATATCCGAGACAAACATTCATTAAATACTCTATAGTAAAGTGTTATTGTTTTTAAAACGGTGCGTAAAAGGGCAATTAGGGTCGTAATCTTGGAGACGGCCAACTGTCATTGATAATTATCGTATTTTATAGCGTTGTCTCCGGCGGCCATATGGTGACATTCTAGGGACAAAAAACCATACATTGTTAACTTGCGGATATATTGGTTGCTTTTAATGTCTGTCTTTGTAATTGTGATGGTCTTTATAAACTGTACACTAATGCGGTAAATCTACACATACCTACATAGTATAAATCGAAATCGCTTCCCGCTTTCTGTCTGTCCCTGTATGCTTAGATCTTTAAAACTCCGCAACAGATTATGATTTCGTTTTTTTTAAATAGATAGAGTTCAAGAGGAAGGTTTTTTGTGTTTAATAAATTCTGTTTTATTTACGGTGTTACAGAAAATTTAAATAGATCTTGTAAAACCCATAACTGCAATGAATAAATTAATTATGTCGCTAGAGTATTATAACACTCTAAAATAAAACCGTGTCTATTATCATAGCAATTCATTGGCAGATTATTTTGAGAAAACTATAGAGATGGACTCACTTTTTTTATTGTAATATTGTTACTGACACTAATTAAGTAGGTAGGTACGTATTTCTTAATGTTTTATTTTTCTTCCGATCTTAAAGATGTCCAAAATAATTTATTGTTAGCTTACAAAATCCGCCAGCCAAATGCCAATAACATTTTTATTAAAGTAACCGACGTAAAATTATAAGACGTATGTTAATTTATAAAAACCACGGTCTTTTTTTCATTCATTTCGGTGTCGGTAAGCCGACAAAAGAATACGGAACAAACGACATGCGTGCAAAACGGTCACATGTAGTGACAACTCCACATATGGTGTCACAAAAAACAATGGGTCACTAATTACTACAAAAACAGCTGGTTCTCTTCACGCCAGGTTCATTTAAGACTGTTCGAAAATCAAATTCAATATTATCCTTAAGAATTCATTTAATTTTATAATTATGTATCTCGACATGTATACTTTAGGACACAAGTTGATTAAAATAAAAATTTACGATGCTTTACTTCATACAAACGCTTTTTAATTCCATATTGAATAGCACCCTTTTTAAGGTTTTGACACTTATTCCCTTATTCACCGACGTGTTAATTTTACTCCACCTGTACATAAAGTCAGAACGTATTACGTTCCAATTTGCTAAAACCGACCCTCCACAGAATACCTTAACGTTTTCATCGCGTATTCCAATTAAATGCTAATTAACTATTCGTATTATACAAAGAAGGGTAATGAAAACTTCTGCTAACATTGTTAGAGGATCAGGGGGAGTTGAACAGTTCACGCGACAAACTTAAAATATACATGAAAATGTGGAACGTCTCCACCAATAAGGGTTACTACTTTAACTGCGAGCTGGTGATGTAATAGAGTTTAAGCGATAAATAACGAAGGGTTAAAGAACGACGTTGAAATAGCATACCGTTTATAGTATTGTTTATATTTTTCTTTTATAACTTATCTTGACTTTAAGTTAATAGAGCTTTAAGTCATTCAAAAAGTCGGAAGCCAGAGCAATCAACTTTAACTAGGTATACAATGTCAAGGTGAAATGCAATCTTGATTTATTTATTTTTTTGTTTACGTCTTTGTAAGGAATTAACTTATGAATTAAGATAAAAAAACAAAGTTAACACCATCTATTTCAAATTGAAATTATTTTTTAATTACTTATTGTAAAGTAAATATACAACTTAAGCTTTCTTCCATTTTATTCTTTAGGGAACAATTTTTTCAATTCGACAGATAAATCATTAATTGGCGAGTTTAAGTTATCCCGTCAGAGCGTAGAAACAACATTTTGAGGCATGCACCTCTAACTCATAAATCGCCGACGAGCACACCAGTAGAATATTTAAAAGAATAACAGGATACTAACGTTTAACAGCCTGTTGTTCCACCGGCCTCTCGGCAGCGATACTGCTCCGAAAGTATGTCGGCGTGTTCCCGAACGAAGAACTAATTAATCCAATGAGAGGCGCCTGCACTCTAACGAGGCTCGTCGTTTGTTTCACTGAGGAGCTGAAACTGTGGCAGAAATCGACCATACTGGAAAAAAAAGTATTTTTGAACTGAATACTTATTAACCGCCGTAACTCGTTCCTTTGTAGGGTGTCGTACCTGGAAGGTAGCCCAACGGGCTATTAATATTTCTAAGCTTTCGATAATAGATAGCGTTTTTTTTTTACAGAATACTCGTAGATATGAGTTCACTAACCTACCTACCGACCTACCTACTTGTTTAAAATATTTATTTTCAGAAGGGTTACTTGTACCGTGTGCGAACCGCACATTTTTTTTAAATAAGCTTGTGCCAGTTTATATCATGTTGAAATACGTTCATTTTCCATAATCTGGCATGTCATAAATCGCACTGCTGGGAAAATAGTATTAAGTCAGATTCCTTGCTAATTTTATTTAAAGATCATAGAAGGCGTATTAAAGTTGATTAAAAAAAAACAGATGTATTTTGAGTCACTACTGTTTTTATCTAGCAGTGCAAAATGTAATATTAAGACATCTTAATACGTAAAAAAATATCTTATTTGTCAGTAAGCTTCCTAAATTAAGCATTTATGTCATCTAAAAATGTATATTAAGCATTTTCGTACATCGTAAGCTGTCATGGAATCCAAAAGAGAAAAACAAAAGAGCAACGGAACAAAGACTTCACGATACATTGTACCAATTATGTTAAATTATATTGGTCGATAGCGTGATAATACGCCATAAAAATCAACAAAATGTAAAGCACAAAACAAAGACGCTGTTACCTCATTACGAGGGCTGCCTTTTAAGTTCTGTCGTTTGCAAGCCTTCCGTGATTGCATAAAAAAGAACTAGTGTCATCTTAAAATATTTGAAATTAGAATTCGAAAACAAAAGAATGACTCGAAATCGGCCCAACCGTTTTAGTACAGCGCTCGTTCAAAGTTGACAAGTCAGTTGTGAAAATGGAAATTTCGAAGGAAAATTTACGTGCGATATTTTTTTACAACTTCAAAAGGGGCTTAACGCGACTTCAGTGCTTCGAAGAGTTGACTACGGTTTTCAATGATAAAGCACCATGCCTCCGGACTGTGGAACGCTGGTATTTAGAATTTCAACGTTGTTGCTCTAGTCTTGGTGATAGACATCGTGAAGGTCGACCAAAAACAGCCGTAACCCAGGAGAACATTGATGCTGTACGGCAACTGATCGTCGAAGATCGCCATGCGACATACCGTGAGATAGAAGCTTCCTTAAGTATTTCAGGGACCAGTGTTCACAGTATTTTGCATGATCACTTAGGCGTAAAAAAGTTGATCTCTCGCTGGATACCACATTTACTCAGTGAAGACCAAAAAACGGCTCGCGTTCGATGGTGTCGCAAAACTCTGCGGCAATTCAACCGAGGAAACTCGAAACATGTTTACGACATTATCAGTGGTGACGAATCTTGGATATATGCCTACGAACCCGATTCTAAACAGCAGTCGACTGTTTGGGTGTTCCAAGATGAGCCAAAACCGACCAAAGTAATACGCTCACGGAGCATTTCGAAAAAAATAGTCGCCACGTTTGTGGCGAAAAGTAGCCACGTGGCCAACATCGTGCTCGAGGATCGTAAAACGGTTAATGCTGACTGGTATACCACTGTCTGTTTACCAGAAGTCATCGGCGAGTTTCGAAAAAATAACCCAAGACGTCGTATAAGACTGCATCACGATAATGCGAGCTCGCACACCGCCCGGCAAACAATTGCGTTTTTAAAAGAGCAAAACGTCGAAATTCTGGAACACCCGCCGCACAGTCCACACTTAAGCCCTAACGATTTTTTTACTTTTCCAAAAATCAAGCAACGACTTCGTGGTCAACGGTACCAGACGCCTGAAGAAGCCGTTGAGGCATACAAAACGGCCATTTTGGAGACCCCGACTTCGGACTGGAATAAGTGTTTCGAAAACTGGTTCGATCGAATGAAAAAGTGTATTACATATCACGGTGATTACTTTGAAAAACAATAAATACCATTTAACACTTAAATTGTCTTTAGTTTTTCCAAACGACACAACTTAAAAGGCAGCCCTCGTAAATAACGTAAATAGAATACAAAAACCTTTCAATTTAAACAATCCCCTTAACTTATTACACAGGAAACATCTACTCACCAATTCATTTCCACGAGTTCGAAAACAAATTATTGATAGCTAATTTGCTTTTGCTTACGACGTCAATGAGAGTTGACCGAGTTTTGATGAATTACCGGAATTGACGTGATTTATTTATTCGGAAATACACTTACAGATACACTGATAGAGCTTACAATTGATATAAACGAGCTCACTGCCGTCACTTTGAGTAAATTGATTGATCGCCACACGAGGGACGGGATCTTCATTCTTCATCCCGCACCTTCACTTATCTAGGACATCCTTTATCTTTACGCAGATTCTGATGTCTGATAATAAAGGTATTGACTTACGTTCATTAATTATTTTATAGTGCAATAGCTTTAAACATCCTTCGAATTTGTACTTCTATCTTATTCGCACTCATACGTTTTAGGCTAGTCTGACTGACTGTAAAATCATTCATCATGGGTAAGTGGTGCAAAAAAGTTAATATTTACCCTTTTTTTATTGGTGTGTTTAACTTTAAATACAATTATTACAAAGTGCAATAGCTCCTAAAAAACCTTAGGGTTTGTTCTTCTATATTTCTGACCTTACCAGACTTTTTAATTTTAAAATTGATTAGTTTCCAGTTTATAGTACAATAGCTGTTAAAAAGTCTTTCGTGTTCGGATAAAGTAGGAATGGCTAACATTAGAACGTACGGTAGCAAATGAAAGAGAAATAAAAAGCCGAAAGTCTAAGTTTAAGATGTGTCAGACTTTAAAATGTTTGATTTAGAAACGATTGGGTAGATGATAAATAAAATAGGGCAATATTTGACTTGTAGTACTTAGTTTTACTATGCATGCAATTAGGTTTGCACTAAGTAATTTAAATAATGACTATTTTGCAAACATTGGTGAATGACTGACTGACAAGCTTATGCATTGCATATACCAAAACGCTTATAAAATAAGAAAAAAAAAGTAAACCTGCACTAGGCCTACTTTTTCGAATCAAAGCGGAGAAATACTGGACAAGGGCCTAATCTTAAGTACCCGAAACCGACGTGCGTGCATGACTCGCTGTATGAATGTGGAAGAAACGAAAGAGATTTGTCAGGATCGTAGCAAATGGAAAGAAGTGGTCTCTGCCCATCACTCTGGGACACAGGCGTGATTTAATGTAAAAAAAAAGTTTTTGTCGTATCATATTAGGTACCTACATACGAATACGTTAAACGATATTGATAACATTTGATTGGAGAGTAAGTTCTAAATAATTAGAACTTACTCCCGGAATAAGTTTTAAGGCCTTTAACTTTTTTTTCTCATTTAAGCCCTAGGTGATGACGAACGGAAACACTGACATTATATCTTACATTACACGATTAAAAAGACCTAAAGACTCTACAAACAGTAGCCAGAATTGATTGTTTTAGACTTCTTTGTAGTGCTATAGTGTGGTTAAACCGAAGCAAATGAAAAGCTGAGATCGGCCGTCGTCAGTTTCCGTGATATTTGTCGGTAAATAATAGACATCGTTAGTACGGCCGGTTGGGGCGTTACTTGCTCAAGTCATTGAGTCAATCGTTTATTACCGGCTTGTTGTGCAAACTTTTACGCCGATGTGGGAATTAGGAGGTGTAGAGAGGGCGTGATGCAAGTTAGGACTATTTTTTTACCCAGTAGGATGGTAAACAAAGGGGTTTGCTTGCTGTGGCTTTATTGTGATTGTGTCGAAAAATCAAGGTTTAAGTAATAAAGAAAAAAGATTATGTCAAACTGTTAGTCCAGATAAAGAATGATGTAAATAATAAATACAATACAACAGTAAAATATTAATGCAATACAATCACACACACACACACATTTTTGACGTGTTACTCTGTACTGTATTAGTTAATTGTGGCAATTTCACTGGTCAATGTGTTATGTAAGTGTTTCTGTTATATTTTTTCTTTACTTGTACCGTTTGTGCCCAAATAAACATTAAACATTAAACAATACATTACGATATGAAAGAATAATATGGTTTTACCCAGCAGAATAAGAACGGATTTTAAATAAGCTTATGATTAAAAAGCGTTATAGCACTTTCATGTGAAAACCAAGATAAGGTATCTACTCCATGCCTTTCCTTTTCGTATTTAGAAGAGTCATTTCGGATGTCAGGCTCATTAGCCGAGGTAACTGGTGCAAAATTTTGCCAAAGTCATTTTCCTGGCCAGTTGCTTAGAAAAGATTTCCACGAGATTGCTGATTCTTTTGGTAACGAGAGATATTTTATCAATCGAGATAGTTACAAACATTTTGGTAAACATAGGAGTTAATTAAGTTATGTAGCGGTTTAGTCGTAAAAATTACTTGACACTAAATGTTTTCATTAAAGTCGGCAAATTGAAAATAGAAATAATAAAAATATATATGCAACTAATAAAAGCCCGTCCAGCTCTCCAAAAGCTTAATATTATTTGAATGGTTTTGCTCTTATGCTTACGTTATTACGTGAAGATTATTTCACCTAAGCGGCTCTTGAACTAACGAACGCACGCAAAAAATTCTGAGCATGACCATTGAGTGCCACAATCAATGACCATGTTTGGAATATTTCTTTCGTCATTCAGATTTTGGTGTAATGGACTACAGAGGACCTTGCCAAGATGCGTGACGCTAACTCGCGTTTCTACTCATTTCGTTTTTAAATCAATCGTGTCACTGGTAGATCACGTGAGTTTTCGTACCACGTCATCTACCAGTGACGCGATTGGTTTATAAACTAACCGAATAGAAACGCTAGTTAGCGTACTGTAAGCAAGTTGCAAGTTGTTGGCAAGGGCCTCTACTGTTATTTTCGCCAAATGCGCAAATAAATCTATTTTAGTACGAACGTTTCATCTGTACTAATTAATTCGTCGTTGATCTTCATAAAAGAAGGTCAGTCTTACGACTCACTCACTGATTGATCTGATCTTAGGCGTCCTATCTCGTTCTATCGCAAAAAAAGGGTATTAATCACTATATTAACCCTGGTCATTTCATTTATCCAAAAAAGTCCTGTCAGCGTCCATACATCAATTATCCGGAATCCGAGGGATATCACGTGTAATTGACTTGTTCGTCATTTTTTACTTCATCAAGCTTTTACTCTATTTTGTGTTACGTTAAGAGGTTTTAGGTCATTTCTTAGTGTTGTACCTTTGTAGTTAAAAGTCTCTGTACTTAAACATTAGACTTTAATATTATAAACAGGAAAGATTTGTATTTTGTTTCTTTCTAACAAATAAACTTAAAAACTACTGGACCGATTTGAGATATTCTTTCACCATTAGAACATTACATTATCCCTGATTATAATATGCTGTGTTTTATTTTTCTGCGCGGACAGAGCCGCAAGCAATAACTAATTTTAGGTAAAAACATGATTTTTGTAAAATTAGCCTGCTAAGAAGCGAAAGAAATTTGTCAAGATCGTAGCAAGTGGAAAGAAGTGGTCTCTGCCTACCCCTTTGGGAAACAGGCGTGATTTAATGTATGTAGCCTGCTAAAGTATTGCTATGCTATTTGGGTTTTAGCTTAAACGACTTTAGCTTAGTGGTGGTATGACCTTGTGCAGGATCCGTCGAATCACTACTACCATCACATCCTTTGACCTACTGCCAAGCAGTGTTCGCGTTGTTGTATTCTGATGTGGCCTATGAGCACATAGCTACCTGGCAAGCTGTGAGCAAATTACCAAATTTGCCTTCAAATCAATAAATTGAACCTAACTCTAAATTAGATAAAAAAAACCTAATGCTAAACTTGCTAACAATGTTAGTATATCCATTTCAAACGAAGCATCGAAAATTTTAATTTAGTAATACGAGGGAACTGAAGTAAACTCGCAAATTGAGTTACAAAAAGGTAGGAAGATGTCGTATTAATTAATTTTGAAGAGCTTTTCATACTGAACTTGCTTTGATCCTTTGGAAGTTAAAATTGTTCCCTTAGAAGTTTCCTACGGTATGAATTTGTCACGAAGCCCTAGTGTGCCTCTAATCAGTCAAATTTGCAAATTAGTTTTAAGTGATCACCGAGCCGGCTTATATTAACGTTAAAGCAAGACGGTATCTTCAGAGCAAGTATGTAATTTAATACAAGTTCTTTTGAAGTATTAATTAAGTCAGTTAAATTATTAACATTACAGTTAAAACAATATTTAAACTAAACTTAGTTTTTTTTAATTGCCCTGTCCACGATTTTTTTTATTACATTTATTATTTTTATTTTTAGGCTCTGTCTTGCTGTTTTCTAAGCTTTTTATTAAAATAAATGCACAACAGCTAAAATATGCTGATAACATAATTTGTTTTCTGCCATTGTAACATTTGTAACATTTGCATCTGACAGACTGTGACAAAGCATACTTGAACTAAAGTTGGTTTATAAAGCATTTATGAATAAGGGGTAAATATAAAAGCCGTAGGTATCTGTTTAATAGTTTTTGAGTGTCTACGAGATAAAACTTTATATTTATTTTGAAAAGTATAGATAATTTGAATTATCATGCAAATGGAGGCTAGAGCGATAAACTTGCAGGTTAAGATATTGCCAAGCTTCATTTACCGGCGTTTGTCATTCTGGATGAATTATATGAGCCATCTTCTGTCTCCTTGCAGTCATCCGATGGAGCTGAAATTAGGCACACATAATAAATGAGTTTGGTGTAAGACCATCCGATATTAGTTATTATGTTTATGAGTTGGAAATAGCCATGAGAATCTATCAACCTTTTTTATCTACCACTTTATTGCATTGTCATCCAATTTTGAAAGAGCTATTTAATGTCTCAAAACTATAACTCATTATAAGAAAGTTAGTTTGAAAAAAAAAAAACAGACAGTCAACAAAGTGGCTAGTAAAATCAGGGTAAAAAAGGCGTTGCAACAAAAGAATATGCTGAAATCTGTTCAAATAGCGATCAGTATGTTCATTATAACCACTTGTACCATGAGTGCCAACCCCAAGAAATGTTATGCCTCATTAACGCGCTAAAATAAAAATGACGTCCGTGCCACGCCCAGTAGCAAAATGAGCACCGACGGCGATATTTGATCCTGAACCACTGTTCGGTGTTATGTAACGTCATAATTAGGCAAAGAAATACGAAGCATAGGCGTTACTTTTTGCAGATGAGCGGGTTTTTTAATGATCTTTGATTGATCTTTGCAAGACGAGTTAAACATCCGCTTGATAAAATGCAATGGTGCATTATTTTATGTTGATAGGGATAAAAAAACACTTTGTTTTGATAGGTATTTTTAAAGTCATGCTTGGTTTTTTAACAATTAAATGTTTTTTTTTAAATGCACCATTGCATGGAGCACTTGTAGTAACAACAAAGTACGCAATAGATTTTGACGCTTCGCACTGCTAGATCAAAACAGTATACTTAACTTAAAATCCTTGTTAGTTGTGTTTTAAGTCCATAGAAGTTGTACGAAAGTTGATTTTAAAATACAGTTGTATTTTGAGTTACTGCTGTTTTGATCTAGAAGTGCGACATAAGCATAGTAGATTCCAGTACGAAGTCAGTGCGGGTTCCTAATCATAGTTAGAGTTAAGGACCTTCTGCAGCACAATTTTGCCTTTTAACTCACCGCTAAGCAGCAATGTGTGTATTATTGTAATATATAAAAAAGATAAATATATTCATTCAGTAAGTAGGCCACACGGGCACTTTTACACGTCAAGCAAGAATCTACCAGCGCTTCCTAAGAGGAGACCACTGCTGAGGAGAAACACCGCAAGAAACTCAGCAGCCAGCCGTTTTTTAACCATATTCAATAGTACAATGATACTACTACTTAGTTTACTTAGCATTATACAATAAAGCTATAAATATTAAATTAAATATATTATCAAATATCATGCGTACTACTAAGTTTACTTAGCATTATACAATAAAGCTATAAATATTCAATTAAATATATTATCAAATATCATGCGTAGTTCAGCAGGAAAACGTGTCAAAAATATTACGAGAGAGATAAAGGGAGAAAATTAAAAAGAAAAAAAAAACACAAGACAACCAAATAAAAGTTTTTATATATATTTTCCTACATGAACGGTGTCCCCTAGACAAACCACTTTGCAATTTCACAAATTATTAATGACTAAGTTTCGGGTTTAGGCCAAGCATTTTTATCAGTTAGATAGTCCTTGACCCTATAGTACGCTGTAGGTATAAGACAATCAGTTACGGGACAATAGAGAGAGGCAGTCCATTTAGGTCTTTAAGGTCAGTAATTGCGTTTTTGAATGGATTTTGCCAGTATCTATGAATGTCAGATCCCACTTATCATAATGCTCTGTGTGTTCGTTAGACTTACTTACGCTACAAAAAAATTGCTCGTTTAACAAGATATGTAAAAATTAGCAAACGCAATTGTTTTTAAGGAAATTTATGACAGCAATATTTCCTAAGAGGAAAAGCGAGCTAAGGTCTCCACGTAGACTGGCCGGTGATTAATAGGCTCGGGCCATTCCGCATCAGATGCACGTGACGTCAGAAGAACGTCCAAAATAAAATTACGCCCCGGTTGAAATCTGCAACGGCAAATTAGATTTTATTCCAGTTTTACCTAAATTACATAATAATGAAATTTTAACTGGGGTACTTCTTGTAACGTCACAATAGACAGCTCCTGAGGGAATACCGATAAACGACTACTACGGAAATGGAGTCACGGCTAACAGCTAGTTAAAATGTATCGTCTAATAAAGGGGAAATGGAGTAAAAATTTCCCTGCGAGACATTTTGTAACTACAGCAGGCCAAGTATGGTTGTTTTTATCGCGTGACAAAATGTGGATAAAGCATCCGTCACTCTCGTACTTATGTGCGTGTCAAAAAGTGACGGATGTTTTATCCACCATATTAGGCGCCCAGTTTGATTAAAGCTAAACCACTTATTCATAAACGCACATTAAACCTATTTTAGTGAAAGTATATTTGGTCCCTTTTTGTAATATTTAAAGGCCATGACAACAGATAACCACTTTTAGCTATTATACGTTTATAAATAAGAGGGTTAATATTTTTGAGAAATCGGAATGTTTCAAAAAACACAGAAAACAAAAATAAAGCTTAAAACAGCCAACTGCTGTTTGGATTGTGTCTTCAATGTAATGTTAGTTATCATGTATTTTTTCGCCAATTTCACATAAGACCATCTAACGACACCTCGTTTGTCGGCATCGTGCTTTCCCGTCAGCCTTTACCTACGATGGAACAAAGATCCATACTTCCATACATACACACAGGTCAAAAATATTACCCTTCTCCTTTTGCAGTTGGGTAAAAACAAAAGAATACCAAGATCCTACCTTTGCAAAACAATTTTCAAAGCAACGCTTGTGAATAAACTTCAGTAACTTTAATATATCGAGGCGGCCGAGATTATCGATAAATATACGTGGATGAATAAAGGTTGCATTCAGGCTCAGAGACGGTCGCAGTTTACCCTTCAATATCCGGGCAAAGACGCTGCTTCCGGAGTGCGGTGGTCGAGCGATTTCGTCCATTTTCAAAGGAAAATGCAACATTCTTTAGAAACCGATTCTAGCAGTGTTGCGGCGGCATTCAACCGTGGGTACATGTATGTGGGTTCGGGAAACTTTGCATTTTATAGAAGTTGCTAGTATTAAACTATCGGGATAAAGTTGGTATTTTACTAGCTTTTGCCTGACTTCGTCGGAGGGAAAGTCGTTTAATTGCTATTTCCTCGGGAATTGTGTAAATATCTGAGGATAAAATATCCCTGTGTTTTAATTCTGAGCTAGGTACAGTTATAGTGTAAGCTTTGTTTGCATTGTTGTGTTCAGGTGCGGGGGTAAGTCAATCGGTGAAATTATTGCGTAGAGGCATTCCATCTGTCCTCAGGGTTGGCAGCGCATTTGCTCTGAAAAGCAACGATCCAAGCATCATAATGGTTTTAGCATAAACCTCGTTTAGTAAAAAACTGCTAGTCAATGACCCCAAAAATACAAGTTTTTTTACAAACTCGACTTTATACAAAGTTTTTTTCGAATTTCTAACTTTTTTACACTTTTATGGGACAGATTTATTGCTCCGTGAATATCCGTTTGGTAATCCGTGAATTCTTTGTGCAAATGGTTTGGATATTTGCCATCCATATGCAAAACCAAAAACAAAATATCGATTTATTCCACTGGCGTATAACAGTGGTCAGCGCAAACGCCGGCCGGCGGAAGCGGCCAGCCATGGCGCCTGCACCGGATATTGGAGTAAACTGTTGCGAACAGCTTAAATGCGCGGATTATTTTGTAGTAAACCAGTTATAATTTACGCGTTGTCGTTATTTATTGCGTTTGTTAGTTAGTAGCGTTCTCTTGCGTATAAATGGTGCATCGGATATACTTGAAGAAGAATTATGAGGTCGCGTTATCTATAATTTTGTTATAAACTTTAACCAAAAAGAAGCCATGTTTATGCTTACATGTTTGTTTGCACTCCCTTTGTTTTTCTCATTTAACCCGGGCTTTTGATAAAACCCTAAAAAGTAAGAGCGTCTTAAACTTTCATATTTCTATATTCAGCAGCGTGAAATGTAAGTTAAAATACGTAAAAGATAACAAGAAAATTTTACTTAGGTATATAAAATTTAACTTAAAAGTACAAAAACAAATCGACATAAAGAACCATAATAGTACACCAATAACGAGTATCTACTTGCATCACGCCGAGGCGGCCGGTTGCCAAAATCTGCAGTGTGGGTAGGCGTTCGTTGTTGTTCATGCGGGGAACAGAATCTACCCGCATATTATTTACAATATAAATTAAAATAAAACACAACAGTTAAACGGTTTAAACCACATTTTCAGAGAACAACATACACAACACACCTTAAAATCAAATAGGAGTAATAAAGGAGGATGGTCAAATTGGCCTATTGACCAATAAGGACAAGCGATATGTCCCCGGATAGGTAATTCTAAGTTGTAAAACTATTACTATGGCAGGTGGTTCGAAATCTTTGTGTGAAAAAAGTTATCGCCATGCATGCATGCATGTTATTGTTATGCTAAAGTCGTCTATGTAGGCGTCTCGATGTTCCAGATTTTATAATATTTCACACAGTGATTTAAGATTTCCCGCCATACAAAAAGTTTTAGAGTATGATAAAAACCTTTCAAATTACATATGGCTTGTGATTATTGGTTTTTAGGCCAGAGTCCATGTTTTTTTTTTTTTTTTTTATGGCATAGAGAAGACTAACGAGCACACAGGCCACCTGATGGTAAGTGGAAACTGTGACCCATAGACATTCGCATTCACAAGACTGCAATGCAATCCTAAGACTGCAAATGCGTTGCCAACCCTGAGGACTAAGATGGAATGCCTCTATGCTAGTCATTTCACCGGCTGTCTTATCCCCAAACCGGAACACAACAATGCGTACACTGCTGTTTGGCGGTAGGTTAATGGATAAGATGGTGGTAGCGATCCGGACGGACCCTGCACAAGGTCCTACTACCCGCGAATCTGAATGAATGAATGAATGAATCTGGGCATCCTCCTTTCAGTGATCCCCAAACACGATGATATGACTTGCATTTTAAATGTAATTATAGTTTATGGTTAAATTTCCTACGAATATTGGTGTAAGTACGTTATTTATAAGTAAGCTCAGTGGTCCGAATAATTCACAAGTTGTTCCGGGAATAAACGTAAAACGCCGCTATTTCCCGCGCGGGCCCGGACGGCTGTCCGCAGCGTGACACGTCACACAATGCCGGCTGGAATTAACAGTAATAGCTTATTTAGGAATAAGTATTTCTGTTCTTAATTTGAAAATTTAATCACTGGCAACTGATTTGAACTGGAAAACGTAAAGAATTGACGTAGGTAAGCTGCCGGACGAAGCGTCGAACGATTATGTCGATGGCATATATTTTGACAGTTTCGAAAATTGTTTGCCTTAACGTTAAGTTGTCATGCAAATTGCAATGTAAATAAATTCGTCTAACTTCTTGGCAATTGAAATGAAGAAAAAAATAGATGATAAAACATTACTTATTTAATAAACTTAAATTGTGCATTTTGCTTCAAAGACACATTTCGAGCGTGACATCGTATTTCATATGAAAAAATCAAGCCAAAAAGTTATTCTAAGCACTTTGGTTGAAAAGTCATTTGTAGTTGTGTAATACAAAACAAATGATAAAAATAATGAAATTAAACGTTTAACCTTCGAAAAGGTGTTTCTACATCTCGACCTAAAAGCTCTAAAGTTAAATAGGATATATAATAATAAACATAAGTACATATATTTTGCGATGGATTTGTCCAAACTAGAATTAATAAGCGGATAACTATACCAGGGATATATCAATTCCACAATTTTACTTTCGAGTAAACCAGTTTAGTAAAATGAGCGAAGAACAAATGTATTTATTATCCATGATGTTTACCTTATTTTTGATAACAGTTGTTAACTTGATAAGTACATTACATGCCAAATTATTTTTTACGTAAAAAACACAAACAAAATAATATCAAATTATGTTCATTATGGCTTATACTTTCAGCTCTTAAAATATGATTTATGTTCATATCGAATGAACACACTGTTTATTCATTTTATCTTATATTAATAATATTATAAATGAGAAAGTTTTAGTGTTTGGATATTTGTATGTTTGTTACTCAATTACGCTTCAACCACTGAACGGATCGCGATGAAATTTGGCACACATAGAGGTTAGGTCCTGGAACCTGGATGTGATTTATCCCGGAAAATTGGCCTGTTCCCGAGGGAGTAGCGATAAACCACTTCTTAGCGGACGGAGTCGCGGGCAAAACCTAGTAACTTTATAAAACGAATAATTATTGGTATCCTGCCTTTTGGCCGAAATATGTTTGGCCGAATGTATCGTTTCCAAACGGTTTCATTGGCCAACCCGCTATTTTTTCCGTAACTGTAAATATTTCATGATTTATTTTAGTACCATCGTGTAGAAACATATAGGTTAGGTTAAGTTAGTTTTATAAAAATCCTGAAATATTTACAGTTATAGAAATAAAAGCGGGTTGGCAAATGAAACAGTTGGGAAACGATACATTCGGCCAAACATATTTCGGCCAAAAGGCAGATAACCCGAATAATTCGATTCATATTGGAATATTAAGGGTTTTTTATTTTCCATACTCCTACTCGTAAGTACTTTTATTGGAAATTTCATCACGAGTCTAGTGAACATCCCAATTGCGAAAATATTAATTTGCCTGCGAACCTGTGGAGTAATTTCCAAGAAATATAAATGCCAATCCGGATGGAAATCATAACCAACGATATAAAATGAATACCAATCAAATTAATACTCGACACGATTAGACACTGACATCATATTATTGAAAAATAAAAAAAAAACAGTTTTTAACTTTTTTTTAATAAGTTCAACGTGAATTCTGTGTACCTGATTGTTTATGTGTATTACTCTGTATATCTGTGTATCTGTATGACTGTCTTTAGCACCGTAGCTCCTAAATAGATGGAGTTATTTGTACGTTTTTTTTAAAAGCGGTTGATTCGGGATGTTTTAGTTAGGATTCACAAAAGTCTGTTGCGCCATTAAACATATATCAGATCTGAAAGTAGGGTTGGGCATTATATCGGGGTTTCTTATCGATCTAATAGTTAATAATTATTCTAAGTTAATAGTTTCTTATAATTATGTACCTACAACTACTTAATAAACAATGATTATAATCAAAATAATACATTACAGGTACTCTTTATTGCACGCACACCACACCTACCTATACAGTCAACCAATTTGAATCGTAGGTCACTATGGAACTATGTCAAAGTGACGTAATGATTCAAGTCATACGAGACGTAAGAATTGAATTAAAACGTCACTATCATCACGTCATGGTACTTATCGATTCAAAATGGCGCCCAAAGCCGTATAACCGCCACATGACAGCTCTAGTCGCAACTGCTGCCGCCGACCAAGCTTTTGTCAGAAACACACTGGATTTAGCGCTCGCCGTCCTTTCGTGGGAATTACTGACACCGGCCTAAATTGATCTAGATTTTATAATAGAAAAGCGGACATCTGTCTAAAGTTTAACGAAATAAATGTTTATTTGTGAAACCAGTTGGTTTAGAATTTACGAAGTAAATTTGTATTTATTTAGGGTTAAGAGTTTTTGTTGGTACTTTTAAACACTAACCTGGGGCTCTATTTTACTAGGTAAAACCATATTGCTTTTGACATGTTATCGTATTGTCAATGTTTTGATAGCTCTTATTTACTAGACAGAATCTTAGGATAGAATGAATGACGGCCCGCTTTGAAACAATACGATAACCTGTCAAAATAAATGTAGTTTTAACGAGTAGAATAAAGCCTAAGTAGCCAGTAATCGGCAAAGAACAGAGAAGTTAATATACATAACTAAACTTACATTACTGAGTTACTTTTGTTATTATTATTAATAATGACAGGCTCAAGTCTGTGGCCTAGTTGGTAGTGACCCTGCCTACAAAGCTAGCAGCCTTGGAATCGAATCCCGGTAAGGGCAGATATTTGTGTGATGAGTGCTAAAATACTGATTAAATCCTGAGACATGTATGTTTTCGATGTTTGTAATCTAAAATAATGATAAATAACTCATGATAATAATACCATGTTGGAAATAAATTAAAATAATAATGTAAAACCAAACTTGCAACAAAGTTAACAATAAAATTTCATTTTTCATTTTCATTTTACTTTAGTTTATATTTCTCTATGTAAGTAAGTATTAAATTGTTGTCTAGTACCCATAGTACAAGCCTACATCTAAGTTTAGGACGAGGGCATTTGGTGTGACATTTTCCTCTGATATCGATATTATATTATCTATCACTCCCCCATCATTTTGATCATCACAATTATCGTATATTGAAAGGGATCCCCATATACCTAATAAAATTATTTACGACCCTTATTGCAAACGTTCCTATGACTAAAAACTGGAACGCTTTTTCTGAGGTTCTAGGTTGTTTAAAACAATACCATATAACACGAAACATCTTCGTAATAACATTGACGAATTAAAATTAAGTTATAACGGCGTTATCGTTAGCGTTATCGTTAGCGTTGCTCTTCAAACGTTATTATAATATTAACGTTATTTTTACCTTTCAAAACGAAGCTGCAGGAAGTAAAACAGGACATTATTTTTAACCATTAGGGAGACTCTATTTCAACGTAAGCCTTCTTAAGTAAAAGAAATAACAGTACAAAACTCCGTTAAACTGTAGCGACATTTTTCAAACTTATAAAACCACTGATGTCGGCTTAAAAGCAAAATTTAAACGAGTTAAAAAGTACTATTCCGATCTTCGCTCAGAAACTTTGTCGCATTTCAAAATTTAATTCGTCCCCCAGCAGCAATCCGAAATGTTTCCTATCTAAACTGCACCCACGGGCCGTTCCAATTCAAAAATAACGTCGTAAATAAAATCTGTTTATAATATTTACAATTTGAATAGCACTTGCTTTGCTTTGAACCTTTATTGCTTAAAACAACTTTGTGAATAGTCCGTGAGAACAGTGATAATGATAAGCCTCTGTGTTTTAGCGTGAGGTTTAACTTTAGTGGGTTTTATGGTTGCGTTTATCTCGTGACAAAATGTGGATAAAGCATCCGTCACTCTCGTAGGCTTACACATGGCGGAAAAAAATGTGCCCTGGAGGGGAACTACCTTAAATCCTTGTTACATCATTTCACTTATTTAAAGTAAACATTATTTTATTTAAAAAAAGAAATAAACCTACATTCAAAGATTGAAAATTAAAAAAAAAAACGCTCGCTTTAACTAATCGTAGATTTCACGATTTTTATTTCTAAGACAAAATATTTATTAGAGAGATTAAGGCAAGCTGGAGGGGTCCAGGGCCCATAACTTTTTCCAACAAGTGACGGATGTTTTATCCCCATTTTGTCACCCGACAAACGCAACTATAATAACAATAATAGGCCCGCAGCACGAGTAGCACAAGTTGTAATTTCTCGCTTGTCGCTCAGTTCGTCTCTATCGTTACAGACTAGATAGAAAGGGAGATAGAAAGAGAGATAGACAGTCGCGGACAACATGTGCTAGCCAGTGCAGGTGAGGCTAGAGTCCGACCAACGAGTGGTGACACAAAAAAATGGTGGCAAATTCAAAATATCACTAGTTGGTAACACGAAATGCATAGCGACTGGGTAGGTACTCATAATCTGACAGCTTGTTTCACAGGTAAAATTGTTTGTGTCACCTCTAGCTGGTCGGACTATAGCTCCACGCACTAACTGTCAAGTCAGCTGCTCACTTTTGGACCTTGTCACTTCTACGCCTTTGATAAATTAGTACAGAAGTTCAAATATGACATTAAAGTGACAACGCACTAAAGTGTGCATTGCAGCCACTTATAAGGTCAACCCGGTACTAGTATTTCGCGTTAAATTCGTATATCTAGTTGTTTCTTTCACTGCCTGAAACTTGACAGGTTTTGAGAATCCATAACACAGCCTCTGTGGGGCTAGACAAGTTGAATAACGTAAACCATTTTCGAAAACTCACAAAATGTAAAAGTAGTCTGACAACTTACGTCAATCCTATACATATTGGATAACGATGACAAACGCCAAATTCATCTTGTCTAGCTCCTTTAATCACTTTTTTTTTATCAATAGCAATATAAAGTTTTGTCAGTAATGAGATATAACAAACATACGTCTTTAATTTACCACACGAATTTCACCAACCACTTAACAGATGATGAAAATGTACCTTTAAACTTATATGTGTTTTATATCGTTTGCAACTTTTACTCTGTAAAGTTGTTCATGTCATCTTAAGACTAAGATTATATTTATATAAATACTCCCAAAAAAATAAGGCAAAAGTTCATTGTACTTAATAATGATAGGTATGTGTCTAAAATAATTCTATACATAAAGGCACCAATATTACGCCAACAATTTTTAACATTTCCTCGACTTTATTAAATCGCCGGGGGCAACTATGGGTTCTCCAATATGATAAATTCCTGGCAAAGTTCAACAGACCTTAGGCTATTTGCCTAAATGTTAGAAATTCTTACAATATCTTGCATTTTTCAATAATTTCCGCTATGGATAGTGTTTGTTTTGAACATCGCGTGTTGCATATTTATTTCTTTGACTTGCGCTGCTAACATTTAAAACAACATTTCTAGGTAAATATTTAAACGCCAGTAAAAGCTTTTCAAGGGTATTAAAATGGAAGCTACCAGAGCAAAATCCTTGAAAATAAGTATTTCAATCGAAAACTGCTGCCGACAATGTTAAAGTCTTTGTAATCCCTTTAAAATTAGTTTTGAAAAATTCACAGAAGATTAATAATGAAATTTGAAAACACCTAGAGAATTAACTGAGGCTTGAAAAACTTATCGCGGCTTAACCGTCGCAACTATGAGTGGGAAATAACGAAGTTTGAGTTACCAAGTAACAAGTGGAACTCGCTGGCAAAGTAGGCTACAAAAAAGGTTATATGAACTTTTTAATTCGTTATACTTATTAAGCCAGGTAGTTTAAATTCAATTTGATAAAATATAAACACATACATACACATACATAAACTCACGCATTTATTCCCAGAGTGGGGTAGGCAGAGCTACAGAATTTCCAACAACTATAAAAACTTTTTGATAATTCTGTAACCACATTTTCCTTTTTATTTCATACAAAAACAGTTACTTTATTTCATTGTGTAATAAATAATGTTAAATTTCATTGAGCTATTTGATAACAAGTGTTTGCAATAATGCGTATAAATTCATAGAGTTACATACCTTTAACTTAACCACTACTACTTTACTCCTAACTAGTAGACCCGACAGATGTCGTTCAGCCAGATGCAATGCCATCTACCCTGAAACCGAAATTACCCACTGAAATAACTACAATTTGTTTAATCAAAATCTGTCTAGCTGTTTATGTGGAGTTCATGAGAAACAGAAATAAAAACATTTATTTGACTAGCACAAGGAAAAATGGAGAACAAAAAAAACATCTTGAAAACAAATGCCTACGCAGAAATCAAAATCAAACAATAAAGAAGGAAAGAAAATACAATTCTAGCATCATATTGTGATTCTTTCACGTCAAAAATTGACGACACTCAGCACTATATCACAGTACAACAATAATTATACTTAATAATGTGTGTTATATATTTGTGAGTGTATAAAGACAGCGCTCAATGTCGAAAGGCAGTCTTTTCGTTAAGTATAATTATCTACCAATCTAATCTACTGAATGGGTCTGAATTCTTTATCCAAGTGAACAGACACAATTATCTTGGGCCAAATGAAAACGTTACCGTCACCGAGGAAAACTCTTATTTAGTGTCACTTCACTAAGTCTGAGTGTTTACGTAAATTAAGACACCGACGGAAGACGGAATCGAATTCCTTACAAAACACCAATTCCAGCATCAAAGCTTGAGTAAAACTTGAATTCAACCGCAAAGTAGAAGCAAGTGAATAATCACTCGATAACATATTAAGAGAAGCAGCATTTTAGTCAAAGTTTCAAAAAAGTTTGATCAGCAGAATAGTCGTGACTGTAAACTTCATTATAAAACCATTTCAATTATTCCGCCATCTTAAATACCTATAGCGAAAAGTATTTTTGGGGCTTAAGTTAAATGCATCGTGGACTGTCGAATCTTACTTGAAGAAGCCAATAGTGAGGCTTTGATAAGAGATTACACTTATTCGGTGAAATTAAAGTACAAAATTAAACTTTCGTTAATTGTGGTTAGATACTTATTATATGAAAAATAAAATGTATCGTAATGTATGTAATGGCAGGGTAGATAGTGTTAAAAGACACAGATTGAGAACGAGTAATCTAAAAACTATTCGGATGAAAGAAACCATTATAATATCAGTGAATATTTTTGATACTAGTTGATTCCATAAAAAGCGAAACTAACGCTTTCATTAATACCACATCACAACAAATGTTCCTTTATTAGTCTTCAAAAAAAGATAATAAAGTTAGATATTAATTCGCGTGTCAACAAAATGAATTGGTTTCGGGAAGCATCATCGTCAAGCCTATTTGTTCCACTCATCCCAGTAGGATACTAATTCTATTCGTTAAAATTAACATATCGATAAATTAACAAGCAGTTATGACAAGGAAAACTTATCAGGGTAGCCAAGCTTGCCAACTAATTCAGGACAGTCAGCTTTGATCAAAATATTAATTATTCATGACAACGAAACTTTGTTCTCGAGATACAGTTACAGAATATTTAAAGAAAAATTGTACTGACTTTTGTTAAAATAACGGTTTGAAGTTTGTTTCCAAGTGGGAAAAAACATTATTCCTTATTTAAAGTTGCTGTTAGTCTTTGGCATAGGTAATTGGTGAAAATGTCTTATTAATATTTTTTGGGATTAATACTAAATACATAAATGGTTTTTCCGTGAGTTTTAACAGTAGGTATACTTTAAAGTGTGATTAATTATTAATATGTATGGTATTTGTTTTACAGCTTTAATTCAATAGGTACTATTATTATTCTACTTTTACCTTACGTCCTTAAAACTACCTCCTACGTCACGTAAAATAATATCGTTCTTAGTCGATAAAAAGGTAAAATAAGAAGTAGATTCCACTAATATTGATTAATACAATTAAAATATACAAAGTACACAAGTATAACAAAAATAAAAGTTATTTATTCAACCAGAGATATTATTGTAAGGTCCGTTTGCTTCTGCTCGCGTGGTAACCCTATGACACCTATTGGTTTGCACCTGTATTCTCTTCTGGGTGCCGCTGACGTGAAAAACTAAACCAAAGGGACAGGTGCGAATCCCCGCACAGTGGGGGTCCCGCCGACAGAACTGTCGGGTCCACCCATAACCTTAATTGATAGGAATCGTTAACCTTTAAACACACGCCATCGTCGTTTCCTCAACATAAAATACTTTTCGATTCTAATCTCGAAACTTTTTTCAACTGTTATTTTAAACCTCTAGTTAGCTATCGGCTATCGTTTTATTTTCGGGTGTCTTCTCATAGCCGCCGTTAGATCGTTATTTTGTAATAAACAGTCCATTCTTTGTCATCCGATATTTTGAGATTATGGACGAGATAATTCGAAATCAACTTGGCGCCGTGTCGACTCGGTTATAGGTAATAATGTCTATCGTCGAATTAAGTAAAGTGGACAGGGATAAGGTGGAATTATTACCCGATTTTGGTCTATTACTTTTACTTTGGAAGTATCGATTTGAGATTAAATAGAGGACCGATCGTGACTGAAATTCTTGCCTCCAACAAAAGCTATTTTGTACGGTTTATTATTATGATCGTCGTTACGTCGGCTTTTTATATTTTATAAAATTACGTCTTCATTAACGTTGAATTGACACGATGATATCTATTTGATAGTGAAGGTTAATTTTTTCGTCCTTATTCTAACAATTAAAATCCCTAATCGTCATTTGTCCTAATGCATAGTTTGTCTGAATTTTCGTTTATCGTTGATTATTTATTTAATTTTAAAACTTTTTAGTGTTGTTATAATACTTATAATACAACCCAAACCTAACCGAACCAATGATATAGTTGGAAAACTTAAAAAGTTACCGAACTTATCTAAAATCAGTTTAGGGCAAATGAAAATTCAAACAAACGATGTGTTAGGACAAACGTTGTTAGCGATTCAGCTTTGATCTTAAAAGTTCAAAGCTTAGGGTTTTCGAGATAACAAAATAATGACACTGTTTACCTTTTTTTATGAAAAAACCTAACAAACTCCAATCACTTATCAGCTGACAATCTAAACTATTACGTCGGTACAATTTAAAAACTACCAACTTGAAATTTTTCGTAATGTAATCAAATCTGTTTCGTTGACATAAATTTGTGGGGACCCACATTAGTTACCAGTCCGTCCGTTTGTCATCGGTACATGCTGTTATCAGATCGGTTTGAGACCATATTTCTTTTGATCGTAGATATTTCGTAAAGGAAATTTGAAGACAGTGTAGTATTTTATGTCAATAAGTATTGAGATAAAAGCAGGCTGATTGTTATTTATTTACAGGATTTTTTTTAATAGGTAAGTTTTTAATTTGTTATGATATTTTTGTTTTAAGAATTCATAATTGAAATATAAAACGAAGTAAATATAGAACGGAACCCTTACACTGAAAAATAGATACATCATAATGATTATGCATAACTACTTTTTATTTCGTTCGTTTAGCGCCGATCCGAAGAATACAGCTACTTAAAATTTCAAAAATCATTGTTAAATTGTGCAAGAAAACTGAACATCACCGTCGTGTTTTGTTTCAACTTGTCCATCAGCTAGTTTTTATTGTGCTCCGGATCACCGCCGCTAAATGGACAGAACAGGTGCCTTTAACTTTTTCTAAAGTCCCTCGGGTCGTAAATTGTCTTAAGTAACAAGCTGAGTCCCAACTTTAAGGAACTTCCATTCTAAAAGTTCAAAACTTTATTAAAGTATAATAGGTGGACAACAAATCAAAACTTAAAATTGGTTCAAGGTATTTTTATAAAGTAAAATGGTTTGGTTAGAGGTAGTGCTATTAATCAATAATCGGTTTTGTTTTAAAATCCCTCTTGGAAGCGTAGGTGTTGTTGATGTTTAATTGGAGCAATCTTTTTTGTGTTCTATTTTTTTTTACTTAATAAACATGGGTCGTAGTAAAAACCGATTCTCAGATACGGACAGTTTGTTTGCATTTGATTTGGCGATTTAAAATGGCACATAAAAAAATACAATAGCTTTAATTAATACTGCTAAATCTAGTTATGCCAGAAATTGGATGCAGGGTGTCCCAACAGTGTTCGCAACATAATGCTAAGCTTCAAATTTTAACACAACGATGCGTTTCTATACTTTCAATCAGCTGATCGGAGCCTTTTCAAAAATATTTTTTTATGAAATATAGTTAAATAAATAAAATGTCTAACTTTGATTGCGACGAAACGTTTTATGTAAACAATGTCTTTATAAATCTTTATACAAAGCCTACAATTATTTTAATTTGCTAAAGCCGCCACATTGTCCGGTCATTGTTGAGTATGTTGAGCCAGACTACGTCGGTAGTCTTTAAACGTCTTGTAGAGACCATGTAGATGTCTAGATAAAGCCCGGGCCGTCCGGAATCGGGGCTCGGTGACGCTGCCGCCCCCGTTCTGTTACAAAATATGTGCGACACAGGTTGTAGAAAATTGTAAGTGTTATAATAGAAGTTATTCGGTAGCATAATTAATTGATGTTGCTAGTAAATTAGCATTTTTTTATTATAAGTATTAGCGTTATTACAAGATGCTGGTGCGATACTTAAAACATTCAGAGGTTTTTAAATGAGTCCAGAAAGTTTTTTTTGTAAAGATGGCCTAATTTCCCCTTTAGATGTTCTGGCAATAATCACTTAATTATTTTGTAAAAAACTTCATGTTTTTTTATTGTTAAAGAGAAGATCACGTATTTTTAATACAAACGGTCATGCTTGAAATTCATACACAATCTCAGTTTTTTTTTCTTGGAACTAAATTTCAATTACGTACTTATTCGATTGCCGCGGCGATAAAACAGCCGATACGATGATTACAGATAAGCAGTTTGATCCAGTTAGAGCGCCGCTAATGCAAATGATTTGTGGGAAATTACATTTAAAGATTTTGATGTGGGTACAGGATTTAAATAATAACAATGTTTTTGTATAAAAAACCCGTTAACTAAAGAAATAAATAATAACAAATATTTTTTTTTTATCTATAAGCATTTTTTTTTCACAAACAGAATGAATGAATTAATGATTTGAATGTATTTTAGGTTACCATCTTCTTTCTATTTACCGAAAATACCGTTCTAAAAACTAAATGACCTCAATTACGTCCTTATGAGGACATATTATGACTCGCATCCTCACCTATTTTGTACGTAATAGATTTAAGAATGACGTTGATGACCAGATAACATCGTAGTCGAATCATTAAACGTAATGATATGCTTCGTTAATCCGGCACAATCGACAGTTTTAGTCCCACCAGTGAAACCCGACCCTTCAAGCACTACCGAAAGGTAACGGTAATCGTAAAATGCACTTTATTAGTTTGGAAAGCAATAAACGAGCTCACAATTACAACGTTACGAGCCTTTGTTTTGAAATTGATTATATTATATGGCTGACAGTGTCGCCAGTTAAAAGAAATTCAATCAACAAAACCAATATAACTTCGCTTGATTCTTTTTGTTCTTGTTTTAGCGAGAGAAATCAAAATTAATTGTACATCGTGGCGGATGATAATATTTTCAACCTGAAATTAGTTTTTGGGTAGTTTTGTCCTTGTCAAGTCTAGAAATTTGGTTTGAAATCTTCGTAACCTTTATTAACTATTGGTTGATGCCTCAAAGGGCCTTTTTAAATTAAATAAAGGTAATTGAATAAAACCCCGTGTAGTTTCCGGGTTAGAATAGTGCCACTCCATGTCGTCCCGTGGATGTCGTGAGAGGCGACTAAGGGCCACTTACACCGAAAATTTAACTCTGGGTTAAGACACTAACTTGAGTTTGTAAACGTCATATCCATACGAAAACGGTCATTTTAAGTCGAGTATTATAAATGCGAAAGTGTGTCTGTGTGTCTGTCTGTTACCTCTTCACGCTTAAACCGCTTAACCGATATAGGTGAACCTTGGTGCAAAGATAGTTTGAATCCTGGGAAAGGACAAAGGATAGTTTTGTTCCCGAAAATCTGCTAAGGGTGTGAAATAGAGGACGAGAGAAGGAGCTACGATATAAACGAGTTCCACGCGGACGGAGTCGCGGGCAGAAGCTAGTCACTACATATTATAAAACAAAGTCGCTTCCCGCTGTCTGTCCCTATGTATGCTTAGATCTTTAAAACTACGCAACGGATTTTGATGCGATTTTTTTTAATAGATAGAGGGATTCAAGAGGAAGGTTTATATGTATAATATTTATTTATTTTATATACTGGTGTTACAGAAAACTCATATGAACCGAAGCGAAGCGAGGGCGGGTCGCTAGTAAAATATAAATCACTGCTTCCGCGAGACTTCAAAACATCATTGACCCTAAGACATTTAAGCGTACTTGAACTTGAGAGCATTGTTTGGCTCAATTTTTCTGTTCAATACTGCGGGCCTTCAAGCAGGATGAGTTGCGGTATTCTTTTATGAAATAATCAATTAAATGTGGGGGGAATCTGGATTAGATGCTATCGGAGCTCTGTCGGAACATGTATCAATTGTGAGTTTCATAACAAGACTCTCAGATTGAACGGTCTTGATCGTTTGATTATTGAAATAATTAATAATACTTATAGTATTAAAAAACAAAGGGTTTTTTTCTGTTTGTGGGTTGTGTTTGTATACACAATAGACTTTCATGCGGTGCAAATTTAATTTAATCTCGAAGTATTATGTAGGTAGGTGAAGATCAAATTGATCTGGCTGCCGATTTTGTCAACACATTATCATTTTTATTACTTGTTCATACTCATGTTTCTTTATTTAGTATTGTACATACGTCATCGTCAAAGTTAATAAGTTAAAATAATTAAAAAAGAGCGTTGCTTATATGATAATATTGATAATACACAATACAATTATTATTAAAATGCCTTTCGTTAAAAAAAACATTACGTTATTTTCATTACATCTAAATACGTTCATTAGTCATTTAATATGTCTGTCTAAGTACTTATTCACTAAGGAACTCCTCAGCAGAGTAGTAGCCTTTCCCAAGCAGCCAAGATTTTAGGTTTAATTTAAAACCCAAGCAGGTCCTACAGTCTTTATGCTTGTAGGAATCTTGTTATAAATTTGAGCACAAAGTTATTGAAAAGGTAGCTCATAGAACAACTACCAAGATCACTGAATCCAAATATAGTCCAGCGGTCGCGGTGTTTTGGGCAGCGGCGGCGCTCCGGCATCCGAAGTATTGTCAGTACTTTAATTGAAACAGCAGGGTACCAGCCGGTCCAAATGTCCAACATTCACCGACCAAAACACAACCACCTTTTGTATGAAAATACTCTCTTTTAATTGCCCACATATAGTTTAATTAGAGCCGCGTTGTCCATGATTAATGTACGTCCATAAATAGCCTCGGTGATGACTATAAATAAACGTCATTAGAAGTTTTTGAATGTTTTACCCGGTACCCGTACCCGTACCCGTATTATGGTTAGTGAATAATTGTAGGGTTTAAGAAAGTGTTTTGGTGGTTTACGAGGGCTGCTACTTAGGTAACCGGAATCCAGGATTCCAACATTTTTAAACGCTATATCTGACCTCCATGGTAAAATTTGAACTTTTTTTAATACTGGCCGCTATATATTTTTTTTCTTATGTACGCTAGTCTTTTGTTTTTGGCGGGTTTAAATTTTAATCTCGCTGCAAGAATGGAACTCACTCGTGAAAATATTCGTGCTATGATTTATTACGATTTTCGGCGTGGTTTAACGCAACAACAGTGCATAGATCAACTAACTTCGACTTTTGGTGATGAAGCTCCATCCAAAACTACTGTGTATCACTGGTTTAGTGAGTTCAATCGTGGACGTAGTATGCTCAGGGACGAAGTTAAGGATGGTCGCCCGAAATCGGTCGTTGTACCACAAAATATTGAAGCTGTGCGAAAACTTATAATGCATGACCGTCATGTTACGTATCGCGAGATAGAGGCGACTATAGGCATATGTATGACGAGCATTAATAAGATATTACATGAACACTTAGCTGTGAAAAAAATTTGTTCGCGTTGGATCCCGCACAACTTAACTAAGGATCAAAAAGAGGCTCGCGTCGAATGGTGCAAGGAAATGTTGAAAAAATATAACCGTGGTGACTCAAAAGCTGTTTATAATATCTACACAGGTGACGAATCCTGGATCTATGCGTATGATCCCGAAACTAAACAACAATCAACGGTGTGGGTGTTTCAAAATGAGCCGAACCCTACGAAAGTAACTCGTGCAAAAAGCACCTTGAAGCAAATGGTGGCCTGCTTTTTTGGTATTAATGGCCATGTGGCTACAGTGCCCCTAGAGAATCGTAAAACGGTTAATTCGGAGTGGTACACGACCATTTGTTTGCCGGAAGTATTTGAAAAAATACGGAAAAACAACCAGCGACGGAGAATCATTCTGCACCATGATAACGCCAGCTGTCATACATCACGTGAAACGACTCGATTTTTGGAAGGTCAAAATATAGAATTAACGGGTCATCCACCTTACAGCCCTGATTTGGCACCCAATGATTTCTATTTATTTCCAAATGTAAAGAATAAATTACGTGGTCAACGATTTTCGACCCGTGAAGATGCCGTCGACGCGTTCAGACAGCACGTTTTGGAGATACCTCAGTCAGAGTGGAAAAAGTGCTTTATAAATTGGTTTCAACGTATGCAAAAGTGCATCGATTATCACGGAGAATACTTCGAAAAACAATAAAACCATATTTAGCCATGTACGTTTGTTTATTTTTTCTATTCCGGTTACATAAGTAGCAGCCCTCGTACCTATGTTATAATTTCGTTTGAATGCACTTAGTATACTTGGTGAGATGAAGTATTATTTCCAAAATCGTCGGGTCGCACCAAATCATCTAAATTTGGAAGTTAATACAGTCATATGATTTCGTGAGTGTCAGTTTAAATATTGTAATACGCCTCTACGTGGATCAAAACATTTCAACAATAGTGACGTATTTTTAAATTTTTTGGCAATTCTAAAATACGCTGTTCTCATATAATTTGGAAGTTATTGCCAAATATGACACATTTTCACATAAACGTACATACGTCTACCGCTGCAAATGCGAATGGGACACCATTCCATGAATAAAGATGGAGGGAACCCGTGTAGTAGAAAAGTGACTTGAGCTACTTGATTACCTCGATATGCAAAAAACAGCAAAAATTTACTTTACACCATCTAATTTGATTAGTTATTTATGCAATAAAACCAAAATCAGTTTTTTTTAAATAAATTCACCTTTTTTTAACGCACAATTTGTTATACTGTTTTTTTTTTTAGCAAAACACTCGTTTCGTGGACTTAATAAGAATTTGTCCCTTCGTTAAACCAATATTATTGACATATTTCGATTAAAATAATACGAAACTATTACAGCAAGTAATCATTGTTTTGATAAATGGGAATAGTCCAAAACTAATCCCGGCATCCGTAACTTTGACAGAAAGGATTAAGGCGGCAAGCGTTCTTAGCATATTCAGTACCTAAACCTCGATATAGAGTCAATTTTGGTTAGAAATCAGGGAAGTCGGCAGACAAGGTGTTAAACCATCCGACGTCTACAAAGTTGGCCATTTTGATTTAGACAGTTCAAGGTTTCTAACTTTAATAATGAATTAGTTGGTGTTCAAGGAGTTCATTTACGAATACCAATCTATTGCTTCCGTTCTTATTCCACTGTGATACAACTTTATACGAAGTTTTTAAATGCTTAGTGGGGAACTAGCGTATTCGTAGTTGCGGTAGTATTTCCGAACCACTACGACCTTCAAGCAAGAGACGAAACATACTCTTTTCTCAAAGGTTTCTGTGCCAGGTGTCCATAGGCAGCGGTGATCACTTCAAGTCAGGTGAACCTTTACCTCGTTTGCACCCGGTAGAATTTAAAAAACTTGAGTTTATTTTAATTGATGGATGGTTTATTCTAGGCGACATTCTCATAAATTGTTCATCGTCAGACCAACTTATTTCATTGTTGCCTTTGACAGCAACTCTCATTATTACGTTTGGCAGAACATACAATTTTGATATTGCTAATGCCCATGGGCCTTAGAGCCCTTCCATCAGCTGGCCTGCGGCCGTTTGACATCCCAGTAATATGAAAAAACCGGGCAAGAGCATGTCGGACTACGCTGAGCGTAGAGGACACGTAACTCCAGCGAAAATTACACTCGATGTTATAATGTAATAGAATATTATTTGCTTGGAAACTGCCCCACGGTACTACTAAACCGCATTACAGACCAAAACTAGTATCATATGAGGTAGGTTTAGGTTATGTTAGTTGTTTAGTAGGCACGAAGGGTCAAACCACCCAGAAAAAGGAACTCCGCAATAGCGGAGCGCCCTCGACTCCGTTAAGTTTGAATTAGACATAGAAATCATTGGTCAGTAGTGCGGTTTAGTAGTGCTGAACGTTTGTTTCAAAACACATAAAAAAAAATACAGATTTGTAGTAAGGGCCACTTGCGCGGAAAATTTAACACGGGGTTAAGACACTAAGGGCCACTTGCACGCAGAATTTAACCCTGGGTTAAGGCACTAACTCGAGTTAGTAGACGTCAAATTCATACGAAAACTGTCATTTTAACTCGAGTTAGTGTCTTAACCCAGGGTTGAACTTTTCGTGCAAGTGGCCCTAACTCGAGTTAGTAAACGTCAGATTCATACGACAACTATAATTTTAACTCGAGTTAGTATCTTAGCCCAGTGTTTTTTCTGTGCAAGTGGTCCTAAGAGTCTCTGAGTTAAACCGCGGAAAGACGAAGAAACAATAAGATGGACAAGGCGAAACTATAAGAGTTCTCAAAATCCGATTGTTGTCGTAAAAACTCATGTTTATGCGGCTAGTAGCTATGATGTTTTTATTTACTTATAGAGCTCTATTGCGTCGCAAAACTAGCGCAATCAAATGCTGGGTAGTGATTCTGTAAACAACGCCGGTCGTACGGACTGTCGAGAGTAGTGATGTGCCGTGGGAATATTCCCGGGAATGGGAAATTTCCTATGGGGAATATTCCCGGGAATATTCCTTTATTCCCAGGTATATTCCCAAAACAGGGGAACATTGCAATACAGATTAGGCATTTTTTTTTTATTAAACTTAGTTAATAATGAAGTACTCAGCAGAATTAAATTACTTTTGCTAAAAACCTCGTGTTATACCTACTAGATACACGTTATTCATGTTTTGTATCATAACATTTAAGCTTTTGTTTGCATCACAAAATCGTTTCTCTTTTTGCGATAGGTACCGTTTCTGAGTATTATGTTTCTGTCCCTTTCTTTCAATGGCTGTCTCCCTTCCTCTAAAAAGATAAAACTTGTTGCACTTTTTCAGTCTTCTAACGTATCTGGTGCTATCAACACGTGCGTTAGATGTGCTTGAGTCATGAGACCGAAAAGTAAAGTGTTTGAACATTTCACTACTCATACAGTTAACAATAAAGTCACGTTTTGTTGTAAATACTGCAATACTGTGTATTTATTTAAAAATGCTACAAAATTCGCCTATCATTTAGGCAAATGTTCCAAAACACCATGTGACGTTCAGTGTTTTTTTAAAGACCGAGAAAAAAAATAAGTCCAACAGTGCCTTAAAAGAAATATCGCATGGTGGTAATAAAAACTGCACCACTACAAAAACCAAAGTACATGATTTACTGTGATTTTTATGAAACTGTGATGATTTGTATAGTTATTGCTAATAAAAAAAAAAATGTTTTATTCAACTTTCCTAGCAATTATAGGAATATTCCTGGGAACATTGGGAATATACCCCGGGAATATTGGGAATGTTCCCGGGAACATTGGGAATTTACTTTCGCTTGTGAGTTACACTGTTTAATGTCTCGGTAAATAGTTCAATGAATAACGTTTTGATATAATCCTCAATAACACAATATGGGAACCTATACACTTTCAAAATTCCCCAATGTTCCCTTTGTGTAAGTATATTCCTGGGAATATTTCCGGGAATTTTCCCACCTAGGGAATATTTCCGGGAACGGCACATCACTAGTCGAGAGATATCCAAGCGGCGAGATTAAGTAGTCCCGCCAGTGCGAACAAAACACATTGTAGCGCGTGCATTCGTCGAACGTATAAGGCTGCTTAATTGAAGCCTTATACGTTCGACCCATCTGCAGGAACCATGCTGCTAAATTGAAAATGTACGCGCTACAATGTGTTTTGTTCGCACTGACGGGACTACACTTAATCTCGCCGCTTGGATATCACTCGACAGTCCGTACGATCGGCGTTGTTTACAGAATCACTACCCTGAGTACACTCTCTGCAGGAGTTATTTTCCGTGTAAACAAAACTAGCATCTAAACAGCATGGATGCTAATGAAAATTATGTTGCAAATAAACTTAGTCAATTATCTCATGCGGCAGCACTGCTCATTTCTTTGTCCGATCCCCGCTTGATTTGTTTTGTAGTTAGAGAACGCCAATCACATGGAATGTTTACTGCCCTTTTCTTGGCATCTTTATAATGCTATCTCGACACGGTCATTTACAACAGATATTTTAATTAGGTGCCTTGTTAAAGATAGTTAAATTCATTTTATGACATTGTAGATCTTATTGTTTAACTCGCTTCCTCGTCGGAATGGTTTTTGAACGGGAACTGGTTTTGTAACGTTCGTGTGAAGCAGTTAGTTATTTTAACATGAGTTTAATTAGTTAAAGGTTTAAACCGAATTAAAGTATTACTTTGTTCTCTTTGTGTAAGCGATTTCAAAATCTTTTTTGAAAATTTTCATATTGACAGAGGTACTTATTTTTGAACATGGTTTCAAGTACCAAAGGATTGAATATATTTAGAAAACATAAAAGTATCTGAACCAAAATAGAACAAATAAAATTTGTATTTGCCCAGCAATTACCAATACAATTTTTTGTAATCACAACTTCAATTAGTACAATACTAAATTAAACTACCTATAATTACCAACAAAATAACCCCAAAGCGGATATGAAAATAGTTAAGATTTTATATAGTAAAGATAACAAAAGAACTTGCGGGTAGTTATCTCGATATTTATTGTTAGCTAGAGCCAAGTCATTGTCGTAAATTTGTCAGAAGAGTGGATTGATGCAAGATGAGTCTGATAAGAACGGGGCGGAAATAATTGAGCGGTTTTATGACGCTGAACAACGAAGCGGTCAAGGTAGTGATTCTCTCAACAACGACGGTCGAATGGACGAACGAGTGAATGTCCAAGCGGCGAGTTTAAGTAGTCCCGTCAGTGCGAACAAAACATATTTAAGCGCGTGCATTTTAAATTTAGCTGCATGGTTTCTGCCGATGGATCGAACGTATAAGGCTGCTTAATTGAAAATGCACGCGCTAAAATGAATTTTGTTCGCTCTGACGGGATTAGTTAAACTCGCCGCTGCGATTTCGCTCGTCCGTCCGACCGTTACACAGAAATTAGGTTACATCAAATGTATGGTAACATTTGTAATAAATGTTACGTCATGGAATACGGGTGAATTACTAATACAGCGGCATTCGTCCTTAGTCCTCTGGGTTGGCAACGCATTTGAAGACTTAGGGTTATAGTCTTAGGAATGTAAGTCCTATGGGTCCTAGATTCCACTTACCATGTCCCACATCCCACTCAGCATCAGGTTAACTCGTTAGCCTTCTCTTTGTATTAAATAAATCTTTACATAGTATGAAACAAAGTAACTTCCCGCCGTCTGTCCCTCTATAAATACGCTTAAATCTTTCAAATTACGCAACGGATTTTAATGCAGTTTTCATCTATGGAGAGATTCAAGAGAATCATTTTTATATGTAATTAATAAATTTTGAATTATGTACGGGTGTTAGAGAAAACTCACATAAACCGAAACGAAGCGAGGGCGAGTCGCTAATAAATAAATGTAACTTATTGTTTTTGTTCGCAGTTCCGTTTTGTTTCTATCTAATTGTTTAAACATGGCGATAGTGCAAGAGTTGTATGTAATATAACATTTTATACAGAAACGATATTCCATGGACCCCAAGTAATGAACCGATAGATCATCCCTATATTATAATTTTATAAGTAGGTTAACATTTGAAAATTATGAGAAAAACAGATTCTGCTATGCTATGGCCACTTGATACAACGCAATCACGCCGTTAAACTATAGTGGAAATTAAGTATGGATCACTCATTTTTATTTTGAACTGAGTAATGCTTTTAATTCATAGTCAACTGTATGTTACAAAACAAAGTATCGTTTAACGCGTTGCTTTTCTAAACAACAATTGTGTTTTAAGTGACAGTTGATCGGCCATAAATATTTTAAAGACAATAATAGACGACATCGCCAATGTTTGAAATGTAACAGTTGAAAACCAAATCTATTTTAGGAAATAAGAAACACGCTATTAAATCGAGAATGTTTAGAGCAATAAAAATCTTTAGTGCAACGATGTGGGGCTCGTCAAAAATGTAACCTAAAGTTAGTAATCCACTTGAAATATCGCTAACCACTTTGAAATATATGTTGACATTTGTATTTATAATATTCGCGGTCTCTTGCGAAGCGCTGGTAGATTTTTGACGTGTAAACGTGCCCGTGCGGCCTACTTACTGAATTTAAACATCTTTTATCTTTTTTTTAATCTTTTGTGATAAAATACATTATTTACAGATTTAGTAAAATGGACTTATAAATGGATATAATGCTTTTTGGGACAATATTATGTCCATGTGTAACTAATACAAGTAGGTAGGTTCGAGTTAAATATCTATTTATTTAGGCATTGATCAGAATTTACGTCAAGGAAGTTGTACAAATAAACATTTCAATAAGTAACCATCTTATCCATTAACCTACCGCCAAACAGCAGTGTTCGCATTGTTGTGTTCCGGTTTGGGGATAAGACAGCCGGTGAAATGACTAGCATAGAGGCATTCCATCCTAGTCCTCAGGGTTGGCAACGCATTTGCAGTGTTAGGATTGCATCGCAGTCCTGTGAATGCGAATGTCTATGGGTCACAGTTTCCACTTACCATCAGGTGGCCTGTGTGCTCGTTTGTCTTCTCTATGACAAAAAAAAAATTGGAAAAACCAACAGAATATTACCAACCGTTTAATTTTAAACAATCTACGGCTGTGCTCGTCATCAAATATAATTATGCTGGTCGACCTGTCAGCGCGTAAACGTTACCTGTGCGGACGTGTCTCCACTTCGACGAACTTAAACGGAGCGTTAAGCCCGATTTACATTGGTCAAGGATAGAGGCAAGTACAGTGGCAGCGACAGTGGAGTGAAAAAATAGTAAGTGGTTCTATTCAGATCCACTAGCACGGCAACTTGACTCGCTACTGTCCGACCGGTTTACACTACTGTACTGTCCACTGTCACTGTCCACTGTCCACTGTCCTTGACTAATGTAAATCGGGCTTTAGCGTATTATTTAGGATATCTCTCGGCCTTGCTCAGATTATTAACCACTATTCAAATTAAACGGTTTTGAAACTACACGTCGGTTTTCCCATGGTGCTCTACTTTACCATAAAGTTCTTGATAATTTTAAACTCAATTAAGCTCTTTGACGTTTCCTAGCTCATGGTTAACTGCTATTTCAAACGTATTATCGACTGGATATATGGATGTACGATTTATTATATTATTTATTCATTTTCAATATCGCTTTTTAAAAAAACTCTTTAACAATCGTAACAACTTAATGTGACCAATAACCGTAAAATATTTTTTACAAGAATTCGATGACTTTGCGACTGTTAATTTATAGAGCCAAATAGTTTAACCATATTTATAGCTTAGCTTAGCTTAGCTTTATCTTACTATACACCTTTAATAAGTATCTTGTTATTCAATGTCAGCTAAATTTATTAGGACTTTTATTGTTTAGCTTTAATAGCCACTAATTCGAGTGGAAAGGTACGCAACCTATCCTCATTAAATGTTTTAATCTACGAAATGAGGATTTTTTGATCGAACATTAATTGGTTAATCTTAGTTAAAATTAGGTAATTAATCTTGAAACAAGATTTTTAGGTATAAGCTCATTTTTTATCTGAAAGTTGAGAAAATTCTAACTTACTAATTTTCTTAGTATTTCTGTATTTTTTCAAAAGTAGTCAATTGTGATCGAATTATTGAAATATTATTCTACCAAAACATACCTTAGCTTTATCGCTTTCTTCGTTCTCTAACTTAATAATAATCTTTGCATGTTCTTTTATTCTATCACTCTCTGTTCAATATCAGTGGGGTGAAAAAAGAATATTACGCCGAATGTTTACCCTAAATTGCAATAATCGTACTTGTTTTATTTAAATCTTCCTTATGTCACGTCGACTCTCCAAGATATTGCTTTATGCTGTTTAATTCCATCTCAATAAAGGTGTGTATACACAGAAAAAAATGCGAAAGCATAGAGCATTTGTTTTAATTTAATGGCAAGAAAACTCTCTTAAAAGTTACAGGCCAGGGGTTTTATTCTACTTGGTAAAACCATTTTGCCTTTGACATGTAAACGTACGAATATAGTTTTTAGACGGCCGCCATTATTGTCGAGTAAATATGAGCTATCATAACGTTGACAATGCGATACCATGTCAAAAGCCATATGGTTTTACTTACTTTACTTAATGTAACTTAGTTTTAAGTGCTATTATGTTTTTATGATTTATAAAATGACCTTCTGCTGGAGTTTCTTGCGGCACTTCTTTTTGGCAATGATGGTCTTGTCCGAAGCGCTGGTAGACTCAGCATATTTGAAAAAAAAAAATTCAATATCTATAAAAATAACCAAGGTAAAAGCCAACTAAGATTTCTTCCGCTTTCTAGCAAAACAGTTTTGAAGTTGAAGTTTATATGGCCAACCTGCTACATGACGTCACAGTGCATACTCTCTGTCTAATTACTTACTGTAAAATAAGCAGTTTAAAATTATCTTTTATCTTTTTATCTTCCATTTTTTGTTGAGAAATGCGTTTAAAAAAATCGATGCATATTCCCTATTGCTTTGAGGGGTGAGATATCTCTCTGGCAATCTTAAATTATCCTTCTTAACCGAGCTCAAAAAAAGGAGGAGGTTCTCAATTCGACTGTATTTTTTTTATGTTATCGAATAGGCAATGCATAAAGCACCTGATTACTAGTGTAATCTAAACCCTATGATCCGGACAGTTTCCTTTTTTTTTTACTACCACTAAAGGGCTACAAGATTAATGATGGTTCCATTTCCAAATAGTCAAGGCATTACATAAAAGAACCTTCAATTTTATAAATAAGTAAGGACTTGTACTGAATTTACTAAGAAGAGCAATAAGGACGCTGATTATTCACACTCTCTCACCTTCTACTCACGGTACACATTTAAAATGAAACCTTAAAACTCTGACTTTAGCATTCAGTTTCTTGAGGAATCGAATGAGTAGTTGCAGTCGGCTTTTTCGCAAAGATCCTGTTACGAACGCTCTTTGACGTTCCAAAGGCGAAATATGGAGACGTACCTATGGGTTATTATTCCCTTGAGAAAAACATCGTTGACGAACACATGAACAAGCTTCTTGACCTGTGAGAACAAAAAACTCCGTATTAATTTATGGTACTAATGATTTTTATTCCCACCATGATTCGACCCTCGAGCCTCGCTCAGAGGTCGCTGTTCCTACAGTAATAGGTACTTCCTAGCGCACAATGCTTACAATGACACGAATAAAGATATAATTACCGGTAGGTATGGGCGATAGTTTTATTGCACAATATAAAATACTTACCGAGTATGTTATTTCTAACTAAGGTTCTGGACAAATCTGACACCAGAAAACAGATACTGTCTTATGAACCCATTTTACAAAAAGAAATGAAGGTGACTAACGTTAGAAATATAAAAAAAATATGACATACCTAATGCGAAGTCTCACTACTCGTACATCAGAGGGCCCATACAAGATGCATTACGCAAGCTAACGTTTCTCTTCGTTTACTTTTAAACCTATCGCGTCACTGGTAGATGACGTGATATGAATGTCACGTGATGTGCCAGTGACGTGATTGGTTTAAAAACTAAACGAATAGAAACGCATCTTGTCTGGGCTCTCTGTAGTCGTTTTCTTTACGAGTGCCAGTCGAGTTGATCGTCGAATGAGTAAGAGAATAACACCTCAGTGCTTCGTTTATAAATATTTATTACCTAATTATCGGGGCTGGTTTAACACCTTCAAGATTTTAGCCACCGGCGGCGTTGGGCACCTGTATTCATTAGGATTCCGCATTGAATCGGAAAGAACGAAGCGAGAAAACGAGTTTCTTTGTTAACTATAAAATGTATCCGTTGAATACTTTAGCAGTCGCAAACAAACTGTGATAGTTAAGTAATTCTAAAAGCATGAGTTCAAGTATTGTATTCGGATTCGGATTTAGTCCAGGTTAATGAGGTGTCCATACTGCACTTTACGCACTACCCAGCGGGATGAAATTAGGTAAATTTTGTTGGTATAATTATATAACTATACATAAACATTTGCGATCTCATCAAAATAACTAAAACCTCAAAAGGTAGCGTACGTTATTACAAAGTTTATAACTCCGCCGCACGTAAAGCTGAAATATTGAACCAGAATGTCCGACGGATTCTGCGAAATATTAAAAGAGTCATTTTAATTTTACATACGGAACTCTCTGCTGTATATACAAAAACTCGGCGCAAATATCCTTTTACATTTACAACGTCAAACCGCGCAACAGGATTTTAAAAACGTGTCAACATGTAATAAAGTTGTCCATTACCTACTCGTATCATGCCGCGTCGAGAATGCGAGGAGGTGTTTATTCCGTGCAATTTAAATACAAAATATTATAACAACCACTAAAAAGGCGCAACAGAACTCATTTAGCGCGCTAAAGTTATCAAAACGATCACAATTATCATATCTTTGACGTTTTCGAGAGTCGTTATGCTTTATTTATACGAGAAGAGACGCGGAATAGCTCGCCTTATTCATTTAAATCTACGTTTGTATATTTTGTCATGTAAATTGGTTGATTTTAAACAAAAGAAAACGATAATCGGATTTACACCAAACTAAATTTGGGGATTTGTGATTAGAATAAATTTCTACTGGCCGCGATTCCATTTGTGAAGTTCATTGTTTTATTAACAAAAGTCTATTTTTCAATGTTTATAGACATTATCACTCCAATGCTCCACAAATAACTTTATGTGATTTATTGTTTAAGATGAAATATATAAACCTAAAATAAACGAGCGCACATTTCAAATATTACTAAACATAACAGTCCTAATGTACATATTTGGGTGAAATATCTATGTAAAATATAACATCTATGGACAACAATTTTTACGGCAACACAAAAACCTACAGCGTCTCAAACAAAGAAACCATCAAATTATTGTTTCTCGGCACTTTATACCATGTTTTAACTTTTAAATAATGTAAACCAATTCATTATACGAATACGAACCCGTTCTTGTGCTAAATTATCAGAATGTGACGTTTTATCACAAAAGAACAGCAGTTTACACTTAAACACGGTGTCCGTGACGCTATCGCCCGGGAAATATGCGTTATGTCGCCTTATTAAATAAACTTTATCGGACGAGGCACAAATAAAAGTATAAGATGTAAACAGAATTATGGTGTGGATAGTTGGGCTCTTCTTGGTAAAAACTTGTTCTGCGTATGTTTATGGTGGTTAAAAACTTGATGCATTTTGCTGAAGAGTGAAATATTAGCCAGTTCGACTTCGAGTGAATTTCGTTTTGAACGTTTCTAAAATGTCTTTTTTAAAATCCTATGTAGGATTTAATCTAAGATATGGACTACCAGTGTGTCAAATTATATCAAAATTGGTTCATTTCAGTTTTAACCTTTATTATTATTAGTTTGACAAGTATATTTTGCTGTATAATAATGACTGACTGCTGATTTTCGCGTGATAAAATGTGGATAAAACATCCGTCACTTTTTGACACGTAAGTACGAGAGTGACGGATGCTTTATCCACATAATATTGCCACGCAATAAGCGCAACCACACTAAGCCAACTGAGTTTCCTGCAGCATTTCTTCTCAGCAGTGGTCTCCTCGTGGGAAGCGCTGGTAAATTCTTCACGTGTAAAAGTGCCCGTACATCCTACTTACTGAATAAATGTCTTTTATATTTTATAATTGGAACAGAGGAAAGGAGGCCTTTGCCCTGTCTTGGGACATTTAGGACTAAAAATAATAACAGGTCATCATAATAATTGTTGTCTTGTTTCATTCTAGTATTTAACTTTAAAACACAACAATAATAAAAGTGATGTTTTTAATAAAGATATGCCGCAAACACGTAGATATTTGGTCTACTTAAACCCTAAGGGACGAGAACTATTAACATACAAATAACGACCTAAGGCTACGCAACTAGGCATTAAATGCCTGCGCCTGCGTCACTCAGACGATCAATCAAACGGACAGGATAAACATTAGTTTTGATTTAACACTCATTAAAACAAACAAACATTTTTGGAGCGCATGGGCTCCGAGGAATGCGTAATTAACGTCTCGAGTTCATATTTCTTCTCGAAACGTAAACTTTGCTCTCATTTGTGGAAGGTACATCAATTTTCATAACGTTGACGTGTTTGTTACTAAAATTAGGATAGCAACGCAGTCTAAATGCACATAATAACACCTTTCCACTTTGTTTTGATGCTGTTTAGGAATTTGGGAGAGATTGGTTCAAACGATTTTCGTTTGATATTGATTTTCGTTTATAGCTGGCATAGATATAAACGAATTCTATCTATGCCAAGCTAAGATAATTAAAGTTAAAAAAAAATGTTTCTGTCATCATCACTGTGTTTGTATTTTAGTAAGACCCGCTCACAGTGTAAAGCTATTAAACTTAGATGGTGTTCAATTTACCTTTGATACACAAAAGTATTTTTTTATTTATTTAATTTGAAAGCACTATCTCAATTCCATTCGATTCTATTACTTTTTACTGAGTTTCATTACTTACTACCTACGAGACGATTAAAATATCGTACAATGTCATACAGAGTCTCTATTCTACTTTGGTTTAGCTCTTTTGGCTTCAATATTGTATTTACACTGTTAACGTTGTAATCACAGCTGTTATTGTCAGGTGAATGAAAGCAGTCATAACGTTTAGACTATTATTAACCTTGGGTTAGACTTCGACACTACCTCTACGTACACTCAGTGTACACAAATACACCATCTCTAGCGTAAACGCCTATTCACTCGTTGTATACATACACTAGAGAAAGCCGCGTTCATTAACAGACAATCAGTGTATTATGGTGTGTGTGAGTGTTCGGTATATACTCGTAGTATCCAAATTTAAACCAAACTTTAAAAAAATAGTTATTCTTCTAAAGTTCTAAAATGTTCGCGGAGAGTAGCTTTATAATGAAAATTGAAATAAATTATGAAATAGAGCTGCTGGCATACGCTAGCACATCGCGACTAACGATAATGATGTATAAAAGTATTTCCCATGTCGCTTTATGTCCCTCAATTAATCTTGACCATGCATTTTTTACTTTGTTTTAAATTTAAAAGCATCAGTAAACGCGTCCACTGTTTGTATGGTCCACACGTTATCCATTAAGGTTTATTAAGGGTCTAGTCAATATTGATCAATGTTTGATGCCGCACCGACAACATAACGACCAAATTAAATTTTGTCCTCCAGGACGGAATGTTTATGCACTAAACGAGCCAGAATAATTGTAAATTAATTGAGTCTATCAGCGCCGGAGTGGTTTTTATCAGCAAATTGGGAGTCTGGATTTATTAGCAAACATGAAAAAGCTGTTTGTGAATCGGTTTTTTGACGTATTTATTGCGCATTTATTGGAGGAATGTTTAGGTAGGTATGACTTGATATTTGGTCATATGGAGAGTTATCTAAAATGGAAAAAACAGTAATTAGAATACTGAGAACAAAATTAATATATGAGCGAACATTTTTAAAGTCACATCTTGATTAACATTAAAGGACTTTGATAAAACACGTTGCTAAAAGTATTCAGAGTCGAATTAGCTGTAGTTCTAAATGGCAAAATATTGACGTCATAAAGTGATAGTTAAAATTTACGAGTCTTTATTGTACGGTGTTACAGTAGTCAATGACATGATACTGAAATCAGTTTTGATTTTTGTTTTCAGCTTAATCTCTTAACTCCCATGAGTAAGTTATTTTAAGGATTGACGATACCGGTGCTCAAAATACGCTGACGCACCGTAACGTAGTCACTTGACGGATCTTAATAACACGCAGTTGCTTTTCAGTAGTTTTTTGATACCATAATTTCATAGCGGAATATTATGTAATATACACAATTTCGTACACGAATTATGAGCGTATCCCGGAGAAATAACAAGAAATTAGAGCGGGCTATATTCAAATGGGAAATAAAGTGGCTCTCGCAATATATTTGGTTCTGGAAGCAATTTTCCATTTGCAATGTAAATACCTCATTTGAAAATATTGTTGCTGTTACTACGTACAATATAATCGAGTTGGAGAGATGAATATTAGTTTCAACAAAAGGTTTGATCTAGATTTTGCACAAAATTTAATTTAACACTGGTAACGTTATTTCAGCAAACAGGGTCACCACGTCATGCAGCGAAAGCGCATTTGCCAACTAGGTCGTAGTTCAATTTGGGATTCTATGCAAAAAGTTAGAGGAGGAAGGTAACACGCTCATTGTGACGGTCGGTGTAAAGGGAAATTTGCATTGTAATGAGTTCTCGGCTCCGGGCAATGCTATATTTGAGCAAGTTATATCTATTGTTGAAGTTGGTAAAAATATTTGTTTAGACAAGAATACCACTGCAGTAGAGCAACTGAAACCGTCGGTTGGCTGGTTGTTATCGACTCGCGATTGTATGCTGTAAGTACTTACAAGTATAACTAAATTATGGCTCTTGTTTCATACAATTTTTAATCATTTGTCAACCCCATCTTGGATTTTAGATTTGACTATCCATTGGCATTCTTAACTAGGTTTGCAGTCTTGAGATAGTGAGGCCTGTGAGGTTGTTTGCCTTCTGCCATAAAAACCTTTGGCGGATTAAACACTATGTTAAAAAAAAACATCATGGTAGGAAAGTGATCCAACATGACTGTGCTGAGCTCGAAACCAAGCTAATTGCTGTGTACCAATGGATTTTGTAACTTGATCATGGCTACGTGAGTGCTGTGAGTGGCTCATGCAGAAACGGAATAAGTATCAATGATTCAATTGGTCTGGTTCCCCTGTCATAGGGGTAACAGAAGGTCAGATAACAGGTTTTGTACAGCGAATACCAGACATGCGTATTCTGGAAGCATGGGTTTTGTATAACGTATGTGTATACAGAAAAAAACAAAAAACCGCCTTCAAACTTCTGTTTGACTAACCGTATGTAGTGTGGTCTGCACCTTTTTACCGATCATTATAAAACAAGTTTTTTTTTAAGTCTTTGAAGGCGATTTAAATTTCTTAAAACTTATATTTTTATGTAGTCCCACTTCTCAATTAATAAGGAATTATAGGACATTTTAAATTCGCCACAAGCTACACCACAGGAAAGTCAAAGTCATATTTAAATTATTAAAATGTGCTATACGTTATAGTTGCTGAACTATCTTACTTGAGATATTATTATATTACCGCCACCCTAGAAAAAAGTCCCGTTGAAGTGTTCTGGTGGCTTTCCGTGGTCATCATTATCAGTTTTATTTCACCAAATGATACCTCATAAACGCAAATGCTGGATTTGTTACTGTAAATACAAACATCGCTATAATTATGTATGCCTATAATATTTGAGATTTTTTTCTCTTTGGAACCGTCCTTATCAGATATCGATTGGTAGGTGGTGACAACACTTTGAAAGTATATCTTATCAAACAAAGACAGAATTTTCTTATTTGGTTCGCAATTGACGGAGAAATCGGTGAATATTCGTAAAATATAGTAAAAAAAAATCATCCTTTTTTAAGTCGTGTAAAAATATAAGACTGATTAAAGATGTTATAATATTATTCTTGACACAACTTACGAGTAAGCTGGTTTAGCTTCAAGTATTAAAAAGTTGATCACTTTAATAGAGACTAAAAATTATTTGTACTTATGTTTAAAACCAGCTTTTTTCAACTTTTTCTTCATACTTTTTTCTACAATTAAAACTTAGATTTCTTCTTCCAAAACTTATTGTAGGATTTGATTATTTCAAGTATTTATTAATATAAATCAAGACACGTAACTTTTTTCTATTAAATTCACTGTCATTTTTTCTTAAAGTTCCGTGCGTTCTTGTGTTCTTTTTATGAGATGGTCGTAAGTTAAGTTTTAATAACAGACAATTTCCGATATCACATAAAGACGGGTGCTCGCCTAATGCATTTTTTTGTACGCCATATTTCGCCAACAATAAATCGCTTACACAATCGGAACCTTTCATTCGATCGAACTCAAACGTCAACTCTGTGGTCAAACAACGTCGTTTACGTACACTGTTTTTCTATTTGTGGGTGGCCAATGTGGCCATTTCAAAAGTCGTCATTTTGTAGATCAGTGAATAGATTTTATTTTGTTAAAGCCTGTGGGATACTGGAATAGCATTGATTTTCAAAATGATGGCAGCTTTTGACCTTTCAAATCGTGGTTACGGTCTGTGCGCTATTTTAGGCCGAATTTAGTACCATTGATGTTTCTATCAAACACAGTTGGGCACAAACCCATTGAGCGTAACTGTATTATGGTCTATTGTCTTATAATATCTATTATAGTAGAATACACGTAAATCCCTGCAACAACGAGAATATAATTCTGAAGTTTCCTATACCTATTTTCATCAATCTTTCCTTAAACACTTTAACGTTGAAATTTTAGTATAATTACATAACGATGCGAAAGGTTTAAGAAAGTATTTTTTTACGTGGATGTTTAACTAATACTAACAAGTATATAAAGCCTGTACCGAAAAGTTTTTTTACATACTATATTTATGATATTAATGAAACTATAATGAACAGCAAAGATATTTTATTTTAGTTATATTATGAAAAGTGTCTATTTACAAAAAATATACAAATTTTATATTTTAACTCCCTTACTAATAAACGTTGAGTAGCGGTGGTATAGCTATACAATGTTTTGTCTTTATCTGTCAAATTCAAATGTCACAATGACAGATAAGGACAAAACATTGTATAGCTATACCACCGTTACTCAACGTTTATTAGTAAGGGGGTAAGAGTTTTGCGGCTGAACAAACGGATTTTTCTCCTCAAGCCTGCCATTAAGTTTTGCACAGTGGTTTCGGTGACTTTGTTGGCATGTTTTTTCAATATTTTTTTAAAATCTGCCTCTGATGTTGCTGGTGAACCGTTCTTACGCAATTCTGCTTTGACTAATGCCCAATACCGCTCGATGGGTCGTAGCTGGGGGCAGTTCGGGGGGTTCATATCTTTGGACACACATTGCACGTTATTTGAAGCCAGACACTCTTGTGTGGCACGGGCATAATGTGCAGTAGCCAGATCGGGCCAAAACAGCACATTCCCTTCATGCTGCCTTATAAATGGTAAAATAAAACCTTTTATACATTTCTGGACATAAATATCTGCATTTATGGTACCTTTCACGATAAATGACCCAGTGCGTTTTCCGCAGGAACATATTGCTTGCCATGTCAAATATTTTTCTCCAAACTTCTCCATAAAAATATATTTATTTTGATCGTTTATATTAGCCCTTGATTCGGTTGTAAAGAATTGATCACCTGGCAAAGTCGAAAAATCTTTTTTTACATACGTCTCATCGTCCATGAGAACGCATGCTCCGTTCATACTGCAAAGCAGCTTGTACAATTTTCTTGACCTTGTAACGGAACTATTGAATTGTTTTATCGACTGTTTTGGGGCTTTTACTTTTTTATAGGACTTTAAATTTTGACGTACTTTCGCTCTCTGGACCATAGATGTACTAGTTTTCAATTTTTTTGCCACGTCCCGCACCGATAAACTACAATTTTTCTTATAGGCAGTCACTATTTTCTTTTCTAAAGCTTTACTTGATGGACCTGTCGGGCGTCCACTTGGAGCTTTGTCTTGAATTCTGTATTCATTCAAGTATCGCTTAACTATATTTCGCACCGTTGCACGACTTACTTTCACCATTTTCCCGACCGCCGCAAAAGTTGAATCAGGATTTTCCAGATACGTTCGCAAAACATTTTCTCTCAGAGTTATTTTATCGTCTTGCATTTTTGATTAAAACAATACCCAGCCTAAATTAACAATGTGAATTGATACATTAAAATGACACTTACTGAAAATTATAATCAGAAAAAAAAAACATTTACCAGACAGTATTTTACTAATATGCAAACTTTGTAAAAAAACTTTTCGGTACGGGCCTTACTAATCTGTGGATGTATAATGTATGGGTTTTGACTGCGGACGAGTGACCATTTTATTCGATTTTTAATCGTTGTTGTTTTAGGATTTATGTATTCTTTGATTATTAGCGTTTATGTTTTGACGATCTCCAAGTAATTTCGTATTTCTTCACATGCAGTGCAATTTAATAAAATTATTACATTGATGATTAAAATAAACTTAACTAACCTACTTTATAAAATGCAAAAACAAACAATGCTAGAATAGGTGAATAGAAATCTAAAATCTTCAATTTAACGTCCCAAACCGTATTCAATAAAACTTGCTTAGTATGCGCAGTTGACGTCAGCAAAAGCTAACGTGGGTACCTACCCAATAAAAATGTAACCGTCCCAATCACCGTTCGGCGACCCATCGGCCTTCCACAATCGAAACGAAGCAAAGCATCTCCCTGACCGCATTGTTCCTTTGTTGCTGGCTCGTGGACAGAACCTTTTGTTCGAGAATTGTTTCATACGAAATGTAAGTCACGAATGCCATGTACTGTCTAGCTGACTAAGGACAGCTCTTTCTTCATCTAGTTGGAGCTCGCTTTTGATTTTATTTTATCGATTTGCAATTGCTGGAAATTTTGGACTGATTATTCTGTGCTTCAGATGCATGGTATTGTTATTTTGCCGGAGGTAAGTATTTCACTATAATGTTACTTAGTTGTTGGTGCATGAAGATAAGGTCGGAAATAAAACATGCTTTACCTTTTCCTATTATAATTGTTCACTATCGACTTGAGACGATGCCAGTAAAAGTCTAAACGATAATTAATTTATAACACTCATTACGTAGATGAATATCAAGACAGCGGCTCTGAAGAAAAAAATCAATATCACCATTAAGACTGCTGTTATCCACTCAATTCTAAGCGGAAGTTTTCCAGACGTCAATGACATACAATATGCTACCGATGCAAATTTATTGCAGTCGAGAACATTATCTGCCAAGCATATTTCTTACGTATTTTATAAAATTGTTGAGTATACGCTTTTAGAATTTGAGAACTAGGGTCTTACTTGTGCGTTTGCTTCAGGTGTTGTAGTTGTGTTAATCGTTGAAGTCAAAAAATACTCTTAAGTTGAGCCTTTTATCAAAAGTATCAACTTAAAATATTTAGCTTAACTTAGTTGACATTGATCTTGACCTGAATCAAGACGTCATAATTTCATACTAGTTTTCAAATGGTTAATGCCCAAAAGGTAACCGAAAGCTGTTTCTAGATTTTTAAGATTTCGTACATCCTAAAAGGATTTGTATTCTAGAAGTTATACGCTTTATCTCGTTTTAAAGCATGCAACAAACACCGATTATTTTCACGGTGTATTGGCACGGTTCAACCTTTCACGGACAAACCGGGAACTTGATGCCATATTCGTCAACCAGCATATGATCTCGTGTGTTTACTCGCGTGCCAAACTTGACCTTCGTGCTATCTCAATCGGAGAGCAAGATAACCGCCTACATCGTTCCCAGCGGATTTTCGAGACCGCTACTCCATATAACAAAAGCCAGTCTTATTCAACCTAAGATTAAAGACATTTCAGCTTGCATGATGCAAGAAAACATGTCAAATAAGGTTACATGACTGCTGCGGTCGTGATTGAGGTTTGTGATAGTAAGTGTATGTGCATTTTGGATCCGGCCGTCAATATGCAGAAGTGATGGTTGTTTGAATTCTAAGTTTTTTTTGATACTTGATCAAAACATTGAATTTTGATTTTAAAGCAACAGGTAAGTACAGTGAAATATGGTTAAATTAAACCAGTTATGAAGTTCCAGAACTGCTTTAAATTCACAAGCATAACAGAAGCACATTCATGCAACTGCAACACACTTCACTGCTACTTATGAAAAAGTATTGCGTTCCAATTTCAGTAACGTTTTAAAAGTGTAGGAATCTTATTGTAAAATTATGTTCTATGTGGGCGGGTTAAAGTCGAGTTTGCGTGATTTTTAAGTGTTTATAACTGGTGTTTATCAAGTGAAAACCACTAGTGAAGTTTGCGTTGTATATGGGAACGCGGGGTAAGTTTTATTTAGCAAAAAGGCATAAAATGAATGTCTATTGAACGGGGCTGGGCCGATCGCGTCGGCTCCACAACGGGGCACTACGGGCGCTATCAAACTTTCGCTTAACACTGCTTTTAATGAAACTTGGTATCGCGGAAATTGCGTGGAATAAATACGGACGCGGTAGTTTTGCCTAGCAACTTTTAAATTCGCTCCTCGCATGGAGTGCCTTTGTTAAATTTAAAAGCGGATTCTGATCCAACTGGAAATTGGAGCACTCAAACATTTTTGCCGTTAGTATCGTGCAAAATTTAGCTATATTTTGTTAATTTTTTATTTCGTAGATAATTCTCGGTATCTCGACACTATTGTCGCATTTGAACTTGTGTCTAACTAAAATATGTCTGCCATTGTCTATGTGTAGTAATTGAGTTTTTTACGGTGCCTTTTTCAGCAGTGCTCTCTTTATACACGACTGCCTAAAAAAGGAAGTGTCTCTAATGTTTTCAGGGTTCATGTATGTACGTATGTAGGTACGATTATTTATTCCACCGTAACTTCTAAACGCCTGAGCCTATTTAGATGTGTGTGGTATCTTTAAAATCCTTGCACCATTCCGGGTGACATAGGATATCTAAATGCCTGTTATAATTTAAATAAAACAATGGCAAAATGTAAATTACCTATTAACATAATATTATATAGTTATATCGACAACAATATAAAACATGCAGTCGTGTTTTTAAAGCTTGCTTTTATTTAGTTATTGGGAAGTGCTGATAAATTTTGACATGTAAAAATATCCATTTTCCGCTATTTAATTCCTTTGTTAAATTAGAATAAAATATTTTCCTACTTCTACTTGTTTATTATGCACATACTCGAAGGCTCGTAAGTAAATACAAAGCTAAGTATCTCAAAACTAAGTATCTCAATTTTAATTTAAAAAATTACGTGCCAGTATAATTTTAACGTCAATTTGAATTTTAACCCATTGCGGAAATCAAATAACTTAACATCCACAACCTAGTACAATATTTATGCTATATTTGTGCGAGAAATGTTGCCAAGTTTCATATTTATTTTAAAGAAATTTTTGATATCTACCGAGTGGTGTACGCCGGACAATGTCACAGTGAGGCCAAGAACGGTACCGATATTTCCGAAGTTAGTACGCTAGATTACTGGTAGTACTCGTGGACTCGAATACTGAATATTCCAATGGATATTGCCCAATAAATCTATCTGAAAAATTAGATTGACTGTAACTGGCAATAATACTTAAAGTTAGTCTTACCACCGTACTCAGAGACATTTGAGAGACAATTTACTCGTTCCTTTTTCAAACATGTGTATGGTACTCCAATTACCTTGTCGATTGAAAGTAAGGGGTAGTTTGTGTCAAATCCGGTAGTTCGGATTTTTTGCAGACATGATTTTGGCCCAATCAATGATCCAAGTTTCTGACCTCGAGCGCCGAACGCTACTTTGTCAAACAATAACTGCGAAAATTTGGGACTGTTTTTATATTTTGCCAATTTTGAAAATGCAACATGTAAAACAGGTCAAGAACATACTGAAACGATATTTACTTAATAAAAATAAATTAAAATATAATGTTACAAATGTTACAATGTGAATAAATAAAACATTTTAATAATAAAACGTAGAACTCATGTATACTCTTAACTGATAAAATCTTTGATTAATTTAAGATTACAAGTTAAGATAAGTTAATAATATTTGTTTTTTGTGTAAGAAATAAACAGATTTATTTTTTTTTAACCCTAAAGGACTAGTTTTTAGTAGTACTTTTTCAGAATGTTTTTAAATAAGACTAAACTTTTTACAACAATTTTTATGGAAGTAAAGTTGTCTCTGTGGACCCAATAGTTTCTGAGATAAAGCTTCACATAATGTATAATTTTCTTGAACAATCTTTAAGAGCTGCAGTACCGTATATTCGCCAGGGCTGCGAGCTGCGACGAACACCAGCTTTAATCTGGCCAGGTTACCTCCTATACGAGATTCGGTAAAATTTTCATATTATATAGTCATTTTGCGACCAATATGATAAAAAAAAAACTTTATAGGTAGAGATGTCAAGTCAAAATTTGTAACTTATAGGAAACTCAACATTATACTTTATAGTAGTAGTTAGTAGAATGTCAGATTGACTTTGAACCTAAGGTGGGTCACAAAAAGTCTGACTGTACATAGAAACGAAAGAAAGGAATATCACAATTTGTACTGAAGTGGATTTGTAAGGTTTTATAAAAACCGGGGCGTTTCTATATCTTTTACTGATACTTTATTGAACTTCTAAATTAGCTAATTTATTTAGGCTTGCTGTTTCATAAACAGAAACTTTTAGGTATTGTTGACGTCATGATAGTTCTTTATTTACTTGACAGCAAGAGCTATCATAACGTCAACAATGTAATCACGATAGCGATATGGGCTAATTTGAAGGGAACTAACTAAAGGCAGTAAACAATGTGCATACGCATTAACACATACACAAACATTAACGTTAAATAAAGTCGCAATGCGGTTCTGAAATGTCAAAAATTCAAGTAATGCAGTTTCTCCATTTTACTACATGCTATGCAGGTACTGTTTTCAACCATTCGAGCGCTGCGTTTTCCAAATAAATGAGAGGAAATAAACAAAGCTGCGTTCTAATATATGTTTTTATTAAATTCCGCCGGAGGCAGTTTCAGTGCATTTACTCTCGATGCAAATGGCCTGCACTCACTGTGCGCGGGACAGATATTGCATTATCTTCGTATTTATTGTCAGAACGAGTTCTGTGTTGATATCGTTTCCGTAACGACTATGAGCTAACTTAAGATGCCACTACTAGATTCTGTCTACGACTCTGATCAAGTTAATGTTTGATAATTAATATATAAATAATAATAAATATCAGAGACAATCTCACTTTTATTATTGTAAACAGAAAACATTAAATAAACTTATCTAGGAAAATACATGACAAATATTCAAGACTCAGAACAATAAGTACACTACTTGTCGTTAAATAAAATACAGCTGTAGTTTTATTCTTAAAAGTGAATCTACAACAACATCTATCCTTCATCCATCAACTACATCATAAATCATTTATCACAATCGCAGTTTATAACTAAATATTATTACAAAATAAACAATTCCGCCGAAGATAATTAAGGTAATGTAAATAGTAGAGCATTGCCAATTTTTAACTTAACGCTACATACATTTCATAATATTATAAGTACGTAATTTATTAATTGGATTTTAATACACTTTAGAAAACTAACATAAAAAAATATAAGACCCTAGCGCGAAGTACAGTTATTACTTTAACTCAAACCCATTATAAATTGTTACCGGATTATACGAGTAGATCTTAAGAAGATTATAAAACCCTAGGTTCTTTCTAGCAAACGCAATAAGTACGCAAATCCGCTTACGTACTCCAAATTCAAAAGTATTCAAAGTTAAATTACATCGTCAAATGTGCAATGTGCATCCTGCTAACCGTGCCGAACCTTTGTCAAAACAAACTTATTACCACCTTTGCATAAAAACACAATGACTGTTGATTTTCTGGCTAGTTGAACAAATATCTATTTCACATTGGTCAAGTATCGTTGAAAAAACTGCAGATGTTGGCATGGGGTGAGAGTTTGAACAAATGAAGGCGGCCCATCCTTTTGTTGAGCAAACTACGCATTCACGGAGTTCCTTGAATTACAAAATGTTTAGCTATTTGTTAAACTCCTATTAAAGTTCTGTCACTTCAATACTGACTCTACAAACTTAATCAATACTTCGACCAACGTATTTTCAGCTTTATGCCGTTGTATTACAGTGTTCAGAAGTTAAATAAGAAAACTTGTGATCGTGTAATTGTCGTTCGACGCAACGAAGTCGTCCGCAGTTTGAATGAGACATCGATAAATTAAATTTGTTTCCGCCGTGTGAATTCTAAAGATGTCTCAATTTGTTTTCTTGTTACCTTCTAAAAAGGTACGGGCTGCTTTATTTTTAAAGAATAAAATATAAATGGCGCGTGTGGCTATACGAAATTCATTTTTGTCAAAAGTCACTGCCCCTGTAAGCACGTCTGTAAAATATTAATATTATTTAGTTTTTTGCAAGTTGAATAAGTGAGCTTTGTAGTTAATGACACTTAAATAGATGAGATTTGGCTTGTCTCAGCGTAAAAATACATTTTGTTCAAATACTTAAAGATGATTGATTACTATATTTATCAAGAATACTCAGACAATTCTTTCTCAAGCCACTGGATAGACAATAACTAATATTATTTTATTGTCCGCGGGCCACCGAATGAAAAAAAACATCTCATAGGCATTCAGTAGACGGCAACTCAACACTGTGTCAATAACGATAAAAGTATTTGCCCTGTCGAGACGTAAGTACAAAGATCTAAGCAAACACTTAGTTACGCCCACCTCGAGTCTCCTCCTCGTTGATACGACTCCTAGTTTCATTTTGATTTCAAAGATTTGTTTATTTTATAAATAGTAACATAAAATAGATTCTGCGTTTTTTTTTATCAAATATAGATTTCAAGGAAATTTACCGACATATTTCTATATTTTCGGTTTTTGTTTTATTTCTGATTACTCTGTTGCAGGAGCGTTTATTGCATATAACTCTGAAGCTGATAACATCAGTAAATCGCATAGCGACGGCTAGGCGTAATTTAACTTGAATTAAGTAAGTGATTAGCATTTTAGTAAGCGAATTGGTTGAAAATGTTATTTCTTTAGATAATAATAATCTTTATGTAATTTCGTATTTTTTGACATGCAATGCAACTAATATTGTAATATTACATTGATGAATAAATAAACTAAAACTAACTAAACTATACATAATAATTTGTAACAAAACCTTTGGGTTGTATAAAATTACTTCTTTGATGTGTCGTGTCAGGGGTAGTCAGAATGGCATTCTGAGGGTGATTGCTAGTAGATTTAGCTGCCCGATTTTGTGGCATTGGATTGGACTATAGTCTATACTTTTAGGTATTTAAAAAATTGTAAACAAAAAACCACGTGATATAGTTCGTCAGCCAATAGAAGCAGAGTACTGATACGTCAAAGTTCGATAAAACATTTTTGATTGGCTGTTTAACAATGTCACGTGGTTTGGTTTGTTTACATTGTTTTAAATACCTAAAAGTATAGACTATAGTTGGGACTACTTTGACGTACGTCAAGTAATCGTGAGAGTCAGTATGTGTATATCTTTACCTACTAAATCAAGTTTGTAGTTTACTAACTTAGCTTTTAAGTTTCTAGATGTTACTAACAATATAATATGGACCTTGTCTGAAATAAATCATTTGAATTTGAATTTGAATATCACACGTTACCAGCTTGGCAGGACTATTCACACAGTGTCAAAGGTAGAAATGTTCTGGTATTTCAGTGTAGTGACAAAAGAAGCACAAGAGGGGTTTCAAAAGAAAGTTTAGGAAAAAAAAAAAAAAAAAATTAGTTGCTCTAGTGTCATCACCCTGTAACAAACACGTAAGGAAACAAGGCATAAATTTATATATTTTAAACTTGGTCAGACCACGTACAGCCTAAACTGCTAAACTTGGGGGTTATAATTTGGAGGGAATAATCCCTTGGGTACATTAGGGGTGCAATACTAAAGTTTTTTTTTAAATTTGCCCTACATGAAGAAGTAGGGGGAGTAACGGATGTCTAATTCCACACGTACAGAGTCGCGGATATCTTTTATCACTACATATTATAAAACAAAGTCGCTTCCCGCTGTCTGTCCCTATGTATGCTTAGATCTTTAAAACTACGCAACGGATTTTGATGCGGTTTTTTTTAATAGATAGAGTGATTCAAGAGGAAGGTTTTCATGTATAATAAACTTTGTTTTATGTACGGGTGTTACCGAAAACTCACATAAACCGAAGCGAAGCGAGGGCGGGTCGCTAGTTAGCTATATAATCTGCAATTTTATTGGGTACAAACACCTTCAAGCCTAATACGGTATCATCTCAGTTCAAACTAGGCACGATATCGACCCCTAATCTTCGCGACCCGAAAGCGTTGCCAGTTGAATTTCACGTACAATTTGCGCTGAAAAGCCTTTGAGCCGTAGCTAATGTTTTCGCTAAGCGATTCGTTCAAATTGTGAGACAGCGAGGGCGTTTGTTTTTAGTAAATTGCACGCTCTTACCGCCTTGAGAGGTTGGACGGCACCATTAAATTCATTGCGGTCTTAAATTTTATAATCTCCGGTGACTTTATAAATAGTTTTTCGGTATTCGGGAGCGTTTCATTGCCGTAAATTTTAAGTGCTTAAACTAAGGCACTAATTTACAGTCACATAAAACCTTGGAAAATTTTGGTATTTGATAAGAAAACTGCGTTAATTAAGCTAGTTTACCTTTGGACACGTCCTTCTCACGTGCGAAACTAAATGAACTAAAAATACTTATTTAATAGAAAGTCGTTTTAATAATGATTGCTCAGTTGAATTTAAAAGCAAATTCTCCAAGAAATCCTATACCAACAGAATTTGTCACTGTTCTCAATCGTACAAGTAAACAAAACAAAAGCACAGCAAAAAATACGCATGACGGAAATATTCGACTTCACTTCCTTAGGTATTGTGTTACTATTCAATCAGTACATCTTTGTTCGATTGACGTAGAAGAGAATTTGGGGGCAAACACAAATTACCGGTGGCGTATTTACTTACATGGATAGATTTTGGGTCGTTCATCGCGGAGTATCGCTTACAGACAAATTAACGGAGAAAAGGCCTATATTTTAGTGAATTATACAGTGGTATTTTCAGAAGAGGAGTTTCAAATTACTAGAGTAATGCACGTTTTTACGTATATAATGGATTTAGTATGCTAAATATCTATTGCAATACCTTATGGAACTTATTGTAAGACATGTATAAGGATGTTAAAACAAGACATTGATTCAAATCCTAAAGTCCAAGACATGTTTTTGTTCAGATTTAATTTCACTTTTAATGATAAATAAAACCACAACATTTACAAATTACAGGTAAAGGTATAAATAATAACTTTACGCTTAAGAAGATAGTGTAAATGGAGCCATAAATAAAAATGTTAAATCCACTTGATCTTGAAAACAATTTGTCGCATAAATTTCCTTACGCACAAACGATATTTCTCTGAGCAATGTAAACGAATTTATAGTAGCAAGTTCACCGTTTTACGGCGTTCAAAATAATTCACAACAAGACGTCAAGTCTCAAAAGACTTATAAATATTTAAAAAGTCAGTTTCATTGTGGTGGAGCGCTGGGATACTATTTTTTGAGAATATGCAGCTGCCGGAGTGTTAAGTGTCACATTCAGTGATTTACTGCTTTTCTCGCGCAGACCTTAACTACTTCTTACTAACAAATCATACACTGGATTGGAATAAGGCTCCCAGTGATTCACGGAAAGTCGCCTCTTTATGGCCCGGGAAGAAATTGATTTCGAATTTTACTGCATATTAAAATAACCTTTGGTATTTGATTGCCACTTATTTTTAAAAAGGTGGCGTTCTGTTGTATGGACGCGGGGCACCCTACTGCTTCCATGGTCATGTATTAAAGTAAATATCAATTTGATTAATCGTACAGTATGTTATTTTGAGAATGCTCGTGTTGGTAAAATATTGCGATGAAATTGAAATGAGTTTATTGAAAAATAAATATATTATTATTATAGTAGTCAAAAATCTATAGTTATAGATTGCTAAACTAGCAATTAGCAGCAGGATGAGCACCTTGCTCGTGCTTATAAAGGATGACCAATGCACAAAAAGACTGAAATGTCCTCGAATTACGACGTGGTCTGGCCGTCTGCAAGGTCGAATGATGAACATGAATACCGGTAGCTCAAGACCTACTCTTGCAGATGAGTCATGTCCACCGCCGCAGTAGACTGCATTATAACAATATACTTTCGAGTTTGACAAGTTTGACTCCAATAATTTATTGACTGATCACTTGCGCATTTTTTATGCAACTTAATTAATTTTCCCGACCAGCATGCGACCGCCTTTTAATCAAACTTAAGAGTAATTCAATCAGGCAGCTATTCAACGGTTACTTGCTGCTAAAACTCAAGATTAATTTTACAGTAAGTTGTTTTCCTTTTTAACCTAACGCTTTATATTCTCATAGAGAATATTTATTTTATTTTGCATAAAATCACAGATGAGGGCGAATATCTTACGGGTTTGAAAGAAAATTCTACCAGAGGCGGTTAAAAAACATTAAAAACTCAGCGAATAAAAATATATCCATCGCTTTTTGTCGACAATCATAATATTATATACTATACACCAACAAGAATTATTTCACCAGTACGTCCGAGTGAATTAACGGCAAATTAAACTAAACTTAAACTAAGTTTGGTTAAACTACATTAATTTTTATCCCTCAGATGCTGAATGCAAAAAAACGCGAACCATTTTAAAGTTTTGTAAAGTGATTATTTATTGATCAAGTGAAGAGACAAACAAGGGCTGAATGACTCCAAAATAAAATATCTGACAGCTTATTCTTACTTCTTTTCATGAAAAGAAAAGAAAAACGCATTATCAATACTAATAAAAAAATAACTTCCTTTACTCATGGATATCCTAATACAACTATTGAAATATAAGGAGTGAGAGTAATCTCGGTCTGCGCGGCAAACTGCTCTTTGAAAATCCCATTAGTTCTAAATACAAACCGTTAAAAGCTCTGATTGATTGGGCGGCGTATAAGATATTGTTATCATTCGACAAAAATCTTTCATCAAAAAATAATGTTACAAATCCGGAGATTGCCATTTTTTCGCAAAAAAAAACTATGCTTTAAATATCGGCCTCTCACTAAAATGGTTGGTAAAAAAAACAGTTTTGGGTAATCCTTTTTTAAAAAATTACTTTTTAAAAACAAAGGGTCTTATTTTTATAGTACCCTGGACTGTCGACGCATTTGTTGACTGTCTTGAGGTTGCAAACGTCCTATGGGTCTCATCATGCCTTCTTTATGCCATAAAGAATACCGATTCATGGTTATTATATTACTCGTGTTCCTTTCATGGCAGTGCTAAACGAGACTAATAAAACCCCTAGTCTACTAACCGGTGCTCAAGTGGATTTCCACCGTTTAAGTCATATACCACTCCACAGAAGCTATAATTCGCGACCGTTAAACCCCCTCGTCTAGACGAATTCTTAGATTTTAGAGCTATTCACAATTCATTGGGTGACGATCACGCTTCGCTCGACCAAGTTCAAGATAGCCACTTAGAGTGGGACTAAAAAGATGACTTGTGACCAAAATTTGTAAAATAAAAAAAGGTTTCTGTTATTTGTTAAGGGATATTTGGGAAGGGTATTTGTCATATTGCAGAAATTAAAAACAAACTAGAAGAGAGGCCTAGAACGCATTATGATGTTTATTAAAATCTTACTACATATTTTTATATTATGCGTATAATCAATAATAAGACATTGCTTTTACACTTGTAGCTACCGTACGATGTCTCCATTATATTTGGTACGTTATTTCTAACAGTGATCTTTACGTAATAAAAAATGATGAAGAGAATTTCTTACAATAGAGAGTTGGTTTCATTGTTTCGTTGTCTTTTTCAATAAGTTTATGGAAAAACCAGCTTTCATCAACTTTGTGTTCCCTCAGTAGGTATTTGGTAGCAAGTTCCAAGTTTGGTACTGTAGTAGATGCCGAAAGAAACCAAAAAATACTGGTATCGGTAGCCAACAATATACATCGAACGACTCTAGTTAGCAGTTTAAATAGTGGAGCCATTTTGTAGATCGTTCAATTTTCGTATATTGCGTTTGATTTGAATCTGTCTGGAGGAATGTCCTGCTTTCGTACTTTTACTCTCAAGATATTTGACGAAAGAATTAAGTACTCTTTCTTGAATTCTGTAAATTCACCAACTGTAAAAATGTCGCTGAAAATCTAAGAGAAAATCAATTTATACAAATAAATTGGATTTTCAGTTGAATTTAGGTTATTATTAGTTTACTGAAATGTTCTTTCACTTTTCCTTCTAAATCTAGTTAGTCAAAGGAATGAAGTATATTTACGACCGTCTATAAATAATGAAAATTGTATGCGTCTTTACTTTTGTGTAAGCCTTAAAAGGAATTGATTCATCGTCAAGTTTTGTACTGTTTCCTTTTTACAAATTTCCGGACGCGGAAAAACATCTATTGTAACGGCACGTGTTTATTATACGAGTATAAATGACGTCACAGCAGCAAGTTTGAATTGATTTTCAAAACCAAGGGGTTCTGTGGATCGATTATTGAATCATTTTGACGTTAATAGATTTCCGTAGGGTGTACATTGACGACGTTATTAAATACATGAATTGCACGTGACTGGCAGTTTTCTTGCGATCCTGAGGGGTTTGCAAGGGGTGCTGATATGCGAATTATTGATTATGTTGACATAATTGTTAACAGTCATTGTTAGAATTAATTATTGGTACGAAAAGTAAAGTGGTTGATTACAGACAAAATCTATCAAATTTATGCTGTTCCTTTATTTTTTATGTCAATTTTTTAGACAAACCTTTGTTTCCTGTAAGTAATGTGTCTAGATAATGATCAGTGATCGGAATAGGTAGAGCTAATTTGCCTAAACTTGAGGCATATTCATACATACGTGAGTGAAATGGGAATACATTATTGAATGAAGGTGCATCAAGTTTAGGCAAATTAGCTCTACCTATTCCGATCACTGATAATGATGCTTTCTTCAATATGAGCGTACTTTCAAAGTAATGGAATACTTAATGATTCATTTGAAACCATAAGAAAGTAAGGTAAACGTCCGAGTACTCGTCGCTGTACTAGTATTTGTCCCCATACTTTGAATTGCAATTAACAAAATAAGATTAACATTACTTTTGTCACCACCTCATTTCAGCGATGAGAAATCTTTGTGGCTTTGATATTTCATACGCCAATTTTTTATTAAAGAAAAGGACTGCCAGTAAAAGCACCTGACATTTAAGTACTCATACAATCCGATTGACTAACATTTATTTTCATTTTGAAAAATTAATTCCATTTGACGAAAGTATAGGTCTCATCTCCCAAATCAGATGAAAATGTTTTGTGTATAGGTAATGTATAAATGAACACGGCGGCGGTGATGTATCACGGCGCAAATAAATATTTTCTGTTGTCATGTCGAGCACTCGGACGTTTACCTTACTTATTCTTAATACTTATTTAGTGGGTAAAGCGTATAGAATTTTTATTGTTTTAAGTGGTCATGATTCCACATAAAAACATTATAATTTTTGGGCTATAACGAATAGAAAATTGATTTCCCTGTATTTTTGTATTATTTGTTAAAGTTTATTTAGGCGTCAGGAAACATCTTATTTAAATATACGACATTCACATTGTGTATGTTTGTGTGACTTTTGGAGACCGTTCACATTGAGTATAATAATTATGTAACGTTTCAATTATTGGTTAAAATTTTAGACGAGATAATGATATCAAAAAACAAAAGGCGACTGCGATCAAAGACCAGTGGCTGTTAGAGAGTCGTGCATTCTGCGTCTTAAAACAAAAGTTCTAAGTAATTTGGAACTTCAACTGGACTAGCAACCTTATTTATAGCCATGGATGGTCGTATTTGCTTTGATTGTAAAGTTGAAGATGTGTATTTTTAAGATAATAGGGCAGCATTCTAGTTCGCATTAGCTGCCCCGTCGCTCTAGCCATATCTGTGGATCTCGCCGCCCACAGCTGTCAAACGAACAAAAATAACAATGTTATTACAAATGCGCACACTAAGCTGAATCAGATAGGCGCTAATCTCCATTACAATTAAAAAGTTTCGGGTTCAACAGACGCTGGACCGTGGTATTAGAATTTTGACTCATGATTCAGCAAAGTTATTGCAGTTTGTCGAGTCATCACGGATTCATCTAATTATAGGTATGTTCTCTAGAAGTATCTATCCTAAATTGAGGGGTTATTATGATATAGCTATGCAGTTTACTTTACGGTGAGCGTAAAGGACAGAGCTATAGCAGTTATATAGCTCTGTCCTTTTCTCTCAGCGTAAACAGAACTGCATAGTTATGTCATAATAACCCCCCTGATTGTTACAAAATCTTTCAAGCGTTATTAATAAAAGTGTATTTCATGCTAGCAAAACAAATCTCAAAGCGGACAAAATGTATTCAAATTTTTCGCTTCATAAACGAGACAGTAAACCAAACAATAAGAGAGAAAATTTGCATTCACTACGACCATTTTTCAACCATCTTCCGCCGGAGAAACGCAGCAGGCTCGCTTCATTAAACGCCAAATTATCAACACGCTGCACTGTCTACAAGCAAAAATGACCACTAAGCATCAAACAGGAGCCTTACTGTATCATAATGGGTATTATAACAGCATAAGATGCATTTTCGCTCGAATAATAACGCTATGCAAGCGTTTTCTCGTGAAAAATTCGTCAGATCATAAATTACAAGAATTGCGGAAAACTGATCGCTCGTTCTAGTTACCCGGTCTCGCTTTAAACAAATTTGAATCTTAGCTTAACCAATTTAAGTTTACTTTGGAGAAAATAGTAATAAGGAAAAATATTTCGCCCACTTTAGGCTAAGCATGCACCCTTCTGACAGAACCTAACCCCTATTCCAAGCGTATAATTGTTCTGATTTCTAAATGAACGCTCGGGGTGCATTTTTAAAGATCCACCATTGTTGAGACTGTTGAGTTTTCTGTTTTTGTTCAGATTACTAAATAAACGTACAATTTTACAATGAAACTGCAATTTGATCCTTTGGTTTGTGAATGAATATTTTTCCCAGTTCCCGTTGTTCGTGATTGTGCTCACAACTGTGACAGGAGGTTTTCAATAAAAATGCAAATATTTTTCTGAAACATTGTGTGAACTAATTGCAAAGCCTGTTGTGTTTTAAGCCGACAGACGGTATCACAATCACAATCATAAATGTTGATGCTATATTAAACAGACTTTGGGCGGTGCGGAAATACAGTCAAATAAATTATATTTTAATTATATCTCATTTTATTAAGGGAATTAAAGGTAATAAGTAATTATCACCTTAAAAGTTTTGTTAGTGTTTATATTAATTAACAATCAAGCCTGACTTTAATTATATTGACTGAAAGTTTTGAGTCAGTTAGTTATGTCTGGGATTGGGATAGAAAATATTCCTTGACAATTTGATGTCGTGAAATGCTCGATGACTTAGTAAACCAACGGATTTTTAGGCTGCTATGGAACTATGTCTACGTGACGCAATAGTTTCAGTCATAGAAATTCTCTTAGGATTTATTTGGTACATTACTTTGACATAGTTCCACAGCCGAGTCGACTCGGCCGACTCGACCGGTCGACTATGCATTCTACTATAAGTTGTCATTTAGAGTTTATACCTATTTTGCATACATAAAAAGTATCATTTAACTTACATAAAAATGAAAACACCAGACCAACGGCCATTCACAATGAAAATTTTTAGCCATCACTGTCATAACAAGTGACAGATATTTTTTACTAAGCCATCCCTAAGCTTGCGTTTATCTCCTCCCGTTGCTCTGTGCGAATAAACAAGTGAAAATACCAAACAAAGGGCGATCGTGCGCTAACTAAAACTAAAAACGTCACAACGCACAAAACTGTACCCGCTTGTCGCTGGCGATAGCCTACGGGTGTGGCTCTCTTTCAAATTTCCCCTCCAATTTTACTTTTTTTCCATTTCATTTTTGCTCGTAATACAATATTCATTGAAAGCGCGTCGGGTGTGGATTCTGAACGCGGAAGGAAGCCCGATCCCGCAACGAAACGAGGCAGGGCAAACAGTGTCATCCTGACACATTTTGACAAATTGAAGTACGGAAGAACCTCGGCCATTGTTTCATTCATTTTTATTCATATAACTCGATTTCACTATTTGAACTACGTTCGTTAGTGAGTATCCATGTTTGATTTATGATTAATGTTCGTTGTGTGGGACGCGTTGCGAATCGATACCGGTGTGTGGGTGGCTTAAACTCCGATAGGTGCTATATGCTGCAATCAATTCGCAATGTAAGAACTTCGAAGTGCAGAAATGATCGTCATTTTCCATTTACCGTCGTTGTTTATAGCCGGTTCTTGTATCTGATTCCATAAAGTCACAACGTTGTGGTTTGGTCGCACTTACTGTCATATTTAATTCAGGGAACCTTTTGAATTAGAGATACCATATCGGCTTTACTCGTATAAAAGAATGGAAAAGCAAAGTTAATTTTGAAGTCATGTTTTGCGTGAATACATTCTTGTAATATATATTATTGTTTGCAAACATCAAGTCAAGATCTGAGTTTTTGATTTGTAAAATAACTAAACTTACTTAGTGATTCGAATGGTTAACACTTATATTTTAAACTTAATTATACAGCTAACTCTCGAATGATTCAAATGAATTTTATGAAACGTAGCTATAAACCATTCCGATTAAGAAAGATGCTGCCACATTGGCGTTGCCGGTGAGCTGCGTTGTCGCCGCTGCGTTGTTCTACATATCAATTATAACAGACAGACAGACATGCTGCACGATGCGTTGAAAAACGTGCGTCGCTCTATGTTAAAAGCAAAGCGTCTCGCTAATCTCGCTGTAATTTGGAATTCCACACCGACGTATGGTCGAGCTACGCATGTGGATAAAGATTCGCTTGGTATCAAAATATATACACGGTGGGGCCTGTAACTAGAGCAAAAATTAAAAATGTACATTCTTCTCCTCAAACTACGCAACGTTTGTTTGACGACTTTGAAAAAAAACTTGCGGTTTTAATTTTATTACATTTTAAAGTTAATTCGAACACGCAATGTACTATGAAATTGATTATGTCTGTAGAGTGACTAAACTGACAGGCGATGTCAATTAGACGGAGTTTTAAGTACAGTCACCAGCAAAAATCTAACATTGGACGCAAAAAGATCTGACACGCTCTTATACCTCTAGTAATAAAGAGGTGTCAGATATTTTTGCGCCCAATGTTGGATAATATATTATTGCTGGTGACTACATTGAAAATACTATTTAGTTTGTTTGAAAAAATAACAATGTAAAAACTTGATTTTAAAAAGTTGCTAAACAAAAGTTGTCTATTTTGAGGAGTAGAATCTACGTTTTAATTCTTTGCTTTAGTTACAGGCCCCACCGCGTATAGATAGATATTGGTGAACATACATGGAAAAAATACAAGCAACGGAGCATAGAGCCTTTGCCTATTCAGAAGTTGGTTAAAAAGCATTTTAAATATGCCAACAACGATTTATTAAAACTGTCTGAGAGCAGAATTAAAAATGTGCCCGACGCGTATCGCCGGGCCTTTTACAAATTAAACAGCAAGCGTTTTAACCACATAATATATGAGACGCGGGCAAACGTACTAATTACTCAAAAATCACATTTACAAGCGTATGCTAAACCTGTGGACAGGTAACGCTCATTAAGCCCCTACATAGGGGTTCTGGCAGGGGTCAGAAAAGGGGATGGAGATGATATAATATAATTACTCATATAAAGGTGGAGATTATCATGACAAAAAGCAATAGGACTACTATTTCTCTATTTTTCAAGATTACAGCTTATTACAGTGATGGGGGTTTTCATTGATATTAAAATAGTTTATAGTATTTTCAAATAAAAGAAAGGAATGGCGGGTATTTTACTACAAGATTCGTAGTTCATAAACTATGATGATGATGACGAGTATAGTTTTAAATGAAAATAGAATTCAGTGAAGTATACTAAAAGGAAACACTTAACATGTTGTTAACACTAGCGTTATTAAAATAAAACAAAAATAAGTATTGTTCAGCCATGAATCATAAACAATACAAGTTAACCATTTCAGTTCTTCTGATTATTATTTTAAAGGTTCTATAAAGTTTAATTACGAGAGCCATCTCCAAAATTCTCATTACTACGTGGCGACGGCCACCAATTATTAAAGTCAACTTCATAGTCCGCTTTCATTTACGTATTACATTTTGTATAAGTTAGGGTTGCTTCGTCGCACATCACTGTACTTATTATAATTATGCAGGTATATTCCGCTTTGGTAGGAAATAAATTGAACCAGCTTTGAAAGTTGCGTTTAAATTACACTATGCCCCTTTCTGTCAACATCCATAGTATATGATGCATAAAAATAAGGACTATGTAACATTCCCTGGTACCATTAAGGATTTAAAATTTTGATTCACCATAGAGCTTTGTCATAATGGCAGCGTCAAGTGACGAGATATAAATTACATAGCAATGAAGTCGTTGGTTTTATACGACAAGGTTTTATATTGGTTCATCAGTTAAAGTCCGTGACCGAACTTATTACACTATGGCAATACTACACAGCGGCACGATTTTTAAGGTTCTTGTTGTTTTCAACACGATGATTACGAGTATTGTTCTAAGTTCACTTTCTATATTGTTATATCTTTAAGTACGAGTAATATTAATTTCCTTTTTTATTACCTTTTATTTAAATTTTATTGATATTCATTTTCAATCGCTTGAAACATAATAATACAAATTAAAACACCCTGCACGCTTTTCTCATATATAATAAATATCAAAACGTCAACTACGTATGAAATAAAAAAACATACGTCCCATTTTGATGTTCATAACTAAATAACAAGTTAACGGTGCCATCAATAAACTGCAACGTACCAAGGACTCGATGTGGAGTAGCATTTAAATGTTAATACAGAAGCATGGCACTGAGTGTGTTTTCGCGTTCAGTGCCATTTACCAGTTATAGCGTGTAATGTTTACTTGCCAGGAGTGTCACCGGCGCTTGACGGTTAATAAGGTAACAGCAGGACGGTAGCGCGGCGCACGCGACTTTTGAGTTAAACGCGACAATTGCGCTGATATGCTAATCATTTTAACTGGGACCATGTACACACCACAAACGGTTTTTAAACGTTGCAGCAATTTCTAGAATTATCAAACTGCGTACAGTTTTTAACAAATTAAAACCAAAAATATATAAAAAGTTCAAAATTGTTCAACAGAAATACTTGTCAGGGTTGACTTATCTTACCGCGATTCTATAGTTACAACAAGAAAGTCATTTTATTTCTCTTAAACTGCATCATGGCTCATGGTCCATACATATGATGCATACATAAACGCACGCCTTTGTTCGCAGAGTGGGGTAGGCAGAGCTACAGAATTACCAACAACTCTAAAAACTGGATAATTCTGATTCTAATTTCATGATGCATCATATGTTATCTCCTAAATACAGAATATAAAATGGCAGAAAAAATTATAATTATCGAGTGAAATTAAGTGTTTCTGACTATTTAGAAAGGACTTTGTTGAGGTATAAAGAATGCCAACCGTACAGTTATAGTCAAATTCTGCCAAAAGTTACAACTGCGCGTCGAATGCGGAAGGTTGTTCAACCAAATACAGAGCGTTTGGAAATTATATATGTAAAAATTTCTCATTCAAATATAATTAATAATCATAGTAATATTCTCTTATATTGTACGTGTTCCAAATATGTACACACCTGAAACATACTTGAGAATTTATGACACTAACGGCTTTTTACGATTCAATGTCGTGACATATGACAATAAGGTGGGAAGCCATTACAAACAACGTGTTTATGGAGGAGAATCACTATCTCGGAATCTGTATGGTCATTTTAAAGGCACCTAAAGTTTGTGACTTAGGAGCGTTTATCATTTCCAATCGATTTTTATTTTGTCCGAACATGTTTTAGTATCGGAAACAAATTTACTGTTGAGATTTATGAGGTGTACATATTCAGTCCATTATGGGGGTATTTATTAGGTCCGTAACTTGTTTTAGCGCTAATAAAATGCTCAAATAATATTTTAGTTCGACGATGTTTTTGGCAGAACACGCTTAGTGATATTTTAAATTAATTTAAAACATATTGATAGTGATGTTTCGTGGGATAGTGATACAATCGATGTTGTCAATGTGATACGATCACTCACTGACATTATAAAGGGACATCCATTAGAGGAGATACTGATTACTGTCACAGACTGTAGATAAAATATCGCATCTTTACGAGTACAATGTGTGAGATATAAGTAATCCAATGACACAGCATGTGCATTTTTTAGTACCTATTCTGAGATTATCATATCACACCTTGGCAAATAAATATTTTACTGTATTCCATTTCCTTTGGGATTTTGACAATTTATACTTCACATCTTCTGTTCACCTAAATGTAATAATTTAAACAGTTTTATTTACCTACCTAATAAGTTTACCATAACTATGCACCATTTTGTATTGTACTGATTAGTATATTACCTATCTCAAAGTAAATCTGATACCCAGAAGCACTTTACTCAGTCTTTTTTACTGCTTTGTTGTTTTATTTTCCTTTTCTTCCTTTACCTGTTATTAATTGAATCTAAAACAAAATTCATTTATACAATACGTCTTTACTCAATACGTTTTTGCGGGTGGTAGGACCTTGTGCAGGGCCCGTCCGGATCGCTACCACCATCTTATCCATTAACCTACCGCCAAACAGCAGTGTTCGCATTGTTGTGTTCCGGTTTGGGGATAAGACAGCCGGTGAAATGACTAGCATAGAGGCATTCCATCTTAGTCCTCAGGGTTGGCAACGCATTTGCAGTCTTAGGATTACATCGCAATCCTGTGAATTCGAATGTCTATAGGTCACAGTTTCCACTTACCATCAGGTGGCCTGTGTGCTCGTTTGTCTTCTCTATGACATAAAAAAAAAAAATCTACTCTGCAACAAACACTTGGTAAGAATCGCTCCTAGTCGTTTTATACAGCATCCTTCGACCAGGGTCCTTACACTTTATATCTCTTCCGACGCTTTTATCCTGCCAATAGATAAGTCATCGATAAATTTAAAATACGGACTACGATAAGGCATGATATTCAAATTAAATACCTTTGACATTTTAAGATTACAAACACCAACGATACAATGCTGAAAAGTGGATGCGGCGACTCAAGGCCGGCGGAAAGAATGTTATGGATCGGATTCGGACAAATTGGTGATAAAGCAAACGAAAAAAACACGTGAACATGACAGAAAAAAAATTATGAACCTTTATTACTAGGCTTTTTTATTTGAGAGATTAGTAGGGCTAACCACGTGCTAATCGGCGAAGGTTAACGACTGCAGAGGAGTTTAGGTGATGAAAGGGACAGAGCTATGGCAGATATATAAATATCTCCGTCCCTTTCACTGTTTTGGACTTTAAATTTTTTATGGGATTGAGGTAAGCCGTCGTTATTGTCGACGTTTTAGGAAACTTTAAGCAAAACTCTGGTATTTACAAAGTCAGAAAATTAAATGATTTAATTTGCAATAGGCTTGATACATAACTATTAAAAAAGGTGGCTAACGAAGAGTTCTCGAATAATTGTCACGTACCGAAAGGTGCATCAGTGGGTTTTTTTTCTTATAATGTGGACCTATTGTCTGGTGAAGGTGGTCTGAGTCCGCTTTATAATAGCAAACAAGTTAGTAAGTGCACATGAAGACTTAGCCTAAAAATACTATGATACCAGCCGCAGCCTGACAAGAAATTTATGGATTAGATGGATAGTTGTGCAGAGCAGAATAAACCAGTAACCCTGTAGATTAAACGAATAAAAAAAACGTTTTGCGTACCTTTAATGAAAAAAACCGTTCCAAAAGCATCAAAATGATTCTCAAACAATTTATAAAAGAGCGTCCCATTGGCAAAGAACCATATCCACAGAACGCTTACAAGCATACACATGACTTATCACGGCAATGCACTTACGATCTCGCTGTCTCAGACGGTCGTGCTATCTTTATCCAATTTGTTACCCTTATCAAGAATTAAATGCGTTTTAAGGCCTCCACTCGACAGTTTTTATTTTTTATTAATTACGAGCTAGAGAATGCGTCGGCTTCATAAGGAAAGCGGACAGGTGATAGCTTTTTATGATCCCTATTTATCGAATATCCATCTGTTACCCAATGAATATCGGACATCCAACGAATTGGTATCGTGTTCTAATGAATCAGCTGGATTTGATAAACTTTGATTGAATGAATTTATATTTTATGATGACGCGGCGACAATATATTTTGTTGGTTTTAAAACGTAAAAATATGAATACTTACGTATGACGTAACACTACGATCGAAAATGTACATGGTGGATAATTTATTTCTGTTTTTAATTGGATCAAACTATCAAACGAATTATAATTTGCCATTTTTAAAACAATTCTGCAATTTGTGTACAGAATTAAATAGTTCTAAGGTCTAAATACGGTTCACTAATATTTCTCCAATATTCGTTTCCTTTATGCCTAAATTTGAAATTCCATGCTTTAAAAAAGTAACAAAGTCTCTCCCCTAATAAAAACATTTCTCGTACCACTGACGATGTTTTCTTCCCCGTATGAGGAAAGAAACTCATAAACAAATATTATTTTCCTTGTTTTAATCAAGCAGTCGCAACTTAACTGGGAAAACTTGAAACAAACATCGTAAAAATAGTCCTAGATAGTGGTGTGCCGCGTGCGGATAAAAATGCTTGTGTCAAACTGTTGGTATTGCTTTTATTGTTTATTGCGTAGGATATTAGTTTGCCTGACTATTTCTGTATACAGTATGTCGTAAAATTTTAATTAAATCCATTTTACGCCTGTCAGAGCCTCATGTGGATGATATTCGCAAAAACAGAACTACGAGAATGTTCGGCTGTCGCAAGCTTTAAAGGTTTTTAATTATTGCTATTGATATATTTACATCTTTCATTTCGATTGCTTATATATTTTATCTTCTAAATTCGTTTTTTGATAATAAAGGCTTTTAGCAAATACACATAAAAAATGGTTGCCTATGTATAAAAAATATGCCTGAAACACGAAAGCAGAAAACAGCAGCGTTACCTTATAACTGGAAACATAATATTCATAAAAATAGCGATTCATCACGGCTACTGCCATTAAATTTGTTTTATAACCTTTATTTTTATATTAAATTATAAAATAATCACCCTTGTTAAGAATTACACAAATTAAAACGTTAATACTAAAACAGTGGGTGTTTTTTAGAAGTATCCACAATATTTTGAAGTACGTCCTTTAGTCTCGGCGGCGAGACGACTAATCAAATATTTTTGATCTAATTTTATATTGCAGGATTTAATATTTAAGATTTAATATTGCAAGATTCTGAATTAAGCTAATTATTAATTAAGTCTGTGTGAAAAAAATTCTGTGTAATACTTATGGATTTTGGAGAGAGTTTTTTGTTTGTAGTAACGGCGATGGAAACTTATATTGAGCATTGTCCGACACGCTCTTGCCCGTTATTAACCCCCGACGTTAAAATAGGGGTTTCTATAGGTGTATCTGTATATCTGAATCTAAAGAGATTTGTCAGGATCGTAGCAAATGGAAAGAAGTGGTCTCTGTCTACCCTTCTGGGAAACAGGCGTGATTTGATGTATGAATGTATATCTGTCTGTGGCATCAAAACTCCCAAACGGATGAACCGATTAGAACGTGGTTTTTTTTAGACATGTGTGACATAATTAGATATTTTTTTCTGTAAAAGAACGGATACCCCCAAATAAAGTCATGACGCATTAGGTTGACGTTGGTGAGGGTATCTCGTGTCAAGCCAACTCACTTTACACCTTAATGGACTCCGATTCCTCGCCAAAAGACAAGTTTCCGCGTCACTTAACTTTACTTCCGTCGTTACCAATATTTATTAGGGTTCCACATTTTTTTTAATGATATTCTTTTGAACTAAGGGCGATGTTTGATGAAAAGGTGATATTTCAAGAACGCACTGCTTCGACGTTACTATGTAAAAGGTTGGATTTTGCCACATAGGTACAGTAACCATCTTTAATTTGGTACCCACCTTAGGTCCAAAGTCAATCTGACATTCTACAACCATAACGTTGAGTTTCCTAAAAGGTACAAGTGACGTGACATCTCTAATGACATTGACGACTTCAAGCATATTTGTGTTGAAATGGGTCCCAAATTAACGATTGTGACCGTACTCCTATTCAAATTTTGATTTTCAGATTAATGTTGTTTATTCCATTATTTCCAAAGTAAAGGTTTTCTTTCGCGAAATTTTTATTAGTGTTACTAATGTAAAATTTTGCACGTGCGTGGGCATTATACGGGATAGTAACCGTTAATATCCGTTAATGTTTTTTTTTAAATTAATATTTAAACTTGTGTTGACGTTTGGTCGTACGTGTACATAAATGGAACAGGTCCTAAACTTAAATTAAAATTGAGGGTCGATACCTAAAACTTAATTCGTGTACCTACAGCATAATTGTGCATAACGCGAATTCAAATTTTAAGGGATCGATTGGCTTTTACCGGGTATCGAACCCAGGATCACTAGCTTTCTAGGCAAACAACCTAACACGATTTTATTAAACAATCATAAACCAAAAGACAGAACCCAATATAAATCATCGTAACACTTTTGTGATCATTTTTTTCACCTTAAATCGAGAGTGTCACTCTCTGATATTCGAGAACGGCTATGTCGGCCTGTCAGCCGGTCGCTTATACGAAACCTTATGTAGGTGAGGCGTATTTACCAATAAAACGCGCCAGGGTGTACTGTTACGCTATTGGGAATACATTTTGTGTTTTATGTACGCTTTGGGAAATTAGGTGCGGTTGTAAAGGGATTTTGGCTGTTGGCGTCAAGATAACAGGTTATAGGATACGTATATTGTAGTTTAAAGATCAGAAAGCGTACTGTTTCGGCAGGTTTATTAAAAACAAAGTATAAAGTAGGTTTTTGAATAAGTATTAGAAGGGTCATACTTTTAGTGACAGTACGTATAATAAGCGTAAAGTTGTAATGCATTAGTTTGCCTGTAATTGGCTGGATACTCAATGAATATAAACGAAATGTCATAATTAGTTTGTAAGTTTCATAGTATCTTACCTGTTGGCAAACCTTAATAAATAAATAAATAGGTAAGTATGTCTTTTGAAAACAAGGTCTATACATAAATTCTACGCAACATCTTATTCAAGTAAATACTTACGAAGCATAATTATATATATACAGGGTGTCCCACGGCTATGCAACATGAAGGGGAAGTACCTTTAATATTGTATTTAGAGGATTTTGCTTTATGAAGAAATTATTTTATTTTAAAAAGTAAGTAAGACTGCATTCAAAGACTTTTGAAAAACTGCTTGCCTCACCTGGGAATCTAACAGACCAAATATGAAAAAAAAAGTTTCTGTATTTTTATGATCCCAGTCAAAAGGGTAACTGATAAGAAATAATTCCCTCCAAGTAACATTGTATCTAAAAATAAAGGAACATTGTGAAATTTTACATTCAAGTTACTAGAATATTTATTAGTATGTAAAATACATGTAAAAACTAACGATTATTTTTTAAATCTCTGAGTGAAATATTATTTACTTTTAAAAATAAAATAAAGTTTCTAAATAGCTAAGTGTCATACGGACCATATTTAAGGTACTTTCCTTTCATGTGGCATAGCCGCGGGACACCCGGTATACCTATATATAATATATTATTATAATTATATATACGAAGCATATATTATACAGGGTGTTTGGCAGTCGGGTGTAGGGGTTTTAAGGGATGATAGTAATTGTCATTCTGAACATTTTTGACCACATTTACTATTATGCTAAGTTTGACGGTTTCCGAGATATTGATCATTTTAATAGGATTTTTTGTCATTTTTCCTTATGTCCGTGATACGAAAAACCCCTTAATTCAAGTATTAATTTAAAAAAAAACAGTGTTTTCTTGCATGACTTGAATCACTATGAAATAAGGAAGTTTTAAAGCTACATGCCATTTTTTTTTCTTTACAACTTTTTGAGTAAACGCGCAGGAGTTACTTTCTCCATACTAAGAGAACCCCGCGTTTGTTTTTCACCAAGTATGGAAAAACCAATTTTGTGAGGTAACTCAAAAAGTTGTAAGGAAAACAAAATGGCATGTAGCTTTAAAACTTCCTTATTTCATAGTGATTCAAGTCATGCAAGAAAGCACTGTTTTTTTTTTAAATTTATACTTGAATTAAGGGGTTTTTCGTATCACGGACATAAGGAAAAATGACAAAAAATCCTATTAAAATGATCAATATCTCGGAAACCGTGAAACAGCATAATAGTAAATGTGGTCAAAAATGTTCAGAATGACCCTTACTATCATCCCTTAAAACCCCTACACCCGACTGCCAAACACCCTGTATATTACGTATATTTTTCTTAGTCTTGTTTCCATATTACAAAAAACCCTAGAATTTTAGTTGGTTATTTATTGATGAGCTGTAATGATATAAAAGGAAATCATACACTGAGCTTTTTTTTTTGTTGATAAAGAGCTGATCTTCGTTTACCTATAATGGGCGTAACTGTCCCGTCCGTTAATTTGAGGTGGAGTCCGCGCAACCACACCTTTTATATTTATTCTATTACATAAATAATTCAGAAGCGGAACGCACTGCGATGGGAAGCGCGATACGAAATAATTTGAATTTTATGCGTTCTATTTTTTTTGTTCAAAGGAAACATAAAAGTTTTATGTGAACAGCAGAGACAAAGTTTGTCTATAGTTTTGTGGTATTGTGTAACAGTTGGTTTTAAATTTGTCGACATTGGACAGATGGCTGCTTTCTGCTATAATTTAATTTGTGGAAATGAGGGAATTTGGTTTATAAAGACCACTGATATTTTATAAAATAAAATAATTATCAAAGCATACAATTTATTATTATAACCATAATATCTTTAGTTTTATTTGTTTCTGTTTAGTATTATATACAGGGTTTCTATAAATGTATTTTTTTTCGTCTGGAAATTAATTAAACATCCAATTGATAAAAAAATTGTATAGTAAGTAATAGAACTTACCATACTTACTTAAAAAGCACAAAACGAAAAAAACAATCGGTTTACTCCCTTTTTTAGGAAAATAAAAATTGTGTTGGATGAAAGGTAGTAAATTTAAAAGCGAACTTAGAACTTAAAAGAAATCAGAGAGGCGGCGTGCTTGCCTTCACAATAACGATTATTAGTAGACATTAACTAACAGTTTCTCTTCCTCAGCGTGAACCACCTTAACTTCTAAGTGCTTGTGTTTCCAAGTGTGATTCGAGTTAAGAATTTACACGCAACTACCACACAACCCTGTTATTTATTTATTTATTTAACCTTCATTGCACAACAAAGTACAAATGGTGGACTTAATACGTAATGGCATTCTCTGCCAATCATACGGAAACTGACAAAAGTGGTGCACCGAAAAAGAAAGATAGAAAACAAAGCAAATAACATATCTACAAAATAATTATACTTCACTTAAAAATTACTTACAGAAGGTACTTATATAATATACACATTATTATTATATGGATAATTATACATACAAAGATGTATAAATATAAATACATAAATAAATAAAACAAAATATAAACCTATAAATATAACAACATAGACTAAAACATGTTCCACGACAGGTCTAGTCTAAAATTCTACGCAGCTTCTTGATCCAGCAAATACTTACGAAGCATTTGCTTGAAAGAAAGCCTGCTACTTGAACAATATGCTCAATATGCTGCTGCTGATATTATGTATAATATCATTGTTCCAAAATCAAATCACGTGAATCTTTATTAACGGCTTTCTAAGATATGGTTCCAAGTGCACTCAACAATTGTTGGTAGTGATCTCAATCTGACCATAATTAAAGGATGATGCCTAAAACTAGGCGCTCGTTTCCTGTGTCTTGGAAAAAAACTCTTATAGGACCTCTCTTTATACTACTTGCTTCTGCCAGCGAGTTCGTCCGCGTAGAATTCGTATTTTTGTCATCCCACGAGAACCATTTATTTTTCCGGTTTAAAAAGTACCCTTTTTTACTCAGTAATTACGTAGCATTCTAATAGTGAAAGTATTTTTCGAAATCGGTCCAGTTATTTTTAAGTATAACCGTTACAAACATACACAAATGCAAATCTTTTCTCTTTTAATATCAGTGTAGACTACGGAGGCCGTACCAATACTACCAACGGAAGTAATACCAGACAAGTTCTAAGAGATGAAAGAAACAGTAATATTTAGCTTCTATCCTATAGCTCTACATATTATTTTACTGACTAGAACTTGAGAGTAGAGAGTAGAGTTTATAAAACGGTTACCTATCTAAACTCCGAAAAATGTTTGACCGAATTTTGGTTCGACAAATGTTATTCGACAATAATTATGGTTTGGGTTTTTTCACCTTTGTCCCGAAAGATCAGTTCAAATTTTTTCATTTAGTCATTACCTACTTGTTTAAATTTTTTACCAATTTGACCAATTACCTTTTCCCTATTACTAGTTTCGGCGTAAAACAGTTGTCTAATATAAAGGTCAATTGCCCAATGTAACAGCTCGGTTTATTAATAGGTAGTTTACCTATTCTTAAATCGAATATGGGCAGAAAAAAAAATACTTCGGCCACCTTGGCCTTCTAACCTCAACTATCTGAGTCGGTTCTGCCCTAATTTGTCTTGCTACTAAAAGTAATTACAAGAAAGATTTTATGATTATTTATTTGACGTATCGTAGCGAAATATATTATGTAGCATTGATGAAGTGAAAAATGCGTTAAGAAACAAAAACGAAACGATCCCTAGGCAAAAAATAGGCTAGGAAATAAAATACGTAACAATACAATAAAGATAATGTTTACTTAATGTCAAATAGGGTGTACTGCCTTTTTGCCGAATTATGTTTCGTCAAATTTCATTTAGCAATCAACTTATCGCCGAAGTTTTAGTGACATAAAAAATGGACGAGTCGTGCCATCGGAGAAACGATAAGAAGCAAAACGTTTCCGGTCAAATTAAATTCGGTCAAAAAAAATCGAAGTTGCGATAGGTTACCTTATAAAACGGCTGTATGAGCCCTTTTTTATTACGTCAAGAAGAAGGTATTACACTCATATCACGTGATAATAAGTAAGATCTGAGACCCATACCTATACATTTGTAATTCTAAGACTGCAAATGCGTTCCAACCCTGAGAACTAAGGTGGAATGCCTCTTTCTGTGCAAGTAGTTTCACCGGTTGTCTTGTCCCTGCCTCGGAACACAACAATGCAGATATGCTGCTTGGAGGTAGGTTAAAGGATAAGATGGTGCTAGACGGACCTTGCACAAGGTCCTACCACCACCAAATTATTTCAAAACTAACGTCCCTGGTAGGGAATGCAAATAACCGGTTATAACCGGTTTTAACCGGTTATTTAATTTATATATTAATGGTTAATAACCGGTTTTATTGCCTTGCCTACTCCCTGCTTAGTTCATTTTTCTGTATCTCTGTGGTGTTTATTAGTGTCACGTGTTGTGTATAATTAATCACGTTATAAAATAATTCTACAACAATGATTAAAAGCAGAGCAGGAGAAAGCATTTATATTCCACCTACTATATCATATAAAGATCTCAACGTGTTTTGGCTTCCGGAGTTACAAATAGATGTACAGTGACAGTTATAATTGATCGACTCACACCACACTTTCTACGTTCGTGATATCGGTTGATGGGTCGGCTCCTGCGCAGCTTGATTTAGTTGTTGAATTATGTGTACCCATTAAAAATTGTTCTGTTTATTTTACAAAATGTATACTGCAAATCACCTGTAGAAATGAATCTAGTTGATTTTATTCACAAAACATCGCTAGTTACATGGTTACGTGATAATACAAATACATATCCGGTTCTTCAAATATCTTACAGTGACATTCACGAACAAATTGACATCCTAGTCCCAAACTAAGCAACAAGTTTGTACTATAGGATGGTGATGAACTTACGAAATAATATACAGAATAGATACAATACATAGTAAACAGCCAAGACCCAGATACAAATACTAGGGATTTGAACCCGGGACAACTAGCTTCGTAGTCAGAGTCTCCACCAACAAGCACACCACCACACTTCTTTTATATAATTAGATAGTCACTAAGAAAAACAGCTACTTAATTGGAACACAAGATCTGTTAAATAAAATAAAAGGAGAGACTCTCAGCATCTTCCCGTGGCTTTATCCTCCATCCAATCGGATATAATCCTTTAAAATTGAATAGGGAATATCAAAATAGACATTCCAATAGGTACGGACACACAAGATGATCTATCCCACTTGGATCGTGTCTCATTACGTCCACCTCCTTTGGATCATGCTCATGTGACATATTAACGCAAACAAAACATTTACAACTTAAATTGTAAGAATACACACGTATTGGATGGACAATAGAGCTCGAAATCGGTTTGTCGAAATGTAAATTATTAGTTGATGTTTTTGAGCTGGAATAATTTATGATTATTATAACCAAACACCAGCATTGATGCAGTAACAGTCATTTGTTTTCTTCGTCCACCTCGCTTGTTAAAAGAAAATCTTGACATGTGCCGTGCGTGGGGGTTCCTTTTGTAAGAGCTAGCCCACGTGGCCATTCTTTTGTGATGCATGGTTTATTTGTTATGGCTTATGAATGAGTTGCGCTGCCTCGATTGTTTGTATGCAAAAATCTTATTGGTTTCTAATTCATATTGGAGATTTATTTAAAGCCGTCGTGGCTTAACGTTTTTCTTTATTATGACTTCTAACGGAAACTTCAATTTATCTTAGATGCTTAACCAATCATAATTCTTCTTTGGTAGTTCAAAACGATATTACATAAATGGAAAAAGAATCGGTTTTCATTTCAAGGATTCAATTTGATGGGAGTGCCTGCATAAAAGCTAAGTAGTAGAGACGAAATGAGTCACCAGTGATTTAAAATGAAATAAGACTGTACGACTTCAAGATAACTTCTGCGTTTCTATAAAAATGTCGAATGCTTTAGTTCTTTGAGATAAAGCTGGAATTGGGATGAGGGTTGGTTTTGTAAGTGTAAATGAAATGAGATATCATCCTGAGGGTCGAGCGACCTTTTTTCTTGATCGGTATCGGACGCAGTCGATGCTTCCTCGCGACAATACTATCGAAATTCTTATACACATCGATATGGTAATGTCGATGCATTCCATGCCTTTGTGTACTTATGTTGATGAGGTGGGCGAAACTCCATTGATATACATTCGATCTCATTGTTAGCGTTATTGGGAGGATCCGTTTTTAAAAGGCAATTTATTCTGATAGTGCTTCGTTTTTTGTGACCGATATTTTTGACATGTTTTGATGTCATGTTGAGGCATGATACTTGTTATTTATCTGGAGTCGTCATGCCTAATCCATGTCGGAGTGAGGTCATGTCAAAGTGAGATGACGGGCAGAAACAATTGTTAGTCGTGCATTTTGTATCAGAACTTATATTAGTAATGCGAATGTTATTGTCAGTTTATTTTGTTGAAATCAACTCTTTGAAACTCGCTCGAATAAAATATAACAACGATAATCACAATTTTGACTAACAAAGAGCAGATTTCGATAAATCCTTGGAAACAAACAATAAAGTACTATAGAAAAATTCGTTTGAACAAAACTAATAAATCCTCATGAAACCGTTATTAGAAATGGTTGCGTTTATCTAAAACCAACTTATTAAATTTCGAAACCCTTTGGGCCCGTTTGCTCTATCGTTGAAGTTAACCACAATCGTTGGTGCCCATAAAATGGTATTTACCCAAATTAAACGTTGGCTGTAATTGATATAAATGGTTGTTTCTAGTTAAATATTAATTGAAGGAGACCAACGCAAGTTCAAGCCGTAACATTATTTAACAATTTCATGCTTTTAACATGCCATAATATGTTTAAAAACAATGAAGGATTTTACTATCATTACACCTTAGTACTAGGTAGATTAGAAGTCTTTCCTCACTGTGACATATTGTACATGTATAAAATTTCAGAATATTGATATTTTTTCCAGCAGTATAACAACGCTTAACTTATTATTATTATTTTTTTTTTATTGCCGTCGACGGGCATACAGGCAGACAGCCCACCTGGTGGGAAGTGGTCACCGCCGCCTATGGACATTTGCAACACCAGAGGCGTCACCAATGCGTTGCCGGTCTCGGTCGGTCGGTATTTGTTGCGTGTGAAGGAATAGTAACAACTGCATTGTTGCTGTTACTGTTGTTACTGCTGTCAACATCAATACTCAGAATCTTTATGGTTGTGCTGCATCGGGATTGACTTCTAACCTGTATTACCTATTAAGGAACTCGATTGTTCAGAGCCTAGATTGGCGAGTTATCGTATTGTCAAAGTTTTGATAGCTTTTATTTACTTGATAGTAATTACGGCTGATTTAAAAACAATATTATAACACGTCAAAAGCAATATGGTTTAACTGTGTTGAATAGAGCCCCAGTATTAGTGTAACCGACTACTTTACAAAGGATTAATAGAAGCAAAACTTGCTTGGAGCAAAGTTTGCGTGTGATAAATCTTAAAGTTATGTAGATGTTTAATATCTATTTACTTAAGACTGCGCTGAGCGTACGCCGGATGTACAGTGGCGCCCTCATTACTATTATTGTGTTTTCTAATAAAGTAAAGTATTTTCTTGAAATTGGTCGGTAGGTTTTTGTACTACAAATGAAAATACAACTTATAGGGTATATAACATAGTTTCATAACAATTCACCTTCGAGTTATCAACAACGGAAAAAAATGGCCACCTTTTCCCGTTAAGCTGACTACTCAAAAAGTAATTGTTATTTAAATTTGTTACGTATCCCATAAATTGTGTTTTTACTTGCGCTACAAAAACCTATCGTCTGATTGCAAGGAAGGTCTTTAGTTATTTATAAAACACAATAATAGTAATGAGGGCGCCACTGGATGCTCGACGTTTGCTCGGTGCAGTCTTAAGTATTTATTCTTACATGTATTGTATTCGCATAAGTAACGTTGTTCAGTATACACAGTGAAATGAATACTAGTTTAGTACTTTTATGTATTCACTGTCCAGTCTTATCTTATCCTCCTTCCTCCTATCCTGCTAATCAATGTGGACTAATGTTTCAATGTTTTCAATTTTTGAGACATAAACAGCTGAACGGAATTGGATGTGATTTGGTAAACAGATCAGTCCATGCTCTGGATAAAGACATTGTTGTAAACCAGAAAATATTGAAGTTTGTGTGTAAAGAACATTCAACGAGTTCTACGCGATATACTTAATTCACGGGAAAACGGAAATATTTCTATAAAACTTATTTAGTATGGTCAACGGACGGACGAACTAAACCTATTATTTGGGTAAACAGTTTCAACCACGGCTAAGTTTGTTATAAAAGTTTTATGCTGGAAATCGTAACTGACTTTAATTCTATAATCAATAGTGCTTTTTTTCATAATATACATTCGTAACGTTTTCTTTGAAAGCGCGAAATACGAGTAGATTTATGAAGTAAATTTGTTGTTTTTGGCAGTCGTCATTTGCGATGTATATTTAGTATTAGTTGAAGAAAGATTCCGATATCCTTGGCCTTAGACAAAATGCTTCGCCAGATCATTATTCATTATCAAAAATATATCGGATTGATTTTAGCTGGTGGACGGTCGCTTCGAGATTATGTCAAATCCGAAAATTTTGTCAATTTTCGAAAATCTTTTACGTTAACGTTATGTAAGTATTGTGTCTAGCCTCTCAGACAATTAAAGCAAGTACACACTAACGACTTTAACCGGTTACCCGTTACGTAAGTAAGCAAGAATCTCATTAACTGTCAGTGAATAGAATACCAAACATTGAAATTCGTGTTTTCTTTATAAAAACCCATTAAATAGAACAGTAACCCACAACAATGTTAATTAAGTCAGCATCTGCATACGAATGACTGTCGTTTCCGTCCGTTACACGTTTCTATTGCCATCGAATTGGTATTTGTTATAGTGAAATAAAAACCCAATAAAATCTCACGGCGCACCGGTATGACCGTTTAACGTAAATGTCATTGTTTTGTTGAGTCGTATGCGCTGTAAACGTTATGAAATGGACATTTTTAGGGTACTGTTGTCGACGTAATGGCTTTACTGCCTTCGACTTTGTGCATGATTTAATTATTTATTGTGTTATCTGGAAACCTTTAAATTATTTTCAATAAAACGTATTATATAATTATGTCTTTACTCGCGGCTCAAACTGTATGGACACCAAATTTTAAATCAATATTTTTAATGTATTAGCCGCGAAATGGTAACGCATACATACACATACAGACAAACTGATTTTTGTATCAATAAGTTTTTTTTCTGTATTTGTAGAGACATTTTGAGACTTTATGTAATAAAGTTCAACATGATTATTTCAGATTTATCATTATAATGTCAGATAAAACACGTCCACTGCTAGCCAAGGATCTCTACCACGACCAAAAGTTTTGTCCTACTGGCATAATCCAGCGATTTAAGATTAGCTGAGTAGAAAAAAATATATTCTTAAACACGTTTTTAAAAACGTCAGTTGATGGTTTGAGTTTGATCGCGGATGCATGCTTTGGACTTTTATGTTCTCGCGGAACCCATTGCATCTAGAAAAGTTTAACTTTTCTAGTTTCTTAGTAGTGATCATATTGAATCTGCTTAGAACCCTGCTGTGTAACGACACTTAGGAATATAATTTGAATAGTAATGTTAGAAAATCAACTGTAAGTTTTGTCACTTTAAATAAAAATAAAGTTTATCTTACGTAACGGTTTGCGCCATAAAAATCAATCGGTCTTGATTTACGGGACTGTGTAGTGAGATAAATAATGATGGGGACCAATACGCTTATAAAGTTCTAATAAGACTAAATTAAGAAAATGTTTTTTTCGAATGTTTAAAATGTAAAATGAGTCTGCATATCTGTGTTTTTGCTTCTTTCGTTCTCTGCCGGAACAGACCAATCAATTTATGAGTTCTGTTACATCGAGAACAACGTGGTCATTAATGAGATCGGACACACGTGATTAGCATTACGACAGACTCATAACAATAAATTAAGATAGATGATTATAATCCATTTAAAAAAAAAGTGCTACGGTTAAAAATATCCCTGTGTCATGCTTTCAAAAAGTGAAACAAAATGCTTCATCTTGAACCTTTATCTCTAAAATGAAACCGTTTTGTTGAATATTAATAGAGTTTGTTTCATATTTAGAGTCCCTTAACTTTCAGATACTGTTATTCATTTCAATTCCAAACTATCTACTACCAAATAAATTTAGTTGTAAGTAGCCTAACCATTTTTTCTAGTAACAAATCACAAATATTACCCATACCACGGATTCCATTCACAGCCCAACGTTCATATTTAGTCCTTTACTGGACATGTCGCTGATTTACTGTTGCTCCCAGTTAGAAACTTTCCTAATAAATAAACCTTATTCGGGCCGATGTCAAACTCCATGCTTCCACGAGTATCTGCCGCTTTGGACACGACCGGTGGTTTTTGTGTCCAAGCAACATAAATTTGTCCCTTTCCCCACATACAACACATCCCGGGACCTTTATGAGTAGGGTCACCCTATTTCGTGCTCAACCCACCATTTTATCTGTTTTAATCGTTGCGTAATGAACTTTGTTAGCTCGCAAAACATGCCCTTTATAGTTGGGACATTATCGTTATACCTAATGGTTTTGCAGATGTTTTTTTGGTATTTATTTGATAAATGTTTTGATATCGCTAAATTATTTCATAATAATAAAGGGCTTACAATCAATGAAGTCCCACCCCACTTATTACTTTTCTAATGTTGTTAGTATTGTTATTATTACTTTACATATTCTTACAAGTACGGTATCGAAATCATATGACATTTCATTCATATTTTCATTTCGGGAAATATAAATTTGTACTTAACTACTTACGTTAAAATAACAATAAACAAACAATAGAACCTCATTTCTGTCACATTATCTACAATTATCAATAATAAATGTACTTATTCATTCTATTTACTGCACAGAATTATATTGCTACTCTTTAATTATTATTACAAATCGCCTTATTCTTAAGAAGTGTAAAAAAAATCTTTCGTCTGTTGTTAACTTTTGAGATGATTTTCAGTTTTAAGTTAAATTCAATGTGTATGCTGAGACTTTAGATTTTTTGTGTAAAAAAAAATGGAATTCTCTCATTTAATCTTATACTTACAATTAAGTTTCATAATTAAGGTGTCACTGTAGAAGCAAGATAAAATATCAAATTGGATTGTGGTTAAGAGAATTAAATGCCTACTAAGACAAATAAAAAGTTTTTCTTATTTTAGAACGTTTCTAAATAAATCTTGAAATAACGATAATTACTTGCCTACGGCGTTTTGTTCTGAGTTTTACTCGGTTCTGTATTTTCTTGAAAACTTTTAATACTTATTCTGTCTGAAGTAATATTAAGAGTAAACTACGCAGTTTGCCTAGTTCTTGTTGAGTTTCTTATACAATATTCAGAACTATTATTCTTTTCAAGTGAAGAGCTAAATGTTCAGTTCTTGCCAACTGTGCCGAGTATAACTCTTGTGCCAGCTAGTAATAAGGTGGAGAAAGATACAGAAGGAAGACTTTTTGCTATTTATACTATTATTAAAATGCACTGTGTGATTTTGCTGTAGGATTAGTTTGCAACTTCTTCTCTATATTCTGCAAGATGAAAGGATTTTATTTATGACGTTGCCTATGACTCCGTCAGCGCAGAAAAATATTACATAGCTTATGTTCATCTGGGTTAATTTAGGATTCTAATGGTAAAAGAATTTTTCAAATGGATCCAGTAGTTTCGGAGCCTATTCAATTCAAACAAACAAACAAAGAAACAATCAAATCTTTCCTCTTTATAATATTAGTGTAGAAAAACTTTCTCCAGTTCTTTAAAGGTATTTTGAGTACTAGAAACAATCTAATCGTCGATAAACGAGGACTCTTTGAATCTCCTTCTATCGTATTTTATTGTCTAATGATATTTATGTAAGAAAGAAAATACAACTTTATTTAATACTAGCGACCCGCCCTCGCTTCGCTTCGGTTTATTTGAGTTTTCTATAACACACGTACATAAAACAAAATTTATTATACATAAAAACCTTCCTCTTGAATCACTCTATCTACTTAAAAAAAACCGCATCAAAATCCGTTGCGTAGTTTTAAAGATCTAAGCATACATAGGGACAGACAGCGGGAAGCGACTTTGTTTTATACTATGTAGTGAAGTATACAGTAGTTGGAAAATAATATGTCTAAGTACAGTTTAATTCGATTAGCTACAATATTATACTCGAAACATTACCAATATCGTGCAAGAGGAATTGTTTTATATGGATGTCTACATTGCGTGCTTTCATCATTTTCCCTTTTTTTTGTATTCAATTTATTGTTCTACTGTATTTCTTTGTACAGTCTACTTTAGCTACTTCGGTCATCTGCAGGAACGTTCAATATTGCATTTAAATGGAAATGTTATATTAGTTATTTGCAATTTCAGATGTAAGTTTTGCCAATAAAGTGTGCTGATATACTGGCACGACTGTATGAAAATAATTTAGGTTAAAGCTATTCGAGTATGTGGGTAATGTTCCAGTCGTATTAAATTTAAAGTTTTAGTTTCTTATAAGTATTACATACGTTTTCAGGGTAATTTAATTCACACAAAACAACACCAACATTGATGTATGGTAGTGAATCTTGGGTATGGCAGAAGAAGAACGAAAGCAGGATTAATGCAGTTGAAATGAGAGCTCTAAGAAGTGTGTATGGAGTTAGAATGATAGATAGAGTAAGAAATAGCGACATCCGAGAACGATGTGGATTGAAAGAAGATGTAGTGACTAAAATCAAAACGGGTATGCTAAGATGGTTTGGTCATTTTGAAAGGATGGATGAAAAAAGAGTTACGAAAGTGATATGGCGAGCGAGAGTGAGCAGAGATGTCTGTAGGAGACCTGCGTTGTCCTACACCTAGACCTGTGCTGTACGGTGATCAGATTCGCGATGTACCAATTGAGTAAGGGCCAAATCAAAGGCACCCGAAACTGACGTACGTGCATGAAGAGATTGATGAATGTAGAGAAAGCGAATGTTGTATGTTTTGATCGGTGAACCTGACGTTCCATAGTCTCTGCCTACCCTACTGGGAGATAGGCGTAAAGTTATGTATATAGGTATGTATGTTTAATTGAAAATGTTTGAAGAAGCAAATAAAAAGAAATAATTTCAGATCTACTAACCACAGTCGGCTTTATCAGTAGCTGCACACTTTATAAAGCTTGGTCATATTGTTTGTTTGACATTATGTTTGAACTGCTGCAAAGTATCTTTCATATACGTTGAAGCGAAAAGGTAAGTGTAACAAGGTAAGAAACGAGCTCCCAGGCCATCTGATGGTAAGTGGAATCTGTGACCGTAAACATTTGCATTCTCAAGACTACAGGGTAGTGATTCTCTCAACAACGACGGTCGGACGGACGGACGAGCGAATGTCCAAGCGGCGATTGTAAGTAGTCCCGTCAGTGCGAACAAAACATATTTTAGCGCGTGCATTTTCAATTTAGCAGCATGGTTTCTGGCGATGAATCGAACGTATGAGGCTGTTTAATTGTAAATGCACGCGCTAAAGTGTGTTTAGTTCGCTCTGACGGGACTACCTAAACTCGCCGCTGCGATTTCACTCGTTCGTCCGCCTGTCCGTTGTTTTTAAGAGAATAACACCCCAGACCGTAAATGCCTCTATGCTGGTAAGGTAACTCCTTATCATTATCTCCGATTCGGAACATAGCAATTTGAACACTGCTGCTTGGTGGTAGGACCATGTACAAGATCCTTCCACCAATAAAATCGTCATTGATGTATACTTGTATATAAGTTCATCGTTCATCGTATACGTCTCTGACATATGGTGTTCAGTTTATTCACCCATGATGTCGATAAACAAGGGATCGGACTGTTCCTCAAAGGTACCTAAATTTATGCATTACATTTCAGAATCACCCTGTATTGCAACTTAAAACGAACCGACGTGTTTCTAAATCCACTTTCGTAGTGCTGTAGGTGTGTCGTATATAAGGCGAGCTACGCATGGACAGATATTCCGTAAAAAATAAGATATAAAAAATATCTCTTCACTCAAGTAGGTACAATTTTCAGAACGCCTAGGGCAGTCTGGGCTAGGCTACGCTTTATTTCTCCGCATTAGTCACATTTAATGACACTCATTCTCACTGTGACCAGAGGGCTTAGTATGGGTGTGTCTATATCGCGTGTCAAATGTGGATAAAGCATCCGTCACTTTTTGACACGTGTACTTATGTACGTGTCAGAAGGTGACGGTTGCATTATCCAAAATATGTCACGCGATAAACGCAGCCATATTAGGGCCCCAGGGGACTATGACGATTGTATAAAAAATAATGTAGAAAACAACATAATCGCATCACTTGGAGATCACTTCAAAGATAGCAATCCTAAAATAAAATAAAACTTACTTCAATATGCGAATTATAATTATAAAAATAACATAAATGATTCTTGATATATTCTTGACTTACGAGTCAAAATTTAAAAAAATATCAGTGTTAGTCATTTCTAGCTTGAATTACAACCTGAATCAGTAAAATGTACTTATTGAAAACTTGACTAAAAATAAAGTAATATCAGAAACTAAGTAATTTTTTTTTTATGGCATAGAGAAGACAAACAAGCACACAGGCCACCTGATGGTAAGTGGAAACTGTGACCCATTGACATTCGCATTCACAAGACTGCAATGCAATCCTAAGACTGCAAATGCGTTGCCAACCCTGAGGACTAAGATAGAATGCCTCTATGCTAGTCATTTCACCGGCTGTCTTATCCCCATTCTATTATTCTTATTTGTCTTAATGCTTAATTGGTAAATTAAATACATAGAAAAGATGCTTAGTGTCTCTGTCGCTGGTTATAAACATGTGTGATGATTCCACCAAAAGCGTCAAAACGTCACGTAAAATAATCGCAATCGTAATTTTAAAACGCTAGTCGCACCATCCATTCGGAACTTCAGAAGAAAAGCCGCGAGCGTTTTCGCAAATCTTGCAAGTCGAAAGTTTGTATCGTGGAGTTTTGGACGCTTTATTCAGTTAGTTAGGCTCACATGTGCTGGGTGATATTCGAGTAAGGTGTCGGGGGGGACCCCTGGGTAACTTGAGGGAACTTACCAAATGAAGTTATGAGATTTTGCGTGAATTCTTCTTGAATTTTGTGCTGGAGGTCACTTGAGTGACTGAAATGGTAGATTTTGAGTATTTGGTCATCTCACCTCACTAATCCTACCATTATTATAAATGCAAAAGGTTGTACGTGTATGTGTTAATTTACTACTCCTTTACGTTGGAAAGGTACGTATGATATTACACAGGAGCAAAAATAACAGGTCAGAGTGCGTTTTTCATACAAACGAGGCTATTTCGAAGCCTGGTTGTTTTGAATAAGGTTTAATGGTGGATTCTCAGAGGTTCAATAAAGGAGGTCAAAAGTTCTTAAGATACCTAACTGATCGCACAATCAGTTAACACCACAGTGAGAGAGTTTGGGTCAGCATTTGGATTTCAGCTTACATTTTATTGCCATTTTTGATATTTTTCTGAACATGCACCATTCCGGCGTTAGCCGCGGATTCAATCAGTTGGGTTCTCCTAGGCACTCTGGAAGTCCTGTATCGATGCTCGGGGCATCCATCATCAGATTTCACTACAAGCATCCCCTGGCGAGGAACCAAGGCTTCGAAAAAGCCTCTTTAGTATGAAAAACGCACTCTGACTCGTATTTTTTGCTCCTGAGTGTAGTTTACACCCTGGATCAAATAAGTTACTTTTAATCCCAGAAAATTTAAAACTTCCTATAGGAAAAACGATATCAAAAAGCCCCGTAATAAGAAATGGCGAATAACGAATTCTACGTAGACGAAGTTGCGTACGGAAGTTAGTATGTACCTACATGAATATTATACTATCCAATTTAGCGCTCTAAAATATCCGATACTCTCTAATACCTTTACTAAAGCCGGAATTCCACTGCGGTCAAGGTACGTACGTCCGTGGGTAAAAATCGCTACGTGTTAAAATATATGTAGATATCCTGTAGCGGCACACAAAAAGGCTACGCACTAAATGACGTCATACACGTCTTGACCAACTCAGTGGGTAGCGTGTGCTTGCGACGTGTATACTGCAGTGAAATTCTGACAAAATTTTACACGCAATATACAGTGAAATAAAATTGCTCGCTTCTAACAAGATTGTGATGGTTGTGCATAGGCATCTTGATTCCATCCATACGTTGAGATCAGCTTTGGTTGATGTAACTAATATCATAATTTGCGGGTGGTAGGACCTTGTGCAGGGTCCGTCCGGAACGCTACCACTATCTTATCCATTAACCTACCGCCAAACAGCAGTGTTCGCATTGTTGTGTTCCGGTTTGGGGATAGGACAGCCGGTGAAATGACTAGCATAGAGGCATTCCATCTTAGCCTCAGGGTTGGCAACGCATTTGCAGTCTTAGGATTGCATTGCAGTCTTGTGATTGCGAATGTCTATGGGTCACAGTTTCCACTTACCATCAGGTGGCCTGTGTGCTCGTTTGTCTATTCGACGCCATAAAAAAGAAAAAATATATATGGTATTCATTTCACGCCATCCAATATCTCTTTTGGTTGAGTCATATTTTTTATTGAGTACCTATTGAATACTAAATAATTTTTGGTGACTACCTGTCTGTTCAAAGGCACATGACCTAGAACCCAGTTAGTTAACTAAAAACGTCTATAGGCACCGGGCCACATCATCATTAGATATCCGGAATGCTCGTTTGCCAATTTCATGTCAAAATTACCTATTTAGAATCGTTGTAAGATATAAACAAAAGCGCATAACTGTTGTGTCATTTTAACTCTTAGTTTGCTTTGATTTACCTCATTTACCAGACGATATTTGCTTATCTGTCATATGAATTTTAAGAAATGGTCCGTTTTTATGAAGGGGGATTTAAAAAAAAAACGATTTTTAGATAAACCTGACCATTTTTAAACAAAAATCTTAAGTCACAAAGACAAACCTTGAACTCTAAAAACCCCTTAAGCAAAATTTTAAACTCAAACAGAGTTTAATGAAAATCATAAGTTGTATTTTGTATGAGAAAGTTGGGCTTTATATACGAAACTCATATCTACAGGCAGCGGTGCGGTGCTCGACTCGACTTAGACAGTAATTTGTTGACGAGCCACTTGAGAACTTCTCTCACGCCATTTTGACAGCCTTCCCCCTTTTTCGCTTTTGAAATTGTCACATTTTACTTGAAAAGTTTTCGTTTAAAAGTAAATACGTCACTTAAGCTCGTTTCCTTGGACGTCTGAAAGGAATTGTACAAAATTGAACTGAAAATATACTTTATACATAATTACTGAGTACAGTAAGAAGTATCTTTATACAAATGGTAACGACATAATAATGAACAATCAAACTCAGAATTAGTTTACATTTTAGTATCTTCTCACAGTAAACGTGTTGAATTGAGAGTGGTTTGAATTTTGTACAACAATAGATGCGTCAAGGTACTAAAATGTTCAGCTGAATACCTCTGAGTGCGACTGTAGTAGAGATACTTTGAAGTTACTAAAGCATGAACCATGAACCAATTCCTATCCATTGGAAGTACATTTTGAAAACCACCAAATCAGCTTAGCTTGTTATGAAGGTTTTCAGGGTTTGAGTAGGCATGCTATTTATTTTTTTAAATTTAATTTCAGTTTTACAAATAAAATCGCAATTGTCAATTGTATAAATAATGGAAGAGACACTTAGGTGACGTCGCCGGTTGATTTTTAAACTGAAAACATTTTTTACACAAAAGATCCCTATGACAAAAACGTGTATCTTTTTATAAAGTAGTTGTGTCCTAAGCAAATAATTATATGTTTTTGCACATTTATAAGATCACTTCAGTGTTGCATTTGTTTTCATGTGTAAAATTACAAAAACACTACGATGTCAATGTTAGAAGTCTGTCAAGTTTGCCCTGAATTTTATTGTCGATGAATCAGCTTAGCTGTCACATTATAAAACGGCACTCACTAATAAAATAACCTATACCCTAACATACACTTATCGAGTACAGTTTTCTTGTTACAACTCTAGCGTTATTTTTCTGACATGTGGCATGATGGAAAAACGGTCACGAAACTCGATTTTATCTTGAAGTCGATTTAATAAAACGTTCAACTCCCGTTCTTCTAGGGTATACGATAAGTTTCGATAAAGGCACCGAAGGCGCGGGTACTGATTTCCTTTCATTTCCTTTTAGGAAACTTAAATAGAACTGAGTCTTTCCTGAAGACGGGGCGAATCAATTATTTGTGTAGCGAAACTCTTAGAACATTTGATCTGATGATTTAATAACAGGACATATTTATCTACTTACCTATATATAAATATAAGGTGAAAGGATTTTTTTAGTTACTTCTTTGTGTCTTTATTTACTGAACGTAACCGGATATATTTTTGTACAAATCGTAACAGGTCAATTTTTGAAACGTGTTTCTTATCATAATTATAGACAATTTAATTTCACTGTATTGTTAATTTCTCTCGGCTTTAGCAAAATATAACTAGGTAGAGTTGTTATTCAATCACTCTCAAAACATTACAGTTGTGTTGCGTTACTACCAATTTATTTATATATATATCATAGTTTTTTTTTGTACGTATAATTTATGTTTATATGGTCACTGACTTTATTTTTAAGTAAAGAACTATAAAACTGACAACGACATACGTGACAGAACGTCATTCTACTGGAACTGAAAAGTCCGTGATAAATAGAAGTATGTAGGTACATAATGTTACGATTGTATGTATAGGTACATTTCATTTTGTAATTTAATATTTAATCCTTAATAATCCGGTAATGTGTCTATAATTCAATTGAGTCCCTCAATTTGGAGCTTACTGATCAGTAACATTGCAATTGTGCTTGTAATCCGTGCACCCTATATTGGATCGACTCATTCTTCCATCATGGCCGTGCATGAGACGTGTCGAGTGTATATGACAGTACAATGAGCTCACACCCTCACTGTATCGAAATTGGTATTATTAGGATCAATTTTCGTATCGCAACTATTTTGTATCGGACTATTGTAAGTACAGTTATTAATTCGAGATTTTGCAGATTTTTTTTTTACAAGTATAGTAAATTATTATTTACGTACCTATAAAAGTAAAAAAATATTCTATACACTGATTGCTTGGGTATTTTTAAAAGTAAACCATCACGTGATCGATCAATAGACATGAAACATGTCAAAGTTCGAAGAACAGTTTCGATTGGCCGTTCAACAGAGTCACATGGTTCAGTTTGTTTACAATAATCCTAATACGTAAACAAGTAGACTATAGTTCGATATAAGTCGATTTGATATAAAATTGGAAGCATTCTGTAATGAAAAGAAGTTAATAATGTAAAGTGACCCATTTTTGTCATAATAGTAAATACCTATAACAACAACCTGAAACTTTTTACTTTAAGTCAATAAACCAGTCAACAGCAGCCCAAACTATACACTCGATTAGTGTACACGGATTCATTTGTAAACAAACCGTAAGAGTATTTCCCACCCTCACCAAATCCTAACCAACTTATTTTGCTACTCCAGCGTGGTATTTGTGGTAATGGAAAGGATTATTTAATTACAAAGGTCGTATTAAAGTCCATTTATCTGTCGTAAGTAGATTTAAGAGCACTCATGTAAATATTTGAATATGCTTTTCAGTACCTATGTTTATTTAGGGATTATTCTCCGAACACATTTAAATTACATTTTGAAAATTAGTACCTTAATAAGAACAAAAGCGTATTAAAATTACGTGTATATGAGGTTTGTCAATTAAAAGTACAGGCTTTAAGCAACTAAAGATTTTTTTTAATAACTAAATAGGTATATCATTTTACGATATCAGTAACAAATTCAAAGAAGTAACTTTTATCATGAGTTAGTAGCACCTATACTTAATACAAGTTTACTTTTACTACAAAAAGTGGAAAAATATCAAAGGAAAGGCGAAATTGCTTTGACATCACCGAATCTGTATACCGGGTATAGAATTAAAAACATAAGTAGGTACAAAATACACCCACCAAACCCTTCCAAAAATTCGAACCAACGAAAAAGCATCACTTTACACGTGTCGAAAAACATTGACTTGTAATTTTTGTCCCAAAGGCTGACACTTTCTGATTTAAATAACCTTCTTTCATATTGGAAATCCTCGTGACTTTTCAAAGCTGTTTTTGATGGATCACGTGTTATGTTTCGTTCAGGAACTCATATCTCACTTGTTTGTTCTAAATAAAAGCGAATAGCGGATATTTGGATTACAATCACTTTTGATGCGGTTATGAAACATTTTCAAACTGATTTTGTGTACCATAATGTTCCAAATTCTGAAAGTTTCATAATCATTTCTTATCTTTGTTCAAACTTTAGTTTAGTATCAAAATATTACTACACCGTATAATTAATAACGTACGCACTGCGCGTCAAATCCATACCTATGTAAGGTCTTGGTACAAAGATAAGGATCTTACCTTTAGGAATCTGATATCAAATTGAAGTACATGTCTGATCATTGACATAGTGATCAATGTGATCATGCATACATTTATGAATCGTCATGGCTAATACGGCCGTTAGATCTGTTGGTTTCTGGTGATATATAAATAGGGACATTGTGCACAAGTGTTCCTAGTTTAAAAATGACTTAGTTACATTTCTGTTAACATAATTTTATGTATCTGTTTGAATATTTTGCAATATGTTTACCACTTATTTACTTTATTTTTCCAGTGGAGTAAAAATCCGCGCTTCACTCTTAATTTGAACCCAGAAAATTCACATCCTATTTAAGGTTACTCTATTCATCATATCTACTACGTAAGCAAAAAAGTTTTTAATATTATATATCAGGAATCCTCTCGCGCCTCCAAATCCCTCGGGATACATACTACCCGTTTTGTTACAGAACTGATTTCTTGCGAGACTTTGTTTGATACACTCGATTCTTTGAAATGATGCGTACTGAATAAAGTTTGCAGTTATTGAAATACTATAGTGTTTTGAAGTAAGAACATCGAGTTTCTATTTCATGAAATACATGTGCACAACATTTTATTATTTACTTTTACCAGTTGTTTTAATGGCAGGGCATGCATTCACACTAAAACCTAACATATATCTGGATATATGTTAGGTAGGGGCTATTATGACATAACTATGCAGTTCTTTTTACGGCTACCGTAAAAGACGGAGCTATTAGCAGTTATATAGCTCTATCTATTTCTGTCAGCGTAAACTGAACTGCATAGCTATGTCATAATAACCCCCTGGTCGATAATCCAAAAACAACTAAGAGTACAATGACAATTACATCATATCACTGACGAAGTTCACATTCCACCTCAAATGTCATCTATCAGCGCTCAATGACATACAAAGAGGTCCATCATCTAGATTCAAAACAAGGCACCGAGACAGCTTAAGTGACAATATCGTGAAGCGCCACAGGGGACATAATTGCAGGCGAACCCTAATTAATTAATCACCAGTCTCTGCGAAGACAGCACAGGCGTCGACATAATTGATATTTGAAAGGACCTCCTGGACCGTCTGAGGCGACCCTAATTTGAGAGATGACTGCCAGGCGAGAGACGAAAAATTATGTTAAAACCTTCCGACGCTTGATATTTTGCCGTTTTTCGGGCTATTGTTCTGATTAATGTGTTTCGAGATTGGCACAAAGTCAAGGCATAAATAAAAATGTTGGTACTGGAGTTTTGGATTTTTAAAATCAAAATAATACGTAAGCACAATATTAATTTGGTTTATTAACACGATGTTTTACTTTAATTCATAATACACAGCCATTTAAGTTTACCTGGCGTCCCATTGCTTTCTAACATACAACTGCTTTACTTCAAGAGTAGTATCTACTTATCTGATGCTTATGCATTTGCACGTAATCGAGGGAGACAGAGAGAGAGATTCTAAAGATAAAGATGGCCAGTAAACTTGTTCGTGATAATGATATACGGCTTGATTATCAAATAAGTATTATATTCTTTACAAGTTATCGCACGTGCGTGGAAACCAATTTGCCACTTCTCACCTTATCTCGAAAAGTCTATGAATAAATTTTGGTCATTTCTTTGAGCAAACAATGCGAATCGAATATTGTTTATGGACCATAAAGTTACGTTCGGACTATGAATAAGCGTAAACAATCGAAAGAGACAATGTTTTCCGCAGTTTCATGCATTTTTCATGAGGTTGAAGTGCTTTCGTTGCAAACGAATGTGTTCATTGCGATCGAAAGTCTGGAAAGTCGGGGTTGCATCTTCAAATTGCATTGTTGATCTCTTTTTTCTAGATTTTCCTAATTTTGCCGCATCTGGTTCATTCATAGTTTTACAAAAGTTTCTCCACTTTTGCAACTTAATTCTGGACATAGTCATTTCGATAGTAGCATAACGCATACACATCACATAATTTACACTACACGTACCGTAAGATGTGATTTTCTAATGAGTTGACACGGATGGGACAGTGGAACCGTTTACAATCTTGATATTTAACCATTTTTCCATTAGTTATAAAAAAAAAACTCAAGTATGGAATTATACTAATGCCAAGGCAAATTATTTGCGATTTAGGGCTTAGAAAATAATTTAATAATAATTTTGCTATAAAACCATACATAAAATTAATTAAATTGCATTGTTATGAAATAAACACATCCTCAAAGAAAAAACCTTAGAAATTGTACAATAAATAGTTCTTGTCACAATGTGAATAAGACTTAAAAAGGTAAGTACATCTTTTAGTTTCCCTTACAACAACCACAGTTAAGAAAGTCTACCAGTAGTAAAATTCCAAAAACTTAAAATATTTCGCAATTTAAAGTAAACTCGATAAAATTGCTCAAACACGGAAGAACGGAACTAGTCGCAGTCATAATGTCGGCTGAAATGATCACCGCCGGCCTCTGTTTGCCCAGACGAGCCCTGATTTATTAATTAGCGCCCAGCAATTCCACCCTTTGTCGGCGCTATCAATAACCCGCCAGATAGTCTGGGATATTGTTTTTAATCGTTATTACCCTTTTAAAATTGGGCATGACTTTGATGTTTGGGACTGATGAGATTGATGTTTTTACCTACTTTTTATTTCAAAAAGCTACAAGATTTTTTTTATCATTTTGTTTCTGTAAATGTCCTTCCGTTAGTCGTCTTCATTTAGTGTACCTAAGATGGTAGCCATTGTAAAATTTTGAGTGGGACACGAATTATTACTATGTGTTATAATTAGTTTCGTTTTGAGAGTTCCTTAATGGCACTAGGAATTAACCGTTTTGGTTTCGTCATGTCCGTCTGTCCGTCGGCGGTCTAGCTCAGAGACTCTTAGTAGGTAAAAAAAAACAAAGCTGTAATTTAGCAAACAAACATCATAATTACGCCTACAAAGTTGTAAAATAAAATCCTTCCTATTCCTACTAAAATTCATCTAAGCACCAAATAAATTTGAATAGAAAATGAATTCATACGTATTATTTTTGCGTTTGTAGTAACGGCTTAGGAACCCTACACTGAGCATGGTCCAACGACGTTTTTTTTATTTACAGGAAATTTACATGGAATGTTCATATTACTACTTCAAAATGGGTCTGAATAAATTGAATTTATGCTTCATTGGCGCTGAATAGACATGTTAAATCTGTATTGGTCCGACCTATGAAAGCCGTATTTCTGTTAAAACAGATCCCGCCACCAGCTTTTTGGTTTTATCTACACACACTTGCAGATGTAAAAGTTACGTAGCTACGTGAAGTGACTTATAAAATAATTGTTTAGCTTATAGCTCAAGTTCTATTACAAAGTTTTTCCATTAAAACATCTGTTACTTTTTAAAAGATTAATAGAAATGAGAATAGCTCGGCACACTTACTTCAGTTTGAGCCAGTACTTGCGGTTCGAAAGTTTCAGCTCAAGTTTGCTAATTCCCTCTTAAATAGAATATCGGGGTGTAGGTATGGTGTTGTGTAGGTATGGTGTTGTGTTTTCAATTTACGAACACGCCCCAACTAAGTACTGCGTACTTTTACTAATCGCTTTGCGACAGACTGAGTAGTGGGGCGCGTCTTTATAGATTAATAAATATTATTAGCATCAGAATCAATAATTACTGTTTTTCTTCTTCGTGTTGTAAGATTCAGGTAACAGTTTTTTGTAAGGCGTATGATAAGTGTAAAATATTTTTTAAGCATGGTATCAACTTAACAAGTTGCATTCTTACTATTTATTTATGAAGAGTTGTTTTTTCTATATTTTAATAAGATTATCGATAATGATGGTCGTAAATCGATGAGTCAGGTACCTAGTTAAAAAAAATATGTTCGAAATGTTGGTAAGTAAAACATGCTATAACTATAAGTACTCGAAAATCTAATTAAAGACCAAAATCTGACAGTTGCCATCTTGATTATTTCGTTATTTTAACATTATTTCAAAAAAACATGAATGAGAACTCGTGTAGCCAGTAATATTAGGGTAAGTTTTATTGATAAAAATACCTACACTTAAACCAAAGTGCAGTAATCACACCGAAAGTGCGCCCGTTGGGGCTACGATTTTGGTCTTATATTAGATTTTCGAGTATTGTGTTAAAAATTCTAAATCCTATTCTAAACTCTTCTTCAAAAATCTATGTCCGCGCTCTCGTCCTATCTACCATCAGTGGATTGTATACGTAATGGATTACCCATTTGTCTGATTAGCAATATCAATAAATAACGAGTCAACATGGGGGTCAAATCAAATCATTGATTCATTAAACTTTTAGGGTGCTTGATAGTGTACTGTTTGTGATAAACTCCGAATGCACTAATTAGCCTGAGTAACTATTTGTTGTCGTCTGCTGTTTACTTTGCTTAATTAAAGCCAAAGTGTTTGTTGTTGTAAAAGGACAGTGCGTTTTAAATTTAATAAAAAATATTCATATTTTCACCATTCGTTCGTTCGTTCTATTGATTGACTTTTTTTAACCCGTAAGTAGTTAAAATTAATATCTCAAAAAAATGTTTTTGGGACAATTTCATGTTAATTTTCCCATACAACTATTACTAGTCAGGAGAATTTGAGAAAAAAGACTGTTGTAAGTGTGACTGTGACATGAATTCTCTCTACGTACTTACGCGCAAGCACTATAAGCATAATACTAGAGGACGCCCGCGACTTCGTACGCGTAGAATTACTTTCCCGTTACTCCCCCTATTTCTTTCCGTTGGGGGTCGATTTTCGGAAAATCTTTTCTTAGTCCAGCCCGAGACCTCAAGGAACCTACGTGCTAAATTTAAAATTCCTAGACACAGCGGTTTGGGCTGTGCGTTGATGTATAATTCAGTGAGTCAGGTTTGCCTTTTATATGTATATACAGGGTGTCCCAGAAACGTCAACCCATTAAGGGCTGATAGGCCTACTAATTACCAACCAGAATATCACGTAGTACCTTAGTTTTCGAGATATTGATCATTTTAATCGGAAATTTTGTAATTTTTCCTAATGTCCGTGATACAAATTCATGCATTAATTAAAAAAAAAACAGTATTCTCTTGCATGATTAGAATCAATATGAAATAAGGAAGTTTTTAACGCTACATGCCATTTTTCTTTTCATTAAAATTTTTTGAGTAAACGCACAGAGTTACTTTCTCCATACCAAGGGTACCTACCCCGCGTTGGTTTTTCACCAAGTATGGAAAAACAAACTTTGTGCGTTTACCCAAAATGTTGTAATGAAAAAAACTGGCATGTAGCTTTAAAAACTTCCTTATTTCACAATGATTCTAATCATGCAACAAAAAACTGAAAACAAAGAATAAATACATAAATTTAGGGGTTTTTCGTATCACGGACATAAGGAAAAATGACAAAAAATCAGATTAAAATGATCTATATGTCGAAAACTAATACCAATTACTGAAGATACATAGGGGTTAAATCGATAGCTTATGAGCTGCTCTATCAGCCCTAGGCGGGATGACGTCGGTTTCTGGGGCACCCTGTATAGATGAAATGATGTTTAAATAGGCGTCGAAAACAAAACTTTCATGAAGCAAGGACGTACACCGATAGATATCCTAACTGACTACAAAATAATATGCAATATGAAATTACCAAGTCTCTCCTCCAAGTGACACATTACGCAAAATAATTCCATAGCAACAATTAGAATTCGGTAAACTTGGGCATTACCATTTCGAACAACTCGTGCAGGTAACTAAACCGCCTCGAGCCCTCAAATTTGAATACACGTTCAAGTTAACTCATTAATCGCTTTCAATTAATGAAACACGAAAATTTTAAGGGCGTATTTTAAGTTCAGCATGCGTTCTGCGCAACGAAATGTGAACTGACAAAATGTTAACTCGGTATGAATTATGAGCGGCGCTCCTCGTAGACTCTAGGGAAATTAAAGTGTCTTGCACCAACTTTAAGAAGAACAGGTAGCAGGTACTGGAGCCAGATTAAACAATAATCGTCTTACAGGCTTACTCACTTAATTTAGAATGTGTAGCGCTGAGTGAGTAGGTACCTGTGTGTTGCGAGTACTGTTACGACATTCATAATGTTAGGATTGCTTGTCAGCTATTTGACTATATCAAAAACTTCAACTGTAGTTTTAGAGTACTGAAATTGAACAGATATTTTTTCCTGAAATGTACCTAGTCGATCCTTAAGTTCTGTCACAAAGGTTTATTATAATTTTAAAAATAAATAATAGAGTTTCATAAACTTGTAGTACATCAATCAAAACCTTATTTTATATAGAATAAAAAAAGCGAAATTTGAGTTCGTTACTATTGCAATAATTTGGTGTACGAGCTTTAAGCATTCCCATTCGGGGCAGGAAAGCATGGGTCAAAACACGCACGACCACGATACTGATAACGGCTACAACTTTAGTAAGAGTTCTCGTATTGAGTCGAAATTTGCGTGACATATTGACCAGACTTTTATCTTTAAATACTGATACAAAATGTATTCCAAGCAACTAAAGATCCGCTTATACTCCGGTCAATCTTCATGTCTCATTAAATTGACCTTACGATTTCACATCAATTTGCAGAAATACGAAAACAGACCAACTTTCGTGCTTCATAAGCTGGTTTTTAAGTGTCGTTAAGATAATAATGCTGGTCTCTGAACATACCCAGAGATAAGAAGCTTCATAATAATATTAAATAGAAAATTTTCCTGGTTAACAAAGACTAATCTTTAAAGCGTTTTCAAAAAGTGAAATTTTTAGAAAACTCGTGCGTGTTTTAATCGGTGCCGGCCGTGAATGTTAAAAGATCGTATCGGAAATTGCGGCGACTATGTGGAATGATGATTAGTTCCTAAAAATGTACTTTAATTAAGCTTTTAAATTTAATTTATTTGAAAATTAAAAAATAAACAAAAATTTGTTTTATTTGACTAAACTTTTGTGACAGAACTTAAGGACCGAACTATGTAATGATAAGCCGGTTTTTTTTTGGTGTGTAATATGCGCGGGAAGCAGTACGTGGGGCTTCATGTTTGCTACGCCGTGCGGCTTTCAGGTACATTGCTTACTTTCAGTGTTTTTTTTGAAATAGATAAGTAGCTTTCTTTTAAATACTTTTTTTATTCCACTGTCTTTCAGTTTGGAATAATTGTTTGCTAAAGCTACGGTACGAACTGCACATTACACTCGAAAAAATGTGAGCCAACAAACGATGTTCTCTTAGTTGACATAAAATTAATACAATATTAGTTGATGTATCAATTGTCTTGTCAGGCTCGACCATAATCATAATCTTTTTAGAAACGACCATTTTAATGTTGTATTAAAAGTTATAAATTAAGAAGAAATAAATTCGTTTTTTGTACTAAATATGTCAGTTGTTTTGCAGTGTGTATTTGTCAAATAAATAAATATTATGAGTATGAGTATTTGTTAAAATGGTTTCTGGTATATTTTCTAAGCACTCGTCTAAATTAGGTATTCTTGGTATTCCTTCTTCACTTAACCTTGTCTTCATGGAAACAGAATAATTACTTCAAGTTCAAATTCAGAGACTCTCTTAATCTAATCTAATTCTTGCCCAAACTAAGAAGAATCAAATTTTCGGGTCGACAAAGGTCGATGTAAATGGCAGGGAATTTCTTAAGAGTACTGGGATATGCTAACTGAATTTTAATTTTAAGAACGTAGCTATGCAAGGCTTTTAGTACTGGAGATGTGTCGCAAATGTTCTTATCTTTTATATTTTTGTAGAGTGGTTTTACTTAGGTTTATATTACTGCAAGCATTAGTGTGACAGTGGTACTACGAAATAAAAGCTTATCTTAAGAATATTTTTAAATAAGGAAAATAAAAAAGGATGTTTATTGTTTTATTTAGTTAAGTAAAGAGTACTTTTCCGTGTTAACATTCATAAGAAGAAAGCAGAACATTTTTAAATTAGTTTCTTAATTAAAGTAAGGAGTGTCGTTCTTCTTGCATGAAGTCATTATCTGCAAGTGTGAAAGTTTACGTACTATCATCTCAATGGAACCCTGACCCACTATAGAACTGTGTCATAGTGACGTTATGATTTAAGTCCTAAGAAGTGTCAAACAAATTGTAGTATAATGTGACACCGTGCTATGGTGGGTTAGGGCTCCATTGGACTGATAGAACATGTGACATGGCCTTCACTTAAATATTTTCTTATTCCATGGAAAATGCAAAGAAACACAGGTAACTTGATGGTAAGTGGAAACTACGACCCGTAGACTTTTGCGAACCCAGAAGGCTAAGATTAAATTTGTAAGAAGAGTAGGAAAGCAAATTAAATGAACAGGATGGTTATTACGTAGTTTGGGTGAATTTGCGAGGCTTCTGCTTCAGGTGAATGCTAGTCAAGATATGATTTTAAGATGGCAGGATGGACATGATGGAGGATTAGTATTTATGTTTCTACGAAAATAACTGTTTTGTTCATTTGATCTCCATTTTTGGTAGAAGTGTAGGTAAAAGGAAAAACACGCTTTAAGTTCAAACAAAATCAGGAATAAGTCGCAAGGCCTAGATTGAGTTGATATCTCTTAAACGGTGTAACCGAATTTCATGCAACCTAGTTAAGGAACACCCCGATTTTATTAGCTTCCTTTAAAAATCTTGCCCGGGTCGTTTTTTTTCTTTGGGAGCTACAGTACCACTAACAAATATACAGTTAGATAAATACTACCACACAAATACACAGCTATAATACAATTATATACGCCTCATTTTTGTAATACAGTTATACGCCTCATTTTTTGTGTTGGAGTTTAAAAAACACACTCATGCGTTGGTTCGACAGTATTTCTTTTAACCCAATTTAGTAATGCCAAATCAGAAATACATTACCAGAAAACGAGTCGTGTTTGTTTTTCAACGATGTTCAACGAGTGGAACAGGGATGCAGCTTTGTTCTGGAAAATAACCAGACTTAAAACCCAACGACTATAAAATTTCAGCCCCAGAGACATAAAATCGGGTCAGACGCACCACCAAGTAAATTTAGTGAAATGAATGAGCGCAAAATAAAATGCATTAAAAACCTACTTGGAAGAGTTCCAAAGTGACGGTTTCTTTCCTTTTTATTGTTTGTTTTATTTTTAAATGAAAATAGAAAGCGACTCACTTATCTTGAAAAAGAAATAAAAAATATATTATCTTTCTTTTTGAGAAGTCTGGTAAAATTTGTATGAGTTTACGTAGGTATCACTTAAAAAGACAAAACTTAAAAAGTTCCACTCATTATTAAATAAGTAAAATACACAGGGGATTATTTCACACAAACTCACCTCGTCCCGAACTAAGCTCAAGGTTTGTATACGAGCGAGACATGGAGGGAAACACGGGGATTTAATAAATATATAATCTTATTAAATACTTTTGATCTTTGATGCAATTAATGAATCTTTTTTAGACATGTAACTGTGGAGATATCAATAAATTATTGTATTAAGTATATTGTGTAAAATGTTCCTTTTTTCTAAAAATAAGTGTCTCCTTTGTTTAAAGTTAGCTATCCAGAGTTTCTTCCCCTCGTTCCTCAGTCCGATTTTTCCACCCTGTGTAACGATGTACACGTAGTTTTGATCAGAAAATGTAGACACATACACTGTTCCTATAAAAACGGGGAAAAATCCTTGTATTTCGCATTTCTGGCTACAAATTCTCTTCTAGTTACACTCGCGGGCCAAGTCTGCGTCATCGGGCCGACAAATAGGACGCGTCTAGAAACTGAGTCAGCACATATGTGCGAGCGCTCTGGGGAAATAATTGTTGAGCGCCAGATTGCAGTCTTGCTCAAATGCTACCCTGGGTTTTTTGTTTAGATATTTTTAACAAAATTATTTGGTTCATATGTTTATAATAGATTTTTTCTTGATTGCAATGTAAAGTAATGTACTATCAGTTGAAACCCACAGTATAACGGTGTCACAGCGACATTATACATAAAAAATATTTGACACTCTTACGACTTGAATCATAACATCACTGTGACACAGTTCCATGGTGGGTCCGGGTCCATTGCCGGGTAGGTACTCGTACACGTTATGAATTTGTCAACGTTTTGAGTGCTCTTACTTACTTGACAATAATGTCAGTAAGTTTAAAATAATACCATATTATTAAATAAGTATCGTATATACGTGTAGAGACAGAGTAGATTTAAGGTAACAGTTATATTTTATTCGGGTAGCTATTATTGTATCGAAAATCTTTTTAATCCCTACCATTACGAAGAATTCTCATTTCCTGGAAAGGTATTTCAAGATATTCCAAAAATATCATGTTTCAGCAGATAATAGCGTTCGATACAATTGATGAAGTGAAACTTGATAAGATTAAGGGTTAATTCAGTCACGTGTATGAAGTTCGTTACTACAAGAATAAAATTCTTCCTTTACATATTCACGGACAAACTAAACTGCAACGTCTAATGAAAAAGTTACGCAGTTAATGAGGCCGTCAGTATAGTTACATAGTTTATTACAGGTCAATTTTCTCGACATAAATTAAACTGAGTTTTCAACTGTGGCTTAAATAAGTAGCATTAAATCAAAACTAAATCAAAATAATAATGATCGCTTTTAATTGATTCCTGAAAATAGCAACTGCGCGGAATGAGTTTCTAACTCATTATATCGCAATTATCTCGAAGCAGAATTGGACTGACCCAGTCAGTTCGGCAAGAAATAAACTTCGTGTTAAACCTGTCGAACTGTCCACTGCACAAAACGTGGCTTTGGGAGAAGAGATAGCGTTATATTTCTTCATACCTAGAATGTACCCGTTTAATAAAAATAAAATAAAATTCAGTTAAGGCACAACTTAACAGGCTAATTATTACAGGTATATACTAAACTAAAGTAAGCCCTCCACCCTATAGGCGTAGAACTCGTTTTTCGCTACACCCTTCCTTCCTTTTTCCCTTATTTTATTCTATGCATAGTTGGTCGATTTTCGAAAATATTTTTTGTTGTTCTAGGCAGTTTTATATCTCTCAGTCAGTCGCAAAAGAGATTTATACAAATGTATAGATTTTTAATGTGGCTTACGTACCTAACAGCAATATGATAAGAAATAATAATCTACTAAAAGTCATTTGGAAAGGATGGATGAAAGAAGATTGACGAAAGAGATATACACATCGATAGTGAGTGGACGGGTCGGAAGGGGCCGCCCTAGGCGTACTTTTTCGAGTCAAATCGGTGAAATACTGGAAAAGGGCCGAATCTTAAGTACCCGAAATCGACGTGCGTGCATGACTCGATGTATGAATGTGGAAGAAGCGAAAGAAATTTGTCAAGAGCGTAGCAAGTGGAAAGAAGTGGTCTCTGCCTACCCCTCTGGGAAACAGGCGTGATTTAATGTGTGTGTGTGTAATAATCTACTAAAGATATGTAGACATGGAGTGTCACTATTCTAAACCGGCAACCACATGGCAAAGCCCTTCATGGGTACAATAAATAAAATTCTGTAGATATGTCTGTTTGTACATCGCTTAGTTCTTTACATATTTTGATGTGGTTTTTATGATCGTCGAGGGAATTTCTTTCATGACCATAATACTCATATCCCTCCCAAGTAAAGTCAAGGCAGGGAACAAGTTTCTTATAAAAATAGTATCCTGTTGGATGCACGTCTGTGCCATTTCTCCTCATCTCAGCACTTAGTCTAAAGCTCGTTCTTAGTTAAAAGGTTTTTGTCTAATACTATCCCAAATAGGTAGCATTTTAATTTGCTGTTAGCAAGGTCCAGTCTTTGTCTGCCCTTTTCAACTTTTCATTTCATTAGCTGATTATTAATTAATTGTTTATCACACGTAAGATCTAAATCACATCAGAAACGCAAAGGTCCTTTGGCTTAAATCCAAAAGCATTAAGCAATGAATGGAGTCTCTAACTGTATACGTCAATTTTAATTTCGACGTAACCGCTTTTTGTCAAAGGCCGTTTGAAATTGGAAATTCCAATTTGCATTTGAATTCGTTGATACTTCCTATTTATGGCAACATATAAATTAGATGATTAATAAATTAATACAAACAGTTGAGATTCTAAGTTAAATAATGTTGTTTGTTAGCTACTAGTTTAAAAATTTAATCCGACGAGATTCGAGGAGCGCGCTCGAATCCAATATTCAAATAAAAGGCACCGCGCAGGCAGCCAACATTAATGTGATTTAGTTTCATTTTTGCCGAATAGTTCTTACAAACTTCCCTCACATCTCCCTCGGGACCTCGAAAAACTCGGACCAAGTTATCACTCAGGTAAATAAAGTTAAACAGAAAAATTGCGTGGACGAACTTGGTCATTCAGACTTTGAATAGGCCCAAAACTTACTCGCTTATCAATTCCGTAAATGAAAGAATTTTTACGTTCGTGCGCACAAAAAAGTGCCTATCAGATTTTTCGTTGAATTCCTTACATTTTATTACGTTAACAGCAAAACTAAATTTCGTCGAATTATGGAGCAGTTTTGCCGCAACGGAAAATCACACGAGCTCGCGTGTGTCACGGAAAATCACACATTGTTCATACATACTCAGATTAAACGAAAGATTCCATGATAATTATTGTATCAGGGCTTTAAATAACAACGCGCTGGCCTAGTTGATAGTGACTCTGCCTATGAAACTAGCAATCCTGGGTTCAAATCCCGGTCAGGGCAGATATTTGTGTGATGAGCGAAAATATTATAGGATGTGTTCTGTGTATTTTAGTCTTTATTTCTCTATATAAATATTTATGTCGCTGCCTAGTACTGAAATAGTAAAAGCCTAAAGCTAAGTTTGGGTCTAGCTCAATTTGGTGTGACATTGTCCCTAATATTTATCAACATCAGTGTAAGTGCTTCAACTGAATTTTACCCACGAATAGTAAAAGTTCAGTGATTTTCGTTTTTTTTTAACTTTTTTATATTTATCCAAAAGTAACTAATTTGCCACAGTAACAACATGGAAAGAATTACAGCTGCATCATTTCCCTTTCAAGTATGGGTACCAAAATAGGAAGATACCTAGAATGGAAACTTGAAAAGAGACATTATATTTGGATCTTCAGTTTTTCCACTAGCAGCACAAAATTGAAACTTAAAATTGTATTTCTGTTCACCGCAGCGCAGTGTTCTTGTTGAATTTTAACGTAGATATTATACTAGTAATATGATACTTACAAAATGGAACTCCTCACTCTCCCAAGCGTAATCCGAACGCTTTATAAATAATTTCATGAATGTATTAAAATTCCGCACTTCCTACTTACGAACCACAGCAGTAGGTACCTACTTCAATAATGCATAGCTTGGCAGTAAAACGTACAGGGCGAATGCGACGCGAGCCCGCTAAATGGCCCACGGTAAGAATTTAGTGTTAAAACGTGCTTCAATTTGCCAACGATGTGATAAAAAGAAACCGCAGTGTTGCAATGTGTAAAGTTTATACGATCGTGTGTGACACTTTCGGGAAGTTTAAGCTGATCGATCAATCCCTAGGAAGCGGTAGAGGCAAGCGCTTGCTGAGACTGGGTGACGGTACTTACGATATCGTGAGAGATCCGTGGTTTAATGAACACACGTTGTAGCATGCACAATAATCTTTGACGTTGGGAATGGATATCCCTCCAGTCTTTTGTGTCTTATTATTATTTGGAAATGTATGATTTGTGATAATGCTCAAATACACTAAAAGTAATAACTCAAAGTCGACCCAGCCAAATATTGCGTGGGTTTAGTAAGTTCATTCTGCGTAATATTTATTGTTGACCTCATCGGAACTTACCACCAAGTAAAAATGGGATAGAAGCATTCCGTCCTTATTTTGATATGACTAGGTAGATAATACGACCAGGTCACTTTATGACTACATAGCTTTGAGCCTAGATCGCAATACGACACGATCGACATCTTTTTTCATCTAATGACTGTTTTATTAATGTCGATGGAGCCCCGCGTTGCGGCGCTTCTATTGCTGGCCAATTTCCGCTTCAGGCCTTTGAAGTTACCTAACGAACCTAACCTCCCTAGCAACGCATATGAAGGGACCGTTTTGCAACTCAGATGTTTTGAGATGTAGTCGCAAAGCGGTCTGGTCCTATTGCGATCTAGGCACAAAGCCATGGTCGTATTTTCCACCTAGTCCTAACGAGATGTGGACCTAAAGCTTTTTTTACCGTAAAAATGCGATCCAATGCCTATTTTTACTCAACGAATAGGTTTACCAACGAAGGTAATACATAGTATTCCTTTAGGTCTATAAATATGGAATGACTTTGAATCTTAAAGGTACTGATAAACTTGATCGTTTACTGGAGCGTTCGCTAGAATGAGTAACGAAATGTGCGTACCGATTGGTAATTTAGTTCAAAGAACCAATTGGTACGCACATTTCGTTCGACGTAAATGCTTACGTCTCTCGGCATTTAATGTAGAAAGATTGATTTTCAATGTTAAATAAGTGTTAACATTGGTACTTAAAATTCAAAATTCAAATTCAAAATTCAAAATATTTATTTAGTAAATAGGCCACATGAGGGCTCTTTTACACGTCGGTAATGTAGGGTGAGTCTACCAGCGCTTCGGACAAGACCATCATTGCGGAGAAGAAGCGCCGCAAGAAACTCCAATATTATTCTTTTTCCTTATAGAAGCTTTAGGTCCACATCTCGTTAGAAGTAGGTAGCAAATATGACCAGATCGCTTTGCGTCTACATCTCGATCTGTGGACCTCAAGCCTCTATCCCTTAACATTGTATAAACCTTTCAAATGATAGGACAATATTTCAGTCAAAACTATTCTACGAACTTATTATTGTCGCCTAACACATGTTTGCATATTTTCCACCAAACCTGTATTTTAAGCCCATGTAATAATTATGGTTTATATCGTTTGCTGTTAACGAAAATGCTTTGCGTGTCGGTTATTGAGCAATTTCCTGGTAAAATAAGTAGTTATTTTGTGGTTAAAATATTTTTTTTTGTGTTATTTTGTTTAAAGTACTGTTTACAATTTGAAGTATTTTGCTTAAATATAATACTGCTAAATACAACGTCACATTTTAAGGTGTTTTATTAAACAAAACATATAGGAAACCGAACTAGTTATTATATTCTATTGCAAATGTCCGTTTGAAAAAGAGTAGACCAGTTTAATTAAGTCAAGACTTATAAAGAACGGATTTTCAATAAGAAAAGGTCACATTTTTATATTTAATTTAATTGATACTAATATTCTTTTAGTTATCTCAGCTGTCTACTGTTTTGTGATAACACTTGTTTCTTTAATATTTATTTACACAATAAAAATAATAATAATTGGTTTGACATAAATCAAAATGCAAAATGTGGTTATAGAAATATCAACAAGTTTTTAGAGTTGTTGGTAATTCTGTAACTCTGCCAACCCCACTCTGGGAAATAAAGCGTGAAGGTATGATGATGATGATGACATAAATCTTATATATTTAGGTACATTATATTTATATAAGTATAATATACATGCATTAGATGGTAGTATTAGTGGAGGTATTAGATGTCTGTACGTAATACTACGTGTAATTTTGATTTTATATTAAAAATACACAACGATCTGTTCTCGCTACGCTTCGGTTTATGAGAGTTTTCTGTAACACCCGTTCATAAACCAGAATGAATTGTACAGAAAATCTTTCTGTAAAAAATTACCTGTAGCTAATACATTGATGGTAGGAACCGCATATAAAGTAAAACCGTTTAGAAGTTTTTGAGATCATCGCAAACATAAAGGTACAACCAGAGGCCCTTGCCAATTTGCACTTAGCTAACTAGCGTTTCTATTCGTTACTTTTTTAAACCAAACACGTCACTGATAGATGACGTGATACAAAAAGTGACCTTGGTTTAAAAACTAAACGAATAGAAACGCTAGTGCGTAGTACATCTTGGCATAAGTAATGGTAGATGCGGTGGGGGACTTTGTTTTAAAATATGTAGTGATTGTGTACTTATTTATTGAATTTTATTGAATTTCTTTTGGACCGATTTACGATTTTTTTCTGTGTCGCTTACTAATTGACTGGTAGAGAATGCCATTTGAACTTTAAGTGCAATTAAATTTAAAAATATTAATTAATAAAATGGAGCACATTTGCGTAGGACAATTTTATGTTGTTGGTTTTTATGAAAACACTTTTTTGTACTCGTCGATTAAAATGTGTGTATTACGATTTCATAGAGAATACTGTAACGTCACTCTTTTCATCGTTGAATAGTCTAGATGTTACTTCCGAAACAACCGAAATAACTATTTCGGTACGCTCTAGACAACCGAAAAAAAATTTAAAATAGAACTTCGTATTTAAATAATATGTGCCCTTGTTTAAGGAGACTCGATGCGGTACAAAATTGCCAATATTGTCATCTGTCAAAAATCTACTTAAACTTGCTGCTGTATCCAGGACATTAAAAAAAACCGGTGGTGTGATAATTTACTTTTCTTTTAAAAGCCAAGAAGTTTACGTTTCCTCTGTGGAAATAAAAATCAGACTTTAAGCTTAAAAAGTTAAAATATAAACTAAGAAAATGAGTAGTGACAGTGACGAAACATCTTTAACTCCTCAAGAAATAACTAATATGGCAGAGGAAGCCACACTTACCTTGCTACCTGAAAAGTCAAAGAACCTTTACAATAAAAGTTATGCTAACTTTATGCAATGGCGGACGGAGAAACGCATCAATTCATTCTCGGAAAATGTCCTCCTGGCATATTTTCAGGAGATGTGTGCAAAGTTTGCCCCCTCAACATTGTGGTCCCAATATTCAATGCTCAAATCCACATTGAACATCTATGAAAAACAAGATGTATCGAAGTATAGCAAGCTACACGCTTTTTTAAAAAGAAAGTCTGAAGGATACAAAACCAAAAAATCAAAAACCTTGTCACCATCAGAAATTAACAAGTTTATTAACGAAGCACCCGACGTACTGTACCTAATGACCAAGGTAACACATAATTTTATTATTAAATAAGCTATAATATAAATACTCCTTAAGGTGTTTCACTTTATACCATATAAAAAACAATCAACATTTGTTAAGCCATTACACACTATTACAACTTAAATATGTGCACATATTAGATAGTTGTGTGGAATGTGTATTCTTCATATTAATGTAGTTGGTACTATAGACTCGCTAAAAGTAACCTTTTAATCATGTGATTGCTTGTTGATTTCAGGCAGCAGTGATCTTCGGTGTAATGGGTGCTTGCCGAAGGCAGGAATTGCACTGTCTGCTGTTCGAAAATGTCAAAGACCTAAATGAGGCACTGTTAGTTAATGTATTGAATACCAAAAACAAAACAGACAGAACTTTTACAATCACCGGTAAATATTACCATTTAATCAAGAAATACATTGATTTGAGGCCTGCCGGTTGCAGAAATGAACACTTTTTTATAAAATACAGTAATGGAAAATGCACCAATCAGAACATTGGTATCAATACATTTGGAAACTTAGGGAAAACAGTGACTAGTTACATGGAGTTACCCAATCCCGAACTATACACAGGTCACTGTTTCCGAAGGACCTCTGCGACTGTTAATTGATGCAGGTTGGTAAACAGTAATATATATTTATGTTTTCAAATGTATGTTTTATACAATATATTGTCATGTACATATTTTTGTTGCAGGCGGTGACATTACCGCTTTAAAGAGACACGGTGGGTGGCGATCCACAGCTGTTGCTGAGGGTTACATTGATAACTCCATTCAAAATAAAATCAAAGTTTCAAAAACCATATTAAATTCTATAGAGGAACCTCAAGCCCAACCCAGCGATGTCCAGCCTCCACCAAGTCCGACATTTACTCCAGTAAACAATGAAGATATCAACTTTTTGTCTCAAGTGCCTCAAGCATCCACCGCTTCAGCGACTTCAGCATCTAATGAAATTAATCTAACTATCTCAAATTCTTAAACAAAACGCCCCTGTAATTATTACAAATAATAATATCCAAAACATTCACATCCATTACCATAAATAGTAATGTCATTGAGTTAATAAGTTATAATGTTATAATGTTATTAAGAACCGATTTTTCAGCCCCCAGATAAAACAATATATCTATCTGTCAAATAAGCTGTCCTTTTCTTTTATATGTCTGGGGAATTTGGTCTGGCATATACATTTATCTGGTGATTGAAAACCCGGCCCTGAGTTGTATTGAATAAAATACATAGACATCTTTATATCATATAAAAAGGCAGTTTTATAAAATGAAACCTTAAAACAAGACATGTACCTACCTAAATAATTCACAATTCATTAAAGTGATATATACGTGATACTCTGCCATATTAGTTATTTCTTGTAAAAGATGTTTCGTCACTGTCACTACTCATTTTCTTAGTTTTATTTTAAGTTTAGCTTTGAAAATAAAAGTTACCACTGGCGTCCGTAATTTTGCAGTACTTGCAGTACTGTGATGTGATGTGCTTGGCCAGCCCTAATAATACTAATGATTAGAAAATGAACAATAAAAGATTGAGATTGAGTGTTTTATTTATTTTTTTATACTCGTCGATTAAAATCTGTGTACAAAGATTTCATAGAGAATACTGCAACGTCACTCTTTTCATAGTTGTTACTTCCGAAACAACCGAAATAACTATTTCGATACGCTCTAGACAACCGAAAAAAATTTGAAAATAGAACTTCGGATTTCCATATATGTGTCCTTGTTTAAGGAGCCTCGATCCGATACAAAATTGCCAATCTGTGTCGTTTCGGAACGTAACAGCGTCGCATCATCTGTCAAAAATCTACTTTTAGTTTTCTGATATACTCGTATTAATGACTTACATTATTAATTTTAATGAACTCGTACAAAAAGTATTGTTCACAATAGTGTCATAATTAAGCTTTTTAATCTCGTACCTTACTTAGGCCACTCAGCAAGCTTCGTGGCCTAAACACGGTACTCGACTAAAAAGCTCTCTATTATAACACGATTACGAAAAATACTATTATTCGCCTTGTATTGATAACTCCATTCAAAATAAAATCAAAGTTTCAAAAACCATATTAAATTCTATAGAGGAACCTCAAGCCCAACCCAGCGATGTCCAGCCTCCACCAAGTCCGACATTTACTCCAGTAAACAATGAAGATATCAACTTTTTGTCTCAAGTGCCTCAAGCATCCACCGCTTCAGCGACTTCAGCATCTAATGAAATTAATCTAACTATCTCAAATTCTTAAACAAAACGCCCCTGTAATTATTACAAATAATAATATCCAAAACATTCACATCCATTACCATAAATAGTAATGTCATTGAGTTAATAAGTTATAATGTTATAATGTTATTAAGAACCGATTTTTCAGCCCCCAGATAAAACAATATATCTATCTGTCAAATAAGCTGTCCTTTTCTTTTATATGTCTGGGGAATTTGGTCTGGCATATACATTTATCTGGTGATTGAAAACCCGGCCCTGAGTTGTATTGAATAAAATACATAGGCATCTTTATATCATATAAAAAGGCAGTTTTATAAAATGAAACCTTAAAACAAGACATGTACCTACCTAAATAATTCACAATTCATTAAAGTGATATATACGTGATACTCTGCCATATTAGTTATTTCTTGTAAAAGATGTTTCGTCACTGTCACTACTCATTTTCTTAGTTTTATTTTAAGTTTAGCTTTGAAAATAAAAGTTACCACTGGCGTCCGTAATTTTGCAGTACTTGCAGTACTGTGATGTGATGTGCTTGGCCAGCCCTAATAATACTAATGATTAGAAAATGAACAATAAAAGATTGAGATTGAGTGTTTTATTTATTTTTTTATACTCGTCGATTAAAATCTGTGTACAAAGATTTCATAGAGAATACTGCAACGTCACTCTTTTCATAGTTGTTACTTCCGAAACAACCGAAATAACTATTTCGATACGCTCTAGACAACCGAAAAAAATTTGAAAATAGAACTTCGGATTTCCATATATGTGTCCTTGTTTAAGGAGCCTCGATCCGATACAAAATTGCCAATCTGTGTCGTTTCGGAACGTAACAGCGTCGCATCATCTGTCAAAAATCTACTTTTAGTTTTCTGATATACTCGTATTAATGACTTACATTATTAATTTTAATGAACTCGTACAAAAAGTATTGTTCACAATAGTGTCATAATTAAGCTTTTTAATCTCGTACCTTACTTAGGCCACTCAGCAAGCTTCGTGGCCTAAACACGGTACTCGACTAAAAAGCTCTCTATTATAACACGATTACGAAAAATACTATTATTCGCCTTGTATTGATATTATTTTTCAACAAACGTAAAAGATGTTATTTTCAGTTGATTTCCATATAATTTCCCAAGAGATAGATGAAATTGGGGGACTTGCTTAAAGCGTCTTTCAATTTGTTTTATTATACGTTACGCTACTAATACCGTTCAAATATATCCGAATGATTACTCAAAGGACAACTCTTCAAGAGACATTACGGGCTTATTTCCCAAAGCGTGTGTTATTGATACAATAGAAATAATATTGCGGTATTTTGTGATCTACGACTACCATTTAGACAAATACTTTCTGTAGTTATACTTAAATAAAAATTCGGCTTGGGGTTATATTGGAATGTTTTTTTATTCAAGTGTGCCACACATTTTTATATCTCTTTACCTAGGTAAAGACTAGTTTAAAAAAACTTATTTGTGATTATTTCATTGAAATTCTCTAAAGAACTAAATACAATATTAATAATTATGTTGGTTCAAGTATTCAAAATTAAATCCGTTTTAAAACACCTTGTATATTATTTATTTATTTGACACGACCTTTTATTTATACTACTAATATAGATAAATGTCGCATTTTTTTTATTAAGTGTACATTTATTACATGGTATATTTATATAGGTAGTTTAAAAATAAATTTATAATAACACACACATTACTTAATATTCATTAATTAAGTGTAATACCTGTCCTGTACACATTGAAGTCCAAAAATAAATACATTTTCTATACAATTTGTCAAAAACACTATTTGACAAAAACTAAAAACAGAGGTAATCTAGGACCAATCAAACCGACAATCCACCTAATGTAGGTACGCACAGTAACGCAAACTTTGTAAATATTCGATATGATCGCGAATTTTCTAATAACACAAATGGCCAATCCATTAAAGTTGATGTGTAGCATTAAAAGTACAGATGGGGAGATGCATCGCCGTCCAGTATTCGCCGGTGCATGAACACTTTTGCGATCTGTGCATTTTACTGTATTACTGAGCTTGCGAATTTTTATGGCCTTAATAAAAACGTCTACCATAGTAGCTTCACTTGATTTTTGTAATGAGTCTAGTAATAAAAAAAAATACTCTATGAACTTTATTCATTTCATAAGTGCGACGGAGACGAATGATGATGACGATTAACATGTCAAAAATATTTTACAAAAATAAAATTACGTTAATTACGTAGGCTTCAGTGTCATGCTCTTTCCGGCGAAAGTGCATTTCATAAAAAACAAGATTAAATAGAAATTACTACCTCAAATTTGCCGTGTGGTTGCCGGCTTAGAATAGTACCACTCCATGTCTTCCTGTGGAAGTCGTAAGAGACGACTAAGGGATGAAAATTATAAAATAGAATTTGTAAATTATAAAATAGAATTTGTATATACCTACGACTAACATTTGTACACATGCTTGCATGCTGAATACAAGTGCAAAAATAATTAAACCACATAATAATACTGTATTCTGACAAATAAATTATTTTGATTTGATTTTTGATTTGAAATGGGCGATGGGCTTGCAACCTGTCACTAATAAACACATGATGAACATCTTCGCTTGTGTGTGCAAAATGTGGCTATAGAATTAACAACTGGCTGTTAAAGTTGTTGGTGATTCTGTAGCTCTGCCTACCCCACTCTGGGATGAACGCGTGACGTTATGTATGTGTATGTATGTACTACCTCAAAATAAACATGAAGACAATGATTAATTAGTGTCCGTGCTCAACCTTCAAAAGTACGCGAATATGGAGTAATAATGGTGAATTGATTTGTTTAAGTATTATGAGTGACGGAATGAAAAGGTTTCGACTCTAACGCGGAAATAACGCGGCATAAAAACAATATTTTCATCACACTTGCTCGGAAAGGGTTTTATAACACGCAGGCGTTTATAGCCGACTTAGCTCCCGCGGGAGTTATAGATTTTCATAACTCCCTAGGGAGTTATGAGTTTAGTTTTAAAATACAGAATCCACTTGTACATCATTTCAGACCAAGGAGGTGTAAAATCAGCCAAGGTTTATTTCCTATATTCAAAACTTGGCTACAAACCAATTTTACTGTTTAATTAAACTTATAAGGCACATTTGTCTGCATTATATTTCTATTTTACCATTATTTCAGAGACATTCGCAATTCTTTTATTAAATTTCATTTTGAAAATTTGTACAATCTGGCAGAATGACCTGTATTTGTCAAATTTAAAAAAAAGCAATTCTGAGCATTATCTGTGGAAGACTAAAAAAAGTTGTCAAACTCTTTTAGCTTAGCAATCGAGTTCGTTTAATTTTGTTTGATTGTTGTTTCCGAAGCGTATTTTGTTTAAAGGTACGAAAAAAACAAACTAAATATTACTTCCTCATCGGAAGAATCTGTAGTGACTTCAACACCACCTGATTTGTTAAATGCGGCTCAACTACTCAACAATGATTTGCTGCCAGCGAAATCTAAAGAAAAGGTTTTTTTTATATTTGTTTTTTATTTCCTCGCTAATGTGATGAAAATCATTGTGTGTATCATGGGCAGTAAGGAGATTGCAAACTCGAGTCATTAAAAGCCCTCCGCCTTCGGCTTCTAATAGTCTCTCGTTAGCAATTCTCTTCTTACCGCCCTTGATGCACAATGTACTATTGTTTTAAATGCACCAACAGATAGATACACGAAAAAATACAGTTGCACCAGTATTTTGACTAAAAGCAAAGCTTTAAAAAACAAGCTGCATTTTTTATACTGTCGTCGATATACACCTATACCTGTTTTTATACTTACCTATGTTACTAATTGTCATTTTGCCACTGTTGTTATTTCATTTTTAACAGTTTAGGTATCCTATGTGACCAGGGGATGGTGAAAGGATTTTCAGGGTTCCTAAGTCAACTAGTTTACCTTTTAGGTACGGATCCCCAAAAATGGATATTAATTTGTACTTTCTTGTTCTCGAAATTAGTTTTAGATGGGTTTTAGTATATTCGAAACTAGTACGAAGACCGTCAAAACGAATAACGAGTAATGCTAAATTACTTATGCCGTGTACAGAATTTCCTTTTAAGCCAAACCTAAAGGGAATCGTAAAAAACTTATTTTCCTTGAATAAGTTTAATTTAAAGTTTGTTGCCGACCGGCATTCCTTGGCGGTATTCGTGCGAGCAAACTGCACTTTCTTATAAGCTTATTTTCTTCACGGGGACTCGAAAATTTTCTTTAGATTAGTTTCTCTTGTTGGGGGAAATAGGTAGGGGGATAATAAGGTGGGGACGCTTCCTAAATTGGATATGCTTTACATAAGTAATCGCGAGCTGTTTCTTGATAATTTTGAATTAAGGGTAAAACCGATTCCTCGAACAGCTCAAGTAGGTAAGTTGAATACATACTTGGAAATGTTTTGGTAAAGGATAATAAAGTATTTCTATCACGGGTATTCAATTATCCTGGACTTTTTACGAAGTAGGTACCTATCTATGTGAAATATTTAATACATTTATAAAGAAATACAACAAAAATGGTTAAATTTAATAAAGTCTATTAACTCTTATTTGTTTCATTCCGAAATTCACGTAAGCTTTGAGCAAAAACAATTGGCCGTCTAACAGATTAATTTATTTTGAAATCAAATCAAATGTTATGTTTCGCGTTTCGATCCTTTGTTTTTATTAAAAATGTTTCGCAGTTCGCTTTCAATACGGCGCTAACTCAATCCGCCCTATACCTACTCGCCCGCATTTTCACGGTTCATTGGGTATAAAAAGAAAGTAGCGCTTTAAAGGGATCGAGAGTTTTCAACCTTTTGTAGAATTCGAGATTTAGCTCGGGCCCATGCATGTTCCAATAAACACGGGCCTAATGAGTCGTCTGACGATTCAGATTAGGTCTGTTTGTTGCTCATAAGACAGATGTTTTCTGTCTTCTTAGTACCTGTAGGAGATACTTTTCTATATAATCTATACTAATATTATAAAACTGAAGAGTTTGTTTCTTTATTTGTTTGAAGGCGCTAATCTCCGGAAGTAATGGTACGATTTGAAAAAATATTTCAGTGTTAGATAACCTATTTATCGAGGAAGGCTATAGGTTATATATCATACTTACATAAACCTAAGCGAAGCGAGGGCGGGTCGCTAGTTTAATAATATGGTTATAATTGAGTTACATCAAGAACTTAATATATCGGTAAATTAGATTTGTATTGATTTTAATAGGTACTTTAACAAAAATGGAATTGCTCCGGAGTTCGAGACACAAAGTCTTTTGTACTATGTTTTTAAAACGTAATGTAAAACCAGATAAATACGTAATATGAGCCTCCAATTTGCTATTAAATATAATACTTTAAGCCATTATCGACCAATACAATGACCACGCAATTTTATTTGCCAACTCATTTCTGTAACGCTGTGATTTGATAGTTCGGGCGGGGCTACACTGCCAGTCATCTGTTAAATCATCAACTGATTTTCTACTTTATTTCGACACAGTAAAGCATACTGTTACATGCAAGAAACTAAAAGGTATCCCTAGCGAGCGATGATTTTGCGAAACACTACAATCTTGTCTCCCTAAGCGACTGATCCCAAAACGTTAGCACTTTATTGGGTGTGGTTAATAAAATCATGCGCAATAGATTAATAAAATATATATTTTATTATTACTTGATTCGAAGTTATTTTGAGTAGATGTTAGGACCTCAGGTAGTATGTGTCCGAATCCCTAATACCATCTTACTTTAACCCTCCGCTATAACAATGCTAGTTTTGCGGGGATAAAGCTGGGTACAGATTATGCGAGGCAGCCGCGCGAGCCAGTGTTCGCGTGAACATTGGCTTGCGCGGCAAATGTTCGATGGAATTTAGGTAGACCGCGGCGGCTGCGCGAGGCAAGGGATCCAGCTCGATCAGCACTTGAAAAAATATATTTAAAACTGCGCGCGCGCCAGTGACTGAAGCTTCATTGATGCGGGCTCAAAAATCGACAGCGCTCGCATCGCCACGCGGCACGTTCGAGCGCGGCAATGTTCGAGCTGCCGCGCGCGGAAACCCCGTGTACATTGTGCGCGGCCGCCGCGCGATCCAATAAGCTTAAGATTTTTGAAATGACTAGAGGCAAAGTCGCACCAAAAATACAACGATGCGAACACTGCTATTTTGCGATAAGTTTCTAATACCACTAAACATAATAGTAAATAACCCTGTGAAAATTCCGTTAGATTTTCTATACGAAACTCCTAAAGCAATCAATGAATACAATACAGCTGTAGATGATTCAAGAATGTGAAAAATATTTTCACGAATCAAATGTTTGTAGCGTTGCTGACGAACAAAATGGAATTTAATTGAACCATTGTTTCGATTTTTGATGAATTTTGTTGATAGTTGCCGATTAAAAATGGTATGACACTGCTTTTTTTATCTGGAGTGTTTGTAGAATAAAACATTTAACGAATTTTATAGTTGGTGTTGTTAGTATGCTCAAAAATATAGGTTAATAAAACGAACCTAGCTATTATTATTCCCGCGCGGTAATGAAGTCAGCTTTCCTTTTACATCTCAAATTCGCTCTTTCCTTGACATCGCCTGCAACCAAGAAACCAAATAGGTACGGATATACGTACTTAAATTAAAATTTCTGCGGTTGTTTTATTATGACACAACGCTTGTAAAGGCTTCTAATTATTAAAATAAGTATTATTCCAAAATATATCCAAAAGAAGGAGCAATTTTACTAACGTCAATTTGCCTTTATTTCGATGCTTAAATTATAACTTGAGTTTTAATTTTCTTAAGCTGAATTGATTGTATATTCTCAAACGCTTTGAATTCCTTAGGACATTAATTCGATTAACCAAAAACGTAATGACGTTGAAGTATTTCCAAAAGGAAGAGTGTCACGTAGGCAATAGGTGCGATTTTCATAAATGAGCTGCTCAATATTCAAGCGGCAAACGCCTTACCGTAACAACAGAACAAATTCGAAAGACGAAGTATCGGAGGAGGCCTGCCCTTAATGTAATTATCATAATGGTGACCAATAAAAGAGAGGTTCGGAATTCGTGACACAGCTTTAAAAGTACTATCAAAGGTGCCCGAGGCGGAAAACGTCGCATCTTATTTAGCGCCCTTAGGAAGAGGGCCCTTGGATCGGGCCCCGGCTAATCACATTACTACCATGAAAGAGCTCGAGATAAAAAAGGCCCGAAACAGATTTGCATGAAACGTCAAAGTTGATTACGGGTACTTGTTGAGATGGACTCCTTAAATATGCAGATTCGAATAAATCATTATCGACAGTTCGAAATGTTGCGCGTGTAAAATTACTTTCGAGGGAATTTAATTATGTTTTTCGTTTTATAAGGTGAGGTTGAAAAATAAGGTCGTTTTCAAGTAATTGTATTTAATTAATTTATTTTTATGATATCACAAGACGTAGAGAAGCATGTAAACCGGACCATGCCGCGAGCGTACGTGCTAGCGACGTGTTCTCATTACAATTTTTTTTTATTTAACTATGTTTAGTTTTAAATTTTAATTGTATTAATGTTGAATTCTGTAAATATTGTCTTTTATCCTATCAAGATGTAATTGTTACAAAATTATCGAACATCATTATTTAAAATAGATTTTTTAAACAGTTTCTTTACTTACATTTTGCATGAAATTTACGTGGCAGTGCAAGAGGTCTTAAAAGTATTTAGGGTTCGTGCAGTCGATAACACTCGCATAAGGGCACAATGATTTTGAATCCAGAGGATACCTAGTGGTAAAACCAAACTCAAAGAAGAAAGAGGTAGGTACAATTTTTTAAACATTTGTACCTCACTTGTAGCTTGTAGCTTGTAGGTACCCGGCTTTCGTAGGTAATTATTATTTTTCGTTCCTCATTTAATAAAATGGTAGTCTTGTTTTAACTTCTTATTATTATAATTCCTCATCATCTCAACTGGCATAGGGTGTTGCCAAAAAACTTTAAGTAACACCAAAAAAAACTCATTCAAAACATCTGATTCTCGTCTTATCTTTTGCCACAAAATCTTACTGAGACGACGTGAAAATTTTATTATGTGTATTTGTTGCACTCCCTAAATTTCATCATACAATACAGGCAATTCCATTCACATTGTGCATTGCCCAGTCGGTCAGGCGTGAAGTCTTTTTATTTGGAGTCACGTGGCGACCACCGTCCAGGAAACCGACATGCAGCATCCAACCGAATCTAATGCACTCAAATCCATGTGACAAAATCGAAGGGAAGGGTGCCAACATCGAAACAATGCGAACGAACTAAAATGGAAGTACAGGGTGGGTTCAAATAAAAGACATGAGCTATCCGAGTGTGCAATAAAGCAAAACAAAGTTTGATCGCTTGCCAAAAATATTTTAAAGCACAGTTTGGTCTTACAATAATAAATAATGAAACAATAAATAGCTGTTTTATGCAGGCGTTATAGCTAGTTGAGTTAAAAATCAATTCCATTAAGTTGGTAAATATTTATCCACGGGTTAGTTTTATTTTTATTAACGGGTTACGGGTTATTAACGGGCTAGTTTTATGTTACTTCTATAATCAGGTCAGAAAGGTGTGATTGTGGTATTTACGTAAATTGAACTGTGTCCATAAGCAAATTAAGGCACGTTAACAATCTGTGTAAGTGGTTTCTTTCTGCAATCGTTGCTAGCGATGCTCCGTGAAACTTGAGCAAAAAATCCAACCTGATAAGAAAAAACTACTAGTACCTATATTTGTTTTTTTTTGTTACCAACATGCCTATAGGTAATAAAACATAAGCAAAGCCTCTGTTCCATATAGTTTTAACACATCTGTATTGATGTTTGACCGTATACCTCTATATTTAAAAATTGGTGAAAGTTGTACATTAGCTTTGTATATGAATATATATGAATGAATGGCATTCTCTACCAGTCAACCAGTAGGCGAAATAGAAAAAAACGAAGATCAGTGCGAAGAAAAATAGCGTTGAAAAATAAAACTGTTTCTATAAAATAAGTACAAGATTCTTTTTTTTTATACAATGTTGATACAACACGTCTTGTAATTGTTAATGTGGATATGAAGAGTTTACATACATACATAAACACATAATTATGTAGATATTATCATGACAACAATTAAATATCAATGCACTTGTAATAAAATCGTCGCATCCGACAATTTACGAAGCGACGTCAGTTAAAAAGGACCCGCATAAAACGTCATAACTTTTAGTTTTTGGCAGCATTGGCTTTCAATTCAGACTTCGCGTTCCATCCTGTATTGTTTGCGGAAAAATCAATGGTGGATAGCTTCCGATAAGAACAGTGGAAATGGCGACAGGAAGACTCATTATTATTACCCAGTGTATGGGGATCGCGCCGCGTGCCGGCTTCCCCGTGTACCGTTTCCTTTTTCGTGAATGACGGTTTTGTAAAAGCTGTTATTTAGACGTCAATGTGTCACCCCTCTTACAATTTGTCGGTTAAATGAAAATATACCCTTTTAATGGTAATAATATATATTACGATGATGATGATAATGGTGCGTTGAAAACGGGCCGTCAAAACCAAATTCTGGGAATATTTTGATTGTTATTTAACAGCCTGTCAATTCAAATCTTCAAGCGAATCTCGGTACTTCAATTTGTAACATTGAACTTCTTGCTTATTAGAAGACCGTATAACCAAATGTATTTAGTCTAGTCTAAAAAAAACATATGGATACTAAATATAGTTTAAGTCAACTAAAAACTAGGGTTTTCTAATGTCGGCCAAGAAAGTGGTCTAACAGATTTGACAACTGTAAGATCTAATTATCGCTTAAGTTGACACTTGTCGGGTGAATATTTGGCATTTCAACCGCCGTCATTATTATTTTCGCATATTATTCAACACTAGCGACCCGTCCTCGCTTCGCTTCGGTTTATTTGAGTTTTCTATAACACACGTACATAAAACAAAATTTATTATACATAAAAACCTTCCTCTTGAATCACTCTATCTACTAAAAAAAACCGCATCAAAATCCGTTGCGTAGTTTTAAAGATCTAAGCATACATAGGGACAGACAGCGGGAAGCGACTTTGTTTTATACTATGTAGTGATAAACTTAATAACTTCCTTGTTATTTTTAATGGAATGGATACTACCCCCGGGTCCGCTGATTTAGACATCAAAAGTTGCTGGTAGCTATCATTATTTTCGTCAATGTGTTGAAGAGAATAATGACGGCGGTTGGAACGCCGGAATATTCACCCTGTCACTGTCATAATATTACTGCAAGGGAAAGTTGAACTTGTATTATGACGTGCAAATGAACTTCAACCACATTTTTCATACATACATACATACATACAATACAGTACAAAACACTTTATTGTACACCAAACAAAATCATTACAGAGAAACAGCACAATTAAAAACAACACAGGTAAACAACAGGCGGTCTTATCGCTGATCCAACATACATACATTATTTCAAGTCATTTTAAACGAAATGACGTACTTTAGGCATAATCAATGACATTAATCACGAGTCTAATAGTCAAAATTACATTCGTGTGATCATAATTCCTTTCAGTCATTTTGTTCAAATTGCGCCCCCTCCAAAAATATAGATAAAAAATACTCAAGTAACTTTTCACTAAACAAAGAAAAGTTACTGTCACGCACATGTTTGTGTTCAAGTCAGCTTTGACAAACCTTGTACAGTCACCAGCATTAATATTATCCAAGATTAGGCTCAAGCATATCCGACACGCTCTTATGCCTCTAGTAAAAGAGACGTGTCAAATATTTTCAAGCCCAATGTTGGCTAGTAAATTATTGCCAGTGACTGTACAGGGGAAGATCACGGCTCCCCCTTTCATATTTAGTGTTGGCAACTAAATTGGTACCCTCATAGGGGAGAAATAAGTTTTATTTGACAGATATCGCGTTTTGCACGAACCAATCGTATTCTTTGCGACAGGTTGATAGGTGAAATTTCATAATACACTTTTCGATTCGCTTCAAATAAAATTGCTGGATTTTCCTCAGATACGTTTATAAGGTGGGAAAAGCTTTAGTAGTTTTGTTGTAAGCCTTTTTAACATTATTTCGATTCGTTCCGTTCGACTTCAAACTTTACCAAAAAAATAGGCACAGAAATAGGTACATTACATTATTGATAAGTTTATAATAAATAACCTTGGCGAAGATTCTACACGGTAAAGACATATTGTTTTTGACGTGTTTCCGTATTGCCAACGTAGTGATAGCTTTTACTTAACAGTAATGGGGGGGGGCGAGTTTTTTTCAAAAAATCTTCTTTATAAATCTTTGTTCAGTTTCAGTCCTTAATATAGTTCTGAGACTAATACTGGATTTATCTCTGTAACTCCTAAGACAATGAAGGTATTGGTTAAACCATGCAACATTATCAAGCATCAAAGCATCTTTCCAAGAAATTAATAGAGCAAACTCCATTTGCACCATTAGCATGATAAGGCACCGGGAACTATCTACACGTTAAATCCAGGTCCCCAATCGTTCATAGACAATGGACACGTTTTGGAGTCGACGGCCCTAGACACGTTAATCCCCCACCGTCCCTCTGTCAAGCTGGACCTGCCAGAATAGTCGTAATTGCCGATTCTGCAAAATGTATGGAGCAGATAACACTGCGTATTATAGCAAACAGACAGACGTATTACGTGTCATGTGGATCAAGGAAATACACTTGCTATAGTGGATGAAAAAAATATTAAATAAAGATAAGGTGATGACCACAGCACAATTAATGTTTTTAGGTTGTTGGGATTTTGTTTAAGATAAAATAGCATCATGTCGTACAACTGTTACTTGATTGCCAAAATAAAATGAATGTGTCTGTTAAACAATACCCTCAATAATAACTAGAGATGCGCCGAACATGCGAATCTTTTTTCACTATTTGTATTCGGCCGAATTATTCGGTTTTGTTGCCGAATACATTCGGTTCGAGTATTTCTATTTAATTGCTTACACGACACTTATGTTATATTATAAGTCAAAGAAATCCTATGAAGAATGTGTTGAATAAGTAAAGCTAATAAAACAAAGCAATCGTGCGATATTTTGAAGCATAGTGACAGCGCAGTGTGCGGGGGTGGCAGGCGCTCCTCATCTTACCAGCAGCGACACGTAGCGTACATGTCGTCGTTAGATCCTGTTTATACGTCAAAACAATGAATTTGTAAACCGAATAATTCGGCCGAATATCTGGTAAAGATTAAACTGAATAGTATTCGGTTATTCGGTGAAACCACTATTCGGCAAAATAATAACCCTTAGTTGTATCTTGTTGGTTAAAAAATAACCAACAAAGTCAACAATGTTTTTTGTTAAATTATTAAAGCTGTGCTAAGTATGATTCTCAGAATTATTACCTCGTTAATTTTAACAAAAGCCTATATTCTGAGTATACGATAATTACATTGTTTCTCTTTAATAATTTATTAAGGCTTCTTACTAATATAGTACATACAACAAACTCCTTCCCAGCATCGGAAAGAAGTTTATCTTTTATCTTTGTTTAACTCCTACCAGATATCCTACTCTAATGTATTTGTGGTGATAAATATATAAATAAACAAAAACCGCCAGAGCAGTGTAAACTTAAATAGAAAAAAGTAATGTACCACACAATTTAAAATTTCTCGATTACCATAATTCGCAAATTAACTTGTTTTGGCTCAGTTCGTCCGTTTATCAGACTAGGTATGCGACTCCGCCCGCGCAAAAGTTGTTTATCGCTATTACTTCAGACACTGATAAAAATTTCGGGATGTTTTTTTCATCTATTGGTTACATCGTTATAACAATACATAAAGCGAACGTGTCGTTTGTTGAGTTGCAGTGTGTTTTGTTAAAATAACGGTTATGATTTTTGAGTAAAGATATGACAAACACTTACGCATCTAGTTTTTTTTGCATCAATAATGGGTTTGCGTTTGACCCCAGTTCTACAGATGTTAAGGGTCAACGACCTCGAAGATGGTACACGCTTATCCAGATAATGCATATTCACTGTTGCCTTGAAAACACCAAGGTTACATGATTCCGGGAAATCAGACGCAGAGAGAGCGTTCCACTCCTTGGCAGAGTGAATAAGAAACGACGCAGCAAACCGCTAGTTACGGTAAAGTTGTTTTATTAAGCTTCTCAGTTTCCGATGGCAATGCCATAGTGATAGCAATGACAACACGTAATCGATCAATGCCTCCCCTACTGAATGTTTGATAATGACTGCAGATAGGTTTGAGTGCACCCGCATGTCGTAAAACCGGTTAATTTTGTATATTATCACGGCACATGAGATAAATGTTTTGATTATATTTATTATGATGAATACCAACACACTGTGCCTACCGTGTCTTGGTTTTCTTTATCTTGGCAGAAATGGGCGTTGTAAGCGAAAGACTAGAATTCCGAAAAGTCATAATTCCGAACTGAGCCAAATTCCGATTTTTTTATAATATCGAATGCAATGTTTTGTTAGAAAACTTTATATTAAATTATGCATTTACGATAGGTACCTCCAGCATAATATAGCGTTCGGATAAAAGAAAATTCGGCGAGAGAATATTCGGCAAAAATAAAAGGTGTTTCCGGATAAAAACCTCCATATAATGGCAACCTGTTTTGTCTAAAATGATAGATATTTATAATACCTAGCTAAGAACTACATCGGATTATTTTGCTTTCTTTAAAAAAAACGCTTTAAAATCGATCCATCTGTTTGGTAGCTACGATGTGACAGACATACACACAGATACACCCGTTAAACTTATGTAATATTCCTTTTATTTGGCGGGCGTAAACGCTTTTTTTTCCAGACACATAAAAAGGTTGTATCGAATAAAATATGGATGTATAAAACTGAGACAAACAAAACACAGGGAAATAATAAAAACATTACTAAAATAAGTTAACTTATTCTAAGTAACTATAATACGTACGAAATATCCCGTCGGCCACTGCCACCGAGAATGGTGGTCTAATGCTGGCTTTTAGGTAATTCATATTGTTATAAATACATTACATATGCAAACTACGACACACACTACGATACACTGCACTTTATTTAATTCTACTATTTTCAGTAACAGTATTCAATCAAATAAATTCTAACTATAATGGAAATGTCATTAATGGATTCACCCTTAAAATATATTAAAATAAAACACAATCATGCAAATTTCTTTAGATTCAAATTATCAATTTATTTTTATAAGTCTGGTTGAAGACAATTTTTTTATAAAATAATGGCGCCAAGAACAAAATAATTACTTTTAAAATAAATTATAACCTTGTAAAATATAGAAAAACTGGTCAAATGTAAGATACACTCGCGTGGGAGAGGGTTCCGTACGATTTTCCTGTCATAAAAACTATTTCAAGTAATTTTATTTTTATTTGACTGAGTAGTATCGGAGATCGGGGGGTGGTAAAGATTTGTATTTTTTTCATGTAACTCAGTGATATGTTTAAAAACTTAAACATAAAAAAAAGATTATAAAGTATGCATTTAAAAATCGTTAATTTACGTTCCCTATACGTCCGCATTAGTAGGTTATCCTATAAGGGTTCCGTTTTTTCATTCAAATACTCTAAACCCAAAAAAAAGGGGTAAACCAAAATCCAGAAAAACATTTTTTCAATTTTATTTGTGTTATTTTAGAGACGGGTAAAAGTTTAAAAAAAAAGTTTATATCATCTGTATGTACGGAAAAATATTTTGTTGCGAAAAATTGTTCCGCTTTGTTGTGCCTTAAACCAAAATAACCCTATATTGATTGGCTCTAGCGCCCCTGCATTACGAGATAAATATGTACATGCAATTTATTACAATCACCAATTTACATACTCTGCAGAGGCGACATGTTTCTGGAGTTAAACGTCGTTAGGGTGCTAAGAGGGTGCCGCTGTGGATATAAGAGGCTGGTCGGATGTGGCACTTCTACAGAGTTTTTATTCCACCTTTTGTTAGCCCTTGCTGCTTTGTTATCGTAATTATATTTTAAGTCAAGTTGTCATTACTATATCAAAGCTAGTCGGGCTTAACCAGTAGGGTGTTACACAATATACAACACTGAATTCTTCCCATTCAGCACATCTAAAATACTTTTTCATCATAATCGTTTGCATGACTTTATTTCAGTGGGAACTTCAAATAAATTATAAACTGCGTTCTCGAAACTAAAGTGCAACATGTTAAATTACTTTTTATTTTATAGTAGAGCTAATCTTAAAGTATACAAATGACCCATGTTAAAAATACTATATTTTAATCCCACTATATTCGTACTTCACGGTAGCTAATATTAAATTCTTTTTGCTTTCAGCGCCCCAAAATGTTAAATTAGCACAAGAAGCGAGAATCACTAATTAACGAATATTATTAACATAGTTATCTTGGCCCTTTAAAAGGTCCTTTCTTATGTAGAAGCCCATTAAAAAAACAAAGAGCAATTTGATTAAAAAATCTCTATAAGCAAAACCCTTATTTTCGTGGCACATGTTGCTAGGAAAGCGTAAAACTGTGTTTTTTAAATTGGATTCCTTTTAGTTGGCCATTCTGCGAGTGGGCGACGTCGTGCATTAGTGGACGTCTGCAGCAGAATCGCCCGAGGCACGGCGCGTGCTGTGACGTTTTTTGGGGGCCAAATCGATTAAAAAGGGAGTGGCGACAATCCATTTCTGAGCCCAGTGAGTCTGTAAAGTACGAAAAGTATAACAAAATGTAGGTACAGTAAAAATTACTCCTAGACCATTTTGGACTATGTCATGGTGACGTAATCAATGAACACTTAAGAGACTTCTTATGATATTATTTACAGCGTCACTTTGACAAAGTAAAAAAATGGTCTAGACATTAATTTCCCTGACTGTACTCGTATTGCACTAAAAGCTATACTGCTTGTAACCATATACAGAAGGGATTAGTTTGCCGTTGTACGTCATGTTAATCTTAAGTTTATGCACGAATTTGCTTGTAATTAAATATTTTTGTGCAAAAAAGAGTTTGCATACATAACGAAGCACAGCACCCGCTGTGTTCTTTTTTTAAGAGCACATTAATGATATCGATCGCCCTACTGGCGACCTTAATACAGATTGTATGAGAGCAGTGTCCTTCAAAAGTAGGATTAATAATTACCGTCAATGTAAGCTCGCTCCTACATCAACCTGGTCCTGGTCATTTAATAAAAAAACTGTCATCTATCGCACTACTATATACATATTATGTATAATATAGAAGGTATAGTCCTCCTCAGCCAGACATATTAGTCAAAACACGTAAACTGCAAAATCAAAACTGATGTTGCAAAGTGTTAAGAGAACAACATTTAGTTATTTTCATGTAAGAAGTTACGAAAAAACTTTTTTTTTAATTGACAGAAACTATGAATAGGGTGAAAACCCTGGTCAAGATGTTTTAAATTCTAATTTCTGGTTAGTGAGCGACTATGTCACTCATAACTCAACATTCTCTTCAGCAATTATTCACTTCTCTCGGTAGAAATCCCATCCTATGTTCTATTTAGGTCCAATGATTTCCTTTAAGGTTAGGGTCAAACCGATGAGCGTTGGAATCAGTCGTGCAACCTTTATCACTGCATCTCTACTTACTGGAGCAAGATGGCTAACTGATGATCGCGATATGAATATCGTTTACTTTAGACTTATCATAACAATATTTATGGCTATCTATTGAAGTATCCTGATCATGTAGATTTACTTGTTTGTTTTAAAATCATGACGACTTGATAGAACGTAAACATTTCAAGTCTGGTAGGGAATTTAGGCAAAGATTTCAATATCAAACTGTTTGGCTTTTTATTCTGAGATTTCTGTGCCTCTAAATTAATATTTTTTCCAATAAGAAGCCGAACAGGGTCGTATTGAAGTAAATTTTAAGGAAATACTTTTACTTTCAAGTTTCTTAACGTTTTTTTGGCATTTTATTAATATTAAAATTTGTCGATGTAAACCGATTTTGAAGATTTCAATTAACATTCTCACAAGGTTTATAAATTAAGCATTGAAATCTTATAACGTAGTTTAAGTTATGAAGAAATCATCCATATAGCAATTTCAGCATATTTCATAATATCACACTGCCTTCTGTCAAAACTTTGTAATTTCATAACATACAAAACAAGGTAAATTCTGAAATAAAACTAAAGTACCAAGCTCGAAACCCAACAGCCCATAATTCAAAAAAATCCAAATGGCAAAAGAAATAATTTCCCACCAATCCTCCCGTACGTGCTGAATTTATTAAGGGTCATACTCACGCCCTGCAGTAAGTAACTGTTACGAAAACGGTACGTTTAAATCCTGCGGAAAGTGTCGCCATATATCATCTGAACATAATTTCTGGTCCCCTATAAAAAGTGAACTTTCCCTAGCGGAGTGCACCGAACGTCTGTTTCTTATTTCCCAGCTCCGACCCAGAATTGGAGCTGATTGTTTTTATCGGCGCTCGGTAGGGGAGTGTTAAAGTTTAGAATCTATCTCAAACACGTGTAGGAAATATCGGGGAAATTGTAGCGAAAGTGTCGCGGCGAGGGAGTGGAAAACAAATCTTGGAGCAAAATAGAAACTGATCTTGAAAACTGTTGCTTGCAGCGTTTTAAAGTATGGCTTATTTTGCGTTCAAATCATTGAGTAGTTTTTAAGTAAATTTTGGATATTGTCAATATTGGTGTAGAGAAAAGCCATCGATTAAGTTTTTCTGGATTGCCCGTGCTAGTCATGCTTAACTGGCAATGTTTGATTATGATAAGGATGAAGTAATACTTCTCCAGTCTAGACTTACCTATAGTTGTATACAAGCAATTCATCTCATGCGTCGGTTATTAAACTTCGAAGATATCTGATGCCGCGGCTGCAATTTGTACACACGCAGGGTCGGTATCAGATAAGATCGATCTAGCAGTCTAACTGAATTTTGAAATAAATAACTAAAACCACGTAGAACTTATCTAATTATTCATAGTATTAAGTCATGTCACTTCGTTGATTATAGGATGAGCTAAACGAATTATATGCCATTGTAAGCTTACACCATTGAAACTTAAAATCAGGAACAACTTGAGTTATTCTGCATTCCACTCGCGTACGTATTGGTTCAACAGTAATTGGACAACATTTCCAAATAGCAGCGCTGGGTTACAAAGTCGTGGGTCAACACCCTTCAGATATTGATGAAACATGATATTGCTCAAATTCCAAGCATTGGGTGCAATATAAATCCCTGTCCGGAATAATCTCGACCACAATTCGTCGCGCGCAACCCCTCTCATCTGTCCCTAAATCAAAGCATTCGTCGCGTCACATCTGAACAATAAAAAAAAGGGAATATTTATTCGTTATTTGTTGTCGGTTTGCATTAAAATAAAGCGGTTATCTAGGCTTCAGCACCCTCTGCCGGCTTTATCTAAGATCGGGATTGCATAAAATTCTCATCACTTTTACGAATGTGACAAGCGTCGGTCGGGGTGCGCATCTCATTGAGCGACACTGGCATGCAGTAACATGGACTATAATATTTCTATTATCTGTATCAATTATCTTATCTGTTTTATACCCACTAACAAAAAAACCTTCTACTGGCCTCTCCACGGTGTTTATAGTATGGTAAGGCGTATGCTATTATCCTAGTTAGCAGCCGATTTCGATTTTTCACGGAATTAAAGTATTACAAAAAACTAGAAAAGTGTAAGATTATAAAAAAATGCCATGAACTGTTTGTATTAATTTAATACGACGTTATGACTTTAAATTATTTATTTGGTTTTGACAAGGGTGAAAATGTAAGCGAACTTTGCGAACCTTCTGAACCTATAGTTGATGGAGGCGTCACAGCACTCAAACTGACACGTGCTGAGCCTGTGACCCCTGAGGCAACGCCGAGGCGCGGAGGAAACTTTGCCACAGTACACGTTACGGATCATGAATGCAAATGATGATAATAAATATATATTTTAGCCTACCGCCAAGCAGTGCTCGCATTTTGGTTTTCGGGTGTAATCTAAGACAACCCGTGAAATGTCGTGAAAACCAAAGAGGCATTCGGTCTTAGTCTTTAAGGTAAGCAACGCATTTGCAGTCTTGGAAATATAAATGTCTTTTGGGTCTTAGATCCTATTCACTACATTCAAATGGAATTTGAGCTCGTGTGCCTTCTCCTTGCCTAAAAAAAAGATGTGGAAAATAATTTTTAATCACGGATCATTACTTAAGTACTTACCTGCAATACTCCTCCTACTATTTATTTAATCGTATGGCGATCTGTAGAATAGGCGAATACATTATAGATTATTATTGATTATAAGTCAACATTCAGCGTTCTCAGCCAATTAGCTGCGTCTTGAGTAAGGTTGTAGATGTCTTTTATGGGTCCCGGATATGAATGTATTGGGCATCGCCGCATTATATGGTCCATGGTTTGGGCCACTACACAATCTTGCCTTACTGTTAAAATACGAGTACTATGAATTAGTTAATTCGCAGTTAGATTCAAATTGTCAATGAAATTGTGCTCTGAATGTTCGTGACGGCTGCGACATTTTCTAACGCGGAAACACCCGTCCGTGACAGTCCATTAACCGACCAACTAATCTGTAAATTATGGCCTAAAATTCAGTACCGCCATCAAAATACAGTCCTAATTGTAAAAGTATATGAGTTGAATAATATTTGTTCTGGGAAAGCAGTTAATTAATAAGGGCGGATTCAACGAAACTGGAATAAGGCCATACCTAGATTAAACGGCAAATTTGTATAGACTAGTCTCGGTCTCGTCTTATTCCAGTTTGGTGAAATGCGGCCTTAGTCTGAAGAGGATATATTTATGAAAGTTTTTTAACTAGATCATTGATGTTATATTTATAAAATAATGTATCGAATAATCTATTGGCACAATACACAGTTTCTTTTTTGTTTCGGTACGATCTTTTTAGCTCTATCGAGTGTAACGTTGCCGTCATCGAGAAAATGTGTATGGAAATTGGTACAAGTGTCCATATTTAGCACTAGAATGTGATAGCAAGATGTCGTTTATTTTCGTAAGGTCATCGAATAATAAAGGAGAAATAATAGGTTAACGGCCCTATTGCTAACCACCTACGGATTATTGGCCTAATTAGCTTTACATGGAAACGAGATTCTATTTTCGGGATTCGTGCTATGGATGGGTTCAGTACCTACACGTTTTCAAATAGTAAGGGCTTTTCGAAAATGTTATATTCTTTCTTATACTTTCTTTCATTCAGTTTAATCGGTTTGTTCTTTATTTGGTATTTTCATTTAATAAAAGTTGGTATTTGAAAACGCATCATCATTCTAAAAGATGCAGGTGCATGTTATGTTATTTGTTTCCCCTTGCATGACTCTTGCAACAATCGGTAAAGTTATGGGTTTTTAGCCCCTATTTGATTAAAAACCCTTCAAATAAGAGCACAATTTCAATTGGTCAGAATTTGAATCATATTTGAAGATAACTTTCAATTTATTAGAACCTTATTTATTTACTCTTACTATTTTGTACCTACTCAATAAAACAATGGTTCATGAGATACCTACAGCCCGGTGACAGACAGACAGACGGACAGTGGAGTCTTAATAGGTAATAGGGTCCCGTTTTTACCCTTTGGGTACGGAACCCTAAAACAGTGGTTGGTTTTTTAGTAGGTAAGTAAGTAAAACACGGTTGAAACACAAAAAAAATAAGTTTTCTATTGTATGTCGGTTACGGTTGGCAGCAAAGAGATTTATAAGAGCATTTATAATATATAAGTGACATTAAATGTGAAAGCAACTTTGTCTGTCTGTTTGTTACGCTTTCATGAACCGTTTTTTTTATAAAATTTGGTTTAAAGATAGTTTAAGCCTTGGAGAAGAACATAGGGTACTTTTTATCCCGGAAATTGGTTAGTGCCCGAGGCAAGAGCGATAAACGACGTAGTCGCGGGCAACAGCTAATAATTGTAATTACAAATAACTGTAGTACAGTCACCCAATTAAAATGTTGAGCACACTTAGAACCTTGTCATTGTGACTGCCATTGTTATTGTCATACTTGTCATTGTTATTGTTCAGATTCAGATTCAGATTTTATTACTCAATATAACACAGTATAAATTACATTACATGTCAAATTATATGCAAAAAAAAAAAAAATTATTAAATTATTAAATTAAAAAAAATATAAATTTCCAGTTTATTATGACAGTGGACTAAAGTGCTTAACATTTTCGTTCGGGTACTGTACATCTGAATGATATCACCGCAGTTGTAGCAGTTGGATACCAAAATAAAGTAGCTGTATTAATTACCTTGTTGCTGTAAGTAATTACTTACCGCAAATCTGGCTCTGAGAGGCTATTATGTGCTTGGTTGTAAGCTCCGGCAAAATTAGTGTTCTGACTTTTTAGAGTAATTAGTATTTTTTTAATTAACTTTTGTATAAAAAAAGATATAAATCCCGTGTTAGTTTAAACTTTTTTGTGTGTAAATAAAGATAATAAACATGCAAATATCATACAAATTTACCCCTTGTATTGGATTCGAACCTACAACCCTCAGCAGTTTGGCTGTTTACCCTACCACTCACACAATTCACTATTAAAACAATCAATCTCATAATACATTTGAAACCAAATGTGTAGGACAACTGCATGTAGTACGAGGGCTGCTACTTATGTAACCGGAATAGAAAAAATAAACAAACGTACATGGCTAAATATGGTTTTATTGTTTTTCGAAGTATTCTCCGTGATAATCGATGCACTTTTGCATACGTTGAAACCAATTTATAAAGCACTTTTTCCACTCTGACTGAGGTATCTCCAAAACGTGCTGTTTGAACGCGTCGACGGCATCTTCACGGGTCGAAAATCGTTGACCACGTAATTTATTCTTTACATTTGGAAATAAATATAAATCATTGGGCGCCAAATCAGGGCTGTAAGGTGGATGACCCGTTAATTCTATATTTTGACCTTCCAAAAATCGAGTCGTTCTGCGTGATGTATGACAGCTGGCGTTATCATGGTGCAGAATGATTCTCCGTCGCTGGTTGTTTTTCCGTATTTCTTCAGATACTTCCGGCAAACAAATGGTCGTGTACCACTCCAAATTAACCGTTTTACGATTCTCTAGGGGCACTGTAGCCACATGGCCATTAATACCAAAAAAGCAGGCCACCATTTGCTTCAAGGTGCTTTTTGCACGAGTTACTTTCGTAGGGTTCGGCTCATTTTGAAACACCCACACCGTTGATTGTTGTTTAGTTTCGGGATCATACGCATAGATCCAGGATTCGTCACCTGTGTAGATATTATAAACAGCTTTTGAGTCACCACGGTTATATTTTTTCAACATTTCCTTGCACCATTCGACGCGAGCCTCTTTTTGATCCTTAGTTAAGTTGTGCGGGATCCAACGCGAACAAATTTTTTTCACAGCTAAATGTTCATGTAATATCTTATTAATGCTCGTCATACATATGCCTATAGTCGCCTCTATCTCGCGAAACGTAACATGACGGTCATGCATTATAAGTTTTCGCACAGCTTCAATATTTTGTGGTACAACGACCGATTTCGGGCGACCATCCTTAACTTCGTCCCTGAGCATACTACGTCCACGATTGAACTCACTAAACCAGTGATACACAGTAGTTTTGGATGGAGCTTCATCACCAAAAGTCGAAGTTAGTTGATCTATGCACTGTTGTTGCGTTAAACCACGCCGAAAATCGTAATAAATCATAGCACGAATATTTTCACGAGTGAGTTCCATTCTTGCAGCGAGATTAAAATTTAAACCCGCCAAAAACAAAAGACTAGCGTACATAAGAAAAAAAATATATAGCGGCCAGTATTAAAAAAAGTTCAAATTTTACCATAAAGGTCAGATATAGCGTTTAAAAATGTTGGAATCCCGGATTCCGGTTACCTAAGTAGCAGCCCTCGTATATCTAAAGGTAAAATGTTGGGTGGTTTCGTAAATAAATGACAATAGCGTGTGGGGGCGAATAATTGAAGGGCTAGGCGAGTTTCATTAACTTTTCCAATGAATACAGGCATTTGCCTCCAATTTGCAACATTGATTACAAACATTTGGTTCGAAAAACACTATTATATTTTATTTTATGCCAATGTTAACAAGCGTTCTGTTTTATTTTCAATTTCGAATATGTATCTGAATCATTGAATTGAGACGATATTGTAGCGTAGGTATTCAATTTTAAGGATGAATCGAATCTTTTGAATTGTTAACTATATAACCTGAATATTATGGTTTTTCTACATGATTTTTTTTATGTAAAAATGTTTGGTCTTCTAAAAATATGCGCAAGTCCTGTAAAACAAAATTACGTAATACATGTACTATTATAAAGATACAATTATTATTTATATTAAGTTATTTAAAATAATTATAAAAATATAACATATCAAGTTATTATTCAATAAAATGCCTTGTTTCCTTTTTTTTTCACATATCATGGCTTTCAATCTGTTTTAATAATTAAATTTCACCAATGTCCAGTTTGTGCCAATCACCATGGACTTACTAGAGAAACAAGTCCATGGATATCACGGTTCGGTAAAGAGTTTTTACTCTGGCGGACTAAACAGAAGCACATGGGGTTATGATGATGATGATGGGTGGGGACGCCCGGCCGGAACAGGCGGGCGGTCGATCAGTCTCCCGGTCATTCCGCCCAGTTCCCCGTGGTTGAGCCATAGGTTACTGGCCCGGCGACGCTCCCATCCAGCATGGATCCCATCTTCTCGTTTTCCTACAGAACAAAAGTGCGTCCCGTAGGTTTATGCTTTTTAGTGCCTCGTTAGATAGCTTGTCCTCTCCGAATGTGCGGTATCTCAGTGACGAGTACATGACACACTCGGCTAGGACATGCTGGCTTGTTTCCTCTTTTCCACAATGTGGGCAACGGGAGTCTTGTCTGATTCCTATTACCGTCAGGTGTATGTTGAGCGGGCAGTGCCCTGTCAACACACCTGTTAATATACTAAGATTGTACTTACCAAGATTTAGAAGATACCTTGTTCTGTTTTTGTTTACCCTACCAATTAGGAGTTTGGACTGTCTGCATCCTTGTGCTGTTATCCACTCCTCATTGGTCTTTGCTTCTATCCTTTTGGCTATGACTCCCTTTGTGACAGTTGCCGATATCGGGAGTACCGGCTCCGGGCCTGTGTACTGCCGGTCTGCCCCTGCTCTGGCCAGTTCATCTGCCTTCTCATTCCCTGTTGCTCCGCTGTGTCCTGGTACCCACGCTAGTGTGACTTGTGTTATGTCCCCTAGGGTGTTCAGTGCATCTCTGCATTCCTGGATTAACGAGGATTTGATTTCCGCGTTATCTAGGGCTTTTAGTGCCGCTTGACTGTCCGAGTATATTATGACTTTGCTCCCCGTTATATCGCTTCTTTCCTTGAGTGTCCGAGCACATTCCATAATGGCGTACACTTCGGCCTGGAAGACGCTTGTGTAGCCCCCTAGTGGTAATGTTGTGTGCTCATTCAGTTCCTGTTTGTATATGCCAGCTCCTGCTCTTTTGGTTGAGGATTTCCAGGAACCGTCTGTGTAGCATGTAGTTTTTGGTTCCATTACTACCAGTTCCCAGTTTTCTCTCTCTCCTATGTGTATTCTATATTTCTTGTCGAATTTCTTCCTTTTCTTGATTAAGTCATTTAACATGGGGTTAGCTCCGAGCTTCTGTCAAGTCCGGTTAACTACTTACACCAACAACACGATTAAAAAAACAAAAAAAGTCAGTGGCTAGGATATGTACTTATAGCAGTAAAATTCATTCATGTCATCAGGGGTACGACATGAATGAACTTTACTGCCTTGTCAGCCATTTTTAAGTGCAATTTTGAATGAAGCTGGTAAATAATAAAATAATTCTGAAATTAATATTGGATAAGTATAATTAAGAAAATGTTGGCGATTTCTGAATGAAAGACCAATTCTTAATGGTAACAAGTCCGAACCGTTTACGTTACGGCCTCATAATTACATTAACTACGCATTGCATGTGCTCACAGTACAGGGTGATCTTATTTGAACTACTTCAGATGTATATGTATTAATTACCTACTTACTGACTTTTTTCTAAACTTCACATTATTCACCTATTGTAAGAAATGTATTTAGGAAATATAAAACATTAAGAGTAACGAAATTCGTTCGAGCTTTAAAATAAATATTTTAATTTCAAAATGACATGTATCAATAATATTTATGGTTATTTTTTAGATAAATTAGTTTTTATTATTAATTTGATCTTTGGTGTTAAGACAGATTACGTATCGCTCCGATTATTAAGTACATACAGGTGGCTTCTTAAAAAATAACGAAAGAAAATGTAAGAACATTAACCAGCTTAAAATAAAGATTCAGGAAAACAAAGTTCAAAATAGCTAGTAGATGAACAAATAATATACGACTACATTCTATAGAACACGCTGTATATTGTGAAACTACAGGGAGAAGTTACCCCAACCGGCCGGTTCAGACAAATTGTCGCACCCTATAGCACGCATTTATTGCTGATATTTAATTGTTTGTGTAATTTATTTCTCTAAAACCGGAATAGTTATTGGTACAAAGTATAAGTAGAATTATCATTGTTGTTCGTTTTACTTTTATAAGAAAAGTAACATTTTCAAAGACAGATTGGTTGGGTTTTCTGCTTTATACTCGATTGCGTCTATTCCGGATGCTAGTTATAGTGCTCAAACAAATAAAAAACTTATTTTAATTAAAATTGGAATTTATTTTACAACTTTGACCTCTCCTTTTGAGTTCATAGGTAGAGCAGCAGCAGATACCAATTCCCGCTGCAATGATAATATTATGTTGGATACTGAAAACACACTGTTCTAATTCAAAACTAGAACACACTGTACTATAATATGATTACTAGGCAACTATGTTATTACTAATACAGGGCCTCTCTTTAACTCGGTAAAACCATTTCGTCTTTGACGTGTTATGGTATTGTTTTTAAATCGTCCGCCATTATTGTCAAGTAAATAGGAGTTATCAAAACGTTGACAATACGGAAACACGTGAAAAACAATAAGGTTTTACCGTGGATAATCCCAGCGTTGGTTATCAAATGCTAAAAACATAAAACTTACGAGTAAAATCTTTGTTATATAAATAAACTTCTTAAAACACTATACAAAAATAAGACAAAAATAAATAAACAGTTTACTCTTATCAGGTAGACAACAGGCGACGATATTGCCAAATAACATTTTAAGGGGAAAAAACATTTACGCTTATCACAAAAAGTTTACTGAGATAACTAATAACCTACAAACAGTAACCCATATTTAATTTTGATATTGGCTAAACAAAATTTACTACCTTTTGCTTTACCATGAAAAAAAAGAAGGAAAAACACAACCTACATAAAACTTATCGCAACAATATTTTTCAGCACTGTCTTAATTTTCACATTTTTTTTGTTAAGCTCGATAGCTTAACAAAAAAAACTTGTACCTCTAAGCAAATATCGCAAGTTTAAAAAACAAAGGAAAAAAGGTTGACCACCCCTTCACGCAGGTCCAGACAGTACCCACCCCTCTCCCAAGCTGAACTGCCCTGATCAATGCATTCCAGTTTGAATCGCATCTGTACTGAGCGTGACTAAACGTCACTTGCAATTTGTCCACCGGTGCATTCTCGGCGCACCCGTGACAGATGCATATTTCAATGTTAGCTACGCGAGTTTGCATTTAGTTTTTTTTTGTTGTTTGACGAAGTTTTTATTAAATGGAGTATCATTGTTTGCGCTGTTCTAAAACTAGTTTAAAATACAAGTTGGAATGGTAAAAGGAAAATAAATATTTAATGAAATATTCGTAGATGTAAAAATTAAGGAAACAGTAGATAATTTAAAAAACGCAAATGGTATGTAGAAGGCGATTTTTTTCTTTTCAGGGATTATTTTACATTTGAGCGATTCGGCATTAGTCGTCTAAATCCCACACCGGCACACAACATAGCGAACATTGCTGCTTAGCGGTAGGTTTAAGGTTGGTGGTAGCGATCTAGACAGACCCTGCACAAGGTCCTAACAGAACTAAACCATACATACACATATTACCCATACCACACACACAAATTATTATACACATATTATTACTAACCATACATATTATGTAGGTACTAGCGACCCGCCCTCGCTTCGCTTCAGTTTATGTGAGTATGATATATAGCCTTCCTCGATAAATGGGCTATCTAACATTGAAAGATTTTTTCAAATCGGACCAGTAGTTCCTGAGATTAGCGCGCTCAAGCAAACAAACAAACTCTTCAGGTTTATAATATTAGTATAGATACATTTAGAAAAGTGCCTTTGTATTTTAGTTTACATTTCTTATTATTATTTTTTTTTGTTATGTTAGGACCTTGATATCTTTATAAAATATTTTAGACGTAATTATTTACTTCAAAACATGAAGTTCGTATGACGTGTGAATGTTACAGAAACGTCACAATGATCACTACATAGTATAAAACAAAGTCGCTTCTCGCTGTCTGTCCCTATGTATGCTTAGATCTTTAAAACAACGCAACGGATTTTGATGCGGGTTTTTTTAATAGATAGAGTGATTCAAGAGGAAGGTTTATATGTATAATAGATTCTGGTTTATGTACGGGTGTTACAGAAAACTCACATAAACCGAAGCGAAGCGAGGGCGGGTCGCTAGTTTAACATAAATTATGCGAAACCTCAAACTATTCAATCAAATCCATTTAACCGATTGGACAAACATGAATCTGTAATCAGAACATCAGTTAATAACCTTTTACAGGATTACTCCACAGGGTTGCCTATCGCCTGCGAAGGTAATATATCCATTTATAAACCAATCAGTTAAGGGTTGCGGCGTTTGCATGTGGTGGTTAAACCAACATAACAAAAATTCAGAACATTTTCAACGCACACGCGAGTGAAATTGAATTATAGTTACGATTGTCAACTGTTCGTACACGCTCACACACACTTATGCAGACGGAAGTTGTAACCGATTTAGCTATGCCCGTTTTACCCAATAAGACAAATAGCCCTTATTCGTGAGGGCTTATCTTAATAAGTTTCCGTTGATAACGTGCGTAGTCGTTATTTCTATCTCGATATACAAACGCTTTGTTTTGTCCTGTGGGGCTTGGTCGAAAATAGGGGACGTGGCTGAACAAAAGTTTGCAATCCAATAACTAGTCAACCTTAGTGTTTCTATGTAAACAGGACCTATACTTGATTTTATAATTTAAAGAATTAAAAAACCATTTATTTTTGACGAAGCTAAGGCCAAATATTTTTTGTCACCTCAGGTATAGTATAAATACAAAAAAAAAATCGTCTCGGGCTCTTTCTTTCGTTTCGGGTTCTTTTTCTTCTTCTCTTAAGAGTTTCTGTTACCTATTGCCGGGTTAGATGCATCGTTGCGCGAAATTTAATACGCGTGCAAACAAACGTGGCAAAGGCGCGGCCCCGACTAAACCGGCTCGGTCCGTCCTATTTAGTTTGCTTGTTGTGGCTCACGGCACGGCGTATACGGTCAAGGCACGCACACAAGCAAGCCGCGCGATACACTTTTATTCGAAGACAGTAAGTTACTGTTTATACTGTGCCTCAGTTTACAGTAAGTACCTACACCATAAAGAGATGTTTCCAATTTTAGACCTTATTACAACGCAATAAGGTAAAGAAGAAGATATCTCGCAGTAAGGTAGAGTTGACTGTACAACCCTATTAATTAGTTATTTCTTGTGATTTCATAACGTCATTAGTTGCCACGTTTTTCCAGAAATCATTGCAGGAAAGCATCAAACATTGATTTGAATAAATTAAGCCAATTTATTTGAATCTCAAAATGTTCAAAACAAACGTAATTATGTTGACAGTATGTTAAATAATTTATGACAGAAAACATAATTAAGCCCAATCTCCCTGTTTCCTGGCCGTTTCAAAGTTGACGTAATTTGGATCGGGTATTTTAGACTATTTTTGCAACATAGTAAATTTGATTGCCTCAGACGTTTTGCAGACATCCTCTTTGCTACAATGGTTCTTAGTATTTTACTGTATTTTTACGGCCGTCTTAATTTGAAAGGAGAGTAGTCTGCTGAACGTTTTGAAATGTCTGTTGCCATTTTACTAAACTAGTAGTGTTAATGGATAATAAATCACGTACTTGTGTTGGTTATAATTTGTTTTTATACCTAAATCTAGAGCAGAAGGCTGCTTATACTTTACATTTCTTACACATATCTTCTTCATCATGGTGATTAATCGTTAACTATTTAAATAGCTATTACAGTCTGCGAGCACTTAGAAGGTGCTTCGGGTTTGTATAGGTGATAAACTTAAGTTAATGACCTCTGACATGTAGTTGGAACACATCTGTAAAGACCGTTCGACATTCTATATTTGAAATTTGACGTAAATTCCATATTACTTTTGTACACAACGGCATGCAAGAGGTCATTTACTTAAGTTTTTCACGTATAGTCTCTCACTCGCTCTTAATAAACGCGTATAAGAGATAAGCACGAACCCGAAGTACCTTCTAAAAGCAATTGCAATCAGAAATTTCGCCTAGGACCTTTAAATATCACCATAAATCTGTTGGTTTGAGGTGACGACTATCTTCGATTTGGTCTTCTAAATCACCAAAATCAACATCGAAAGAAGATTAACAGACCCTTATGCTTCACCTAGACTATGCCCCAACTAGATCAGTCCCAACACGTTCCTTGCATTTTCGCACGTGTGCAAGTTAAATGTCAGTTGCAGCAGTGCAGCTTTTCGCAACGTACCGCATAGCGCGGGTTTCTGTCATTGGCGGTTCAGTGACTCCCATTAAAATTTCTAAAGTTCTCATCTACAATAACCCTGAAACATTATAATAATCATTAATATGTCTATAAGGCAGTTACTGCTGCTAACTTGCGTACGACCTAGGTATAATTTTTCTACTTTCATATAAATTAAACGGGTTTGAGCTGGGAGGAAGCTTAGTCTGAAGTTGCCGCGCAAGCAGGGATTGTAACCGGTTACAAATAAACCGGTATTTATTTAGGTTAAACCGGTTAATTATTTGGGTTACGTTCCAACGAATTGGTTACGCTCACAGGGGCGAAATGCATTTACCGGTTATAACCGGTTAGAGAGCGCTTCCGTCATTCACCCTTGTCTCGGCTCACACGGAAGGAGCGCTCTCTAACCGGTAAATGCATTTCGCTCCCTGTGAGCGTAACCTTTATTATGGGTTAGGCTCTAATAGTGTGGCTTTAACCGCTACGGAAAATAAACCGGTTTTCAATCCCTGCGCGCAAGAACGTAAACATCGAACAACCCTTTTACGAGACCTATGTCCTTGATGAGGGATAACAGGAAGAAATCATCACTAGCATCAATATGACAGGGATATGGTCGGAATCATTTTCAGAATGGACGGTTGATAGGGAAGATAGCTGTTTACCTATACATTACTGACTGTGTGCGTAATGTACCTACCGTAATACGCAACGTCCGTAGTCTCCCTATAAGGTAGGTCTGACGCAGGTTGCGGAAAGGCAGTGAAAACGGGCAGCGCAGGACCGGTCGATGCGGAGTTACTTAGGGGACGCCTACGCTACGTGGACGTCTATCTGTTTACAAAACCATGACGGTCAAATAATTTATGTTGATGTTATAATTTTCAGCTTTTCATCGGGAGAAACTTTTCCATTAACATGCTTTAATCTAACTTGAAAATGTTATTCATAGATCTTACATAATTTATTGATATAAATTCATTGAGTTTAGCTATATTGGATCCACTATGTCACAGAAGAAAATAAATTTAATCACACAATGCAAACCTATTGTATCCACCAGACCATATGTAATCTCGCAAGCACGCGTCAAGCGATTTTCCACAAAACGTCCTCCATGTCACACGAAAATTCTGTAAAGGATTTCCAAATTTAAACACTTTAATCGGAGGGATCCTTTGTGGTCCGTATCGCATTGTATTAAGATGTATTTTGTATGCATTTGAATTTGTGGTGAAGCCCCGAATTGCTATGCCGCGGGTAGGCGCCCTCTAGCCATTTTAATTTGCGTTCAGGCTTTAAGCAAATTGTTCTTTCACGCAAAGCGGAATGTTGTCGGTCGCCGCGACAGAGGACATCAGCATACATTTTTCATGGTGGTCTCCGAGTGGAGGTGTAGCCAAGCGAATAAGTAGACGTTTATTTAGTGTCTTATTTCTTTTTATTCCCTCTTCCGTGGCTCTGCGCGAAATGAGATGTTTTATGAAATTGTTTTTCCGGGACATTAGCCTGTTCTAATTATGGCTGTGTTCGCTTGAACCCGGGGTCAATTTCCCAGGACTTTTTCACGTTGACGGTGACAAAGTAGAGGGTCGGAAAAGTATTCTGCGTTATTGTCTTATTAACCGACTGAAGTGTTTTGTGAGAGATAGATAATTAGAATCCACAGTAGATGTGTACTAAGAGGGTCTATTGTACTCGTATTGTGTGAAAATAATACAATGACTAATGGACCTGATGACTTGCCTTGTGAAATCATTTTTATCAGTTTTATAGTTTCGATTACTCTCTAAATGCGTTGTTCATTGTTCATATGACAATGTGTTAATTTACTTAAATTTTTGAAAATATATACTGCCTAAGGCAATTTAGAACGATAACAGTAAGTGTGAAAATCGCAATAGTTTAAAACAATGTTTTCTGTATGTTACAGATAATACCAGAGTAAGGATCAGGTGTCTGAAGCTTGGAGTAAACTTCGCTTTATACTTGGTAAAACTTCGCAACAGATGGCGTTGAATAATCAATGAAAAAGTGCTCAAGTAGCCTTTATCTCAGCTACCAGTAATTTGTGGGGGACTTTGTGTGCATATCCATAGTAGGGAGTGTGGAGTCATGTACCTAAGACGACCTACGTAATATTTAAGAACTCATATACTTAGTATTAGTACAGATTGTGAATCTGGATAATAGGACCTATTCAGATCAGTGTTTTGTAATTTAAAATCTCTGTGAATTTAACTTTTTAAACGTTTTAAGTACTTATAGAGCTAGAGAGTAATAATTTTAGGTTCACAGATATTTCAAATTAGAGAACGTGATTGGAATTGGCCCCACTTTTAATCTTTAATTTATCTCTAGACAATAGCCCAGACACTGCTTTACCATGTTTAAGAAGTGTGAGTAGGTATTAACTAGTAGTAGCAGAATGATATAATGAGCATTTCTATATTTTATTGTGTGGAAGTAAGAAATGTGATTTCTAGAAAAATTAAGAATAATCTTTTAATGTTTTCAGCGATTCCTAATACAAAGTATTTAAGGTTTCATTGTAGCGTGACATTATTTGTCTTTACCCTGTATTTCATATAAAGTTCTGCAACGCCATTTTTAAATAAATGTAAACTCAACTAGCCGCCCCTGTCCGCCGGAATCCCCGAGGATTGTCATGTCATTGTGGCAACTGACAACCAGGTAATCAAATTTAAAACAATATTTTAAGTTTGCAAGGACTTGTTATGGTTGCTCCTGAATATTTGATATAATTATTATATTATATTACCTTCTTCGGAATATTACTTCAATAAAGGTAAAGGAAAGAAGCTGATATAGCAAACAACAAGGATTTAAAAAAAACACATGCGCCATTCTGCTTAAGTAAGAATGGCATATCAGTTGCGATTTTCTTTTTCTTTATTTAATTAAATTCCCGTACGCAGACTGTAATCTGAAGCTATTATCATATTTACATGACTAATCAAAAAAATCCGCGACATCCGAGTACCTATCAGGTAAACGCACAGGAAAACTTTAAGTGGTTTTTGTTGCTCATTATACTATAATGTAAACATTCTTTTAAAAAATAAATAAGCGACATAAAAGACACATATTGTTTAAAATTGCGTCAGTTGGTAGATTTTCACTATTTTTACAAGAACCTTAACAAGAAAGTCAAAAATGTGCTTCAAATCGATCGGTAATATGCATATTTCCCATTCCTACATTTAAATAACTCCTAAATTATTATTTTCATCCGCTTTTGTGACTAAAGTATATTTAATTTAAAACAAATACCTAACTACAGAAATTACACCGGTAATATTAACTTCAAAACGGAAATTGAATTTCGAAATTGTATTAAGTACTATAAATATTTCCACCCTAAAACTAACTTATTTATAAAATTGTTCCCTGAAAATGTTAAACGTAACATATTAATGACGTGTTTGAATTTTTAGTCAGGTGCATTGCTGAACATTATACTACCATTTATCAGTGCAGTTTCAGTTTTTTTATAAAGTCATTTTTATTTCTGAAACTGTTTGGCTTATTTAGTATCGTTAAAAAACTAACTAAATCAGAGAAAGTTATGATTTTCGGACTAGTGAAACAGTTGGGTACCTAAATTTCGGACTTGCGACAGATTACCATGGATGCGTCACTGTTATAAATTCACAATATCCAAAAGCAACATTGACAATAACCATACTTTTATGAATTTTGTCACGTTAATGACGAAATAACCAGCAGGCTTCAGTTACCACCATGCTACTAATAATCCATCGTTACAATAAATTGCCTCCTTACATCACAAGCCATACAGATGATGGCACATGCAGTCACGTAAGTCCTTAGGGTGAGGAAATGAAATAATTTGTCTTAGAGAGGGTGCATTTCATATTTACACGCGACGGGGTGAACGAACTGTAAGGCTTGTTGTGTGTAGACTGCTTAATTAGCGTTCAAATTCAAGGTTGAAGTAATGTTCAAAATTTACGAAGGTTTAAGTTCTGAGGTTTGTAAAGGTTTATTAAGATTCTTAGCTGAAAGAACCTAACGTGGTAAAGGTATTACGGCATGAGGTTGTTTGCGAATGGTTTCAAAATACGAATAAGAAATACATGAAACAGCACGTAAATGTCAAACTTTACGTAAATAAATGTGTTTTGAATAAAAGTGACATATTTTAACCGTGAACTTAGTTCTTTTAAATAAACTTGAACATTATAGGCTGAATACAAAAATAATCCCTACATTTTTTGTGAGCGTAAGTTATTACGATTATAATAAAACATTTCTTTTTTGTTGCTTTTTACACAATTTTTAATGTCTCCGTAAATACATACACATACAGACATACCTTCACGCCTGTAATCCCAGAGTGGGGTAGGCAGAGCTACAGAATTAAGTACCTACAACTCTAAAAACTTGTTGATAATTCTGTAATCACATTTTGCACATGTTTTAAATATTTTTGATAAAATGAAGATTCGTAAGAAACATGTTTGATATCAAAACGAAGTAAAGCAAATTAACATCAGGCGCTATCAAAACATGCCATATACTCGCATTTGAGCAAAATACTTAACGCAAACATACGAAAATTTGCGTTCTTTGAGACACAAGCCCATTTTCCTCTTAGATGATGCAAATGAAATGTATTCCTTGAATTATGACTCAATCTTATGGCGACACAGAATGAGACACACGTGAAAATTGCCAATTCCTCATAATGATGCTGAGAGTAATGTCGACCCATTACGAACGCAAATTATTTGACGGCTCTGTTTTGTGGAATAGCGTCGTGGCTGTGAAAAAACCTCGTATCGCACATTTCGTGACGTACGATTTTATACTTAAACAAGAGATAATTAAGTTCAAGCTCATACATCTCGAACTATCAGATACGAGTTTATTCTAAAGTAGTAACGGTAGAGTGCCTTTGGTATTTTTTAAGACCGTTTCTACTTCAATTGTTCAATGTAAAAGCGTTTTCATTCGCTTTTGTTGCGGTTAGTCCTTAATATTGGATTTAAACTTTCTGTTCAGTAACTGACAGTACTACAAGCCTTTATTCCCTTAGTCGCCTCTTACAACATCAACGGGAAGACATGGAGTGGCAGTTCTAACCTCGGAACTTGTCACTAATACACTGGTAAACATCTTAGCCTAATTGTGCAAAATATAGTTACAGAATTATCAACAAATTTTTAGAGTTGTTGGTAATTCTGTAGTTCTGCCTACCCCACTCTGGGCATGAAAGCATGAGTTTATTATGTATGTATGTGCAGTAACTAGTATTACTTCGCTAAATTGATGATCAAACCCCATACGTAACTGACGTGTTAACTGCAAAAGTAAAACAGTGGGCCTAGTATGGCTGCGTCTATATCGCGTGTCAAATGTGGATAAAGCATCCGTCACTCTCTTACTTATTTACGTGTCAGAAGATGACGGATGCCTTATACAAACTTTATCACGTGATAAACGCAGCCACATTAGGGCCCAAGCAGTTTATTTATGTGTTATCCTTGTTCAGCCTTACTGCGAATCTCATTTTAATGTTTACAATACAATTTCATAACCAATTAATACTTTATTGTGACGATCTTTTTATACAAACATGTAAAAAGAGACTATGATTGTGGCGAAAGTACTAGCATAAAAAACAAAAAGCAAAGAAACAAACAAAAAAACGAACTCTTTAGCTTTATAATGATAAATAGGTATTATAACATAAAGACGCCATCTCAAACATTACGGACTTTACATTTTAAAATTAAAACAAAGTACCTACCGTAAAAACTGACGATAACAACATAAGATAAATCACATTAGACCGCATAAAGTCTGGGGTGAAATTAATTCAATTTGACAATATTACTGGCGCTTCCTCTACATTAGCTTCAGCAAATAACCCATAAGTACAATTTACATGGATGCATGCGCAATGCGCATTTAGATCATAAATTGTCATATTGGTGGACTGTCAATTCCAAAACCTCTTATTGCATTATGCTTTATTGATATTAAGGGTTATTGCCACCTATTTTAGAGACAGATATAAAAAACAATGTAGTTCAGTTAAGTTAACTAAATAACTTAGTAAGTTTTCGACGTAAAAATTGCCGGATTTATTTTGGCGAAAAGGTCAAGTTCTCAGAATATTTCTATACAGAATAAACTTTCGTTTTATGAGGTTACGCGACTCGTAACTAACATTTTTTGTGGGTAAGTAAAGAAAACAGTTTTGTCTACCTTGAGATATGTATAAATTTTATAATACAGTGTAGAAAAAACACTTCTGCGAAATGGTAGTAACTGCCAAATAAAAGTTAATATGTAAAAAGTCAGTTACTAAACGACAACGTTTTGCATAGTAACATTGGTAAATCAATTCATTTACAAGATAAACAGGATTTTTTCTTCTGGATTTATCAAATGTGTTGTGTGTGGGTTGTGTTACCTACGTATAAAAAGAGATCATTCGGTTTATGAACAATACTTTTTGGTCTTGTTGAAATATTGTGGTGATCGACTATTTCAATGAGCATAAGCTTAAATCGATATAGGTATATCTTAACTGTCTCTGTGGTACAGTAATAATAGTTTTCTTTGTATATAAGTAAATGTTGGCGTCATTTATTCTCTGTTATCTACCCCCTTTGTCACCATCTTGACAATGACAGGTGACAGGTGACATTTCAGTCTACATGGCACAGCTTGTATGAAACCCAGTGATGCATCAGAGTGTTGACTTTGCAATGTATACCAAATTGTCACTAGTCACATGTCATTGTCAAGATGGTGAAATAGGGGACAAACTGACCCATAAGAATATGACAAGTTTCTTATTTTTCTAAAGTCATATATCACCGTATATTGTTAGTCAGTAAACGACGTAGTCCCCCACCAATACATTAAGACGTAGCACAAATGTTTCCGCAAATCCCCTGAAGATTGAATCCGGTCAAACTTTCTTTCGCAACTGTGTCAAAAAACTTGTAATTCCACTCTCCTATTGAATTCTCTCGTTATTTATTGTGAGCGATAAAATAATATTAATCTCGAGAGGATTACACTTGGATTTTATTCGTCTGCGAACAACTTGGAATAACCCCGAACATTGTTGGCGTGTGGAATAATGTGGATGGGCAATCCGCTAATGAAAGTATAATGACTGTTTTATGGGAAACATTGGTGTTAACAGGACTTGATGAGCAAAAGTTTGCTCAAAAATGGCGCTGCTAAGAGCGAAGCAAAGTTTGGTTAAAAAGTAAACTTGGGTGTTCCAGAAACAGTGTTTATTATAGATTTGTTGCAGATTATGTGCCAATAAAAACGATGGGTAGTCTTTTATTTTTCTATTCAAGACAAAGTCTGTCTCCAGGACATGTATTTTGTGGGAAAAAACATTGGTAACTCAAACTAGAGATTAACTCAACAAATAAAGTTAAGTTGTCTATATATTTTTTACTTAGGTAGTTCAGGAACGTAAGTATTATAGGTATGTCCACGTTATTATCACCCCTTCTTATCACATCTAAGTAGTAATCAGCTGTAGAAGTTTCCCTGCGTAAGAGGGATTATATTTTCGATAACTTAGCTTAGGGTAGAGAGCAATAAATAGAACAGAGAGAGATGGGAGATCTGACCCCGCACGTGTAATCTGGAAATTTGTTATGGTTTTAAGAGAAAAATGTAAGTGTTGGAAGAATCCCGCGGGAGTCATTCCTATGTTTCATTTCATATTTGTCATAGGGCGAGTAAAGAATGGGAGTCGTGTGCGCTGTTTTAATGTTACATTTATTTGTTTTATTAATAACATTTAAAGATGAGAAAAGCGTTAAGCTAGCAGGCTTAAGTATGTAAGACGGGTCAAGGAACTGTTTAAGAAGCAAAAAATATCATAGACCTGAAATATTATCAGTGGTACCAGTCGATTCTGTGATCCGACTCCAATGTCAAAACACCGTTAGCATGATGAAAATTCTGTTTCCTAAAACTAAGCGCTCTCTTTCAATATATCAACATTCTGTCGAGCGCATACACCAAAATGAAATTTTATTTGCCCACCAAAATTCAAATTCAGCTTCGGCGAAAATTCTCTTAAAATTTCCATTAAAACAACCCACATACTTTCGTGACTACAAAAAACCCTGCATGCCCTCGCTGCGGTTAGAAAAAACGCAATATCGCATGAGTTTGAAAGGCACTGGATTTACAGTATTACCAGTAAATTGCTGCGGGCAGGGTTGTCAGGGCACTGGAAGTTCTTAAGTCGCCCACTCGCGTGACGGTGGAAGTTGGCGATGGAACTTGTAGGTTAAACTTGGTTTTAAAACTAGCGTTGGATTACTTGACAAATGAACACGGATTAAATCTGAAGTTTTGCGAGCCTTGGTATGTTTTTAAGCTTCTGGTTTTATATAGGAAGCGCTAACAAGCAAGTGGGTGACCTTATTCCACGCCTGCAATTCCAGATTCCAGGTGAGTTATTGGCCTGTGAGGATTGAGTTGAAAAAATAAGTTTAGCGTGTAGAGATTAACTTTGAGCAACTCATACATAAGGCACCCTAAATGTCGTAAGTATTATGAAACCGCGATTAGTTTGGGATTGGAATAGCTGTCAATTCATATGCACTTTGACGTAAGTATATGGTAAAACTGTCACCTCTAATCCCTTTCTAAACGTGGCTACATAATACTTACTTTGTTAGATTGTCACAACACTTCCCTTTCTACAATTTTTCTACTACATTGTTGATGTCACACCTAGGAAAAACGAGCAACATACTTGTAGATGAAAAAGTAGTAAAATCGAGTATGAGTTTACATAGCATTACCTCACCTCATTTGAGTTAGGACATTGTATCAACTCATTTAATTAAATGAGTTACTATTTCAAACTCGTTTTGTATTCATGATTTACCCAAAACTGCAAAAGAAATGAAACAGAAGATTTCTCACAACTCTCACGACCAAAAACAGTATACGGCTTCAAAAATTTTGTCTGGTTTTAGACCTTTCCTATTTTTAGAGAAGGAACCAATACGTACCCTTCCAGAGCAAACATTACAATCCTGATCACGAACCGACCAAATCTAACATGTCATTGTCGTAAAAATATTCGTCGCAGCCCTACGCGTGTCTTCATTGCCCACTAGAGACCCTTTGTCCTGACGGCATCGGCGAGTTTATAGCGACTTTTATTGGTTATTGCGTTGGCTATTGCACTGAGGAAATGGCGCACCCTTGGTAACGCGCTTGATGCAGATGGCTGGTCGGAAGTTAAGCTTAGGTAGTTAAGGGAGGAATCTTAACGTCGGAAGGAGGAAAACACAATTTCACTTGAGTTTTTTAACGGAATGAGCATTATCTGAGTTAAAAATCATAGTTAAGAATGGATTCAAATAAAGTTCAGCTTACTTGTATTGCAAAACAACCGTTTGATTAGACTGCTATATCTAATTACGAATTTCATTTAAACGCCTAGAACATTTGATAAGAATGGTAATTAGAACAAGATAATAAAAAATGGACCTATTTTACAATAAAAACAAAGCTATATTATTTAACAGCAATTCTCTAGATAAGTGTTATAGTTAACAATGTTTAATTGCAAACTATATCAAGATGCATTGCGGCAGTGGAGAATATTCCCAATGGAGTTAGTAAATTTGCCCCGGGATTGTGTACGAGATCCCCGTCGGCGTCGTGAATACCTCCCGTCTGTTTAGAACCGGGATTAATACTGCTGTATCGTTAATTTTATTTGCACTTCGAGCTTCATAGACAGAAACAACCGGTGCGGAAAACAACTAAGCAACTTAAACAATCCACGTGGGGAGATAACTTTATTACTTCCAAATATTTGCAACACTCTAAGCAGAACCCGAGCTTTTGAGAAACTCACCAGAGATATGTTCCTAATTTGCCTTTCAAATACTTTGAAACACTTACGGAAGTATTCAAGAGAGCCGCTTTGACTGTGAAAATACGCAAAGAGCCTAGTGTTACGTGCAAACTATCCTGGCAAGAAGGCGAGTTGGCGATGCTAAATTCCGCCCGCGTAATCGGCGAAACACAGTTCCCCTGGGACCGTGGTGTGCCCTCCCTATCTCCGACATTCTTACAGTTTAATGTATGCAAACGCATTTTGTTTCAAAGCCTGGATCCCTCGGCTATGGTGTTGCTCGAGGCCCTCCGGCGGTCTTCACCTCAGGAACGCCGACAGAAGTTTCCCTCCCGTGTGTCACAACATGCTCTTTGATCTTCTCAAATGCGAATATAATGTCGGAACCAGTTAAGACCCTGCCTTTTTTCCTTTATCTGACTGTACACTACTCGCGCGTAAGTTTTTTCCCACATTTTCTTGTCGTGTTACGTTTACACAAATTTGCGAGAAACTCTTTTTGTTGATGTAACAAAATAACTGTGTTTTATCTTTCCTTATTCTTTCTTTTGTATTACGTATTTGAGAAACATAAAGAAAATAGCGTATTGCAAAATTAAGGTCCCTTTTGATGTTATTTTAAATAATGATAAAGTTCAAGTGAAATATAAGTACCTAATCCAATGAAATAAAGCCCGATTTCATAAAGAGATTTCAATATATCAGCTAAGTAATGATGTTCTATATATCAAAGGCATATTAACGTCAAGTTGAGCTCTCAAACTAGGAGTCATCAATTCGTCATGAACCAAAAATAGGAATCTGTATTGATGAGGGATATTTGACGACAAAGTAACCATCAACGAAGTGTGAGCACCATGTGGCAATCCGAAATAGAATTTGGAGCCAACTCCACGCTGTCACACGTGGCAGGACCAAAACAGATCGTTTCCTTTAAAAAACGTTAATTTGGCATTTTTTGTCGCGACAGTTACAAAAAGTGACACTTTTTGAAGCCGTAAAGAGGCATGTGCCCTTCGATAATGAGATGTTAGTGTGGCTGTCTAGAAATGTGACTCTCTCTTCAAGATACTTGGGGTGTTTTTTGTTGAGAAATAATCAAAACTAACGAAAGGATATCGTTACATCAGGAACTAGCCACTTTTTTAGCAGTTCTCGACGTCGTACTTGAGCTAAAATTTAAAGGAAACGCCGTAAATCTGATAGGAGTTAAATAAGTAGCATGTTTATAACGTTACAAAAGCTTTTGTTAACCGTTAGCTGTTAATTTTTAAACCTGACAATTAACAAAGAGCATATTTCCGCATGCCGTACCTATGAGCCAAACAAAAAATAAAACAAAAGGTAAAGTTACTCCACCGAATTCCAGAACATTTACCTAATTAATTTTATTATGGTGCGCGAGATTAACGGTTATAGCTGTATGGATGGCGTGCTTACTTTAATAATGACCTTTTGCTACATTTTTCTAAAGGAAATCGGGGCCAATCATTCTAATTAGGTCAGTTAAAATACCTAACTTTATTTGATTAAATTTCAAGTTATATTTTTCAAAAACAATATTTAATGAGAACCATCACCAATACACCGGATTGACGGGGGCAAAAATGTACCCGTGTTAGTGATTAATTAAATGTCGACTTAGTTTATCGACATTGATAAAATGCAATTTTTAATCATCATTATCATAAGTAATGGCTAAGTTTGAATACCTTGTAATTATGTGCAAACCTCTATTACCTATACTTATCGCAACTATAATCAAACGCTGTCTGACATTGACTCTGGGTTCGAGTCACTTTTGACATACAATGAATAACAAATTTACTAAGTACAATTATATTCTTAAGCATTCCGACAAATAGATAAACTTTTAGTTATTTAAGTTTTTTTCTTCATGGAAAAAAAATAACGGTACGACTTATTATTGCAAGAAATGTTAAATCCATATGTCACGAAAAAAGTTGTCGATAAACTTAGTCGATATTTTAATGAATCACTAGCACTGGTACATTTTTGCCCGCGTCAATCCGGTGTATGACCATCACTTATCGGATACCATAATTTGTATAAAGACCTGCGTTGCGAGAAGTGGTCATTGACCAGATTAACACGCACCTAAGTCATCATAGTCTCTATAAAACAGTATAAATCATAAATGGTACTAACTTTAGTTTACATTATACATTTCCAGAATAATTCCCAATTTATAACAATGCATTACGATTGAAAAAAAAATAAGAACACAGGTACAATATTGTTAGTGCTTGTAAAACTTGTAACTATTACTGTTGTAATTGTCGACATAATTACCTTTTTTGTACAATTATTTAAATCTAATGACTTGTAAATTTGACTTTACAAATAAATTATTATCAGTATCAATAGGTGTAGGTATTCAATTATACCAACAACACCTTGATGAATCAACTGGGTGGAACCTTAAAAACACTTAAATGTTTTAACTAACAATAATATAACAACATTAATTAACGATTATTTCTGATACTTTTCTATAATAAGTATCTACGACTGTATTTGTTTTTTTCTGAGATGTAATCTATCTCGCAGGCATTACAGCCCAAACAATTCCTTGGACATTCCAGCAAAGTCAACGTCGTCGGGAGCTAACTTTGCGCCCCCAATCCCCACTTGATGGATGAGACTTCACCACGGCGGTAATAAATGTAAACAAAATGCTCACTTTTTGCCCCAAAAACATTATTAATGAATAGCGCCGTTGATAACTTTAATTGTGTTAGATGCCTCGAGTCGTCCTTTTGATCTTTACAAAAGATAGAGTTCCCGGAGGCACTTTTTTTTTCAAACTTATGTCGCATTCTTGACACGGAAGATCCTATTACGTCACTCACTTAGTTTATACGCCTTGAAAAAATATAATGGTGTTATTTTCTTTAAACCTTAAAGGTTTCATATTAGAGTTCGTATTTGGAATGTGTCTCATTATTAAACTGCGTTTCTGCGTCAGGACACTGTGACTTAAATTCTTGGTAATAGAGAAAATATTTTAATGAGCATTTTTTTAAAGACATTAATGTGTAAAACAGTGGGGATTTCTTTACGGTGCGGTGACAAAGCGAACGTTTGTGGCGAATGGGGCGAACGGAAATTTGTTAAAATTCCGCTCGGAAGCATGTGACACGCGTTAGTCATTCGATCCAAATGACATTCCCAATGACCGATTTTTTTGACCGAGAATTCAAACAGGACATTTATTAAATTATTATTGTACAGTCAAGGACTTTAATTGTTGAGCCACTATGGACCAGTGTCACAATGACAGCGTCAAGCCACATGAAAGAAATAACGCCAACATTGATGATTAACTTTATACGACAGGGTTTCATAGTGGCTCAACAATTAGAGTCCTTGATTGAACTAGCTGCTGCCCGCGACGTCGTCCACGTACTTTCAATTTTTCGTTATTCTCACGGGAAATTTTCAGTTATGTAAATAATAGCCCATGGGTTAATCCAGGGTATAAGCTCTCATTTCCAGATTTCATCCAAATCCATCTGGCTATTGCAGCGTGAAGGACTAACAAACTAACACGAGCGTCGCTCGGTGGCCTACTGGCTTAGGGGGTCGACTCGTAGTCGTAAGGTACCGAGTTCGAACCCCCGAGGTCACCATGTACCGATGAGTTTTCCTAACTTAAGTGCAGTACCCGATGCTCATAAGGATGTAGGAAATACATCCACCACCATAAACCTGCACATTCGAACAACTGAGTACACCTACTACTTACACAAACGATCCTAATGGGTCAAAGTGTATCCAAAAGGGCACAATCAAAAACATTTATATTTATAATATAAGTGACGGAATCGTGTGCCCGTGGACAATTTAATTGTTGTTTAAAACCAAAACTCTCGGACTTACTTGTTACTCATATTTTGTCTCCAGCTCAGAATCGATTGAAGGCTGTTAAATTTTCTGACTCACCTGTGCCATTAAATAAGAAACACTGAGAGCGTTTAACGGAAACACTAATTGGACAAAATGGCCATAAAAGGACATCATCAAAATAACAATCGTATTACAGATGTATCGGAAAGAGGAGAGTCATAAGTAGGTATGAGGCATTATTAAAATTAAAAACCTACTTAGCGGTTGAATGCATGATGCATGAGTCAAGTAAATAAATTTCTGCTAATTGGTTTACCGGTAGGCAAATACCACCTGGACGATTCCGAAAACCTGTGTTATCTTTTAATTATCAATTCACAAGGATGATTATTTCCATTACCTAACGTTATAAAAGATCGTGTGTGGGATCCGATAACATAGGTACATTTAAACGTAACTACTTAGTCTCCCTAAAACTGTATAAAAGCCCCTCAATTTAAATTTCTACAGGTTCATCTTATCGGTCTTCAAGAAAATATTGCCCTTGTGTTTTACACTCATTTTACGGAAAATAAATGCAAATAATAAATTATTTAATAAAATAATATAATGTGTTTCAGCTACGTATAATAAGTGTGTTCCAATAATGTACAAAGGAAGTCGTTAAAAATACTAGCGCTATAGAAAAAAACAAAATACTAATTAGTATCGTTAGCAAAAGGTTAAATGAAAAAATACTAAACGCCTACTAAAAAATAATAAGCAACTACGACAAAAAGAACGAAACTTCAATAGGCTCAAACTGAATAGGCGCTGAACATGAATTTGTAGAAAAAAGCGTCAATAAATAAAACATTTCCGAAATTGTTTTATAAATTTGCCGGGAAAAATAGTGCTCCATTAATGCTCTTATTATTTGTTTTCGTAGCGATAAACGTCTCAATCGTTGATAAGAAACGCACAAACAAAGTTTACGGTTGATCTATTCTGTTTTATGAGATCCTTTGTTATTTGTTACGCATATTTGGATACGAAAAGACGTGATCAAAGATGTTAACGTTTACGAGATGTTCTTTAATGTTACAACGATTATCTCAGCAGTGTTTTAATTATTGCTTCTTATTTGTGCTCTATTTCTGGAAATTAAAATACCAGAATAAATTAAATCTTACATGCTTACCTATCCTTAGAATCAAAATTAAATATAAAGTTGAATTGTTATCTACAGGATAATAATTGCGCAAACCTCAAGTTTAAACAAAGAACTTATTCAGTTGCAGAATTATACTTCCGATTTAGATGAGGCTTGCTAGTGATAAAAAAGTATTATAAAATATTAAAATAAAAACCTAAAAATTAACAGATTCATGTTTCATGAGGCTCTATTCTACTTGGTATAAAGATATTGCCTTTGGCATGCTATCATATTGTCAAAGATACGATAGGTCTTATTTACTTGACAGTAATGGCGCCCGAGTTGAAACTTGAAAACAATAGGTACGACAACATGTCAAAGGTTTTGCTTAATAGAATAGAGACTTGGTTTTCTTGCCAAAAGTAAGTTTATCTCGTATCGAATGCCCTCATTCTTAATAATGACATTGTCCGTACCACTCAAAATATTTCTAGACAAAGTTGAGATTAAGACGCTGTTAGTTTGCTCAGTAAAATTTGCATATCATAAATGTAATATTTAGCTCTCGACTTGCTAATTAGAAGTACTCTGTGTACCGTCAGCAGTACGTTTGGAGAGCGGAGATGTGGAGTTCATTAAAAATGTAGGAAAGATATTCGCACAAAATATTTTGACCTTAAGGGCGTACCCCGTCTCAATGACCTCGAGCATTTCAACTTCTTCCCTCCCCACTTCCTTTCCTCACCTCTGCAAGTTTACGTACATGCGCCATCGCTTTTTCGTAACGCCATCTAGTATAAAGTAAATGTACTATAATGGCCAACTTTTTAGGCCGCTAACGACATCTTACGGATTGTTGGCGTACTACTATAACTTGCAGTTGGTATTGAGACTTTTTAGGCCAAGAGCTGGCAACCCAATCGAACATAAAATTTTATTCATTAAATACTTACCAAAAAATCGTGAAAACATTTGTTTTGCACTTTAAATCCCATTAAATTCGTCAATCTTGTTGGCATTGCTTATGACACAGTAAAGCGACAAGGTACTAAAGTGATCAGTTACTTTTGACGATGACTTTACGGATATACAGGGTGTTTGGCAGTCGGGTGTAGGGGTTTTAAGGGATGATAGTAAGGGTCATTCTGAACATTTTTGACCACATTTACTATTATGCTAAGTTTCACGGTTTCCGAGATACTGATCATTTTAATAGGATTTTTTGTAATTTTTCCTTATGTCCGTGATACAAAAAACCCCTTAATTCAAGTATTAATTTAAAAAAAAAAACAGTGTTTTCTTGCATGACTTGAATCACTATGAAATAAGGAAGTTTTAAAGCTACATGCCATTTTTTTTTCCTTACAACTTTTTGAGTAAACGCGCAAGAGTTACTTTCTCCATACTAAGAGAACCCCGCGTTTGTTTTTCACCAAGTATGGAAAAACCAATTTTGTGAGGTTACTCAAAAAGTTGTAAGGAAAAAAAAATGGCATGTAGCTTCCTTATTTCATAGTGATTCAAGTCATGCAAGAAAACACTGTTTTTTATTTAAATTAATACTTGAATTAAGGGGTTTTTCGTATCACGGACATAAGGAAAAATTACAAAAAAAACCTATTAAAATGATCAATATCTCGGAAACCGTGAAACTTAGCATAATAGTAAATGTGGTCAAAAATGTTCGGAATGACCCTTATACTATCACCCTTAAAACCTACACCCGACTGCCAAACACCCTGTATATTTACCAGAAATTATAACAAACTCGTCAGTGGAGTACAACAGTGCGTCGTGTACCTTGCTCGTAAAGTACTCGTAGTTGGACGCAGTGAGTCGCGTTGTTGAGTGAGAGTAGTGTTGCACACTGTAGACACCAGGCATAGAGATATGACAGAATGCTAGTGGTGCACAGTGCGGGTAAGTCGGCTTGCTGTGAGACTGCGTCATTTGCTTGGAAGGTCGTCAGGTTGCGTAATTGTCCATTGTCGAGGGTCACCAATGTAGTTAGAGAGGGCAATAGAGAGATCTCTCTCCAGGCGGGTGTTATGCCTGGGGACGGAAGTCCATTGGGATGAAGTTGGAAGTGCTACATATATCAACTGACTGTTGAAATTTCGCTTGCGCGTTGTAGAACAGTTTAGTTCCGCTGTCTGACGTTGTGACGCTGTTGGCGCTGGCGAGTTGGTGGTACATGGTTTGCCGTTAGATGTCGCCATGTCGCGCGTGGCTCCGAGCGGCACGGGTTCCCCGTTCGACGGCCAAGCGGCGTATGCCGCCCGTCGCCCCCGCAGAGACCCGCTAGTGGGGATTAGCGCGCAAACATGAATATTTTATTTTCCTCAAAAACTACAGAATCAATTAAAAAAACATCCGGCCAAATTAAAGTTCACATTATTGTCCAATTATAAGTTAAGTCTCATGTGTAAATATCGCATAATTAGGCAGTTATAATGGATTATAGATCGAGAAAAGGGTTCACGGGAAATTATTATACTCTTAAGATATAAACATTTGCGAAATATTTTTCCGTGAAAAATAAAGAACAAATGCCAAGCTAAAATATATGTTTTTTACAGATTTTTGTACTACATTTTGGCTTATTTGAATCGACTTGAAAATCGCTAAAATACGCCGGGTAGCCCCTTAATTAGAAACATATTTATTTTTTCTTTCGTCTCTGGCCCACATTTTTTAGGGTTTAGTACGAAATACTGAAAACCGTAACCCTAAGATATGGATGACTTTCTTGTCCGCTTGCCTGTCTGTTCGTCCATCTCGTCATCAGTCTGTCTATGTGTATTTTTTTTACTATTCATACACTTTACTAACTGCATACTAGTTTTTGTTACTTTTTGATGGAAATACATTATTTTAAACCGTAAGCAGTTTATTAATTGCCCTCAGGTACAACTCCCATCACCATCACAAAGCTTGTTAGAATCACCTTTTGAAAATAACCTATCCATTTAATAATACCTTAAAAGTTTTATAACGAGGTAAATTCATACAAAACTAGGTAAAATGTTATATTGAAATACATCGTCACGCGAAATAATATTCAGTCGAATTGTAACTTGGTAACCTTTGTAACCTTTTACATGTACGCAACTATCGACAACACAATAAAAGTTTGACTTTTCGTAACTCAATCTAGATTCTCGATGTTGTCAGGCTTTCATGTAAAAGAAATAAGACTTTAGTCTTTTAAGAGTTTCAGTTCGTCCTTCTAACCTTTGCCGACTTATCGCCGATGCTAAGCGCTTAAGTAAAAGTTTTTCCATACTAAAGTTATTGAACATCATCAGTCTTTATCAAGCCTATGTCCAGTGAACAACTTTGCAAGTTGTGTAACTAGTAGGTGTACTCCTGAAACAACAGAAAAATGAAGTTGTTTTTGTATCATCAGTTATTAGGTATACTAATTAGGTACATATTTTGTTTAAATATCTGGTTATATATTTTTTTTTATCTATTTGTTCATGATGTTCATGTGTAAATTGATGCTATTTGCAGAGTTTTAGAGTGAATCACTGGATGAGTTTATGTAGAGACTCAAAAAGCTTGTGCGGTAATAAAAGCCTAGGTACCTACTCTACAGATTACTGTTTTAAATAAGATCCATTTTTATTTTTGGTGACGCGGCTAGCGTTCTTGGTAGTTACGCTGCTTTTAGGGTTAGACGTCCATGGCTCGATACTCAATAAGAGCTAATACAGAGCTGTGTGTGACTTTTTCTATGTATTTCTCTGTACGAATACATTTCTAGTTATTTAGTATCCATAGTACAAGCCAAGCTTAGATTAGCGCTGGGTCAATTTGAGTGATATTGTCTTTTTTTATTAATTTACTTACTATTTGTATTAAAATATATTCGGGCAGCGTGTTGATGGCTTCCTTGAACTTTGTTATGTAGTCATGTAGACACTTTTGTACGTGCACGTGCGAGTATGATGGTAGGTATTAAAGAAAACTCTTAAATACCTTAAAATCTTAGAAGGTATGAGGGCAAGTGGGAGCTTATAGAAGTACTAACTCCAAGGTTGTTTTTAGAGCTGTCATGCTGTACTAGTAGTAAAACCAGCAGCTGAATTACGAGGACAGTCGTAAAACAAATGTAACTCGATTTAAATTGAATAGTTAAAGATCTTATTGTTATTTTACCTGAGATTTCTGCCGTCGGTACAATACCAAGGTAAGGCTCCATTCCCTCCATGAGCTCGCATTCCGCCTTTAATTAGTTGCGCGTTGTTATTATTGTTACGGCAAATACACCCATAAAAATTACCCGGCACCTTATCACTTGGCGAATGTTACGCTTCCAAGGAAAATTGTAACAATGTTACACTTCTTCTTAGCGGAGAATTGTAACAATGCTTTTACTTAGGCGTTTCATTATGGAAACAATGTGAGACATCATTTTTATACTTGCGCTTTGTTTTTGTTTTGTTTGTGGTGCGATAGATAAATATTTAAAAAAATATTCTTATAGTTGTGATGGGAAACAGTTATAGACTCTTGCAGCAATGATTACATAAAATATACCTCACATTGTAGGTAGATTGTGAGATCATTCAATTGGAGGTAGGAGAAAAAATAATCCCATCCTTTGTCACTTGTCGATCACTCTTGACGTCGAAACTGCAAACATACTCTCAATTCAAGAGTGGGTAGAATTAGTTAATTACATACCTACATGTTTTATCCTATAAAATATACTGTGTCAAGCTTTAATGCGAGGTATCCAAATCTTTACGCGGTTTAAATATAAAAATTGGCATCTATAATAGAAATAATCTTGCCTTATACAAATCATAAATGTGAGTGTGTCGGTCGGTAAAGTCGGTACAAAAATTTAAGTCTTCGATGATTGCCTAGAACCGTCAACTCTTCCAATAGTTCTCAGCGCATAAAGACTTTAAGACAACCAACTTGACCAAATTCACCATTGTGGAACTATTAATTAATCAAAAGTCCATTCTCCAGAGTCCGTCACGTTTTGGTAAGCGCTGGCCAACTTGTGAACCTTTTGTGGTCGCCCTAATGTTGTTTACACTGTCGTTCATTAAGTGGGACCGGAGGTGTAATTAGCTCCATTTTAGAGAAGGACAAAGGAACGCCGGATATTATTTATGTAGCCCTGCTATTCTCTAACTGAGCTCTAGAGAGCTCAAGATCCATTTCACTGAGATCTCTCATCTCGTACCTATTGTACGAAGTCGGGGAGTCTGCGATACTGGCTGTTTCGGCTGAGCACCACATTGTCTTGATACACGATTGGGAACTAAAGGTATGTAACAAGGGATTCATTTAAAATGGTTTGTCGAACCAAATATAGAAAACTGACGTGTTATGGAATAACAGTAGTCCTCAAGCATCTTGTGTAGTGACACCGAGCGGGAAAACTATGTACTCATACAAACAAATGACAAAATTTTGTATGTTTACCTTTAAGAAAATTTATAATATAGATAGGTACTTATGATAATAAAGCGGTCTCTTACTACGTGGGCAGTTTTAAGAGTGAGCCTATTTTTGGTACTTATTGCAAATGTTGCAATCGTCATCAACACGGGATGTACAACACAATACAATACAAAACACCGTATATTACTAATGATATTTAGGATAATTGAAGACTGCAAGTTAGGTTGAGAGTTAAGTGTTTGGTCGGCGTAAGTATCAGTCTACCCTCTTTCTTGATCGTTTATTTTTTCAATTTACTACTAAGCCTAACTGTAAAATCACCAAAACGTAAGCACTTTCACTATTTTTCTATTGATACTTAAAATAGAGTTTTTTTTTTATCATTCCTAACACCGGATTCCACGTTAGGTAGATACGTGCACAAACACCTTCCCGCGTCAAAACATTTTACTGTAAACTCGCCGTCTATAGAACTTGCAAAAGATGTAAACAATTACCAAACGCACCAATTCACCATGATTACTCGATAATCACGTACTTACTTTTAAAGATCAAGTGAGGTCTCTGCAATGATTTATAAACTAGATAATTATTTTCATATATTCAGCAAGCCTGTATTTATTAAAAATAACGTAAATTAATAGTAATTTCATCTTGAACTTAATATGAAAATAATGATCAAGTGTATAAATCATTGCATAGACCTCATTTTTGATCATTAAAAGTAAGAATAAGAATAAAATCATCAAGTCGGTTAGCAAGTAAACTGAAGCAAACAGACAAGATAGCGAAATTATAGGTAAAATAATTAAAGACGAATTGAATAAGCTATTTCATTTTTGAGACAAGCTTTTGTTGCCGATTGTACTTTTTTTGCACAGTTGTCATCTACTTGTCAAGACGATTCTAACAAGCCTTAACACGACGGGTTTATTATGCATGTGTAATTTAGGAGTTCCTGAGTTTCCATTATCAAATCAGCTTGATAGCACTATATTATTGTATTGTCATCAGAACAAAAAGCGTATGAAAATACATACATACATTGCAAGTTAAATGATAGTTTGTAGAATAATTAAAATAACATGCTGATTTTTAATCACACCGCCCTCTGTATGTTTTAATGCTAACTAGTGCAGCATCTTAGTATCCCATACGTTAAAAGCGCCACCTAACGAAGTTTTGCTGTAAGCGTTAACCTGGCAGAACGGTAAAGTTTGTATAAGGGCGTCGCAAGCTAACAAGCATCATAGTTCTAAACAAAATACACAGATGGCTCTGTACACGTTGTGAGGCAGTGACATCTCTGTATCGCAAATGGAAACAATTAGATGCATTGACGTCTGTTTGGTTTCACAGTTATTATTCTTTCTGTAAGATGGCAGCACATTCGATAAAAAAACTACACTGCAACCCTTGCGGGAAGAGCTTCAACATAATTTCGAAAGGTGGCGTTTATAAAGTTAGCCGTTGTCATTATGTAATTTAATGATTGATATTGATATTATTTTTATTAACAAGGTTTTGAAAGCGATACTAAGTAACCAATTTCAGTTGCCGTTGAATGGAATGGGCTGAAAATTAGAACTCTTAGTCATAAACCCGATGTCAATGTGATAATAACTGATAAATAAGTATTATTATGGTAGTTAAGAGCAGAGCTGATCTGATGATGGCGCCGGAAGCTGACGACGGGATCTTCGCTATACTTAACGGAGACCCACTGTGATGGGACTCATTAGGTTGGTCTTGATACGCAGATAATGACACAAAAGCTTGAACCAAAAAATACCTAGTACGAGTTGAACAACAGTTTAAATAGACAATGACGACGACGATGAGGTAATTGAACCCGTAGGTAAAATTATGATGGATTTAATTAAAAATTGAAATTCCGCACTTAATTTGGTTACCGCGGGTTTTTATTAAATATCAGTCTGTTCTGTTACGCTTTTACGACTTTTAGTCTTATTTATTACCGATTAGTTCAACAGAGATGAACGCATATTGCTAATTAGGAAGTTAGCGTTTTATACTATGTACGACTTAGAGTTTGTACCCACATAGGCACAATCCGTTTTAGGTAGGCAGGAAACCAGGTAATAATGCTTTCTTTAGTAATGGTCGTTAATCAGCACTCAGTCAATGTGAAAAGTCGGGTAGGTACTTACTTATAAGCCGTTGTTATTAAGGCTCCCTAGCAGTAAGTACGTATGCTATTATATACATTTCGAATTAGAGAAGATACAACGTATCGGATTCCAGAGCTGTCGTAGTTAGAAGGGTCTAGCCTTTAAGGGTAGGTATCGGCTTTATAAAGGTCGAGTCACAGTGAAGCTTTAGAAATCCTTTTGAATCGAAATTAATTAGTATGTACTCACAGGGATAAGTCTACTAAAGACAAAAAGAACATCCTTTATCTTTAGACGACAGGACATGCATTTTTCTTAAGGTTTTCCTCTTTACCTTTGCTCTTACCTAGGTTCCTACAAAAACACTTAAAACGACCTTCATATTGTATGTAAGTATGTTTTCTCTTTCTCTTGTTTTCATACTCACTTATGTTATACTGTCTAACAGACTTTGCCGAACCCTTATAAGACTACGTATAAGTTTGTTGATATTCAAAATAGGTAGCTTGTTCATGATTAGTCCAGTAAAATATTGTCCTTTTGTATGACGGTCGGGATTAAATTCAGACAAAAAGTACCTATTTTGCATTGATAATTCGGACTTACGGCTGATAAAAAAAGACACTTTAGGCCTTTTAAAAAATTTACTTGTACCTGTATAATACTTTAAGTAACTTAATTAGCATTAAAACTTGTACCTAGTAAACTCGTATTTTAATGGACATACCCTTGTTGCATTGAGTCAGTCTCTGTGTCTTATGTAGGGAAAGCCATTTTATTGGCCATTTTTGTATGAAAATAACCGATTAAAACCGGTAATAACCGGTTACTTGTATTCCCTATGGTTATTTTCTTTGGCTGATTCACTGGAACAAACCACAATACCTAAATCACCTTGTCTGTGGAGGACGAACTCGCCTTTGCTGAGAGTATACCACTATTTTCAATTACATTAAGAGTATCTCAAAGGGGTAGCAGTACTTTCCTATTGCTACCTGAAAACAAATCAAAAGCAACGGCTGCATCGGCTGTGCGCACGCCCTTACCACGCGCGTGACGGATCGGCTTTTATCGTGCGAGGATATTTTGTTTGCAGACGACTAAACGATTGTCCGTAATGGCTATAATACAGCCAGCCCTTTGGGGCGCTAGTTAACGCTTCGCCGAAACGTCAGTGGTGATTCGTTACGCCAGCGCAGGAGCGGACTCGGGAAACAATATCGTGCCGAGATTCTAGGCGGTACAAACCAATACGATAACATGCCAAAGACCATATTCTTTTAACCGCCTAGACCTAATGTCATATATGATATGGGTTTTACCTTTAAAGGCCCAGGAATAATTGTTTATTGATTTTTGACTATTTTAATAACGTGACATTGCACGTGACCGATGATTAAAATTACGCTGGTAAACTGTTTGTGGATTTACTATGATGATTTTATTATCGTAAGCACTTTGATAAGAAGAGATTTTAGAACTCTCTAAGGCCCCCAAAACAAGTAAATGCCGTATTTTAGCTTCAAACCAAATAAAAGACTCTCTTCCTCTATGTAACTCTATGAATGTATGTAACTATTTGTAACTGTACGATATAAGAAAGCAAGTGCTTTTTTTTTTTTTATGGCATAGAGAAGACAAACGAGCACACAGGCCACCTGTTGGTAATTAGTGGAAACTGTGACCCATAGACATTCGCATTCACAAGACTGCAATGCAATCCTAAGACTGCAAATGCGTTGCCAACCCTCAGGACTAAGATGGAATGCCTCTATGCTAGTCATTTCACCGGCTGTCTTATCCCCAAACCGGAACACAACAATGCGAACACTGCTGTTTGGCGGTAGGTTAATGAATAAGATGGTGGTAGCGATCCGGACGGACCCTGCACAAGGTCCTACCACCCGCAAATAGCTGCTGCTGTGCTGTAGGTTAATGAGGCAATTTGGTTTACAGTATGTTGATCCATGTAATGGTATTTAAGATCTTTGTAACTACAACATAAGGCAATAAAATATAATGACTATGACTATGACTAAGAAGGTAACAAAATGGTAAGTACTTACGGAATAATTTCTCTGATTGCTAATGCTAATATTATATTCAAGAAATTTTCATCTCTTGACATATAATGAAAGGTACCAGACCTTTACTCGTACATCATAAAATTGTGACAACCAAGACACTAAAGACGTTGATAAAAGCTTATGAGTATAAATGTTGAAATTTTAGTGTTTAGTGTTTGAGTATTTATTTTTATTGCCTAACGCTGGAGTGATGCCAAAACAATACAGCTCGTCTGAGACACCTTTCAAACAATTTGTTCGTCGTAAGTTATTGATGACCACGTTCAGCTTTGAACCAAGCAAATAAAATAACTAGTGCGTTGCATTCTATCTGTCTAGAGGTGAACAATATGACATTGAACAGTTTTATAAATTTCTAAATAAAAAGCACGAATGCCAAACGAAAATTGAAGAACTACTATCTATTCAGAATAAAAAACGTGCCTACCTACTCAGAGTCGTAAATGCATTACAATAATATTCTTATTTAACTACTTAGTTTATTTTGTTTTTTTTTGGTGACAATATTGCCGGTGATGTCTTGAATGGGGGTTCGCTGCTCGTTCAGAAGCAGCCTCATTTTATTTCATAATATTAGATGTCGTAATTCCAAGTACAGCCCTGGTGCGTCTGGCTTTCTGTCTGCTTCCCTTTGTAATCTTATTACATTAGTTAAAGGGTAAAAGCCGATATATAGCTTACATCAATACCACTTTATACCCTCATGTATAGGGATCTTTGCACCAGGCGGCGCCTAAATAGTATTAAAATACTTAGATGTGCTTTTGTTCTATGCGAGCGTCGCTATTTGGACACTATGCGACAGTCCTGTATATTTTGTATTGATATCTCTAGCTACTGATTTTCAAGTCAATAAGTCTTAATGGTATGAGTTGCTTTTTAACTGTCAATTGCTATGTTTTGTTGAGAAGGTAACTGCATCATTAATCCTGTAAGTTATTGCATCATTATTTTCACATTACATTATACGATACCTATATCACAACTAAAACCATATTTCAAGTAAATTGGCTGGCGCGATATTATACTGTTCCACTTAATAACTTCGCCAAATATTATATGACGTAACAATGAAAAGTCGGGAGCCTCGGGTGGCCACGCGCCGTTCGATCTCAAACAGAAACCTCTCATCCTCCGCCTAATGTTTACAATAGAAAAATAATCAAAGTGAAAGATTGTTTTCGGACCTCCGAGTAGTTTTTGCAGGCGTGATTTTTCCGATAGATAACTCTAATATTTCAACAAAGCGGACCGTGCAAATGAGTGACAGCGACGATTGATGGGGTTCCGTTTGTTATTTGAAAAAGCGAAGGGCCATTATCGCCATTCCGTTAGAGATATATATCATTGGAAACGTCAACAGAGTAGAAAATTAAAGTCAATAAGCGCGAACGGCCAGTAATAAGTTCTGAGGCGCGATGAAGGTCTTTATCTTAGGGGGGCGAAAAGAATTGGCTAATTTGTCAACTGCTGAGGCTAAGTGCCATTTCATTGTTCTTTACTCACCTTTTGCTTTTTGAGCTGGAGCGTCACTTTGGCGTCACTTTGGGCTGCCAAAGTTAGGCTTTCATTATATTTCAACTTAAGCAATCTTCGTGTTTATTGTGACTATGCGATGATCTGTTATTGCAAGTAATTAAGTTTTTGAAGGATCCTACGTCACAAGAGGCAGCTTTCAGCTCTACAATTACTGCGAGATTCATTGCGTTTATTATAATTTAAAATATGTTTCTTGTTGTAATTTATGTTTCATTTCAATGACAAAGTTCATAGGTGCTTGCGTAGGACAGTAGCGGCGTTTTAAGTTATAGGGATACTTAAAATGTCTGCTAAACTTACACATAAGTCTGACAAATGGCACTAAAATCGTAGACAAACGAGAGCATTATAAAAAGCAATAACGCACACGCCAGCCAACGTGAATGTGCATAAAATATTTATTTATAGACATCAGATAGCACTATCTCGCCACCACAAAAGTTGGATTGCAATAAACTGCCACGAGACATTTTATGTTTAAGTTAGGGTATTTTTGTACGTTTTTATCTGTTATTGCATCGTAGGATGCGAAGTTATGGCCTATAGTTTTGCTAAAAACGATTAGTTCAATGGTTGTTTCGGCTTTGTCTTGCATGAGCAATGATAAGTGTTTTTTGTCTTAATTTTGTATGAAATAAAAAAAATACTTATTTTCATAGCCCATATAAATTTTGTACTTGAGTAGTTTTTCTTTAGCTATATTGAGTTATAGATGTGACTGTAGTTCTGAAAACCTGAAGTCCGAAGTCGGTTCTGCATTCAAATCACTGAAACCTGAACCAGCAACGAGCAGCTTTTAATTATGCGTCTCAAATAAGTAACCAGAGAAGGCCGAAAACCCAAAGAGGGTTATTTAGGGTTCCGTACCTGTAGAGCTCCCAACGGAACCCTTAGCTATTATTAAGCCAACGCTATCTATCCATGCGACCGTCTGTCAGTCCTAATTTTAAAGAGCTATGTTTTAAACCGTAATATACGTAAAGACGGTTTTTTTTCTCTAAATATTTGTTAATAACACGGCCGATTTACAAACAAAACTTATTATTATAAAGAAAGTGACACAGTAGGACAGGGGAGGGAGTGATGAGGGAGGGATTCATACACGAAACGTTTTCTTTCGACGTACCTATTCTTAATTTTGTCGTATCGTAAAAACGGTAAAACATACAAGCGTCAAATTTGGTATGATTATGGTACAAACCAAAACCAAACCAAATAATAAAAATGGTCAAGTTGTGAATTGGGCTATACATACATATACCATGCAGCGGTATGGAACCCTTGATGCGCAAGTAAGTACTATCAGCCCAATGGAACCCTGACCCACCATAGAACGGTGTCACAGTGACATTATAAAACAATTTGTTTGACACTTCTTATGACTTGAATCATAACGTCTCTGTGACACAGTTCTATGGTGGGTCAAGGTTCCAATGGTCTGATAGTACCTATACGCCATTTCGATCTTGTAATGAAATATCTGTTAATAATAGTCTGTGAATAGCCGTGACTGATGTTTACCCAAAGTAATGTTCGCACGTGTTATAAACGACATTGTATTTTTTGGGTGCACTGTGAGTTGTCAAATAAAGAAAATTAATATTGGTGCTTGCAACATTATACAAACAACGCCGTATTTACTCGTACGTTATTTTTGTCTTTCAGTTCCCAAATTTTATATTATTGGTATGAATTATATAATGATAATTTTATTTTTCAAAGAAAGTCACAGTAAACATTACATTTTGTCAAAAGATCCAGAAATTACCCTGGAATCGTCAAAAATATACACAAATTTTAATATAATCCAAAAAAGAAATAAGAAGTCAGGATAGCAATAACAATACAGACCTAAGGAGTTATCACCGTTAAAGATCGTCTAAAAATAGCATGCAACCCAATTAAGTACCATTTTTTTAAAACAAATATCGTAATAAATCAAAACATCAGAAATAATAAAAACAACAATTCATAGTATTAAAACATTTTTTTTTTATATGTTATGTAAGTTCCTAATTATACATTAAGGTCCATAAACTCTAACTGGGTATAATGGATTTTCCAATAAAACGTTTTTCAGCCGCCGGCGCCGTCCAAATGATGAACATTTCTATTACGTCACCAAACTGAGTTTTGCAATTCTGCCGTCCATTAACTAAAAGGCGGCTAAAGGCACTTACGACCTTTTTGAGTTATATATACAGGGCGATTCAGCTACTTATTAGCTATCGATCTATCTAGGTTTGGTTTCAATATCTTTAAAAACAACCGAGATACAGCCTTCAGAAAAGCGGCTAAATTCAGATTTTTTGGGATATTACTACCAAAAAGGCGGTTATTTAACACTTACCTATCTTAAAGGCGATTAAAAGTCGATAACTGCCAATTTTTAAACGTAACACGTGTTACGGTACAAGACTTAAAAGCAGCTATTTTATTTTCCACAACTTAAAAGCGGCTATTGGACTTTAGCCATCTTATAGCTTAAAAACGTAATATTCAACTGCAAAAGAGGTCCTAGATTAAAAAGCGGTCTATCCGTGTTTACATAAGAAATAAGCGGTTAAAATCCAATAGCCGCCTTTTTGTATGTAAATTTTATTATTTTTTATCAAAATACATACCTTAAAGGCCGTCACGGTTTTATAATCTAGAAACCAAAGTAATAAAAATCAATTCTTGCTTCATTAAATGGCGGCTATACGACATTGCCTAACTAAAAGGCGGCAACTCATTACCCGCACAGCAGTCGCCATCCCCTGTCTCGCCTGTCGGGCTGACGGCGTAGGCCGAAGTCAGTCGCCGAAGTGCTTATCTAAAGAGCTGAGGGCCCAGACAAGATGCACTACGCTAGCTAGCGTTTCTATTCATTTAGTTTTTAAACCAATCGCGTCACTATTAGATGACGTGATACGAAAAGTCACGTTAAAAACTAAACGTAATAGAAACGATAGTTAGCGCAATGCGTCTTGTCTGGGCCCTCTGGTCGCTTTGCAAGCGGCGCGGGCGTCGATTTCCGCCAATTCCACCATGCCGCTGCCTCCAAGAAAAACGTCTACGTAAAGTTAAAATTTCTCAAAAGGCAGTTAGGTCTAGCTAGTACCTACTATTAAGTAAACTTTCGTTACTGTAGCTTGGTCCTCCGCTCGCTTTATAGTAGGGGAGCCCATGAAACTAAACCTAGTCCGATAAGACTACCGGATGAGATATATTATTATATATTTAGACGCATCGTTAATGGGAGAACACGAAATGGCGGGTCCATATTGGCTCATATAAAATTGGTCTTTCGATTTTGTATACAAATAACGATTTGTGACTATACTCATCATAGCTCCGAAAAAATTTGCTCATACTTTTTTGTTCATACTTTTATAAGTCATAATTATCGCAAGTCATAAAGTAGTTTTTCAAAAAACTGTTACATTTTAGATTTTTATAAATCTAACCAACCTAACTTAATTTTATCTAAACGTAAGATATTTAAGAAATTGTGAAAAGTGTACGGTTCCATGAATATTGGCGTTATAAGTTCAGATGATAAGTTCCGATCATTTCTACTAAAAAAAATATGAAGAGTATGAAGAGTGATCATTAGGTTGTAAAATTCTATGAGATTCAATTTCGGAGTTACAATAATCTAACTTGCAATTTTATATGAACTTTGGCGCTCCTGAAACATACCAAACCAAACAAAACCCTGGCCGCGGTATTAAAAAAAAATTCAAAGAAATTTTTAAAATCGGGTTTTTGGTATGATAAGACTCCCAAATTTTGTTTGTTCCTCGAAACGGGAGGTGTAGGACTATACGATAACGCAATGCTGCAAGCCCTCATAATTGGCCTTATCAGTGCCAGCAGCATGACAAAGACGCCTCGTACTTAGAAATCGACCTCCTCAAAAAACCAATGCTCATCAGAAAAAGCATCAATTTCTGTGTCGGGAAAACCACTGCTGCATTTTCCAAACACTGGAGAAAGAGGTTGCTGCAGCGATTGAAGGTCATCCTTTGCGCAGCTGTATTCGATCAGACTACCGGATGAGATATATTAGGTCCTTACCTATGAAATTCGCGTTTTATATGGAGAATTTTATGAAAACTGTGGTTTTCATACATTTAATTTTGCGGATTATTTTGTAACGTCAAATACAAACCAAACAAAATTCTGTCAGGAATATTGGACACTTCTAAGTTAGATTATACATATCTTATTTACTTAAAAATATTTGGCTTCATAAAACTCTGCGTAATTGAAACACTTGAACTCGCAGCACATGAAAAGAGTTGAGTTCACACTTAAATCTTAAACATTCAGTTAGAAATTTAACCATATTATTTGTATCTATAACCTTTCTAACATAGTGTGTTAATGAAATTAAAAAAGATCTTGAAAGATAAAATTTAAATGACTAAATTCCGTACGAAAAAAAACGCCAATTTCATAGGTAAGGACTTAATATATATTTAGACGCGTCGTTAATGGGAGTACACGAAATGGCGATGCTGCTATGCAAAAACCTGGCAACGGTATTGAAAAAAAAAACAAAAAAAAACGGTTTTCTATTTTACGATAAGACTCCCAAATTTCGTTTGTTCCTCGAAACAGGGGAGGTGTATGACTATGCGATAATGCAGTGCTGCAAGCCCTCATAATTGTTCTTATCAGTGGCAGCACGATCTACCTTCTCAAAAAACCAATGCTCATCTCAAAGAGCATCAATGCAGCATTTTCCAATCACTGAAGGAGAAAGAGGTTGCTGCAGCAATTGAAGGTTAACCTCCGCGCAGCTGTATTCGGAATTTCAATTTTGTCTGCGAAGTCGATTTTAACCTACTTACTTCTAATTGGCGGATTGACTTGACATGTTGCATACAGGTTATTCCGATGACAAAACAATATTATGTTATCATCGAATTGGTATTATGAGGAATACTGCCGCATCCAAATCGGTTCATCTGTTTGGGAGCTACGATGCCACAAACAAAAACTCAAATACATAGACATAGAGATACACGTTATAAACGAATACCCCTTTTTTTATTTATTAGTTATTGGATGTCTGTTAACCGCAGAAGAAGAAGTTCCAAGTGTTTTAACAGATGACAGCCATCTATTTTAAGAATGAGAAATTGATCTCTTTTTGTTTTTATAAGTTTAAAGAAAGGTATTATTTAGTAGCTAAGCAATAGAAAGTTACGCGTTTAAACTGTGATTTTATCAGTGTATCTTTGCAATTGGTTCCTTTATTATAAAGATTTTATATTTTGTATGAATGAATTTGATTTCAACATAGTAAATGGTTTTTTTATTAAGTTTAATTTTGCTGTGTTTTTAGCAACTTCCCGAAATCATTGGATGTAGTAACATACTTCGATTGCAATCCATAACAAAAAAGCAGTTATTTTTATTTGTTCTTCAATTAACTGCCTTTTTCTCTAGCATTGATGATACAAAACGTATATTAGATTCTGCCATATGCACTCATTTTAAACTAGAAGGCAGTTAAAGTCGTATGGCCGTCTTATAGTCATGTCTGTTTGCACAGGATTAACTAGGTATACATAGCTTAAAAGCGGCTATATCATGTAACCGCCTTTTAGTTATGTTTTTCATATAACTTTTTTGTATTTGTACAATCTATGGTGGATTACCTAAATTACTGAACTAGAAGGCGGCTAAACATACTTTAACCGCCATTAAGCTTTGTATCGTATTTCATAAAATGCTACGGTATCATAGCTAAAAAGGAAAATCGAAGATTTCAGCTATAAAAACAAGTAAAATCATATCAAATTTATATGTATAAAATAGAGCAAGTCTCGAATATTAGTATACAAAAAAAAGTACAGGGATATCGCTCACCAGTTTTCAGAGACATGGTTTCCCATGTTTTTTGGCCATAACTCAAAATGACCCTCTTGCATTTAGCCGCCTTTTAGATAACGGACGGCAGAATTACTATGGTTAATTTTGGTTCTGTTGTTGTGTGAATGTTGTGTTCCACTATTAAAAATACGACAACAGGTGAAATTACTAGCAAAGTTAGCACAGTTTTTTTTAGAGTCGTATTAGTACCTCTGGGTCGGCAGTGCATTTGAAGCCTTTGGATTGCAGTCTTGAGATTGTTGTCTTCTGATATCAATTGTCTATGGCTCTCAGATCCTACTTACCATCAGGTGGCCTTAGTGCCATAAAAAACTACTGTAGAAAAATAAATTTCTTACCTAAGTTAGTAAAGAACCTGCAATATCACACTTGCAAACGTAACTGACAGTATATTTGTCACTCGTGATTGATTACGAAGAAGAAATTCGTGTTAAGGTTGAAATATGCTAAATTCTTTTGTTATTGGTATACATAGATACATACTTACGTAAATATTCCTAAGTTCGTTAAATTATTTGCAAAATAATGTGAGTATTTCATTCACTGTTTCTTTTAACATCTATTAGGGTACTGGTAACTACTGTAAAGAAGTAAGTGCGTACAATCTTTTTTTAATTTTCCCAATTACTTATAATGTTAGCTACCATTTATTTTTAATAATTTTTGTCAGTTTAGAAGCCAAGACATTATTCTCTCCTCTTTAACAAGTGTAGGGTTTTTAAAAATTAATTAATGGTAACACTAGTTTATGATAATATTATCTATGGAACGAGAGTAAAAACGGCGGGTTTTGAAAATAAAAAAGGGTGACACTTGGCCGACGGGGGCAGTTCTGTTAGAGATATAGTGGTGTAATGAACTAAAAGATAAACTGTTACTGCGGAAGTTGGATAATAAGAGTGAAGAAAATAAACGAATACAATAAAAGTGAGATTTTATTATATATCAGAAGCGGGCAGAACAAGTAAGTACACGCCCATGCTATTATTGTTAAAATCATTAGGAATGTATGATATTTTACTGTAGGCACATGTAATTCGTTCGGAGTATAGCCGGTATACAGGTTTGATACGGATTGGGGCCGCCGTACGACCGACAACTTTTGAAAACATGTAAAGACATTGGAAAATAGTATGAAGGATAAAAAAATTAATTGACAATGTATTCAGTCAGATAGGCGTTAATAACGTGTTGTTCTTTTAATGATTACTTTTATGACTACTACGTTGTCTTTCAGTACAAATGTTTAATTGGTTTGTCACCGGTCGAACTGTAATTTAATACATTGATGGTTTAGATGGCACCTCGACATTATGATTGTTGTAGTAGTGCAACGGCTAACTTATTAATTCCTTTGCTGCGCTTGCGTTTGTGTTATTCATTGTTATCTGTAGAAAACTATGCAGTAATTTATGATAAAATTACGCACATTTTAAAATTTTAGTTTCTGCTTAATTACTACCCACATTTTGTTATTTTTTTTTTCCAACGTATGGGAACCGGCTCGCAATTTGAATTTTAAATTGTTGTCTTGCCAGTACGCACGTTTTTAGGAATAAATTGAGAAGTGGATTTGTAACGTAACGACAATTTGTGTTAACACAAGCAATTTTGTTTTCATGTCGAGAATATTATGGCGGATGACACCCGTCGATATCACAGTGAAGACCATAGGCGTTTACAGACGCCAGACCGACGTCGCTCTCGAAGTCGTAGCAGTTTGAGAAGGCGTAACAGAAGCGTTAGCCTTCGTGAAAGAGAGATCGAACTGGAACGAGGCCGCAAGCGACTGCTTGAGCTAGAACGTGAACTGCGCCGAGATCGGGAGAACATATCTCGGGCGCGCACATCACGGTCTCGAGACCGTGCCACCGCCAGCAAGGATCGGAGCCGTGGCCGCTCAGGACGCAAACGCAGTCGCCCTGCAAGCCCTCTGCAGCGGGAGCGCAGCTGCAGTACTGCATCGGGAGCAAAGCGAAGCCGCGGACTTCGTGATCAGCCCCGTCCCGAGTCTCGTGAGCATCGTGAGGATTGCACGACATCACACAAAAGGTCACGTACCCCTACGTTTTCTATTAAGGATGTAATGGATATTGTTAATTCTATAAAAACCGGTTTTTCATCTCAACCATCGACTTCCGGCACTTTGAAAAACATTGGCCATAAGAATATTTTACCAGATTTTGATCCGTCGGTTAAAAATCAGCGCGTGGACGTTTGGTTACGTAAAGTCAACGAATGCGCCAGCGTCTATGGTTGGGATGAAAAGACCACAATACATTTTACAATGCAGAAATTGCAAGGGTTGGCCAAAGTTTGGTATGAGGGATTGAATACGATACTTTACTCTTGGACAGAATGGCAAGATAAATTAACAAGTGCTTTCCCTTGCGAGCAAAACTATGGCCAACTCGTGGAAGATATGCTAAAAAGAAAAAGCAAATTTGGCGAACCAATAGAAAACTATTATTACGAGAAACTTACGTTATTAAATCAGTGTGACATAACAGGCAAACGAGCGGTAGATTGTATTATCCATGGCATTACAGACAGAACAATGAAGTCTAGTGCCTTGGCACTATGTTGTTCTCAACCTGAACATTTGCTCCAATTTCTAATGAGCAACAAAGAAGCCCCACTGTCTGAACGCAATCAGGGTAAACATAAATATTGGATAGATAGCAGTTACAATGTACAGGTTCAGAATAGTACAAAAGGAAATTCTGGTAGAGCTATTAGGTCTCAGGGTCCCGTGGTTTGTTTTAATTGTAAGGAATCCGGGCATCCGTACATGCTTTGCCCCAAGCAGCTAATCAAATGCAATAAATGCTATAAAATTGGTCACAAGGCTGAAAACTGTCACGTTAAACCTGAAAATTCAGGAAATAAGGGCAATCTACCCAAAACAATGTGCATTTCTACCTCTTGTCCCAATTTAAAATTCATTAAGGAGGTAAAAGTAAATGAGTTACAGACAGAGGCATTTATTGATTTCGGGAGTGAGGTGACACTGGTTAAACAGTCGTTAGTATCAGACATTGGTTTAGTGCATGATCAGGTTCCGTCTGTGATGAAAGGATTCGGAAATGGGACTGTGCAGTCTTTAGGGACATTACTGTTAGATGTAGAGGTAGACGGAGTTAGCGCTAGGGTTGCAAGCAGAGTTGTCAACGATGAACTTTTAGATAAGCCGATATTAATAGGGCAATCATTTACCGAGCAGCCGCATATCTTGGTCTACAAAGATTTTCATACTTTGCAATTTCACAAAATCGAAACAGAGATACCTGCGATTGCTCTGGATCATGACGATTACCCTTCGATGATAGTTAGGGTTGCTGCTGATATTGAGCTTCATGGTCCAGCGTCGATAAAAGCTCGCATAGACTCTAATTTCAGCGGATGTGTCATGTTGAATAACAATATCATCGGTAGTCCAGCTAGAGAGGCCGTCATTTCTGGTGGTGTTTACCATGTTAAGAATGGATATATGGACGTTCCTGTTTTTCCTTGTTCTCCTTACTATAACTTACATAAGGACCATGTTATTGGTAGGGGAGAGAAGGTAGAGTTTGTTCAGCGGTTAATGATACAGTCTCCTGGTATCGACGAAGCCTCGGGTGGATCAAATGAAGGGAATGTTACCAAAGAGGACATTCGTTTTGGTGACTTAGCAGAAGGGGACCATAAGCAAAGGCTGATGTCCATATTAGATAATTACAAACATTGTTTCTCTTCGGGATTGCAGAACTTAGGTTGCACTGACGTAACACAAATGAATATCGAATTAAATAATCAGCGTCCCATTGTCTATCGCCCGTATCGTATGTCTCATCACGAACGGGATAAGGTACAGTCAATGATAGGTGAAATGTTAGAAGCTGGAATTGTTAGGGAGTCTGTATCAGAATACGCCAGCCCAATCATTCTGGTTCGTAAAAAGGATGGCAGCTCGCGGATGTGTGTCGATTACAGAATGCTGAACTCTGTCACAGTAAAGGAGAGATACCCAATGCCTATCATAGACGACGAGATTGCAAGGCTGGCTGGGCAGGCGTGTTTTATAACGCTCGACTTGGCATCTGGTTATTACCAGGTACCAATATCTGAGCGATGTAAGTTCCTTACGGCGTTTGTCACTCCCGACGGCTTATATGAATTTAATCGCATGCCGTTTGGATTGGCAAACGCACCTGCCGTATTCCAAAGATTGATAAACAAGGTCTTAGGATCAGCGCGATTCACTAAAGCTACAGCTTATATGGATGACGTATTAATCTTTGGCAAAGATCCTGCAGAATGTTTAGATAGGTTCGAAGAGGTTTTAAAATTATTAGAAAATGCAAATCTCACACTAAACATATCAAAATGTGACTTTTTGCATTCCAGTGTAGATTACTTGGGTTACGAGATTAGTGCTGCAGGAGTCCGACCTGGTAAAACCAAAATCCAGTCCGTTTTGAACTTCCCAAAACCCGAAAATGTCCATTGCGTGAGACAATTTCTTGGTCTTGCGGGTTATTTTAGAAAGTTTATTCAAAATTTTGCTCATTTAGCCTCCCCGCTGACAGAACTGCTTAAAAAGGATACATCATGGGATTGGACTAGTAAGCAGGAAGATGCATTTCAGGTACTTAAATCAAAATTAGTTAGTAGACCAGTTCTAGCTATCTATGATCGTGACGTAGAGACAGAACTGCATACAGATGCTAGCAAGGATGGGGTGGCCGGTATGCTCCTACAGCGTTGTAAAAGTTCTGACTCATTTTGTCCTGTAGCGTATTTTAGTCGAAGAACATCACCAGAGGAGAGATACTACCACTCTTATGAGCTTGAAACGCTAGCGGTTATTCGAGCGTTGGAGAAGTTCAGAGTGTATTTACTAGGCAAAGAATTTAAAATCGTAACGGACTGCAGCGCGTTACGTTCAACTTTCGTGAAACGTGACCTCATACCTAGGGTTGCGCGGTGGTGGCTTCGTTTGCAGGAGTTCAACTGTACAATTGAATACAGGCCTGGTATAAAGATGGCTCATGTGGATGCACTGTCACGCAACCCTAGTTCTGAAGGTGATCGGAGTAGTCGAAACTGTCGTGCGCAGGTTATGGTTATTACTGAGGATGATTGGTTACACACATTACAGTTAGGTGACTCTGGACTAAACCGAATTAAAGACATTTTAACGAATGATTTGGATCCTAAAGAATTTCAACACATCAAGGATAATTACTTGGTACGTGACAATAAATTGTTTAGGTGTATCGATGGAGACAAAAGCAAATTGCGATGGGCGGTTCCAAAGGGTGCGAGGTGGCAAATTTGCAGGATGAATCACGATGACATTGGTCATCTGGGGTTAGAGAAAACATTAGAAAGAATAAAAAAGAATTACTGGTTTCCAAAGCTATCTCGTTTTGTCAAAAAATACGTAAGTGCCTGTATTGATTGCGCATATACAAAGAAAACCGTTACTTCCAACGAAGGATTGTTACATCCTATTCCTAAAGTAGAGTTACCGTTTCACACCCTGCATATAGACCACCTTGGGCCCTTTATCAAATCAAAAAGAGGAAATTCTTACTTAATAGTCGTAGTGGATGCGTTCACAAAATTCGTTTTTGTGAAGCCTGTTCGTAACACGAATACTCAGAATGTTATCCGTGTCCTTGATGACATATTTTTTACATTCAGAGTACCTGACCGTCTGATTAGTGACCGCGGCATTTGTTTTACGTCACATATGTTCAGAAGATATTGTTATGATAAGGGCATTAAACATATTCTAAACGCTGTCGCGAGTCCACAATCAAACGGTCAGGTAGAAAGATATAATAGAACGATTCTTAGTTCATTGAAAGCACAGTCTCTGCGTAATGACGAGAGAAATTGGGACGAAGAACTTGGCAAAATACAGTGGGGATTGAATAACACAATTCAAAAGACTACAGGTAGAAGACCGGCGGAGGTAATGTTTGGTACTGCTATGAATGGAGAAATTAATCCCAGTCTAAATTCAGTGATAGGCGAAACACGAGAGAAAATTTATGTATCTACGATTAGAGCTCAGGTTAAAGATAGGATAGATAGTGAGCAAGAGAGGCAAAAGGAACAATACGACAAAAATAAGCGCCCCGCTCGTGCCTATAATGAGGGTGATTTGGTTAAAATTACCAGGGTGACTTTTAATAATGATGGGAAGAGTAACAAACTCCTTCCATCCTATATAGGGCCTTTTCGGGTCACCAAAGTTTTAGGTCAGGATAGGTATAAAATAGCGTCTATACCAGGCTTTAGTGGTCGTACTAATAAACGGTCCACTACAGTAGCAGCCGCTCGCATGTTGCCATGGGTGCACATAGCTGCGTTGCAATTGGGTGACGATGTAACGGATTCCAATGTTAGCGATAATGAGGACTAGTTCTAGTCTTGATGGTTTATTACAGACAAACTAACTTTCATTGTTTCAGACGGGGTGTGAGAATAGATGAGCTCACTCTCCGGCTGAAAATGGAAGAGCTTGATGATGAAAGATAAATGCTGTTTTCAGCCACAAGAATCGATTTGGTTTGTGCGCTGCTACAGCTAGAGCTACCTATAGGTGCGAGAATTGAATTGGTTCGTATCCTATAGAGTAACTAGTACTGACCGCGAGAATTGAATGGTTCGCGGCTAGTATGATTAGATTGAATAGAGGTGTTGATGCTGTTTTCAGCCACGAGAATAGAATTGGTTCGTGAGCTGTTACAGTGAGATCCGTAATAGGTGCGAGAATTGAATTGGTTCGTAATCTATTGCGAGGTTTAATTGGTTACGGCTAGCACATTAAGATCATCTTTTCTTTTATTGATTGGTTCACCATATTTGCCAAAGTTGAGACTTGGGATGTTAATAGATAAAGACGATACGTATACGAGTAAATCATCTATTTCAAATGTAACTTGTCCTTGATATATATTTGCTTGATGAAATATGCACTAATTGATTGTAAAAATAATAATAATAGATACTGGTAGAAATATTTATTAAGTAAATATTTGACTTATGGTGTAGTTAACTTATCTTTGAATTATTAATTGATCTAACATTACTGTACTGTCAATGCCATTGTTAAATTGTTTAAGTAAGTGTTATTCTCCAAGTTATTATTATTATTATTATTTGTGTGGTTTACGGTCCATCGGCCAAGTGTAGGGTTGCCACCTGGCACGTGTATGGGGGCATACACGGAGTCAGGATGGACGAGTGTAGGGTTTTTAAAAATTAATTAATGGTAACACTAGTTTATGATAATATTATCTATGGAACGAGAGTAAAAACGGCGGGTTATGAAAATAAAAAAGGGTGACACTTGGCCGACGGGGGCAGTTCTGTTAGAGATATAGTGGTGTAATGAACTAAAAGATAAACTGTTACTGCGGAAGTTGGATAATAAGAGTGAAGAAAATAAACGAATACAATAAAAGTGAGATTTTATTATACAAGTAAATTTCTAATAGCATTAGAGTTCTCATTAACTAATTTGTATATAAACATTATACGCCCGAACTCCTTTCCGACATTCAAAAGACACGTTAAACACGCACCAAAGTTTTGAAGGATCAACTTATGGAGATTCTTTATTCAAAAGGGCTTGCTGCCCCTAGATTTTTTCCTAAAGAGCTTCCTTGTAGGTACTGATAGGCGGAATGTTTTAACAAAATTAATCTACAGGGAGCTTCGTATTGACAGGGACCTTCCTAGCCCCACAAAATCAAAAGGGCACAAGTGAACAGTAATTCGCGGGCCTTTATAACTTTTTTGTATCGCAGCGTCGTGGTCGCTATAAATACATACAAATAGCCTTTTTTTAATAAAGAGAGGGTAAGCCGAATATTAGTCTAATATCAACGAGTGCAAACCAATGTTGCCCTCGCATTGCAGTCACGAAGTTTTTTATGATATGAATGTGGCTGAAAGGAAGGAATAGTATTGATACATCAAAGCGGATGTTTCTGTAGCATTAGTAGATTAAAGCGCTTATACGTTTAGTTGTTTGTACTAGGAAACTGAAATGGGTATAATAAAGATTTGATGTTACTAACAACATAATGGAACGGGATTCAAAAATAAATTTATAAAAAATAAATCAATAAATCAATAAATATAGGTAGTTCGTACAAAAAAGTGAAATGTGCGTGTTAACATTTTTTCTGCGTTATTTTCTCTTATGACTTATATTATGTTAAATTATTGTTTTACGACCTTGTCAGCCTTGCTAGTAGTGACCCTGCCCAACATAGAAGCTAGCGGTCACGGGTTCAACTCCATCGGGCCTAGTATGGCCACAATTTATCGCGTGATAAAAATTTAGATAAAGAATCCGTCACTCTGGTACTTATTTACGTGTCAAAAGGTAACAGATGCCTTATCCAAACTTTGCCACGCGATAAACGCTGCCATATTAGGTCCCCAGTTAAGGATTTTGCGTGACGAGTGAGAATATGTATTTATCTATACAAATCCAAAGTACAATACGCGCTTAGTCTGGGACAAGGTCAATTTGTGTGAGTCGGTGCTGTATTTATTTATTTATGTACCTATCTAATCATTTTATTTAAAAAAAAATGTATGTCAACCCACACTTTAAAGATCTCCTTTCGAATTAACACTATTTAAGCTAGCTATGATAGAATATTCGTTTTGTTTAGTTATAACTAAAAATACTTTATTGAAATCGTTAAAATAAGAAAAAAACTACACTTAACAAAACATGACAATAAAGTGGTCGCATCCACAATATTCCTCACTTACTATTAGCTCAATATTTTTGCCTTGCGAATGCACCGGCCTGGACCCCATAATGCAGTTAATATTAAAATATTGCATCCGACCCAAGCATTTTTTATACGACGTACTGAGCCAAAACATTGGCTTTTCCGACCCCTAAACAGTCACCCCCACAGAAATAATACAAGTATTTGTACTCACAATTTTTCGCCTGAGGGAGCGAATACTCGTTAAAGCACTGTGTATTATACGTAACGCGTTTTATGACAACTCATATAATAGAGAGTAAAATAAATACATATTGTATATAACTTCATTATGTAGAAAGTTTACTAAATAATGAGACCAATTTGAGTTCAATTTTATCAATTCAAATAATAATGAACAACAGGACAAGAATCTAATAAGCCTATAGTTCCCGGCCATTAAGAAGTCAATCCTGACACCTGTCATTCCAGTACAAATTATAACCTCAAAGCCAAGAATAGGTTATAAATTGTACTGCGATGACAGCTGTCAGGATTGACTTCTTAACGGCCGGGCACTATAGTTTCTATCCAAAGTTGTGGAAACACTTGTCTTGAAAGTAAGTAACAAATATACTGATGTTACTTTTGTACAGTCACCGAGGCACGAAAACTTTGCTTCTAAACCACAGCCCGATTTCCTCTCTAATTAAAGGAACGACCCGTACATTTTTATTTAGTTAGCATTATATCCGACAGGTCATTTTCTGCGCAGCTATTTTAAGGCTTATCCTAATAAAAATACAGCTATCATTGCGATGAAGGGTGGGGTGACAATCATCTAATGGATGGCGGGGCCATTCTTTTTGTATGAGGTTAATTGTAAAGGATACAGGGAGTACTGCAAAAATGCACCTTATTGATTTATTCATGCTTTTCAGGGGAAACGCTGCGTTGTGATTTGTTCCGTAATGGAACGCGTTTTGTATTCTGTTTGACGGAAAAGATGTTAATTGGTTAAGTTATTGATGGACATACGAATGTAAGCACTTAGACACATTTGATTTACTTTTTATCCGAATAAATCTCATGTAAAAGCAGTAAATTGATTTTTTTGCACATAAACTTCTCTTAATACTATAAAACAAAGTCGCTTCTCGCCGTCTGTACAGTCAACAGCATAAATAAGTGATCATATCTGTACCTTGTCGCTTTCAATCATTTCATAATTTTGTATAGCATTTCAAACACGACGTTAGAGTGACAAGGTACATAAATGATCACATATTTCTGCTGTTGACTGTACCTCCGTCATGAGCGCTTAGGTCTTTCCTTCGCCACAGATTTTAATGCGGTTTTCTCAGTAAGCTAAATTTTCACGGCAGCTTTTTTTTTTGTATAATATTATTCTGCTTCATGTACAATTGTTACAGAAAACTTACATAAATCAAAGGGTCGCTAGTACTTTCATAAATACAAACAATAAAGTTTTGCTTATCTAACCGATGCTAAACATTTTTCAGGAGATCCTTACCAAGTTTCCCCCGATGCAGATAAAAAGGGCGCGATGGTATGACACATTATTCATATTGAGGGGCGTCACACTAAAGATATTGCGGAAAGGGCATTAAGATTGCCAACTGCAATACATTGTTCCCCCGCTCCTTGTTTTGACGTGATAGAACGGCTCTAGACATTCGCAGACAAGCTTATACCTGCAGCTGTCACAACAATCTTGCTGCACATTTCAAACTGTATTCCCTGGTAATAGGATATGTCAGTTTGGAAGACGACTACAAAGTTACGCTTGGCATTGGTAACGTAATAAATGTTGCGTATCGATGCGTTTGAAGATAAGTAATGAAGAACGTATAGGTTGGTTGAGTTTAGAATTTGTAAAACGTTAACATATCGCCTTATATGCATGTCGGTATTGTTTGTGGCTTGTCGGCTTAAGTGGTTTATAACGAATAGTTTTTATTATAACATCTTGTTTGACTTGTGACGATCGATTGTAAATAAAATTCTTACTACTCATGTAAGTAAATATTTTTATATGGTAGTAACATTTTTTATTTCGTTATAGTTTTGGGTTGGTATAATTTATCTATCTATCTATTTGTAATGTGGAAAATGTGGTTGTGCATGTAGTTCTTTGAGTTAGGGTTATAATATTTTATTTTAGCACAATAATATTCCGTGGATTAAGACATAATAATAATATAACGTAACATGTACCAAATAAACTTGGCCAGTTTAAATAGAGGTAACCAATCCTTTTATTGAACTTAACATCATCGACTGTATCACTCCACCTAATTTATCAAACACAATTTTTAGCTGAAACCGCAATGATTTCAGGATATTTTATATAGGTTGGGATAGGTTACACTTGTTACTACCAAAAAAAAGTCTTGCGGCGAGAAAAGCCTTTAGATTACATTGAAATTCGGCGTAATGACTTCGTTGAAAGGTGTTTCGATAAAATAATAAGCACCCTAAGATCAGTGTTTGTCACATTTCATTAGTTAGAAAGGTCAAGGCTGAAGTTTGTTTACCAAACAATCCGTAGTAATATTGCTCTTTCTGCGGGAATCATCTTCTGTTCCTTGAATGCTAACATTTATATTCAAAGGAATGTTTACTTTGCAATTCAAGTTTACAAAGCGTTCCATGCTCGACTATCCAATTGCGGGAAGTAATCCCCAAAACATAGTTATTACTGCAGTGTTCTCCCCAAGTTGTTCCGAGTATGTTGGTGTTTTCATGCCATTACCTGCCCGACAGACGCCATAAATATATTAATACGATACCCATTTGTCACGGCGTGCAGTGCTTGATATATCTTCTGTTAACTTTGTGCTATTTCTTTTCTCTTCACTTGTTTTGTTGTTTTTACGACCGTGTTTTATGGAATCTTATGAGATATAAAGGACATTAATTCTATATGTTACACCGTTAACATCAATATCTTATTGAAGTCTTTTACGTAGTGGAGATTCAGACACGGTTTTGTAGATTTTGGAAGTGTTTCCTTAGGGTACAAAACTGAATAAAGTAATGTTTTTTGCGTAGCTACTTTTCGGCCGTGATCAGATTTAGGTATACAGGGTGACTGGTAACTCGACCTATTCCATAAATGAGGTTATACTAGAGCTAATTTGCTATAATTTTGTCCTAGTCAACTAGGGGTCTAATGCCACTGGTTTTGGAGTTATTTAATTTTTAAGTTTATTTTAAGAAATTCCGTCCTTTGGTGTTAAACTATCAATTGTGAAAAAAGTACCTAGCTTTGGGGACTAAAATGACGTTTTTCGAATAGCTGATGAATTAGGGAATCCTTTAAACAAAAATACTTTGCGAAAACTGCAAGAACCTCAGAAATAAAAGGTCCTTAAATCGCAAGTCCGTTATTTCTTTTAAAAATGTTTACTTTCGGGGGGGGGGATTACTCCAAAAAAAATGTAATACACTTGGCGTACAAATTACGTAAATAACTTCCTCAATTCATAAGCTTTCCGAAAAGGTGCAAATGTTGTCAACTTTAGTAGGTACAGGTATTAAAATTAAGCTTATTAAAAGAGCAGAGGGTGCGATGTAAATTTAACTCGGAAAGTTGATATCAAAAACTAGGTAACATTCGTCGGACTATGGTCGCAGCCAATGTGCCTCATGAGTTGGAGCCACGGGGTCTTAATCGCTCGGACCGCTGGTTATGTGGGCTAGGGCAGTCTCATGTGCGAGGCCACGTGCCTCAGCATTTTTCCTTCCTCGCACCTCACAGCCATACAATACGGAGCTCAGGTCGCTGCTGAAAATGGTGCAAGCACCAGCACACCAGATACTCAGAGCTCAAGCGGGCGTATGAGTTTGTTCCAGAGCTGTAGAGCGCAGTTGTTCTTGGTGCGTAGAGGCAAAACCTCTTTTTTAAGGCTTTGGGACAGCGATTGAGGGATAGGGCCTGTGACCTCCGGTCCGGTTTGTAATCTGTTCCATCACATTTCGTTGGCAACACAGCATAGCAATGTTGCCAGCATTGGATACCTTTGAACCAGGCGCTACCCGAGCCGCGGAATAATTTTGCGGAAGATTTATTGATGAAAAATGATACTGATTTAATTTATGTACACTGTTGACGAAGCTTGTTGCTAATTAACTAATCGTAAACTCTTGACTAAACTTGTTGCCGATATTTTTTTGTAATTGGCATAAATAAAGTTTTAGAAAACATTACAAATCTTGTTCAAATTAGGAACTTGAAGTCGCGCGATGTTAAATGCGTTCCTTATTGGTCATGGGATTGAGCCGCACAACGAATCCAGGTTCAATTTAAAACAAAAAGAAATCAGTTAGTTTCAACCATCTTAGAGATCGCAATTTCCCTTGTTACCTAACATTTCTGTGCTAATACCGCTTCCTTTTCAAATGGCTTTGTACCAAAATGACGAATACGCGGATATCATGTATTGTTACGGGTTTTGTGATGGTGACGCCGCTGCAGCAAGAAGAGAGTATCAAAGACGGTTCCCTAACCGCCGTTTACCTGATGTCAGTGTGTTTGGTGGGACATATCGGCGCATTCGGGAAACAGGATCGGTTCGACGACACCAAACCGATACTGGAAGAGCTAGTGTTAGAGATCCTAACGTAGAAGAGCAAATCTTGCAACGTTTTCAAGCAGACGGCACTACGTCAACAAGAACTGTGGCTAACCAGCTTGGTGTTTCCCAGTGGAAAGTTTGGTCCGTACAACATCAATCACAACAGTATCCATACCACTACACGCCAGTACATGCTATTGAGGAGGACGATCCTGCAAGGAGGATGGATTTCTGTAGATTTTTACTGAATGCAAATAATGAGGACCCAGAATACCTGAAAAAAAATTTGTGGACAGACGAATCCAACTTTGACCGTGATGGTATTACTAACTATCATAATCTGCATTTTTGGGCTCCTTAAGGTCAAAATCCAAGAAAATCCAAAGAAGGTGCACACCAACGTAGATTTTCGCTAAATGTATGGATGGGGATCGTGCACGATAATTTGATTGGACCATTTTTTCTGCCGGCACGACTAACCGGCATCGCCTATGAAAACTTTTTAATGGAAGAATTACCTACGTTGTTGGACGATGTGCCGCTTGCCACAAGAATGGGTTTGATTTACCAGCATGATGGCTGCCCAGCCCACTATCATCGGGTACACGACAGTGGATGGACAATAACTATCCACAGAAATGGATTGGTCGAGGTGGACCGATTCCTTGGCCGGCAAGAAGCCCGGATTTAACACCATGTGACTTCTTCATTTGGGGTCACATGAAGTCGTTGGTGTACCATTCACCAATATCCACTCAAGAAGAGTTGAGAGTAAGAATTTTGGCAGCTGCCCAAAAAATGAAAGACACGCTTTCAACACGAGTGACAGTAAGCGAAGTGCGACGCCGACTTCATGCATGCATACGTAATGGAGGGAGGCAGTTTGAACAAAAATTGTAATGTTTTAAAGTCAGAATTCGGTAAAATAAGATACTTTTTTTGCTATAAATAACTCCAAAACCAGTGGCATTAGACCCCTAGTTGACTAGGACAAAATTATAGCAAATTAGCTCTAGTATAACCTCATTTATGGAATAGGTCGAGTTACCAGTCACCCTGTATGCTAGGTGCCATCTTAGACAGAAGTATGAATCGATCAAGTTACCTCAAAATAATTTTATAAATTTGAAAAATACAACAAACAAGAACTCGTAACGAACTTTAAGCAAAAAACTGTCATGGAAAAATCCTGAGCCTTTTTCAACAATGTAACAATTGAACATTGAACTGTCCTGTTGAATTCAATTTAAACTGGTCGAATTTAAAAGTCGTAAATTAGAAATTTTAACGTCGACAGCCGACCCTGCGGTCTTACGTCACTCAAAGGCACTCGTAGGCGTCAAATAATCAAATTAAAGCTAACAATTGTTGATAAAGGTTCTCGATTCCTTAGTAACGTGGCAGCTTTAGTCGATACTATTACCATTAAAATGTATTAAATTTTATGTTCAGAAGTATATTATTATTTAATATTTACAAACGAATACTTGCCTAAACTTTTAACATAGTAAAAATAGGAATTAAACTACCTACTTAATATTTTTTTCAGACTTCACGTACTTGCATAACGTGTAGAGGCTTTATTCTACGTTAACGTCTCCCCTATTTCATTTGTATTGCATTCGACTCGACCGCCATTACACTAAAGTTAGTAAGAGCTATTGTCATTTTTAACATAAGTAACGTTAACAGTACAATAAAGCGGTAAAAAAAAAGTATGAGCTCTTAATTAAAAGTACTTATTTAGCTTTTTTAGATATGACAAAATCCTTTCATTGGTTTTTTAAAATACATCAACTCAACAGATTCGCGATCTGAAAGAATTACACCCGTATTTATAGTCAAGAAAAGTAATTACTTGAGTAAAAGTAATGACTTAAGCAACGATTTTTATATGAATTTCGACACTACTAATACTCAAGTAATTACTTTTCTTCACTATAAATACGGGTGTTAGTCACATTTGTTCTTTCGAGTGAAACCCTTATTCAAACTACGAACAATTTCAGTACTTTTATTATTAAAGGCCTCTACAACGTTTTTGACACAATGTTGTGTCTTTCACTGGCGCAAAAACAAAGCTATTTACCCAACTGAATATTTTAATGTCATTATCGATACATATACCGTCAATCCCTATAATCCTAGCTGAAACAACGGCCCATTTGTGCCGACACCGTGACGGATTCGTTTGAGATCGGGTTCAATCCGGCCAGTGATGGGGAGCGGGCAGAGGCCAAAGGATCATGAGATTGCATGAGACACGAAATGAGATTTTTAACTTTGGAATACCAAAGCGCTGTGCAAAGGATGGACAGTCGTAATTACTTTAATTGGGATTTTGCTGAAATGTTCTCGACATTTTGGTTTAAATTCGATGCGTGGTAAAAAAAATTTATAAAACACTGACTGTATGACACCACTTTAGTTATTAAGATTATGTCTACAACCGTTAAAGTTTTATATAATTTCGTTTACAAATGGCTGACATATTATTAACATACCAAGATCTTAAAAATGTATGTTATTCTAGTTTGGTACCTAAACAAGAAAAGCCATATCCAGCTATCTCACGCCCATTGTCAATATAATAATCACACTTACGATGTACTTTGGACGTTAAGATTACAATACTGGAGCAAAGGAGGCCTTCAACACCAATAGTCATCGATTTTTCGTCTAAAAAGTACTTATCTACTTTTACATTTCTACAAAAAATATTAGATAGAAAGCGTTACAAGCAGATAGACATTCAAGCAGACTGATCCACAAAAAACTCAATTTCTCATCTTTACTATTATTACATAGTATCAAACAAAGTCACTTTCCGCGTCTGGCTGTCTGTATCATTCGTTAACTCCTAAACAACGCAACGGATTTTGATGCGGTTTCCACCATCAGTTAGAGAATTTTTGACGAAAGATTTTTATGTATAATAAATTCTGGTTTATGCGCGATTGTTACTAAAAACTCACATAAACTAAAGCGAAGGGAGGTCGGGTAGTTTATAATATAAGCAAAGACTACCCTCGCAATCTAACCATCTCACCATTCACACTAATACACGTATAAAAATAATCGCAAAACAAATGACTACATTTTAAACAGTCGTTAAACAAATGGACCTAATTAATACACATCTTATAATGCAACAAATAGTTTCTAGACTACAAATAGTGGTATAGGCATCGAGTGGCCACGAGACACCCATAGTTGGTAGTGTGCCAAGCGGTAGTAGGAGCACTAACAGGCGGGTGGCGTAGTGCTACTAAATGAAACGATTACGATGCGATCGGGAGATGATATATGGGTTTATGTTAAAGTAGAGAATGGCACCTTTAGGAGTTGAAAGGTAGATAGGATCATATTTCGAAGATATGGTAAGTTTAGTGAAGCCTAAGAATCTTGCAGTTTCAGGTTTACCTCCGCTAAGGGAATTTCACATTTTGATGGGCACAATTATTTGTTCCGGGGTCTTCACACCTTATAAATTTTATACCATTAACATCATTATATCATATACCATTATATTATTAAAGTTTGGCACTTAAGGTCATGTTATATCTTTTTTTTATTAAACTAAACTAACTAGCGGTTGCCCACGAGTCGTTGAACTGTTCATTATTTTGTGATAAAAATATTCTATCTTGACACTCTAGCTGAAACTTTATTTTTATGCAACAATGAGTTTACTTACTTACTTATCTCTATATCGTAGTGGTTTAGCCGTAAAAATGTATCAAACGGATAGTCAAAATTACTTTCACGTGTATAATATTAAGATGTAATACGACTGTATTTTACCTAAATCAATAATTTAAAAAAAATGTGTGATAAAACGGTATTTGACTACAGTCAAATCACCTTCTTTTTATGAGACATCAAAAACGCTCCGTTACTATGGAATTTATAGGCATTACTATCTTGTGACGTCACAATCAAACAGCGTCCTTATTAATATTGGATTTTATGAATTTAATAATCTTAAAATAGCAAACATAAATAAAAGATTGATGTTTTCCTAGTATTTTTATAATGTTTATCTGTTGTTAATGAAAAACCAATTTAATTTCACTCTTGTCAAATACCCTATTATGTATGTTGTTATTTTAGAATATCTTTATCAGTCGAGAAACAGCTTAAAAAAAAACAACAAAATTAAATCGTATGATCTAAATATGAGTACAAAAGCGTCATACGAATACTTGTATTGTAAAGCGTGAATTGCACGCACAATAAATATCGAAGAGACGCGCGTCGTGTTAACAAAGATTTAGTGGCGTTCTAACGGCTCGGAGGAGATTTAAACAGATATTAGCAGTCAATAAAGTCAAACCCGCATCTTGTCTTGTACTCAATCTAATGTTGCTGCTTTAGAGCTGTAGGTATAATAGTAGCAGCGAGCGTGAAATTTAAATTAGCTAAGACTTTTTTAGCTAAGTGAAGATTCAGGTTATGAATGATCTTTGAAAGATCTTTTTTTTTTTTATTAACTTTCAGTATGTAGTACAAAATATTACCAAGTTACTAAAAAAACATATTTCATTTGGAAAATAAAGATTTAGGTGCACCCACAGAATTAAGTTAAACTTACTCATATCAACAAAGCCATTTCCAAACAAAATACACTTGAACGTCCAAACGCGAAAGTTTACGAGTCACCACTTACAGCCAAAGCAGCCAGACATATAAATTCGAATGCGTTTCGCAAATCAGTGCCGCCAATATAAGGAGCTCGATAGGTGTCTACATGTGTACCAACACTAAAACAATTTATACCAGATAGCCGACAAAAGTTAAGATTTACGTAGCGTTGCTAACAATAGTAGCCTAGGTGGAGAAATAGTGTGGATAAGACTACAATGACCTTGAGTTCGATTTGAGATTTGTTTCGGAGACACAGTGAGACAAGCATAGCTTGGTATCTTGTCAGTAATTTATGACATTGATATTTGTTGTATAGAAACATTATCATCAAAGACGCAAACTTAAGTTTTAGTACCTTGCCCTTGCCTCAAAGTCGCGTATAACATAAACAGAGGTTTAATTAAATATCTAGAAGGAAATATTGTAATGTATAGTTTGTTACGAAACTTTATACATTATTCAATTATCTAATTACTTTTTTTTTTGGGCTTGTATACGAGTATACACTTTTCCTCTTTTATATTTCATCATCTCTGGGTGACAACGCCAATGTACAGGATAGGTACGTATCATTAATTGTGTATAACAGAAAACACTTAAATCGATGCGATGCGACGACAGGTCCCTAGTCAACTGTAAATTAATTAACCAAGTTCTGAGAATATAATTACAAATTTTCCGTTCACGAATAAATCTACTTAGGTATTGTATGGATAAGTATTTATTTTAAAGGTTCCAGTTTTTACTACGCTTTCCTTTATTAAATAATCGTTGTATAATTAATTTGAAATAAATGGTAACTAGCAGCCACAATCAGATTCAGTTGATGACAATTAAATCGTTTCTTTCTGACGGTTTTAATACACAAGTTTGAATAACTAATTGTTAAATCTGAACCAAATGTGTCACATTTTCAATTCAATATTCGAATTTTAACCATAAGTTCAGTTAACCTTACTGATCAAACATTCGACCGTTAGTCGCATCCACAGTATGCAAACATATTCAACGTGCAATTTTTACTCGAAAGGCGTGCGAGCGTTTTGCGTAGAAAACAAACAATCGCGTAGAATTTACGACGAGCGCCGAGAGCCAAGCCGCTTATTGAGACTGTTCGGGGTCCAATTTAAATCTCTCCTGTACTCGAATTGAACGCTAGATAAACTTTTTTTTTAGTGTCATTGCGTAACTATTAGTAGTTTGGATTGTCTATGATTCAGATACTATGTAAGCATGTTTAACGATTAAATTATAAGAGATCGCTTATCATTTTTGGTAAACATTCAAATATTGATGATAGAATACTACTACTGTGTACAAGAGTATTTGCGCATTATGATGCCTATTAAATATGTTAAATATTTGTACGCCTTTAGGTTGGATGTACTGGGGTGTTATTCTCTCAAAAACAACGGACGGTCGGACGAACGAGTGAAATCGCAGCGGCGAGTTTATATAGTCCCGTCAGAGCGAACAAAACACATTTTAGCGCGTGCATTTTCAATTAAGCAGCCTTATACGTTCGATCCATGGGCAGAAACCATGCTGCTAAATTGAAAATGCACGCGCTAAAATATGTTTTGTTCGCACTGACGGGATTACTTAAACTCGCCGCTTGGACATTCACTCGTCCGTCCGTCCGACCGTCGTTGTTCAGAGAATCACTACCTTGGTACATAATATTAAATGTACGAAACATCTTTTTTAGCTATGACTTGAATGCTAAACGTATATTCTTACACAAATTTAACTTGTCCCAAACTACGTTCTTGGTAACCTCTTGGTAAACCTACTTATGTAGAGAAATATATACTTAAATACATAGAAATCATCGAAGACTCAGGAACATGTACTCATGTTCATCACACACATATTATTCCAATACCGAAAATCGAACTCGGGACCACTAGCTTTGTAGGCAGAATCACAACCAACTAGGCTAACAGCGTGTCGTCAAAATATAAAATAATAACAAAATTATTTGTTTTTACTACTCTTATTCATTGATCTTTTTGCAACGAATTCCTTTCATCCTAACTCATAACACAAGCTAAGAAAATTCTCATCAAAATTGTAACTCATAATTTTAATAACTTACACGAACGTACCACAAAACCACAATATCAGTCATAACACAAAGGCAAGGCAGTATTGTTTTCAAAAGCAAGCCTTCCGTTAAGGCGACGCCGACACGTACTTCAAAAGTCCCTATCACCAATAATTAATCTTAATAATAGTTAAAACCCCAATTTAGATTCTAAAAGGAGCGCCAACGAAGCGCCTCGCGATGTCACCGTCGGCGTTAAATATCTCGGCTACAGTTTTTCTCCAGACTCGATTGTTAATCAAACAATGGAAATAGCATACGAGGGTCCATAATTAGTGGGCTGTTAAATTCTACAGCCATTAACAAAAAGGTTAATGTTTGACGCGACGACTTAGGGTGACAAAGTTTAGACGCGCGAACAATGTAAATTCAAAATATCAGCTTCGCTTTCTTGATGACGCCGGTGCAGCGCAAACAAAACACAAGAGCAGCACACGGAAAAGTGAACAATAATGCCCGATGAGAAAGCTTAACACCGCATGCGGCATTTGTAAGAAAAAATGCGCGAGCATTAGTGAAGCGCGTCTACAGTTCAATATTGAATTTTTGGACTGTTCTTCGGGTAATTTTTGAAAATGGAATCGGAATATGTTAGCGAAGCAGACGGCAGTCATTTGTCTTCGCAAACGAACCGATTTGTGCGTCGGGAATGGGTAACGGATGTTGCAGAAGCAAGCGGCCGGCTTGACTTATTGGCTATACGGCTTAAATCTTTTTAGGCATTTACTAATAAGGTGTTATAAACTATCCTGTCTTTCCTACAGCTAGAATTGTATTTTATCTACAACAGGTAACTTCTTGTCTAAAGCTTTGTTTAAAGCAGCGTTTATTATTTTTGTTTAATAAGTTGAAGGCATAACTACATTCAAAGGTAACTCAAACAGAACTCCAAGAAGCAGATACAATGGCGGTGGAATTTCATAAACTGTAAAACAAAGCCATGTTCGGGTGCTTCGGCTGCCGGTGGCAAAGTTTAGGGTGAAGGAATGAATTATTCACAATGCGAATCGGCAGTCCGTCAAACTACCGTCCGGGTGCATTCTGCACGTAAATCTGGCGTTATGAACAAGGAATATCGGATGCCGTATCCATGAACCGTATCCTTCGTGAATCCTTGTCATTTTTTGTCTTGATGATGCATTTTGAAGTTTATCGTCGACGTTTTGTTTTGCTTATTCTTGCAGATATAAAAATAAATATATTTCGCAAATATATTTATTAATTTAGCAAGAGCAATGACTATTTACCTACCTTTGATACATACAATGATAAAAATGAGAGATTTATTTTAATGTTTCCAACAAACTAGCGTAAATTTAAGACAAAAATTTACTAATGGACTCCCAAGAGACCGAACTGACTTTGAAAATTTATTCACCGTATTTACCTTTCGTATTTAAAAGTGGAAAATATTTCTACATTTATCTTTAAGTCTGCTTTCAGTTTTCCGTAAAAACGTAATAGAGGGAGCATTCCGCTCGCCAATGCCATCGCTCTCCATTTTAATGAATAAGTAAACAGAATTAGTCCCAATATCGGAATAAGTGGTTATAGGAGACGGCTACAGCTACCGGCTCCGCATACAAAGTGTACAATTGTAGGAATGCTGCCCTAATGGCAGCTTCCTCCCACTTTTACGCGCAATCCAATGGAATTTTCAACGTCTTGATTTAATAATCAGGGTTTAGTTAGCTATTTAAGTCACGTCGACGACTTAAATTTCATTCGATATTTTTTTAAGTAACTGCTATTGGTCAGCTCGTTTTCGTAAGTAATTTACGTTTACCTACATACGAGATTAAAAACGAATGGGAAACACATCATTCTCATTCGTTTAGAAACACTTTTTTAAGCAATTTACATTATCAAACATTACAATTACTCTTTCATAATAGCGACATGAGTTTGATCTAGAAGAATAAAGCAAAATAAAAAAAGTAAACATTTAAAAACAAATGTTTTTCGGGTCAATCAGTGTCCTCTAATTTTCAATATCTGTAAAGCTAAGTTGATATACTATTCCGAAAAACTCGATTCTAGTCTAACTTTATTAGAGTTTGACGTTTATAAACTTCTTATATAAAACCAAATCAAATTTAACTTTATTTAGAAATAATGATCCGAATCCACCCAATTATTATTGTAAGTTTACTCTTGTTATAGCTGAGTTTAGAGCTATGACCAATCAAAACTTTTTTCAAATGAAATTATAAACATTTAGAAAAATAGCAGTTTTCAAATCGTCTTATATTTTTCAATATCAGTATTTCAAAATAAAAGTACCGTAAAAGAAAAATAATGTGCATTTAATCCTAACGCTCGAAACACTAGAAAACATCTCGAGCGCATCGTTGAAAGTAAATGCTGGTGTAATTTCTGTTTCTACTGCATTTGGATTGCATTCAAAGATGTTGGGGATGAGGCCAGATAAACTTTATGTTAACAGGGGGCGATAAAAATGCCTTTTATGAGTATACGTGGGATGGGTACTGACGTTTGTTTGTCTCATTCCTGTCGGGTAAGTACCGGGGCACCGTGCTTTGCGCTTCGCAAAAGGAGAACATTGTGGCGTCGTTTGTTTAGTTTATTGACAAGTTTGAAATAGAAAACAGAAAAAAAGCATTTTTTTTTGCTTCTGCTTACATAATAATGACACCTAAGCTTTGTCACGTTCATAAGAATAAGTTATTTTTGTTACGTCTATTTCATTAATTACGTTGATGAGTTAAAAACTGCATTCTTTAATTGCGCAAGAAACAGAAACATTATTTGTTCTGTTTTGTGTAGAGATTTAGTTTAGAGTTAGTGACGTGTCGTGGCAAATGTCTAGTAAGACGCCCTGTGGCAAGATGGAGCGATGATATGCGCAGATGGGCCGGTGTAGATTGGATGAGGTGGAAATCGGGAGCAGTGGCTTGCACTGGGCGAGGTCTTTGTCTGATAATGGTTGGTAATGATGATGATGATGATGAGAGTTTGAAGATACATACTCGTACATAGGGGTGTCCAGGGACAGCGCGAACCTAGGTGCTTAGGACAGAGATGCCATGGTACAAAATAAAGCAGCTTAAAGCAGCTAACAGTACCTAATAATTAAAAAAATGAAAGATGTTTGATCATAGCAAATGGGGTGTCTAACTTTTTTAAAATTATAACATTAAATCTATGCATGGACCCTACGGCTTAAGCTTAGTTTCAGTTAAAATTTTTGGTTAGTACTTAGTTTTATTTTATGTCGTATTTCAATAATGACTTTAAACACATAACAATATTTATTACTCGTAGAAGTACTTACCTATTTGAATGGGTACGAATAACTAGCTACTAAAAATATAAATCCGTGACAACAATATGTAAATTGAACTGTATGATATTAAAGTTTTATTCCTGATAAACTCCAATAAATAGGTATACTGCCGTGATAATATTTTTTCTAACATAATCTAAATATAATAATTAAAAGGGAAAAATCTCTACCTTTGAGATATAAATTAAATAATACAATAGGAGCCCTCAGAATGAGCAGCAGAACACGTTTCTACATTTTTTACAGTTGGTGTTTGTTTGTATGTATGTATGTATGTAAACTCTTTATTGTACAAACAGAAAATAACAAATCAAAAATAAACAGAAACAAAAAAGGTACTTAAGTATGTACAAAGGCGAACTTATCCCTATACTTATATTGTCTGTTTGTAATATAATCATTAGAGAAATTATTGTCACAGTAACTTATCATAAATAAAAATAACAACAGTGACAGATAAACTCTGCGTAGTAAGTATTTGCCGCCTGCTAAATAAAAGGTTTTTTTTTTTTTTTAAATTGTCTCTTGATTAAAAGATATCGTCGCTAGAAATCAATAATGCTGTAACCCTCAAAAATCAAATTTTACACTAGAGCCAAATTACTGAATTAATTTAAAAAAAAAAATCATAAGTTCTAAACGGTAGAAGGTTTTTTGACCCCCTTTTGAAAAAATAATTAAAATAAATGCTTTTATTTAACTGAATACTCAAATTTGATCTAAACAAGGTTTAAAGGTACTTATTGACGGTTACAGCATTTTTTTCTTTTTTTTTTACCCGAAAGAATGCTGTAACCTTTAAGAAAAATGTATGGTGGCGTTATTTAAAAACCAAATGAACAGGTGTTTTAAACTGCTGTAAATAAATCATAACCGTTTAAAACGTTTTTGGTCAAAAAACACTTACAATTTAAAAAAAATACGACTACAGTCTTGCTGTAACACGATTTTGGGTAAAAAAACAAGGTTTAATAAAATGTTGTACGTACAATATTAAGCTGCTTGGTAGGCGTTTAAAAGAAACACGTTTAATAAAACATACCTTTATTCAAGAAAATGAAATTCTTTAAAATAATTATAACTAACCAATGGAATTGCCAAAGAGTTTGACATTTTTGAGTATCGTTTTATTACACGATGACACGGGACACGATGACAGCCGTGTACTATTAATACTCTAGTTTGACTGAAAATTGTCATTCAATAAGTTGATATAGAATTCAAATAAATCAACTTCGTGCTTAAATACCATGGCTTAACACCTATTGATTTTAGTTAAATTACTTCGTGGAAGAAAACCTACATTCAAAATGTAATTATTATTTAAAAAAAAACTACTTTCTCATTTATAAATTATCAGTTTGTTTAATAATACAACATTTAGTCACGATCCCGCGAGTCCAATATATGCACTGCACTTCAATCCGCTCTCTCCGACGCACACGCACTCACTACAAACCGCCGTATGCCGCGTGCTCCACGAGGTGAGGGAGGGGGGAAATGTCGTAACGCCATCCAGTGCTTGTGAAGTCGCGTCCTTTAAAATGTCATAACTGCTATGAAATAGGAAAAATAACACGTTTGAATTGCTGTATGTAGCTGTGCGACTTTAAATTAAACCCAAAAAAATGCTGTAAATAGCATGATTAAAAAAAATTGGAAAGCAAAAACGCTGTGTAACGTTAAAAACAGGAAGTTTCTTACCTTGTTTTGCTGTAAGTCCAATATTGACAAAAAACACCGGATTTTAAGCGGGTTACGACACTTATTTCTTCTTCAATCATCCAAATATCACAAAAAACCTATGCTGTATAATTTTTATTTATCATCGTAGAAACACGAGACCTAGACCAATCGACGCAGAAAAAAAAATGCTATAAGAATATGCCAAAAAACGATTTTCGTACTTGGAGCGGGTTACAGCATTATTGCTTTCCAGCGACGATATAAAAAAGTTATTAATATTCTCATATCGTACTTACACTAATATACAAAAATAATAATAATTAGGTAACTATGTTTTTACACAATCATTATACCAAAACCTTAATAATACTACTAGCAGTACTAAAGCGATAAATAAACTGATAGATTTAATACAAGTTAATAAATAAATCAATCAAATAAATTGCGTCACCGCAAGTGACGTTAATCAAAATTGCCTGATGTGTCTTTATAAAGTACTATGTAACACAAATACGTTATTGAAAAAACAACTTTATCCTAGAGACCTAAGATTTAATTTGAGCACTGACATACGTATCATGAGAGTTTGCGAAAACAACCAATCAAAATAGCCTCTTTATACAAGTACGAAAAAGCCCAAAAAGTGCATCGAAAAGACCGTTCAATTTGCACCAGTTCCGGCCCGTTTCAATAAATTTTATATTTACAGTTTATTCATTTCGGTGTTCCAATTAAAACTTGTGTAACATTTTATTGAGTAAATTAAAAATAACGGTTTCGCAAATCATTACAATACTTTTTAACACCGCTCTTTTCGAGTTAAAAATGAATTAAAAAAAGGTTTCATTATTCTAGAGTTTTTATTTCATAGTCACATAAAAATAACGTTACAAAAAAATATCCTTCAAAAGAACATAATTTGTACAGTCAACAGCATAAATAAGTGATAATTTCTGTACCATGTCGCTTTCAATGGTTTCACGATTTTGTATGACATTTCAAACACAACGTTACACTGAAAAGGTACTTAAATTAACACTTATTTATGCTGTTGACTGTACAGAGTAGTACTTTCCACATTTTCTATTCCATAATACTGCTTCACGAGCAATTTTAAAGGACACCCTTAAATGTTATTCGTTTTAAAACCAAACTAATGTGGCAACACCGCACCTAGATTTAATTTTTCAACCTAGCAACACGGTATGAACGCGGTCGCCAAACCGCAGTAACATGCTGGCGCTATTATGCGTCCATGGTGCATTGGTGCTCAAATTAAATACATAAAGAAACAGCTATACATACACGCTATGTGTGTGGTGGAAATTGTTATCAACGCATCTGTTGCGTGGCTTTGCTCGTGTAGGATATGATTATTGCTGTATCTGTTTATGTAAGCGGTTTAGAGACCATGACGACATTTATGTTACAAAATGCGGCTAAAGGGTCTTGCAGTACATTGTTCTTAGGTCCTGCCACTGCGCCACCTAAAAGTATAACCAACTTCCTCGTGGGGGCTCTATCAGCCTTATCAGCCTTATAAACTCTTATCAGCTAAGCCTGCTGCTTTTAAATAAAAAAAAATTAGGAATGGTAAAAATGAGAGGTAGAAAAGTGTTGCCATACCGAAAATAATGCTCGCTTTACTGAACCTAATCGTAGTACTTTTTTAAATTGACTAGACAATTTTAAAGGACGCCCCAAAATTCAAATACTTTCTTATAACTGCAGATTCTTTTGTACAAACTAAAATAATTATACAAATAATTATAGTCGTGTTACGTAGGAAGCTTTTCCTAAGAAAGAAAAAAAGTTTTTTTGTATTATTTCTCTAAATAGGTACTCAGTGTCTTAGTACTCAGTAGCTTTTTATGAATACGAACATGAAAGGAAAGTTAGCATAATATAAGTATTAATGTGTTAATAAATCAGCGACGACAATAAGAATTATGCAACTAGGTCGGAAGACTTAACGTCCACAGTGCATATGCGATGCAGTGTCAACATTTTTTGCATACACAACTGCTTCTAATTAGAATTTAATATGAGACATGAAATTTCAAGTCTTAATCTTTATGTCTAACGCTATCATAGACTTTATTTTTATATTTTTTATATTTGTATGTTTTGTAACAGAAAGCAACTGATGATTTCAATAAGACACCAAAATCTGTTTTCAGTTTTTGTTTTGTTTACGAGTAGAAGGTATGCTGAATTACTATGAATCGTTAGTGTATTCACAAGTATTGTAGGATATTGCCATAGTTTATTCTCGTGCTTATTCCTTTGGAAAGTACATAAGAAACAAAGCAATCTAAGTTCTTAGAAATATAATATTGAACTTTATAAAGTGTAAAAAAGTACCTTCGGTAGGCACGAATACATAAAGTAGGTAGGTACGTACACGTTACTCATACGTTAATTATGCGAATTAAGTAGAATAATAGCATCTATGTAGGTAAGTTATAAAATTAATAAGGTCACCAGGAAAGACAGGTGGCGGTTAAAAAAAGTGTTTACCCAATTTTTGGGATTTTTTTAGGGTATTTACACATCCGTGTACATCCACAAGGAGCCGTGAGCTCGGTTTTACATGTACCTATTGGCAACGTTATGATAACTCTTATTTATTTGACAGTAATTAGTGGACGAATGTGTTTACTGAATTATGATCAAATCTTTTGAGTTGCCGGTAATTAATTTTGTGGCTCCTGCATACCCACTCTAAGAATGAAGGCGTGACTTTACGTACGAGTATATATGTTATTAGAGTTAAAAGCAATAACGTTTTAACAAGAAAAATAGATGCCCTGAAAACAAAAGTAAGTTACGTTCATTATAATTACAAACATTTGTTTAAGGAAAATATTCGACAAATCCGATTTTACCGTAACCTAATATGTTCATTAAACTGGAGGAACTCCATTCCAACATACCGAAAAGGATCCTCAAACCCATTAAATTGCTAGGGTGGTCTGCTGACCCTAACTGACGCTAAAATTACACTAGACACAAAGAAAATTTAAGTGTATTTTGGTTCAATTAGTGGGATAGAAGGGGTGTGAAATTGCGCGGGGGATTGTCATTTATTTTAAGTGTGACAGAATAAAATACTGTTTAGGGAGGTAGAGCATTACTTTTTCTAAATGGGAGGTCCGAATATCGTTTTATTTTAGGTATTTTAGAGTGGGTGTGGTTAGGTGACATTAAAATATTTTTATTGGAAGGGAATAAAATATGCAAATTTCCTCATTAAAAGACATAATAATGAGCTCTAGTCGAGGATCGGGTAACATTTCAAGCTTCAAGTTTATGGCAAGCTTCTTCTGTTAGACATCGCGGTTTGAAAATGTTGCCAGCTAGTTGTAATCTAAATAATTGTTTATTTTAAGTATAATATCTACCCTTAATTGCTTTTACAATCTTCATAACATTCATGACCTTACACTAAGACTAAAGGAAATCACTGTAACAAAACAGAGCTTATGATTGGAATATGAACATTAGGAACGAGATAAGACTCGTTTAAGAACCTCGATTGTGTGTCTAAAGCGTTAATGTCTGAAAGGTATTGTAATCATTGTTTCTATTTCGCAAAATAATTCCATCAAAGTATCAACATTTAAGTACAATTGTGCGGATAATTCTTTGACTCTTAACTCTTTTAAGTGTTATGGCATATATTTCATTTTAAAATACAAATTGCCGTTCAATGTGGCAATGCTGCCAGAATTTTGGGAACGATGCCCATGAACAGTGCAGTTTTAATAACCTAAGTTTGTAAGTTAGTTCAGGAGAAAAAGAATAAAGAAATGAAATGTCATAATTAAATACATTCAAAAGAACCTTTACTTAACCGACATACCGTAACGTCGTGTATTTTCTACTCAGTAACAACATTGCGTAATACACATCCAATAATATTTCCCATCCGAATGGTACATAAAAACAAAATTATACTAGAGAAACAGGCGTTATAGGAGCTAACATAAATTCCACTGTAACACGGCTAATCAACATAGAAATTGTAATTCGAATATCGGCCCCACAATTACAATACATTTACATACAGATTTGGTCGGATTGAATTTCTACGGTAACAGCTAGCTTGTTGATTTGCCTAAAAGGAAAGTAATTGCTTAGATGGAATTTTGTTCACTCGCGGGTAACGCATGTATGGCGAATGGAATGGCAGAAAAACGTTCACGGAATTAAAAATTGTTATAGCTTGAAATTAAACTTTTTTGAACCCCGTCAACATCGCATAAAACATGGATGTATTTTTGAAAAAGCAAGAGTAAAATAACGTCCCAGCAATTATTGAATTGTTGACTAAATCTATTGACTTCGTCCGATCGAGAACTCTTTCAAAGTCTGACAAAAAAATCGCATCGAATATTCTATCCCCGCGGACCTATTGCATAGAACTAATCGCTATAGCCGCCATGATTGCGATGGTGAATGAATATTCCTTTTTTTGCGCCGGCATCCCCACCGTTTCCGTAGGTCGGTAATTTTATTGTGCCCATTCGACAATGGTACTGGCGCGTGCCATTCTGAGTGTTTTCATTGATAGATTTCTGAAGCGTACGGTGCAAAGGCACCAATTCAATTTGAAGGCGTGTGTCATTGTGATGGGAATTGCGATGGCGATTTTCACCTCTCGCTTGTAAAAACACAAATTTACAAAATAATAAATAGTACATTTTTGTTATATTTTATTTTATACAACAGGTTTTGCTTGGGAATGTGAATGTCACTGTAAAAATTAAAACAATTGCATTATTATAGTAAGTATTTTTTGTAAAAACTTACATTTTTTTTTTAAAGTCTGATGTAAATAGTAAAACAATAACTTAGCAATGAAATCATTTATCCTTTCACGTAATAAACCCAATACAGCCGGGAGCCATGTAATATCATATTTTATCCTCCCTTTTTTCATTTAGAAGAGTGTGATGCAACATAAGAATTGTCTTTTAAAACACTCGCCATGTGGCTCCATCTCTCTAATATAATATATTTTAACTCGGCTTTATTTGCTCAAATTTGGTGCAGTTTAAAGGGTGCATAATTTACTTTTGGGTAATTATTTTTCAATAGGGTTGCGCAGATGTCGTTCTCAAATTAGGGGTTAAGACATTTTTGAGTCAGCGAACTTTGAGCGAAGTTTTGTAATTAACTCACTGCATTGTTAGCCCAAAATATCGTTTTCGTTATGAATACTTTTACAAACAAGTTACTAATTATGTCTAGATATTGAACATTCTCAATGTAATCATTTAAAAAAACATATTCAATGAATAAGACTGCGTGCGAGGTATTTTTCGTTGTTTTCACTTTTAAGGGTTGTTTTTGGTCTTGGACACATTATTTGAGTCAAGATAAGGCTGTAAATAAATGATGAATTAAAAAAAATATAGTTTTTTTTTTACTTTTCGAAAATGCCTGTTCTATCCAACCGCAGGCGCGGGCTGGAACTAGTCGAAAATAATACAATATCACAAAAACATGTTTTCCTAGCTAAGCTTCGTTTTGGCCCAAGCCCCAGGCACTGGTCATATCTGGCAAACCCCAACTATCTAACGAATGAGATTCGTTAATGGGAAAATCAAAAGGCAAATTCTGGTAACCGACGTTAGCCTCCCGTCCGGGCGAAATTCCAATTTTCTATACGTGACCTTTTCTACTCGGTTGTCACTAGTTCAACAAACGAGGTGTCTTTGAAAACGTAATTAGAAAATTCCCAAACGAAGGACGTTCCATTTTGCTTTCTGTCGGATTACCCGAGTTGGGCGGGGCGAGCCGATTAATTTTATCGCTGAAATTTAGAAGCTATTTTGACTAGACTATTTTATTCGACAGTTACTTTTAGTTCTACTCTTGTTGTGTCAAGTATGTGAAAAGGAGAAAATAAAACTGTAATGTAGAAAATGACAGAATATTTTCTATGCAATATGGAATAGGTAAATACTGCACTGTCTATCCCTTAATAGAGAACAAATGATATTAGAGGTATCGTTAATATCACCCTGTATATTTCTCATTTTACTTATCAAAAAAAAAACTGATAAATAACTTGACTTGCAATTACGTTGAGTTTTGGCGACATTGGAGATACTTTAATAGCTTTTGATGAACATTAAATTGTGCTTACGTTGATACTAGTAATTTCTCATCTTGGTTATTAAGCTTTTGCGTAAACTTACGTTACTGCGCAAAGTTGGTAGCTTTGAACTTTATACGAATGATGAAACAAGGATGAATAAAAATATGAATAGAAAATAAAATATTGGTATGCAAATATGATGATGCTTTATTCTAGTTGGTAACACAATATAACTTGCTATCGTATTTTCAGCGTTATTGTTACCCTTTTTTACTGTTTTACTTGACACTATAATGGCGACCTAAAGGAGAATAGTACGATAGCAATAAGTGTAACCACAAAGTGGAATAAGGTCCAGAGCTTAATAATTACTAACGCCACGATAAATTATGGACCATAGCAAATAGAGATTTAATTAACAGTTCCCTAAACTGACAATGTTAGTGACATCCAAATATGTCGTAATAGACAACTAAGACGATTGTAACTCTTCAAAGTACATATTTACAAAGGCACCAATAGTTTTGTGTAAATATGACATTATTATAACGACCCATCACGCTCCCTGCCGCATACTTGAAAACTCAAACAATTTGCAAGTCCCTAAACTTGGTATTAACTTTGACATTAAGATACCGATGTGTCTAAATCTCAGTTTATATTACAGTTGTTTATTACGTAATAGGGTTCCAGGGAGCTTCTGGGATAATTAATAGATGGTTAATAATGTAACTCCCTGTATTATTTGAACATATTTCAACCTCTGTCATTGTTGTTCAAACAACGGACGTAATATATGAAACCACCATTACTCGTACCAGTTAAATGTTTTATATTTACTTCTTCGATTAGATTTCATTATTATCATCAACATCGACTGTATCATTAGTAGTTTGTATTTTTGTACGTGTTAAGTCAAATCTTTTGAGTAACTTTTGAACCATTTCCCGTTACACCCGCCATACACGGACTGCTCTAAGCAGTCAGGGCCGACTGCACTTTGCTGCTATTGGTCGATTTGCAGTTGAAATACTCTAGAAAGTGAAGATTGTCCAATAGCAATAGTGGAATGGTGGAACTTAGACCACATAATGTGAACCCCATGACAATGCAATATTATGGTATCTAAAAGCTGACCTGATAAAGGGTTGGAAGGTGGCAACAGGACCTTCGTTATACTAAAGGCCCCACCGTTTTGGGAGTCATTAGCTTGATCTTGATAAAGAGGTTTTTTTTTGCAAAAAAAAATACAGTCTACAACAAATTCCATACTGTTTCGCGGCGGCAAGTTAACACGTCAGATGTTGGTAGCTATCCAAACAGACCTTCAATCAATATTCTACCGCCTTTAAATACATCTAGAACAGCTATTAACCGTCAAGAAACATATTTAAATATTTCGTCGCATTAGTTGAAGACAGATAACAAAACTCTTTTGTTTCTCAGCTTGAAATCGCGTCTGAATTCGGAGATAAAATAATATAATAAACTCTCGTCCGTTGCGGCGCAATTCTGTAATTGGTTTAGATAAATTAACGAACTAGTTACAAAGAGTGATATCCCCTGGGAGACAATTTAATTGTAAACAACCCGCCCTTTGTTTCTGCGCGATTGTTGAATTGATAATGAACGTTCGCAATTATTTACCACTTTCGTTATGTTAATTGAAAGGAGAAAAAACCGCAATTTAAAAGGAAGGTTATTCAAATGAATCTTTAATAAAATGGTTGTCAAGTGTTAATCATTGATATTAACTGCATTAATACGAGTATAAAAGAGTTGATTTTGCAAAAAACAGACAATCTCAGCGCTCTATACCTTAAAGTGTCTTACCGCCGTACCAAGACATTAATTTAAGACACAATAAACTCGATGCGTTTTCAAAATCATGAATGAAAAATCGACACTAACGAACGACTTGTCGTCATTAACAGAGTCAGTGCGGCCATTAGGAATTTATTTCTTCATTCTCCCCTTGCAAATATGAAAGTGATTAGGTAATTTTTAAAATGTTTAATATAAAAAAGACGTTAACTTTATGGTCAGTTAAAGTTACATTACTTCAACTTGACCAATTAGATAACCATAACATTCGATGTAAACTACGTCTGCCATCAACTCCAAACGTTATGGTATCGACAAGCCGAAAGATATGGAGCGTGTCCTAACTGAGCAAACGGACCGTGTGATAAGCCAAAGACTGCATAAATCTACATACAAACTATACAAAGCTCACTGCTAGTGACACGACGACAAAAACACGCACCAATAATCCAAATGCCGTATGAATAGCAATATCCATAGACGTTCCAAGCAAAAATTAACTACGAAAACCTAATAAAACAACAATCGATTGTGCATAGTCCATTTCCAGCTCCAAATTGAAGTCTCTCCAGCTTGCTTGAACAAAGAGCAATGTATTTTGAAATTGATGACACGTTACCAGTTCTCGTTTTATCGTAACATGCCAAGCTCATGCAGAATGAATGCGTATTAGGCTTTGTTCACATAAACTTATCTGCCTATTCAGAGTTAGAGCGTGAAATGAACGCAACCCCAACAGGATTTGCCTCAAGCTTCGTCACCCTTATTTTTTTGTTCATCCTTCCATTGCAAATTGCACATCCGCGTAGAGGCTGTTCCTTGGAATGACGACGATTTCGCCCATACACTGGCGCATTCAATTTCAGAAATAACATTTTTAAGATTGACAATGTGGCTTGCGTTTTTTTAGCACGAACATGTTTGGTATCTCACCCGTTTTAATACGAAAATTACAAGTAAATAACATAAGTTATCTTGATGTCTTACTGCTTAAAACAATTGTGTTACATTTTCCTTTTTTAATATAAGTTATGGAAAATGGAACTTTACAACATATTTATGTTTTGTTATAAGAATAAATCTTACAATCTTAAAAAGGTTTTTTTATAAAGTTAAGTACTTTTCTTCTGGCTGCGAGTCCCAAATTGTGCAATAAAATGTCACCAACAGCCACCCTTCTAAAGCTTTAGGAATAAAAGCACATTCGTAATAATATATGCACTCAGTAATATTCCCACCGCATCTCTAACGGGGTTGTATTAAATCACTATATTACGTATCTTGAAAGGAATTTAGATGTCCTTCACAAAATTATCAATTACACAATATTTATCAATAAAACCTTATTTTCGTAAGGATCAATTTGTGAAACTTCCTAACATTGAAATTATTAAACATTAAATGCTTGTGACATTTATAATTGCTATAAATTTAAGACTACGCCGCGCGTCCAGTGGTGCCGTTATTACTATTATTGTTTTTTCTAATAAACAAAAGTATTGTCGGTTTAAATTAATTGCAAAAATAAAAAAGTGCCGTTTTCTTTGCAAGGGGGTTTAGTAATAGTAACGAAGGCGCCACTGGAAGCCCTTCGTAGTCTTAAAAGCATGTCTGTCAGACGGTTGTGTACCGCATCTTTTTAATTAAATTGGTTAAAAGACAGCGATCACAATTTACAAGTACAGAATATTCATTTTACTGCTAATATTCATCTAGATTTAATTCTGAGACAATATAGGTGAAAAGAGGTTATTTAGTTGACATTTTTAATCATAATTATTATTATGTACTTACAGATCAGTCTCAATGTTCTAGTGCTTCATATCCAGAGGGTCTAATGTCGGGTTCCTATATTCAAACCACGGACAGATAAGACTTACTTCGGGTTAAAATTTGACGTTTAACAGTACAAAATGTGTCAAATATTCATCTGGAGTAAGCTTTATCTATCCACGGTTTGAATATAGGAACCCGACATAAGTAGTTATTGGGGACGTTATACTTTAATTGTATTAATTAATACAATTTTTATGACCAAATACAATCAAAAACCTTTGCACATGTACTTCTAAAAATATGTAATTGCCATCCTTGTGCGAACATTTGTCAATTCCTTGTACAAGGATCAAGCCCAAAAGCACTGTTCCACCGTAACATATTTTCAGTTATACAGAGATACCTATCATTAGATTGCCTAAGTTCTGTATGCCATAAAACAAAAAAAGTTGCTACAATGTTTAGGTCCAATAAATTATCCTTGTTCACTTAGGTGTCTATGACTTTACTATCATTACATTATTTAAAAAAATATCATACAAAACCACTTTTTGAATTATTGAATAGATTACCGTCGCTTCCTAATATTAAATTAACGAAAATGTACTCACGGAACGAATTATCAGACTATAGCAATTCCGATAGCAATCCCGTAATAAATACCATACGTGATAAAACCCGTTTTATTTCAGCCTAAAACCGCCTAAGGCTGAGACACAACTTAGTTGTTAGCGTAACGCGACAAGGTCCGATATGTACAAGGCGTAATTGGGGTGAATACGTAGGCTTTATTAGTAGATCAGTTATAAACTTGGAGATAAAGGACCTTTGAAGGTTCGATCTAAACTATTTAACTAGTCTAGTTTTGAGCTCGTTCTGAGTGGTTTACTTGTGTATGGTTTACATTGCTCGTATGACCGTTATACTTGGGAAATTAGGATTGTTATTGAGGTTTGATTTGAGATATGTATGAGACATTGTTTTGACTGTGTTATCACAGTATATTTGTAACAAGACCACGCAGACTAGGCAGGGGGTGATATTCTATTAGAGTATCCGAATGGACATTGCACCCTGGACTAGGTAAATGTCATATCTGTCTAAAAGGAGGCAAACGATAAAATGTTCGACATTTTTTTTTTAGGTACCTATCTATCGAATTTCCAACATATTAAACAATGCCCAAAAAAAAGTTTTGTTCTTGATTTATAAAACAATCGGATCGGAATTATACTATGCAATATCCACCACGCAATGCTCATAACCTTTAGCCGAGAAAACCAGCAATACACTTCAAGCATCGACCTCCTCGAGTGACTCTTAATGCCGCACGTTTGACTGGCCTCCCTGATTGCAGGCTCAAGCATCGGCTTTGAGCCGGTTCAATCCATCTGCCCGTTAAGCCACCTGGTCCAGCCAGAAGTCACGGTCCACTTCCTCTGCTCATAAAATATTTTCCACGCGAAACGGTAAAGTGGTTCATTGATCGTTTCGCGATGAAACTTTAATATAAGTACCTGCGGACTAATAGCCAGAACGTGACTCGAGTTAGGGGGCAATTTTGCAAGAGGACCTTAAGAATATCATACACCAACAATGTGGATGGTGTGGTGCAGGAGATACGTTGATAGATGTAAAATAGTTGAAACTTCTTACTCTTCCGTTTCCGGTGCCAGCATCCCGCTAGGCGGGTTCAATTGGTATGGAAATTGTTACGTTTAAGTTACGTTACGTGGCATTGAATGTGTCAAATTTTCAAGTCGAGAAATATTTTTTCAAAATTTATTCTCAGTCAAAAGTCAAATGTTTTGGCACAAAAAACTATTTTAATTTTAATTTACTTTTAGTTATCTTCTTTTAATTATCATGATCCTAAAATAATAAATACAGTTTGTAGGATAAGTTATAATTAATACTTAAATATTCCCATATTTTGCTAACTATTTAAAAATGAAATCAATGAACAGTGAAAGCCTTGATTTCTTGAACAAGACAATGTATTTTTAAAACTACATTATTGCATAAACTCGTTCAATTTATTCCCCCTTCGAAAGGTCTTATCTTGAATGAGAGAAGCTTCTTTTAATGCCGTTAATTTAAGGCTCCGGCGTCGGTAACGATTTCATTGTGATGGTACGTTGTAGGCCTCTAGCTAATATTGCCTCAATAGGTATTGAAAACTGCATAATAAGCGGGCGCGCTTTGAGAAGTTACGTCATTAGATCCTTGAGCAGATATGTGTACCAACATGGTAAAGGGATTGTACGGGAATACGCTGATAAGTGGTTTTTGCTGTCAATGTCTGTGATTTTCATAATACTCGTAAGTACGTAAGAGTGTTATAAAAGGTTTCATTAAAGCATCGTGAGCTGACAAATCGTCAATATAAGAGTGTAACAGTTCCGATAAGTAAGAGTGTAACAGTTCCAATTTAAAAGTAAGTATTTACAGTTTTAAACTTTGTCAGAAACGGCGTTTTATGATACTTTTTATGGCTTGATTTTTATGATTTAAATAATGCTGTGTTACTTCTTAAATTACCAAAATTGCTTTTTGTGACGACGTTTGGCCAAAATTATAGACAAGATAATCCAGGGTTGAATGACATTTAAGTTAAGACCGTTTCTACACTTATAATGCCACATAATATGGAAATCTGATACTGTTTACGACTAGAAAATAAACCGCTTTTTATAGCGCGTTAGTTTTTGAGTTTACCCGAGTTTTTTATTGGTGGCTATAAAAATAAAATTAAACGAATAGATAAGGAGCAATATTGTTAAAGCTTATAATGAAAGGTTTGATGGTTTTGGTTTAATTTATGTCCAGTTTTAGTAAGTTGTTAAAAAGAGTTTCGTTATAGTAAGCTTTGATGTAGAATTATGAAATTAAATTCCTTTGATTTTATCATTTAATGGAGGTGTGACGGTTAAACATTTTGAAGTAGAAATGCAGAGTTAATAGTGTGATTAAGAGCATTTAAATAATCTTAATGGTAACTTTTAAAAACTTTTAAATGATTGTATGAGATTGGATATAAAATTATTGCTTTGCTTTGTAGTAATAACATTATTAGTTTTAAAGTTCAATTATATTGAGGTACACCATTTATATCTCAGAATAACATAATTTCACTTATTCATAAAATAAATACATGAAAGCATTACATAGTATGTAACTTAATATACACTGCCAAGTGAAGAGTAGATACTTTACTTTGCCAGGTATTTGAAAACATCAAAACGCATTATCGATAAATTACTCTGAAGTAAGTAATTGCAGAATAAATAAGTTTTAAATATACGAGTAAACTACTTATATCCAAAATGTCACATACCTTTCATATCATCAACATAGTAGATAACATGTAATAATGGTAATAAGGTAATTCGTTATTAACGTGTAAACAGTGCATAAAATATAATTTTCCTCGCATATTCGCGCTCAAATTGTCGATATGATACCGATAAGCCCATACGATTATTGGACTTTATCGCTACCGTGTGATCCGAAATAACATTGTTTGCGATTATTTCATTTTGCTGAATCCCATAACAGATGTTATAATACACAAATTATTAACTTTCTCATTATTCAAGTTGATTGTCAATAGCTTGTAGGTACTTACTAAATAGCTGCGCTACTTTGGCCCTAGGGGCCAATTTTGCCCACGCTAAAACTAAAACGTGTTTTTATCGACATATTTTAATAAAAATGAACCTTATATTCTGTGCCAATTGAAATTGTCAAAGATGTAATGTAATGTTTTGTAAATTATGCTCTTTGCTTTGGTTTCTGTATTTCTTTTTCTGTGCACCACTTTTGTTAGTTTCTGTATGATTATGTGGTTGACTGGTAGAAAATGCCATTAGGCATAAAGTTCGCCATTTGTACTTTTTTTTGTGCAATAAACGTTATATAAATAATAATAAATAAACAAATTAAATAGTACTGTTTGACACATAACCGCAAATACTCATCAAGCCTGTTTTTATTTAAATTGTCGTATAATTAATAGTTTTTAATCTTAAACTGAATGGGAGAGTAAAGATCAAGTATGTAAATTATTGTTAAGACCGCATTTGATCTTTAATACCACGTGATTATCGAGTAAATTCGTAAATGGGTTCGTTTGGTTGTGTTAATTTGTATTTGGTTAAAAATAATTATTACTCTTAGTTTTTTTTTTTGTGGAATAAGGTATCATTAGTCCCACTGTGTTATATTAACTAAGATAGTCCTAAAGAAGGCAAAATCACCTCCTGGAACTTCAATTTCTTTTGTGGGCCTTTTTGAAAATAAATTGTCTTTTCTTATGAGCTTTTAAAGTTTTAAGTTTGTATGATACCTTTCTATATCGAATTTATTTTCATAAACAAAAATATTTCAAGGTTGTATGTATATTATACATTTCATCTCTATTATTGAGTTTCATTATATATAAAATTATAAATCTATACTAATATTATAAAGCTGAAGAGCTTTTTGTTTGTTTGTTAGCTTGAACGCGCTCATCTCAGAAACCACAGGTTCGATTAGAATTTTTTTTTCAGAGCCCATTTATCGAGGAAGGCTATAGGCTATATATCATACTCACATAAACCAGAGCGAAGCGAGATCGGGTCGCAATTTAAGATAAAATGCATAGCTGTTTATTAAAAACTCTTTATGTTTTAGAATGATCTCAATAAATGTCGATTATCCATCACAGAGTGTACATACTTACTTTTAAAACACCATAATGTGGAGAGTTACATTCAAACAACATACATACTTTGTTCCCCGCCTCTTTCAAACAATAGTTTAGCTACGCAAATGACAAACAGTGTTATTCGAAGATTATCGCTTGAACATGACTAATGACTTGTCGGATTCCAACTGCCTCTCTTCTATATGTTAATTGTACCGAATGCTTCTAACACTAATTTACACTGTGTTTATTTTACAATGTACAAAGTTATGTTTTCATACGCAAAATAAAATAATAAGCGATATTGACTCGTATTTGTTTATAGTTAAGTGGTAACTACATCTTGTCCGAGAACGGATTAGTGCGGGTTTCAGAAGACGTTGCTCACACGTTGCGATGTCATTTCAGCTACGTTTCTGACGTACGATTTAATTTTTCATCGTCACGAGTACAGTGTAAACATGAGAGATAGAGGGGAGATTTTCTATTTTTAAATGTGTTTTTAATTTTAGGTGTTCATAGAAAGATTTATGTTTTGCAGAAACGTTGGAAACTAGAAATACTTTGTTATGAGACAAAGAAACCACCCACCTAATAGGTACGTTTGTGTTTTAGTGGGGACTGTCAATAATATAATTAAATGTTTCAAATTACTTACGGAATATGAAACGTATAGCCTAGGTAGTTAAGACTGCGCCAAGCGTACTCCGGATGTACAGTGGCGCCCTCATTACTTTTATTGTGTTTTCTAATAAACAAAAGTGTTTTCTTGAAATTGGACGAAATGTTTTTGTACCACAAATGAAAATACAACTTAAAGGGTATATGGTATAGTTTAATAACAATTCACCTTCGAGCCATTAACTTAACGGAAAAAAGAGGCCACATTTTCCCATTAAGCTGACTACCTACTCAAAGGGTAGTTGTTATTAAAATTTGTTACGTATCCCATAAATTGTGTTTTTAATTGCATTATGAAAAAATTTCGTCTGATTCCAAGGAAATTCTGTAGTTAGTTAGAAAACACAATAATAGTAATGAGGGCGTCACTGGACGCTCGGCGTTTGCTCGGCGCAGTCTTACGTGTCTGATAAATCAGAAACTTACATGAAGGTTACACGAGAAGAACATGTCTACATACTTAGTCACCATAGTGACTTTTTGAGAAACCAAGTAATTTAGTATCTTTTCATGTTTACGTGTTTTTTTAAAGTAAAATAACATATTATTTAGATGTACATTTGTAACTGTGTTAAGTTCATAATAAACTCGACATTTTGAGATAAAAATATCATTTGAGCTGTTGCACTCCTCTTGTTCAATTCCTCTTTTTCCGCGCCGTACACAAACACACACCACATCCTTACACACTCCTACAACATTACACTCTTCAAATAAACACTTTGACTTTGACATGTCTCCTAATATTATTGATTCTTAATTTTTTATTTTATCTTCATCATTATTAAAAGCCTATGCTCACTAAGTATCACCTCTTACTGCTTTTTTGCATTACTGGATTTTTTTAGCCGCGTGTAATTAAAGTTACTTTTCGCATGTTCGGACTCCCACGACACAGGCCCAGCCTTTTTTATTAATCATTTATTATTATTTTATTATTATTTAAAAAAAACTACTTGGGATGTTTCTTTTTGTATACCCTTCATAAGAAGATCAATTAACCCACTTTTAAGTTTATTTTCCAAAACAAAAGAAGTTTTTATGATGCAATATTCACAAAGTAAAATTGCTCCAAGTATATTCTCGAAAAACTCGTGCATTTCAGTGGTTGAAAACTTTTGAGTAGTATTTAAAAATGGATACTGTTCGAGGACGTTGGCAGAGTGTGACATAACAAAGTTTTACCGAAGTTTCTGGAGCCAGTTAATGATAAGGTTAATAAATAAAGAACAAACTTGGTGGGTTTAAGAATATGCTTTGAGCACGCGAATCAAATTTAATATGCATACCGTTTAGCCTGTTTTGTCAAGTGTTGGGTAAAGTATCGATAAACAGACTTAATTTATTTTATTTGTTAATACGTCATATTCGTTAAATAAGTATAATTTTAATAAATAAATTCTATGTAATTTTAAAGTGTCGAGTGTTTTTATTAAGTATTTTAGAAACCAACTTGAACCTTCATATTAAGGTGATTTCATATAAATTATGCTGTAAAATGTATACTTGGTGGTTTCTTTAGTCATCGAAGTATTTCTTAAACCCCTGGCCTCGGCTTCCTTAACTTTGCACGCATACAATTATTTATCCGCTGTACCTACCTGTATTTTTTTTTCTTCCTCTTATCCACATACATACATACATACATACATACATAAACTCACGCCTTTATTCCCAGAATGGAGTAGGCAGAGCTACAGAATTACCAACAACTCTAAAAACTTGTACATAATTCTGTAACCACATTTTGCACACTTAGGCTAAGATGTTCACCAGTGTATAAGTGACAGGTTGCAAGCCTATCGCCTAACAGTACTCCTCAGTAGTAGTCCTCTTATCTTATTTATAAAAAAACCGTTTTATGTTATTTCACTTCAGAAGTATCACACTTTACGTTAAGATGTAAAAAAGTTAAGGTTTTGCGTTGCATGTTCGTCAGAAATGTAACATTATTATACTTATCGATGAGTAAAAGGAGACGTACTTACTAAATAAAACCATTAATATCTTGTATACCAACTAAAAAACGTACCTATCAGCCTAATGAAACACATGAAAATGCCTCGCCCTCTTAAAAAACACTCAAAACAATACCTTTTTAAGTTATCGATAAATGGTACATCCCTACTCGCTAACAAGGTGATTATTGCTAGGGGCGGGTCGAGCTCAGTCGATAACCGCTCTTTACTGCGTTCCAGCGTTGAATATAATTACCAAAAAACCAACGCATGGGAAAATAAAACAAAGAACGCCCAAATAAGCCCGCTCATGACCAACGATGCGTTTAGTTATTTGCAGAACTTACAGTAATAAGATAGTACGAATTAAATTGACCTTTGTTCGAAATATCCTCTCGCATATTAAAGTAACTTTGAACGGCAAGCCCTTAATGTAATATATTTACTTGACTACCATCAATGTGAATGTGATGATACTATGAAATGTGATCTGTTGAGTTGGTAAATTTAAGAAATGATCAAATGACATAAATTGACTAAACGTGTTTTTTAGATCTGTGCAGGTATGCTGACGACGTTTTTCGTCAGAAAAAAGCAAAGGTAAAATACAAACTAAATGTTAAATTCTGAGTTCCAAAATTTCTGTTTGGGCGAACTCAATTGAAACTCACTACTCTTAGTTTCAAAAGCGCCTGCCTGCTCCACAGTTAATGGCTACTGTAGTTTTTAATGAATAAACTGGTACCGACCTAAGTGTTGAAAACCCTACGAGTAAAAATAATGGAAATCCTTATCTATGAAACAGTGCAGGTTTTACGTAAGCGGTATAAAGATGTAACATCGCATATCGATGGTCTCGCAATAGCTAACGATACCTGTAAATGGTACACGAACATGTACAATATCCTTACAAGGATTTGAACATCTATTGTAACATAATCCACGCACTTCTACATAAATAGAGGTACTGTCGACTGTGCGACGATGTTTGCATGCGTCGTATTGACATATGCTCATTGTTGTGGATTTCTATAGACGAAAGGGTCACATATTGCTTTATTGGTATGTACCTTAGCTCAATACGCACGCATATTGTCATAAAGTTTCATTACGTTGAGCTGAAGTTATTGTTACAGTTTTAATCGGAATCAATTATTGATTCTAAAGGCTTGAATATAATATTATGTAACTACGTCGTCGATGACATGATATAGGTAATGATTTTTGTCTTACAATTTGCACGTTTCTGCCCAAAATAAGACCTCTTCCTTATTGTTGGTCTTTTTAACCCGATTTGCTTTGAACTAAAGAACTTCAAAACGACTCAAACGACAACCTAAAATATTCCAGAAACCGGATACTACAACTCATTATTGCTCCAACAACATAACTGTTTACTTACCAACTCTATAAATAATTCAATAGCAAAAAACACAAAAATGCTAGCGTACGTAATTACATACTTGAACTCAATAAGGCTTGAAGAGCATACCAACTAGCCCATGGGAAGAGTTTACGTAATAATTGGCCTGTACGGCAATTGAGCCATGGGTATGCACAAACAAGTACACGGCAATTTGTCCGTCGTGATGGCGTCTGATCGGTGGACCACCCACTAGATGGTTAAGGTGAACAGATTAAAGAAAACATTGGGTAGGAAGACCCCTAATTTGATCAGGTTCAATTTTTTATTGCGGCAACCAAAATTTCGAAGCGGAGTGTAAACGGTCAGACATAAATAAATTATTCTAATGACTGTTTCGATTGGATTGGATGCTGAACAAAGTATTATAAGTTTTAGTAAGATAATCAAACTAAACACTTTAAATACAAAGCAAAATCACAACTTTCCTAGACGCAAAATCTTTCTAGTGTTCATTCATTCATCTGCGTGATAGAGAGAATCTGAGCCCCTAAACATCTAAATATGACATGTTCAGAAAAAAAAACGTGATGATTTCCACCGCCGTAATATCTATTCAGTTTTCTATAACAGAGAGTTCAAAATCAAATCTAGTCTTTGACTATTTAGTCACGATAATACAGGATATTTGAATGCTAGTATAACCTTAATGTTCTTTTTGCATTAATAAATACCTTTTAAAAATAATGGCTTATATTCATAAGACGAATTTTAATTAAAATTTATATTTTGTTTATGTTTGCTTATTTCTAACTGAGAATGCATTTAATTTAAACACAATTTCTCATAACCGTGTCACAAAATATACACATATTTCATGTATGCATATCCTCACAAAATTCAGGCAAGAATTTTATAACACGTTAAGCGGTTTCCGTCGACCACCGTATAAGTGAAGACGGTAACTTCTAAAACATGTGGTGTCGCACAAAACTATTTGCAAGGCTTTTATCTCATTTTCGAGGGAAACGGGCCTGAGTAAAAAGTTGAAAGAAGTTGTTCAGGACACAACAGGTGTTCGCGATGTGACGATATTAGCCTTTTAAGGAGTACCGCTTAGAAAATGCTTGTTTCACATTTAGTAACAATGTAATTGTAGTTGAACTACGTATTCTGGCGTTTTAAAATATATGTACCACATAATAATGATTTTACTGATACAAAAGGTTGCGTAATACTAATAAAATCATTAGAAAACCATAACAACGACAACAAAATGTTTACGGAGTACTGACCGACATCCATACACCGCTCTATCTCAGTTTGTTTATAATTAATGTCCGATACACCCGCACGGGAATAATTCAACGGTTTATGCACCCTTGATAATATGGGATGAAGTTTCTACAGGCGCCGGGGCGGCAGCGGCGCGGGGCGTCGGCGGCCGTTGAGGGGCGGAGTTTCTGAACCCGTTCAGTCGGTGGGCAGCCGCCGTCCGAGCCTTACGACTGTCGCGCCGCTAACTCCATGCCACGCGACCCGCGATGTCGTTCACACCGCGTGAATATTTATGATGCGATCAACCACTTCGCGTCGTCATAAATGGCACAGCCGACCTCCATGCCGCACCGCAGCTCGTGTATGACCGTAAAATGCCAATAAAAGAAACTGTCGTGAAAGAACGCCGAACTTTTAACCGTCTGATAGTGTATGTGTTGTTCTACTGTCATGTGGTTGAGAGGAACACCGCGGCCGAGATGCCGCACGAGTGCGCATACCACAGCCCCGAGACGGAAGCTTCGGAGGATGCCGTGCTCTTCTGCAAGATCCGAACCATAAGCAGCTTGGATCTTCTGCTTCAGAACATCTCCAGAAATCACTACGATGATGTGACGTCGCTGCATGTTCAATGTAGCGAAATTTTATTTTTTGAAAGCACTCTCGCCGTTCAAACAGAAAAAAAACCCGGTAAACATACAAACTTGTCCAAGATGCGAGAACTCGTTGTTGATAAGTGCAAGCTACGACAGATACCGGCACGTGCGTTCGAGAACTTTAAGGATCTGAAGCGTTTGCACGTGACTACGTACAACAGCGAGTGGTCAGCTATGACGATGGAGATAAACGAACAAGCCTTCGCGGGCCTGAACGAGCTCATTGAATTGAATCTGAGCGACAACAACATCTGGAGCACCAAAACAGAAACTTTTTGCTCACTATACAGTTTAAAAACATTGAATTTAACGTGCAATCACTTGCAAAATATAAAGACACTCGGATTTTCGGACTCGTTTCGTGAACAAAACTTAAGCGTAAGGAGTTGTAACTTAGTTGTGGAAGTTCTTGATATTTCTTATAATGATTTAATTGTTCTAACTGAGCATTGTTTGTCTAAATTGCGTTCTTTATCGAAATTATTGCTACAAAATAACGCTATCTCTACCCTAGAACATAGTGCTTTTGAAGGACTTATCAGTCTGCAGGTTTTGAACTTATCTAGTAACTTTCTGAACGAAGTTCCACCTGACCTGTTTTCAGACGCGAAATCACTGAAGGAAATTTATTTCAGTAATAATACTATGAATGAACTTCAACCAGCACTATTTAATGGATTAGAGCACTTGCAAATTTTAGATTTATCGCGTAACGTACTAACAAGTCAATGGATAAATAAGGGTACTTTTGCAGGATTGTTGCGAATGGTCATACTGAACCTGTCATACAATCGACTTAATAAGATAGACCGTTACTTGTTCCACGATTTATACAGTTTACAAAAACTTAATTTAGATCACAATGACATCACCTCTATTGACGAGCACGCTTTTGAAGAACTACGTAATTTACATTCTTTGACTCTATCAAACAATAAATTGACTCACATTCACTCTCACATTTTTACAGATTTGCATGTCTTGCACGAACTTTTCATAGACAACAACTTAATAAAGCATATTGATGATAATGCTTTTGATAACATGACCACTATTGAGGACTTAGGTTTGAATGATAATCTTTTGTCATCTATCCCAATATCCATTCGCAAACTTCGCTCTCTGAGGTCATTGGACATTGGAAACAACAATATAACCCATCTGAACCGGGAAAACTTTCGCGGCCTGTCCGAGCTTTTCGGTTTGCGCCTTGTTGATAACAAAGTTACGTATTTAAATGAAGATACTTTCGAGCATTTACCTCAGCTTCAGGTGCTAAATTTAGCTTCTAACAACATTAAGCACGTTGCACCTGGTTGTTTCCGCAAAAACATCAATTTAAAATTGTTACGCATGGACGGGAATGAAATCACTACTTTTGATGGTATTTTTAGCACTCTAAATAGTTTAGTCTGGCTGAATATGTCTGAAAACAAAATCATGTCATTTGACTTTAAAAGCTTCCCTAACAGCTTAGAATGGTTAGATTTGCATAAAAACTACATTGAAAATTTTGCCAACGATGACTTGCAATCTGACATCAATATTAAATTATTGGATTTAAGTTACAATAATATCTCACAGCTAACAGTAACATCAATACCAAAGTCTGTAGAGAAACTGTATTTAAATCATAACAATTTACAGCACATCCAAGTCGGTACGTTTTCCAAACTACAAAGACTGTCAACAGTGACGTTAAATAATAACAAACTGATCCAACTTGACATGAATGCATTTAGGTTAGATCAAATAGATGAAGATAGCGACCTGCCAGAGTTCTTTATAAGTGAAAACCCATTTGTTTGTGATTGTTCGATGGAGTGGATTCAACGCATTAATTATTTGAGCCACAGTCGACAATACCCTCGAGTTCTAGATTTAGATAAATCACTATGTTCGCTCGTGTACTCACGTACTAAGGAGAAAAAGACTATAATAGATATGTCACCTTCCGATTTCCTTTGCCCGTACGATAGTCATTGCTTTGCTCTATGCCATTGTTGTGACTTTGTTGCCTGCGATTGTGAGATGATTTGTCCGAGTAACTGTAGATGCTATCACGACATCACTTGGAATGCGAACGTAGTAGACTGTTCGAACGCCGGCTATACGGAAGTTCCGGACCGAATTCCGATGGACGCTACCGAGATATACTTGGATGGAAACGATATCAGCAATCTCGGAAATCATGTTTTTATTGGCAAGAAGAAGCTACAGGTATTGTACCTAAATAACACAAAATTGCAGGAAGTCAATAATCAAACTTTCAAAGGCGTTGATTCTCTCAGAGTTTTGCATTTAGAAAATAACAAATTGGTCGAATTAAAGGGCGACGAATTTTTACATTTGAATAATTTGAATGAATTATACTTAGATCATAACGCAATTGTTCATGTTGCAAATAATACTTTTTCTTCGCTCAAATCACTTTCAGTACTAAGAATAGACGAGAACAAACTTGTTAACTTTTTTCCTTGGAAATTGTTAGCTTCGTCTTCCAAAAGCCTAGCTCACGTATCAATAGAAGGAAATCAATATTCTTGTGACTGCAAAAGTATAGCAGAACTAGATTCGTGGTTGCGTAGGGATCCTGGTGACCCTGAAAAAATGCTATGCACAGATACTGCAGGCAATCCTACTAAAATAACTATTGCCTCAGTACTGAGTTATTGCAAGGATTATATGGGATCTATAAGCGATCCCAGCGTCTCTAGAGACGAAATTGTACCAAAATCAATATTTCTACCAAATAGTTACTTTGCCGTTATATGCGGCATAATAATTATCGTCGTGGTTATCTGTCTCATAGGTGCGATATTTTATGCGTTCCGGTACGAAGTTAGCGACTGGTTTTACACAAAATACGGGGTCCCCTTGTTCAAAGAACAGTCATGCCCGGACGTCGATCATGTTTTGGATGGAAATCCCAACCACATGTACGATTACTACGTGATATGCAATACCAAAGATAATAACTTCGTGAATCATAACATAATGTCAGAACTAGAATTTAGGAAAATGATTTCCAAGAAACCAGTTAGAAATGAGTCACCACTTAATATGCTCACCATCGACAGTTTTTCCAAGTCGTCCAAGGTATCTAAACGTTTAATCATCGTCATTACGACAAACTTTATTTGTGGCGATTTGTGCGATATCCATTTCAAAAATATTTTCTACAGTTACCTAAAATCTTTAAATAGAAGTGACTTTAACAAGGTAATATTTATAAAATTAGTTGACAGCAACCAAATAAACGACGAACTGTGTTTTGTGTTAGATAAATTTAAGAACGTATCGTGGAACGACCCTCGTTTCTGGGACCGATTCATTGCTCTACTCAATTCGACCGATACTATTATCACGGTAAAAGGCTCAGAGCAAAGCGTTTTCAGGAAGTCTTTACGTCAGACCCCGACGCTGAGGTACACTACAATGCCGGTCACAAACGATACTTGCTCAAAGCAGAATTTCACAAATTCCTTACAGTATTGTAAGAGGAACGACGGGGAGTCGTCACACAACGAAAGTTCTCCTTCGTCGGACAACACGTATGGGGAAGGGAATAATTCGAACAATAGCTACATGTCGATCGACAACCGGACTTGTCCTCGGTTTAATTATGACCTGAGGCTGTCTCCGAGCAACGGTCACGTATACTCTAGGGTAGAAGATATTTCTCCCACTGTTCCGCGCTCTATTACCGCCAGCGCTTCTGCTAAAGGCCGCACGTACTTTGTTTGAGACACAATCTTGTTCGTTATCCCCGCATTGTTTCTTTCTAATATAACTGTATATGTACCATAAGGCTTGAATGTTGTATTACGAGTGTTTGTAAATAATTTCACTTTAAATGTTAACGTACCGTTCTGTCAATTTCTCACATACGTAATCTAGCATCTTATGGTACGGCATTATGGCGTAGTACGAATATTAAAATAACGAAACAATATTTTGTACAAAGATCGCGTGAAAATGTTGAGTCTGATTACGAAGAAAGTTTTCAAATATTTAAATTTAATATTAATCGTATTTACAAATTTTATTGAAGCTGTGAAGGACGTTCACGAAGCAGTCACTGTAAAGCAACACCAAATAGAATAAGATAATCATCATGATTTCCTATAATAATCGTAATCGAATGTTAAGATATTGTAATCATAATTTAACTTAAAGCTTTATTTAAAACGTATTATCATATTATTATACCTATTTTGCTTCATAAAACTAAAGTAGAACCTATTTCATTTCGTTAATTTATGCTTTTTAAATTATTAATATGTTTTTGGTAAATTAATATTACCTACTATTGTCTTGATTTATATTTTGCTCTGATGAATTTGTAAATTATTTTTAGCTAAAAGCAAGTTTAGCGTATGTCGATGTAAAATTAATGTGCTTTTTAACAAAATGACGAAAATAATAATGTAATAAAATCTATGTTTGCGATGTTAAAGATATTGGCTTAGGTGTAATCGCTTTATGTACCTATTATTCTGTAATTAAGCTAAATCGTGATATTAGATTTAACAATTATAAACTTAAATAAATGTAATTTTGGATTGTAATTATTAGTCGTAATAAAAATTATTGTTTTGTATAAAATTGTACAAAGATATCTTAAAGCAGTAATTAAATTATACTGACGTTTTGATACTTATTATGTTCTTTTTTATTTCAGCTTCTCCCAAAAATTAAAAATCATTTTCATAGGTATAATTAAAAGAAAAGTAACGGCCACATAATTAGTAATGACTTTTTAATTTCCGTCATTTGATGAATTTCAATGATCCGGTTCGAGGTATTTTAAAAGGATATCGATGTTGCTGCCTCGTGGATATTTATTTAATACTGCCCATTACGCTTTTATACGAAAGCAAAACCACATTATCAACGCTGCACGCATAAATAGGCATTCTAAATTGTACAATTTCATGCACAACATGAGTTTGACTTTAACAACGGTTTATTTTGGAAATCATCTCCAAAATACATAGAGAACAAATTATACTTATAAGAACCCCGCAGTTTCTTAAAAATTGCAAACAAAACTATCGATCAATGACACCTACTTATTATTATTTATTTATTTAAGAACACATACAGTCGAACATTAAAATATGTATACAGGTAATTAAGGAACAATATAAAGACCTAGAGGTTCATAAAAAGTACAGTAATAGGTATTAATAGTTATTTAAAACTAATGTTACTTAAGGAAATTAAAAATGAACAATACTAGTATTTGGTACAATAATTGCACAAAATCTGCCATAGTAAGTCGTTGCACAAATTATACAGGAAGAAGACAAAAGGGGGTTCAGAGAAATTATTCTTTAAGTTGTCGCTTGATAATTTTCTTTAGGGTACTAAGTGAACTAACAAATGGGTCAATATCATATAAATGCTCATTAATTAAACGAGGAACTCGTCTGAAGAAAGTGTGTTTGGTGTAGTTAGTACGAGCAAAACTAACATGAAATAATTTACAAGAACGCAAGGAGGGACGTGGAATATTAAAAGTTATGTTTTGTAAGAGATTGATCCATGGTTTGCATCTCTAGTTCTCCTTGTAAACATAATAATTTAGATTTTATTTTCAATAAAAATCTTTTCAATATTAAAGGAATTACAGGAACATGTCTTCAATACACACCCAGAGTACTCATAAATTAATATCTCCACAGTTTATTACACTGTTGAAAATTAAGTTGGTTAAAAAGGTACTAGCTTCACTCTACTCCTTAGCTACTGTTGACTGTACAATGTACAAGCGACAATAGTACTTTTGTGTGGATCCACTAATTGGCTGATTGTACCGTCAATAAAGATACAAGATAAGCTAAAGTTATCGTTTCTATCGCAGTATTTATAAGTCATTGAATTATTTGAAATAATTTATAATTAATTACGAGAAGATTTACCTATGATGAAATACAAGCATACGAATTAAAGGAAAATTGTACGATTGTTTAAGGTAAGTACTTATTTCAAAATTTAATTAAACAAATGTTTCTTTCCACGCTGTTTGTGAAAATGAATTGAATTGCATTAAGTTTTTCTCATAATTTTAGTACTACAAGTAGACAAGTTAATATCATTTAGATATATACATTTTTTATACGCAAACACACTGAGAGCAAAGGCGGTGAGTGTGTTCCAATAATATGTAATATTAAACTGTTTCTACTCGTAATGCATGGCTGAATGTTTTTTTAGTATAAGAACGCGCCTTAACGCAATTTTCCGCATTAGAGTGTTTGTGTCTTAAGTGCCAGGTTCGGTAAGATTGTACTTCTTATTGGAGTCGTGAAATCAAGAAACCATTGATATGAGTACTTATACTTTCTGGTAAGACTATTCTGAATCTGTCGAATTTAATTTTTAAGTGGTTGAAGATTAGAATGTTTTTTATTTACATTATCATCAGAATTATATTGAGGAGTTTAATTGTAGAAATAGACACCTTAATCATTTCGACCACCACAGCATCCACTCATACCATCCTTACTCATAGTTAGGTTATACTTATAAGCTACTATGCTAACCCAAAAAAAAGATAAAAGATAAAAGATGTTTATTCAGTAAGTAGGCCGCACAGGCACTTTTACACGTCAAAAATCTACCAGCGCTTCGCAAGAGACCACTGCTGAGAAGAAGCGCCGCAAGAAACTTAACAGTTAGTCGTTTTTTAAATATACAATTTAAAACTTAACCTAGCATTATATAAAACAATGAATCTAACATACGATAAGAAATAAATGTATTCACGCGTAGTTGAGCAGGAAAATGTGTCAAAACTCTGAATTTTCTCTAAACAACGGTATCTCAGATTAAAGTCTGTTAACAAACACAACCTTATTTACTAACAGGAGATGATTGAACCTACTTTGGCAACAGAATCTGAGATAATGTTTATCGGCTCAGCCGGGCTACCGTAGTCGAGAATTCTTCAACTCCATATGCTATTCACTCAACATAAAGTAATAAAAACATGTATAATTCTTGCTTATGATGTTTCTAAGACAACATTGATTTCCAATCTTACCTTCTATATTGCCAGCATCTTGTGTACAATGCCGCAGGGGTCATTCTTAGATTTAATGTCTCAGTTTATTTTTTATATTCAGTTTTATTTAAGGTTCGTTTTAGTTTTCAATTATTGTTAATACATCCTGTATTAATTTTATATCGTTGGTCAAATAAAGTAATTATAGCAGTGATTTACCTATCTGAATAATTTATGTGCTTAAGTAGAGCATTGTTCTAAGTCAACGCCACGATTAGGTCAATATCCTAACGATATAACAGACCATATTGATAAACAATGTATCGACAGTGAATCAATATTAGCATGGCTAATCGTAACATTAAGCTACAGGCACTGTCTAAACAACTTTATATTTATCAATTTACGAAGTCTCACGTACACCAATTTATAACGCGTGAGTAACAACTTAGCTTCACTGGAAACTGCAAGAGCTTGTACATTTTTAGTGATTCCTTGCAACTGAGCTTTTTCATTATGCAAGAAAAGCGGTTCATTGATTTTTAAAACGTTTGGATTCTTATAAGTGGCCTAAGGTGTTGACCTGTAATCGTAATTCTTTGCCCATGTACCAATGTTTGTGTAACTTAACTTAGTTGACCTTACTATAAAGTGTCTTCACACTTTAGTGCTTTGTTATTATGAAGTACATCTCTAATAAAATACGTTAAAGCGATATGGTACCTACTTAAATGTAAGGTCTACTGTGCCTATGCTGTTACGGTAAAGGAATAACATCGACAGGAAGTCGGCTCATTTGAACAGTTCAGTGTGTGAGTAATTGCACAAAATATCCTATTAGGTTGAAGTGTATCTGAAAGTGTCCATCTCTAGATAAGACATAGTAGATTTATCATTGTTGATTTGATGTCGATGAAAAATGGAAAACCATTTTTTAATTCATAAAGCTGTAGTTCAAGGTCTGAAAGTTCGTAAAACCGTATAAAGGGTTAAAATCTACTTTTACTTGTTTTGCAATTGCTAAAACGCCAGATAACTCGTAAAACACATAGAGACTTTTGACACTACGCTAATATTACAAAAGTGGGCAGAAAGAAACGTAAATTAAATTGACATAGATTTCACTAGAAAAAGTAACGGTCGCTTGTGAATGAGGCGATTTGTCGAGTTGTTATAATAACCGAGCCTGAATGTGACTCATGAAACTTCAATAGAAAGCTTTAGATTCGTGCGTAATCATGCTGCGAGTTAAAATTAAATTATTTTCAGTGAATACTCACCTTATTTTTTACAAATGTTTGAAATACAGGGTGAAATCTAAGTCGTGAACAAAATGATCACCACTGTGTTATACCCACGAATTTGATCAACTTTCACTATGGAACCAAGTCTGAAATTACGAAAAAAAAAACAGCTGTTTCATAGAAAAGTTCAATAAGTATTCGACCAAAATTTATGAAGCAGCTGATATTTTTTGCGTGATTTTAGTGGTGGTCCCATAGTGAAAGTTGTTCACATTCGTGGGTAGAACACAGAGGTGATCATTTTGTTCACGACTTAGATTTCGCCCTGTATATAGTAATTAATGGTTAGGTAACTAAGAAGGGTCTGAAACAGTTTTTGATTTGGCATTAAATATGTGTGTTAACTAAAGGGTGTTTCTTTAGCGAATGCGTAATTAGAGAAGAAATGTATCAGTATTTATTCAGACGTTACGTCTTCACAAAAATGGGTTTAATTGGACAAATACTCCTCTTATAAGTTTCAAACTCATTGTTTCACCATCTTTAATACTTATAAGAAAGGGTACCTATTATTTTATCGAAACACTTTCCAACAAACGTATCACTGTGCAGAAATTTCATTTCATCGAAAAGCATTTTGGTACTCGTTGTCACAAGTCCATTCTTTTTTTTTTTACGGTGGCCTAATGGGTGGGGCTTGACGGACTCTCAACTACCTCAGCTGAGGTGGAAGCCTACCGTCTGAAATCTCTCCGGTGTTAACCCACAAACGCTGTTAACGAGGGCACCACTGTGGGCTGATGACTATGGCACCACTCGGTGCCCCCAAGGGTGTCACAAGTCCATCCTAACCTAACCTACATAATGATTGTTTAAGATATCTCGAAAACATCATGATTTCAAAAAATAGCGTTCCACGAAATTATACAATCAATTACGTTAAATTCGATAAAATTATGGGTTACCAATAAGAAAATTCTTTCTTATTGGATTTTAATCCTGTATCATTCCCTCATTAACCAGCATCATGATATCCAAATCTATTTAATCTATCTCGTGTTCCCCTATCAACTGCCAATTTTAATCGGATGACATTGGCTGCATTCAAACGCATAATAACGAGTACCACCGGGGTCTCTCATGGGACCACGTTTGTATTAGTTTTGACATTCGGCCTGATGGATGGACTGCAATCTCTGGACAAATCTCCTGAATGAACGCGCCCGTATTTGTGACAGTTGACAATGTGTATTTGCAGTCGATTTGATGACTATTCCTATGTCCAAAGGTGTTGTTTCAAATTGAGTTCATGTAACTTATGTTTGTTAAAATTGACAAAGTGTGAGGCGAACGTGAGGATATTCGGGTGTTCGTTGCTTTGACATGTAATCAATAAGGTACTTTCTGCAAACAATCAAATAACTTAAGCGTTAGTGTGTATTATGCAGAATATCTAAACAATGAAATATTTTATATTCCCATTAGAAAATAACTTGTTCAGCTTAGAAAATTGAAGGTAACAAGACATCATTTTTTTATTGTGTGCATAAAGCAAATAAGCACACAAGCCACCTAATGCTAAGTATACTTTGAGACCAACAGACATTTTGAATCTCAAGATTAAGACTATCTCTAGATCGCAAATGCGTTGCATACCCTGAGAACTTAAATGGAATGTTTGCTACTCATTTTACCGGTTATCTTACCCCCGCACCGGAACACAACAATGCGAACACTTTTGTTTGGGTAAGATGGTGGGGGATCTGTACAAACCGTGCACAAGGTTTTTCCACCACCATGTGTTGTAAATCATGCAACAAACTTAGCTCCAATTAGTATAAAATTCGTAAAAGGGAACCGTCCAATGACACCATTTTTATCGTCGCCGGTTAAGGCGACACAAAGGCCACTGTGAAGATAAAAGTTGCCACATCACAAAATAAATGTCAACTTCCGTTTTCTTGTGAAACTAAGCTTGGTGACCGTGAATGGCAAGGCATTGTGCCATCTCTGAATGCAGTTCTTAGTGGGCTTTCAAAATATTGTTACGGGCTATTGTATCATTCGGTGTACCTACTACATGTCATGGTGTTATATTAACAGAGAGGTTTCTCGGCAATATGGGGTTTTTTGTTCTTTTTCATTGATGATGACCGACTTCGTAATGATAATGTGGGAGCTGCAGTAGCTCAAGACTTTAGGAACGCGTCTCTGAAAAGCATAGGGTTTTATGTTTAAACCGTTTTTTCTCACGACCTTTTGGAACTTTAATGCATATTTTTGTATTTGGGGAATGTCAATCATCGGCAGTGGGACGAATACAAAGAGAACATTATAAATAACAGGTTATCAATAAAATATGATATTTAATTATTCAGCTACAATGCATCATATTTTTTCCTTAGTGGTATGGTTTTAATTTCCAAAGCATAATGATTAATATATTACAGAAACTACATACCAAACAAATTAATGAGAATTTTATTAGTGGCCATCTGGCCATAAATGAGAACTTTGATTCCGAAATATTGTTTTCCTACTACATCATCATTAACTTTGTATACAATAGAAACATTTACCGCAACTGTGTTTTTATTGTTTTAGACACTCATTGTCATTGTCCTTATCTCGAACTTTTTAGGCATTAATTAATCTTTAAACTTTTTATGTCTACATATGACAACGAATAGGCAAGTATACAATGACCATCTTTGGCTATGAAACAATGCGTTGTTTTAAGTTATTACGGTAATAACAGCTCTATATCTAAACTAAGTTGACCGATGCATCGCATGATCATACGCACTGCAATGATTACCAAATCCATACCATTTTCTTCACTAAAGCCTAACGAGTATCATTGTTAACGGTATCGCTTCGTCTGAGCCATCTCTCTTTTGATATGCATAACAAGACGCTTTTTACCGGCAGTTGGGTAAGAGAGTAATATAATGTGAACTTTGTAGTTGCCGAAATTGCCGAATGATATATTTAGTTTTGGAAAGGAGATTTTAACTAGACCTTTTGTTAAGAATATCTAGAAATCATACCTAATTTTCATTAAAAAAAACGTAGTAATACTTTTGTATGAACTTTGCATCGTTATTCTAGTCGTAATTTGTCATTAAACGTGTTAGAAAACCGTCAAAATGTGAAAAGTATAACGATGGAAACGTTAGCACAAAAAATACTACCACTATAAGATGTCACTTAAGATAACTTTTTATTTTTACAAAACACAAACTGGCAACAAAACTTGGAAACGGAAGAGTACGCTCAATTGCGTATCAAATTTCACACAAGCAATATAAAATCGATAATCTTTGATCCTTTATCGAAATTTTGCAGTGGTTACACAGTACAAGATCAAAATCAAAATTGAACAATGGAGACGAAGGTCTGAGGATTGACAAATGTAACAATGATTTATTGTAACTAGCAACTAATGTAAGGTTAGCCTTTTGTGCTTCTATGCTTTTGTCCTTGCGTGTTACAGTATATGCGATGATTTTTGGTGAATGTTTTAATAAGATAAAAAGTTATAAATATATTAAAAAAGGCATAAAAAAATTCAAATAATTTAATAAGCAATGAATATTTGTAAGACTTGGAAGTTGGAAGAACCTTAAAACTGATTTGTATATTTTAATGTTTTTTGTTTTATGGTAAGGTTTAGGTACTTCTTTAAATACGTACTTCCGTTATAAAATACGCATTCTTAACCTAGCAAGTTCCAATTAGTACGATAGCTGACTTTTGAATTACGATCAGGAATCGGAAAATTAGATAGATACCTAAACTTTGGCGGCGGTTTTGTTGTTCAGTTGTATGGTAAGTATGGAAGCGCACTCAATTTTAATTCATTAATCAAATTCCCCAGATTTCCTAATAAACAATTTACGCAAGCATCAATTAATACTTAAGTATTTAAATTGACTATTTGAAGTTATTTTCTATGTATAGATTTACTAAATGTTATTAAATTTACTTGTAACTCATCGAACCAACGAAGTTTGAGAAGCGATTTGACATAAAATGTTATCCCTAATGTAAAATAATTAATATACTTATGAGTTTTGTAGAATCCCGGAATCCCGCAATTATTTTACTAAATTAATATTTTGAATGCCATTTGATTGAATTTAACTAAAAATTAAATAGTAGCACCAACATTTAGCGAATATATATTAACCACTATAAATTGAAACTCACCGAAAGTAACGCGATACATGCGAACCACCCACGAGAACCCAGTATCGCTTTACAGGAAAGCGGTTGCAACAATTGTGCCATTCATCGAGAACCATATCCGGAATAAATATGGCCAATAGGAATCAAGGAATTTTGTTACCTAATGCTTTGAAATACAGTTTGATATTAAGTTTAAAAGCACAGGAAATAAGGAACAGTAAAAAGTGTACGTTTCAAAAATAAAATATCAAAATTAGGACGTTTAAAAAATATTTTAGGGCTGTCCAATTGGTATTTCAGCTAGGGTAAAAGTATAAGAGAAACATTGAAGTGTCAATAGTTTTATAGGTGCCAACCTAAAAAATAAACGGTGTTTTTTGTTGTTTTGAAATAATTATGAATGATTGTTTATGGAGGTGATCCAAACTAGAACTAAAGTCATCGACGTAGCTCATTGAATTCTGCCAGTTGAAGTGGCAATGTACTGGCCATATAAGCCGCAGAACTGATAAACGTTGGAGACTTGGAGTTACCTATCATGTCTTGTTCTCTTCTCGTGTCCATGTGTTCTTGGATGCCTTAAAACTAGGTGGAGTGACGATCTTCGCAACGTGGCTGGCAAGAGCTGGACCTGACTGAATGGACTGGACTCTCAAGTGGCTACGGACGTTCCTTGGTGCCCAGCATTGGACTAGTAAAGGCAGATGATGATGATAATGATCATGCAAAAACAGTAACTAGATCCTAACATTTTTTTCGCTGGTAAAAAACTTAAATCACGTGCAGTTTACTAAAGGAAACAAGCAAAATTGTTTCTAAGAATGGGCTGTGTTTCATTTTTTAAATTGCCGTTATTATTACGGGCAGTGTAATCAGGGATCACGAGCATCGGGGAAAAAAACGAGGTTTTTGCCTTACCATTATGATACTTAGGGGGCTATTGAATTTTGCGGTTAAAAATATCTGTCGTCGGCTTTGTAGATACATCCATTACGAATAGAAGTGGGTAAGTAGTGTAACTGTGGATTTCTTCAAACGCAGTTTTTTACTTGACTACGGGTAAATAAGATTGTACAAAAGTTATACTAAGTCTCCTAACTATAACAGTAATAATATATAAAGTGTATTCAAGTTCAAATAAAAAATGATTACTTAATTATGTTACTGTAACAATATCGCACTTTGTAAACAGATCGACATGCCACAATCATACCAAAGAAATAAGAAACAATTAAACCTATTAATTCCATTTTTGACAGGTACTCTTTATCTCTATACTAGTCAACAGGCAAAACAGAAACAAACTCAGCGACGCTTACTGCAGATTATCATGAAAAACTTGGTGACTAAGACATTAAAGGTGCAATGATTTCACTGTCTCGTTCAGTGGTTGAAGAATATGCTTACTGTGCAGAGGGCTTGAACCATGCTACGAACAAACTTGATCACTTGACTCGTGATACGAACATTCAAAATACAACGGCGCTTCTTGAACTGTCAAATGCTGCAGAGCAAGATGGACCAGCTCAACTATATAATTATAAATACGCGTATAATAACGCGTTACATGACGTAATATACGTATTTATAAATATAAGTGAGCATTAATTATTTTTCTTTGTTCGAATATGGTGGTTGTAATCAACCAATCGATTGTTAAAATATAAATCAACTTGGTCTTTATTCCATTTTGGTTTACTTAGCATATTTTACTCCGATATCGTGATTGCAAAGGTTTGACATAATTAACTGTCACTCAAATAAGTTTTTTTTTAACGTCAACAATATGATCAAAACAAAATCAATTCAATTACATTTTCTCATTTTTCTACCCACATTACTCATTATGACATCAAGTGCATCATAGAGGCTTCGCTCGACATAGTTACTACAAAATTTGTAGTAACTATGTCGAGCGAACCCTGTTAAATAAACCTAAGAGCTGATTTAAATTGTTGATGAAATTTGACCTTAGTATAATAAGTCAAGCTTAAGTATAACAAATACTTAACACACGGGTATTTATTTAATAATTAGTACCATATCCTCCAAAATTTGCAAAACCACAGAACACCATACTTAAAACCCCATTTAAAGGCCATCTAAGGTTCATCCGGAGTCCCGGTTATGTCATAATAACTGCCCTGTTTTTTTGTTGTTAACGACCCAAGACATTGTTTGTTCTTCTTTCCAAACTATAATGCTTTCGGAATGCTTTGTGAATATACGCCCGCACCCACTAATCATAGTATGTGTAACGACCATAATCATAGCCCTTCGAACGAGTAAATTATCAATTCCGCCGCGAGGGACCGGACCTTGTTTTTAGAAAACTCTAACAAGCCATCACTGCTTCTCACTCATTAAAAAAACAGACCACCGAAACCAACTTAAAATCTGTGGTTTAAAGATGAATTTTGGTTGTTTATCTTTTATCACGACGAGGATTGACCAGTCAAGTCAAAGGCCTAATAAATCAGTTTTTAATTGAACTTTTTATGACCTTGCAATAGTGTAAAATTAACAAATTGCGTAACGATACTATTGTAAATTCCTTATTCGATTAGTCGAGCCATTGAATCGCAAAATTATTCAGTCCTATATGAGTTCGATTTATCAAGTTTGCAATTCAATGATTAAACTGTGTTTACTAAATACAATTATTAACGGGTGGAACTTGAATTTGTTTTGATGGTCGTTTACCTCACTTGCGTAATTTTGTGAAGCAATTACACGCTTAATTCGTTGTGACCTATAACATGGGAGGTCATGGTTATATAAAATTAACAAAAAAAATGATTTTGATAGGCACATAGGTACCTTTATTGTAAGTAGGTATTTCAAAATCACTCCTCAATAAGGGTTCGAGGATGGCATGTGGCATGTCACATTATAGTTAGTGGTAGAGCCACCTGGAGCCCTAATATGGCTGCGTTTATCGCGTGATAAATTATGGATAAGGTATCCGTCACCTTCTGACAGGTAAATAAGTACACGTGTCAAAAAGTGACGGATGCTTCATCCACAGTTGGCACGAGATATAGACGCAACCACACTAGGCCCGCTGATAGTGATTGGGATTGCTGAAAATGCGTGACGGTGTGAGGCACCAGTCTGATTTTTTATTTTCGAAGGTAATACTGATAGTAGTTAAGTACATGGTCGTCTTACAGTTACAATATAATTTTATGTAAAAGTACAAATAAAACAGAATATACATACTGACTGTGAAACATTTATCATTATTTTCTAGCTAACATACTCCAAACGACCCACGGTTAGTGTTCCCTTATTATCCCTAAGGGAAGTAAGTTAAAGTTTCCCATAAGTTAGTGCGACCCATAACGTACGAGTAAACATACTTCAAAGCGGGCAAGTGACCTCTTTATGAGATTTTCTGAATATTACAAACATGGTTTGCTCGAGTTTTGTCTTATTGTCGGGTTCTGCATGATCAACAAAAAAATTGTAATAAGATAGGTCTTAGTTGCCTTTACTGTTTAGATGGTTTATCATTTCGGAGATGTAAAAATACTTAACTCAACGATCGGCAAACGCAGGGGCAGCTTTTTCGTAAATGTGCGCGAAGGTAGCTACATAAAGCGCCACAAGCTACAATGACACTTCTTAATTCTGGTTCAATAGTTAAGACTCGCATAAGACCTTGTGAGAGCAAGAAAAAAGTAGGTACATACCCGAAGACGTTTTTGAATACTTATGATTACACATTCTGATGTGTCCTGTGACCAGAAACTCTTGGCTGCTCAGTTGGGTTCCAACTAATCCGTCAAATGTAGGGTCAGCTGCCGCAACCTGACGCCCATAGTTGTGCGCGGACAGTAACTTGCTTCCCAGACAGCTAGCTGTGAAACGGTCTTAAAAAGGATGAACAAATCTCGTTCCTGCTTCTGTTTACAACCAAAATCCAAGCCTGATTGTAATTCGGCATTGATAGTCTACACTAATATTATAAAGAGGAAAAATTAGTATTTTTGTGAGTGTGTATGTTTGTAATGAATAAACTGAAAAACTTCTGTGACGATTTCAAAAATTCTCTCACCATTGGAATTGCACATTCACCCTAAGTGACATGGGCTATGTTTTATTTTTCTGCGTGGACGGAGTCGCATGCGACAGCTAGTACAATATTTATTTATTAGCTTAATTTCCTCCCTGCTCCTTTGACCGCTTATCAAGTCTTAGTCGTGTTCATTAAACAGTGGATGTAATGTAATGTGGTGTAATGTTATCAGAAAAGTTCCCTTATAAGACGTCCTTGGTGGAAAACCATCTGAAACATTTAGGAGCCAAAGATCCAGAAATAACCTTTTGTGTGATTTTCAGTACATTCAAAAACATTTTGAACATTCAGGTTTCTTACTTGCTACTTCACCGACATCCCATATGAAGTCGGGTGATCATATGGTACCCAGAATCATCGATCATTAATGGATCTATACAGACTTGAGTGCTCTTGCAAATTTGATCGACCTAATATAAGCATAAACCTAAGGGCTACTACTGGTTACTCTGGTTGCACAAAGCACGTGAGTGGCTATCACCCTCCAGCTCTCCGGAACTGACATTCTTTAAGCCCCGAAAAGGTTATGGGTGTTGCAGGATTACAGCTGCGGGCATAGAATAGACGTTATAATTATGTTGATGACTTAATCATTCATATTTTAGTAATAATGTTTCAAACTAGTAAAACACCCAGTAACGTGACCTCAAATGTATTAAGGGGCAACTTTATTATTATAATGAGAGCGTTAGTATTACGAGTAAAACTTAAGTTAGTTATAAAACTTATAAGTGGTTTCAAATGTACATATTTTAATAGCTATTCAGTTATTGTGTGGTATCTATAGACGTTGCCAACTATTGGTGCATTTTAGAAACATGCGGAACTCTAAAATGGAAATGATTCAATGCTAAGTAACTCTTCAGCGCGTTGGCAAGTATGCGAGTAAACACATTTCCGGTTTCATATTTCATTTCAACTTTAAACATGAATGCCTGGAAAAAGGTAACAAGCACGCAGTAAGTGAGATCTTAGGCGCATGCACGTTTGCAATATATCATGAAATCTCAAAACTACAACCCTAAAGCTGCAACTGTATTGCCAACCCTAATGACTAAGATGGAATGCTAGTCATTTCACTGTTTGTCGTGCTCTTACACCGGAACACAGCAATGCAAACACTGCTGCTTGATGATAGGTTAATGGATAAGATGTTGGTAGCGATCAGGACGGACATAATAAATCAGTGTATTAAGTGAGCTTACTCGGGCAAAAATAACGTACCCTTGGGAAGAGTATCAACTATCTTACCGTTGACGCACGGGTATAAAGGTACAGTCTTACAGTAGGCCATATCGTCGGTGATACGAGTAGGTTCCTACTGCGGTTCCGCGTAACAACCAACTTTCAATAAGTTGCAAAATGTACCTTACTTGCGTATTTTACATTATCATTTATTTAATTAGCAGTTTCGCGAAATTTCCGTATCACTGATGACGTACGATTCTGACGTGGTCTTGGCTTGTAGTAAATGAAGTCGTACCTACGCTGCGAAATTCGGTTCTGTCACTTACCCGAGAGCACACCAGCAGTACAGAATAATCAGTAGGGAAGGAATGTACAATATATGTCATTGATTATAAGTACCTAGTAATTTTTTTTGGATGTAGAATAGTGTCTATAATGTAATTTTGAAAACGAGAAAATGCGGAAAAGCATACAAAAAAAGCTACGCCATTACAAACATTCGGGACCCGGTGGGATGTGGGAGTATTAGGGTGGGGAAAAATGAACGCGGAAAAGGGTAGTCAAGGTCATAAAAATGTCAAAAAGTGAGGGTCAAGGTCATAAATTGGTGGTCAAGGTCAAAAGGTTCTGGTCAAGGTCATAAAATGTCAAAAAAATGTGTCAAGGACGTAAAATGTCAAAAAAAATTGTCAAGGTCGTAAAAAATTGCTTGTCAAGGTTATTGAAAAGTTAAAATATAGTAAAAAACGGTATTCCGAAATAAAAAAATGAAACAACAGTATATACTTTTTAACACTTTATTATATACATATACCTAATATACAACCAAAACATAATAAGTTAGGTTAGGTTAGGTTAGGTTAGATTAGGTTAGGTTAGGTTAGGTTAGGTTTGTGTTGTATTTACATTTTAGACATATTTTATACATTTAATTAATTCCTCAAACGGGTCTAAATGGTTAAATCTAATTCGTCTCCAATCCGTCTTCGTGGTCACCAACCACGAAAAGTCTGTGATGGCTGCTAACTGAAATAAGAAGAAAATAATTACTTTTTCACCTGATTGGGAATAGAGGAGGGAAAGGGGGAGAAGGGGATGAAAGGGGGTGAGGCGCGGGTAGGGGGAGGGGGGGAGGGGGGGGGGGGCGCGGGCTTCGCCCGAAGGCTTGCTTCGTCGGCCCTCCGGCCGCTCACGCACGAGCCCCTACGCTAGCTCGGGAGGTCGCCGGCTCGCTACGCTCGCCACCTCCCCCCACTCGCGTCGCTCCAGGCCTCTTTGCGTTCGCTGGCCTACGGGCCTACTCCGCAAACCTTCGACCTCAGCGTCGGACTCCGGGAGAGAAAGTGACTCCGGAACAGAAAGTGACTCCGGGACACACAGTGCCTTTGGGACAGGAAGTGGTTTGCAACTGCTCCGGCCCTTCGGTAAGACCAGCCCCTCCGCCCTTGCGTAACCCATCAGGCACTTAATGCTCACCTACACAGCTTCGGCTTTTTGGTCGCCTACGGCGACCAGCCTCAGCCGCTTCGGCTCACATACATACCTGATGTGTTACAGCAGGCGGGGGCTGCTCTACCTTCGTGCCTCCGAGCTTTTATATACACTCTAGGGGTAGGGCAGACAAGTACCACAAAGATTCGGGTTGACAGATTCTGTTCTGTTACTTTAATATGACTATAACGACTTATCAAATTAAGATATTACCCATAAATAAATAAATACACAAAATAGACAGCCAGAACAAGCTAATACCTGCAATTTCTAATTATTATATTATTGTTGGAGATTTCCAACACATCAACATTTTCATTGTTGGGTTTTAGTGTTTTAAGCTAGTATTTACAAAATTTTGAATTTTGGATTTTTTTTTTGTTGGTTTTGTCGAGCCCCGTAATGATGTGGATTTAAGGAAAATCAAGAAAACCTAACCTAACCTTTTCGAACCTAACCTTTTCGAACCTAACCTTTTTGAACCTAACTTTTTCAAACCTAACTATTTCAAACCTAACTAATTAAGCACAAACCTGTTGCTTTCGAGCCGCATAATGATGTGGATTTAAGGAAAATCAAGAAAACCTAACCTAACCTTTTCGAACCTAACTTTTTCAAACCTAACTATTTCAAACCTAACTATTTTAAACCTAACTCTTTCAAACCTAACTTTTTCAAAACTAACCTTATTTAACCTAACTTCATGAACAATATCGATGAACATTAAATAAGTACTTACATCAGCTTCATCCTGCGTAGCAGTAGAACAGCCAGGCACAGGGGATGGTGGCATCGTAAATGCCACCGACTCGGTGTAGGTTGGGGAGACTGTAGCCTCGGGCGCTACGCAAGCGTCATGGACGCTCGACGAAGACGGGACTCCGTGTACAAGCGGCTCACTTGAGTCCAACACTTGCACAAACGGAGACACAGAAACAGTAGGCACAAGCGGCTCACTAGAGTCCAAAACTTGCACATACGGGGACGCCGAAGAGGATTTCGTACCAAGCGGCTCATCAGAGTCCAACACTTGCACTACACTCAACTCTTCGGACGGCGGGGCGGTGGAGGACGAGGCCTGGGGCTTCGGGAACACCATTGTAGTCACTGAGTTATCAACAGGAGTACGGAAACGCTCTAAACTGCGAGTACAAAACAAACAATGACTGACGCCTGACAGACGAAGTGAAAAAGTCAAAGTAAAATGGCGTCTGCGTTTCATTTCACGTGTTTTACAAATAATAATTACAACTGTCGCATAATTACCTACCAAAAACGCGAATTATTAATTTTTAATGAGGTTAGTAGATTCAAAAGCAACAAGTTTGAGTATAGAACAGATGAATCAGCAGAATACACCTTGAAATAAAAACCTCATTTTTTAACAAAAGTGTGGTTCACTGTGAATAATGGAACGCATCGTTTCTATTGCCGGCAAATGTCGTTCCGATTGCATACTTGTATTAATTTAGACTAAACTTTATCATTTTTTTTCTCGGTAACTATGCGTTTCCGCAACTTGAAACTTTGTGAAAATGTTCCTTATCATCAGATCTCTCTCCAAAAAAAATTTGAGCCTCGAACTCGGTGACACATATTGTACATATGAGCCGCTACACTTCCGTTACCTGCTGTATTTGTATCTTTCACGCAAGCCACTACAAATTCTTCTTTATTCCGTTTCTGATACAACTTATTATTTAATAAACAGTCAGCTGTATTAACTTACACGTGGCTTATAGATACAGTAAAAAAACTCTTTGCTTCACAAACAACATCAATAGAAAGACAATTTGTCTTTGCTTTAGCTCGAACGTCTTCTTATTGTATTGTCCTAGAATATTTATGTATACGGTGTAATTCAATCTCATATGTAACTTCGTACTGATTAGTAGTGTTTCTTTAACGGGTAAAGAATGATACATGTTAATGATACAGAACAAAAAGGTTTCAGAAACTACTATTTTTTGAAAATAAGCTAACGTGAACCGAGGTCGTGGAGGACATGCATTATGCGATAAGTCAGCGTATAATTACAGATACATTTAATGACTAATAATTGGTTTCGACTAGTTTATTATCATTGTACCTAGACTTTCCCGTTACCATGACAAATTTTATACAACCTTGACAATAGACCTGCCAAAAAAGAAATCACTAGCTTTCAGTAATTGGTGCGAACATGCCATATACATACACACAACATACATATTTGAACACTATTTTATGAAAGTAATATCGTAAAAAAATACAATCACTTACACATAATATTGATCCATAACTTAAATAATATTTATATTAAGTGTATTCTCGAGTAAAAAATTCCGAGCTCAGTGAAAGCAATTGACAGAATAATACGGCCTCTTTACTCAAACTAATAAGGTTATTCAATGAACCATTACTTTGACGGAACCATTACTTTGACTCTATGAGTAGGTATAATAATAAGCACACTGACTGGCTACCGTATTTATCAAGCCATCTCGTAACGCATGATAATTAAATAATAAAACGCCACGAAGCGCCAATCACGTGGCCGCTTTATCAACACCACACCCACCGCCGCCATTTTGCCTTACCATGCGTACGCGCATGTTTTTATTGGTGTAATTGGAAAAATTGATCGATTCACACTAATTAAGCCATTACGTAGCTTGTGACCGTTTCTGTTTATTTGAATTTTGTTGGTTATGTTAAGCCACAATATTTATAAATCCAGAAGTTGAATTGTGACAAAAAAAAATGTAATAAAACTGTAAAAATGTTTTATATTCATAATCATAATCTATAGGTACCTACCATAATCACAATCCAATTTTACCAATCATAATTTTAATGCATACTAGTTAGCAATGACGTTAAAAAAGGCTTACGATAAAAAAAACACGGCTCAATGTTTTACTATTTAAATCAAAATTTTGGCAAACTATAGGTTATCATTTTACAAACTTTCTTTTGACAAAGAGATAATTCTGACCGCAATGTTTTAAAATTTTATGTGATCAAAAGTCTAACCTAACCTATTTAATAAACCTTAGAACCTGTGTAATATGTAATGGTTTTAGCTTAATTACGTTTTTGCGAAAATAAAATTTGTTAAATCAAACGTACTTTCGGCCAAATGAACAAACCCCGTAACAGGTTGATATTAGTTGTTTTGTCATCATCGCTTCTTAGAGTTCAATAGCTTTTAAAACGCTCTTCTTTTTATGCTATTACTAGCGACCCGCCCTCGCTTCGCTTCGGTTTACATGAGTTTTCTGTAACACCAGTACATAAAATAAAAGAATAATATACATATAAACCTTCCTCTTGAATCACTCTATCTTTTTAAAAAAACCGAATCAAAATCCGTTGCGTAGTTTTAAAGATCTAAGCATACATAGGGACAGACAACGTGAAGCGACTTTGTTTTATCGGCAAAGGTAACGTCAACGTTTCGTCATCGAGTAGTAATGGTAAAATACGTAAAGAATGCATGAAAAAGTGAGTCGGCTTTAGATTACCTACCTCTTCGAATAGTTAACGCGATTTGAAAACGTAACGCATCATTAAATCTACCTTAAGCTACCGAAATCGAAGGATTTTGAATAGCTATTCGTAGTGCACTAGACATGTCTACCTACTTCATTGTCTGTTTGTAATCGCTACCAACATTTTATACTAACCCAGCGAATATAACCAACCCCTTATCAGAGTAGAAATTAATTAAGTTGCGTGACATTTCAGTAAACTAACCCGTTTCGTTGAGTCATGGCGCTATTTTTGTTTCATCGGCAATCAACAAACTTGCGTCATTTCTGTAACCATTACGGTTATATTAAGAGCACTTAAACATTTCGATAAATTGATATTAAATTGCGCTTTTTCTTTAACTGGTTCAGTGTAAAACGCTGGTCATCTAATTTAGGAGATAATTCTCGGAGTTTGAGTCTATTATATTTACGTCACCGTAACTATTACTTAAATTACGAGGGTTTAATGTTTTTTTTGTGACCTTGTTGGTTTAATTTAAACCTTTGTAACAAGCTAACAGCTAACAGCCCCTCCAAATAATAACACCTGAAATTCACAACATTTACTAATAAAATGGTTTACCAGAGGTATTCTTCGAACTTTATCGTTGTCGAAACCATTATAAATATTATAATAGTGGTAGTGTAACCTGCCGGACGATTGCGTCGATCGCTTGTATGCCAATTCTCTACATTTTTATAGTTTTCGAAAATAGCGTTTTGCATCTTCTCTAGCTAAAATATTTTTTTCCAAAACAATATTGATTTTGTTTTTGTTGGATTGCAATTTTTAATAATAATATATTCAGGCGGTGGTATAATCATTTGAAATAACTATCATTTTACAATATCATATCTACCTACTCCATTATACCTACTATTATTATTTCGAAAAAAAAATCTTCAAAGTCAAATGTCGGTAAATTATTGTAATTTTGTAATCTGTTAAAACCCTGTTTGCTATGTTAAAACCCATTGCTTTTTTTACAAATTATATTTAAACAAAAAACGTTTATTACATTTATAAAAACGTTAAATAAACATAATAATATCTTCAAGAAAAAAAAGAGAACCATTTTTTGTCAATATTGCCCATTAACTTTTTACACATGAATGCGTTAGTATCAAACAATTTTAAAAGGGAAGACATCGTTATTTCCGATTATTTGCCGTTATTACTCTGAGCAATCACCAAAGTGAAATGTATCGGTTGACCTGTTTTGTGAGCAATGTATTTATAAATGTCGGAAAGAATATTTGTAATAATATTAATTTGAAGAATAACGTCAAACAAGTAATAATATTTATTCAAGAAAAGACGACTCCGACATTGAAGTTTTCTTTTAACATAATAATGTTAGTTATTTTATGGTGATTCTTTGTGACTAACCATGTTCTTTCCCGAATATTTTATGAGTATTATAAACACAAGCTGCTTGTTACCCCAGACTTTTTCCGCGTAGAAAGCGTTTATCGGTACCCGTGTTAAAAGTAATATATGGAAATCGGTTTAGCGCTTAAGTCTTGAAAGCGTAACAAACAGACAAATTTACTTTTACATTTATGATATTAGTATGGTTTGAAAACAATCTTGTATTATCGAATTATAAAATCATTAAGTACCTATACCAAATTTATACTACTTATTAATTTTCGTTGTAAGCATCTAAGCAAGAATTATCTATTTAAGTATTTATTTATTGTTTTCTAGTACCATAGTACAAGCATAGAGCTTAAATAAATTGGGACTAAGGCAATTTTTTGTAAGATTGTCAGCTGATATTTATTACAAATTATTTATTTAAATATCGCTATGTCACAATAAAGTCTCATAGCAGCTTACTATCAAATTATTATGCCCAATTAAGCTATTTTTGGTGGTAAAACAACGCAAAACGAGAATCAAAATTAACGAAACATAAGTAACAAAAACAGTGCTTAAAATGACATTTTACAATAAAACACACTAACGCACTCTGTACGATTGTATCTCATCAATTAAATGGTCCACGTGGCTGCGCCGGCGCTTGTCCGTTCAGCAATCACTGTCAACGGTCACAAAAGGTGGGCCGTTAACGTCAGTGAAAACCGCCCGATGTGTCGACGGATATGTCGGGAGATATGGTAATAGTATCCAAGTAAAAAGGGATGGATAATAACCAATTTTAGAGTATAACGTATGAAAAGGACTTCATCGGTTATTATTTTTCATCACACTTGCTCGTAAATAGTGTCCTAACATGCTAGAAAAATCGACCGTAAATTCAAAAAAATACCCGCGGGCCTTCTTTTACCATTACGCCGTATCGTGCGTAATAGCTTTTTTTAAAAATATTATACTTGGGCTCAAACTATCACAATACGTCAGGACCCCGATTCTTGTGCCATTCGATATGAAGTTTCATTCGAGATAAAATGTCAGTTGCATACAATTTTCGAAAAATCTCGTATATGAACAATTGATCTCGACTGTCACTAGAATCGGACACGTTTGATATTATCTGTGGTAAGTCACAGACAATGATGTAGTCTCCGCTAATAAGTTAAAAATATGATCTTTGGTCTGATTTTATTTCATTTCCTCGCAATTGTGATGAAACACAGGAAATACAAAGCTCGAGTCATTAAAGCCTCTCGTTTGCAACTCTTTCTTTACCACCCATAATACACAATGTACTTTTACCGAATAGCAAAACTTATTAACATTATTTATATTTTTTAGCTAACTACAATATCGATAAAGGTTGCTAGACAAACTGCAATCAATACGCAACTTTTATTTATACCAAACTCGTACCAACCCCTTAGAAAGTCAGTGCAGCAGTAGGTTGTCACCATTTTTCATTACCGACGTGTTACAGTATAGAACCTCGATGTAACTAATTACGAAATTAATCGTTTCATTTGAATTATTTTTATTTCACAAATCAATCTTATCATTAGCATTATTTCTAATTATTATGCTAAAGAAAATGTCCACTATTTATTGTATTTCCCTTAGCATTGCTAATATTAACGGTTATGCAATGCATGTCACTACATGTAAGTACCATAAACAAGCCAGAGAGGTGAAATATCTGATATTAATCTTAACACAATGAATATCCAACATAATTTACTAAGTGCAAAATAACATTTCCGATCTTAAGATATATCCCTTAACAGAGCTGATGTGTATCAATATATTATGGTTACTGTCCCAACATGGCGTTGGGTCTTCGCCGGAACATTATGGCATGCGTAGGCGCTGACATGTCATGTTGATTCTAAAGATATCTCCCCTATAAGGCCTCAGTCCTTATTCAGATCTGGATAACAAAGAGAACCGTTAAATACCTACCTAAAAATAAAGGTTTTCTTAAAGGCCACTGTAAATTTTAAGTAATATGTAAAGCATTATGAAATCATATAAAATTTTCCTTTCTTTCCAAATTTTACCTATATATAAATTTTCAGTCTTAACTAGGTACTGATGAATATTATTTTTAATTTTACGTTATTTTTCATGCTCATTTCAACATTAAATGGCCAAGAAAGGTAAAGTGTCCACAAACGGTACTTCTACCCAAATACAGACAATAAATTAACCTAACCTATAAATTCTTCATCGACTGAATCATTTCATTAAATTTCATTTGGTTAAAATGTTAATATTTAAATCAAATAATTCAGATTGAGCTTTGTCAATTTTTAAATTCCTATGCCCATTGTTGACAAATCTTATCACGTAAATCACCAAGGTGCCTTTTTATCGACATTTTATTTCGTATGACTGAATTTAGGGCCTCGCTACACGCGCCGGCGTCTATTTTTATTGGTCGCCTAATGGATTTCTGTAATATGATCCTCGATTTTGGTGCTGTTTTTTACAACTCCCTGTACGCTTTTAAGACCGTGTACCGCACACGTTTTACTTTTAAACTTATCTTACGGATCGAGATAAATCTCTGGTGGTTTTATTTTTCCCTTTATAGGTTTATTCATTAAATAATTTAACGGGCGAGTTACAAATTTCTCATCTTACAAAGACAAGTTAGGAAAAGACGTTTGACATTTCTTTTGATAGTCTTAATTTACCCATGCTTTTGTAAAATCCATACTAATATTATAAACACGAAAATAACTATATTATGTCTTGCCTTCTTTCGGTTTGTCATGCTTTCACGGCCAAACGCTGAACCGATTTCGATAAAATAGTATGGAAGTATGAAGATAGTCTGGGAAATGTCATATTATATGGATACTTTTTATCCCCATTTTTGTACAGTTCTCGAGGGAATAGCGATAGTATAATAATAAATATGTACTTACATATGTATAATGTTGTCGATATAGAAACGTTAACGGTCCATAACAATTGTCACATTGCTACTATGTAACTTAATTAACCATGTTAGTTTGTACAGTATATACTAAAACAAATTATTACAGGCTTAATGTATGTAAAATGCTTTAATTTGAATATTTACATTTAAAAAAAAGATAAAAGATGTTTATTCAGTAAGTAGGCCGCACGGGCACTTTTACTCGTCAAAAATGTACCAGCGCTTCGCAAGAGACCACTGCTGAGAAGAAACGCCGCAAGAAACTCAACGATAATAATAATGTTACGTCAAACGCTACTCAAAGATCCATCTTTAACAAATTAAAAGAAATTGCAAAATAACTTTAATTTAAACTACACCTGCTTCTGTAAGTTATAAGTTACAATTTGTATACCGCGTGTTAACAAAGCCCGTTGTGATAGCAAGTCTAAGTAGGTGGCAAAAGTAATTGAGTATTGTTCATCCTAAGATCCCGTTTGCACTAAGCGTTTAGTCGGTGCATTTGGAATGCCATAGGAAGGTTTCCAAGCGTTTCAACCGCTCTGTCTTTGACCTTAGAAGTTCTTAGAAAAAATTGCTCGATTTTATGATGAAAAGCATTTAGTCTTTCAATAATGTTATTTTTACAAAATACAGTATGCAAGTCGTTTAAAAAATAACTTATTGGCTACAAAATTATTCAGTACACTATTTTGTACGGCAACTGCCTAAGACGTTCCTAAAAATATTGCTTGGTTTTATGAATAAAAGTAGTCTTAGTAGCTAGTTTAATATTAGCAGCAAATTGTTCAATAGACATCTGTACGTCAACTTGCAATTGATCCAAATAATATTAAAATCCAATTACAGCATAAAACTATGCAAACATACATGCAGCATGTTGGTTAGTTTCATAATTCCACTTGGATAATCTTTACTTTTTGTATACTCGTAAGTAGCAGGGTTTATATTATTTTATTGTTATTTTTCAAATATATTTTTTTTGTCTGCGTGTCTCAGGAAGTCAAGAGTATTATTTTTAACATAGGCACACTTGCAATATAACATGTACTTAATTACAATCTGTTTTTTCCCTTTAATAATTGTTAAGACGTCGTCTAAAAAACTAAAGTAAATATATGTACTTAATTACAATCTGTTTTTTCCCTTTAATAATTATTAAGACGTCGTCTAAAAAACTAAAGTAATGTCTTGAAAGCGCAGGGGGTTTTTTGTAGGTAGTGAAATTGGAAACGCAATTTATAGGGTATAAGATATCATTTAATAACAATAAAATTTACCTATGAGTGAGTAACTTACCAAAAAAATCCTTTTTCCGTTAAGTTGAAAATTAAAGGTTATTAAACTTTATCATATAATTGTCTATACATTTGTACAATAAAAAAATTACTTTGATTTCAAGAGAATACCTTAGTTTATTATAAAATATAACACAATAGTAATGAGGACGCCAGTGGACGCTCGGTGAAGACTTAGCGGTCCAAAAGCTCAGTGTGAAAGCAACCTAACCTAACCAGCACACGCTTTACTGTGTGGGCGTCTAACATTTAGCGACCTACTAAGATAATTTTCGAGAATGTTTATTGCATTGTAGGTACACGACCTGCCCGTAACATGAATCGGTACGAGTATATTACTATTGCAGGATACCTACCGAATGACCTTTTGTCTAACTGCTTGGAGAAATGCTTGGTTTCACTGAGTGGGTTGAGTTGACTTTCAAGTGGGTTTATAGACTCGAGTAAATTTAATTTAGTTAGGTGTTTGTTTATTTAAATCATAAATAACAGGAACAACTAAGCTCAGGGCATGGGTACTAGGCATAACATAAACATTAAACATACTTATACAGTGTGGACTTCCATAAAACCGTATATATTTTAAAAGCTAAAAGTATAGTGTCTAATGAACGTAACTTTAAACAACACAGAAAAACCGTTTTTAATTCATATTAATCAATTCGGCACGCAATTCATCGGTTACAAAACTAACAACTGACACTAACATTTGATTGCTTTTAAAATTCACTCTTAGTGACATCCTGACACTTTTTCAATTACCTACCATTCGTCGACCCTTTTGACAAGACCGCCAATGTTGGCTAATGGCCGGTTCCTATATTCAAACCGCGGACAGATAGGCTTACTTCGGATTAAAATTTGACAAATTTTGTATGGGCAAATGTCACATTTCAAAATACTTACAAAAACATACAAAACTCAGAAACCAATACCCGCGTTCTTCACACAAATATTTGCCTACAGCGTAAATCGAACCGGGATCCGCTAGTTTCGTAGGTTTCACTACCAACCAGGCTAAATACTTCGTCAAATTAATTTCAACATTACAATCCCAGAATGTAAAATAAGGAATACATTTTATTTCTGTAATGTCATAAGGTATGTAAATCATCTGGAGGTTGGTGGGTAAGTGAAAGAAGAAGTAGGTACCTAAGTAATTAGATTATAAACTGGCAAAACCTGACAAGTTCCAGGCAGTGATAGGGATAGACATATTGGTTTATTTCCTAATAGCACTTTTTGTTTCAAACACTACAACTTGATAGTTATTGATAGGTTTTAAATCGGTTCTTATACTCACTGAAATGATTTTATTATGCGTAATACTGAGGTATTTTAAATTAAAGAAACTAACTTACTGTTTTGCAAGATTTACATTTTTCATAATCTTGCGTGCGTAATTTAATCTTGTTTACAATATACCTATTAACATCAAACACAATTGGCAGCTACCTCCCCTTAACCTAAACTGAACACAGCGTCTTACACGGTTTTTTCATTGTCTTCCAAATAAATTGATAATTAATGAACAGCAATCCCGACATTCGTTTTGCTGTCTTATCCCTCCCTCCCTTGGCTCAGTGTCCAGACCGGCTCATGTCTTTCCGTGACACAAATACCGACTAAGGAATTCCTAATGAGTGCTCAGTCCGGGGAACAACGAATCTTAAATGACAAATACACCCTAATATTGTGCTGTCCAAAATTCGTTTCTGTTGGAATAAATTCTCAGTCATCTTGCTCAACGAATTTGTCTAGTAACGTGGCAGTTTTGGTAATAAAGTGTCAACCTAAATACAATACGCTTTAGAAATATAATTAACATGTTGAACGAATAGTAAGCAAGTATAAACCAGGGACCGGACCCGCTTACCCTAACCCGGGGTTTTTAAAGGGTTTTTATAGCGCTGATTTTTATAAACCCGCACATTTCGGTAAGCGCTTCATTGGGTTACACATTAAACGGATAATCCATTCGATTGAGTTAATTTCGCTTACCGCTTACCAGTATCAAAACCTCCGAATGGGTTACCGCTTAAAATACCTTCAAGCAATTTTAGTTCTTAGACGAACTACGTACGATATATTTTTGGACCGTTTATAGAAACCTATAGAAACCAAAACTCGGGCGGCGCGCGCGCTTCAATCAAAGGTGAGTGCAGTGGCCTGTGGCACGAGCCGCTCGTGGCGGCATTTGTCAAAGCTTTATGAATTGCCGCCGTCGCAGCCTTGGTCCTTGATCTTTAAGCATATTTTTGCAAAAATGTTGGGTCCTTGTGATCAATTTTTGGCGTAAACTACCTTTTGTCACTTGTTTGCCTATTTATTTGTTTATTGCACGCATATTACTCGTCACTTTCTTAGTGATTTGCGAACGTTGCGCATCTCCGTAGTTATATTAGTAAGTGAAAGTTAATTTGATGAGCTAAGATTTGGTGTGTCGTTTTGGTAATAAGAGACTGTCATTAATCAAGTAAAGATATTAACTGTTATTGTTATTTAAAAAAAGTAGTAAGTGTACAGTCGCCATCAGATATATCGGAGCGGCCGAGGTACTCAAATATTTCTGAGCAGCAATAAATTTCAATAAATTCTTTACGGTAAATAAGGTCAATAAGATCTGAACATCCAATTCGCCACAAATATATGAGCAGTGGTTTTTCAATTAAATCTGAACACACAACGAGACAATAATATCTCAAAGCACAACTCGTCAAAGTTATCTGCACAGACAGGGTGATCATAAATATCTGAACATTTAGGGAAAATATACCTTAAATCACTTAGCATACAGTTTAAAATTCTTTAACGTACTACGCTGGAATACATTTTCTACACAACCACCATTCGGTTTTATCAAAGTCAAAACTAAAAAGAGTTTTCTGCTGGATGTAGGGTGTATACACTGCCTGGCCTGAGATAGAGCGTGACGTCATCGTGATACTAATGGCGTCCTTATCTTACTCGTACTGTGCGAAACGTGTGGTATGCATGTGTCGCCCGGACTCTGTATGGCCGTTTATACAAAATCAAAGACCATCTTTTTGTATTTTTTTTCTATTCGGAATCATCAAGAAAATTGAGCTGTACGGAGGCTTGAACTCACTATGTTTGGTTTTTTTTTGTAGTTTTGAAAACTAACGAGTTTCTATAAATATTGATGTTAAGTTTGTTTACAGGTTTCATTTAAAAAAAAAAATGAACATGAATTCTTAATAAAATACAAAAAATAAGCACAATTGAGGATTTGAACCCTGATGCAACGGTATATATAAATTATGATTTCTAATTACTAAACCGCTAGACCATGGTGACTGACACAATAGTGGATGAAATATTGCAAAGCATTCGTACCTATTTTAATTTGGCAGCTTCAATATTACATAATATTTGCATTTGATAATACACGCTGTGAATTATATGCAATGACAGTTATGCTACCGTTTTTGTGAATTGCCAAATATTTTATTCAAATGTGTCTCTTGTGAAGACCGTGAAGTTGCTTTTCGCAGATTTATATTTTGTATACCTACTTATTTTGTAAAAGGAAAATTCATTACATCTGTACGATTACATTTAAACTGTATGCCTAGTGCTTTAAAGTATTTTTTCCTTAAATGTTCAGATATTTATGATCACCCTGTCTGTGCAGATAACTTTGACGAGTTGTGCTTTCAGATATTATTGTCTCGTTGTGTGTTCAGATTTAATTGAAAAACCACTGCTCATATATTTGTGGCGAATTGGATGTTCAGATCTTATTGACCTTATTTACCGTAAAGAATTTATTGAAATTTATTGCTGCTCAGAAATATTTGAGTACCTCGGCTGCTCCGACATATCTGATGGCGACTGTACATACCTACTCCCGGCTTTATTATGCCTAAAAAAAAAAGTGACGCAGCTCATCGGTATTATGAATACGACGTGGCATCAAATATAAGTACCTAAAAAATAGCGGCACGCGTGGGAAGGTGGCGAAGGGGTTACCCTAACCCGAACGGTAAGCGCTTAAAAATCAAAAAAAAATCAAAATCAATTTAATACCAAATCCAGCAACATTCGGTAAGCGGTTACCAAAGGGATACGGTTAGGGTAACCTGGCTTGATAGGGCTATCTCATGCATGCATTGGGTAAGCCGGTGAAGAGGTTACCGAAACGATTGGCTTACCGTATGAACGGGTAAGCCGTTCGAACGGCTTAAGCAAAGGAACGGGTTTTCCGGTCCCTGGTATAAACCTAACGACGTGTATCGTCGACTTAATATAAAATCTATGTTGCATACTTCTAAATCAGATTTTTTTTTAAATACCGAATGATATTAATATGCTAAGACCGATATGACGAAACTTTAATGATCGAAATTGGGAGATCCATTCAGCTTCTACGAGGAAACAAAGCGTACAAGAAAATATATTCCTTCCAGCAACAGTAACATAAATACGAATGTCATGCTTGTCTAAATTGTCATCATGATTATCTTGGATTTTCACTGTTGTAGAGTAAATAAGTAAATTACAATAAAAATCGGCATCTATGTGTGTGATATTAAACTATTCGCTATTTCTTGTAGGCCTTCACGTCAGTTTCTTCTCATTAGTCAAATACCAAGGGTAAAATGATACCCTAACGTCTTATCCACCCCCATACCGCAGAGCGAGCCCAAATATAATAGGAATCAGAATTAGATACAATCCCATGCAACATGCACCAAGGATTATAAGTTTTAACCTAACAACTAACTATTAATCCCCATATAGCCACAACCACCGCCCCACAATGCAATTTAACGTGATTGCATATTATACATTTATTATTTACCCTTGCGATATCTACTGCAAGATTAAACGGCGACTTGGGCGAAGATTAAATCCAGGATTTTATTCCCATATTACTGTACATTTCCACCCCAGAGTTGAGGTAGAAAACTCGAGTATTCATTGCGGGTAGCCAAGCTAGGCTGGTTAGGGATGTCGCTAGGTAATTTTCCGATAATGTTAAACATTTGAGTATTAATAGCCTTGATACTCAAAGCGCTAAACGTAAATATGTTTTAAGGTGTATATTTCTTGTATACGCAAATGAAACAAGACTTTTTAAAAGTAATTAATTTAAGAAGTTTAATACGACAGGTAATACCGATATTCTTATACCGCTATTGTGTTTATAATTTTTTAAATACTTTATTTATGTAAATTACTCGATATAAATCAATAAATAAGTAGATATCAAAAAGGACCTATCTCACACATAGTCCAAAGCTTAGATCTAGGCTTCTGATCTATAGACAAAGGTAAACAGACTTATACTAAGATAAACATACTTAAGTATAAAATTACATCTAAGATTCGGAAACAAATAATCGCGATCATGACACGAATGTTTTCTCTTACCGGGACTCGAACAAGAGGCTGCTAGCTTAAATGCAATAATGTGAAACCGTGGAACTGCACAAAAGTTAAAGAAAACATGAGCAAATAAAACAAGATCAAGTTAAATATAACAATAGATAAAAACGGAATGTCCTGGAGATCCTTTGGGACAGCTATATTCAGCATTAGATGTCTTTCAGCTTATACAAAAGCATTAAAAAAGTTAAAGGGTGCAATGGTCAACATTGGCGAAATGAAGTCAAAACTAGCTGGCAACCCTGCCCACTGCAAACCAAGATTTATATGGAGGTCGTGGTTATTTATACCGACCAGCCTTATTTTTATTCCCCGTGTGATATTTTTAATGAGGTAACTGAATAGCGCTGCACCTTTTATTAACTTTTAAAAGCATTTGGCCAGCCCAAACTGCCGGAATTCAGTACTTGATAAATTTACGGTCAGAACATTTTCATGGAGTAGTTGTGAGCACATTATGTTCACATTCGAGTAGTATTGTAAATTGTTATGTATTTATCAAATAAAAGTAAAATCAATTATTTTGCTACTGTAGCTAACTTCCTCACAGGAAATTTAATCACGTGATATTTAGCATTGGTTTGCTTTTTAAGTTATTCTAATCTGCTAACGTTTAGGTTACAACGAATTCATGTTTCTTACCTGTAAGAACGCAGCTCAATCAACTCAATATTTTTTTACTCACAACTTCTTCTATTCTTTGCAAGAACCTAGCCACATAAAAAAAGAACGACCCTAGTAATAACAACACGTCATAATTTTATTTCTAAAAGCATCTCACCAATGCTAAAGCGTATAATACTACCCCGAGGCGACACCACCCCATATTTGTTTTAAAACACGGAGATAGTGATGATCCCCTAATAGGGACCCACACTATGCAAATGTAGCAATTAGCCCAATAAAGACCCTGGACCCGTTGGGATAACGACTCTAACAAATTTACTCGACACTCGCATTTGGGACTCAGATTTTTATCATCGAGGAAAAACTTTTAAATGGGCTATGGGATGTATGTGCCACATGTAAAAGGTCCGAGGGCTTGCTAACGGCTAGAAATTAACATGTTTGTTGTTTTTACGTAGAAATACTATGTTTATAATAATAAACAAACAGCTTCGTTGCAGTGCGCACGTTTGAGGGTGGGATAATTTAATTTAAAATAAAAAGACTTGAAAAAACGCCATTAAGAAGACGGGGAAATGATGTAACGTAGGTACGACAAGTAGCGGAGATTGAGATCTGGCGTCACCACCACTAGGTCACGGTTACTTAGTTGTTGAAAATTGTTTGAAGTAAACCTCACGTTTGAAAGGCAGTGCACCCAATCTATCTGTAGCTCGTATATCTCACTCAAGATTAAACGGCCTAAATATTTGATGAGGCCAACGAGATCAAGTGAAATGGCAATGAACGGGATAGCTACATCAAGGAAGGGGAGTCAGATATCTACTAAGTTTAACAAGGGTGCTTGTTGCTGAATATATAATGTTGCGATCAATAGATAGGAGCCCAATTCTGTATAGATATCATCTGGCAACGTCGTAGAGTATCGCGGAACTATTGTGATGGCATCTGCCTTAAACTGTTTTCATGTAGATATGGTAAACATGAAGTGGAATTATTAATGAGAGAATTATTAAGGAAACATGTTAATGAGCTGACATAAACGAAACGTTTTAGAATTTTGTTAGTAATTTGATAATTTTTGTTGCATAAAAGTAGGATAAGTATTTCCTCCTGCGCAGATATCAAGTTTGACATAGATTTCTCTTTAATAAAGCGCCCAATAACATCCGGCATCCAAGCAGTTTTAAAAATAAACAAGTCCCCAAACAAACCGGCTCGCTATCAGATATTAAATCCGCTATTTTAAAAACTTCGAACGAAAAGCAATGCAGTTATCAATATTCATAAACGCAAGATGCTGTTTCTGAGGCGAAGCGAAGCCAAGCAATAAACAAAGACTTCAACTCAAGTGAAGTGAAGTAACCGCTTTCGAAGAGCTCTTACTTACTGCACGCTCATAAATTTCAGTTTGCAACTTGCACCAACCTAACATTCGATCAATAAGTGTTTTGTATGGGTTCTATATTTGCAAGCTAATACGCCACATCAAAACTTTGAAGCTTGTCTTCGAAGCCAATATTAGAACGGCTTCTAAATTCTCAATTACGAAACACCTTATGCGGGTTACCTGTGAGAATTAAAAAGGTACCTTATCGCTCTAGGTTTAGCTAGTGATGTAGCGTTTTGAAGTTTAATATATTGATTAGTAAATTAGATTTGTATTCCTGTATTGCTGATAAGGTACGGTCACGTGTGTTGGGTAACACGAGTTGGCTAAGTTGAATCAAGCTTCATAGTGAGGAAAGCCTTCAAGAGAGTCGTCGGGAGTTTGATTGGACGCCGGGATACTTGTCGTTATCTACGCTCGTGTTAATCGGCAATTTCAAGTTTATTTAGTGGCACGTTAACGTTGAAGCGGTATGGAATTGTTTTGAAAGGTTTACCGAGTCATGCAAATAGCGAGTTACCGTAACTTTTTGACATGGTAATTTCTGAGTTTTAATAATTATGTAACCTGTACTTGAGAACGAAGAGTTTTTGTAAAATATTCAAGACGAGAAAGGGACCAACAAAATCATTTATTTGTGCCTACACATGTCTTTCAATTTAAGCATTACTATTATATATTAATATGTTTCTGGATATATACCTGTATTCACGTAACACCTTGAGTCAGAATACAGGTAGAACCCACATCAATATTATCATATCGAAACATAATGAACTGAAGAAAGACAAGAGTTTGAGAACTTAAAATTAGTGTGTTAATTTAGACAGTAGCTTAAAATGAAATTTTGCACAAATCCAAACGAATTACAAATAACCAATACATATTATTATTTCAATCATCAGTTTAAACTAAGAATTTGTTCTCTTAGGTTGAAACCTGATATTACTAACTGCTCTACCAAACAAATGATCCGAAATGATAATGTTCTAGTAAGCACAATGACCAATGCCCAAATACGGATAAAGTTCAAACGTTAACGACCCTTTGTTACGCACTATATTGACCTAAACGTGACTTTTCTCCAAAAAGAATAACACCTTGTATAAATCAAATAATACATCCAACAATAACGATATTTCCTATGAAGGATTAAAAAGATATCATTCACAACTCTTGTACTATTTGTAATGCGCGGGTGGCCGACAATTTGATTCATTATATCTGTAGGTGGGCTCTTGAACTCTGTTCAAAATGACCCATAATTCCCTGGTTAAGGCTCCGGGGAGATAACTCGACCTAACGTATTAATCTAGAGCAATAAATATTGCTCAAAACACCCTTTGGACAGATAAAACAGGTTCCAGGTAAAACATTAATCTTAGATCGTTGGCTAATTGGTGACTGTGGACAAAAGGAGGACGTTGTATAAATATTTAGGTCGTTGATAAAATAACTATAGTCAATCCTTTTAGGTATTTAAAAAAATGTAAATATTCCAAACTACGTGACATTGTTAAACAGCCAATCAAAACTGTTTTATCTAACTTCGACGTACGACGACTTTCACGTCAGCCAATAGTAGCTGAACACTGGCTTCTATTGGCTGACGAACTATATCACGTGTTGTTTTGTTTACATTTTTTTAAATGCCTAAAAGTATAGACTTTAGTAATTAACCGTAACTGCGTTTGTGTGGGAATGGTTAATCACTAGTAATTATCTGTCAAAAATTTCAATATCACAAGCTTTTATTGTAATTGTACTTTTTTCTGGAACTAATGAGTCCCAGCACGGTGTGTCTACGTTACGTGTAGTGGAGATCCTGTCGCCACCTTCCGACTCCATCATCAGAACATCATAATCATCATATTGCTTTGTTGTCGAGGTTACATTATGTGGTCCAAAATGGCATCCCAATTCCGTAAAGGAAACTGCGGACCTATTGCCTAACGCACTCGCAATCGCAAGAAACTTCAAAGCGGAGCAATTGTTTTCATTTTGTATGCAGGCAAGCCTTCGATTTTCAAAATTCAAACGATTGCGAATGTGAGTGCGTTAGAGAATAAGCCCTCTGGTTCATAAATCATAATTGACTAGCCAATTTTGAAGTCTACAACTTAGGTAAATACGGAGAACAGGTACAAGTTAAATAAAAGCTTGTAATAAGAACACTATGCAATGAAATGGAATGGTTTTTTTTTTAGTAAATGGGTCATATTAGGGCTCTTTTGCACGCTCGCAATATGGAGCGTGAATCTATCAGCGCTTCGGACAAGATTATCATTGCAGATAAGTGCTGCAAGAAACTCTAGAAGAAGTTCATTCGTTAACCATAAAACACAATTGTAACAAAATAATTTAAAAGTCAAAGTTTAATCTATGTCCATTGTTGAGCTATAAACTGTTTACCAAACACATTAATGGGATGAGGCATGACAACGGAACAAACAATAAACACACTTTGCATTTACGACACGAATAAAGATGATTTGAATGCCATTATTAACCCCCGACGAAAAAAAAGAGGAGTTAACGTGTGTCTGTGTATCCGTGTCTTCCACTCCCAAACTGATGGAACGATATGGACGCGGTATTTAAAAAAACATGTTTTTATCGGAACGGCTTTTAGGTGGGTTCCATGAAAATCAGTTGGGCCGATTAAAGGATATCAGCTCTGAAAATGGGGTTTGCCTTTATTTTGGGGATTTTTACGTATTCAGTTTTGGGAAGGTGGGCAAGTGCGTCAAACCAAATAATATCTCCTAAAAAATGTATGGTTTGTCGCGCTTACCACTTTGACGCTCGTGCCCTACCTTTGACGTTATTAGTTTATTAAAATATTTAATTGATATTTGAATGAAATCGGTAATCGAGTTATTAATTTTCAGTATTATTTCAGCTGTAGGTGTTTAAATAGCAAGGTGCTTAATTCACAATGTAAAACAAAGAACGTGCTAACTTCTATTTATATAGCACCGCCTGGATCGTCTCAACGGTTGCGGAATTACAACAAAATCGACCCAGCAATTACAACTCACCAGGAAACCTAATTTTAGAGCTAAGGATTCCATGAACATGAAAAAGTGATTCTTTGTAAATCTGATTTGATAGATTTAGAATAAAAGCATCGACTTTTTCTTCATTTCAATACAGAGTGTTTGATTCGATAGTGGCGCCCAACAACAAAGATTCACTTGCTTAAAGAAATTCTTGGGTGTCAAAACCTAAACCTGAGGATAAATTAACAAATTCTTTTGTACCTAGGCAAAAGGTAAATTATTACCCTCAAACTAATGGTAACAAAACTTCGATTCCTATCGCGGACAGAATTATTCAACCTACTTGCAGATTTGAGTAATCCGGTGATTATAACGATTGGAACATCGTCGAAATATCTCTAAAATAATTCTCATCCTTAACGCGATAGTCAAAAGGAGTGAAATTTCTACATCGCTAATAGGGAATGCAATTTAACCGGTAATTACTCATTTGTATGAATATAACCGGTTAAAACCGGTTAAAACCGATTATTGGAATCTCCTAATCGCTAACAAATACAAGACTGGTTACTACACCGCGGACGTTTCTCACAAAATAACACCAAATTCGCACCCTATGCTTGCCAATGATCTTCCCCACGTCTTATCCCTCCAAAGAGTCCTCAGATCTTATATCGCAAGTCTCGCACGTAAGGTAAAACAAACAAAGTGCTCCACTTCACTTCAGATCCGGGTCCAGCCATTGAAATAACATTGGTTCCTACCACTTATATCAGATTTCGTATTGTTCCACATTTTCTTCCATTAACGTTTGTATTAGGGACGCCGACGATAGCTTGTGGTATGTTATAAATATATACTTACATACTATTGTTGTTTCCAATGAATCAATGAATCAATAAATCAAATATTTTTTTCATAAAGCACACGTCACAAGATACATTAAAAATGAAAAGTAAATAAAAAAAAACAGAAGGTACAGTTTTCAAAAACTAATTCCTAATCGTAAACTTACCTACTACTTACCTATACTCATATATTATTACCATTGAATATAATAAGCCTGCCTTTCTCAATACATGGGCTATCTAGCACTGAAATATTTTTTCAAATCGGACCAGTAGTTCCTGAGATTAGCGCGTTAAAGCAAACAAACAAACAAACTCTTCAGCTTTATAATATTATTATAGATTATTATCAAAGCTTTACTAGAAAATGATTGTATTTTTGTCATACACCTGATAGGAACGCGCACTTTGTATTTCCGATGGTAGGCTGTTATAATTATACGGAATGAGTGAAATGAGTTGGAGGTACGCGCCAAGCGAACGGATAACGGTCTTATTTTTCGATTAGTGCGTCTCTGTTCCGGCCGTCGAATATGAAATGCGGTAGGTCTTGTTAGTAAGTGACCTTCCCTACGATTAAAGTTCCGGGTGTTATAAACGGTAGAGGCAAATATTTATGAATTAAAATTAACGTACGAATCACAATTACTTTTAATATTTAGCAAATAAACACGAATAACGGACACACGAGTGGAAACTAAATTATTGTTCGCATAATAACATCGGAATGGTTTCGATACAGGTGGAGTAATAGGTATCGAAATGCCCATTTACATTCGTTCGTTCGGCTTGTACGAGTATGTGAGCAATTTTAATGGATATGTGGCACGGGAAGCTAATTTTGTGACTATGAACTTTTAATTTTAAGTAATATTTTCGGTTGATAATGACAGTGTAGGCTTTACTTTACTCGGAAAAGAAGGATAAAAAAATATGAGATTTTTTTGACCTGGCAACTCGATTCTGTTTTTACCCATAAAAACTGCTGCTGCTACTTAATTGTAGTTCCTAATACTGAGATTTTATAAGTCTTAACGAAATCTGAGTAGGATAGTAAGTATACAAATATAAGTTATCTTTGCTCTGAAACTACTTAAGGTCAACCGGGGTAAAGGCGTCACTGTTTTTTTACATTTTTTTAAGACCTAAATTACGATATATGTATTTACTATATTGAAATACTCATTCGTTCTGTTATTTTTACAACTCTTTGGGAATTTAATTCGTGTGTTAAATTTTTCGCTGCACTATAACTAAAAGATATATAGGCATTTTCTTAAGAAACGAGATTTTAGACGCTATTGCCCCAGGTTGGGAAAATGCATCTTTTTAAAATAATTGTTAAAATATTGCAATTAGGCCTTCAAAACTTCATGACACGTTTCTGCAATACAGTTTTCTAGAAGGTTTTATAATTAGAAGGGCCCAAAAACAGCTATTAACAAGCTGAGACAGAAAATAATATAATTGGGGAAAATGCGTCTTCAATTTGTAGACGCATTTATCCAAACCTAAATACCAGATGTCGTAAACATTTTTCTTCGATTGAAAAGAGTGAGATAGAAAATTTATGAAAGAGATGTTATTTTCACCTTGTGACCGATTGCGGGTAAAATCAAATAGAGTTTTTCGATTTTATGTATGCAAGTACTTATTCTGATATTAAAAGAGAGCGGACACTACTCAGAATTATAGTTTATAGGTGCAAACAAAACAGCAAAATCATTCGTTAATTGTCATCAATAATTTTGTTTATAGATTGTTGTTTTAAACGGCACTAACGCCTGCCTCAGTGTTAAAAGGCAATAAATTTATTCATCATAATTTTTAAACAATTATTCAATAAAGTTAAAATTAAAATTACGTAACAAGGAAAAGGTTGTTCACCACTGTCATTGGGGCAAAAGCGTTACACTGACGCAATTACCCCAAAGGTACTGACGCATTTAGCCAAATTTGAAAATTAACCTCCAAACACTTTATATGGAATTAACTTTAAACATTAAGCATTTTAAATACAAATTGGAGTTCGTACGTGTGAGTTAACTAAAACTGGTCATGTTTTAATAAAAAATAATACCGAAACCTAAAGAATAAAGAGGATGTAAATGCATTTTGAACACTTACCTCACGCTCCGCGTTGGTCTAGATTGACACTAAATTTCAAAATGGTCAACGACTCGAATACGATCTGTTAAAACGCCCTCTATGGTACGCATTTTCCTCCAAGTAGTTCAAGTGTCTATCAGTACCTACATGGCGGGAGCAGTTGTAACTCACGTTGTTTAAAAAATAATTCAAATAAACGCAATAACCCCATAGTGGCTTTTACCCCGGTTGACCTTACACATTTCATGCTAAGTAAGTATGTATGTATATTTTTTTTATTATTATTAGGACAATATATTTGAAAGTTATACAGATACAATGAACCCGTTAAAACGTTGATATCTCTATTCTGATTCACAATCAAGAATCTGGCATAACAAGTCCAATTGGCAATTGGCATGAAAAACTCCCAGAATCTCAACTTAACTACCTAACAGTTAGAACATAATACTTCCAGGATTCACTGAACCCGTCATCCACAAACGCGTCCCGGTCCGAATGCGTTTTGTCACTGGACGAGGTGTTTATTCGAGTCCTCACCACATTACCGCTTACTCGCTTTGCGTTCCGTTTTCTAAGGTTGGTACCATTGGGATTGGAAATTGGCGAGTATCATTTTCATCACAGCGTCGGCTTAGTGCAAGAAGTCACTAATGGCATAAAATCACTAAGTACAGGTACAAGCACAGGCGGATTCGCCGCGACTTACTCTTTCTAACGCACGGATCCATTTTTTTTTACATTGAATAATTTCGATGTTACAGCCATGACATTAAGTCATTAACTTAACTTTTTGCCTTATTGATTTGATGTAAATTGGTTTTAGACCATTACTAACTTTAAACAAAACAAATTTGTTATTTTTTATCTTTATATTTTGTTTAAATATTCACTTTTGTTACTTATCAACTTTAAAAAATAAAACAATATGAATAAAGCTATGAAAGTATTTGAGCTAGAATTCATTATATGCATATAGTTACGTTTAGCAAACCGTAAAACGAAAATAAAAGTTATTATCATGCTTTAATGATTTTTAACAAAATGAGCATTGGATGCACATTACCACTTTTACTTTAGTATAAAATAACTAAAGCACTTTATAAAGTTTAAAAAAACTAAGAGACAGCATTAATGGCAATCAGAATGATTTTTTAAAGTAATTAATGATATTTATCGATTTTTGTTATGTCCAAAGACATGTAATTCACGTGATTAAATTATGGTTAGTGACTTTTGGCAAATAACTTGTATGAATTTGAACACCTTTAGTGAAATATTCTTGCACAACAGTTCATATTTCAACTCATTTATACCTACGAGTACGTCTTGCTCTCGCGGTAACGGGGGTTCGGCTACCGCGATCGAAGTCATACCGTTGCGGCTGCGACCGGGGATGGACGTTACGCGAGAAGTTAGTGATTTCTTATAAAATGAAGCGAAATGGTATTAAATTTAAGGCAGGACGAGGATCTTTGATGTTAGAAAAGATTCTAAATAAGGAGAATGAAGATCACAGCGTAACTACCTTTGTCATTTATTTATAATAAGATACGTGGAAATTACTTTATGCTGTTAAGTTGTAGGTAAGTAAGTATTTCATTTGCGAAATACCAATTTTGTCCTTAGGGCGAGATTTTGTATAGGTACCTAGGTTTTGTTTTTGACTTTTTGACTGATAAGATCAGTGATATTGACGATAATGAATTGGAAACAAAAGCACCCAAAAAAATTAAAACAATAAGATGGCACAAAAAAAATTAAAAGTCTTACGACCGAAACAAGCAATAAAAATGTTAATCACAGTGTAAGCACTGTGATTTACCGTACAAAAATTATAAAAAAAAGTTATTGCCAGGAAAAGCCCCCAAGCCGGGAGGTTGTCAATGCAAGCTTAACTGCCCACTAAATTTCAGCGAAGAAGAACGTAAAAAAAATTGACAAACATATCATGGGGCTTAAAAGACTACTGTCGTCAAAAGGATTTTATACTCGCGAACATATCAGTAAATCCTCCACAAAGGTGTTACGTAAAAGCAGTTAGAAAACGAACCATGTCACGTTCGTATTTTTTTTCTAATGATGAAGGTAAAATCAAGGTATGTGAAAAGTTTTTTAAAAGTACCCTCTGTATTTCAAACGGCCCTATAAACAATGCATTTTCCAAGGTTGGCAGTTCTGGTCTTTTTGAAGGAGAAGACCAACGTGGTAAGCATGTTGCTCACAATAAAACCAAACAAGACGATATAGATTTTATAAAACAACACATCGAATCATTCCCTACAATGGAATCGCACTATTGCCGAAAAACATCGTCAAAACTCTATTTAGATGGCACGCTATCTATTTCAAGAATGTACGAACTTTATACAGAGGAATGCAAAAAAGCGTCTCGGACTTCTGTTACTATAAACGTGTACAGAAATGTATTTGGAACTGAATATAATTTGGATTTTCACAAACCAAAAAAAGACCAATGTCTAACATGTCATAAATATAACAGTATCAAAAATACAAACAGACCCGATCTTGAATCTTGGACACAAAAATATGACTTACACATTTCACTAAAAGAACAAAGTCGAGAAGCCAAAGAATTGGACAAAATTCGTGCTAATGAAGATGAAAGCTTTAATTCAATAACCTTAGATTTACAAAAGGTACTTCATATCCCAAATGGAACTGTTTCTATTCTTTATTACCTACGCAAATTGAATGTGTACAATGCTACCATTTATGAAGCTCGCACTCCCAATGACGTCTTTTGTTACCTCTGCTCTGAGCTGGATGGCAAAAAAGGAAGCGATGAGGTGGGTACGGCTTTGTATCTATGGATAAAACGTCTCCCATCTACTGTAAAAGAGATTTCCATATTCACTGACACCTGTGGAGGCCAAAATCGTAATCAATTCCTTTTAAGCCTGCAGTTGTATTTAGTTCAGACAACTCATCTCGAGGTAATAGAACATAAATATTTAGAGTCTGGTCATACACATATGGAGGTAGATAGCATGGACAGTGCGATTGAGAACCAATTGCGTTTAATGCCAGTGTACTCAATGATTGACTTCTGTAATGTTATTCGATTAGCAAGATCAAACAGAAAAAATAAGAAAAATGAAACCCTGAAAAAACCGTACGAACCGATAGTTATGAATCACACAGATATTTTGAACCTAAACGACTTGAGAGATAACTTGATGCAGAATCGATCGATTGACGTCAATGGAGAAAAACTGAGATGGCTTAAAGTGAAATCTTTTCGACTAGAGAAAAAAAGGCCGGATGTTGTTTTATACAGATACGATTTCAAATCTGAGTATAAAGAATTTCACGTATTAAAAAGTAATACATCCCAATCTATGGCTCCAATCAAAGAACTGCGAAAACTTAAGCTTGAAAAACCCATACAGGGTTTCAATTATAATACTTACATTTTGAGAAAAGCTTTCAACCAAAAACTGCCAATCACTCTAGCTAAAAAAAGGACTTACTAAAAATGTGCAATGAAAAAATTATACCCGCGGAACTTCACCACTGGTACCAGAACTTGCCAGCCAAAGAAAGTCGTGATTATGTACCTGAAGAAATGTCTTTAAACTCAGAAGACGAAGAGTAAAAAAGATGGATGACTAGGTTTTTTAACTCTTTTTCGTACTTACAGTATTAGTTCAAAATCAAAGGCTGATCTTTTTATTTTAATACTTTTAGAAGTTTTTATGTTTTATAACAGTAAGTAAGTAGTGCTTGCTGTGAGTGTCTGGGATTATAATAAAATATTAAGTTCCTCTATAAAAAAAAAACATTTTTTAGTTATTTTAGTTTGGAGTTACAAATAACGCCATTCTGAGAATTTTATGTTATTGTTGTGGTTTTGTTGAGTTTATATCTGTGAAGTAGAGTTTTTAAAACTGTTTATGCGTTGTTAATTAGTAAATAATGTTCATAAAGTTTCTAAGGTAATAATTAAGACGGATGAAATCAAATTTCTCGTTTAAAACTGTGTTTCTCGATTTAATTGTGATTAAATTAAAAAATAACTAATTGTAAGTTCCCTTAAAGCGAGAAAGACAAAAAGTCACTAACTACATATTTAGGCTTTTAAAAAAGTTATTTGGAATTATATACAAAGTTTTTAATTGGTTTTGATACTAAATATATTTAGCTAACCTCTTGTGTTTAATTTTTAAATCTAGACCCGAACCTACAACAATAATGTTCATTTGACTAAGTCAAAACTTTGGGCCCGTTTTTCTCGGACTTGACTTTTTGTGGGTTAATGACTTCTTGCACTAAGCCGACGACAGGTTTTTATTTTGGGGTTGGTGTTATGAAACCGCGATTAGTTTGGGATTGGAATAGCTGTCAATTCATATGAACTATGACGTAAGTATATGGTAAAACTGTCACGTCGGATAATAGATGCATGTCATTAGATGTCACAAATTAAGATACATTACACATGTTGCCGGCCATATCCACTTAAGTGCCCGCGATTCGAAAAATGGTTAATTAAATTTTTAACATGTTATTCTATTTCGATGAACATTATTATATTCATTTTTAAATTCAACTGAGGTAAACAATTATAATGTAGGAAATAGGTAACCTCTCGCTGATACTTGAGTAACAATAAGCGATCATACTTCACTATCTAATTTTCCAGAATCGCCTATGCTTAAAATTCTAAACTCTTCTCAGCAACGTTTCCTTAAAAACAAATTTCCTTCACTATAGCATGCACCTTAACAATACCATTTCTGGAATGAGCTTTCGTTATCGAGATGCACTATACAGTGCAGGCTGTCTTACGAGGCGTTTAATGAAATCGGTCATTACGTAAAGTGCCCGTAAACCATCGTGTGTGGATAAGATAGGAATAGGACATTTTCGACCAAGTTCTTCAGGGTTGGCTCTTTCGGTAATATTTTGTTGAAAGAAAAAAAGGTTTTTATTCACTACAAAGAAGATACACATATACACAAAACTAAAAGAAAATAAATAATATGATAAGAACAACACGGAGTGTTCTCGCGGTAATAGTATCGGTGGCCTAGTGGATTGTGGAGTCGACAGGCGATCCTAAGGTACGGAGTTCGAATCCCAGCAGTCACCATAATGGTTATCAACGAGTTTTCCTAACGAAAATTAATTTCCAGCTGCTCTTACGGTGAAGGAAAAACAACGTGAGGAAACCTACACATTTGAAAAGCTGAGTGTGTAAAAAACAGTAAATGCACTAAAAGACCCTAAAGGGATCGATTTGTGTCCGAAAGTAGCCCATCAGTAAAACGGACACTGGCTCAGTAATATGCGGAGCAGTCAGACAGCTATAGTGCTAATTATCAGTCAGTTTTTAATGGTGTCTTAAACTATGTGTGATTAGGTAAGAACCTATTTTGATTTCTTCAGGAGATAGAACTTCATTTTGAAAAGAGGCACTTATGCAATATGCGATTACAAATATGTGTGAATGTCGGTTAAAGTTAAGGAAAATCTGTAAAAACTTGTACGGTTCATAAAATTAAAGAGACTGTTGGTCAGTGAACTGATCAGTCACTGATCGTATACGAATAATAATACACTCAAACATCCATCCCAAGGAGTCAGGTGTACGATCACCTGACCTGACTAAAGGGAATGAAACACCTGACCTCTGACATTGTAGTCTAATATTGTAACTACTGTGGTCGGCGTACATCATCAATGTCTTGTTAGTAGACTAACTTGGAACTCTGTGAAACTTCCGAAAGGGTTAACAAGACATTGTTAAGCGAATTGGTTAGTTTTAGTTTAGCTAAAAAGAGGTAAATTGTGACCAAAAATTCTGTGTTACCTATATCATGGTTAATGTACTCCGTCTGGTAAGGTACTTAAATAAATGTAAACAAACCAAACCACGTGGCTCCGTTAAACAGCCAATCAAAACTGTTTAGTCGAGCTTTGACATATCAGTGTTCTGCTTCTATTGGCTGACCAAATATGTCACGTGGTTTTTTTTGTTTACATACGTAAATAAACGGAGTATAGTTAGGTACAAAAATTCAGTATTAACCCTATTGGTAGTTACTATTGATAATAAATTTACAAAAGTACTATTAGTGAGTCATAAGAGATTAGAGCTCTACATAAAAGTGTACTGTTAATGTAGTTGTTTAGATTAGTCTACCGTTACGAGGAAAGTCCGAAGTTTATAGGTTTAACACCTACTCACTGATAAAATAATTTGTCTTTGTTTAACGCATTCTGTGCCCTAATATCGATATGGAGTCGATTTTGTATGGAAATCTAGGAACCTGTCAGTGTGATCATAAGATTCCGATGGAATACCCTCGAAACAAGCGTCACCGGCATCGCGGCAGGAGGATTTTCGAGTAATGAGCATTCGTAATCGAATCCTGAGTCAAGCGAAGTGGACGCAGAACCGAGCACTATACGTCAACAAACTTCCGTCAGCGTGGACGTTAATACGAGCCACGACGTGCCAAACGTATTCATTTGTTCGCAAAAGTGTTTGACCTGTTAACGAGCATTCGTCGCTCTTCCGCGATTGCCTATTTACTGCTCTTGGTGGATGAGTACCACAATTATAATAACATAACAAACTACTTAAAATACACCTTAACCTAATAATAGGATGGGTGGAATGGGATACCAATAAGGGTACTTAGCATGTATTTCAGCACTTGGTGCTGATCAAATACAAATATCATATTATTATTATTATTTTCTTTTCGTTTCGTGTACTGCATCAACTGTAACTGGAAACTACAGGTGGTATCGCCACCAGCATAAGGTCTGTCTGTAAGCGGTCTTTTTATTTTGACACAATTTTATATGAAATTAAAAAGTCTCTAAGGTCGACCCCTTGAAATGACAGACACATCTTACCAACCTTATTACTTAATATCAATCAATCGGAATCATACCTACGATATATAGGATTTAGGCCGACTGTTACACATCATCGCTTGTATAATATAACAGTTGGTATTGATAATAATATTATCATTAAAAGTGACCTAAAGAGGCACAATCAGGAATTAATAATTTGACTTGTTAAACTTTTGCAATAACATCCGTAGCAGAATCTTAAAATAAATATTTGCTCGTCTGTTTTGTGTTAATAATTGCCCTCGGACAGGTCAGACGCGTTTGATATATATTGATGAGATTATCCATCGCTGCTCTAAGTTTTGCTGCACAAGTGGGGATTTTAGAAATATTTATCTACGCATACGCAAATGTGATATTTACGAATAATGGGATGTTTAGATTACTTTAATCAGGTTTTTCACCTTCTTAGGAAGCAAATTTACTAAAAGCAGCAAAAGTACCTACGCAACCGAAGAGGTCAAAATGATCTGCACTCGACTCTATCGTCAAGAGAATACGTCGTGTCTAGGTGATTTTGAGCATGTTATTCTGATTAGCTACTTTTGATGCAAACTGTATGATAATTTATAATATTTCTGAACATACGAAATCTGAATAAAAAACTTTATTAAATCTCTTCGCCAAATCCTGTGGAGCAATGTCCAAGTTTATATAATAAGTTTTAATTTAATTATTTTAATGGCATTCTCTGCATTAAATTTGTAGTAAATAATTAAAATCTGTTTTTTTTTTATATATAAGCTGCAAAAAATGCCTAACAAACTTTAGTCTTGCGTTTTCTCAATAGAAGTTTTAAGTCGTTCGTCTGCACCAAACCTTAATCAGCAGCCGAGGAATGTTTATTCAGATGCAGCCCATCTAAAGAGTGGCTCGATTTACTGGAAATTAAGAGGGGCTGTCATCCATCGGGGATGCTATAATAACAATGAGCGGCCGAAAATACCGAGTCACCGACGGGAGTAAAAATACAACTGTGGGAGTTTTTAAATGTGCATTACTATGGGCTAATGACTTTTGTTTACCTCTTAAGGCCACTTGCACGAAAAATTCACCACTGGGTTAAGACACTAACTCGAGTTAAAATGACAGTTTTCGTATGAATCTGACCTTTAGTAACTCGAGTCAGCGTCAATCAATCAATCAATCAATCAAATCGTTATTATTATTATTATCGTACGGCCTTACGAGTGAAGGTCCTGCGTTTCTTATAAAAGTAAATCTAAATTATTTAGCCAGTCTAAAGCCTCCTCAGAGCACCCACTAAGTTTCGCGTAGCCGCCAGCAAAACGTCGGTTGGGACACTCCTCCACGATATGTGATAAGCTGTTTGCTGTGGAGCAAATCGTTTATTGCTGGAAAGTGAGTACAAAAGGTGATACATAAAATGTATTGATCTGTCACAGTCTGCTAGTATCTAGCATGCATAGGTATTCGTCTTAACCCAGTGTTAAATTTGTCGTGCAAGTGGCCCTTACCTTACCCCGTAAAAGGAAAGGCAGTGAGACAATGTGACTTTAATGGTTTTGGTGGGATGTAGGAATAATTGTCATAATTTATTGGTTCGTTTTAAGTGCTTGGACTCGAACCTGTACAGACGAACGTGTTAAAATAAGCATGAAAGTTGAAGGAAAGACAAAATACATAGGTTTTCTTTCTTTCTACATTTTCTTTTAAATACCTACTGATTAGCGGTCTAAATTAACTTTTTAGCTTTTATAACATTAAAGACATACAGTATTTGTTTTTCACGTAAACTTGAACTAGTCTTTTAATTATACCTACTCCCGATTTTACCTTGCCACAAATCAAGGCATTTAACAAATTACTTTTCAAAGGTACAAAACTGAAAATACGGTACATAGTTCAAGATAAATCCGACTTTCATTTAGTAAAATTTCCTTATTTCCTTGCGGAGTTCGTTTGTCCAATGGTAGCGAAATTTGTATGATAATAATTTGCTGACCGTAAAGAATGAATGGCGGCCCTTCGGACCCAAGCGACATCTTCTCATTAAAGTAAAAATTGCTAATGACTTTATCTCCATATTTTAGCATGAAAACGTCAGCGTTTTACCATTCCGCCTTAAGGAAAATAGAAGTAAATTTAGACTTTATTTCTACTTCAAATTATTTCTCCCTAAAATAATTTAACCAGCGCGGCATGGATGGATAGTATGTAGGTACCTACTTGTCCATCGGTTTCATAACTATTTATCTTATACTTTCGTTTCCATCCATCGGAGTGGTGGAAATGGAAAGATAGTCGTTTATGAGAAGTCTGTTGAATGTCTCTAGCTGCATGCAGTTACCCGAACAGTTGTTCCTCGGGACACTTTACATAATAGAAAGTGCTGAATCGTATACAGCTGTCGCTCACTATTAAATGCGAAAAAGGGAAGTACGACTTTTTGTCATTAATTTTTATGTGCAAGAACCTGTTTTCTTCTATTATAATATAAAGATTAGTTAGTAAATGCCGACATAAGAGTCCTGTACTTTTTTCTTTAAGGCCTGATTTACACTTTGCAGAGTGCAACTGCGAAATTACATTGGAAGTTACATTGTCAAGTGGCAAGAAGCAAATGTATGTACTCTATACTTGCACTTCGCAAAGTGTAAATGAAGCATAACGTTAAGCAAGGTAAATAAATAACGTAATCAATAAACAAAAGTTTTAATGGCACAACTTAATGTTTCAATGGAACATCTGCTGACCACTTACATTGTTACAGCAGAAGAAGAACACCAAAGTAAGTAAAATACTCCGATCTCTTAAAAAGTAACTGGATCACGCTCAGTCGAGTGTAAGTTTCTTTAATGGCTACATCTGTTATGCATATCTTGTGACGCCTCCACGCTATTCCCTGACACATGGATGAAGATGCTAAATGTTGTGTTTTACACTCCATTTACTCGTTTTTATTGACGTCTTTATTATACGGAAGCTGATTCTTTGTAACTGTTGTGTTTGCTGTTAGATTTTTTGACTTAAATTAACATTACTATCTACGGCTATTATATGGATGTTATAGTAGTCATTGAAATCTACTTTGTAGCTTATTTTAACCAGTGCGCTACCTACATTGGTTTTTAATTAACAATTTGACCGAATTTGACGATCTTCAACGAATTTGGACACTTGTTTAGGCAAGGCTTGGTATCTCAACATTTATACAGTATGCAACAAGCAAGCAGCAAGCAGTAGCAAGAAAACTATGAATGTACTTAACAAGAAAACTCCCACCAACTTCATTCAGGCCTCACATAAAACACGCGTTAACACTCAAATGAGCGTAGCGTACCATTACGTTTTTATTAAACTACCCGACGTAGATTGCTGCAGTGGCGTTAAAAATTAAAATGAGCTCTATCTTCATACAGTTTACAGCTAGTTAATTTACCGGAACGCGGAAATAAAAATTAAACGGAAGCAGTATTCGAGAATACACGGGGGTATCTCGTCCGTTAATTTGTTTACATTTCGCATAGTCCCCCAGGCTCGGAATAAACATAGTAAACAGAATCCAATGCGCCTAAGGATACATTATTTTATTAATTTTGTGCAGTGTCTGCTACATCCGATTTTACAAATTAATCTAATAACCGAACAAACATAAAAAGTTGTGTCGTTGAAACGGTAAAGTATTGCGTCAAAGGATCATGGGCACTTTTGTATGGAAATTGGGTGTGGCATCAACAGAATTGAATCCTTTACATTTAAAATGTATTTAGTTAAAACATCATTTCTTACTATAGCCGCAAATACCTAGCTTACCGGAGAATAAAAATATGGGCACTTGAAAACCAGATAATAAATTAATATAGTCCATATAAACTTTAGCTAAATAAATAATAAAGTAAAGAATTTTCTTAGAATCAGAGAGTTGTTTTGTTGTACACAATACACAATTTTTAAGATACATTACACAACAATCGACCTCTGTGTAACTCTTTTCCGTTAAGTTGCTTAGGTTATGTTGATGATATAGTATTATAATCAAATACCCTAAACCCAGTTCTATAAATATCCGTCAGAATACTATATTTTCCAATGTTTCTATGGACTATATCATCAACATAATCTTGTTTTCAAGTGCACATATTTTTGTTCTCCGGTGAGCTAGGTATTTGCGGCCATATTAAGAAATTACGTTTTAACTAATTCCTTTTTAATGATATAGGTTTAAATTCTGTTGGTGCCACACCCAATTTGCCCATGATCCTTTATATTATGATCACTACATAGTATAAAACAAAGTCGCTTCCCGCTGTCCGTCTGTCCCTATGTACGCTTAGATTTTTAAAACTACGCAACAGATTTGGGTGCGTTTTTTTTTTTATAGAAATAATGATTCAAGAGGAACGTTTTTATGTACGGGTGTTACAGAAAACTCCCATGAACCGAAGCGAAGCGAGGGCGGGTCGCTAGTTGTAGTATAAACCTTGAAGAAAAACAATTAAATATTTTATAAAAAATCAAGTATAAGTTGGGCTCGCGCGAATTCGATTCGAAATCAAATTAATATCGGAATATATTAATACCTACTTTCTCGACGCGGTACGGAACCCTCGGGGCGCAAGTCCGACTCGTTGTTAGTTATCTCGAAAAGTATCTGAACAAATGGAATCTGTTTCAAACCAATGTTATCTCTGATCGGTTCCGTTCAAATACGTATAACTTTTTAATCTTTCCCACTGTAATTTTCTCAACATTCAGCCCCATGCCTCTGTTTACTTTTCACATCTAAGGATCTTCGTAAAACGTAATAAAGTTCGCCTCTCGATGATTATGGCCCTTTGAAAAATAAACTTAGACGTCGATTCACAAACGCCGCCTTTTATTTTTGTTTAGTTTACTTTCTTTCGTGTCGTCTGAGTTATGGGTATCATCGTTATTCTTCAGCACTTTCGCAAACTTTGCTCCCTCTCGGTGCCGATACCGCCTATTGACACATACACTTTATTTTCAGCACTCTCTTTATTGCTTAAATGAAAATCTTAAACTTGTTTACCATCAAACAAATAAATCATATCTCATTTAGTTGCTTTGATTAAGATATTTATTAAGTACTAAATTTAATTCCTTTATTAAATTATTAAAAGCATTAAATTACTCACGTCAAGTAGATAAACAATAATGAAAATTTACTCCATACTGATAAAATAAGTTTACAAACGAACAACATTCTTACCTTCCACGTAATGCAAAGGCAGTCTATCATACCACACGTTTTATACTTCGGAAGTACGTGGAGCTATAAATATTCACTTGCCTCCTGTTTGTTTCCACCTCTTAGGCTTCATAAAATTAATGCCCTTATATTAATATTTATTAATATGAATGTCTTGGCGTACATTGTAGTAAAGCCGCGCATGATAAAATGCTAACTTTATGATGCAATAAAACGGCATTATGCTCGTATTATGTATACATTTTCACTGATTTTAATACGGCGTCCTGCTTATAATTAAAGTGAACGAAAGAGAGAACAATAGCGATTGTTAAGGGAGTGTTTAGAACCCGTTATAAACCAAGGGAGTTAAAGCAACTACTAGTCAGCATGCGTTATTGTGTCAATACTTTGAACCCATAATTTTATTATTATAGGGCTATAACTGTAGGTACTAGTAAATAAATTAGCCATAAAATACAAAATATGAAAGGTTTCCGGAATATTATCCGGAAAATTATTATCGTATAATACTAAGGAAAAGTGATGGTAATTAATTAAGTTTAATTATTTTTAAAACGGACCGTTTACTAATTATTAGTAATTAAAATCTTAAGGCAACAAAATTTTCCTAGCGAAAGATTAATTAAAACATAAGTCTCCGTGAACGAGTAAATCTCAAAATTAGATTTCCAAAAATCAAAAACGAATTTGTAATATGATAGAACATCGTTATTTCTGGAAGTTTTCTAATTACTACTTGGTCGCAGATCGGGGATAGCGTGAAATGATTTGGTCTTTATTGCTTTGATATAGGGTGCTTAAAATATTTTGAGATTATTATGAAGTGAGTTGTGAACTGTCGTTTGGCGGCCATCCGGCCGGAAGATTGCTCTTTTGATATGATTAAAAGGGTGAAGACTGCTTTATGTGGCAATTAAGGAGTTTTGTTCTCTTTGAGTTCATAACTCTAGGTCTATGATGTGGAAACCGACGGGGCGCTATTAATATCTCCATTTACAAAGCTGCCTGTACTATATTTCTCATTTTTTTAATTAAAAAAAAATTGTTACTGTGTCACTGCGATAATGAAAAAGTCCTTTAGTAAATAATATTTAGGTGTCGCAATATTAAATTTTTCAAACAATTTGAGATGTGAGAGTACAAAATATAACAATTTTTTTTATCGTTATTTAATAAGAGAAAATAACAAAACTTAATGATCTTGAATAAAAATTTCAACTCTCAAGTTTTTTTTTGAAATATCTAAAAAAAGCCAAGTTAATTACATACACATTGCTTATTAATACCAATGCTTCACAAAATCTTGATAATTTTGGTACGTTTTGTTACCTTACGAGTTCCTATCTAAGCAATAGTTCTGTAGATATCATCTATGAGTTCGATTTAAAGTTACAATTCTTTTAAAATAACAGACTTGCTCATAATTTTTTTTCCTGTTTTGATTGCTACATAAATGTTGTAACAGAAGCGCTCTTATACATGACGTGGCTATATAAATTTTACTCAACCTAAAACTTTTCCATGCATAAATAGAATTAAATATGGTTTTTACGTCAATACTGGGTGTTTTTTCGACACCAGCGACTGGTTAAAAGCACAAACAACCGAACTTTTCACTTACCGTCACCGTTTGTTTGTTGGTCTAGCGTTTGCAACGCGAGAAAAGTCGAAAACTCAGCTTCCAAATACATGGTGATGTATTTTGCAAAGGGCAGTGTTTGCTTTTCTGATTCGACGCCGAAACTGTTTTAGTTAATGCAGTTGTTTTAAAAGCTTCGTGTAAGTTTATAAATGTTACATTCATTTGAGTAACAGAACAGTTATTTTTTTTAGTATAATTACTTACTAGTTTAGAATATTGCGTTACCTATATTTTTTTTAGCGGTGACACTTCAATCCGGGAAGTAGTGGTAAAGCATTAAAAGCAATGACGCTACCAAAAAAAAAATAGTATTTCAATAGTATGTGGACATGAGTCTTCTTATATCTTTGTAATTTAAGTTACACTGAACTTTATACAACTACTTGATGCAAATTGCGGAACAAAAAAATAAAGATAACGAGCATTGGGCGAATCCTAGAGTTGCATGAGTCAAATGGAACACGGAACGTGACGGACGCTAGACGTTTGTTTGGCGGGTAACGTATTATTTGATTGATCCCCGTGTTTGTGTATTGCAAGTACTGATTTGATTATTTCTGTGCACGTGAAAACATATTTTCTTATCTTTTGTTTCTGGTAACTGACTTGCAAAAAATAAAGATCCAATCTTTAAATATTTACAGTAGGTACAAGTGCGTTGGAAAACTCGAAGTAGTAAATAGGTAATGGCTTGGTTTAAATATGTATTTGGTTGGCTGACGCATCGCGTCACGCTCGTCTAATACAAAAAGGGTTCTTCTGAAATAAATCGCGCTGTATAAATATGTAGTTTACCCTGTATCTTCAGAATATTACTCTTTCCAAATTCAATAATTCAATAGTGGTCGCCTTTTTTAGAATGCTGCCATTTTAGACACCTGCCTCCTTAATCACTAAAGACTTTAAAAAAACTCAATGACCACTCCAATCTGGTGGTCAACGTACCATTCATTCGCCAATCTTCAAATCATTTCACACGCAAAATAGGGGTCATTGTCACTATTTAATGAACGCTGAATCGCAAAGCCTTTTTTGTCCGCTGCCAGTATTTTGTTTTCGCGACAAGCGGAAACGGATATAGAGGGAGACAGAATAATAGCCGTCGGAAATGGTCAGACATGGTGGATTCTTACTTTTTTCTCTCATACGCTGGACATTGCTAACTCAATACAGCCAGCGCTCGCTCTGGAGAAATTCAAATTTTGTTCCGTTTGAATAAAGCGGGTTTTAAAATGGTTTTATTAGAGAAGCAGTCTCAAAATTACGACTAGGTTTAGTTTCAGCGGAGCCGAGCGTAAAGCAATGTTTGCTCGCTATAGAGATATTGCACATGGACAAAATATTGGATATACATTCTAAACTTTACCCAAAGTAAAATTTACCATGAGTTGCTTATTTTGAATGTTACCGTTATTCAAATTCAAATTCAAAATTATTTATTTCAGAAAATACATTTTCCATAACTATTGCACAAACATTAAAAATTAAAATCAAAATTAAAGTTAAAAATAGAAACATAAATAAAATAAAATTAAAATTACACAAAGACTTTCACAACTAAAAACTAAAACACCATTACCAGTAAGTCCGATTGCTTCCTACATGGAGCTGCATACAGTGAACCATGTAGGGGCAATCAAACCTACCTGCTATCATGTCCAGGATGCTGTTGCCGCTGCCGCGCACTCTGCTCAACAGAGACGCGCACCGCTTGCGCAGAGTGGTGTAGAAGCAATCGATGCGCGCCTCCGCGAACATGCCTGACGCACTGCAGCGACGCGGCAGCCGCACCAGCACCCTGAACGCGTCATTATACTGTACGCGTAGGGCGCTAAACGATCTTCGAGTATAGTTGACCCAAAGGGAGCATGTATACAGGGAGGTGCAGAAGGCTCTGAAAAGAGTAACTTTCACCTCCCTGGAACACCGCGCAAACCTGCGGGCCAACATGTTTGCTCTCACCGCCAGCGCCCGTCGCTCCCTCTCGAGGTCGGCGTCGTCTCTCAGGTCATCGGTGATCAGGTGTCCCAAGTACTTGAAACGGGTCACGCGGTTTAACTGTACTCCGTTCAGCACGACTTGCGGTATAGCTGTCAGACACCTGGTCCCCGACTTGAAAACCATGAGCTCGCTCTTCTTGGTGTTGTACATTAAACCATGGCTGTTGGCGTACTCCTCACACGTAGCAAGGAGTTTCCTAATACCACAGATCGACGCACTCAGCAGAACCATATCGTCCGCGTAGCTCAGGTTATTTACGCACACGTCATCTACGTGACAGCCGACGTGCTGGCTGCTGAGCGCGACGATCAGTGCGTTTATGTAAACGTTAAACAGCCGAGGCGAGGTCAGCCCCCCCTGCCGCACCCCACACTGCAATTTATATGGCGTAGAAAATGAATTTGCCCATCGAACACTATTTACTTGGTTGCCATACCAGTATCTAAAAATTGATATTACTTCATTAGGCACGCCATACTCTGCAAGTTTTTTCCACAGTAGCTCGTAGTTGACTAAGTCAAATGCTTTAGATAAGTCAAGAAAACAGGCATAGACTGGGGTTCTACGTGACGTGTAGTACTTGACGGTATGCTTAAGGCTCAGTATAGCAGTTTCAGTAGACAGACCTGGCCGAAACCCAAACTGATTGTCGTGTAAAGTGATATACCTATCCAACTGTGCACCAAGCAAACCGTCCAGCACTTTTGCTATAATTGTAGCTAACGATATAGGCCTATAATTAGACTTATCGGATATATCACCAGTTTTATTTTTGATTATAGGCACTACAATTGTTTTCATTAAACTCTCAGGCAGATAAGAGTGGCTTACACAGAGAGAGTAAAACATCGCCAGTACCCGTGAGAGATGAGGTCCCGCAAATCGAAGATGCTCAACACTGAGACCATCATGGCCAGGAGATTTACCTCGCGACATTTGTTTAATGGTCAGGGCTACGTCTCTTGCCGTAAAGATGATACTCGGGTCCCCATGTGTTGTCTCGGTATTGAGCATTGTCGGCGGTTGCCCGAGGATCGGTTTAACAAAGAAATGATCACGAAAGAGCTCGGCTATGCCCTCTGGGTCAGTGACCCCGTCGACGCTCACAGGCAGGCTAGGACGAGGGTTTAGTTTGTTCGTACCCTTCCAAAAGCTTCGGAAGTCACGGCTCTGGTGTTGAGATGCCAGCAAGTCCATTTTTATTTGATCTTGGTGGTTTTGACACCACCTTAACCGCGATTTAAATATTCTTCTGCTTTCACACATTTTATCGTATACTGGCCCAGCTGAAGGTTTTCCGTGCAAGACCCATGTTTGAAAATTAATCCTTGCCAGCCCGTGAGCATCGCTCACGTGCTTATTCCAGCCCATGACCTGTTTCCTTTTCCTAGTTTTACGCTTTCTACAACTGGTTATTGCGGCCTGCCTAAGAATGAGTATAATGTCACCATACATTTGACTGATTATGGATTTATGCTCGGTATTATTACAAAAACTCAAAGAACAACAATTTAGCATTTGAGTGGGAAAGTCTATTAATTTTAACATTCTGTTACATAACACCTCATACTCATGAACTTGTAATGCCTTACGGTCACCCCAAATAACATTAGCATTATCATTTTGACAAAAGTTCAACATATTATTTTTCGGTTTAATTACGTCAAGATTTACCTCCATAATTAAAGGGAAATGATCGGACCATAAGGTATCATAATAAACGTTGACCTTAGTTACAGAGCTGAGGGCTGCTCTAGTTACTACACAGTGATCTAGCCACCGCCTACAACCATGGGCTTCACTTATAAAAGTATAGGTCCCCGAAGTTAAACCCAATAAGTCGGTGTCTGCTATTGTCCAGTCATGTTCAGTACAAAAACTCACTAGCTCGTCGTAGAACAAACCCGTCGGATGCGCATTTAGGTCTCCCAAGAGAAATACTGACTCGCATTCACTGTTGTCTATGATAGCACTCACCGCCCCGAGGCAATCCGTAAATTCCGTCAGGTTACTGGTCTTATCAGTCGGCATGTAGACACTAATCACTAAAATAGACCGCTGTCCCATTACTATTTTGATAGAACAAACACGATCATTATCACAGTCTATCACTGACACTTTATCGAACACAGTCTTTTTCCACAGAAGGGCCACGCCACCATATGGTCTACCTTTTAGCATGCCCTGTGTGGTATCCACCGCCGACGTTCCCGTACTATTGAAACCTCCGTCAATACTATCTAGGTATGAGAGTTCGTCCGGCAACAACCAAGTCTCCTGAAGTGCAATGAGGTCCGTGGTTTCACAAAGCTTTCTTACGTCCTCATAAGAACGCTTGATGTTCTTGCAGTTAAATGTTACAAACTTATAGGGACTTATATCCATAAAGATTTATGTAGGAGATGATCCGGTACCAGGGCCGTCGCCTCTGGGCTTATAGTTCACAAATCGCCTGAATAATATACCCTGGGGCCAGAGTTTGTCTTCGAGGAACATTGTTAGCTTAAGTTTAGATACATAGAACTTAAACGCATTATAGTTGTTGTGACTTTTTATGGCAATTTTGTGCAAAATTACACTTTCATTCGTTTTCTCTTTGATATAATTTACTATATCTGGTTCCTCCGTATCTTTATGCACGTTAGTAATAATCATTGGCACTTTCGTGTCCGCAGCTTTGAACTTCGCATTTGTCTCATTGGCTACTCCTCTTTTGCCTATAAGACGTCTTTTTAACCGAGATTTTCTAGTCTCAACAACCGTGTACCCTTGGTCGGGTTCTTTACAAATACCGTTACTGACATTCCCAGTTTTGACAATCTTCGCCAACGTTTTATTGCGTATCTCCGTACTTATCTTATCAGTTGGTGACTGTAAACAAGTTGCACTGCCCAGCTGATTCATTATCTCTGATGGTGACGTCACTGCGGTCTCGCTCGCATTCCCTGCCGCTGCGCTGCGCATAGGTGTACCCTCATTTGCAAAAAGTGAATCGTAACGGCTATTCGACGATGATTTTAGTTTAATCTTGCCAACCTTTTGTTTCTTTTTTATTGAAGAGCTATCATTAATATCCCTATAAACTGGTTTTATAGGAGATGGTGATTTCGATGATCTGCTGCCGCCAATAGTGGTCTCAAAATGGGAAAACCCGACAGGCCCACTGTCCATATTATAGGCGCCGCGTCTCATGTTCACATTACAGCTTGGAGTCATAATAGGCGCTACTCTCTTAGGACCGCTTAGCTCCAATTTCATATCTTCTAGTTGTTGAACCGTCACAAATCTATCCTTCATGTCCGATATTTCGCTCTTAATTCGCGTTAAATCTTTCAAGAATTTTGCAACATCAATATGGTCAAAGGTCAACGGTGGCAATTTATCCAGGTCTCGCGCTACAAAAACTGGTAGTACTTCTGGGTCTATACTCCGTAAAAGTACGATGATGTCCTCCAAGTCGCGTTGTTCTTTACCATCTCCTTTTCTTTTGAGTTTACGATGGTCCGTGGTCACAGATTCAAATAGTAATTTTTTTTTTTGAATTCTTGATCTCCGTCGACGAAAATGCAGACTTACATAATGCTATTAAAGTTTCATCCGTAGACAAACTGAGTTTATTTTGTATAAACGCTAGTAATTCGTCAATTACTATGTTGCACGTACAACACTTCACAGTACCCGTCATTATAACGGTCACTTTCGCGCGGAGCAATCGGAAACACACCCGTCACGACCGAGCGCACACGACGACTGAAATGACGACTGTTATAAAACCTTTAAGTTTTATAATTAATATGGAAGAAAAGGAAACGAGTCGATACGTTTATTTTATAAACTTAAATCGGGAAATGCAACTTCTTAAAAATATTTTTTTAAATAAATTTGAACATGTTTTATCTTGATTTAACCATGATAGTTACTTATACTAAAAATATTACTTTAATTTTCTCCACGGAGTCAACAAATAAGGAAGGTAAACAAAATTACTCCGAGGCTATATTTTGGCTAGTTGACAGCGGTGACATTTCAATTCGGGGGATAAGGGTAATATTATTACTGTGAAGAAAAAGTCCAATTATTCTTACATGTCATTACTTACATGCTTTTGACATTTTAATTCAATTAGAAATGAATATAAGGGAAGTAAAATATTATACAGGGTGAGTCTTTTACATCATTTTTTGTGTTCATTTAAAATATATTCAAACATTACGTGCAATTATGTACAAGCTTAAATACATTTTAATGATTTAATGATAATATTACAACACAAACATCAGTCACGCACCAACAAGAACTTAATATCCGCTATCGACACACGTCATTACTGTTTCAAAACCACTAAAAAGGTCCTAAGTTCATACAAATTATAAAAGCTTAGGTATCAACCTTTTGATGTAAACACGCCTACCCCATTATTAAAATCATTAGCCATAACAAAAGGCATGAGAATATTGGGGCAACGCGAAGTCTTAATAAAGATTCCACCCAATTTGTGAAGCAAATATTTAAACAAATTAGTTTGGAAGTTAAATAATACCCTGTATAACTATAGGCAATATATTGATAGGCTATTAAAGTAATGGGTACAAGTTTGAGCGATGCGCTCCGTCACAGCTTAAGCGAAGAGGCATGACCGTGGCACAGAGTACGCTTGGCAATTGGGAAACAGAGAGCACTTCACAAGATTTGCGCATGCAATTGTCAAGGGTAGCTGTAGTTGACAAAAGGTTTGAATACGTGCTTTTGATTAAATTTTGTATGAAAGCTAACATTTTTATACAGGTAATGAAAGTTAACACAGTTTTTGAGACATTTCATGAACGATATCATTATATACATAATTATACAATGTAAATGCTAATAAATCAGATGTACTTCAAAGTGGCGTTTTGAAAATGTGACTTGGAAGTTAATGATAGTAGTACAACTTATTAAAAAATAAGAAGGGTGATTTTGCTAACCCTCGATTTTCAGATGGTACATTGTACATTCATTTTGCGGAAAAAGAAAGATGAAATTTGATAAGCCTTTTAAAAATTGGTGAACTATTTGTATAGATCGGCCAACATTCCGTATCGAAAATAACGTGAAAAACGATCAAAAAGCGAGAACGAGTAATTTCCGGCGTTGTATTGTTCTTTGGCCGAGCTAATCGAAATTAAGTGATCCATTACAAGATACCGGTTTCTGAAACTTAACAAACGGCGGTATTGGTTATTGTATCGATATTTTTACGCGTCGCTGGACGTTAATATTGTTTTGTGTTTTGTTCCTTATTGTCGTGTTGTTATTTTGATTGTTCCGAGAATTTGAGGCAATATCAATATCGTAAAAAGGCTCTGGAGAAATTAATGTGAAACATACTGTGTACTTTCTTTTTCCATTTTTGAATATAAATTTTCCTCTGTAATTTTTATCATTATTATATTAATTTAAGATTAAAAACAAGTAATTTTTCACTAATGTAAATTTGGTGAGACTTCACTTTGTCTCAAGAATACCCACTATCGGAAAGTTCGAGGCCTCTGAAGTTTATTTGATAAAGAAACTTTTGACTCCGAAACGCTGGTTTCATGAAGTCATCCTCGTGAGATTTGCCTGTTGCGTCGAGATTAATTCCACTGTCATAATCTGTAATTATATGATCTGTATACAGGTTGCTCTACTTTGCTCCTTAAATAAAATATTCCATAAAACCAATCACCCTGTATGTGTAAAATGTTTTACATACATTTGCCATATTATACAACTATGCCAAGTTTTAAGTTAATAGCTTCTACAGTTTGAGAAAAAACTGCTTTGATAATTATACGAACATACAGACAGACACTGAAGTCTCACTATAAGGGTTCTTTTTTACCATTTTGGTACGGTGCCCTAAAAACAAACTCCCTACCGACCAATTTTATCAAACTACACATAACACTTTTTACTTTTTAACTTAACCACTCATTCCAATTTTACGACTCACCCTTACTCTTTGAAGTCGCCGTGAATTAGATGGGGCGAATTTCTTATTTATCCACTGATTTATCGTTGACACGTTTTGAGGTATGACCCGTATGTAAGTACTTAATCTTGATTTAAGCGACATAAACGCCTTGTCGGTACTAGATGGTTTTAAAATTTACGATTTACATACGTTCTGTATCCCACGGGATTTTAGATGTACAGAGTATTTATATAGCTTGTTTAAAATAAAATAAACTGATAGGTCAGTAATAGAGTAGTTACAAGTATTATTCGAGCATAATAATGATTTGTAACCTTTGACGTGTATTTTATCGAAAAATATGAATAAATGAGTATGAATATGAGTATGAGTATTTAACTTGACGGCCTGACATAGAAGTGCATAATTTAAAACTTCGGAACTTCCTTTTTTTTCACTGGTCAGGTTTGACATTCAGAGTAACTCAAGATAAACTTGCTCTAAACGTCGAAATATTAGGTACCGATATAACATATTGTAGAAAAACAAATACGTACTAGTATCTTTATTCTAATAAAAGCACATTGAGAAAAATTACCCTGAAATAGCACAAGAAGGTATGAGTCCGTATCTAATAACTGAGATTTCGAAAAGGTTTATTGTGTCTAATAATAAGGGTTATTGGATAACACAAATACTTTTTCATAAAAAATTCAAATTTTGATCGCACCGGCTTAATATCGGTAAAAGTAGCCGTTTCACAAAAGAACCAGCTAAGTATTCGAAACGTTTTACTCGTCGAAGTTATAAAACGGAATCATCTTTTAATTTCCATCGAAGTATCAGACCTCTAACATTGATCGAATAGTTAATAAAATTAATATCTTCCCGTAACTCTTTTGAAACTCCAACATTTCACGATTAATAAGGGCTAACTCGGGTAAAAACTTTAAAGATATTTTAATTAGGTCGAAAATACTTCAATAAAACCACTGCCCGGAGTTGTAAATTAAGGATAGTGTTGGGCTTGAAGATAATTATCGGCTAGTTATTTAAGTAGGAATAAAATTTATAGTTTGACGGGCGAAGACCCGCCGGGAAGTGGAGCTACTGTTTTTATTTATCCGCCAATAAAAGTGATTGACATTAATTTAGTGGAGTTAATGATAGAAAAACAAGACTCGAGGCCGTTTTATGTGACGAACGTGCGCAACCGCCAACGAATTCTATTAAATGGTTTTTGTCGAAAAGTTTTTGCTATGAAAATCAGGGGACAATGACACAAAAAGAAAGAAAGACTTTATGGATACTAGACAATCCACAAACATACTTACATAGAGAAATACAGACTTAAATGCATTACTTAAAATATGTAACACACAGAGATACTTAAAAACTGATATTGATTGAGATGCTCGTTTCAAGATACGTTAAAAGAATAATCATAGAAAACGGCTATTTCTGACTTATCTTTGGTAACCCATCATTTTATCTAATTTCTCTTAATCAATTGTATCATTCCATCGAACGCTGTTTTCTGGTGAAACCATGATGACAGGATATCTTAAACATTAATTACTTAGGTATGACGTTAGGTTAGACTTGTGACTACCAAATAAAGTTAACTCATGCATGTTTCTGGCGAAAAAATCCTTTTTGGGAGAAGTTTTTATTACCGACTATACTTTTTTTTACACAGTCGTCATCTACTTATCAATACGATTTCAACCAGCCCTAACACAACGGGTTTATCATGTGTAATTTAGGAGTTTTTATGGTCACTCTGAGTCTCCATCATCAGACCAGCTCGATGGTTCTATATTATTGTATCAGAACTAAAGGCGTATGCAATTTTTCAGCTTCATCGAAGACCGGGAAGTGGGTCAAATTGAACTTGCGAGATTTGACCCTTACATACATACATTCATTGCAAGTTAAATATAAGCTTATAACAGTACTTGCCTTTAGAATCAAATCACCCAAATATTTCCCTGAAGTACCAGGAATCGAACCCAGGACGGCTAACTTCAATAGCAGTCGCTATCAACTAGGCTTACCACGTCGCTGTTAATTATAGAAAAGCAAGACTCAAAACCGTTTTATGTGATGAACGTGCGCGACCGCCAGCGGATTTTATTAACTGCTCAATTCACCGAGAAGTTACCGCTTGTAAGGCACATTTACGAGCGTGTACAGTTACTACTGAATTTAAGTTTATCGGCTTTAAGTTAAGTTCAGTTTTAATGCTATCGGGGTATATAAGGGTTTGTGGGTTTAAAATTAAATCATTTACAGGCTTTGTTAGCTTATACAACAAGACAATGTATTAACGGAAGTAATCATTGTTAGGCTAAATGTTTAAAAAGCTCAACGTCTTTTTTTTGTTTTTTTAATCTGACGAAGAGTTTTCTTAAATATAACGCTTAGTCATGTTTTTTCGAGCACTTGCCAAGAGGGGGAGACGATGTACGTAATTACGTTAATTACTGACCCAATCGATAATCCAAATGCCTTTTTTTCACCTTTTTTTGTATAATATACGAGTAGGTAGGCTGTAGATGCTCGTTTCACCCAGTAAAACTTTAATATACTAGTTATTCTATGTGCGAAGTTGACTGGCCATTTGAACGGACATTGTCAAGCGTAATACAAAGTTGTCAAATGAGGAAGTAGATGAGTAAAAAAATAACAAGTCTGTACAGTTTTTGTGAACTCTGCACAAATTGTTACAGTATGTGACGATTCTTATTCTATCACAGCGTGAGTAGCAAGGAGATCGCAGGAATCCGAGTGATACAAAACCGACCGTCAGAGTTTCTCGGGCAAGGTAGGTCCAGCAGTGGGCCTTCTTCAGCTGATATGATGATGAGAAGCAAACATCAAAGCAAGCCATGTAAATGAGACTGAATACTGTAGGGGTAGTGGGGTCTCATTTAGTACCAACTTCATCAAATGATGTTAACTTTAATCAATGGTAATAGAATGTTAGTTCATACATTTTGACAGCTGCTAACGTTCTAATTGTCTGTTAAAAGGTAAATATCGTTGGGTGAAATCGGTATTTATTTAAACTATGTAATTTTTAATACATATATTTACGATATATTTTGTGGTTGCTTATTTATTTATTAACATCCAAATATTATGAGTCTTTGTCTAGTTCTGTCCATGACAGCTATCTGAGGGGATATTATGACATAGCTATGCAGTTAATTATACGTTGAGCGTAAACGACAGAGCTATAGCAGTTATATAGCTCTGTCCTTTTCTCTCAGCGTAAACAGAACTGAATTGCTATGTCATAATACCTCACCTGTTGTTTTCAAGAGTGTTCCTATTTTAAAAATCGGTCCATAGAGACGAGACGTGAATATCTTGAACTTTTAAAGTACTTATATGCTCTCTTTAACCATCTTAGCAAAAGTGAAGAGCTTAAAATTGACACGAACGTCTTATCTTATTACTCTTATTAGAATCGAACATTTGGGTTTAATGACTTCTTAAGTCAAACCTTTTTCTCACGTTTATAAATTATATCAAACGCCTCTTAGTATAAATAGGAGACACTTAGAAAAACATTGTTGGGTCGAGCTGGCGCCTCTTCGATCATAAAATAATACTGCAGGAAGCTCTGATCCTGGCGATAAATTAAATTGTGAAGCTCTTGAATTCTGATTTGTACCCTTTGATATATTGTATTTATTTAACATGCAAGGCGGCGCGTTACGCTGGGTTTACGTTTTAAAAGGTTTACTAGTCATTGGCTTTTTTTAAATCTTTAACCAATGTTTTGTGTAAATTAAAATTGTAATGCAATATTCTATATTAATAGAAGCATTTATTTTAAAGCCTCTATTTTAAAGTGTTTATCTCTGTAAATATGAAGAAATGAAATGAAATAATATTTATTTGCAATTATATGGTTCATAATAATATAAATTATACGTAAACCATATTGTAGCGTATTAAATCTTCCATTCTTCAGCAAAATTACTTGGTTCTAACAACGAAAATTTAAGATTTATAAAAAAACAAAAAAGTCAAAATGTTCTGGAGAACATATTATTATAAAAGAATGGTGGATACCCGACCACTTATTCCTAAATAAAAGGAATTAGTAAATGGAATCAATTTATTACTTATTGGATTTCCTTTACCAGCTGTAGTTCTTTTTAAAAAAAAAAATTTAATACTCATAGTTATCGAGTTTCCAAAACCATCAAAGACAGTATTTAAACGCGTCTAAAAAAAAACCTTTGTATTTTCTCTACTACACTTTTATTTTATTTTATGTTATTTTTTACTACCTACCGTCCGATAACATTTTCCAACTTGCGCTTATCCCGTATTTTATAACACCGCTCTCGTTCAAAAAAAAACCTAAAAACTCATAGCGTGAATGATTAAGCAGCGTTCGTTTTCACTTCATTAATAATAACACTTTCGGGCGTTTTTATTAAAGAGAAGGTAATTTATAAATACTTAATATTAACGCGACGGTCGTAGATCACCGTAATTGGCGTAGAACGGCGGGTTTATGGTTGACGATGGAGAACCTCGTGGATTAACTGTGGGCACGCGATCTCTGCTGTGTCAGCTTACTACTACCCCATTAAGCGCCAGTGACACACTTGGCAAGACAAAATTGTATACAAATTTGTAATTAGGGGCACCGAACGTATTAACGTGTTTGGTGCCAAGAACTCAATGTGAAGCCAATTTTGTTAGAAAAATTAAAGCTTGGTGGTGAATGGGTTGCGGTCCTAATATGACTGTTAACTTTACCCTTTAGTTTAGGCAAACGGCGTTGTGATTAGTAACAGGTTTATTAAAAATGGAAATTAGCGATTTCTGGTGCATGCAGAATTTTAGTTTCTAAGGTTTGATACCATTTAATATTAATTATTTTGAAAGTGTGCTTGTCAACTTATTTAATATAAATATTAAATTATTTTGTTTACTTATCAAACCTGTCTAGTCTACGTATTAATACTTTTACGAGGGCTGCTACTTAGGTAACCGGAATCCGGGATTCCAACATTTTTAAACGCTATATCTGACCTCCATGGTAAAATTTGAACTTTTTTTAATACTGGCCGCTATATAATTTTTTTCTTATGTACGCTAGTCTTTTGTTTTTGGCGGGTTTAAATTTTAATCTCGCTGCAAGAATGGAACTCACTCGTGAAAATATTCGTGCTATGATTTATTACGATTTTCGGCGTGGTTTAACGCAACAACAGTGCATAGATCAACTAACTTCGACTTTTGGTGATGAAGCTCCATCCAAAACTACTATGTATCACTGGTTTAGTGAGTTCAATCGTGGACGTAGTATGCTCAGGAACGAAGTTAAGGATGGTCGCCCGAAATCGGTCGTTGTACCACAAAATATTGAAGCTGTGCGAAAACTTATAATGCATGACCGTCATGTTACGTATCGCGAGATAGAGGCGACTATAGGCATATGTATGACGAGCATTAATAAGATATTACATGAACACTTAGCTGTGAAAAAAATTTGTTCGCGTTGGATCCCGCACAACTTAACTAAGGATCAAAAAGAGGCTCGCGTCGAATGGTGCAAGGAAATGTTGAAAAAATATAACCGTGGTGACTCAAAAGCTGTTTATAATATCTACACAGGTGACGAATCCTGGATCTATGCGTATGATCCCGAAACTAAACAACAATCAACGGTGTGGGTGTTTCAAAATGAGCCGAACCCTACGAAAGTAACTCGTGCAAAAAGCACCTTGAAGCAAATGGTGGCCTGCTTTTTTGGTATTAATGGCCATGTGGCTACAGTGCCCCTAGAAATCGTAAAACGGTTAATTCGGAGTGGTACACGACCATTTGTTTGCCGGAAGTATTTGAAGAAATACGGAAAAACAACCAGCGACGGAGAATCATTCTGCACCATGATAACGCCAGCTGTCATACATCACGTGAAACGACTCGATTTTTGGAAGGTCAAAATATAGAATTAACGGGTCATCCACCTTACAGCCCTGATTTGGCACCCAATGATTTCTATTTATTTCCAAATGTAAAGAATAAATTACGTGGTCAACGATTTTCGACCCGTGAAGATGCCGTCGACGCGTTCAGACAGCACGTTTTGGAGATACCTCAGTCAGAGTGGAAAAAGTGCTTTATAAATTGGTTTCAACGTATGCAAAAGTGCATCGATTATCACGGAGAATACTTCGAAAAACAATAAAACCATATTTAGACATGTACGTTTGTTTATTTTTTCTATTCCGGTTACATAAGTAGCAGCCCTCGTATTACTGATATGATTCAAGAAATGACCATCACGTCTTCGTTCAGTTAGAACTGAAAAAATACGCGCGCGAAAGAAACACACCCTTTTATTTTTTTATTTTGTAGCTCTTATCTTTCTGTTTTTAAGTAAAATGTTAGATTTTGTACGTATGTGCATATATTTCTAGTTGGAGTACGTATTCAATTAATATATAAATGTGTTGTTATTCCCAGGGAATGAAGCACATGTCAAGCCTGTAATAAAATCTAAAAGTGCACAAACTATTCAAATCCAAGTAAAAATCCTTTTAGCAAATGCAAAATGAACTTGGCACGTGTCTTTGGCTATGAGATCGTAACCTTTCATCACTACATAGTATAAAACAAAGTCGCTTCCCGATGTCTGTCCCTATGTATGCTTAGATGTTTAAAACTACGCAACGGATTTGGATGCGGTTTTTTTTAAAAGATAGATTGATTCAAGAGGAAGGTTTATATGTATTATATTTTTTATTTTATTTTTTATTTGTACGGGTGTTACAGAACACTTATAAACCGAAGCGAAGCGAGGGCGGGTCGCTAGTTAAATTATAAAGTAAGCATCGAATTGACCTAGTGTAATAAACTGTAACAAAGTACGTAACTCACAGCCGGCCTAACCTTAGCCCACATTTATAAAACTTCCATTAAAATTCCACTGAAACTTTTTGCGATAACTCTAGCGAACCTACCACATAAACTAGCTACAAAATAGAGCGTTGAACGTAGCCAAACAAACGCTCGGTGACATTTGGCTGTCGACAGACTATTAAGGGCTCTCACCGTGCTTTATAAATGGCCAACTCGCATGCAACCACAACCGTTGGCTGGAAAAATTGTCCGCTCGGATAACACCTTGAATATACAATTTTATTTCCACCTTGTTGCAACCCTATTTGTTCAGGAAAACAGAATGGGAATACGTTCATATTATTCACACGGCCGTGATGTTTGTCAGGATACATAAATACATTTTAAGTGATCATTTTATAAAAAACAAAGCACATTTTTATACATGGCTGGAAATAAACCAGATGCTCATTTTTGCATTTCGAACCGGTTATTGAAAACTTCAAGTTAACAAATAACTGGCCAGTAATAACTTGAAATTTCAATTTCAAAATTTTAAATTCCCGTGCAGCCTTTTCCGCAGTAGCTAACAAAATTAGCGAGAAACTCTCTCCCATTGAAATACCAATTAATAGGGTTCATTGTAAACAGATTGCTTAATTAAGGAAACGAAATGAATAAGGAGCGTTTAGCAAGTAGGTAACATGAAGTCAAATTAATTTTAATGATGAACGATTTACACAGCGGGAGTTGGCATACAAACGTTCTTCATTGAAAGGTAAACTTAATTTTCTAGTCTATTATTCAGCAGTAGGCATTGGAAAAGGCGGGTCTGTAGGGGTCCGCGTACATACATAAGAGGTTGTGTTGAGAACATCAAAAGAGTAATTCTTTTTTGAAATGATTAAATTCCAGGTAAGGATCTAAAATGGTTACTTATTAGGGACTAAATACGAATTAAAAAACCTTTTTCAAAACGTACAAGAGGAATTTTATTATGACATTATTTTAAATACTTTTATTAACAAAGAAAGCACGAACCCTTGATGTTATTTTTGTATTCGTACTGAAAATACAACAGACAGGTTAAGGTACATATTTTGGGATGTAATCATGTGTAAACCTTAGCATGAAATATTTTTTTGCGATTTTTGTTACACTTGCGTGAATTCTGGTATCCGTTGAAAGAATTAAGGAGCATGTATTTTTTACAACGCTATATTATGTTTGTTTAGGGTAACCAAAATATAAAGGGTACATTTTAAAAAGAGCTATTAAAATTCGTGTAAGAAATAATACAAAAATCCACATTTTAATTTCTGAAAACACAGTTAGGTATTTAGATTTCTTATTGAGGTGAATTTATATAACTTTATGATGCCTATATGTAACTATTTTTTGTTATATTCTATCAACTGTAATAAAAAATGTAGACTGCTATTTTTTTCTCAAAAAAACTCTACAAATTCGCTTCAAAGCGTAAAAAAGGTATGTAACCGCATTGTGCACAAATTTCTCGGTCTTTTGTGATAAAATTGAAACTGTTTTTTTACCACTTACTGTGTAAAAACATTGCTTTGGCCCGGCGTAACATCTATTGCTGTATTATCTGGTGAAATAAAAAGGCAATGCCCCGGAGCAAACAGGTGTAGGGGCTGTTATAAGCACATAAAGGAAGAAAGCTTAAAAAAGGTTTAAACAAAGTCAGAGTTTTGGATCGCGAAATAATGTAACATTTCGTTTTGATTTCCAGCGAGCGGCGCGAGTTATGGCAAGAAGCGGGTAGGTTTTGTGCGTTTAGTTATACTGAGAATGTCATTTGTTATTCGGTTACTTTCAATAAACTAATGGTGTTAAATGTTGTTTCAAAGAAAATAGCCCAGCAAGCTCTTACATCACTTGGATATTTGCCTTTTGTAACTTCCAGACGTGACAAGCCTTTGATGATGACGAGTTTAATAAATATTAAAAAAAAAAGTAATGTTTAAAAAGATACATTTATTTAAAGTAGTAGAGACATACGATCGAACGGGCAGCGTAGGCTTAGTAAAAGGGTCCTGTTTAGCACCATTTCGGCACGAAACCCTAAAACCAAGCTTGGGAAGCCAGTAGTTAATACATTTTTTGTACTTCGATCTCTCAGCGGGAGCGTCACGTATTAACAGGTATAGGTGCTAAGTAGCTCTTCTAAAGGCCCAAACAAGATGCACTACGCTAACTTGCGTTTCTCTTCGTTTAGCTATTAAACCAATCGCGTCACTACTGGTGGATGACTTGAAACGAAAAGTTACGTGATGTGCCAGTGACGCGAATGGTTTTAAAACTAAACGAATAGAAACGATAGTTAGCGTAATACATATTGTCTCGGCCCAGAGACTTCACTTCATTGAAACACAGTTTTTAATTTACGCTCACCTCTAATCCCATACACCAAACACAAAATTCCAGAGGTATAAAACATTGTACCACACCAACTCCTGTTTGCGCCGCCTTCGGGCTATTGAAAATTAAAATTGCTGCCAAATTTTTTCTTTGTTAAACTCACGGTGGGTTAAGCCCAGCTTTTGTTAGATAGTACGTTTGTTTTTACAAAGCAACTGGGAAAAGATTCACTTTGGTTTAATTGCATTGTTTTTGTTTATTAGAGTTTGAAAATCATTATTAAGTTACGGTGCCCAACCAGGCTTTGTAAACTTTTTAACGAATACTTCACAACCAATTGTAATACTTACATACTGTGTTTTCAAAGTTGCCCATATATATTTTATCTATATAAGTCTAAGCGTAGTTTGAGACTAGGTTTAACCGTGTAATGTTTTCTACAGATAAACTAGGTACTTATTTATCTTACAAGTATAGTGTCTGCAATCCAAGGGAATCGCGCCCCACTATGCAATTTTACATCCATTAAGTCAACCGTGACGTCCACATAATTTAAGTGGAACGAACGATTTTGTGGATTGAAAACACTTGATAAAAAATCAAAAAGTAATTGAATGTGTTTTTTTTTGTAAAAGTATGTGACAACGGTTTCGTTACCTATATAATATGTAGAAAAGTGTTTATTATCTACCTCCTTGCTGCCTCACTGTAAATGACGCATATACTAACCTTTTACATTACCTATTTCACAACACGTCCTTATATCACCAAAATAATTACCGCTCCAATTCCACTCGCATTCACAGCCTAATTCACATCAATACAAATCTATAACAATAAAATATCTGGATGTATGAAACGAAATGAAAGAGCTCAAATTTGGTTCGACGTTTAATTACGCGTTGTTATACTGCGGTATAATTGAGCTTTAATTGCGTGCTGAAATGAAATTCAACGAATTAACATCACAATTTGTTTAAAACGAAACGTACCATTTTGAATTTGTTATCCATTTTATTTTTAAATTGTATTGTATGCGTGGCCAGAATCATATTAGGGAAATATTTGTGGTCACATAATTTTAACACGCATAAAATAAAGTTTATCACATATTGCAAATTTAGTGGGGGATGAAATACTGATAAAAAATATTAAAATATATTTTAACAGATTTAACACTCAGCGGTAAGTTAAAGAAACTTTTACTATTCCAGCAGTTGTGTGTTCGAGTCCAAGTCAAAGTCAAAGCATTTGATGCGGCAAGAAAAAGTCACATACGTTGTACATAATAATTAATATAATAATAATAATAACTAATAAAAATAAAAAATAATTTTAATTAAGTTATTTTGATTGTTTTAGGTAGGTATTAATACTATCCTTGATTAGCAAATAGATACGAGTACTATCCTAGTTTAGGACTAAATCAATGTGTATTCAGTTTTCAAGACACTAGTTCTGCTAAACGAGATTGAAAAGTGTAACAATACTAAACCTAATAAAACGGTAACGTTCCCCGAAATCACTTACAAAAACACACAAAGAGCCGAATAAAATCCAAATATCATTTTTACATAACGCAACACGTTAAAAAGGACCTTCTGTGAATTCAGTCTGCACAGGTTTGCCGTCGTTACTTATTGCCAAGGAAATTCTTTTGTGCCCGAGATCAAACGTGGCACTCGTATCTTATTCACAAAAGATCCTTCCAAGTAATAATTCACTGACATCTGAAGCGAATCGAATAACCCTAAAATAATAGGGGGTGAAAATGGGGCTCTAGAAAATTTGCATGTCCGCACCTATAAATTATACATGCCAAATATGTTAAGCGTGATTCCCCTCGATACGTTTCCAAGTGGTCTAATAAGGGAAGCTGAAATAACGGTCAAATTGCATGAGCTAATTACTCTTGAGTGAGTTCAAATTGATTGCCGTAATTGGAGTGGAATTCAAAGCATCCTCCATTTCTAATTGAGTAACGAAATAATTTCAGTGTTGCAAATTTAACAGGGTTTGTCTTCACCTTTTGTTCTATTTTAAGGAAGATCTTGACGCAGTACAATTGAGTCATTTGAATTTACTACGTAATACAACACGGGTTATACAAGAACATTACGAGCAAGCACTTCGCATGACAGAACCTATGGTACACTACTAAAAATTACGATGCAAGATTGAATAGATGTGCTTAAAACTAACTAGTAGGTACGGCCTTAAATTTAAAAGACTAAAGTTATCATTGCTACCACAGAACTCCTGAATATCGAAAATGGTGGCAAAAAGATGGTGTATACGGGTATTTAAAATATGAGACCGAAAATTGAGACTAAAAGTGAAATGGTACAGCAGGCAAATTTGTCAATCAAGCACAGTTGAGATCTGTATTCCTATAAAGGGTTGTAGGTACAGCTGCGGTCTAACTTACACTCGAGGAAGTAGATTGAGGCTCATCCTTCAAATTGAATATTTTCAAAGTAAAAATTGTATGGAACTTTGTGTTCCAATTACGCATAAAGGAATGAACGATTTTTGATCAAATTTGGCATACAGACAGTCCACGTCCTAGATTTACACGTAGAATACTTTGGATTCCGAAAAAAATTATAACTGTTATGGGACAACCATACAAAATTGCGGAAGGGCTAGTGTTCAATAACCACCTTATACTAATTTCAGTGATAAAGTAATATTTCCCTAATCACACCCCGTTAACATTCACGCGTTAACATCCAAAAGTGTCACACTACACGATACGTTAATCTTACACGGAGGTATTTCAAATTGCCATTAATTTGAAGGAGAATTCATTACGGTACCTTCGAGTCATCAAACGAACACGTATGCCAGGCTGGATTAACATCGTGATGTAGCAGGAGCGAATATTGTCGACGATTCCCTTTGTATACTGATGGAGGTATGTGAGGATGATGCTTGCTCGGTATTTATGGATAACGTGCGTATTTCAGAAGGAATAAGGTTAGTAGGGCAGCGGTGTTCAAAGGTAGGGTTTACGAGGGTTTTTAAATATCGAGGCTTTTCTATGTTTCTGCTTGACCATTAAAGACTAACGGGATTATCGCGATAGTTGAAACTGCCTCATTTATTTTTTGATGATTGGCTGCGTGAACCTTATTCCAAGTCATAGGAGGTAGGTGGAATTTTCGTAGCCCACATTGAAGTTGTCATAGGGATAGAATATTGTACATATTATCGAGTAATGACAATCAATTCTCGAGTAGCACGACATTTATGTGTGTCTAATAGAATAATATCCCAATTATTCGTAAAAATACTTCAGGCAAATAATAATTGATAATTTAAACATGTACCAAACACCATTGATAAACTAAATATTTGACCGTCACACATCGTTGAAAACAAAATGATAAAAAATAGAACTTAATATCGCTCTATCCCTATGACATTTTTAATTTTACTTTGACAATTCCGCTCTCTCTGTGCCGGTAATTCTACAATGACGTGACGAAAATAACATATTTTGATGCCAATAATTGGGTTTTTTACCCTAGTTTATGCTGCATTCATGTTAGTAACCTCAAAAAGTGTTTCACTACCATCTATTTGAGTAACAAATTACCTACGTATAGTACCAATGCTTGATCAGATAGGCAACAGCTATCATCCTACTCTGAAAAAAATAACAGTATAAATAATATTAAATAAAAAGTGCAATGAATAAGTTGCAAAACAGAAGTTTGGAAATCTTGATTGAGAATATTCTCAAAATTTTTTAGAGGATTGATAATGTTCGCTATCCATGCAAAAAAAACTTAAAAGTAAACAAGAATTTCTTACTTATAAGAAACTTTCATAATGTGAGACGTTTCTCATCGCCAAAAATAGACTCTACCTTACCTTTACATTGCACTTAATTAAGATACACGTCATTCCTTACTGACGTATTAATTTTACAATACTTCCAAAGAATGACACGACAATTTCACCTGAAAGTGCCTACCTCTTATCGTCTATTAATTTCAAATTACCGTGACAAGTTAAAGCTCTTTAAAGGAGGGGAGTCCTAATTCAAAAGATGTCGTTTTAAACCTTCGTCGGCAGGCGACAATATGACCCTGCACAGCCAATTAATTGGACGAGTGTCTTGTCTAGACCGCTTTATTATGTGTTTTAGAGGCAATATGAGATGTACTGCTAGCTAAAGTGAACATGCTTTGTAGCCAGTTTCAATCTTGGCTTGGTAATCCATACTAATAACATAAATACGAAAGTAACACTGTGTGTTACCTTTTCACGCTTAAACCACTGAATCTATTTATATCAAAAATTTGGTATTGAGGTTGAACTTTAAGAAAATACATAATAGGATATTTTTTACTGCGAGTAGCATAAACGATTTCTACGCGGACGGAGTCAACAGTATATAAATGAAAAGGCAGGCAAACAGCAATAACCGCATACTTACGTAGAGCGTCCGTTTCTAATCCGCTGTGTGACGATTGGGTGAAAAACACTAAGTACGTTGACCTTTAACCTTTATTTTTAATAAAACATCAACCACCATCATCATCATTTCAGCCCACATCTACCCACTGCAGGGTAAAGGTCTCTTCATTTTCACGCCACTTTGCCCGGGTTCGTGTTAACGCCGTCCATCTTTTCCCAACTGTCTGCCAAATGTAATCAGACCAACGAGCTGATGGTCTGCCCACCGATCTATGACTTAATCTGGGCCACCACTCTGTTACCACTACATGGACCACTACAATAGCTCTTCGTGATAGTTTAATTCGGTGCCTTTGCGAGCGTCCATGTTTTCGTTCCGTGCGTGAGGACGGGGAGGACACATTGGTTGTTGGGCAATAAAATATGTGTTTTTTTTACAACGAGTCGTTCAGTCTTGGCTTTAACACAAATTGGATAGTTTTGCTAATCAGTATGCCATTATTATTTTGTAATGCAGCCACGATGACATGTCATAATAATTCAAATACTCAGAAGAAAACTTTAGGATACTAAAACAAAGAAAGAAATAATTAAATTACCTTAAAGCTTGTCCGCAGTCCTGGTTAAAATTCTGTGAACTAACCCAAGTCAGCCCGCAGGGCCGTAAAATTAGCTGTTTCTGCAAATTTCTCAATCTCGGTATACCTACAGAATTCAGTGTCGCGAACGTGTCACTCGCTGAAATATTTAACATGCACCTTGTTAAACTTTGTTCATCAAAAGCATGCCGGAAGAGATTGCTACTTAATTTAATCTGAATTTTACTTAGTTATTAAGCAAGTTTTAGTTAAGATTATTTATAGAGTATGCGATATGCATGACTGTGTAAGTGGAATGCTTTGAGTTAATTATCTCAGCTTGACATCCTGCTGAGTTTCTTGCGGGGATTTGTTTAGCATGTATAATTATGACTTTGTCTGGCGTTAGTGAATAATAATAATATTGTGTTTTTTATTAAATTACAAACTTGGTGATATAAAGAACATAATGGCCCGTGATAAATGTTCGTGTACAACTGTGCCATTAGAGAAAGGTACTTATAATTATAATGTATACTTACACCAGACAATATTAAGAGATAAACAACAGAAATGGTTTTTTTCTTCGATTTGGAAAAGCGTTTTGGTATAAAATTCCAGCTACTAACAATAATAATATTCTTATTTGCCTGAACTAAACAAAAGTTCGCATGTAAATAAGTTAACTGAGTCTCTTTGTAACTAAATACACAGCATTTCAAGCGTTTTCCTTCTATTAAAAACGTCATAATCTCATAAAATGCATGTTTAAATTTTCACAACCAAACAAGTATAGTTTAATTCAATGCTCTCGTCAGCGTCAGTTCAAGTAATAACATATTTCGCGGTGTAAAGGTGCATGTTTTATGGAAAGTTTGTATTAAAAAGTTATTCACAATAACTAGGACGGAAATTAAAAAGTTGACGTGGTACGCGCGTATCCGGGCGACATTTTAATACAAAATATGCGAAATTATTAATATTTTTAAAATTACAATTAGAAATTTTACATTATGAACTCACTTTGCAGTGCCAAATTTGAATGTGTTAGCTTTTCTATGCTCACATGCTGGATAGATCGGGCAGAAATTTGTTGATTTTGGAAACGTACCTATATACGGGCCCCCAGGCCCAAGTCGCCGGACTGACAGGCCGAGAAGAACAAAGTCGCGGGACGCTAGTCTTTCATATAGGTACCAGGAAGGTTAGGGTTTGTAAATATCCTTACCTACACACTTTCACATTTAACATATAAAACCGGGTTTATTGCCCATGGGCGTAGCTAGGTTGGGGGGGGCAGGTGTAGAACAAGAATATATCTATTAATAGGCTTTACGGTTTGTGAGCATTACTACATCTTCTACCCGTACCTCGCTATGCCCTTGTATTGCCTAGTTTTAACTCTTAAACTCAAAATATAACCTCTTCGAAAAAACGATATGAACATTTCTATTCCACGAACGGATTTTGCTTCGACTCATTTTACCGTACCTAAATTTCAGACGGATTATGTTCGTTAGATTTTTCCAGTTCCGTTCAGTTTTAACAAATGGTTACTGGAAATGGACTAAAAATCCCTACAATTGCTACGTAAAATCGGTGGAGAGTTCTACGTAGCTTTGTCGACTTTTTTACGGTAGCGGAAGGCAAATGACTAGGCTATCCTTATTTGTATTTACCGTTGTAAACTTCCGACAAAATGGCGTCCTTTTCAGAGCGTATAACGTCTTACACGGTACAATCGATTCTAATAAAGCCAAGTTAAGAACTATCCAGGTTATACAGGATGCTCCAAGGGGTTTTAAATGCAACGATTTCTATTCGATTCTACTCGTTAAACTGAACTGCTTTTGTTCTGCAACATTAAAAAATAACTTAACTTAAGATAACTAATTGATGTTATGACTGCACCGAGCCAACGCCGAGCGTCCAGTGGCACCCTTATGACTATTATTGTGTTTTCTAATTAACTAAAGAATTTCCGTGGAATCAGACAAAGCGTTTTTGTAGTGCAAGTAAAAACAAAATTTATGGATACGTAACAAACTTTAATAACAATTACCCTTTGAGTAGTCAGCTTAACGGTAAAAGTTGGCCACTTTTTTCCGTTGAGTTGATAACTCGAAGGTGAGCTGTTATTAAAGTATGTGATATACCGTATAAATTGTGTTTTCATTTGTAGTACAAAAATATATCGTCCAGTTTCAAGAAAATACTTTAGTTTATTAGAAAACACAATCAAAGTAATGAGGGCGCCACTGTACATCCGGCGTACGCTCGGCGCAGTCTTAGTCTAATTGTAAAATCGGTGTATTCAATCATGGCCATATAATCACTATCTCATGGTATGGGGCCGACATTTCCTTGGTACGAGGGCTGAAGGAAAACGGAGAATTGGAGCGCGTACATTGAAAATTACATTTAACTAGTATGAAAAATAACATAATTGGATATATTTTTAACAACTTACAGAATAGAGTACAGTTTCAGGAGTAGAAACAATCCATGTAGTTAAAGCCCCAAGATCAGAGGCACCCTGTATACTCTTTCTGTTAAAATCTGCTCTCAATCGGTTTGTCCGTTGCAATTTTAAGTCGTTAGCTTTCGCAGATTACCAGTTTTTTCTTTATTTATGGCAGAGAGACGGCAAACGAGGACACTGGCCACCTGATGGTAAGTACCATCTAGACCCATAGACATGACTACTCAAACAGAAATCGAGGGCCTATTATATAGAGTGGAAAGTTGAGATGGGGCATTAAGGGCAGCTACCAGAACTCTTGCTGCTAGGCGAAAATGATCTTAGGAGACCTCACCCAATTTTTTGAGTGTTTTTTTAATTTTTTCCATACTTTTAGTACCCTACTAAATGTATGGAAAACGATTTCTTTGATTTGTGAGTGTTCTAGTACTCTAACCTCAGTTGGTCTCAAAGAATGTTTTAATCCTTATGAGAAATGGGAGCGATTGGCATTAAAAAAAATATTACTAATTTTTGACGATTTTCTCGCTGACTGCATTTTATCAAGAATCTGTAAATTTCGATTCTCATCACTCAAAAAGTTGGGTGAGGTCTCCTAAGATCATTTTCGCGTGGCAGCAAGGGTTCTGGTAGCTGCTCCTAATGCCCCATCAGAACTTTCCACCCTGTATAGTTCGTTCTAAATTGTAATTGTATTGTTGTCATTACCGTTGCTCTTATTTAAGGATTTTGACGGTTAGAGATGTAATATTATATGAATAGGGTAACATGCATTTCTGAGAAATGATTTTTGGATTTAAATGTCAAATTTTACTTGGGATCTTAAACTTGGGCTCATGAATGTGCAGTATCCCAACGAAAAGTTTAAGCACTTTAGTGCACTGTCATAAGAAACTTCAAACTAAACATCAAATGACAAGAATGGCAATAACAATGGCAGTCACAATGACAATGCTCTAAGTACGCTCAACATTTTTATTGGGTGACTGTACATGAATCAACAAAACCAATATCATCCGTCACTCGCACTTGCATATTCGTCAGAAAGTGACAGATAATGTTACCTTCAAATCTACAGCGATTAACGCGACCATAACAATAATATGCTCGTAGAACGTAACTTTCATTCTACTTGTAATAATAAACGAATAGTGACTCGAAACTCAAGTAAACTCAAACTTAACGCGTACCGCAAACAGCCTTGGGCTGGATTATGAATGCCAAGATTAGTATTCAAAACCACTTAAACTCCAAACAGGACTTAATTAGACGAAAACATCTTCATCAACATATCTCGGGGGTTTAAGGTTTTCCACGCTGCTGGAAGGCTTTATCTTGCTACGCAGAACATCGGCGCCGGCGACCGCAAGGAGCTGGTTTTGGAGGTAGGAAAGATGATTTATGACTTATTCGAGATGTTTAATTATTAAACTGTTAAAAGCATTTAGTGTGAGAAAAAAATAAAGGTAAATTTATGTAGTACGTACATACAAAAACAAAAATATGAAAAGCAAAAACTTATTAAAAACAGACACAAATAAAACTGTATACCGTGTGTACTGTGTGTGTACTGTGTGTGTACTGTGTGTGTGTAACTGTGTAACTGTAACTGTAATTTAACTGTACTGTACCTACTAATATTATTGTGAAAATTAGTTTGTGTGTGTGTTAGTTTGTTACTCCTTCACACTGCAACGGCTCGAAGGATTTAGATGAAATTAAAAATGTAGATAGCTTATACCCTGGATAAACACAAGCAATATAGCAATATAGAGATTAGACTCAAAATAGAGATATTCAATAAATCATTTACATTTTCGAATAAGAATAATCTCTATAGTTCCTGTGCTACATGATCTCCGTTGACTTGTTCGTAGCTCGACGTAGCCACGACCGCTGAAGAATGTCAGCATTCAAGCTGGTTGATGGCGAATAATTAGTGCCGGGTGTTATTAGCACTGAGCGCCGAACTGATGCGGAGCTTGAACCTGGGAATTTGGTGTTTACTGTTCTTGTAATACGTTATATGGTTTTGCGGGTAAAAATATTATTTACATTGTATAAATCAAAGTCCCTTCCCGCCGTAGTCTGTATTCGTACATACAGAGGGACAGATGACGGCGAGTTAGATCTTGCAAATTACACAACGGATTTCAATGCAATTTTCATCAATATATCGTGATTCAATGAATGAAGTTTAAATGTATATAAACAGCTACAGCTATGTATGTACACATGTTACAAACAGCTTACATAAACCAAAGCGAAGCGAGAATAGGTCGCTAGTATTTTTAATAAATCAAAAAAGATTCTGTCAAATTGTGAAACTCCTACTATTTTGAAGTGAGTTTAAAAGAACGACCACGAGGTTAACTTAAGTTGATTGCCTATGAAACTGGAATCCTAATATTTGTATGACGAGCATGAATTCGTTTGAATATTTGTTTAATTTCACTGACACCTGTTTTACCTTCAAGGCTTTAGGTACATAGAATTAGTTGAAATATTGTATTATTACTTCACACTTTATTTTAGCTCCTCCAGTCCTTAAGTCCAGGAGAAAACATCTCTGAATAAATAAGTTAAGTAAGTATGCAAAAACGTGTATAATGCTCGATATAGTTTATTTCCTCGAAGTGATTAATAATTCCAAATAATAACGTGGCATTTTTCTTTTGCGGTTTTTAAAATCATCTACTTCCACTATGTTAGACCTTGACAGTAGTTACCTACTTATTAAGATGCTAATATTTTTCGTACTAACGGTCAAATTATACCGTCAAGTCGATGGATATTAAAAAAGATATAATAAGTCTTTTTTAATTAGTAATATCTTCCACTTACTAATGATTTATAACCCTAATTATCACATTTCTTTTATGAACACAAATTTTGAGGTTAAGAATAATAATAAAATACATAATTTAATTACACCTACTTGAAAGAAAAGTCTCATGTCGCATCAATGTTCAAAATTGGTTTAAACGCATAGTTGCTAAACAGTAACGACAATGCGCCTAACAATGTCACGAGGTCGACGGATTCGCGACCAATCCTGCTAATTGCAACCGAACTCCGACGAGACGAGGGCTTTTTAATTAAAACTTATTCAATATTATAGTCGGATCGAGTTGGCCGGTCACTCGGACAACTTCCGTGAAGTTTTAACATAACATGCAACGAGATTTCACTAGTTTTTCCAATCGACCTATTTTAATTAAGGCACATTCAAACAGAAAATTCATTATTTCATTTAATATTTAAATATAATGCAGAATTTAAACATGTAATACAGAGCATGTTATATTCTGATCAACTGTGCAGCGCTCCGCGGCTTTCCCATTTATTTTCGAGAAACGGCAAACGACCAATAACTCTTGCTTCCCGGGATATTAACACTATCATAGGTTACTCTCTGGTTTTATGAAGACACATTAGGCTCTACAACATTTCCATAAATGACTTACATTATGTCCGTACATATGAGTAACGTAAGTCATTACCTGTTTATATAAGTCACTACATTAAACGTAAAGATAATTGAAAAATAACTGTCTTTAATCATACATTTTAAACTATCTTACTATCGCCTATCAGGTCCCTCCCTACCCGATAGATGCTGACATAATATAAAAAATAAACAACAAAGACAAGTAAGTAATATAATCGTTGCATTGCGTATGCTGTAGCCAACCCCATAAGTCATGATCATAAATTTAATTCAAACAGTAGTGTACATCGGACTTTATTTAATGGCAGCAGACCGGCCGAATAGCGAAACGTCCAGCAACTCCCGTACTTACTCGATATTAACTGCTACATAGTTTACTGCAGCGCCGCATGTTCATTATGGCCAGCCAGTTTTATGACATTCGAATTTCGAATTCGAAATTCAAATAATTGACCGGTTTTAAATACCGGAACGGGGTCCGGTGTTTAATTATTGTTAACTTATTAAATTTATTGCTGGCAACAAGCGACGGAATTAGTACACTTATTGAATTTATGGCCTTTCAGCATTCAGTTCCGTTTAAATAACGTTTTAAGCTTATTTTAGTTCAATGTTGCGGATATTAATTTCTGTGACTTGAATAATTCCGGGTAAAAATTAATGATGGGAATTCATTTACAGAGCTGAGAGCTAATTACTTTCTAAGGCATTTCATAAATTCATTTCGTCACGAGGAGTATTAAAACGAAACGATTCCAAATACTTCCTTTTGTATTCTACGTTAATGCGTAACATAGCTTTTGGAGATTATCTTGAATAAGACCTAGACTGAAACTAAGTTATATAAATAAAAATAAATGTTATAAAGAGAAACAAAACAACGTATTCGGGAGAGCTCTCGAGGATATTGTAACCTGCCATCCCTCTCGAGCCTGACGAATCCTTTGATATTTATTGAGTTCAATTTACGTTTTCATATTCAAAAGCTTGTAAGGAACATATCCTTTGAGATTCGGGGACCTGTATTGTGTATGAGTAACATATTAACTTTGTTACATATTAACACGAAATAACGTTTTGTCATCCTTTGGTGAATGTCAGTTAAATTTTCCTCCGTTTCGTCGTTATAAAAATAATTTGTCGCATTTTTGTTCAGATGAAACGAAGTAAAAAGTAAGTTGTCAGTAGACCAAAAAAATCTTATGGATATGATAATTACTTTCTCAAAACAAGACGTGTATGTATATTATTTTCTTATTTAATATCCATACTATCCATACTAGTATTATAAATGCGAAAGTGTGTCTGTCTGTCAGTCTGTTACCGCTGAACCGATTTAGATGAAATTTGGTGTATAGAAAAGTACATAGGTATATCTGTATATCTCTTTCGTCAATCTTCTTTCATCCATGCTTTACAAATGACCGAACCATCGAAGCGTGACCTTTTCAATCTTAGTCACTACATCTTCTTTCATTCCGCATTTCTCTCTGACTTTTTCATTTCAATTTCAATTTAAATACCTACGGTAATTTTGCTCCTTTTGCACCCCGTAAACCAAAGGAAAATGCTGTCAAAAAATGCGTTAATTTGATTTAATAATAATAAATAAAGCATTGTGGTTTATCATGTGTTTGATTGTGAATTTTAAATTTAAAAATTACTTTTTTTATATTTAACTAACTACCTAACCTTATTCCGAACTAATTGTAACGTCATTCTATATTTGAATTGATGTACACGATTTATTGGAATCTTAATTTGAAATTAATTGGTAGGTAAGTAGGTACTTGATTTTCAGCCACGAATCATAAACTATTTCAAACGTGATTTGACGCCAAAGAAGTGGGTAAGTCACTATTTTACATAACACGCCTAAATAATTACAACATTTTACCGACAACCGTGGCATATATCCTGACTTCAACATAACAACAGAACTTCTAAACTTAATTAGGTATTTCCTCAAAAACACCGTAGGTAATACCTGATATTCCCCATACGCCAAATACAAAGGTGAGAAGGTCCAATGAAGGATTTTGTCAATGATTATTGAAAAGTTCCCGTAAACCCCAAGGATCACGGCACGCCACAAAGGAGCCTTTGGCCAATGTTGTTTACCGAAACATCAGATAGAAATGGAAAATGTAATTCTTGACTATTTTCCGCGCGTGTGAGAAAGAGTAGATAATTTTTTTTCTGAGTCACCTGAGTAGTAAGTTTTTTTAATTTAATGTAAAAGACGCGACAGTTATTTTAAAAGGGCACATCGATTAATCCTCGACAGTTAAATTAGGATCGCACTTTATAAGATTATAGTGTGAGTGATTTCCTTTTTATGCCGAACAGGTTAATTTAAATTATTAAACTAAACAAAAATGTTAAGTGCCCAATTCATTGCATTAATAAAATATTTTGTTTTGTTTTTTTTAACCATTTACAGTTGTTGTCCGATTCATTAAATTATTTTTCATTCCTACAAAAGAAGTAAGATCTGATTTTGTCTAGACGGGATTTATTAAAACGAATAGCCGCGGACAACACAATCAACTTCAGAACAAGAACTAATAACATAATCCTTCAAGAAAACAAACAAACCCGAGCAGGCCCTAACCCGAGAGTAATCACACTTATACGTCTACGTCCAAGTACGCCAGAAATAGTTTCTGGATGACTATAAACAAATTGCTTATGCTGTGAATAATTCATCAAAGAAACGGCGCTGACAAATGAAATCTAATGAATACGATATGAGACAAGCGATACGTTCGTCGAGATTTGGAGTGCTTTACAATATTAGTAAAGAGAACTGCGTAAAAAAGTTTGTACCGCAACTTTGCTTGTTTTTCCATTTCGACGAATTTTATTTTAGGCAATGGTTTAATTTTTATTTTTTATTTTTTTTGTGGCTGACCAGCACACCTGGGCTTCTATTTAACCTGGTAAACATTTGTCTTTGACGTGTTATGGTAGTAGTCAAGTAAATAAGAGCTATGAAAACAGACAGATAACAGGTCAACAACAATACGCGAATGCTTTAAACCAACTAGAATAGAGGCCCTGATGATTAGGGGGATTTGAAACCCATTACACATGTGCGGTCTGCTGACATACACAAGACTGCTATCATAAGATCGTAAGTGCGTTGCGATCCTGAATTGTCTAAGATGGAACGCTTTTATGCTAGTCTTTTCATCAGTGTTCGGCAAGTGTTGTGAAGATAATTCCACTCTGAAAAACAGCAATGCGAAGTTGGGTTAAAGGATAAGATGGTTTTAACAATCTGAACGGACGGTGTTCAAGATTCTGCTAAAAACTCATGGTTTTTCGATTACAAAACTTCCTTCCTTCCTATCCTCCTTCCATCCTTGTTTATCCTAGTGTCATGATTTTTATTATCTACGATCGAAAATTAAAAGAGTTGATTGATGTTTTTGTCTGTGGTCAGAAGAAATAAGAGAAAAAATGTAAAGCGGGAGGCAGACGGGTTTTTGGGGAAAAAGCGAACTAACCTAAATTAAGACTTCTGTTGGAATTTTAGAAGATTAATACTTTGTTATAGAAAAGAGCAGTATTATAATATAGCTTTGTTATAGGAAAGTGCAGTATTATACTATAGATTTGTTATAGGAAAGTGCAGTATTATAATATAGCTGTGTTATAGGAAAGTGCAGTATTATTAATATAAACACCGACCTAAGTAATTCTTAAAACTAGTTCATCGCAAGTCAAACATGAAATAACAACTTTGCAGACCTTACAGTCAAGAAATTATGAACGGTTCTTAATATGAATGGTTCATCTTAGTTTACTTATAAACTCTGTTTTAGTTCGCATGTTAAAAAAATCACAAAAATAATGCAATACCTGATTGCTTACGTTTATGAAAACAAAGCCGTCTGTGTCTAAAGAGCCATGACGATGACCGAGTGTCTTGTGTAGCACAATAGAGATTGCATAGTTAAGTGGGTGATGAAAAAGCATTACTCCCCTTTAAACATTGACTGTGCCAAGCGTCTGCCACTGCCTTTGGAATAGGGTATAAACGCTTAATAAAGTTTGCGAATAAGTAGCTATAGAATTGTTATTCTCATGAAAGCCAGAGAAGTTACTGGCAGTATCTATTTTATTTATATATTTTAGTAGATTTTAATGTTTGTTACTTTTTATTTTATTAATTTTAAAGAAGACTTTATTCGAAAAGTTACAGAAAAACAAACCAATTAAATTAATATCAGCCCTTCTAAGGGTTCCGTCATCCTATGCTTATTGACTTTTAAGAACTTCATAATTCTTAATGAACGTCCCAAAAGTTTCGTAAAGTCGAAAGTATTTACTAATCTTTTGAACTGCGTCAATCTTGGAAATAACTTTGTCAATAATTTGGCAATTTAATTTTACTGATTAAGTATTAACAATGCGTAAGTTCTAAGGTTTTATTTTGTCTAGACCTTAATTAACTTGAAGTGAAAAAATGACAAGAAAAACTTGATCTTTGGTATCATTTTTCGTGAAGACTTTTTGTAGGATTAGATTAGGTAAATATTTTCAATTTACTTCGTTTGTTTCCATGGAATGTTTAGACACCTCAATTACGTCTTGAATTAGTAGAAATGTTTTTATAAGAATCCGTTCATACATGGCAACATAGTAGCAAACCAGTCACGGTAAAAAAATACAATTAAGAAGACAAAAAAAACAGTTTTTTTTTATTTGGTTTCGATTGGTAGATCTTAGCATCGTGTACCCTAATTTTATCGTCACTTGAAAGATCAATTAATGTAACCGCCAAAAAACAATTTTTCAGGAGAGCCAATTTTAAATTTCTTAAAATCTCGTGTATTTTTTAGTCAAACAGAGTGCATAAGCCCAGCACTTGTAGTTAGGGAGATAGCGGTTAAGTTACTTTTTTCGATAAAAATGTGTCATGCGTTAGTAAGTCCTCAAAAGGCAAAAACGAATTATAACGTAACACACAAAAAGAAAAAAAACTTAACGTATGTCACAACCTTTTATATATTATGAGAGTCACATTAAACTTAGTCTACTGATGAAATTGAACTTTATGCACCAATCATAAGTACCAAAATGAAAGAAATATTACTTCGGTTGAATACCTTGTCAAAGAATAATAGTGTCTGTGAAACCCAATATAGATTGTGCGCAATTTTTTCATGACATGAAGGAGAAATAAAATAAACTATCAAGCTTTAGCTAATTGACTAAGCGAATAGGTTGAACCGTTGAACTAATAGGCATACGAGTAAATAAATCTTCTTTATAAAACAGCACGGTTTGAATAAAGTACATCTGGCTAAACCTTTTTTGTACTTAGTAGTACTACTTAACAGATCTACTGCTTTACTATATTTCATGACTGCTTTACTATCCTGACCCTATTTATTTACTTGACATTTTGAGACATATATTTTGCCTTTCAAATGTTTTGGATGTAAGACGTTTAGGATCAAATGCATTTTGCAGGTAAAGAAGAATACAATTTAATTATTTAACTTTAACTTTGGTCGCATCGATTTATAATCATGTTTTTATCACAAATAAAAGTTCAAAAAATCTATAGGTACATTAACTCACGCCTTCATTGTCATAGTGAGCTAGGCAGAGCTATAGAATTACCAACCACTCTAAAAACTTGTTGATAATTCTGTAACCATATTTTGCACAATCAGGCTAAGATTTTTTGTTTTTTTTTATGCTTTTCGTTATTTTAAATTTCTTGATATTTTACTTAATCTAAAAGTTTTAACTGGAACAATAAAATTATTGAATCACGCTTTTCGATAATACATTGTACGCATTTGATTGCACCAAACGTAAACGGAACGTACAATTGCGCCCTCATTTCTGTTATTGTGTTTTAAACGTCTAAATTATTTGATTATAATTAATGACGGACGATATGATGTACAACCGAATGAAAAATGACAACTATTTTCCGTTGAATTGATTACATGAGAAATATGCAGTTAGGTACGTAATAAGTAATTATAGTTTATAAGTTGTGTACTTAATGATTTGTACAATAAACCGATCGTCTTCGATTTTAAGACAATGCTTTTGTTTATTAAAAAACAATAAAAGTAATAAAAGCCTTCTCTGGTGCTGCAGGTGTCTATGGGTGACGGTAATCGCTTTCCATCAGGCGATCCGTCTGCTCGCCTTCCTATACCATAAAAAAAAAAAACTATGTCCAGCAGTGAACTAATATATGATGATGATGAATGGTCTCTTAAATTTCTCGTAAAGAGTCGTAGACTCGGTGTCCTATTTGGAGGCATGCAAACAATACATAACATTCCTAAATATTACGAGTCCCATGAATCTGCGTTGATATGCACCGCTTCCGTAATGAAGGGTCGAAAGGGACCCCTGTCCGCCAAGCATAAGCGACGCCGTGGGCTATATCTACTGCTAGGTATTTATAAACCTTAATAATCCCAACTGAAATTTAATAATTACATAATTGAAAATGTCACTGGAAATTTAAATGAAAAATCTAAATTACCATGGACACTTTTTACCAATACAATGATAACTGCTGCACAGCTGTAGATTGATGCTCACCTACTGCAATAAAGGAATAGGACCGGTAAGTAAATGCAAATGAGAATAAAGATTAACATTGTTAATTAGCTTTTCAAACTGGACAAGAGTGTGTCGGACCACGCGCAGTGTACAGTTGCATTTCTAACTTGGTCGACTACGAGTATTTATTACTTCTTATTAATCACTCCTGTGAATTTTGTCATATTCCTACTTATACAAAATAATGGTTTAGCTGGTAGAAGGGGGCGGGGTGGAGAATAATTGCTTTAAAAATGACCATTTAAAGCTTAATATTTTGCAGATGGATCCCTGAAATTGAAAAATACCAAGAGTTTCTGAGTTGAACCGCAGGCGGACGGTCAGGCGGACGGATGAACAAACTAACGAACAGACGGAGATGGCCCAACTATAAGGATACTTTTTTTACTACGGAAGCCTAAAACAACAGTATATTAACAAAACTTTTTTAACAAAAGTTTTTTGCCATTAAAAATCTGTGCCAAAACAAACTACTTGAGACTGGCAATAAACAAGCGACCCGTCTTCCATAGCGGTGCTGCTAGAATTATTGTCTCGTTTATTAGAACCGGACGCTCCTTCGCCGGGGGCAAGGATCCAATATAATGGAATACTTCAACGTTATTTGCAGATACACGGGTACTTACAAATATGCCCGAGGCCCGTATTAACGTACATGTCTATGTGCCTTAATCGTGTAGACACCGGCCCTGTTCGGGACAATTCGTGTATACTCGGAGATTAGTGAGACGCAACTTTGTTTTTCTTCCTTCTTTGATAGGCTGTTAACCCTGAAGCGATGTCAAAGAATAATAGGGACGTTGTTTGTCCTCTATACCGTTATCTTTGTTAGTTGTGAGTTTTTTACGAGAATCAGATGCTTCTTTTTTACGGCATTGTTAGTAGACAAGATATTGCAACAAAATGCCTATTTAAGAACCCGAAATCTTGCAGTTTTTTTTTAATACAATGGGGTAAATCATTATTCAATTTTGTAACTAAGAAAATAATAAGGTTCGATTCACAGTGTCAGTTGAAAGGCATTCACTATTACATATTGCCTTCCATTATAATCCATATCTTCACCATAATGACCTTTTATGCTCTGTTCTAATCCTGTGAAATCCCACATTTATCCCAGGTTGTCGTCCAGTCACCATTTTGGGTAGTTTTATCTAGTTTCCACTCACTTCAGCACCTTTTATTACCTGTTCTGCAAGCAATACAAAATAAATACCTACCGTGAACCAACTTAATATCTAGAGCCGTATAAAACGTTAGTCAAAATGACGTAATACGAGTATGTACATCATAACGGGCTTCTTGCAAGATTTACCCTCTGCGACTGACGTGACGTCTATCAGACACCACCAAAAAAATGCCGTATAGCGTAATATAGCTCTGTTTGCTCGGTACCTTCTTCTAACGACCTACTAACGATATAATTTCTTCTTCTATTATAAGTCCACCAATGTGAAAAATACCAGATTTTTTACCTTATTCAAGTTAATGACATTGTTTTAATTCAAAAGCCCACTATACATGTTTATTATAAATTCCGGATTAAAATTAAATAATCATGCTTAACACTAAATGAACAATACTTATCATTGAACCGTTAGTATTTTTTCTAAATTTCATCAAAAATTACACCTGACAGACTCCACGTCTCAGTAGAATGTTTCTAAAAAAGTCACCTCAGTTGCACAGGGTTTATTAAGTTTCAATAAAAATATACAGTGTGTTACCGGCATGCGGGCATTTATTAAAACTGCCGATAATATGTTGCTTTAGCAATAGTTTGCAAGTATTAACAATTAAAAAATAATTAAAATAACTTCACAATAAATTTTCTAAGATACTGTCCATTTTTAATGTAGTGCATGTGCTGCGTGTTCATCGTTATCAGTATCGCTGTTGCTTGGTACAAGGCATGTCGTGGTACGGGGGCAGATCATAATAATCAAAGTAGCCGGCGACTGTCATTTACACTTGTCAAATGGCCGTGCTTTACATTGCTGGCAATTAACATTTTGTTAGAAAGTTAACAAAGCCTGAAAAGTTGTTTATCAATTAAATTAATGTCATAGTTACGTTACAGATATACGTTATTTTAACCTACTTTAAAAAAGCCAGGGTGCTGGTAACACACTCTATACTTAAGAATGTAACTTTGACGTCGTTCCCTAGTAACTTAATTAACTATAAATTAGCCGTATATGATTACGATTTCAAGAACGCGCGGTACTACAACATCAATTAATTTCATTTAATCATCATGAAACCTACTGCATGCGCGCCTTCGTCCAAGATTCTCATTAGCTTTCCGCACTACAACTTTTGCACACATACAAACCATAGCATTTCAAATTAATTCACCAAACACGCTCATAAGTGCCCTCGTGTCGTCATAATGTGACCAAAGTTGTAATAAAGCAACTAATTCAAGCCTTGTATTGAAGCGGAACGTGCCTTAGGCTAAATAAAGGACAACTTTGCGCACTGCCTGTGTAGTACCGACATTGTAGCCTGCATACGGCCAGTTAATGTAACTTCGTAATAAGGGTTACCCGAACAGGGGTCCGCGGCTTTGTTGTTCCACCGGCGATGCATAATTTTGTTATGCTTTCTCTACTGAGAGATCTGATTGTTGAATTAGTTACCTAGCTTTTATATTAGGTGCTAATTAGTGGGTTACCGGCTAGCGGGTAAAATACAAAATTTCAAAGTATATTTTACAATTATAAATATTCTGACTAAAATACTCGTAAATGCGGAAGTAGGTATTTCGCTTCACCCTTACTTTGAAGTAACTATTGTGTAAGTAGGTACGCATTTGTTATATAATTTGCACGACGTTTTATTTAAATTCAAATCCGAATCTTTTTATGAGCGATTTTGGACTATAGTTTCTTGCATTTGTGAAAAGGCCAATAAAAGTAATGTGAGAGAAACCTGATAATATTTTGAGGTCTTTTAACGGCTCGTGATCATTTCTAAACTAAACAAAACGGAATTCGAACTCGAATAAACAGCTTACATTCTATCTGAAATTGATGATAAAGAACCACTTAAATTAGTTCGTCATATTTAAAAGTTTAAAACCACAGATGAACATCTCATTAGCACGTGGTACTCAAGTGGCCCTTAAGCTATCGCACGTGTTGGTACAAAAAGCATGTGCAAATGTTTCAGGTAATATTTTTTCAATTACCCTGGAGTCTTTTTATAGGTTCTAAGGATAAATTTATCACATTTCTGGCTAGTGTGAACATCCAACACCTTTCAAGTGGTTATTCCGGTAAAGGTCATTCAAGTTAAAGGACATCCTGATTCATTCCTAGAATATGTTAATGACTGAACAGGCGTCAACTTTATGCGTTTAAAATGGATACTATAATTTAGATAACGTTTAATTTACAACTAAGTAATATTTAACGAACGGTAGTAAATTAGTCAACCATAATGTCTAGACAAGTGGCATTCTATTCACTGTTACAATTGTGGAAAAGAATAAACAAGTAAAGTGTCTTAAATTTTACAAAGTAAAAAATAAAATGTGGAATAGAAACCTTGAGAAATATTTTGGAGTACATGTTTACTACATTTGGAGCACATGTTTACTCAACAGATAGCTTTTCTGACATTTTAATTCATACAAACTCTACAACTTCAAAAAAAACATCAAACGGATCCCATAACAACTTCTCATAATGTGAAGGGCGACATGTCTAGCTACGTTTTAGGCTTCTACTCTGCTAAGCCTATGCTGTCCGTCCGTCCTTCAATCGGTCCGTCTGTTTGACTGTCCTATCTTTAAATAGCTATCACTTTTGAACCGTAAATAGATAGCCGGTTACTTTGTTTCTAAGAACCTATGAGTTATTACGGCAGATTTACTAATTGTAAGAAATAAATAAAATGAAGGAAGTGAAGTAATAAACGGAGTTAAAAAATAATACAAGAAACTTGTTTTTACATATTTATACAGGGTGTCCCATAAATAGCACGTCACAGTGACACCGGAGATTTCCCAGCCTCAGACGAACCGAACCAACTTAACATGACCTCAGTAAAAGTTGCACCGTTTTCGAGTTATACCAATTTAAAGATTTTTCCAATTTCTCACCTCTTTTAACATTGCAAGTGCCCGCATTTACTGGGATAGCTTTACAATTTAGTTTTTTTTATTTGTACGCTTTCATGAATAGTTGCTTAAGATGATAGAAGCATTATTATGTCAATAACTAATGTAAAAGTTGGAAAAATACTGTAATGAACTTGACTTAAATTATCATCAACATATTAATTTCAACTTTGAACACCTGCCATGACTTTTTTTTACTAGAAACGAAATGAGCAAATAACTTTAAAAACATGCGTATGTTATGCCAATTCTAAAATGCAAAAAAGTAGGAATTCGACTCACTTTTCCTTATAAGGATCCCGAAACCAAACTAACAAATGAAAGGCTATTAGCCGCTTTGCAAGTTTATTATGTAAAGAATTGTATGGTAGTTATTAATTTATTGCAGTGGGTGCCCTGTGACCCAAAGTAGTTCGTTACCTTGCGTTTCGTGCTATATCCTTTAATATTAAACCTCGTTTTAATAGCAGACTTTTTAGTTACTTTTTATTTTTATTGATTTGACTTATGTCATTACTTATCACCATGTTCACTGCGTCCCTGTTTTCCTGTGGTGTTCCTGAACTAAATCGACTTGGCATTCCTTTGGACTCTGATTAATTTTGTGGAACTGAAACGACTACTCGGCACTCTTAACGGACACTTGATTTCACTTTGTAAAACTTTATTACGATGGCAAATCGTAATACTTCTCAGTACTCCAATAGTGAGTACGCTGATATGCATTTAATTTATGGTGAAACTAGGAGAGTTTCCACTCGAGGTAATGTTTCTTACAACGCAAGGTTGGCTGCAAGACTGTACTCGGAACGATATCCAAATCGTAGGCCGACGACTTATGAGGTGATTTTAAGAGTCGTGAATGGTTATCGTGACGACAGACCACCAAGACGTGGCTCAGAAGGAAGACCACTGGATACACACACTACGCTCGCTCAGTCCGTGAGCACCTAAACAACAAGTATCCTGACAGATGGATTGGGCGAATGGGATCAATTTTATGGCCACCGCGTTCCCCGGATCTAAACCCACTGGTTTTTTTTTTATTGGGGATGTTTGAAAGATAAAATTTATTCAAAACCAATAAGTAACGAAGAGGAACTACGGCGACGTTTCTTCGATGCAGCCCGAGACATATCCGAAACCAGTTTACGAAAATTAAACCGAAATTTTATCCGAAGATGCCATTTGTGCCTTAGAGTCGCAGGGAAACAATGAAAGTTAAACCTTTATCTTTGAACCTTGGTCAATCAAATGTGATTCGAATTCCTACTTTTTTGCATTATGATATCATGTGTCATACCATTTTAGAATTGGCATAACATACGCATGTTTTTAAAGTTATTTGCTCATTTCGTTTCTAGTAAAAAAAAGTCATGGCAGGTGTTCAAAGTTGAAATTAATATGTTGATGATAATTTAAGTCAAGTTCATTACAGTATTTTTCCAACTTTTACATTAGTTATTGACATAATAATGCTTCTATCATCTTAAGCAACTATTCATGAAAGCGTACAAATAAAAAAAAACTAAATTGTAAAGCTATCCCAGTAAATGCGGGCACTTGCAATGTTAAAAGAGGTGAGAAATTGGAAAAATCTTTAAATTGGTATAACTCGAAAACTGTGCAACTTTTACTGAGGTCATGTTAGGTTGGTTCGGTTCGTCTGAGGCTGGGGAATCTCCGGTGTCACTGTGACGTGCTATTTATGCTATTTACTATTTATTTGTATTTGTTGTTTTCTGTCCTATCGTACCAAAACTCACAATACAAAAATATACAGGGTGACTGGTAACTCGACCTATTACATAAATGAGGTTATACTAGAGCTAATTTGCTATAATTTTGTCCTAGTCAACTAGGGGTCTAATGCCACTGGTTTTGGAGTTATTTAATTTTTAAGTTTATTTTAAGAAATTCCGTCCTTTGGTGTTAAACTATCAATTGTGAAAAAAGCACCTGGCTTTGGGGACTAAAATGACGTTTTTCGAATAGCTGATAAATTAGGAAATCCTTTAAACAAAAACACTTTGCGAAAACTGCAAGAACCTCAGAAATAAAAGCTCCTTAAATCGCAATTCCGTTATTTCTTTTAAAAATGTTTACTTTCGGGGGGGGATTACTCCAAAAAAATGTAAGACACTTGGCGTACAAATTACGTAAATAACTTCCTCAATTCATAAGCTTTCCGAAAAGGTGCAAATGTTGTCAACTTTATTACAGGTTTGAAAAATTAAGCTTATTAAAAGAGCAGAAGGTGTGATATCAATAACAAAAATAGCAAAAAAAGTATCTTATTTTACCGAATTCTGACTTTAAAACATTACAATTCTTGTTCAAACTGCCTCCCTCCATTACGTATGCATGCATGAAGTCGGCGTCGCACTTCGCTTACTGTCACTCGTGTTGAAAGCGTGTCTTTCATTTTTTGGGCAGCTGCCAAAATTCTTACTCTCAACTCTTCTTGAGTGGATATTGGTGAATGGTACACCAACGACTTCATGTGACCCCAAATGAAGAAGTCACATGGTGTTAAATCCGGGCTTCTTGCCGGCCAAGGAATCGGTCCACCTCGACCAATCCATTTCTGTGGATAGTTATTGTCCATCCACTGTCGTGTACCCGATGATAGTGGGCTGGGCAGCCATCATGCTGGTAAATCAAACCCATTCTTGTGGCAAGCGGCACATCGTCCAACAACGTAGGTAATTCTTCCATTAAAAAGTTTTCATAGGCGATGCCGGTTAGTCGTGCCGGCAGAAAAAATGGTCCAATCAAATTATCGTGCACGATCCCCATCCATACATTTAGCGAAAATCTACGTTGGTGTGCACCTTCTTTGGATTTTCTTGGATTTTGACCTTTAGGAGCCCAAAAATGCAGATTATGATAGTTAGTAATACCATCACGGTCAAAGTTGGATTCGTCTGTCCACAAAATTTTTTTTAGGTATTCTGGGTCCTCATTATCTGCATTCAGTAAAAATCTACAGAAATCCATCCTCCTTGCAGGATCGCCCTCCTCAATAGCATGTACTGGCGTGTAGTGGTATGGATACTGTTGTGATTGATGTTGTACGGACCAAACTTTCCACTGGGAAACACCAAGCTGGTTAGCCACAGTTCTTGTTGACGTAGTGCCGTCTGCTTGAAAACGTTGCAAGATTTGCTCTTCTACGTTAGGATCTCTAACACTAGCTCTTCCAGTATCGGTTTGGTGTCGTCGAACCGATCCTGTTTCCCGAATGCGCCGATATGTCCCACCAAACACACTGACATCAGGTAAACGGCGGTTAGGGAACCGTCTTTGATACTCTCTTCTTGCTCCAGCGGCGTCACCATCACAAAACCCGTAACAATACATGATATCCGCGTATTCGTCATTTTGGTACAAAGCCATTTGAAAAGGAAGCGGTATTAGCACAGAAATGTTAGGTAACAAGGGAAATTGCGATCTCTAAGATGGTTGAAACTAACTGATTTCTTTTTGTTTTAAATTGAACCTGGATTCGTTGTGCGGCTCAATCCCATGACCAATAAGGAGTCTGCATTTAACATCGCGCGACTTCAAGTTCCTAATTTGAACAAGATTTGTAATGTTTTCTAAAACTTTATTTATGCCAATTACAAAAAAATATCGGCAACAAGTTTCGTCAAGAGTTTACGATTAGTTAATTAGCAACAAGCTTCGTCAACAGTGTACATAAATTAAATCAGTATCATTTTTCATCAACAAATCTTCCGCAAAATTATTCCGCGGCTCGGGTAGCGCCTGGTTCAAAGGTATCCAATGCTGGCAACATTGCTATGCTGTGTTGCCAACGAAATGTGATGGAACAGATTACAAACCGGACCGGAGGTCACAGGCCCTATCCCTCAATCGCTGTCCCAAAGCCTTAAAAAAGAGGTTTTGCCTCTACGCACCAAGAACAACTGCGCTCTACAGCTCTGGAACAAACTCATACGCCCGCTTGAGCTCTGAGTATCTGGTGTGCTGGTGCTTGCACCATTTTCAGCAGCGACCTGAGCTCCGTATTGTATGGCTGTGAGGTGCGAGGAAGGAAAAATGCTGAGGCACGTGGCCTCGCACATGAGACTGCCCTAGCCCACATAACCAGCGGTCCGAGCGATTAAGACCCCGTGGCTCCAACTCATGAGGCACATTGGCTGCGACCATAGTCCGACGAATGTTACCTAGTTTTTGATATCAACTTTCCGAGTTAAATTTACATCGCACCCTCTGCTCTTTTAATAAGCTTAATTTTTAATACCTGTACCTACTAAAGTTGACAACATTTGCACTTTTTCGGAAAGCTTATGAATTGAGGAAGTTATTTACGTAATTTGTACGCCAAGTGTACTAAATTTTTTTGGAGTAATCCCCCCCCGAAAGTAAACATTTTTAAAAGAAATAACGGACTTGCGATTTAAGGACCTTTTATTTCTGAGGTTCTTGCAGTTTTCGCAAAGTATTTTTGTTTAAAGGATTCCCTAATTCATCAGCTATTCGAAAAACGTCATTTTAGTCCCCAAAGCTAGGTACTTTTTTCACAATTGATAGTTTAACACCAAAGGACGGAATTTCTTAAAATAAACTTAAAAATTAAATAACTCCAAAACCAGTGGCATTAGACCCCTAGTTGACTAGGACAAAATTATAGCAAATTAGCTCTAGTATAACCTCATTTATGGAATAGGTCGAGTTACCAGTCACCCTGTATATTTTTGTATTGTGAGTTTTGGTACGATAGGACAGAAAACAACAAATACAAAAAATGGTCAATGGTCTATTCAATTCGAAATCGAATTCAAATCGAAATATAATAATACCAACTGTTATGCCAGTACGGAACCCTCGGTGCGCGATTCTAATTCTCATATGACCGGATCTTTTTAATTTATAATCTAACAAATAAAATGAGATCCTTATATACTAACAAACAAAAATAACGGGTCACTTTGTAAGGAATGTCTATACTTATTTTTTACTTAAGTATAATATTGCCACCGATAATTCTGCCAGAAGTCTTATTCCCGAATCCACTTATTCCCTGGTTCTCGAGAACCGGGAAGGAAGCGCCGGTTGGAATAACGATTCCGAGAACGTTATTGTGTAATAATTACTTATACCGCACTTAACTGTTCCGTTGTGCGACTGGTATGGAATAGGACTATTTTCAAACTGTTTTAATAATAATTCCGTTAAATTCAAATTGTTTAAATACTGGATGTGGGCTATTTAAAATATATATTTGTCTTTGTAATTTTTTTAAGTATTTTTAAATGTGTGGATTGATTTTTGCCATGGTGTTTTTTTTGGGACGTTGCTCGATCTTAAGCGTGTTAAATATTTTGCAAGAATAAATGTTGACAAATTTTTATTGGTATTCCACGATCAAATAATAAAAAAATATGGTGGTGGACACTAAGTACTTAATGTGCAACAATCAGTTCTTTAATATCCTCATCCTGCCCAATGTTCTTAATAAAGGAAACATTCGATTAGGTAGTTTCTTTCCTGGAAACCAAATTTTATGTGTAAAAGTATCCTTTATAGAGGACATTGGGTAGCGAAAGAAAGTATTAAAAAAATACTTGGGCAAGACGAGGCTATTAGTATTTTAAGCAAAGTAAATGTTGAAAATCACTGATAATTTTTTTCGATCAAATATTCAGTAAGTGAACAAATAACCTAAAAGCAAGCTCCACACTTGGCAGCCTCACACCGCGTCGATAGACGGAGCTCGCGAGCCATTTTAAGACGCCCGTAATTCTATGCAAGTGTTGCAGACGCAATAATCGGCTAACACACTGTTATGCTGCATCTCACTAAGTGCTAACGCCTGCGTTTACACGCGGAATAATGTGCGGAATGGCTTAATCCGGTTATTCTGCACTGCTGTCCGAATAAAAGGCAATATAGCTTTATCTTACCAATTTGTTCTTACTTTGAAGTGCAAAAAAGATAATTATCTTGTTGATGCTTTTATATTACTTTATTACATGTGTCTTCTAATTAGATAAGAAACTTAATAATACTTACCTGATTATGATAATCATATCTTGAAATAGAAATGTGATAGTTACGAGTGTAGTAGAAAGATTACATACAATAATTGGTTGAAGATATTTTGTACTTGTCACCGACTTTGGTCCAACTGTTAAAGAGTTTTTTTTTACTATTATTAAAACCCTTCTTCGGGCATTCAAGTCCAAAGTTGTAATGATTCCTTAAAAACATGACGATACGATCTTAAAAGTCGAAACTCTTTTTTGCGCACGAATAAGCTTGTAACTGAAAATCACCAAAAAGTTAGTTACGATGTTATTCCTTGCAGGTGTCGATGTGATGCAAGAAATTGCAAGTATAGTACTTTAAAAATATAAAATACGGTTCACTATGTAAAAAGCTACGATATTAAAAAAAAACAACTTTCATTCCTCAAATTCCCCCAAACTGGATAAGAGGAATCCGTACGGAAGGGTGCGTTCCGAATCATAACACAAAAGAAAAATACGGTTATTTTACACCAATGCGGTAGATTATCTTTTATGTTCAAAATCAACAGGAAGCATTCAAATGGGGCATGTAACCTACACTTATTATTGGCGTACGCTGAGGGTGCATAAATTTTCAAAAGCAAACAGTGGAAGGGATCGATCAAACAATGTTCAGTAGACGTAATTTGCTATGTTTTTTAGTAATTGGTAGCGATTGCATTGATGCAAGCGCTTTCATTTTGAACTGAGTGGCTATTCAGACTAAAAAAATTGCCTATAAAGAAAAAAAACAGAAGATGTTAACATTTTGGCCTACGCAAATGTTTAAAAATAAAAGAGTTAATTTAAATTACGAAATGAAATAAAAAAGAGTGTTCTTTTGATACGAGTATGTGGTGCGTAATTATTTTTAGTTCATTAAACATCTATTGTTATTAAATATAATGTAAAACAACTGTCTCTCACGCCAGTGTTTATTTAACCCAAATATTAAGTTGTCGATTGGTTTTACTCAAACAAAATTATGCTGGTGATCGAGGTTCCTGAATGGCGATACTCCCAATACTGTGCAAAGGTTGAATTTTGAAAATATAAAGTTGACCGACGCTAGACGATTTATAGGGATATAATTATAAACTGTACTTATTATACATGGTGGGGCCTGTAACTAGAGCAAAAATTAAAAATGTACATTCTTAATTGTAAAAAAAATTGCGGTTTAAAGTTAATTCGAACACGCAACGTACTATGAAATTGATTATGTCTGTAGAGTGACTAGACTGACAGGCGATGTCAATTAGACGGTGTTTTAAGTACATTGAAAATACTATTTACTTTGTTTGAAAAAAGAACAATCTAAAAACTTTATGATTTTAAAAAGTTGCTAAGCAAAAGCTGTCTTGTTTGAGGAGTAGAATCTACGTTTTAATTTTTTGTTTTAGTTACAGGCCCCACCCTGTATAAGTACCTCCCAGTTACGGATCTAGTTACGTCTTGTAAATGTGACTAAGGAAATCAATAAATCTTCCTCCAAATACCACCAAACAATTTTGCTACTGTGGCCCGCAAGGTCAAAGGCACGAAGGATCAGGAAACTTATTCTTAATATGGTTTACGTTTACATCTATCGCTTCCACTAGGTTTTTCAAGAGAGACTGTAAACATTTTTATTTTTTATCTGATCAAGAAGTATACTACTTTTTTTTTATATTAAAACACAAGCCCATAGTTAATTTTGCTTGGTTTTGTTAGTTCACTGTCTTGTTTACCAAGGGCCAGTGTTGACTTTCATATTAACTTGGGAATTGTTATTAAAATCCCGAGAACACGCTTCCAGCGGATATGACTAGTCATATTGGACCTAAGTGTTGTTTGAACACTATTATTAGACCTGTGTACAAATAATATTCTGCAGCTTGGAACTTACATCTGGGGAGATTTGATGAAACTTGTAATTAAGTACAAGTTTTTTTTGTAAAAAGGACATAACTTTTTTTGGACATTTTAAAAAACTTAAAATAAAAATGACAAAATAAATGGCGTAAGATACACACATTCAGGTTTAACGTTATATATTCTGTTACATTTTTTTCGCAGGTGATAACTACAGGCCATCTTAGGTCAGGATATAACTTGAAACCAAAAAAAGGTCGACAAAGACACAGGATATTTTGAAAAAACTTCATAGAGATCTTTTATTCTGTCTCTTACATCAAAAGATAAGATTTACGAACATTTTGGAACTTACCTATCTGTGCAAAATCTAGGGATGGTTTATGTGGCAATTTGAAACTTTAAACATTCATATTAATAACAGAAAAAAAATGTTACACCTAAAAGTATTACCTACCTAACCTTTCGGATTCGAGATATGTGATTTTACTACTTATAAGTAATCTAATCGTAAGCTAAACTAATGGTTAGATTTCAAGGAAGTGTGTCAAATTTTCAATTGCTTTTTCGAATCTTAACAATTAGTTGAGTTAACTACTGATCAAACAACGAGCCCTTATAGTATTCCGAAGTTAAGTTTTTGTCACGTGTTATAAAGGTCCGTTTACCCGCCACGATGTGTTTGGGAGTCAAAGATCGGCGGAAACGTCAATTTGTAACTTTTTATTTGTACAACGTCGCCCTTGGCTTAACTGAGTTTGGAAAAAATTAAGCTACCAAATGTGTCATTCATTGTAGTTTTTATAACACGACAGCACATTCGAAGATTTAAATTAGGAATCTTCTGATGTACTTTGGAATTAAGAAAGCAAGGCGCGATCTCATTACATTTCAACTTTGATTGATTTTTGGACGCGTTCAATTTCTCGGCATGTATTTAAATCACACATGTACACGACATCTCAAGAGATTTAACTGTCACTCAATTTTTTTACTTGACTGCGGGAAAGACCAAAGGAGAGGTATATTTTTGACCTTCAAGACGTGGTTTAAAGCGGCACACTAAACTAATATTTTTAAGACAGTTTTGATTAAAGAACTGTCACTTACCACTTACTGAATAAACATCTTTGTCATCAGATAACAATTTGACTTGTTATTTGACTTGAATCACTGGGTAAAAACAGAATGAATTATTTAGATTTTATCATAGGACATAATAAATGGTTTAAATTATATTTCTTATTATATAAATTAAAAATTGACTTAGTATCAGCTTGCGGCCCAAACTACTAAATTTCAAAAACCAAGAGATTTTTTTCGATATACGTAAAAGGGTGTTCTTATCGGACGAATTCGAAAAACTGGCCATAGATAAGTTTCGCAAAATGACTTCTCCAATCGTAATCCAACGGGCAGCAGACCGACTTAAATCTCAACACATGTTTGTCTCTCATATCAAGACCAGTGCCACATGTTAGGTATTAATAACGACAGAGAACTTAAGTCCGACGATCATAATATACAATGCGATGGATTAACTGGGGATTTTTGCTGATTTAGGAGCCGTACTGGTGGTCGGGCGGGACACCCTTGAGTTTTTTGAAGTGATGTGACATGTGCCTAAGAGGGGCAACATACATCTGTTAGGGGTCATAGTTTTGCCTTTTTTAATATTGACTATCATGGTTATACATATCTATACTAACGATGATTTAAAAGACCAAAGTAAAGCGAAGGTTAAGACCGCTAAAAAAGTAGAGCAAAGCTTACACATAGGTGCAACCTAATTTAAATGACTCCGGTTTTAATAATATATAACTGAAATGACCACCATTGCAAAAAAATGCAATAATTCACTTGATCTCTCAAGCCTTAGCCAAGTAACCGAGTGGGTATGTCATTTCCCGTAGTCTTACGTGGATCGACCAGGGGCCTTATTTTAGTTCGTCTCTACACAATATGTTTTATAATCGTACTATTTTTACAATTGATTACAGTCAAGAGATAACATGTCTAAGGGTTGATTTTTCACTCCCCAGATTTTTCGATCTGTCAAGTAGCTCTGTCCTTATCTTTCTTATGACAAAGAAAAGGACAGAGCTACAATTTATCTGACAGATAGTGTTGTCTGGAGATTGAAAAATCAGCCCTAATTTAATTACGTTTAGCCATAGTAGAATAAACGTCCCCTAATTTGTTGCCCACCGAATCATTGTCCTATATTTTTTTAATATAAGTGCAAAGTTATAAAATATGAATGTTGTAAAAAGATGGATTAAAATCAAGCTTAAGCCCTCCGCATGTTCCGTACCTACATTATAGGATAAATTAAAGCACAAATGGCGATTCCCTTTCTATATTATTTTATTCTGTCACCCCTTCTGCTTTATACGGTTAATTCTTCATGTTCATTCATCGTATGCGTATGATTTAGGGTCTTTTTGTGTCAAAGCCGAAATTAGTATCGAAAGGTGTGACACAAGCACTCGATGTGTATTTATGTCCGCAAAATATGGACCGGTTTTGGTTTTAATAGGGGTTATGATCCCTTTGAGTGGCCATATTGCGTCGAGTGTCTGGTTACGATGTTGTGCTTTGATATTATTTTATAGATCGTCACGCTTCATGTTTATTTTTTAACAGACGTGAGTTATTCTGTGGCGGAAAGTCCCATATGTTGAAAAATAGAGATACCATAATCCTCTATATTTGAACGAAAATTTGAGAAGCTGAGGGATAAGTTGTGTAACGCTAACTTAACCGATTTTGGAAAACTATTAAAATGTATGGAATTGAGAAAGCACTCGACGCGATCGATTGTCCAGAAGCCTACACCAATTTCGATAGCAAAAACGTCATCGGAATTTATCTTTTCTAGGGCCAGTTACTGGTGCTTTAAACTTTTCTTTATCGTTTACCAAATGTTTACGTATGGGGTGATTAGTAGTAGGTATGTACAAACTTTGAAAGAAACCAAAGGATTTACAAAATGTATCAGTTATTATTAATCGTGACAAGATAGTGTTCATAGCAGTATGATTTAGCAGTTCAAAACACTAAACAGGTTTCTCAACATGAAGTACTGCAAGTTTTGACCTCGTAACATTCATGTTTCAATTAGCAATGTAGTTAATAAAAACGTTTATCGTAACTATGATCGATAGCAATACATGCTTAACACGTCAATAAAACTAAACACCCCCGTGAGCCATAACATTCAGCCAGTGTAAATGCAGAATTAATATGCAACATCGTTGCACCATTTACATACGGATTGCTTGCTTTAACTCGTGCTAACTGTCACTTAACACCCCATGACGCAGAAGGGAGGAATTTTGCATGGGAAATTTGCTATGCGAAGTTTACAGGCGACCGCTTACCCTAAGTGTTCTCTGCCGACCCTTGGCCGTTCTAGACACATTTTCTTAATTAAAACCCTGAATGTTTCAGCAGCGGCAAGAGACTGCAATTGTTTAAGTTTCCGCAGATAGTGACCAGCATGAGAGTATCGGAGTCGGCCTTTGTCGGACGACTCTAAACGGTTAATGAAAATCGGTTTTGCCGCTTTCTGCATATAGAGAGGCAATTTGCTGAAACGGTCGCCTACCTCGAACTAATGCGGCCGTCACGTTCCGCAGCTGACGAGCAAACATAATCTTTATTAAGTCACGGTAAGAGCCACGGAGCCGAGCGCTAAGCCCGATGCGTTCGATGCTTAATGATTATGCAAATACGAAAGCCCTAGGAGTATTTAGGTCCAATATCTTCCTAGTGATAAATTGAAAACGCAAACATGTTGGATCGTGTCTATACCCGGGATATTATCTTCCATTATGATAAATAATTGAACACAAAGAACATTCTATCGAAGATTGATATTATTCAAATTGAGATAGACGTTTTGTTATTCTGTTTGTAAAGCAACAGGTAGGAATAAATGTTAGTTTTTATTGGAGATCTCTGTCGGATTGTCAGAGGTTAAGCTTGTATATTACGAAGAAATGCTAAATGTGTGAGGTTAGCGTGGTATAATGTGCTTTAGGTCAAATAGTGGGTATTTAATTTTGGTCGTTATGTTTGGAAATTTCCCGTAATGACCCTAATGATGTTGAGGAATGTTGGAATACGTGCATATGAATGAATATTATGGAGCCATTCGAACAATCCTGCTTGCATGAAATTAACCTAGCTCGGCTGCTTGGTTCCTCATTAGTTCGTGTAAGTAAATTCTTAGCGAATGCATTTTTAGGCGACTATGGCGTTGCAGGAATGCCATTCCATTGCACGCATTCCGTATTCATTTCATTTTTAAAGCCCAGACGTTTATGGTTTTATCATTTTAATTTGTCTTAATTAAAAAATAGTTTTTAAATACAATAAACAACTTATAAAAGCGGTTTCTAAAGCAAGATTTAGGAGCAAATTTTGATTCAAGATGCTGAAGTGCGGGGAGTATTTAACTTTTATAACCAAAAATCATCTACTAAATTTTTCATTTTAAAGGTTCATACATTTTCTGTTAAACACTTCAAATTACAATATTCATATTTACTTCATGTACGAGTAGAAAACCTGACCATATTTATATTTAAATTTTACGATACTTAAATGTCGTTCTGGTCGTTCAGTAGCCAGATTCCATGCTGAGAAATGGCGATAAACAACGACAAAACACCATAAAATCCCGTGCACAATGATTTGATTCTTTTATTAAACAACACCTTATAAATAAAGCTCGTAAAGTATTCTCGTTGCTTATATTCTTTACACGGAATTCAAGTCATAACTGTAGGCGTTTCGTTATAGATATTCAACTATTATTAGTTGAATCACATTATCATTCTGAAACTGGTTGTACGAATTTGAAAAATTAAATACATAGATATGACCGCTTTTTTTAAGCGTGGTTCACAGATTATACGGCATATTATATGTATTTGCTTCTAATTCATAGGTTTCCTCAATATGTTTATCCGTTATCGTAGGCGCCTCGGTTACCACGGCATCCAGGTCATAATTATATTAAAGTTAGAAAAAGTAACACATGGCGACTGCTCAGCTTCGAGCTCGTACCTTAGAATTTTGAATCAACACCTGTACCCTTACCATGAGTTACAATTACCGTACTCGCTACCGAGTCGAATGCTCTGTCCCTTGCACTCTAGAAGAATACCTGCGAGGTCTGCGCGGCACAGAGCTTCGAATCGTTAGCGAGTACGTTAATTGTAACTCATGGTCAGGGTTCTGACTTCTGCACCAGTCTGCTAAATGCAATAATCCTGCAATACAGAATCGTGCCTGGAGAGGCTTGCATCAAGCAAGCATTCCATATTTTAAATTATAAATTAAAGAGACAACTCTGTGTTAGTTAACGAGAATGGCATAAAGAATTTAGATGTCATTGAAATAATTATAAACAATGGCAAAAATATTCTACATATCACGTCCATAATCAAACCTTTAATACTAAATATAACTTACAACATTGTCAAAATCCTGTTACTTTGTTTGTCTGAGCATTTTCTATTTCCAGTCGAGTTTAATCATAGATGCGATCCGATGAAAGTAATCCGAAACTTGTCCGAGGAATTGGAGTAGTTGTGAGACATGTCGGGACGCTCGGGACACGTGCAAGTCAAGACTACCATAATCATATAATATAAAGATTCAGTTTGATAATATTATAATAATATGTTATGTTACATGTATCTTTCCTTTTTACACATGTTTTCCGTTTACCTATTAAAGTAGGTTAGTTAACAGATTAGGGTCAAATTTAAATTCAAATTCAAAATAGTTAGATTAGATTATAATAATGAATTTTATCATAACATAAATGTGACTAAAAATTTTAAATGATTGCAAATTGATTGGTACTCTTATTAGTATTCTAATTAGAACATGTTAAGTTAATTTAATTGATCTTGATTCATTTTCCTTCATGGAATACAAATATTAAAAAAAATATGATTAGGCATTCTTTTATCAATTTGTTACTGAATATCTGTCGAGCAATATAATCTTATCTCCACCGTTTTGATCAAAAATAAGTACGATACGTCGTCTGTAGTCGTACGTCGTACGTACGTATGATACGTTTCTGAGAAATGCGTTTGCTTATATCGTAATATTTTTATTAAAATTTAATTTTAAGGACCACACTTAAGTTTGACCACAAAGCTTGCCTCGAATTTACTGTAATTTATTTTTAATCATTGAAATACTTCCGGAATCAATGAAAACGTAATCAATTTATTTCACCATAAAGTGCTACTAAAACTCCTAGAAACCGAAAATGTTTTCGTTTATACATACATTAAAATTTCGAAACGAGATCACTACGTTCAGTCACGTCAGACGTTACCCGACACCTTGCTAGCTCCTGCTCTAAACAAACATTCCTTCAAATGTATCCGAAATAACATTATAAATCATTTTCCCTTCTAACGGATTATTTTTTGTAGTAAATTTGTTAGTTTCGTGACAATCTGTTCCGCTATTTGCTTAGCGTAGCTAAACAGATGGCCGACTGGAACGGGGATCCATCATTCACGAATATTAATTTACTAAAGTGACAGGAAAGTAATATTTAAGGTGAAATTAGTTAACCTAAAAGTTTTAAATTCCGACCACGGTTTGACGCGCAGAAAATATTTGCAGAAACAAAACAAGTTACAAAAAAAATACATTTTACAGCTAATATCCAAAAACAGTTTACTTTTTCAATTTCTTTTAATTTCACGGAGAGCTCTTTATTAGCGTAACAGAGTATCATTTTCCTTTCATTTACGTTCTGTCAACTAATTGAAAGTGTATCGTAAAGTTCTCACAATTTTCATTGCCACCGAGATATTTAGAGGCATAGAAGTGCCTTCGCCAAGATGAAACAAAGAAAAAAGTTTTATCATGTTTTTAATGCTTCCTTGAACTTTAGGCCCATAAGCACTGTACCCATATCACTTTTTTTATCCTCCAAAGTTTAAAAATTGTCTTTTTTCTGTAGCCTACGCCGACGTTGTTTAAGCTGCAGTTTTCAGTTCGGCATTAATAAATAGTGCATTAATGACTCGCTGGTTTCAATACCTACATATTTTTCCTTACACCTCGTGCTCTACGCGTTGACGCATTGTGGTCGAATCTTGGATCCCTTTTGTACCGGATCCCTTTGACTGCCATACATATCGTTGATCATAATATATTGTTAGTCATACTTTTTTTTGTCATAACTTCTTTCAAGCTGAAGTTACAGTTTTTAATGAACGTTTATCGTGTAGAATAGATAGGTTAGGTTAGGTTAATTTTATAAAAATCCTGAAAAAATAACCGTGTCCAGAGAAAAATGCATTATGACCTGCGAAAATTATGACTTAAAACACATTATGACTAAAAATAATTATGGCAGTCAATAGAGACCCCTTTTCTACGCGTCCAAAATTCGACCACAACACGTCAGGCCACGAGGCGTCAGGAAAAGTATGAAGGTATTGAAGCCAGCGAGTCGTTAACGCACGATCGACGCGTAATCAACGCTCGGGAAACGCAGGTCAAACAAGTGAGTCGGAGGACGTTTGAACTTTGAGCACAGGAAATAAAGCTCTTATGTTCAATGCTTTACATTGTGACTGTTTGGTGTTGATTTAGTTCGCTATGTGCTTAACATCACATAATAATTTTAAACTCGATATTAATTGTAAGATTCTTAGCTTCCTTCCTCTTTCTTTGAACCCCGAAACTCGTTTACAAATTAAACCCCGTGAACACATTAACGGACTTTTCGCAACACGAGCCAAGTTCGATTACACTTCGGCGTTCGTATCATGCTCGCAATGCTATTAGATGCTGACATTTGCTCTCTCGCGGTGCGGGCATTCGGGGAATCTCAAAATTACTCATCTGGCATTTCAGTCACGAGCTCGCAATAGCGATCCAACGCTGATTTTTACTTCTTTCCATTCCAATTGCACTATTTTACCCGGTAATTTGTCTTTACATTTTTTCTAACGGCTTTGAATCGGTTGACCACTGTGATTACCCATTAAGCACTTTTTCAGGAATTTCGACTACGTCATAATATAATTATTTGTACTTAAGATAAAAGAAAGTTATGTTTAAAAAATATAACAGGGATGTCGGCACTTTTTAAAATCAGTCACTTCTGCTTAGTATTCGAGTCGTAGTTCATCATATCCCGAAACATTCTACTCACTATGTTCATGTTAACTGTACAACCTAAATTATAACGTAGTCAAACTCCAAGTGGCTTAGTTATAATGACGGACAGTGTAACAACTGTACCTTGTAATTGGGCAGGGTTTAATATCTTGACAAGTAATTAGGGTTTGGAGCCCACTTCAAACAGGAGCCAAGCACCAATGAACTCGACACAGGAAGTGTGGAAAGACTTGATAAGAGTGATTGATAATGATAAGGGTGTAACAAAATAAAGCTATAAATTAAAATCGAGGAACAGTGTGTGTAAGGTTTTAAAAGAGCAACATTCTGCAAAACATTGTTTTACTTTTAAAAATAAATCGTGCTAATTAGAAACAGTTTTTAGGAATTCCAGAATTAAAGAAGTATCACCTAAAAAAGGATGAAAAGACTAAATTTACGAGTACAATTATGAAATTATCTTATTTTTTTGTACAGTAACTTTCAAGTCAAGCAAAATAAATACGTATAGGCGTAAGAAAATATGTTGCAGCATCTAAAATATAATAAACGTTACTGATTGAATCTTTATAGTATTTTTTCCCTGGTATGTTGTGAGTAGTTCCGGGAAGTTTGTTTAATATTTCTGATATTTTGTGACACTTTAACGCATATTAACTCTGCTATATTGGCGTGAAATTGGAGCACGGCATAATAACTTAATAAGCGTCGAAATTGGCGGAACAATCGTAGGTAAACATGTGTGTTTTTTGATAAAAAGATTATTTAAAAATGATGTATTTCGAGAAAATTTCAAGGAACATTTTAAATTTTTTATAGAGTATTTCTAATAAACTTTCTTAAATTACATGACAGTTTAAATGTGGACCCTATGTTGATACCTAGTTATAAATTTAGTTGCTTGCTGCTTAATTTAACCTCCTCGTAAAAAGACTTGCATCATTTCAACAACATTTTAAGCTCAGAAACAGTAGCCATGAATGAGCAGACTCATGTATCTCTCTACTTATAAATCCTTTTATCGATTTAACGGCAGACGGTTAACGATACATTACTCCGTCTGGACTATGTAGATCAACTGATCAAGCAAAAGAAAAAACTTTTTAAAGCACCCTCGAGACCAAATTTGTTAGAAGTGTCGTGTCGTGAGTTAGCGTGCGTCAAGTGAAAGTAAAAAGTCCCGAAACAAATTGTTGGCAAGCGAAAGAAGTGTCCAAGAGCGAAATATGTTGATTGAATAAAGAAAAACTATTAAAAGTTTGTCTAAGAGTCTCTAGTTCTGTTGCGACAGACAAAACGGTGGGTGGAATGGCGCATGATACTTGCTTACCTATGCTTTTCAAGGTTTAATGAAAAGTTAATTTTGGTTCCTTTAACTTTGTGGACACATTGTGAAATAAATGTAACATCGACTTACGTAATGATGGAGGTGCGGTTTTCACAGCGCTACTCATGGTATCTTCATTGATATACGATTCGATAGTCAAATCAAGGTGAATTTTAATCATAATCTGCATTGAACACTTCTTATTCAAAGAAACGTCGCAACTCACTACATTAAAGATCTTAACTAAAATTTGTCACGGTAAATGAAATTACTTCCGTAGTTTTATCAAAATAGTTTAGTGTCTTAAATTCATATCAACTTAATCCTGAACTTCCAGTGTTCTACTTAAACAAGATAGTGTGTATCAGAATAATTTTCACGATGAGTCGCTAAGGCAAACACGTGAAAGTTATCATTGCCGTAAAAGTTCTTGTGGACGTAATATCAGAGGCCAAGTTAGTTTTCCCGCTTAAGATTCGTACAACTTTCTTAATACCTCTACGAGATTATACCCACTCGGCCGTATGCTCTTGGATATCCGAATAATAATAAAAACGACAATCCGCTTTTATTTGTTGCAGTAACTCCCAACTACATTTGTGATACGTACGTAATATGTAAGGTTATTAATTCCACTCAATAAAACCGAATTATTGTATCGGTTTTATGAGAAATGTGTTTTCGATTCGGGAAGCAGAAGTTTATTTTTATTTTATGGATAGAATGTAACTCTATGACTAAGTTCCGTAATAAACTTTATGGGTGTCGTGTGAACTTTATTGATATCAATCTGTTGATAAAAAAAGATAATGAAGGGAACAGTAGTCGTTCCGAGGCGGTAACTGTCAATTTGAATTATTTGCATACCACTACATGAGCGCAGTCCAAATATTTCCCATTCCAGTAGCCTTTCAAATAACTCAGTCGCCGAAGGTCCTTTTTTAATGGAGCCCGACGTCAATTAAAATAACGTCGCCTATTTTTTTCACCGAAAAAACCGTCAGACGGCGCAGGCTTTTGAATCTTTTGGTGAGATAGGCGCATTCTACAGGTGCGAAGTCAGCCGGTGGTCAACCGTGTCAACCGGAGTCGACAAAGACAAATTTGCCGCTCCTCAGTATCGAAATTTTAAATAAAGAACTTTACATCTTAAAATTTAAGGTGGGAATCAAACGGCGCCTTTGAAACTTGATTCAGGCCCTCAATAAAAAAACGGGAATGAGTTACCTTTCCCTATGACCCTTATCGGTAAAGGTGCTATGGGTGAGGTGAGGTTTTTGATTATTTCTCAATGATGATCTTATTAAGTGCCTGTTACAGGGTAATTTAATTTCCTTGGAGTGTACAATAAAAGTGTTTTAACAGTGTATTCGTAGTACAAGCGAGAGCCAACTAAAGTAGGTAATAAAATTAAAAAAGAGGGATAACTTTTAAACTCGACGGTGTTGCCCGCATAAAAATGTTAATTTCCCCTGAGAACAATGAGCGGTCTGCTTATTATTTTTTAAAACATATCGATTTTTTTGCAACTAAGCGGAAACATCTATAAACAATAATATTCAAACCTCAGCACGTTAACACGATTAAAAAGTTTGTATGTAACAAACCTTTTTCTCTTAAAGAGCTTACAATTAGTCACTTTAATTAATGACAAAAAAATCAGTAAGCGCAAATCTACAGGGTGAAGAACAATTAACACTAACGAACTACACAACTGTCACAAACCTAGCTAATTGACACGATCCAACTAAGGATTAAAACTGGCATCACATCACATGTCACTTCGCATTCATAATTCAATTAAAACGGCCATATTGGATTTCACGAGGGTCCACGATTTACATACGCGTATCCCTAAAAACCTATATTTAGACAATATATTATTAATCTTTAATTTACTTTATTAACGCTTGCTCCCCTTGTTCGCTCCCCCGCCCTGGGGATTTCCACGAGAGAGCGAAAATTTAAATTTGAATGACCCCTTCAGAGTAACCTATTGTTTCCAGTACACTTACACGTGTGTTGAATAAAGTATTATGTTGCAATTATTCGTCATTAATTACCATAACATTTATCTGCTTTATGTGTCTTCAGGGCAAGAGTAGATAAACTGTTACTGAGTCAACCAACTTTATAATCAGCCGCATTGTCTCTTACCACAAAACTGAAATAAGGCCAAAAGGTTTTTCAGATAAAGAATATTATAACACCCTTTATCTAGGCGCGTAAAGGTATGAACAAGTACAAGTTCACTTTGATTACGCCTATTCATTCTGTGGTACAAAGAAAAACTTAAAAACAAACCGCCATTTCATTTTAATTTCAAATTCTAGTGTGTTCTAGTTAGGCTAAGCTAGGCCTGTCCACAAAATGTGAGTCCCACTAGTAATTAATAGCCAGCCGTATGCAATTCAAAAGAGGCGAGTCGTGCATTCGCCCAGATTAGACGGCAGTGCCAAAAAGATAGTGCAGAAAACCGCATTCGGAATGAATAGTCAAACATGCACTTAGCAGTTACTGTTGGCAAAATGCATGGTAAATTTAACACGGAGTTTTGGTTTGATGGCAGAGCTGGGGTGATGTAATTTCCCTGCAATAACGTAGTAAGTTTTCTTTAATGTTTCAAAGATAGTAGGGAGTCGGCGTCCTTAGTGTTCGAACTCAGGCTCATGGTTAAGAACTAACTATCCCCAGCGGACGAGGTAAGTGCATTAGTTGGGAATTAGTTGCTGTTGAAACGTTAGTGGTTGTAGAAATTTAGTATCTCAATATTTGCTAATCTGCATCTATAATAATAACATACAATTCAAATTATTCATGGCTTTTAGGTCTACAACGACACTTATTCACTTAGAAATTACCTACCAACAATAAAATGAAGTCTCTATATTATGTTTACTGTGTACACTTAAATTGAGGAGTTTAAAAAAAAACGGAAAATGTGAAGTTACACAAATTTTTGGATATTGAAAAATGATGAATGAAATCAAACAAGATTGTTTTAATTTATACTTCCAACCCTTTTAGGATCTCCCTTGCTAAATGAATAATGTAATTTTAAAACAATGGCAGGAAAGAAACCGGGAATTAAAAAACAAAATACAAACAATAACCGAACCTTTGTATATTTTTCGGTGAAATATTCTAATTCTTGCTACATAGCAACTTCAAAAGGCAACTCATTAAGTGTCGGCTAAAGAAATGTTCGGCTCGTAATCAGCTAGCTGGCGGCGATTAAGATGTACAAACAAACTTGAGCCCGCCCTGAGACAACGTTCGTGGGACCTAAAGCTGACTGGATAAGCCAAGAAAGGTAAAATAATAAATTTGACAGTGTATACATGACTATGCTTTGATACGATTTTGATACCTTAAGGGTGAATTGCAAAAATATTGTACATAGTTAAGGGCTTAATTGAGGCAACGTTAACTTTCTTCAATTGTTTTTCCTTTGTGTAACGAAAGTTATGCATATGATTATATGACTAATCTTCGTTACACAAGGGAAAAAGTTAAGGATTGTTAAGGGTTTTTTAATTGAGCCCTTAACTATGTACAATATTTTTGCAATTCTCCCTTAACTGAAGAAAAATAGTTACCTATTCACCAGCGAAGATGCCAATGCCTCTCCTTAACTCAAAAAGTAGAACTTTCATTGTTTAAATAAGTAAGTGGTCCTTTTTTTACGCTTGGTAGTGATGTATAGGTACACTATTCATAGAGTTTAAAAATATCGAAGTAACGATGAAATACGGGAAGCTGTCAAATTACGCGTAATTACGTTTTTCGTAGCGGTGATGGGATTGATAATAATTGATATCCTCGAAGCACTTACATTTTTGTGTAATTTAAATTTATAAGTAGATGTCAGTGATCTGGTAACAATGTGTGTAACTCTGTCCTTTTATATTAATGTGTAAGCAGTAATAAAGTTTGTTTATAGTAAAATATATTAACTTGGTAAGGTGTGGTCACTTTTGCACAATTGAACACCTTTAACAGCTTCATAACAAGTTGCACGCACCTTACGTCACGTTTCTAATGCAAATTAAAGTTTTCAACCACTTTTTATTATTATAAAGTGCTCAAGAACAATGATGTTATATTTTATTTGGTGAAGATTTGAAGGAAGAAATAGCGCAGTCTTGTTTTTTTTCATGTTGCAGATCTGAAGGGTTATTATGATATAGCTATGCAATTCATTTTACGGTGAGCGTAAAAGACAGAGCTATACCAGTTACATAGCTCTGTCCTTTTTTCTCAGCGTAAACTGAACTGCAAAGTTACGTCATAATAACCACTCTGATGTTCCTTTGGTGCTCTTTTTTGCCGCAGTGTGAGAGCAATAGTATTCAAACATCAAAAGAGACCACGTTGCCTGTTGACTTTCCAAGTTCAATCTTAAACAAATTATTTAATCCATGTTGACACATCCAGCATTCGTGACTTAATCCGTCATTGTCGTCGTCCCCTCCTATTTACCGAAAACTTTTCCGTCGTACCTAATTTATTTTCCGACTAAATCTTATAAATTCGAGCTCACGATCGGCCGCACGCGATTTCAGTCAAACGTCGACTTTCTGATAAAGGCATTCGTTGTTTTTTACCACTGAGTCCGTTTTTATTTAATTTCAAGACTAGTGTAGGTGAAGCATTTTTTGTGCAGGTCACGTTGATTATTTTACTGAAGAATAATGGCATACGGTTTCTAACATTCGTACCTAAACTTGCTAGTATACTGAGAAGTACCATCTTAGTCAAGCTTGCCCAGCGTAGCATAGCCAGTAAGTTTACTAGGAACCAATACCATACCTTTCAGTGCCCGTCTTTATTGAAAATGGACCCAATATTGTGTAGGTACTTGGAATTCAACTAATTAACAATTATTCCGCATATAACTAATGAAAGTTCCAAACAAGCGCAACGCAAACTCACCGTCGAAGCAGACCGTTTAAATTAGGCCCGATAACTTGAAAACTCGATGAAAGGGGTTTATCCAGGAGTACTCCAATTAGTTTGCTGTTATTTTTCCATTCCGTTCGCGCTTTCGAAACGGGGTCACTTGAAACTGAAACACGGAGTAAAACGATGTCGTTGGTAAAATTATGATGTGATTGATTGAATGCCGTAAGATATCAATATAATTTTATAATGAACCTGACTGACTTATTGACGGATATCACACATCGTAAACTTATAAATGTAAAAAGAACGTGTAATCAGAAATATATTATAATCTTGTTGCTGAGGTGAATTTGGAAAGGGTTTATTGAAATTTAACGTCCGACAAAAATCAATGTGGGGGAAATTGTGGGTATTCTGGTGACGTCACGAACGCTAGTTTGTTTAACTGGGGTGTTATTCTCTCAAAAACCACCTACGCACGTTAGGACGAACGAGCGAAATCGCAGCGGCGAGTTTAAGTAGTCTCGTCAGAGCGAACAAACACATTATGGCGCGTGCATTCACAATTAGGCAGCCTTATACGTTCGATCTTATCGATAGAGCTCATGCTGTCAAATTGAAAATGCACGCGCTAAAATGTGTTTAGTTCGTTTTGACGGGACTACTTAAACTCACCGCTGCGATTTCACTCGTTCGTCCGACCTTCCGTTGTTTTTGAGAGAATAACAGCCCTGGTATTTATCGTATTGCTGTAACGCGATCCAATAAAGACAAAAAAATGATTGTCCTTGCCATAAAAAAAGGGTGCAATTTATTATGGCAGATTATAAAATTTGTTCTACATCAAAAATCATGAAATTATTTTCTTAAATACAAGAAATTTTATCAGCGGAATCGAATAATCAAGTCAAGTACTTGCCGTACCACTTGAATTACCCACTGCGGGTATAAGAATTTTCATTTCAACTTTGGCAATGGATAAACAAAATGATAGATTAGCTTGCTTCCACAGTTATACAAATTTGCTTTGCTGATGGCCATCCTTTAGTATCCTCAGACTGACCCACTTCGGAGTGATTAATCTATGAGCAATTAATTCAAGTGTTTTCCTGTAATTTGTAGCCGAGTTGCAAACCGATTTTTGATTGTCATTTTGTGATAGATAAAGGGAACACATTTTTGCATTATTATTCTCTTACTTATAACCCCGTGTTTAGTTTTTTTTTTTATTGCATAGAGAAGACAAACGAGCACACAGGCCACCTGACGGTAAGTGGAAACTGTGACCCATAGACATTCGCATTCACAAGACTGCAATACAATCCTATGACTGCAAAAGCATTTCCAACCCTGAGGACTAAGATGGAATGCCTCTATGCTAGTCATTTCACCGGCTGTCTTATCCCCAAACCGGAACACAACAATGCGAACACTGCTGTTTGGCGGTAGGTTAATGGATAAGATGGTGGTAGCGATCCGGACGGACCCAAAATTTCAAGGGAAGTGAAAGTTACACAAATTAACTATTTGCTTCATATAAGAAAAAGTAATAAAATTGTTAAATATGTAACTTGTAATATAGCAAAAAACTTTAATCTTTAAAATCCTTGCCGTTGCTGCGTCGTACTATAAATCTAAAGAGAATTTTGTGGTGACCTTATAGATAAACTAATAATAATAATAAATTCCAGAAAATGGATTTAATATTAATTAAACATAATAAAATTAAAAGAAAAACTAAGCCACTAAAATAATAATAGTCCAACTATAAAAAGAACACCCCCTCTAACGGTATGGTCCCTTTGACATTGGCTTGACAAATTTAACTATGGAAAAAGAAATATGGCACTGAATAGCAGAGCCTAGCTATATGAATAGACAGACTTATTTTTACAATCACTCTCCCCCTCTTTTTGGTAGGTGATCAGAATAGTCAAAAACTGCTGATACTCTTAAAACTGAATCATCGTTTATTAAATTTCTTCACTACTAACTGAATTTTTTTATTTTTAAGTTTTATTTAATGTTAACCCTATATACAGCTCACGATGACGGCATTTACCAAAAAAAACTTTTATTACACTAAGTGAAAGTTTTCGTAACATTTTGTGACACTAATACGCCACGCAATAGACTGATAAGGGTTTGAGGACGTTATCTGTGGCAATTAAATCACCCTCTATGAATTATTCACACCTTTTAAAAGTATTATTTGCATTTCGTTAATGAGGTGTATTTTTTTTGTCCATTTGTCATAGTAGCCGGAAAAAATCACCCCTTTTGGGTAAAATGGGTCTACAATTTAAATTTAACAACACTTAAAAGTGAGGTAAATTGAAAGACTATTGATGACAATATAATAAATAAATACGTTGATGATGTGGACGATGATGGTGATGATAATGTGAGATATCTCCAGAACGATCAAGGGGGTTATTATGATACAATTCAATTCAGTTTACGCTGAGAGAAAAGGACAGAGCTATATAGATGCCATAGCTCTGTCCCTTACACTCACCGTTAAATGAACTGCATAGTTAAATATGTCATAATAACCCCTCTGTTGTCTTAGACAAGATGCATTGCTAGAACGTTAAAGTTATCTAGCTATGTACCTAGTGTATACGAATTATTAACTGTCATTGACACGTTTGTAGAATTGAATTATGTTACAGGGCTTTATTGTACCTACGAGGTCAGAATTTTCCGGAAGAAATCCATTTTGCTAAGAATAAAAGATGTTACTGAAGAGTGCAACAAAAACTATTGTATTGTATAAAGAAGAAAAGAAGAAATAAAAACGTATATACTCGTAATACTAATATATTAGTGACAAAAAACTACGAATACGCACAAGAATGAGGCCATGTGTGTATATATGTGTGAGTGTGTGTATTGTATTGTAAAAAGAGACTTAAACAATAGTAGATTTATATCAAACGGTTAAGAAAAATAATTCACTTACAACGAAGCCTAACAAAGAAAATATTTAAAGGAAAAAGAAAGTTTTCCTTATGGATGGATGAACAATAAAGTAATGAGCGAGGTGACCGGGGCGGCGCCGCGGCGACAGTCCTGTGACGCTTATCTGTGGCTACACGCGATGTGTATTTGTGCGGGCGTTAACTTACGAGTATTATTGCGGGTAAAAAGGTTAAATTTAAGTTATGAGCCTTTTAAAAGAGAAAATTAAACGAATAATTTGAAGATACGTGCGGTTTTGACTTTTGAAATCGAATGTAATAAAATTATTGAAACTGTTTTAAATTGAGATCTTTTATTCGGGTTACAAAATTAAATAAAAACTTAATCAATGTGTTCGAGAAAATATTTAATAATGTACTTACCATAAGTATCATAGAAAATTTAGATTGTTTGCTTTACAGTAAAAGTTCACTCCACAGATTAATTGCCTGAATTTAAAACAAAACCGAAGAGAGGGTACAAATAATTGAAAATAACGGACAAATAAAAAGTTTTGTGTGTTTACGTATACAGTTATAGAGCATAATAATAGGGAAATTTATGACTTCTTTTCACAGCTTCAATAAAAACTGATAAATGTAACAAACACTTGAGAAAAAACAAAATAGCTATAAATATAATCAAGATATAAGCCAACAAAGATTTGTTCTCTAGCAACACAGAATTTAACATGGAGTTTATGTGGCCGACCTGCTACATGACGTCACATTGTGCATATCGGATCTTTCCTAATCGCTGACTCGTCAGCTGTTTAAAGTGCCTGTATCATCCGCATATCTTGGCCGATTTTAATTTTAACTTCACTTTGGGTGATCTGTTTTACGTTTTTTTTCATATTTTAATATTTTTCATAAAAATCCGTGCATATTCCATATAAATTACTATTCATTATTACATTCATCACGAAACATTTCCAAATTTCACCCTACCGTTTAGACCCGACGTCGGGACAGACAGATGGACGGACAGCAAAGTGACAGCTATAAGGCTTCATTTTGCCCTTTGGGTATAAATCCCTGAAAAAATAGAGAGCAAGATTTATGTCAAGATTATTAAGCTTCAGTGTTGAGTGCATCGTTCAGGTATGATTAACATCCAGGGCATCTTAGCCTATCTCCTTGAGTAAATCCCTCGGTTTTATTACAACGTAAAAAATGTCCGTAACAGAAACATGCAAATAGAGCTTTTACCGTCAGTGATAAAAAGAAAAAGTTTTTTTATAGTAGGTATTGTGGGAGCATTACGGCACTTCTCATTTATGGAGGGTTGCTTTACAAAAAGTGGCATTTTGAACTTTATACCAACTATATAAACACTGAAATATAACTGGAAGTTTCTTTGTTGACTTTCTATTTTACCCCTGTTTTTTATAAAGCATTAAGCTGTTCTTTTAGCAATAGATTTTCCAGTCGTGATTTTATCTTTACAATACAATTTATATTTTGCTTAAATAATAGTCAACAACGATATAATTTATTTAGATTTTTCTTAAGCAATCTGATTAAATATATTTTTTACTTCTGGTAATATTTTTTCCAACGTACAAGTATTTTTTACCAACCATATAACCTTAGTTAATTTTAAATTTTAAACCAATAGTCTAAGAGCCCAGGACGCTAAAACTAGTTCGATGAGACTACCAGATGACATATAATATCATCTGGTAGTCGTGGGCTCCCCTGCTACCACGTTAGGTACGGTCGACCTTTTAAGTAAGTGCACATTTTATTTAAGTAAGTGATATAGTGCAAAAGTGTGCAACTACTTATTAGGCCGACTATACTATATTATTATAAACCTTGATTTGTGTTCTCTATTAAATAAGTGCAATGTTAACGACCTTCATGTCTACAAAGACTTAAGGTAAGGTCGATTTTAGGTACGTTGGTATTTAAAAACATTGTAAGTAGCTGTAAAAATCGCATTCCAAAAATAATTTACAAATATTTAAGACTCAAATGCAAATCTATGCCATCAAAATATTTTAGACCAATGAAATATGACAACGTGTATTAAATATTTTCAACCTGAAAATGCTGTATGTTAATCTTTCAACCCTCCAGCGCGCTAACTTATCTACGTTTTATAGTTGCCGTGCCCGGGGCAAATAATAATAAACCCTGCCTGGCGTAAATGCACATTATACGTTTTTGTGGACTACAGTTTTCAAGGTTGTAAATTATTTTTATCTGTATTTTGTTTATTTGTGAAAATGTTTTTGGGTAATGATTTTACGATTCAAAAAATCAAACTAAGTGGGTACACAAAATGTCGAGGAAGTAATTGATCGCACAAAAAAAATAGGAATTTATTAAGTTTCATAACAAAAAAAACAGTAGTCTAATCTGAGACATGATTAAAAAAATATATTATACTGGTTAGATGTCGGTTTCGTTCCAGTCCATAAAAATCAGTGACAGATTTATATGCAACAAAATGGTTGCCAATTATTGTAACAAAGAGGAGCTTAATGAATTTTTAAGTAAGAACGTAAAACGTCACTATAAGGACAAAAGCCTATAAACACAGTGGACTTTTAATTAAATGTAATGTAAACAGACACGGCAGTGCGGCGTGAATTATGACTGGGGGAGCTGGGAGGCAAGGACAAGTGGACACGGTAGCTATTGGTCACCAACTTCCCGTTTCTTTGACGTAATACTGAAACAGATTCCGTTTTTATCAAGTGGTAAAACTGGCCAATACGTAGCACTATATACGTCTATAGAAAAACATACTTTAATAGCCAGTATAGAGTTTTCAATTCACAAAGTTGCGCCCCGTTATGACAAATAAAATCAACACGGCACGGATGCGCCAATGTACTGTAAAATTCAGTAGTAGGGTGCGTTAGAAACACTTCAAACAGTGGTATTTATTATGAATACTGCTCCTTAAGCTGGACATTCACAACCGCTCCGACAAGCCCAATAGAGCAGCGCCAAATGGATGGAAAGCCAACGCGACACGCCAACGCGCCATCCGAATAGAACTATGGTGAATGTCGAAATTCAACGTTGGAAAGCGCGACGATTCCGCGCCAAGCCAAATGGCGTCGTCGTGAATGCGTTCTCTGGCTGCCATTTTTAATCAAAATATTAAGCCCATCCAGTTGTATGCACACCATCGGTTGCCGAGACAAACGGCGCGTCCGTGAATGGTCAGCTTTAAAGCGTAATGTGGCATTTTGTTAATGTTTTAAAGACAGCTGAAATAAAAAACTATGTAGCTGTCGTGCGAGCGCCTGTTATTTTGTACATTTTGTCAGAATTCTTTAGTCCCTAGTATTCATGGTTAGGCCCCCTGTAGGCTTAGCCAAGATGCAAACGCGACATGAGCGGTTGGCGTGATCTATCATCAGATTACGTAAATCCTATAAAGTACATTTGGTCGATTTTCGAGAATCACTAACTTAGCATTATATCTTGACAGGCCCCTGAACAGAATATCGCTCGCGCCCTAACAATAGCAATAAATAAAACACTTTTCATTTCTACTATTCAAAGGCGTAAAAACAAATCTTCACCATTAAAGAAAACAATGAACACGGCGAAGATTCCCCAAGTTTTCTTTGAAAGGAAAACATGTCCAGTGCAACTTTTATCCGCTGCAGCCGCTGCAATGCTTCTGCAAAGTTTGCCTTCGGGATATTGTAAAGTTCAATTATGTAACACGTTCTGCGGATAACAATAACAATAATTTTCTTCTATCCTAACCAGATAATATGTATTATTAGAGCGGCTGCTGTAAGACCATTAGGGGTCTTGATCTTTATCTTTGCGCAATGAGTTTTTGTACTTCTTCTTTAAATATGCGCAAAACAAGCACGATTAAGAAAAGTTAAAAAATATGTTAAATAATTATAATATTTAAAAAATGATTTAAAAAAGTGTGTTTTCTTAAACTTTTGTTATTATGCACTAACTCATAATATATAAAAGACGAACTCAAAATTAATTGTATTGCACATAGATCTACTTATATGGTTAATACGAAAGTTTGTGTTTTGTTTGTTACTCCTTAACGGTACAACGGATTTGAATGAAATTTTAAATGGAGATAACTTATACCCTAAATTTACACATAGGTTACTTTTCATCCCGGAAAGTTTTCAAAGAAATAACGATACTTGAAATTACTCGACAAAGACGCTGTCAGAATCTAGTTGTTAATAAACAACTGTGTCATTTTCATCCAAGTAAGTACCTTCTTCATCAACTCTGCCAATAAAATTGATCACATAGCTTATTTTTATGTCTTCTCAATGTAGGCTCCGTTCGCCACGCTGTGTTATAGCTTCAATAAGCATCACAACACTATCAAATTGTATCAACACAATGCACCTCATAAAACAATCAACCCAATTGTGCTTGTTGCCTTACAAACGTGTCGTGTGTCGTTCTAGATTTGTTTACAAAAGTCAGACAGAAAGTCTGCAACAGTCTAGACTAAAGGGTGTTGGAATTTCACACTTGGCAGGCGGAAGACAACATGAAACAGAATATGACATTCTGAACGTATCTCACAATTTTCTTAAGAAGTTATTTGAGGAAAAACATTTTGGAGCAGTTTATTTACTTTGACGTCGAAGTAAAGACTAATGTGAAAAGGTAAAATAGTAGTCATTAATGGTACTTTTTTTTAATAGCCTATTTGGGTGTCCCATTGCTGGGCAAAGGCCTCCCCTCTTTTCCGCCATTCGTCCTGATTGAGTGAGCATGCTCCCGCAATTCGCTTTGAAACGCGTCTAAGTCATCCCGCCATCTCTTTTTTGGTCTGCCTCTGCTCCGGTGAACATACATTATTTTATACAAACGCGGGAGGTAGTACCTTGCAAAGGTGCACTCTGGATCACTACTACGTACTATCATACCCGTCGCCAAGTAGCAGTTTTTGCTTTTTGAGTTTTGTTAAGAGTAAAACAAACAAATTATCATGACATCATCTTCGTAATTTCATGATCATTTTAGCCTAGACCTATAGGCATTCCTCAAGGATCTGCACTAGGTAGCAGTCAACGGGGAACATTGCTCGTATAACTGATGACCGTTGGGGCGGCAAGGTTCCAGGGTTGTGCCTGCGCACTAGAAAGCTTAGAATTGGTAACTATCTTAAAAGATTGACCTACGATCTAGATCTACCAAGCAACGTGGTGAAACCACAGCACAGTGTGTTAGTTTACTTTTCCCATGTAAAAAATGCTTAATCTCGCACTCCATTTTTATTTTCAAACTAGACAGCTTACCATCGTTTTGCGTATTAAAAAATAAAGCCTAGAAAGTGTGCATCGGAAAAATATACACGTTCGATGTTATTATGCACTTTGCAGATTCTGTGAAAGCATTTTTTTCCCTGGAAAAAAAGTAAATGAAAATGTTGCCAAACGCAAGTCATTAGCCGAAAAAAAAAACCTAAAAAGGTTTACGCTAACATAAAACAGAGGCCACGTGTGTGGGGGTAATACAAATCCTGATATCTTTAAAGAAAGGGTAAAAAGCTTTTACCTTATCCTAGCCCTCACGTGAGCTTTAAGGGTAAGCTAACAAGGAGAGCTTTTTTACTTATATTGATAATAACTCCGATATAAAATTATAAATTAATGGTTAGTAAGAAATACGTTAATAATTTTAAAATATACTAAAGGGCATTGGGTAAGTTTGTATGAAGACAATTGACATTTTCGGCTTCAGCGGCCACGGGTGATTTTTTTAGAGGACCACTAAATACACATAGATGTATATAATTTATGGCGTTTAATAATATCGGAGCGGAGATATTAAAGATTTAAGTATTCGGTTTTGATAGAAAAAGTACGCCCAGGTATAAATATTTAAAAATCTCTGCTCCGATGCACTTAAGAGTGTTACATTACATAACAAAATTTGTTTATTTTGAATAATTCTATCATAATTTACTACTTTAACCAATGGCCGCTGCTAACCTTGAAAATGTACGACTTTTACAAATGACCACACTTTTACTTACCCCTTTAAATTTTGCTGTAGAATCGTATAAAGAGTTGTGAATACTTTTTCACTTTATTGTTTTAAAGTTTGTGATAATCAATTATCACCACTAAAGCTAGTGACACTGAATTAACTTTATTTATAGCTTATTAAACTTGCATTATTCAAATATAATATATTTCTTTATTTTACTAATTTTTAATGTTAAATCAGTACAAATTTTTGAAAAATGACTAGTACAATAAAAAATGTAGTCATTATTATATTGTATTATGTATTAATTAACTGGAATGTTAAAATTTTCACGAAAATTAAAACGTTGCCACTATTTTTGACGACGCGCTGGCCTAGTTGGTAGTGACCCTGCCTACGAAGCTAGCGGTCCTGGGTTCAAATCCCGGTAAGGGCAGATATTAGTGTGATGAGCGCGATTATTTGTTCCTGAGTCATGGATGTTTTCTATAATATTTAAGTATGTATTTCTCTATGTAAGTATTTATATCGTTGTCTAGTACCCATAGTACAAGCCTTGAGCTTAGTTTGGGACTAGAGCAATTGGTGTGACATTGTATCTGATATTTATTATTATATTATTATTATATATTTAATTTTCATCAAGCATTTCAATCGGCACGTATTGTGGGCTGGACTCGACCGGGCATACCGTCTTACATGTTTTATAAAATAAATATTTCTATGTTGTAGTAATTATTATTATTTGTATTGGCAGTATTGGCAACTAACTCTTCTATACATGTATTCTTAGACCACTTTAAAACGCGCACACGTCTCGATCATTTTGCTTCCGTCCGGAGCGGAGGCCTAATTAGACTTGTTGGACTACCGACTCGTAAATTAACTTTTTTAATGACAAAGAAGAAACATACAGGCATACAGGCCACTTGACGGGAACTAGGATCTTCTTCTCTTTTTAGCGTGTTGACGACGTATTCGTTGGAATCTGACCAATATTTTGCCGTCGCAATGTGTTTCTTTGCATAAACCGGCGAAGTTGTCAATAAATTGGAATCTGAGGCCTATGCAAACGCTGAGGATTAAAATGGATTGTCGTGTCCAGCAGTTTCGAAAATTGCTCGGCAACTGAACACAGTGATAGCTAGTAGCCCGGATGAACCCTGCATCAAGTCCTACCACTCGATTAGAGAATAAGAATGCTCTATTGCCACAACCTTAAATTTAACAAATATAGAATGCAACACATAACAGTTAATTTACACATACAAAGAACTAAATACCTAACTAAAAAGTAGGTGAGACAATGGGTCTCAGCATGTGCTGGATAGAAATGCCCGGCGCTGATCTTCAGACTGGGCTGGTCGCTAAAAACCATATCGTCTTTGACTTGTTATCGTATTGTCAACGATTTGATAGCTCTTATTTATTTGGCAGTAATGGCGGCTGACGTCAAAACAATACCGTAACAGGTCAAATACGATATAGTTTTTACCACCGGGAAGCCCTGGAATTGTGACACGACTAACCAAATTATTTACACTATAAAAAAGTTTATCCCAAAAACCTTTTAAAACATCGTTGCTGCAGTGTGTCACCGACTCAAACGTTCACCACGCGAGGACTATCAGCGTCGTCGTGTCGTTCACTTAGCATATCGCTGGTTGCAGCCGCTTTTTGTGACCCAGGCGACAGGCTGGCCTACACGCTTGCCTATACGGCTAGCTGCTCACGGACATACTTTGCAAGCGCTTGGTCGAGCGAATAGTCGCAAGAATGACAATAATTTTATTGACGAATTCTGGATAGCCATTGTTTGCAGATGCGTTATGGATCACTTACACTTAGGCCGTTTCCTCACTTGGCGGTATGCGTGCAGTAAAACTTACTGTCGGCATAAACGGTGCGCGTTGATTGGTAGACGCCACTAGTTGCCTAGCAACCCTTACCGATCCCGTGTTTTACTGCAAGCATACCGCCAAGCGAGGAAGCGGTCTTACTCACATATTTACTGGTCAGTAAGTGGCAAATGTTTTTTTTTATCCATGTTTTTGCACGCCAGTAAACAAAGCACGACCATAATAAACTCACAGTGCCTCTATGAAATGAAATAAAATGAAATAGTTTCTATTCTTCTCGATAAAACCTTATTGCTTTTGACATCTTATTTTATTTTGAACGTTACGGTAGCTCTTATGTACGTGACTGTAATGGCGGCCAACTAAATAATACGATAACATGTCAAAGGAAATATGGCTCTACCCAGTAGGATAATGTTGCGCAGTGCGTTTATATCATAAGTATCATAACGGCAATAGTAGAAAGGGATAACCATATCAAAAAAATCGCGGGCAAGTTGTGCTGGCCGCCCAGAAGTCGCTATTTTGACTCTTACGTCGTAAAGTTGATAGATTAATTATTTAATTTGTTTGTATTAGTAGACAATGTCCGTCTGTGATAAACGGAGCTGGCTGAAAATTAGCGCTGCAGGTGTTTAACACCTCGGCATTATGCTGAGCCAGTGTCCGATTCACTGCCGCGAAGACACACTCACTCTCACACTCTTTTTATTGCTATTTTCAGTTTTTACTTGTTTTTGTGTCTTATGTTATGTGTGTAGTAAATTTATGTATTTTTCTTTTCTTTTCTTTTCTTTCTTTTCAATGTCTCGCTTTATACAAGATATTAATATTCTTGTGCAATAAACATGAAATGCCTATATTCCAATATAATATTTCTTAATGAATAATTGCACCTTGAATAGGAGGCTTTATTTACCTTTCGTGACTTTTAGCTTTGTTACGTTGGAATGTCGTTTAAAATATTTTCCAATATTCTTGCAAAATATTTAATTTATTTCCATATTGTATGAATAATGGCGTCGATTGCCAGTTCTGCACATTAATTCCGTTCCTTCGTGTCTAGACATAGTTTTTGTATTTAATAACCTAACATTTCATAACGTTATTAACAAAGTTTAGTGTCATGCCGATCGGTTAGGTATTTTATGGTCACATTACGTGGAAGTGGGTTGGAGGGCGTTGAAACGTTTTTAATGTGTAGATTTACCCACCGGCCGCGCGTGTAAAATATATGGTGTTTATCGCTTTCACTTTTCACAGGGTGTCGTGTCGCAAGGCCAACCGTTTACCTAAACGCATAAATCAACGGCTGCTAAAATATACACAACATGGATTAACCTAGGGTCCACTCACTTAAAAGTCCTTACAAATGATTAATTTGGGTGATTAAAACGAATTAGGTTAATGTGTGTGGGTTTTGAACGCGAACCCTTTTTTTCTTTTCCGTGCTGCCCCCGCGGCTTTCCTCTTATCTGATGGCATTAATCACAATTTCCACCCCCAATTAAAAGCTACAGGCTGATTTTATGCGGTAAGAAACCAGGCTTTGTAAGGTGTTTATTTGTTTGGTCACTGTAGTTTTCTGACTAACTAAATTTACATTATTCTAATCAACACATCATAGTCGTTATAACCTGTAAGATATGATTGTCAGATTACAATTGAAGAGATGAACAGGTTTTTTTTAAACAAAAATATAAAATTGTTTAAAAGTTGGGGAGAGTACGAGTATTAGTATGCTTCACACATATGCAGATGTGAGTAACCATTTGATTGGTCACCTACTTTAGGCTGAATAATTTGGCCCTGATATAATACCCGTTTTAGGTATGTTTTTATAGCTTATTTCTATAGCATCATTGTTATATAATTTCAAGGGAGGAAATATAAAAAAACGTGTCCAAAAAGTAATAAAATAAACAGATTTTAATTCACAGGGCTCCTGCACTACACCTTTCCTTCAGTGTTTGTCAAACATCAAGAAGCGAGCGCGGTCGGGAGTCACAAATCATTCCAACACCTGACCGCCGCGTTATCGCGACCGCGACGTGAAAAATTGCCGTCTCCCGGCCAAAGCAGTTACAGTTTTTCCCAACAAACGGCAGGGGGCGCTGACCGGTCATTAAAATAAATTGTTGACGACAACTGCCGGAGAAAGATTAAACAACCCCTTTAAGCTATAGGAAGAGGTGTCGTAAATAAGGAAAATTTTACTAATTGATACAGTTTCTAAGTTTTATAAATGATTGATTGGTTTAGTAATTACAAATCAATTCTATAGCAGAAAACAAAATTTAAAAGTTTAGTTTATATTATTTATACGAGTAAAAACATCTTATTTCAACATCCGTATAATTACGTACAGTCGACTATCAACTTTTAGACCTTATTACAATGCTTTAAGGTGAAGACTAGGAGGTGGATACCTACATCACTTTGTAGTCAACTGTACAATACAAGGCAAAGCCTAAATAAAGCCTAGGGATGTAGAACCTCGTCAACTTTTCAAGGTATACCGAAATGACAGTTAGGATCGGTAAAACTTTTAATTATAATAAAAGGCAAATTGCCTCAGCAGAAAATACATTGATACATTTGACCAAAAATATTTCTCCCAAACGGAAGAAACCCGTCGAAAATATGTAGCGCTTTTAAACCTTGTTTGTCGATTTCAGTTTAAAGAGCCTTTGATTTATAATCAATTTTTCTGCCCGTTGAAAATAGACCATAGACCAGGACTAGGACGTCCCTAACAATTTAGGTTTTGTCCGATCCCGGCTCAAGCACAACATTACAGTTTCCTTTTGAACCCGCGATCTCTTTGACCGGACTTACGGTAAATTCATCTTGAATTATATTTGAACTGAAAGTGTTTTCCGGGACTTCCGTTGCTCTAACTATTTTTAGGGACTATTCCTTGGAATACTTTGAAGTTGCTGTAAATATTTGAAGGGTCGATATTAAATCCGTGGAGATCTTGCTAATAAATGGGTTTGCATTACAAGTAAAGTGAGTTTCGCGAAGTGTTTTATACTAATATAATTTTTAATTACTTATTGAGTTTATTATTTCAGTAACTTTCAACGAATAGGTACGATTTAATGGTACCTGCGGTAAAATTTGCGGTTTACGCGATCATTATTGAACAAAACCCAACACAGTTAAATTCTGAGAAGACCTCGAAACGTCGGCAGTGAACATAACGTTTAAAGACTACTATTTTAGCCATTGTCAGTTCCTAATTGCCTTGCCAACAAAGAGTGCACGCACATAAACATACAACATGAACATAGCATTGTGCCAGTAATAAAAAAACATGAATTGAAATTAAGAGTAATGTTACAAGGTAACTAAATTTTTACCATCCCATAAATACTTTTCTCGTCTGTCGTTTTACTGACAGTCATAAACTAAGATATGTTAAACGAGTCACCGACTAACATCACAAAATGAATTTGGGCCTCCTCTCGAAGCTATCCCAAATCAAACCTTATAGAATAATCCTCTACGGTTGAAGATCATTATGCATAAAACGTTTAGACTTTTTCATATCGCTCAAGCAGAAAACATTGGCAGAGCGCTTCACCCATCATAAAGGGGGAAACTTTACAAATCTTCGGATTTCTTACGCTTTTAGGGGCACATAATATATTTATCTGCCCCTCGACACATACACAATAGCTGGAGTTCGTCACTCAGGGGATTTACTTGGAACTCACGTTACTGTTGATTACGTAATTTTCATAAGACAAGTTACAAACCTTTGGGAGTTTTTGGATGAGTTTATGTCGATGTTTGGATATAAACGGTGTTTGGAACATGAGACGGAGGAAAGTTTACGAGTGTGGAGCAAACGGGTGTCTTACGTTACGGGTACAGCGTTAAGAAATATTTTACTACGGGAGGTAAGTACTGATCATGAAACTTTATAACTGGCATGTTAGATGAACGTGGCATTTAGTAGAAATAGAACTCATTTTAAAACCTAAATTGCAAAACGATGAAATACAGCACACTTGGAAATTGAGACTTGAACTCATTTATGGTTTAAAAAAGTTCACTTTACATAATACGTTGTTCCTTTATTGGAAGTTTTATAAAATGTAAAGTGCATTTAATATAAGTAGAGCGTGACTTTAATATTTGAAAATTTTGCCCAGAAATTTCAGAGCGAGTCAAATTGTTTCACATAATCTAAGTATACTCATAGTAAGGGTGTTATGCAGTTGATAAAATTTCAATGGACTCAGTTTTAATATTTTACCAGCAAAATATAACGTGATACCGTGATGATGACTACTTCACTAGGCTTCAGCTGGAATAAAATAATACTTTAAAGCATTATTTAGTTAATTACTATATTTAACTATTTTTATATTTCTTTAGGCTTGAAGAAGGTAAACGAGCACCTGATGGTAAGAGGGATCTGGGACCCATAGACATTTGTAACTCCAAGCCTATAATCCTGAGACATTGATTTGAAGGGTTAAAACATATGCTGATTACCTGATGATGGATAATCACAACTGACTATCGATAAGGGTTGTCTATCGCTTTCCACCACTATAGGGATATGAAAGGTCTTATCTTAAAGACGGCCACGTTTAATGAAGCTAGAAACTAGCGACAACACCATTTTTTTTCTAAAAAGGAGTTAGTTAAAAATCGTAAACTATTGTCACCGTTCTATGCCCCAAACATCGAAATAATGTGAACGGTACGGTGATTGATGTCATAGCCTTATTGTACGTGGGTATTTAGTACTTAAATTTGATAGCAACTTGATATTGACGTTGACTTTCGCATCGTCATCGAGTAGTAAAGGTGAAGTATACGTAAATGAATGTATGAAAATGTCAGTTTATTTTAGCATTTTAGGGGTTCGTGCTACGTATACGTTTAGAACACGTTTTCGAATAGTAAAAGCGATAGAAAATAAATGTTCGTGCCACGAAAAACTCAAGTTGCGCCTGCTGTATGCTTCCTCGTCCCTAGACGGCGGCGCCTGTCTGGGTATGAACTCATAACACTTTTATGAGAGGCCACACCGCCTCGGTCGCAGATAATATAATATTGTGGTCATTAAAAAGGCCTCCGACCGCGCAATCGGACGCTTTATGCTGTCCCCGTGATCTTAATTAAAATCTAGTATTTATTGTCACTATTCTGTGTGATAAAGTTTAGTGGACAATAGTGAGGGTTCCGGTTTGCTTTGGGGTTGGCTGACATTAGTAATGGTTGTTTGTACTAGTTTATGATGGAGAATTTGTCACCGTCAAGACAGTAGAATAAGAATACGAGGAAATAGGCTATTACTCAATACTCAATCATTTATTGCATTCCACAATATTAGTTAACGATACCACAATATTAACGTGTTATACCTATATGTATTTTAAACATCACGACTGCTTTTTGTTCGTTTCTTCCGACTTTTCATATAAGAAACCCGATATTAACGACTTGAAATTTGATAAAAAAAAAACTATTTTCGTAAGTCAGCGAGGTAGTAAGGTAGTCAGCGTAAGTAACAAAAAAATAACACAATAATAATAAGAAAACCCATCTATCTTTACACTAGCCCTCCATAAAGGGTCCAGAAAAGTTTGCTACATTCACATTCAAACTCTAAAAAACAATCCTTTCTAGAGGTAAATTATGGTAAGGTAAGGACATGACAGATTAAGCATATCTTCTTCAGACTGCTATTGTTTTAAAGAATGAGTGAAGCTTCCGATTTGAAACAATTTAACCACTGTATTTCTATTTCCCACGGTTGCTAGCTACAACTTACGCCTACGCGCAGTAATAAATCGATTCACCGCTGCGCTAACTCGCTAATAACACTATGATCTTGTTTGATGCTCATTTACAGAGGTAAACAGCCAATATGGGCGTATAATGCAGGCATTATCTCCTCATGATGCCTTTATGAATTCACAGGGCATTTTAATCGGTGTCGGGTTACGATACTTCGTTGTATGGGCTTCTATGATCGTAATGTTATGTTCTGTAAATTTGATCTGAATTGCCGTTCAAAAGAAATATAAGTCGTATAAGAGTATGAAGTTCAAATGCGCTTACTGTCTTTTTGTTCTGGCCAACAGTGAAGGTAGTTTAGTTTTTTTTTTACTTAGTATGTCTCGGTGATGCCGTAACCAGCCTTTAGGCCTACACTGTGCCAAGAGTTGGTTTGGAACTCACTACGGTCAATCTTAGGCTAATGAACGTAAGTGCTATTTTGATTGTTTTTATATCTGTAATTACAATGTTAATTTTTATTTAAATTCATAATAAATGTCTTCCCAGTACTTAACTATTCTCCGTTCAGACTTCAGACATTTGTGGGATCATTTTCAGATAACTGTCTGTGTCTCGGTGCGACATTTCATTTCTTGTTAAGTACTTGATTTTAAAATGTATAGAACTTTTTGAAATTTAGACATATAAAGTAAAGCTGAATTGATAATAACAGCAAAAGAAAAGTCACTCTTTTTCCTTGATTGATAAACTATCTACGCACCATCCTTATTTTACCGAGTACTCTTTCAATTACAACGTCATAACAAATAAAAGGGACATAATACAAAAAAAAACGGTCCAATTCGGCATTCCGCCATTGAGTCGGTAGTTGAACGCAAACGACGCGTAAACGCGGATAGATTAAACCCGCCCGACTATGTAACTGCGTATGCCTTTAAGGTCAATCGAGCGCTAAGCGGTTGATAGCGTTTATTTTTAAGCGTGTTCACATAAACATTTGCAAATACATTGCGACGTTAAAAATATGTGAAATGAAATCGTTGAGTGGATAAAAGTGAATAAAAAAGTTTTCGTATTTAATATTAATATTAACCTTTAAGCTAATTAATAAATGGTATTAATAGGTTTTAAAATAAGGTTGTGTATGCATGTGTAATTAATGAATTGTACTGATTACTTTGTTAAATAGATCTGTTAAATTTTATTTAAGTAAAGTAAATTAAGTGAAATGTTATGCAACTATTATAATTGAAGGTTCCTTTACATTTTATCAAGAAATTATGAGGTTCATGATCAAAATAGTTTATAATAACTTCGCAATGTATATACATAAAATTAAGTATGTACTACCAAAAATACACTAAATACAAAGGAGAAAAAGTAAAAATAAGAAGAAAAAGAATAAAACAAAGGAGGGTTCCTGGTTGCATAAGGCTGATAACAGGACTTGACCATTACTTTTCTGTGCAACAAAGAATTTACGTTCTTACTTACTTCTCCATACAAAGTTTAGCGACACATTGAGAAAATGGGTAAATATTGCATAGCTTTAATACCCCGCAGGTCCCATTCTTAGACGTGTTACCAACTGGGTAAACCATGCGTACTTAAGTCTTATTTGTTATCAAATAAAATAAATACAAATATACAATAAATAGCTAGTCATATTTTAAAACTGTGTTAAATAGATATAATATACCACCGTTATAGTTACTTATTAATTATACGATGAAACAGGGTTCTTTAAATAAGTTTTTATCAATTTAATGACTCCTAAATGCCACTTTACTTAGTAAGATAAAAAAAAACTTTAACGCAACACACAAAATTATTATGTTTCTCTTTTTGTCTCATCTTTACTGGTGAGCTTTTGTGACGTACAGCATTTATTGCCAAAACATGATCAGCATAAATTTTGGCATTAGTATAATTTTGAAACCGTGTAAAACCAATACACAAATCAGTATAAAAACTATTTATTATTGTTTATTGATTTTGTACTGCAGTTGTCATATAAGGCACAATAAAACCCCGTTAAAGGCAGCAGTGCAACCGCCCTGAAAACGCTGCGAGTTCGGTCGCCCTAACTGTATCGGATCGTTTGTCGTCGGCGCCAAACTGTAATCGGCAGGCGGTACGACGATGCTTGTTGGTTTTAAAACTATTTACTTCCGGAATATTAATATGACAATATTGACATCAATACTTTGTCCTATTTTTAACTCCTCTACAAAAATAGGGGCTATATATAAATTTTAATCTATTAGCAATAACTTTTTATCAATACACTTTTGGAAATAATCGCTCCGCAAGTTGTATTTTTTTAAGCGCTTTATGTTAACGTTTAACGAAATTATGTTCAACCTGATATACCGTTTTTGAGTTATTACTCAAATAAAAGGTTTTACTGCGCTTCTCAATAAAATAACGTAAGTGTCATGAAGACACGCTCTAATATGGTGCGATAGTTTTTGTGCTGTAACGGCTCCTTTGTCATTGTATGTTTTGTTTATGACGTAACTCTCGTCTTGATATACCCTAAACGCAACGAAACCACTTACACCCAATAAAATAAAACGTCTAATTCTTCAACCCCTCGTCACATACATCAAAAATAAAAGGCAGTTGACTCACGAGTACTTTGCGAACATTTTCTTAGCAATAAGACACCTCACGGCGTAAGGACTGTATTTACCTGCCCCTCGAACGTTAGGGACAAATCTGTGAAAATGGATATAAGTCGACTTAGCTCATAATAAAAAAAGGCATAAGTCATATACAGAGTGTACCAGACTTATACCATTTTTCAGTTGAACCTCCGAAGACTAGGGCCACAGAAATTTCTTCAATCAAGGGATTTACCTTCCACTTCACGTTGACAACGTTCTTAAGTTACAATCCGGGTTTAGCAATCTGACACGACGAAAATCGCCTGTTAGGGTTGACTTTTTGAGGCTTTACTGACTGAGATTCGTTAAAAGTTTGCTAAAGGACCGTATCCCAGTTAAAATACGGGAAACGGAAGCTATGGCCAGTTATTGCAGAGTTAAGGGTCGTTAATTAAGGGTAATAAATAGTTAATCCTTAATAAAAATTAATATGTAAAGAGTATCTATTTTTGAAGCTACGCAACTCAACGCCGGTCTTTACACCGAATCATACGTCCACTGCCGTAATTATTCGAAGCGATATGGGCATAAGTAAAAATTTAAAATAATTCACTTTTAGTAAAGCTATAATTAAAAAAAATACGACCGCCGAGCGCGTATTTAAAGCAATTAGTCTCTATATTTTTTCTCACCCTCTTCGTTATTTATGTTGTTCTGAATAAGTTTATTTTCGTTCTTCATTCGTCCTTTCCGTATTTTAATAATACTTAGGCATCGACTGTCTATAGTATTTCTATTACACATTTTCTGGCAGCTGGGATCCTATTGTCATTCCATAGAAACTTAAACACTTTGATTAGAGGATAAGACTCAGCGTAAAATGCACATTGGCTTATTTTTCTGACCACGATTCGTTTTCTCTTTGTTTTTATAGGTTTAATAAATCTTTTTATCTATACACAATTATGTATTATACATCTATTAAAATTATTATATTAGTTTATGTTACTTATATATTTACTGAAGAATGTATTAGCAATAATTAGGATAATTATGTTTTAAGCACCCACAATGTAAATTTCTGTTTAGTTATTTGGTCGACTGGTAGAGAACGCCATTAGGCATCAGGTCCGCCATTTGTAATTATTTTGTGCAATAAAGATGAAATAAATAAATAAACGTCAAGGGCGGTTGTGAGGCAGCTGTCCACGCTGCGCGCTCTTTTCTGTCTCGTCCGGACTATGAAGTATTTCTTAAAATTGACGTCAAAAATGCTTTTAATTCGGTCGATCGTGGTGCCCTTCTAGCTGCTGTCAAAAAAGAAGTTCCAGAATTATACAGCTATTTGTGGCAATGCTATGGGGCACCTTCAAAATTACTTTTCGGTGACAAAATCATATCTTCATGCATGGGTTGCCAACAGGGAGACCCGCTTGGGCCCGTAATTTTTAGCTTAGTCATTCATCCAATTATTTCTGATCTCAATTCTAAATTCAATTTATGGTACCTTGATGACGGTTCCCTTGGCGGGGACGCGTCAACTGTACTACAAGACCTGCAAACGATCATCACTAAATTTTCTAATATAGGCCTCTCATTAAACTTTACTAAGTGCGAAATTTATATTCCTGATCACATTTCTTTGGAAAAAAAAATTGATTTCGTCACTAAGTTTAATGTAGCTTCACCAAACATTTCGGTCCATTCAAATTCATCTTTAACACTTTTAGGTTCACCAATTTTTGACGAAGCAATCAATCCCATTATAAATTGTAAATTAAATCTGTTTAAAAGTACTTCTAACCTTTTATACGAAATAAACCCCCACATGGCGCTTTTTATTATTCGGTTTTGTCTTTTCACTCCAAAATTCATGTATTTGTTACGGAGTTGCCCAATTTGGAAATTTCCAGACATCATGGCTTCTATAGATATTACCCTTCAATCAACTCTGTCAAAATTATTAAACATTCATTTTAGCTTAAGACCTTGGACTCAAGCGGTTCTCCCAATTCGTTTTGGCGGACTTGGTATTCGATGCTCATCTAGCGTGGCACTACCTGCTTTCCTGTCCTCCGCTTATGGTTCGTTGCCTCTCGTCAGTATTATCTTAAATCTTCCACAGATACTTGACGTTGAGATTGCCAACCTGGTGGAGGCCAGGGACGCTTGGTGTGAGTCGTGTCCAGGAGTGGATATGCCAGTCAAGAGGCATATCCAAAGAGCATGGGATACACCTCGCCTCGTATCAATTCATGAATCTCTCATACAAAATAGTCCTGATGATACGGATCGTGCCCGTCTCCTCGCTGTCTCAGCAGGCGAATCAGGTCACTGGCTCAATGCTCTTCCTTCCCGCAATATAGGCACAGTCTTAGACCCAAGCTGCTTGCGCATTGCAATAAGCTTGCGGCTTGGAGCTAGAATATGTGAACCTCATACTTGCTCGTGCGGGAAGGGAGTGAGTGAGCTGGGTCGACATGGCCTTTCATGCTCTAGAAGTGCCGGCCGTTTGTACCGCCACGGCACAATTAATGATCTGATCCGTCGTTCGCTTGCCACTGCCTCTGTACCAGCTGTCCTGGAACCAGCAGGTTTGCATAGAGACGATGGCAAGCGACCAGACGGAGCTACTTTAGTGCCGTGGAAACTGGGTAGGGCACTGGTGTGGGACGCGACATGTGTTGACACATTCGCCCTGTCCCACGTACAGTCAACCCGTAATCGAGCCGGTGCAGCAGCTGATCAGGCCCAAACCATCAAGCGCCGCAAATATTCATCTTTATTAAATAATTACGAATTTATGGCGCTTGCAGTAGAGACTATGGGACCTTGGTCAGCCGATATGAAAAGTTTTATAAAGGCCCTATCATCCCGGCTCATAGACGCCTCCGGAGATCCTAGAGCTGGTTCTTACCTCTCCCAAAGGATTGGGCTAGCTATCCAGAGAGGTAATGCAGCCAGTGTTATAGGGACTATGCCGCGCGCGGACCTGCTAGAGGGGGTATTCTTTTTGTAGTGGTGATTTTTATTTTAATCTTAAATTTTTCAGTAGCTTAGTTTTATTTTAATTAAAATAAGTTTAGTTTTTAACTTTGAATTGTAGATACGATTGTATTGTAGTATTACAATAATATGCAATATGGCAAGATTTATAAGTAAAGTTAAATGTATTAAGCAAAAAAAAAAAAAAAAGTAATTAGATACTTTTTACGATTAGACTTTTTGCGTCTCCTAGATGTTGTTCCAACGTAGCAACTAACTTGTTTGACTGTGCATACTTTCAAACAATATGATTCCAAGGCTTCTATTGAACTGTGTCAAAGTAAGGTTATCAATACGAGTACAAACCAATTACTCTTTATTGAACACCAAAAAATACAACATGTGGTCTTACCGCTAGATAGCGATCTCTTCCAGACAAACTCGGACGGAGAAATAGCTAAGGATACTAATACATGGCAGGCGGTGTAAACTTATTCCTATTCAATCGCTAATCAATGAAACAGTAAGAGTTATTTTTATTGATTTGTTACATCACATTTCCATAGTTAGGTACATACTAATCTAGGAATTTGATTAACACCAGGAATCAAATTTTTTAAATCATTTTTTAGTTCATTTTACATACATACAAACAGTCACACCTTCATTCTCACAGTGGGGTAGGCATAGCTACAGAATTAGCAACAACCGTAAAAAGTTTATTTGTTCATTATTTACGGAGAAAATAAATACGCAGATTTGTGCTAATCGCTAAAGAGCTCAAGCGCCATAAGGACTTTTTACGTCCCAGCTGGGTAGTGATTCTCTGAACGATGACGGTCGGACGGACGGACGAGTGAATGTCCAAGCGGCGAGTTTAAGTAGTCCCGTCAGTGCGGACAAAACATATTTTAGCGCGTGCATTTTCAATTTCGCAGCATAGTTTCTGCCGATGGATCGAACGTATAAGGCTGCTTAATTGAAAATGCACGCGCTAAAATGTGTTTTGTTCGCTCTGACGGGACTACCTAAACTCGCCGCTGCGATTCCGCTCGTTCGTCCGCCCGTCCGTTGTTTTTGAGAGAATAACACCCCTGGTGCTAACAAAACGAAGTAACAATCTTAATAACGTCATTCCGACCACTAGTTCAAAGCGGGCGTAGCAAGTACTGCTAAAATTCAATATGTTTTTTCTTAGCAAATAATAAAAAATTAAAAATAAAGAATGTTTCATACATATAGGTACCTCTAATCAATCAGTTCAATTGGTTGACTGTACCCGTAAAGCTCGCAGACTAATCAATAATCATAATGAAATCAAAACAATCAACACAACTACACTTAAAAATCAACTCGTTCCATAATTGAACTTCTATCGGTAATTAACGACGTATTCAAAAGGAACCCTAAAAACGCGCATTAATTAAGTCTAAAACGACCAATCAAATGTAATAGCGTGCAAGCGTGGCCGTCAAATTGGGTCCAATCCCTCAGTAAGTACGTCCACATCGATCGTGGTCGATAGCCAGTATTTTGTTCAGTTAATTATCCGCTGGCGCTGGCTTAATCCGGGGAGTCACGTGACTTGCACGTGCCCCCGCGCTGGGGCTTATTCTTGAGCTTGCGATATGAAGTATGAGACGCAGTGATTCTGCTCTGATTCTAGTTTGATTCTGTGGTATTTGTGGTAATGCCACATGTTTTGATTGTTTAATGCAAGGCTTTGATGTCAACGATAAAAGTTTTTTTTTTGCAAATTGAGTAAACATCGTTGTTGCCTTATGAAATTTGAAAGAAAAGACTAGTTCTTTCTTACTTAATAAAAAAAAATACTATATTTAAAACAAATAAAAATGATGGTAATCATTTATATTTTGCAGTTGTATATGGGTCAGTGGTTTCTGGAATTATTGATTTAACTTCCATTACATTAATTGTAAAAAATCTTAAGGGATTGACTCTTTGATTACCAAAAAACCACCTTTATTGACGAATTTATTTCCCTGTACAATCATCAACTGCTCATTGAGATCATTCTCGCCAAGTAAAACTCGATGGTCTTCGTAAATTTCAGCGGAGATTCTGTGGCCACCTTTTAGCTCTATGATCAGATCTCGTCAACTAAACTTAACGTAAAAAGTCATGTGACTTACCTAAGTAAATACGTATAATTCCAGCTTTACTAAACACAAAAAAATCTAAAAAATAAATGTAATGTGTTAAAACCACGTGACATCATTGTATAAGGAGTTATATGTGGTAGTCCTCATAAAATAGAACAAATACTACAGTGTCCATGCTCATAATAGAGCCATTTTTACATTGATGACACCAAGGAACAAGTGACTTAATTTCAATGAGAAATGTCTACTGTTTTGAGAATATGCCCATAATTCAGGTTGACGTAACGGGATTAAATTTTGATATAAAATATTTGTACAGGGTAGAGATAATAAGTATTGGAAATTCATAAAATACAACTGAGGTGGTAGATTTTGTGGTTTATTAAAATTTTGATCACATTAATATTTTTGTCTAAAAATGTTACCGAAAAAAATGACACAAGCGTTGAGTTCTTACTGAAACAAATTTATAACAACGTAATTTTATTATAAAATTAAATATTAAAGAAATTTGGTTTAAAGAGATAACAACTAACTTTAATTTTATCCTTATAATGTACTTATATAAATTACGTATTTTTTTTTAATTCAAAACCGCTTTAAAAGTAGCTGATTAAATTCTAATCGGGTCTTTAATTAATGGTATGTATTTTAAACTATGTCTATTAAAGACCCTTTCGATTATCATCTTAAAATACGACATGTTATTTCTGTCACATTTTACTTGTTCCATTCCCGGTTAAGTCGGACGATTTATCAAAAATCCATAAATGCAGTATTTATTATTTTATATAATAAAAATAAGTCTCCATTGCGTAAAATTTGCTATTTCCAATATTTAAGGTAGCTGCTGTACATTTCCCGTGACGGGTCAAAACAAAATTAAATGGTGGGTAGTATTCATGGCCTTCCGTTATATTGTTGTGTTTGTTACTTAGAAATAAATGAACCATATCGGGAACCCTTTCGACCTGCATCATAAAATACGGCAAGTTATTTTACCGCATTTGACCAGTTCGAGTCCCGGTTGAGAGAGACAATTTTTCAAAAAACCATAGATATGGAGTTTATAGTCTTTAAAAATAAAGGAAAGTGTCCTTTACACAGAATGTGCTATTACCAATATTTAAGGCAGTTGCCTTATATGTGGCATTCGAACTTTCCACCCTGTATAAAACTATACAAAAAATTACCTTACTTATTAATGTACACCAATTAATGGCCTAACTCTCTTAGCCCCTTCAAACCAGTGTTTATAATGCAATTGGCCCTAAACAAAGATTTAAACAACGCACGGTAGGGTCAAAGATTACTTAAGATGACCCTGAGGCTCTTGCTTTCATATCTCCCTAAAATCTGCGCCTAATCTAAAATATAAGCACATTAGTTGGGGGACATGAACGCCTTAGGCAACTTGGTTCTTTGTGCGGTTATGGGCAACATAGTTACCTTTTGTTTGTTTTTAAATCAAATAATAAAGTCGCAACCTCAGTTGTTAAAACACCACTGCACAGTTGTAAAATGCTGTTTTGTATACTTTAAGTACGTAGCAAGAAGAATTAAAGATTGAAGAATTGTGCGGTCTATAAATCTTGACTTATTCGGTAGGGGGTTTTTGAAAGTGATTTAAAAAAGTGTTTATGAAACATAAAAACTACTTTTAAATGTTTGATATTAGAAGAAAAAATTTTACTTTTTAATTTTGCAAAACATGTACGAGGGGCGGCTGAAAAGTTCTAAGCCTAAGGTAGAAAAAAAATGTTCAGATTTTTTTTACTATTTTTATTTTTCAATATAATCTCCCTCTAATTCAATGCATTTATTACATTTTTTAAATAATGCTTTTAGACCGTTAAAAAAATAAGTTTTATTTTGGCTGTCGAAATGTTCCTGTACAGCCGCCTTCATCTCTTCATCACTGCCAAATCGCTTTCCCCTTAAATCTTTCTTCAAATTGTTGAATAGAAAATAATCACTAGGGGCCAGATCTGGACTGTAAGGTGGATGATCAATTTCCTCGAAGCCAGTTTCCTTCAGAGCAAGCTTGGCAACACGAGCGGTGTGAACGGGGGCGATGTCTTGCAAAAACAAAATGCCTTTGCTCAGTTTGCCCCTTCGTTTCTCGACTATGGCTTGTCGCACTTTTCTTAATAGCTCAGCATAATAAACTGCATTTATTGTAGAGCCTTTCGCCAAATAGTCTATTAAAAGAATGCCATCGCAATCCCAGAACACGGTGGCCATTAGCTTAGACGCCGATCTTTGAACCTTGAATTTCTTTGGCGGCCTTTCACCCTTTTCGATCCACTGCATAGATTCAGACTTCGACTCTGGATCATACTGTCTGATCCATGTTTCATCAACAGTTACTATGCGGGAACAAACTTCATCTAAACCTTCTTCACATAATTTTAAAAATGCCTGAGAAGTTTGAGCACGACGTTCTCAATCGAAAGCTGTGAGCATTTTCGGCACCCAACGAGCACTTACTTTTGTCATATGCAAATGTTGATGCAAAATCTCTCCAAATCTTTCCTTACTAATACCTAAGGCTTCAGCTATTTGCCAAACCTTAATTCTCCGATCCTCTAATACTAACTTTTTGACTTTTTCAGTATTTTCTTCAGTCACAACGGATATTGCCCTTCCTGAGCGAGGATCGTCTTCGATCGACTCCCGTCCAAGTTTAAAAAGTCGACTCCATTTTTTAACAGTGGCATGAGAAGGGCCAGATTCACCGTAAATACTAGACATTTCTTCAAAAATTCTTTTCGGCGATTTGTCACTTTTCGTGAGGAACTTAATGACTGCACGGTGCCCAATTTTCGTGATATGCGTTGATAATTCCCACATGATGACCTTTAGCGTCGGATATCTCGAGATATAATAAACAAAAGACGAAATTTTTATTCTTTTATTTATTAACTTTTTAAATGGTCTTTTTAGTGGCCAGTATCGCTAACGCATATGCAACCTCAAAATACCTTAGGCTTAGAACTTTTCAGCCGCCCCTCGTAGACATCCAAGGAACTCATTATGGTTACGAATTGTGGGAAGTCATTGATAATGTTTAGGTAAATAATCATCGGTATAATGAAAAGAATCGCTGAGAATAAAACCCTGATCTCCCAGACAGCTAAGCGTAAGTTTTGAGCAAACGCCATCTCGCGGGCAATTTCCTTACCGACGTTATAAGACGTTATTTTAATGCGTAACTTGGAAGGAAATCTTGGAAACGGTTATCGTCTGCAGTTAAAATAGAAGTTGTGGGCCACCAATTACTTGAATGGCAACCAGACTGCACTTTTAGTCAGGTTTATTTCCGTCTGAAAACTACGGAACCTGCCCCTGTTTCACACACCATTGAATAGTAACTGATATGTATGTTCGAACTCCTTTAATAGCGTCGTTTGGTTACGTTATCGGTTTGCTATCTTCAGTGAAAACTGTTTCCATCGAACAGATTTCCGTATCCATACATTCAATTAGAGTTCGATTGAATTCAAATACTTAAGGGTATACGCTACATATATGTATGAGCGTCGATACACGGTCAGAGGACCGATCGACTTGCCGCAATGCACTTGCATTTAGAGCTCCTATTTCGAAAGCTCATCTGGTAAGTACGCACCGGCCATTGCTTGGCACAGGAGGGCCGCCGCACGTTCGCTTAAGTATTGTTGATATTCTAAACCTCCCCGTGGACCGTACTCCTGTCGCAACCGCACTGTCGCGCGGACTCGCTTGATTGTAAGCATTTGTAATGTGCCGGTTGGCTGCGCCGAATGAGGTGTGTTCCGACCCCTTTAAATGCTGATAATTTGCTGAATGACATGACTGATTTCAAAAGAGTGGCCATAGAAAAAATGTAGCACAACACAGACAGATAGTGTTTTAGCTTTGCAAACTGCGCAATATATACTTTTTTTTTACGTCATGAGTTTTTAAAAGTTTTGACGCTCCTTCTATAGATATATTAAGTAGAGTGACACCTTTTCAAAATTGTTTTTTGAAGTTGTACCAATTCGCCATAAGCAAACAGGCACGTCATGGAAGTCGTTCGCAGTTGGCGAAGCGTTAAATGCTACATTTTCCGTGGCCATTTGCAATTCGATATCCAGCTAAGCTGCGCAGGATTGAACTCTGCGGATTGCATGTCTCCTCCCATTGGATATTGTAATAATATTCATGCCTTTTAAATATAGAGTGGATTAAGGGGACACAGCTTTCCGCTCCGTGAGCTAGAATCTAGATTTGTTGTGGGAGAAAATTGAACTTTCTACTTAGAAAGGAGTTCTGATCCATTATTTATTTTTCGAATACCATTTAATAAACTGTTGTAGTTTAAACTAATATGATTCCACTCGTGACTAGGGCCGAAGCAACTAAACATAACTAATATTCCAGTGTGGGGAAAAGACAGCTGATGGAATGCCTACTATGACTAGCATTCACTAGCACAGAGAGGCCTCAGAACTCACCGGTAGGGTTCAAATGATCTGTGTACGAATGTAGTTGAACAACCTTAATAGTTCTGTAATTTTAATTTGGTGATAATTCATGTTTAACATCCTCAACACATTCTCTACCACAAAATGGCAACGCCAAGTGTATCACTTTATTGTTGAATTTTTAAGTTGAAATGTTTTTGATATTTTAAAATGAGTGACAATTAGGTATCTTGTTTAACGTTCTAAATAAAGGGTAAAATAAGAAATAAAAGAAAATTTGTCTTTTAAAAAACTGGCTCATTTCAATTAATTATACAATACTGCATACAAAAACAATCTAGCTTTCTTACTGTCGTGTTGCAAAATGTTCATGTTCCCAGTAATTCTTGGCTCATTATAGCCATCACGAGGATTTCGTGTTTTCTACCACGACATAACAATGCAATTAAGGGCGAGTGTTATCTAACCTAGTTTTAGCCCCGTGGCTTTTTGTGCAAGTTTTACAAGTTGTAATGCTTTAAAGCACTATGACTTTTTGTTTTAAAGTAATAGGATGTATATTTGACATCTTACCAGCTAACCTGCTACGTATTACCAGTATTCAAATTGTTGCGTTTGCCTGTGAAATGAAATACTAGCATTCAGTCGATTGCAGAGCCTCTAGTAGAGTTTACTAAGGACCTTAAGCACATGACCCGATGCTCTTACGGTCTAGGTGGGTACGGTAGGTGAGTGAGAGGGTAAGTGCACAAAAGATCCTAAGGGCCCATCTGTAAGATAAAATAAGATGCAGTCAACCCGTAGAAAGGCCAATTTCTATGAATGCCACAGCTGTACAAACAATATTAACACTACTTTAATTTTCATAAGCTTCAACTCTTAAAACAACATACAAATCCATCAAAAGAACCTGACATCCATGGTACAAGAACAACTAAATCATAACCAAGTCACCTCGCTTCTTAAGTTACCCTTTATATCTTAGTTATATTCTCACATGCTTGCTGAAGCTATCTCCGCTGTAGACAATCAAGAGCGGCGTGGGCGCCGACGCCCGTGGCCCCTTTTGTTGGCTCGCAACTTATTGCCAAGAAATCCATACACCTACATCGCTCGCATTATGTTCCTACAATAAAATCTTCATCATTCTCTGTCCAAGCTCCAGGTGGCAGTAACAAATTGGTCATTCTTCACAACATAAAACGCCTACCATCTTAAATTATAGCCCGCGTGCATTTTAATACCTTTTAATGGTTTGCCTACTGTATGCAGGAGATTAAGCCTGGATGCAGCCAGACATTTCTAGGCAAGATAAACAGTGGAGGCGTTTGCTGAGATTAGTGCTAAGAAGGCGGCTGTACGTCTTGAATAGTTGAGATTTCCTTTTGTAAATGGCCTAATTTGTTACTGTGAACTGTGAATTATGTCTAGTCCCGTAAGTATAGAATGACGATTTGGTTTAAGCACTTTGTGTCCGGCTAAGTTGTCTTTTGTTAATGGCTTGATGATAGGTATAGTTTTGAAAAAACAGCAGGTGGAATACGGTTTATACGGAGTGATTTTGTTTTTATATTTAATAAAAAAAAACATTTTAAATTTGAACTTAGGTATACATATTTTAACCAAACTAAATTACTTTTTAGAACAAACAAAGGACAACAATGGCTAGTTAACCTCAAATTTCCGTCCAAAGTCCATTTAAGCTACATTTTCATTTCCATAAGTACAAATAGCAAGAGAAAAGGTCTCGCTGTCGCGCGCATGCAGCTAAAGAACGCAGTGCAAGTCTTAATCTGGCCCGAGAGCTCGCTCCGACTGCACTAATGATATCTCAAGACGCGCTTTAAGGCCCATACATAACACTCTATGAGACGTTTTTAAAATTTAAGCCAACGTTAATGCATTCGGCCCTGTTTACTGTAAATACTTATTCAAATTTGTAGGCGAGTTCACAATGCAGACGCTCTTGCCTTTGTGATGCTACGAGATTAGCATAACACGAGGATTCAATTAACAAAGTAACCGGTATAAAATAAAATTTTACGGTTTACCCTTATATTGAAAAAGGGAGGTCGTGTTAGGGCATAATAAAATGACTACGTGTGCTTGTGGCCAGGCGTATGGGAACGGAATATTTTACATCGCATTGACGAGATTGTCCGACCGGTTTTAGCCCTGATGGGACTTGTGGCGTATTATTTTATAATAATTGAATTCTAATCAAGACCAGTGCACCCACAGTGACTTGAGACAAAAGGATTTTTGAAATGCATCCACCGCAATCCCTGCCAGCTTTAACATAAAACAAATTGACAGAGCAAAATGTAGACAACCTGTGTGGAATGACGTTGGATAACATTTTCACTAGTGGACCTACGCAAGTCCTAGATGTAACGATATTTGTCTAGACTTAACATATTATGAAGTTAAATACATCCGTAGTCCGTGCAAATTTGTAATGATCTTAATGATGACTCCGGACACGGGCAAAGATTCAAAACAGCGATCGCTGTTGATTAGTATTATTTGGGGTTGGTTAGGTTATTTTTAGGGTTCTGTAGCCGAAAAGACTCTAACGGGACCCTATTATTATGCCTATGCTTTTCAACTGTCCTGACTTTAAAGAGCTGTATCTTTTGAATCGTAATCGGTTAGTTTTTTTTCACAATAATTCATTAGGTACGGCAGATTTCTTAAAAAATACAAAATATTAAAGAAAGTAAAATAATACCTCCTTTATAATTTCATATTACAATGAATAGATTTATTCAACATATTTTTATTTTTGCTGTATCGTAAAAGCTGTAAAACATAGAAGCCTCCAAGTGAAATAATTAGCTAAGGTCAGTTATATCTACGAAAGTTATAAAATTTGAAAGTTTATTTGTTAATTAAAACCAATTTATTGGTCTTTGTTGCATATCAACAAGTTTATTTCTGCGTCTCTCTATCGGCAACAATTAAAGTACTCAAAAACTTCGAATCTTTTATGTAAGCTCGCTGCTTTTCATCGAGTTTGGATGTGAAAGGTTAATTCACAAAACAGATGTACGGGGAAAAGTTTCATGAAAAGATTTTGTTTCATCGCATTAACCTTTGATTAGGGCAACTTTTTGAGCAAGGGGCCTTTTGATATTTTGGGATGTGTGATGGAGTATGGATGCTCATTTACAGAATTCGAATGCCCTTTAATGGAATTAAATTAAAAGTTTGCTGGTCCTACGTAAATGGGTCACAGGAATCTTTTTAAACCAGTAACTTTTGTATTAGAACCTGTTACACCATGTTTTGCTAACGGAAGTATAAAATACTTATTATTTCTTTTCCAAATGGGTAAATAATAGGCTATCATACGTCCAGCGCAAAAGTATGAAGAAGAAGGCAGTTTATTATGAGATTTATTATAACATTAAACTGGGAAAATCAATTACTGCGTCCTACGTTAACTGGCTCAAGTGAGCAATTAAGAAGTTTTATAACAATTTGTGTACACATTAAACATTAGTTTTTTTTTTAATTCATTTATTTTATGTCTAATACTCAATAACGTATTTGCGTTGTTTTTGAAAATCTCGTTAATTCTTCATAATGAAATTTAATAATCTTACGAGTAAAAAATATATATTTTGTCTTTTGCGAGTTTTATTTTATAAACGTAAAACAAACTTGCTTTAGCATGTTTTGTCAACTGTTCGGCAAGTACAAACGTCATCGTAAAAAAAGTACCTACCTATCTGTATATATTATGTAAATTTGTAAAAAAATATAAGTAAGTATATTTTATATTCCTTGCCTTTTTCAGTTTCGGATTTAATCGTGAAAGAAATTGATTACGTAAAAACTGGTACCTCATCGTCTGAAGAAAGTTTTTGTTCCTCTTATACGTGTACTAAAATTAAACGTCGAAAGTGTCAACTCCAGAAGGCCGTAGTTTGTTATTTCAATTATCGGGACCCTCATTCAATAGAATTTTCTACAGCACGAGCATACGAGTATTTGAGATTTAAATTTATACTACGTAACGTTTGGTTTTTCTTTATATTTATATGTTTTATTGCCAATTAAAAGCAATATACAATACAGCATAAAACTAACGTTCTTAAACAAGACCAATTAAGTTTTATTTAATTCTAGCAACAGTCAAATTTATTCTTCAAAAGTTTAAACAGTAAAACTGCATCAAAAATACTTTGTACCTAATTCAAGAATCGCAATTCCTGGATATGCAAAATAGTGGAATGACAAAAGTTTATTCTGCGCTGAGCTAGCCAGTGGCCAGGTTAATTCCAAACTCCTGATACGGTTTGACAATGCTCATGCAAATTCTACTGTAAGAGTATTTCTCGACGGAAAGGGTAATGGAAGCGCATCTAGCTAACTTCCGCGGTTTGAACTTGCTGCATTATTGCAGTTTTGGCTTTAACAATATCACATTATACGCATTGATTACTGTAATAAGTGTACTAGCTTTTCCACAACTCGTTTATTGTGTTTTCTTTGGAAGCTTAATAATAAAACTGGAATGAAAATTATCTTATATCGTTCCTCGATCAGTGTTCAAGATTTTTTCATCAAAATCAGTTTAGCAGTATAAGGAAATGAAATATCATAAAATAATATAATAAGTGCTTAGAAATAAACTAGCCTAAACTGAAATTGTATTTCTTTAAATTATGTTTAGTCTTGATCAAATAGTACAAAACTCCTAGATTATCCATACTGAATCTATTTCAATTGATTAAATAGCTTATTTTCTTTTCATTTTCAAAATACAAATTATAGAATAAAGTATGCAGCGAACCTCTACTGTATTAACGTAATTAAAAACAAAAATGAAATTTTGATCAATATTCATTCACACATATTCGCCACTTTTTGCCACCATACCTTTTATTCCAATTAATTTAAAACTCTGCATGCGCTTGAGTAAGCAAATAAATTACAAACCGATCAGAAAATTCGATCGATAAGTGTTTGTTTAGTCTGCCCACTTGACAGTGGCCATAAATACCTGTCCCCTACCAGCAAGGGATGTCTGCTAAATTACATATTGTGCTGTAATATATTGAAATGAAATGCGTCGTGTTGCGGCCGATTAGTGGACCGAGAAATTGCTTAATCAGTCAACTGTATAATGTGCCTCGATTATTAGTACAATGACGATGTATTAAATTGGCGGTGGTTCGTAGCGTAATGCGTGAGTTAGAGTTTTTTCCAAATTTCATTATTATATCCTTTTTCAGGTAGGTAGGTACTATAATTGCCATTTTAGTTTGCTTTCAGAGTCTACAAGGTGTTTTAGTTTACAATCTATCAACAATTTGTAGTATTATACGTTTACATATTGTGAACCGATAGCTCGTTTGCCACCTTTAACATAAAACTACCGTAGCATTAGGATTATTAGATAAATGTATACCAATTAATATTCCTAAGAGTACTGTGTGGTAATGTTACAACTTTTTCGTGCCTATGATAAAAATCCTTAAATTATCTTTACCAATCCGTGTATAAATAAAAAAGGATAACGTTGAAGTACCATAGGGTTTGTAAAGCCTATTCATTCTAATTTCATGAGCCGTAAATTTACCAACAAATGACCCTTGACTTGCGCAAAATCAGCAAAATTCCGGCAAACAAAGAGTTTGCGATATCACAGTAGGACTAAACACAGTAGGTCATCAGAAAAACCACGAGTATATTTGACTACCCTAGGAAATAAAAAGGAAGACCGTTCCATTCATGTCTTTGGTATTTAAAATAGTCAATATTTTTTCCCTTTGTTTTGTGTTCATAAAATTTGCTAACACTCATGCCTCTATCAGAATTGGGATACTGAGTTGTCTCTCTACGGCATGGCCCCTGTGGTCAACTGCCCCTCATGTCAGATGGGTGATATATAGCCCCGGATAGCAAAACATGCTCTGTCACGGTGATAACGAATGCCCTTGTTACCAATTCAACCCTTTTATATGGATTCTCATGTCAAAATAGGGATGTTATCTGGACATATCGATGATTTGTCTGTTTGATAAATGGTGGTAGGCTGGTTTGTATCAATTATCCAATTTACTGTGCGATTGTTTATTGAATTAAACGGGTTTAGATGATTCGGGTTAAAGTAATTTTGAATTAAATAATATAATAATATGAAATAAGAATAATTCATACTGATACATAATATTTTAATACTTATATATACCATTTTGATAGTATATAAACCTATTTAATGTTTACCTGTATAACACATGATTATATAGCTATATAACCCATTTTTTTAGCACAAGGTAAAGGCAGACGAGCACACAGGGCACCTGGTAGTAAATGGGATCTGAGACCCATAGATATTTGCATTCTCAAGACCACATTCTTAAGCGTGTAATCTTAAGACTGCAAATACGTTGGACTAAATTGAAATGCTTCTACGCTAGTAATTTAACCGGTTGTCTTGTCTCCACACCGGATCACAATTAATAGGTTCAATTAATTTATACCTTCAACTCCGAAAATACTTACTAAAATGTATATAAGCATAAATAGCTGATTTGAAGAAAGCCAAAAAAACGATTATTTACATTAAAAATTATGCTTAACTTGAACACAAAAAATGGTCTTTTCAACTTATTCCATAAAAAGAACGTTCTAATGAATTAAGCCGAGTTCTTCAAGCATTAAGGAAAATCGTAACATTGTTAGCGATTGGAGAAAAGCGGTAGGAAAGTGTGACTCAATTTGCATTCAGGTCATTCGTCATTTAGTATTCAAAGCGCGGTGCGTCAAAGTGAATCGAAACAGCGATTTTCAATTGCAAAAACATTTCCCGCTAAGTGACGAGCTACAAACAAATTAGTCGATTCGTGCTTTTTATTCGGTTTCAATGGTTTTTTAACAAGGTCAAATTATACTTTCTTCAGTAAGAAGGCTCCAATCTTTTCAGATAAAATAAATAAATAAATAAACATCACGGGACAATGTCTTACCAATTGACCTAGTCACAAACTGAGCTCTAGGCTCGTACTATGGGTACTAGACAACGATATAATTACTTATAAAGATAAATAAATATATAGAAAACATCCAAGAATGAGGAGTCAATATTCGCGCTCATCACAAAAATATTTGCCCTTGCCGGGATTTGAACCCAGAACCCGTAGCTAGCTGCGTAGGCAGAGTCACTACCAACTAGGCCAGTCACCATTCGGTGTGCGTCATCATTCGGTCGTAGATTTAACTTGGTACTGGATCCTGTTTTCTGTGTCGCGGGTTGTGTGTTTTATATTAAAACTAGGGGACACCTCCCACTCCCCCTTAAGTTATGAATTTCTTACCTTCTTAGCGCACCTCTAGGATATCCAAGGAACATTCCCTCGAAATTTCGAGTCCTTAGGTCCAGCGGTTTTGGATGTGCGTTGATCGATCAGTCAGCCAGTCAGTTTATTATTTTAAGTAATATTTATAATTAATTTTTATAATAGATTTTTTTTTTTTGCATTTGGTAATGCGTTTCTACTATTGATTGTCAATAAAATCTCTAATCAATTTTAATCAAAAAGATAAATACTCACATAAATTATTCTCCTAGACATTTAATTTACTAAGTTCATTTGTTTTTGAACAAAACTACAAAATTAATGATTCCTATTTCAAAGTAAACTTACTTTCTAACTATTCGTAGCCCGTAAAGTGACTTTTTCCATTCCGCACTTCGGGATATACATCACACACGGCTATACAAATTGGTATGCAAATATCGAACTGTATTATTCGCTAGCGAAGTTTAAATAGCTTTTGCGGACTTTTCCTCTGGAAAAATCAGGAAGAGTTTAATCGCGTACGGGAGAAAACTCTGTTCGAGTCGGTGCGATAATGAATGTTTTTGCAGTACAAATTCTATTCACGTACAGTTTTTGCACTGAGCTCAGGAACTGCTTAAAAGCGGGCGTACACGCGCTGCGAATTTTACAAATTTGGGCGGAAATATTCGGCCTCATTAGAAGCAAGTGCAGTATTCATGGTGTACATTCAGAAAAGGTTACAAACAAAATTAGGTCTCACTTCAGGTCAGGGGCTCTATGCTTCTCGGTAAAACTAAATTGCTCTTGACATGTTATCGTATAGTCAACGTTATGTTTGCTTTTATATTTACTTGACAATAATGGCGGCCGAGTTAAACTCTATCTGATATTTAAGTAACTTAGATATTTCATACTGATCATATAGATTTTTTTAAAGATTTTAATATAGAAAGAAGGATTAAGCTCATTCACCCTGAACTTTTGCGACGAATTGAATATGAAAAGTAGAAAGTATTTATTTTCTTGAAAAGTGTGCACTACTAATTCGCCGATGTCAAAAATCTTCATACCGTGAACTCTTGAAAATGTTTATAGCAAATCGTCAACAAGCAAATAATGGATGACCCGTCAGTGCAATATAATTAGATGCTATTGCGGGTCTCATGACCGAGCTGCGTCTGTGTACGGTTAGATCTGAATGTAACTATCGTAAACCCTCCTTTGACTTTATAGTCTACTACCATAACCAGAACAGGAAAAGCTGCATAACCACAAATTTCCCAGAACATATTACAAGGCAGAAAACACCTCGTAAAGTGTTAGAACATTTTTAATTACATTTCGCTATGCCTAGGCTGTAACCCTCGCTAGTTGAAGTGCATTACGGCGCCTGGATACAAGTAACGTGAGCTTTATGCAGTCGCGCAGTAATGTAAGGCTACGGCCGGTTTATTACTCCTTCGAGCGAGTATTATTAAAGCGGCGCTAGTGAGGAGTACGCTTCTGAAAACTTATATTATGCTAATACATTTTTGCAATACCAAAGGTAAAACTTTAAAATTATACTATTAGACTATAGTTTATCCATTCTATTTGGAATTTAACAAAAAAGAGAAGCAATCGACTGTAGTCCGGTAAACGTTTTAAACTACGTAACAATTTTGAAGCGGATTTTTCACCCTCAATTCAAAGATGTCTTCCGGAAAGTGCATAGAATACAGTACTTAGATCCCATCCACGTGAAGCTTAGTTAATATTTTAATGAAATCATTAGGCCATAGACTCCCTTAATTTTTTTAACTTTAATTTTGTTTAACGAGTACAGGACATTGTTTATGAAACATCGAAACAATCAAAGACAATACGATAACCAGTTATCCTCAGACACATACATTTATTTATTATAATAACACCATAAGGCTCAAGCTAAGCAAACAGACAAAAAATAACTTAGGGTGCTGTGTATTAAATACGTAGTAATAGATATGAAATCCTAAAGGAAACAACTAACAGTAATTTGTTTAATAAATGTTACATGCAATTGCAATAATTCATTGAAACTCAACTAGTCACAAATAATGTAGTTGACAAATTACTTGTAATAAAACTATCTCCACACCATCCGAGCTCATTCTTAAGCGTTCACATTCTCGCAGTAAATATTCCCTTATACTGTTGATATGTGACATTATGGAACGGAAATTATATTAAATTTGTCGCATTAATCAAATTAATGTGTTTGTTATGATCGTTATTTATTTGTAATTTTAAATGTTGGTCTGTTCCTCAGTTTTATAAAGTTTTTATTTCATGTTTTTATTACGTGTTTCTCTTGTAATTTCATAATTATTATTAAATTTAATTGTTTAAGCAATACATTACAACAAAAAAGAAAGTCAAGCATGATAAATTATCAAGTCAATCAAATAATAACTAATCAATACACTCACAATTGATAATCTTAATAAATATGTAGATCGTTTTTTTTTTTGTTCCAATAATCCAATCCCGAAGATAGATACAATTAAACTACTCTACCTTATATATTATTAAAATATTAAAACAAGAGCTTGATTTATGTTTTTTTAAATATTAAACTAGCAGCCGTCTCGACTTCTCAGGGTTTGAATTATACTATACTACAAGTACTTAGTAACTGGGGTTACTTTGATTTACGGGGTAACATTGCCCACCCCAAAAACTAGTTTTCATATTCAATTATTCTATTAAATGTTTTATCAGGAGCAAGCTACTTATATAGTTATACAATTATATAAATAATTTAAGAAGATTACCACTAAAATTGGTGTCGTTTTAAGGGTGAGCAATGTTACCCCGTAAATCAAAGTAACCCCAGTTAACCGGTACGCTTTACCCGAACAGCCGCACCACCAAATATTATGTAGACGACACTATCTCACGACTAACCTGCTATCAAAAAAACCCTACTTCCGCATCTAAAACCCTATTAAAACAGCTCAAATTACCGTGAACTCCAATAGACACCATAATTTTGATGGCCTTTGATCAATCAGACAGCTGACGAGTAACCAAATTAATGCTATATTGAATAAACCCAAACAAATTACCCCGTCTTTGATAAGATAATTATTAAATACAATTATTGTTTCGACACGAACCCGGCCCTTTTGTGTGACATCCGATTGCTTTTGATAGGAAACCTCAAATTGTTAGAACATACTTTATTGTGTCGGTCGGTGATTGATGATTTATATTGAAGATAATAATCAAAATTATTCGCTGTTATATAGAGAGAGATACAGAGTACATAGCTCTCGCGCTGAGGTTTATAACCTATTTCAAACACGCAGTTGATCGTTTCATCAATCATTCTTCTATGTTGGGTACCTATATCGCTCATTCCTGAATTATCAGAAATCTAAAACAAAACATATTCATGACTCCCAAAACATGACATTCAAATTAAGATATTGTTCTTTATTTTGAGTTAATATTTCAAGTCTCGAACTTTGGTAATGTGAATAAATAAATAAAAAATAAAATAAATAAATAAATAAACATAAATATAAATAAATAAATATAAGGGGGGGGGACAATCTTACACCAATTGACCTAGTCCCAAACTAAGCTCTAGGCTTGTACTATGGGTACTAGACAACGATATTAATACTTATATAGAGAAATACATACTTAAATACAAAGAAAACATCCATGACTCAGGAACAAATATTCGCGCTCATCACACAAATATCTGCCCTTACCGGGATTCGAACCCAGGACTACTAGCTTCGTAGGCAGGGTCACTACCCACTGGCCAGCGCGTCGTCTAATTATTAACATTAGAGGACAATCTCACTTACACATATTGCCACTAGTCTAGTCCCAAACTAAGCTCTATGCTTGTTCTAAGGGTACTAGACACCGATAAACTTACTTATAAAGAGAAATACATACTTAAGTAAATACATAAAAAACATCTAATACTCAGGAACACTCTGCCCTTACCGGGATTTGAACCCGGGACCGCTAGCTTCGTAGGTAGTGACCACACTACCAACTAGGCTAACTGGGTATTTTGGAAATGAGTGACCAAATTTTATGATTTCAATCGACAGGGTAGGTTTGAAAAGGTCGAAAATTATGATAATGATAGGTATTTTATATAAAAATTGAATGCTGGAACTGACAAAATTACAGCTCAGAAAGTAACTTCATGATACAGGGCGGTAAATTTTATGGACGCAGGGTACCATTACCTACGTAATTTAATTAGGTTATGTTTTTTGTTTAAGCGGAAGCTCTGTTATCGCGAGTAATTCGTGGTTTCATTATACGTGGTTTCATTATACGTGTATTCTTACTGAGAGATGTTACAACACTCTCAAGAATAAACTATATTTGGTAAAATACCGTGTCAGGTAAATATTAAAAAAAATAGTACTTACCATATTCCATTGTGAAGCAGTTCAGGGGGTTATTATGAAATAGCTATGCAGTTCTGTTTACGCTGAGAGAACAGGACAGAGTTATATAACTTCTATAGTTCTGTCCTTTACGCTCGCCGTAAAATGAACTGCATAGCCATGTCATAATAACTCCCCTGTACTTTGTTTAAAGGCATAAAAAAATATATTTAGGAGAGTTAAACTATTCAAAAGTATGTATCAGTTAATTAATGAAAGATTACCAACAGACAGACAGTAAAAGTAAGTAATCAAAACTTGGTAAAATTCAACCAAAATTACTTAAATCTTGGTTATTCTTGAGATGCAACAGAGAGCTTTGATACTTTCGTACTAACTTAGTTAGCTTTAAATGATGCAACTATCATTTTAGTGAATAATCACATACATTAAGAATATAATTATCTCAACATAAATACAAGGTTAACATTTTCATAATCATCACAGAACATCACATCAACTTTACACCACGATCTATTATTATTAGTACCCTATAATTTCTTACCAAATCAAAAAAAAAACATCGTTTATTTAACTCTATACAGTTCCAACGCTTCACAACGAGCTGACTTAATTGGCGAAGACGCGGTAGGCACCATGAAATTAAACATGACAAAATTGTCCGAACACAAAGAGTAACTCGCGAGCGGACACTTACCACGTCCTAATTATGTCGATGATAAAGCACAGGAATCCGGGGGTAGACAGGAATTTATAACGTTGAGACAATTCAGGCGCTGTCAGTGAGAAAATGTGCTCTTTTGTTGTTATTGTGTTTTTACAGTTTGATAAATATGAAGAGGATGATGAAGTTAGATGTCTGTTTCAGCGTATTAGTGTTTTGATCTTAAGCGAGGAGTTTGAAGTCAGATAACATTTTTGAGAGAGGTATGCTTGAATTTACGAAAAAGAATCATGTGTGTAATGTGTATGCCTTATTCTGCGCTCGTGTTAGAGGAGGCCTATATGTCCATTACCGAGCGGACATTATTTAATAAATTAGTTACAATTTTTCAAAAAAAGAAAAACTTGAAGTCGGTTTAAACCGTAAACAATTTAAATAATAAATAGTTTGTATAAATTGAGAACAACAGCAGCCGAGTACAAAGCGGCATTCACAAGCATAACGCACGAGTGAACGACAATCTTCTTAAATTAATTCCTAGCCCATAGACTGCGGGCGGACAAAAGGAGAAATCTGCGTTTCTGGACCGCACAAAGTGCAAAACAGTTAAGTGAATTAATTCAGCAACTCAAGTTGCTAGTCTGACTACGTTACAATTAAGAACAGACGTAGCATTAAGCGTGCTTCTTAAATAGGTAATTAATAAACAAGAGTTTGCTGAAATGCGGCGGGGATTATGATCGGTGAATTTCTTATTGCATTTTTGAGGGTAATATTCATAGTTTACCGAAAAACTTACGATGTAGACACATATTTATTCGTTTTTAACATGAATATACAGGGTGGAAAGTTGAGATGGGGCATTAAGGGCAGCTACCAGATGCCTTGATGCCACGCGAAAATGATCTTAGGAGACCTTTCCCAACTTTTTGAGTGATGACAATCGATATTCACAGATTTTCGATAAAATGTAGTCAGCGAGAAAATCGACAGAATTGAGTAATTTTTTAATGCCAATCGATCCCATTCCCATATAGGACGTTTTCCATACGATTAATAGAGTAATGCCCCATCTCAACTTTCCACCCTGTATAGGGTAATTTGTTCCAATAAAATGGTTTATCAACTATTACAACCGAAGACCCTGCTCAGTATCGAGTATCGAAAGAGTCCAATATTGTCTAACAGTATCCTGAAGCAGATACAATACAACTAGGACCAAAGTAGTCCAGGTTGAAAAGTTTGTCAATAACAGAATCAAATTCATCGTCATGTAAAGAAACCATATTATTTTTTAATTTTAAAACGACGTTGTTATGGTTTTACTTTGTGTTACTAAACTAACGATAAAAAAAAACCACCTATCAGTTATTTCCTATTTACTTACGCCAAAAAAACCAAATCACCAAATTAAAATTTAAATTAGAATGTTAGTGACAAGAATACCGTTACGACAAAAGTTAAAAGCTCATATGATTCTTTTTAACACGCCGCTGAAAACTCTACGACCTAATTATACTCCCCATTATTTATGTGGATACTAACAACCTAATTTGACAAAGTAACAAAGTATTATAGCTTCCGAGAATCGTCTCGTTAGTGATCAAATAACCGGCAACACCGACTGGAATGTTAACATCGTCCAACTAAATAAAAACTTTTCTTCCTACATCAAAGTCTTAGCTCATAACGAGCGGAGGAAATTCTTTTCACAAATGCAAAGGCGTGTACAAAGGAAATTTATAGATTCCAAAAAGAACAGAACTACAATAAATCTGGTGATCCCCCCGCAGACCGCATTGATTTAGATAACCCTACGCTCCCTTCGGCAAATGCATTTCCGCAAACAAAATGACCCTTAAACAAATAATACAAAAGGTCGAGCTAATTCATTACAGTTCGCGAGAAACAATAAAAGCAAAAGACAAACAAGATTACCGATAAATCTGAAAGGGAATTTTTGTACGGAAGAGGCTTATCTACTTTACGTCGTTTTGGGAATACATACTCGTTCTGCAACGACGACGTTACTAAACTTAGGGCATTGTCTGTTAGGATAAAGAAGGTATACGAGAGAAAATAGAGCCCGTCCATTCTGTTTCAGTAAAGCCCCTTATTTACTCCTAAATCTTTTACTGACCTAATCATTTTGCCAGAATATACAAAGGCATTATCGCATGAACACACAAGCATGTTTTATTACGTCAAAAACGGATGATTCATCTTCATAGCAAACTTTGTCTCTCATCTCATTTGTAACAGAAATGTGTGCATTTATTTAGCCGTCAAGTATTAATACCACGTTTAAAAATAAATAAAGACGTTTATAAAACCCGAGATCATTTGTAAACACTTTGTCATTTTGACAGGTTTCACGATATCTACAAAATGATTTTAAAACGTGCCACCGCGGCGCCAAAGTATTAACTTACATCGCAAAGAAAACAAATCGAATCCGTTTGGAAGCAAGAGATTACTTTATTCACTGACTTAATGTATCCAAACAGATTTATCATGTGACAAATCGTTTTATTCGATACTTGAATTTGTATTTTAATGTACTCTTGATACCGTGTTATATACATAAATTTAGTTAAATTAGTAAACATTAATAACTAAACGTAAAATTTAAAGTGACCGTATTTGTAGAATCGATACAAATACCATCGATGCATCATAGTAACGAATTAGTGGCGTTCCTAATCGATTACAATCGCGTCTGACCGTTTACATTGTCCATGTTTATATGAATCGATTGAAACCAGATTTGAGCATCACGCAGAACTCACACGTGCATCGAGTTTAATCGTCCGAAGCGCCAGTGCGAATAATAGCTGCGACAAATTTTCCGTTCCGTCGAGCATTTTCCTCTGAATGCACCTACACAATCGATGGTATTGCCTGCAAAATTGTACACTATTAAGTGACATTCTAAATATAGGGATCCACGCGATGACGCCGAGATAGCCATTGAGCTAAACCCTTTGCTCGTTCAAACCGGCTTCGTGAATCTAACATTCCAATACACACCTTAAATCTAAATAACGTGAGTGTATTTCACTTTGAAACTGCTTTGTTATATACGATCTTAGTTTACTATGTACTTTTGACAAAACTGTTGAAGTGTAACTGTTACACATCTGCCTTTTGCCGATTGATTCGTAATGATGATTGCTACGTGCGGTTAGTAGACATGTCCGCGGAAAGCCATGTCGTGTTACAAAGATGTTTTGACGTTAATAATACGGGAACCGTATCGAAGAAAGACAACATATTACTGAGGGAATAATACCGGTTTTTGACATGTGAGCGAAGAGAAACCCTGCACTTACAAGGCAGGAGGGAAAAAACCAAATGAGTTGAACTTTCAAGATTGTTGCATAAATTGTCGTGTACATACGCAAGCTGATTTATTTTCTGTCTTTCTGCTTGTTTACACATTATTGTTTAAATTCCGTTGCCCGTGTTACCATACTACTTGTCCAGTAAGTAAGCCGGTAAGGAGATCCCACGCAAGAATAAACACGCTTCTAGTTTTTTCTACACTATTCTTTACAAAACCAACTACTTAAGACTGCGTAGTTAAACATTAAAATATCACAAAAATACAAAAAAATATATAGGCACGGTATTCAACTTAAAGCAATTGTTTCTCAAAAAGCCACTAGTGCTTAGTTAGTAAAATACTTGAATAATATTATATCATAATCTTTAGGGCAAAAAAGGGATCGGTTAAACTCGTAAACTACCTAACCACCTTCGTGAAAAAAATTATCCTTCTGCCACTACCTAAATCACAAGCTAAGAATTGAAAAACCTTGAAATCTAACTTTACTAATCTTGGACTAAGGAAAATCCAAATAATATAATAACCTGCAAATATAATAATGTATGAGCTAATGTAATTAAGTATATGGAATTATACTACTAAGATAAAACATCGAACCCGATCAAGTCTAGACGTCGACAGATCTAAGTCCTTTATCTAACTTCCCCTCGCGTCAGCTTCCATATCCTCTAATTAAAAGCAAACGCTTTGAACGCTCGGTTGACTCCCTAAACGTGGTTCCAATCAGCATCATAGTCAGTTTTACGACTGTCTGTATGTCTCTCATGGCGCGTTCAAAAACGCCGACGATTGATAACACATTTTGCCCTTGGATAACTTCACTCATAATAAAAATTATAAAAGGCAATCATACTTCGTTTAAGAATAGAAAGAGGGACCGGATACGGTCTTGTCGTAAATTAAGAACTTCTTTCATATTCGTACATTTTCATGCTCAATAAACAAAGTCACCTTTTAGATATAAAGATATTTCATGTTCACTGCTCTCTGTAATCGTTTCATATGACTCTACACGAGATGTATTCTACGAACGTTATCGTTATCGAAAATGTACAAGTATTGACGTAGTTGCTACGCGGTCACGGTTCGTCGGTTTTCGAAAATCGTTAACGTTAACGTTACGCACATGCTCTTGTCTAAGCCCGCTGGGCCGTTATGAATATTTGATCTAAAAAAAACACTGTCACGTCAGAGAGTGCAAGAGGTTTGAATTGTTATATATTATTATGACTAGCGACCCGCCCTCGCTTTGCTTCGGTTTATGTGAGTATGATATATAACCTACAGTCTTTCTCGATAAATAGCTATCTAACACTGAAATATTTTTTCAAATCGGACCAGTAGTTTCTGAAATTAGCGCATTTAAGCAAACAAACAAACAAACGAACAAACACTTCAGCTGTATAATATTAGTACAGATTTCACATGTCACGTCAAAGAATGTATAATGTTCGAAGTGTTACATAGTTATTTTTTGTTTTTTTTACATCAACCAAAATACCGTTAAATATTTTCCCTGAGCACTATAAACACTACAAACTGTTACTCTCATAATCCATTTATTCGGAATCCCTCGCAAGTGTAAGATATGCATTGTTTGTCTCCAATGTTGTCGTCGCTTCCGCGCCATTAGCAAATTCCGTCCTCTCTATATTTGCTTTGAGAAAAGGGTTGCGGTTTACACTTGGAATGGTCCTAAGTAGATGTGTGACGTCACATAATATTGCATTTAAGTATTATTTTTCTCGGCGCTTGACCTAATTACTTCCATCGTGGAACTAATCCACCCTAGTTACAAAAGTACTCGTAGGTACTCTTCTTGTTAGCAGAATTCAGCTAAATAAGATATACATGCAGAACACGTTTTGTTGTTATAAGGCAGCAGAAGAGCTTACCAAATATTTAACGAAGTCCTGAGTGGCTCTAAACAAATTCCTCCATACTCTTTCTTGGACCGACTTGTTCTGTTTACACAATTTCGCTACCGGCCCATTTTGCCTGTATTTTTGTGGAACGCCACTCGATTCGTGTTTGATTTTCGCTAAACATAAAACGTTTGTAAACATTTAACAGTCTTGTATCGAGTTACTGAATTCTTTTGTGTGCTGCCGTTCTGGTTTAGATGGTGGAATATCGAATGTAAATTGAATATTCGAAACTGAATCCAAAAGTATCTCTTAGTTTATAGAAATGTTACTAAGGCAAGTTACCACGTTTTGAGATCATATTGCTCGATGGTTAAAAATATTTAAAAAATATGTTGAAAAACCCAATAAGCATTAATCTCCTGCCTTATTTTTGTGATTTAAAATTTTAATATTTAGGAACTACCTACATTTAAATAAAAAAACTCGCATTTTTTCACAAAATATTGTGGGTAGTCTTGTGGATTCATGAAGTAAATATTCGTTTACGGCATACTCCGGCTTTGGTAATATCTTCCCGGCTATTTAGACACAATGGCATGCAAGAGCTTAATAAAGACGGATTCCTGTTGCATCCCAGATTCTGCTGGACCACTAAAACGCTTTACGATGCTCTTATGTGGCAATTTGCTTTTAATGTGTCTAAGGTGGTTTCTAAAATATACATGCTCAAATACAGCTGTTAAGTTTAAATTTTCTTGCATGAAACAATGCTTTTGTAAAGTTATTAAAAAAAAAAGATTTTTTTATTCGTAAATTCCAACGATATATTTTTTTACACACGATTGACAAAAAATAATTACAAATTGAACAAATTTCCGTACCTACACATTTTTGTGACCCACCCTCGTGATGATTTTGACAGTGTCTACCGTCGACTGTTTACATCGTCGCCGGAGTGTCATTAGTCGTCGGTTTAGATGCTCCTGCGCATCTGGCGGACGCATACAAATAATACTTACAAGTTTAAACATTCTCTTAAGATTTTATTGCAGATTCATAAGATCAGTGACGTAGAGTTGAAAATCGGAGTTAGAAATGTTATGAGTAATATTGGTTCTTGTGATTGAAAATGATTGAATTTCAAAGCCATAACTAACGTCACCACGCTTTGTCTATGCTTTGACATGGTGTGTATCGAGTGTTGGAATAAAGATTTAGATGATAAACATTATCGTAAGGGGAAAAATGATTGATTTAACATGTAATTGGAAACGTTTTGAAATATTGAACAGAGTCACTAGAAAAGCAGATGTTGTGTGACTTACTAGCATTTGAAGTGTAAAAGTTCAATGAACTGAAATTATAAAGTGACGTCACCAAAAAAACCTTGGAGTAAAGTAGCATTTTCAAAAAAGGGAAGATGTTAAATTAAAATCACTACGTAGTGGAAAGACAAAGAGCGATCCGAACCGGGGAAGTATCAAACGTAATAAATAATTCCCTCGTAGCGACAAATGAGGTCATGTGTTTCTACTTTTTTTTTCTCAGCTTCCCGCGGGATCGTGTGTCTTCTATTTCCGTTCGAAAGTATCGAACGATTTGCTTCTTTAAATTTGGAACATGTTTGCAGTTTAGTGTTTGCGCCTCGGGGACCATTAAGTTTGGAAGGTGAGGGCAGATGTCTCGTGTACATCTGGAAACTTTTAGTTTGAATAACGATATTTGTTTTTTATTTAAGACAGTGGCTAAATATGTATTTAGCCCACCATGAGTGTACAATATCTTAAACAAAGGTTGAATATTTTAAATGAAAGTTTAGCTGATAAAAATGAAACACTCCATATGTCGTATGTGGATGATGTTGTTACAAATTCTGGCTTAAATACTCCTTTGTTTAAAATGTTACGTAATTACCCAGAGGAAAGACGAGCCATTAATTACTAAAAAACCTTTTGTACTTTAAACATGTGAAAATCAAAGGAGATCTGACCTCAAACCCGAATTTATTTATATTGTACAGTGGGCTTACACAACAATCAAACTTCACCTTGAGTACGCTTTACGAGTTCTTTTCAGTCGGCTTTTATTTGAAGAAATAAATACGTTCACAAGTGTCGGCTTAGAGATGTTGTAGTTGACGCACGTGCCAGGAACTACGCGTTCACACTTAAAGTTTCTTCTAATTCTTGTGGCTTTTAAAAAATATTGCTTAGCCTCATCGTTTTGGTGAGCACTTACTAAACCTTGTGCATAGTATAATAAATTATGGGTAAGCAGTAATTTGTACGGTTAACGTTTGACCTATATTTTTTTTATTGTGTCCGTTATTTTTATTTGTAGTTGTGTCAAAAATATGTAATAATCATTATTAATGATTGCATCAATGTTGACATGAACACAAATATAGTATCGCGAAAGTTTAGGTCAATTTATTGAGAATTGAATTGAGCTAAAAGGTTGTAAGTATAACCAGACTAAAAAAAAACAAAGTCACTATTTTCCACGTAATTTAAAAAAAACATTGTTCTAAAATATGAACAAACATTTTTGTCTAACAAAAGAGCTCTAAAATATAACTATTACTTCCCTGCAGTCATAAATCCGTTCTCACATGAATATCTACGTCATACGACTCATACGCGTCAATGAGTAAGTGACTGGATGAAAGAAGAACGTAAATTAGTGACCTATACAGTCGACGACCTCGTCAAATTGAGGGTGCACTTAACCCTAGACGTATTCAGTGCCAAGAATAAAATATGATGTCAATATTGTTTGGCATTTAGGGAACTGGGCACTGATAGTGTTAAGGGATGCGTCTTTGAATACGTCATAAGAAATCTCTCATTGCGAAGAAATGCTACACGAACTTAACATTGTAGTAACGTATACGCGACGTTGAATTGGATGCTAAGGGACTAAAATATTTTAAGTTAATTAATAATGGATGTTTATAATTTTTTTTGGGAACATCATTTGATAATGATCAGGTGTATTTTTATACTATACAACTAGCGACCCGCCCTCGCTTTGCTTCGGTTTATGTGAGTATGATATATAACGTATACAGCCTTCCTTGATAAATGGGCTATCTAACACTGAAATATTTTATCAAATCGGACCAGTAGTCCTGAGATTAGCGCGTTCAAGCAAACAAACAAACAAACAAACTCTTCAGCTTTATAATATTAGTATAGATTCCGTGATAAAATATGTAACTGATGGTGAAAACCGCATAAAAATCCGTTCAGACTTCTTTGAGATTATAGCGAACATAGGTAGGTATCCTATGTCACATAATCATAATGAATTCACATACAGACAGAGCCGACAAAGGACTTTGTTTTATAGTGTAGTGATTTTACAGTTTTAGAATTGCACAGAAGGCAAAACCACTATACGGTGAGGGCACCAATGATGGACACTTTTAGCTGACAGGCACCAGTAATGGACGCTTCAATCTTAATTTAAATTTCATACGGTCCTATATTTATTGACGAAAAACAAAAGAATAACCCTTATCTTCTGTAAAATAAAAATCAAGTGTTCATTATTGGTACCTTGTCCATTACTGGTTCCATCACCCTAGGTAGTTAAGTAGAGAAGTGTCGGTTAAGATTTCATTTAATTCGACTCTAGTAAGTTAAAGTAACTAATTAAAACAACTAATGCACATATTAATTAGCCCGTTTTCGCCTGTAATTCCTAGCAGGAGCAAATAAAACTGGTTTTGCTTCTGATCTGAAAATGTGGATTAAGGTTGATAATCTATGGCCTATCTAAAGCAAAAAGTTCACTAGTTTGATATACTCGTATCTCCATCTGTACACAATAATAAAATAACTGCTTATTTTTATGTACGTGGGCCCTTTTCGAGTCGTCTCGCAGCATCTTTGGTGTCGCTTTTTGACATAGATATGACGTACGCGCAGCAATAATTTCCCATGGGAACTGAATGTATTTTTTAGGAATCAATTGGAGTGGTAGCTTGTCATGACTTAAAATATACAATGAATTTTGTATTTTGAAGTTCTCAAGATTGTGATGACGACATAGTTACTAATCATAAGATCATTTTATAATATTTTTCTTGTTTATAATCACTCCTAACTTAGTTCTTTAACTTTTTCGAGTTGTACGAAAAACATAAAGCGACATAAATTTAAATAAATGTAATAAAACAACATGGAATTTTCTAGATCTGTTTGGATTTTTATCGAGTGTAGAGCCTGTGGGCCTAATATGGCTGCGTTTATCGCGTGACAAATTTTGGATAAGGCATCCGTCACCTTCTGACACGTAAATAAGTGCACGTGTCAAAAAGTGACAGATGCTTGATCCACATTTGACACGCGATATAGAGGCAGCCACACTAGGCCCGCAGAACTTCCTGAAAGAAGCAAATACTTTTATGCAATGAAATTGGTAGCTCCTTCACATTCAACATTTACTCACAAGGGGATACCCTTTAAAATAGTTTAAAAATAGTCACCATGCTCAAAGATCTAATCGCAGTTATCTCTTCACAGTAGTTTTTTCATCGCGACAGCTACATCACAACACTTTTATAACCTCAGTAACCTTTTAATAATTTTGCATGATGGCTGTATCAATTATTAAACAAAATCATAATGTTACTTTAATATCCCAAACACCACAATGACGGCAGCATCAATCACCAATGTCTGTCGATGTTGTTATTTCGAACAGATCATTTCGTTCAACAAACATTTATCGGTAACAAGTGCTATCGGTTGAATTGCCAACCCTGCTGAGAGATATGTTTTATTGCTTAAAGAAGCTTGCAGGCTGGTTTTATTGAACACAACTAACAAAAGTTTTTTTTTGGACACATTCTTACTGATTTTTTAAACCATTTACATTTAAATGATTTACATATTCTTGTTCGATACCAATTAATGCGTATGGTATGTTGGTATATATTTTGTGTTAACTCTGTTTAGGTTGGCTTTGATAACTTAAAACTAACGAAAAAAAAAGTTACTATGTTTCAAAAATTATCAACATAAAAAAGTCCCGATTAACGCTCATTATCATGAGGCAGGCAAGTTTCACTTGAAATCGTGTTAAAAAAAACGAGTGAAATTATTGTGCCTTTCATTTATAAAAACTGTAGGTTAGGTAAGAAAACGGACTAAAGCGATATTAACAAAATTTCATTTTATTGCTCTGGATAACACACCCCTAATATTTTTTCCTCTTAAGCGCTATTCAAAATAATGAATTGCGTTTGATAAGTCTGTAAACTCCTTAAGCTACATTGCTCCTATGAGTGTGATCACTTACAGCAATAACACTATAACCTATATTAGAACACTCTTATATCATACCCATACGCTTCTTGACGCCCGGCCTATTTTTACCAATTCCCAGAACGACATAATGAAACTCCAAATACTTCTCTGAGTAATTTAATCAAAAGTAATGAATTATTTTGAATAAGTAACTACTTTAATAAGCGTAATAAATTAAATCGTAAGATTAAATTCATAACTTCAAATATTTACAAGGCTTAAGCCAAGTTAGGAACTATTTTAGCCGAGTAGGTACACCGTTGTCTGGAGTTTCTGGAAAGTCCTACCGACTTGGCATTCTGGATTTCGACGGAACATCAAGTTTACGTCCGTTTTATGGCGCCGAGTGCATGTAAAATTAAAGTGCTGCTTGCATACAAAAATAGTACAAATTGATTGTTTTTCTAGTGCGGTTTAAAGTTTGAGTACGGAGAAAGAAGGTTGGTTTAGTGAACCTTATTTGCAGTTGTACATCCACTTGAGTAGAAGTGCTTTTTTGCTAGCTTCAAGATTTTGAATCACCGACGAGAGAAGAAGTGGTGTTGAATTGTTACGTATACCTCTACATCTAAATATACATAGATCTGTGTGTCTGCGTATCTTCTGTGTATCGGTGTATTTATGTACCTGTCTACCTGAATGTCTGTATGTGACATCGTAGCTACAGAACAAATCGATAAATTCAAAGGCGGGTTTTTTTTCAAAACGTTTTAGAATTAGTTTAATTCGGATGGTTCTTCGCTAGGATTCAAGAAATTCGGAAACGCCGTTTAACAGTTCGTTCTGAAAGTAGAGTCATCGGGAGTTTTTATTAATTTAATACAAAATATGATAAAATCATTTCTGTACAGCCTAGCGACTTCACTTCTTAATTTTCTTTCAAGTTAATCTTGTTTTTAAGTTAGGTATCTAACCATCTTAAAGGGTAAAATAGAATAGCAATAAAAATGGCAAAAATTGATGGCTGTCTTACTTTAACTTTAGTTCTAGAGCAAAAAGGCACAATATTGGCGTCTTTATCTAACTTTAGAGTAAGATAGCTGTCAACTTCTGCAATTTTTATTGCTAGTATAAACCTCGCTTAAGGCTAGCAAAATATGGCACTGCATTTACACAACAGTCGTGAATTTCACAAAACAATTAGCTCAGTCTCTGAAAATTATGTCACCAACATGTAATTAGTGACACTGAGGAAACATGTGCATTATTAATTCTGGATGCAGGTGCAGTGCACGGCATGTAATGCAGGTTTTGATTGAATTGCATTACCATGTAATTGTGGATAATTATTTAGCGGTTCGATTCAATTACAACTAATGACTGGCTTGATTAGAATACGATTGGTTAATTAGGTACAGCAAATTGTGTGAAAGTAAAATGCAATTCCAGTCACTGTTTTTTTAACGCTGCTCGCTTCACTTGTCGTAGTATGTAACTTTTTAGTTTGTTGTTTATTTTTTAAAGCTCTTACACAATAATTCACATTTTATGATAAACAGAAGTCTAATAAACAAAATCAGGGTAATAAAGTGTAATGACATTCATATTTGTGACTTCTATGATTAGGCAAATCCTACTCATTACGAAACAATTGGCAACTTAAATAAACGGACCATCCATATTTATAGGAATGAAACATTAAGTGTACTGAGCATAATGTCTAACATACATTGTGAAAAAAGTCTTATAGCAAATGACTTTAGGACAAACGACACTGCAGATACCCCTCCTGCCGCATTTCTGGTCAAACCAACTCACGCAAGATACAAACCTAAACTTTTTAATAACGAGACTATTAACTAAGTATTTAACGAGACTCTGTTTCTTCATTTAAAGAAATTCCTAGATGCTTTAAATAAAAATTTACAAATCTAACGGAGTCTTGTGCTTGTGTCGAAATATATGTTGCATTATAAAATAGTGTAAAAGTAGCAGCAGCGCTCCATAGTTTTATGAATACTTTGCTCTGGCAGCTATCGGGGCGTGGGTGAATAAAAAATAAAAACGTCTCCAAGTTGGAACTTCGAAGTTGCGTACAAAGGGTTCTGTAACAGTTAGATTCTACATTACCAAAACTTTTGCCGCGATCTTCCTAGTACGAACTGGTATAATGACGTCAAATATTATTGTTTTCTTGAATGTCTTCTATTTAATCATACAACAGCTTGTTTTTATATTTTTGCGCTATTTTGTTTGTTAATTCGTTATGCGTTTAAAAAAAAATTATTTACATACACATACACATACACATTTACATACACATACATACATTACATACACATACATAAACTCACGCCTTTATTCCCAGAGTGGGGTAGGCAGAGCTACAGAATTTCCAACAACTATAAAAACTTTTTGATAATTCTGTAACCACATTTTGCACACTTAGGCGAAGATGTTTACCAGTGTATTAGTGACAGGTTGCAAGCCCATCGCCTAACAGTACTACACGCCTTTATTACCTTAGTCGGCTTTTAGGACATCCACGGAAAGATACGGAGTGGCACTATTCTAATCCGGCTACCACACGGGGAAGCAATTGTTAAGCAAAAAACAATTACAATAATATTTTAACATGCATTGAAATATTTGAAATGAATGATCAATATTTAAATGCACAGAAAAAAGCAACACCTCGAAAAAATACTGAACTGCTCAGCAAAAATACTAAACGCACACGAAACTACGCTTATGATGAACATTTCGTCGGTTCACCGACCGCAAAACCGCGTAAGTCACATTTTTAATAAGGAGCAAAATGCACCTTATTAATAAGGTACCAAGGTTTATTTTGCTCTATTATTAATTTGTTAGTTACGCGGTTTTGCAGTATCACCGACGATTTGGCTTTTCTTGCTTTAGTGGGTTTCAGGTTTTTTTTTGATGATCGTTTAAATGTCACCTGAAATTAGATCCCTCGTCTTTGTGCTTTAGTATTATCTAGGTCTCAAAGCATTTATCTCAATAATTAAACGACAAGCATTTATGTTTTATTTATGATTCCTTAATATTATCAAACTTTCCATTTTTTTATTCGAAAATGCAAAAGATTATGACCAGACCTAGGAATATACGGGGCAAAACTAAATGACAGCTAGGGATTGCCTATATCGATAAACTTAACTATCGATGCTTTTCCCATATATTAGTGATCGCTGAAGTGAAGTTTAGATTGTAAAAATAGTTTATTTTTTAAAGTATGCAAATTAAACCAAATACACTTCACTCATCATCGTCATATTGTTTTAACTCCTAACAAATTCTAGTCGTTCATTTTTACAATCGTAAATGAGACAGTCATTATGAAATTCACAATACGGAAAAAATATATGATGATGACAAGTGAAGGTTAAAAAATCCTTTTAAAATAAAGAATAACCATATTTTTTTTGCTATTTTGTTTCATTGCATACTTTCAATCAAATTTTATTTTTACAAACATAACTTGGAGCGATCACTAATATGTGGGAAAAGCATCGATAATTGAGTTTATCGATATAGGCAAATCCCTAGCTGTCATTTAATTTTGCCCCGAATATTCCTAGGTCTGATTATGACTATGGAAGAAAATTAAGGAGGTTTTAGTGGTCCTTTATAAACTACGGAACCCTTATAAAATAAAAAAAAGGACATGCACCGTTTAAAGTCGCTGGAGTCAAAGGAGTGATGAATATTACAGCTAGCTTGTTTCTAGCCAAATAGAGTTCTTTCGCGCGGAATGAAATAATTGGACTTTGCTAGTTGCTATTTGTTAAACAGCTAAAAACAGCCTTTGTTATGATCTACATTTTTAAATATATTTTAACTAACATTTTGTCCGTGACTGCATTTACTAAAAAGGCATTAATTGATTTTCCTTTAAAAGCTATTAACATTTTCGGGACAATAAGTATCCTTTGTCAGTGTCATAAAGGACATAACCTACTACAATATGTGTGTAAAATACGATACTAATCAGTTTAGTTGTTAATATAAAACGGCAAGATTAAAATTCTCACTAAATTGAAGTTTAGTCAGTTTGAGTACAATTTACATAATTGTGAAAAGGAACCTACATATTTTTTAACACCTTTGATAATAAGAAAATCAGATAGAGCAGATTTTGATTCAAAAAATCTCTTGTGAATAAACTTAAGACCTTAAAATTTGATCAAAATTAATCCCTAGGTACCTTAAAGGTGCTCTTAGAAGGGCAAATCGACTATCGATAATTTGGGGAGAAAAGCGGAAAACTCATTAAAAGTCACCAAAAAATTAAGACAATGAATATTAAAAAAGTTGAAAATCCGGCCGTTAATCATTAGCAAATATTGTGTCACTGCGGATGCCCTAGAAACTATTCGCTCATAAAATGTTCTAAGCATACCAGATAACGTTGTAGATAAGTAAAATTAGAACAACGGTTTCTTGTTAAGCGGCCAACTAACTGACTGACGCCCCTGTTTACAGCCAGTTTCGTAACAACTCATTCTTTTCCCAAATACCTAATCTTCATGTTGTTATAAATTCCTGTGACTATCAAATGAATCACTCCTATGAATCAACCCATCCGATGTAACGTGATAAATCGACTAACAGCTATATTAATACTTCACTTTCGCAGATTAAGTGTGAGACATAAATAAGGTTAAAACGTTGTCTTATTTACGATATCTAACAACGTTAAAATGCTTGTCGTCAAACTAATAACATTCAATCAATTTGCTTAGTTCACTAGTCTAAATATAAACTATTAACGTACATGTTTTAATTTTGTACGCACAAAACTAGCTTGTGCCGGACACTTCAAGTGAAATTTCGATTATCGTTATTCCATCGGGGACTTTTAAATTTTCCGGGATGATCTCTATTTCAAAATTTCATCCAAATCCATCTAGCCGTTGCAGACTTAAGGGATAACAAACAAACACACACACACAAACTTTCGCATTTATGATACGTACGAGTATTAGTAGGATTAGTGGGATTATTTTTGTTAATGTTGGCATCAAATTTTATTTTACTAAAGTTGGTCTATTTTTATTTAATTATGCATTAGATTCACTTTATTGACGAGAAATATTTCCTAAAGTTTATTAATTAGCGCACAGTTTTATAACAGTAAAAATATCATATAACACACGTAAATCACTTGATACTTACGGAGATGTTTACATGTAGCATGTCGTCCACGTAATAAAACGCGCTTCTAAAATTATACTGGATTTTTATTTCTATTTTATGTGCGAGGTATCGGATACCACGATGGTACATTGGTGGTACAGGGAATATGTTAGAATTAATTATAGGGAATAATAATATATTACGTGGGATTTGGTGAAGCAAAACATCGCGCGAGGCAGGATCCCGCGCGGCGCCGGCCGCATCGCCGCTACTGAAACTAAGCCGAAACGACCGTAAAAGCGACAAATTTTTGTGCCCGGCTTCATAAATTAAAGTTCATTAAAACTTATCCAACGAGACCGAGCGGAATTTTGTTTACTCAAATATGGACCCTAAATCCTTGGGCGAGCGATAAACCCGGCTCTTTAATTTTATTTCCACGTGAATTCTGCCAGTTGGGATTTCTTTTATGCTGCCGCGCGGTTATTTTCGACTTTACAGACGTATTAATAAAAGTATGCTTTTTAGTCTGAGACTGGGCTTTGGTCACTTGTTTTTATTTAGTTTTCTCGGTTTAATAACGACGTTTCTTCACGGTTGCTGTTGATATTTTGTTCTCGTTTGCTAACACGGTGGATGTCAACGATGAATTTTATTCGGATCATTAAGATGAAGTTTTATTTGTTGCATGATAAGTAGCAGGCATTGCGGCTCATTAGGAGCGACTCGTAATGCAAGTAAATTGTCGAACGATAGAACTCTATGGAGGAGGATAAGTTATAATAGCAAATTATGTGGAGTGTGGAGATTTAACTTCAGGGAGACGAAAGATTTTCAAATATTGAGCCATATTTAACATGATAAAGCATATGGAATCCCCTCTCCATTATAACTAATCATGAAAGTACCAGGAGAGAAGATGCCATGTAATCAGGCCAAACATGCTACACGCAGAATCATTGATACTAATGCAAACATATTATTACTTTATACAAAACTAGCGACCCGCCCTCGCTTCGCTTCGGTTTATTTGAGTTTTCTACAACACACGTACATAAAACAAAATTTATTATACATAAAAACCTTCCTCTTGAATCATTCTATCTACTAAAAAAAACCGCATCAAAATCCGTTGCGTAGTTTTAAAGATCTAAGCATACATAGGGACAGACAGCGGGAAGCGACTTTGTTTTATACTATGTAGTGATATCACATTTATTGATTAATTCTCAGTTACAAAGTAACTTGTTGGTTAGGATTAGTATTTTAAATAACTATTACATAGACAACACGAACGAATAGATTTTGATCAAACCTAGCTAAGAACTAAACCAGCTTTCAAATAAAAACAACAGCGTCCGAATCAGTTCATACATACACAGACACACACCTTAAACTTATCACACTCCCCTCTTGTAAAAATATATAGTATCAAAGTTAATCCACAAAATGATTCCCCTAGAAGCAGCAACATCGCTTTTGTATTTTTACCTCGCCTCCACAGTCCTCTATTACCCTGTTAACAGAACGTAGAAACCAGGTTCCATCAGATTTACACAAGTGGGCAGCTGGCGACTTTACGTCAAGCTGTTAATGAAGATTTGTAACTGTCCGCGGGCTTTACTGTGGTCTCAGAGCGAACACTAAAGAGATTTCCTTTTTTATTGCCGCGCCAAAAAGAGAATACGCTCCAAATAATTTATTACTCGCTTTGAACTCGGCAATGACGTTTAACTATTTTCTTTACAAGTCGAAAGCAATTCAGATAGTGATATTGAATCTGATTTATAAAGTACTTTGCGATTTCATCACGGCATGTACTATTTATAATAATATATAAATAATCCATACTAAAATTATAAATGTAAAAGTAACTTGTTCATTACGGTTTCATGACCAAACCACAGAACCGATTTCGATAAAATTTGGTATATAGATAGCTTGAACCACGAAGAATGACTTATGAAAACGGGAAGAGCGATTAACGCCTTCCACGCGGACGTAATCGCAAGCAACAGCTAGTATGCTAATTATAAAGTTCTTAGCGCTGAATATGAAGCAAGTGTTGCAATAAAGGCACCGCGGCCTTTTCCCTCAAACAGGAAACTAACAAGCGTAAATTTAAACCCATAAAACAACACAGCACTGCCGCCGGCTGAAGTGTTCAGCAGACCTCGGCCGCTCGACCATACTGCACCTGCGATAACAGATCTCCAATTAATTTAATATTAAAGGCAGAAAACTTTTCAATTTTCCCTCTTATTACCTTCCGCTCGCTGAACTTAGTTAAACTTTTATTTTGTTCTGAAACTTGTTCCTGTGTGCTCGTGACACGACGTGTTTCCTTCGCGCCTAAAAATTAGAGGCCGCCATCACTACGTAATTGAAGTGTCAAAAGTTGTCTGATTTTACTTGCAAAACGCGTGGCAGTATGAAATTTTTGCGCCCCACCGAGATCGTTCGTTCGAAAAAAAGAGAATTCGATATGAGGAGGGTGTCAGTGCAATCAGCACCGACCTACATTCCGGTCGATGTGTGGCCATAGACTGCGGAAATTGTGTGCGCACTAATTAAACGCTGCCACGTAATTAATAACTAAGCAGTCTTGATTGACAATAATAGTTTTCCCATTAGGAATGTACCTACTAACTGCTGTGTCGGTAATTTTCTTGGTTGTGTTGCTTGAAGTAAACACGTGTTCTGTGAAAGTACCGACACGTTTAATTTAATAGTTGTCATACGTGAATAGTTCAGTCGGCTTTATAGGTGGCAGAACACTTTGGTGCTTTGTCGCTTAACGCTTTTGACAGATTAGTGCATAACGTTTGAGAGACAAAACACTAAAGTATCCAGCTACTTATAAGGCCGACCGTATCTAGTTTTGGTAGGATATCTTATAAGTAGCCCTAGAGAAGAGGTAGCGTAACGCTAACGTAAACGATTATCGAAAACAGGCATAATGTATGGAATTGACATAAGCGTTTGACAAGACCATATCGCAGCTTACGTCAATCGTACACATTTTCGACAACGATAATGTTCGACGAATGCGAATGCAAATGTCTAGGGCCAAAGACATATACCTATTACTGAACATAAACATAGTTAACTGAATAGCTTTAGAAGGAATCATAACTTGTTTGTTTTGAATTTTCCATTCAATATTTATTATTTTTCGTTAAAGCTAAAACAATCGGCAAAATACAAAGGCCACAACAAATTTACCAAACATTCTCTTATAATTAGCACTCCAATTGTTACCCAACATCTTCCGGAAAACTTCACATAGAACACCAATTAAAAACAAAAAACAGTTCATGTTAAATGTTCAAATCGACGTAACGACGTCGTTTCCAATACCCTAACAAGGCGAAGTTGGTCGGTACGAACCGTGTACTGGTTAATTATGGAGTGAGTACATAGAGCGAGGTTACTGTGTACTGGCTCGTGTGAATGTAGGCTAATTAGGTGTGCTATCTCGGCTTTATGAACTGGAGTGGTTTTCTCTAAAAACACAATTCCGACGTGCTTATTGACGAGCCTAACTGGATCTGTCAGAACGAATAGACTATGTGTTCTTGCATATCATCAAAATTGGTAATTTGTCGCACAGTTCAACGTTACTTTGACAAAGTCGCAGGTACCTAACGCTGCATAATACCGAATAACTAGCAGGTGTAGGTTATTGCGGGTTGAACTAGGTATACAACAATTTGAAGAATAACACTATAATTTATGATCTGTAAAATTGCACGGATTTTTTTTCAGAAATCCAAATCTTCATTATGGAAAACTCATCTATGGTCGCCGTGTTCTCCAAGAAAAATCATTCGATTAAGATAAATAAATGGAAAAAGAAAAACAAATTAGTGTACATTGTAAAAGGTAGTTATGTAACAAATTAACTACCTAATTAACAGTTACAAAAATGTTTGGAAGATCATAAGTCAATCTTAATCATCTTAACATCATTTTTTTTAAACAATATTGTTGTCAGCTTCAATTTGTAAGCCAATTTGCAACCATATTAAGCGTAACCAGATGATTCAATATTCATATTTCTATTTTGTCCTCAAATTAAACTTGCTTGCGAGATGAGATTCGAGATTGTTGTTATTTTTGAGAGCGTATTTTTTGTATCCAAAACAAGCTCGAGTGGTGGCAGTGCTCCCTCCTGTGGCCTCATGAGCCTTCTCGTCCATCCCTCATAGGTTTGGTCCAACGTATCCTCGCAGCAGTAGGTTGTATGTGTACACTTTATTACTTTGTCTATTTAATGTCACATACATACATACATACGTACATAAGCTCACGCCTTTATTCCCAAACTGGGGTAGGCAGAGCTGCAGAATTACTAACAACTCTAAAAACTTGTTAATAATTCTGTAACCACATTTTGCACAATTAGGCTAAGTTAAGATGTTTACCAGTGTATTAGTGACAGGTTGCAAGCCCATCGCCTAACAGTACTACACAGCCTTTATTCCCTTAGTCGTCTCTTACGACATCCACGGGAAGACATGGAGTGGCACTATTCTTACCCGGCAACCACGCATATTTCACTTATTTATAATATTAGTAGATTTAGTACGATTTGTTGCCCAAGACACTCTACAGTCATTTGTATTTGGGCAATAAATCCTACTTATAGTATAAAATCACCGCCATCGGTGAATTAAGCCAATTACCACAGTCAGCCAAATGAACAATTGGAAATTACAGTTGTAAACATAAAATCAAATGTATGTGCCTGTTTGCCTTCTCCTTTTATAGTATGTACCTATGGCAAGCAAGAAAATATCACACAGCAAAAAAGCTAGAAACAGAAAAGGTAAAGGTAGGTAAGCTGAACTTTTCCCATTTAGCGATCTCTTCCAGTATAGACCAAACTTCATGATATAGCTTCAAGTGAAAGTAGTTTTTTTTCGGTTTAGGCTTGCTCCAACCCTAAATAAACCAAAAGAAGCTGTACTTAACCAGTTATTCAGATCACAAAACCCTCTATTCAACTACTACCTGCCAATTATATTTTTCTGTAACACTAATGTACCAAAATAAGAATTTTCTAATAACCTATATCCCTTACAAATACTTATACCATACCTACCTACAAATCCAAAATTGTTTGAAAACCAAGCTTTAGCTGAAACCTTTTGAAATGCAAGATCCCGTGCTTGCAGAGTCAACAGTCATCTTGTAACTGACGGGTGAGCCGCATGCATTTTTGATGAGGGCTTTCTTCCACGCCTCTTTGCTCACGACTCACGACTGTGACGTCAGTGACTAGGCCAAGTTGTTTAACCAACCGGGGTCGCCTTGGAGATGCTAATTTGTTTGCACTTGTTGCTAGAACGTTTCGATACCTCAGTTTGCGGTTTCACGTGTGAACTTTGATTTTGCAACGTGTGAAACAGTGTAGAATCAAAACGGTGCTTAAATCAATTGGTAAATGCAAAAAGATAGATGTTCTAGAAGTCTCGATATCGAGAATTCATATTTTTAGGTCATGTAAAACAAAAACTGGCATAGATATATCATGGTAAAATTAAATACTGAGTATAAATAAACAACTGAATTTCGTCTTAGAAACTTGTTGTCTTGACCAATTAGAACGCGAAAACATAATTTGGTCTGAATAGTATTGGACAATATTTAATAGTACAAAACATTAATAACTTTTTGATCTTAATGCATTTTCTGTGCTGTCAGATATTTCCATTAATCCAACCAAATTTACAAACGACGATCAATTTCATTTACCTGGGGCAAGTTGACTAATCACTTAACTCTCCTGTGCACTCAACTCGCCTGAACGAGGCTTCAGGGTAATTCTCACCCCATTGTGCAAGGGACGCGTGCAGTAATAATGCACGGAGGCAAATATTAGCTCAGACCCAGACAGCGGATGGACCGGGAAGAACGAAAAAAGTATACACTGTACAAACTTTTCAATACAGCATTCATTTTCCGCTGAACTCGGGGTTGTTTTGTTAAGTGTCATTCATACTTTATTTGATTTGATGATGGGCTATTATCACGTTTTTAGTCATAAAATGTTTAGAATTAAACAGTTAACGCTCAGTTTTATTGCGAGTTTATTTTTTCAGACCTGGTAACTCCTACAAATTTATATCAAAGCTAAGAAACATCCTAGTTAAACAAGTTTCTACTATATATTTGAAAAACCACATCCGAATCTATTCGGTTAGGTACCTACCTACTATACCGCAGACGGCTGGCCTAATATTTAACACACTCACAATCGTAATTGACTTCGATTGCGATTGCGAGTGCGTTAGGCAATAGCCCCTCAGGACCAAAATCTCTACATCAAGGACGTCATGGAAATCTATGGAAGAGGCATATGCTCAGTAGTAGACGAGTATAAACAGGGAAGAAGAAAAAGATGCCACAGACAAACAGACATAGGCGTCAAACATACAACACAACTTATTTTTGGCGTCATGGGTTACAAATACAAAGAAAGTCATCCACGTAGTGAGACATCAATATCAGAGCCATAATATTAAATAAATAGATTCATAGGTAGTATTTTAAGGTGTAGGTACTTCTAACCTGCCAAGTTCCAGGAAGCGAAAGAGACAGTGCAAAAGTAGTTACATAATCTCCATTCCGTTCACTGTCTAGAACTTGGCAGATTTTGACACTTCGTAATAGGGCTACTTATGTATGTTACGAGTGTTAAAAGAATAATGTTTTGAAAAGCTAGGTACCTAATAGACCGGTTTATTGACTTAATAATAAATAAATAGGTAAGTTTTTGTCTATCCCTATGAACGACTAAACTCACGTAATAACCCTTCACCGTAAAAATAAATTACGTCAAATTTGTATCCGGTATTCATTTACATGGCAAACAATCTGTTTTGACATGAAGAGACAAGAATGTTACTCATGTTTTATTGGTTTCCTTCTGTCTTTTAATATTTTTGCAGCCTTTATTAGCAGTATTTGAATATTATAGTTACACAAGTTTGATGCTCGTTAAAAATATCAGATTTTAGGCAATACAAATTAGGCAATCTCATCTTACGTACTGTACTGTTACTTAAATCTTTTTAACTCAAAACTCACTGTCTCTTTCCTATCTCCGCTCATTCTAAAGGACAATGCCAAAAAACCCAGCGCCGATTAAAATTAATCATTGGTTAAGCAGAGCATATAAATGTGTAATTTGTTTTCGAGAAAACCATCCCCAAGTATTGAAAACTCTTAAGTAGAAATAATACCTATGTAGTTAATGTGCTTGTTTAATTCTATAACAATACGTCACAAATCAAGCACATCATCTACATAGGTATTATTTTCTACTCAAGAGTTTTCAATTTTTTTTTTATACTTGGGGATTGTTTTCTCGAAAACAAGTTACACATTTGTGACCTATTGGATATGCTCTACCTAACCAAAATATATGATTGATTTCAATCGACGCTGACTTTTTGGTCTATATATTTTTTGGCATTGTACTTTAAAACATGGTCCACGCATATGTAAAACGTTTGCACCAAACGTTAATCCTTTTAGCGCAGCCCTTTAAAACAATTGAGAATCATAAGCTCATCCAACCAATAAATATCAAAGCAAGCGTCCATTGCGTACCAGAGTTAAAGTAAAACGACTGCAACCCCCATTCTTAATGAGACGTGGAAAAACGCTTGCAATGTTTAATCTGATGTCATCGTGGATGCAATCTGCTGCATTGTGTGCACAGCACGCTTGCAACCGGGCGGTGTAGCCGCGGACTAATAATTGTGAAGTGGTTTTAATTCAGGTTGAAAGTTGAATAATTTTATGTTGAGGTTCTTGTGATATTGCGATGTAAAATTGTAAATGTTAGCTTGGACACGGTAGTGTTAACGAGAATGTTATAAGGTGAAAACATCGATTGAGAAAAGTTAGTAAATAGTGGATTAGACTTCGATACAAGATTACAAAAAACATTATAACTGCAAGTTGTGATCCAGTTATTACATTATTATTCGGTGGGTCGAGACAAGTCGCATTTTAGAAACGTTAACGGCTGTGGGTAAAGTATAGGATTGACGTAAACTGGCGTCCGGTAGCATTGGTCGCCTATGTCAATTATTGACAACTTTTTGAATTCGCAGAATGCAACTTCACTAGACCCACTGTTTAGTGGTAGGTAGTTAAACAAATTACAATAAAAAAAATGTCACATATCAGTTTGACCTGACTTTATGATCAAAAATACAAACCCCTTCTCAAATAGATGTCTCTATCACGAACAGCAATACTACACAATACATGGTTTATTTTCTGCCAAGCGAAAAAAACAAGGAAATTCCAAGGCGCATTATCGGAACACATTTTTCCCATCTGAGGAAGCGCGATAACATGAACTTAAGGATTTTATGTTCGAAGTTCCTTCTGCGGCGTCTGCCGACCCACTTATTCGTTTATTAGGACCCCTTAATTAGATATCGACTACGTGGAACCAGAGCTCGTTTGTGAATCAAATAATATAGGTTTGGCGACATCATAAATTACTGGACGCCTACAAATTTGGTCAGATTTAATAGGCTTGGTCTATGTTTTACGCGTTAATAGGAGTTCTAGACAATGTTTCTTTTGAGATTTTGTTAGTTCACATGTAAATTAGAAGTCTTTTGGTTAGTCAGTAGGTACGTAACAAATATTTGGTAATCAATTTAAAAAACAAAGCTCTCTTGCACACAAGTGGGTATGATAACTTCTCTAATATCTTCTCTAATTTAAAAGCATATTTTTGAAACCAGCACTATTCTTTTTTAAAGAGATTTCAAATTTTCAAAAAATTCCAAGAACAAACCGTATTCAATCGTCTCAAATCTCCTTGCGGCTATGCAAAAATGTAAATGCTCACTGAACACGTTACACGGGCGAAACGTTTCAGTCCAGCAAAACCAAATGAGACACACGACAACCACGATGAGCTGTAATTGTGTAACAATTCTTCTAAGCCTTGAGAGAGCTCCACAAAGGCGAGCTAAAATTCGCGTTTAATCGTAATAATCAAAATGCTTGTTTTTAACTTTATGCATGTATATTTAAAATGCAATATTTTTTCACGGATGTAGGCATTGCACAATAAACAATTAATACGTAGTAGGTACGTAGATTAACGTGTACAACGGCGAACTTATCCCTTTAAGGAATCTCCTCAAGTTAGCCTGACTATTATTGAGGAAACTGTATGAGGATGATCGAGATATTGCTTGTCATTTACACAAAAGATTAAAAACTGTTTTTTTTTAAATATTGTTTCACTCACATCAAAAAACAAAATACAACGAAATTTTGATGACTAAGGGCCACTTGCACAGACAATTTGAGACTGGGTTAAGACACTAACTCGAGTTAAAATGACAGTTTTCGTATGAATCTGACATTTACTAACTCGAGTTAAGTGGCCCTAATAAAGTATAAAAGATAACTTAGAAATATCATAATTAACAAATATATTTTATTTTATACCATTTTCTCTACATGCCCACATCTCTTCTAGAGGTAAGTTGTGATACCTGCCAATGAACGTAGGCTATTAATTAGTAATGTGTACTTAACATACCCATAGCTATGTAATAAAATTATTGGATTTTATACTTTGCGGGTGGTAGGACCTTGTGCAGGGTCCGTCCGGATCGCTACCACCATCTTATCCATTAACCTACCGCCAAACAGCAGTGTTCGCATTGTTGTGTTCCGGTTTGGGGGTAAGACAGCCGGTGAAATAACTAGCATAGAGGCATTCTATCTTAGTCCTCAGGGTTGGCAACGCATTTGCAGTCTTAGGATTGCATTGCAGTCTTGTGAGTGCGAATGTCTATGGATCACAGTTTCCACTTACCATCAGGTGGCCTGTGTGTTCGTTTGCCTTCTCTATGCCAAAAAAAAAAAAAAAAAATGTGTATACTACTTTGCCACCACAGAGTAAAACTCCTCTTAATAGCTACAATCCATTTTGAAATTTAACGAGACTCTTTATTACTGTTCTGGCGGAGATCCAACCGCCTGTGGATAACGAAGCGCGTCCCCATTCGTCGGCGATATGATTGATAGAGCTAGCTTAACACCTCGTTGGATTCGTCTTGATTGAGAGTGGGCTTTTTGGGGATACGTTTGAAGAAATTTGCGTTGTAAATTTCGTTGTAATAATCGTTTTTTTTTGTGTCAGGTGTATATGGAAAAATTGGTTTAGTTTATATTTGACGTGTGTAGTGTTGTTAAACTGTGTATTCTAATTAAATGTATAATTTAATTATGAAAGCAAACTCCATTCTCTCCTTCATCGACACTACAGTCAATAGAGTTACAAAAAAATGTTTACTAATGTTTATCTTATGTCTAATGTAACATTTGCTACGTTATTGTGATTTTGATTATGATTTTTAACACTAATGAACTTCGTTTTTGACATATTCGCACCTTCGGTAGAAAAAGGGCACAATGTATCATATGACACAACGCAATTGTGCCCTTTTTCCACCGAAGGCGTGATATGGCATTTTTTCTAAAAGTAAGTACAATGTCATCATAATAAATTTAATTCACGTAGCTTGGTTGTCAAGATCGTCGGTCGGTCGAAAATAGTAAAACCGTCTCTCTCGACAGCTGTTTCTCAACGGAACCCATGTTTCTCAAACCTCCCTGACTTCACCGACAGCTCGTAATGTTTGATCGGCTAACCGATGGCCTGGCTGATTAGCCGCCTTCAATGTTAATACTTAAACAAGGCCCTATTGTGTTTGGCGCAAGTTGGATCGAACTGACATATTGACGCAAAGATCGGATAGCTTAGCCTTGATTCCACTTTGTTTTGACCCGTCTTATTTAAATATCGTAATCATATTGTTGACGATATAACAGTCAATTTACTTGACTGAAAGGGTTATAACTAGGATTAGGGTTTTGGTCTTATTTGGTGGTAATAAAAATAAAATAAAATAAAATATCGTGGTTCTAGAATCCATAGAGTCGCTATTTCCTAATTGTACATGACACTTTGATTTTGAACTTCAGTATGATCATGCTTCAAAATAAACTAAATTCAATTTTATTCTTATTTGCTTGTTTGTAACGCTTTGCGCGCGTAACGCGCTTTGTAATGTGTTTGTTTGTAGATACCAAAATTCATTTAAATTGGTTTAGCGATTTAATGAATAAATGATTTTTGAAATATTAAAATTCTGATGATCAAAATCAAGGTGGTATGTATGTATAGTATAAGGGAAATAGTTACTCCATGGATTCTAGAACCACGATTTGCCACATATGTCCTAACACTAGTTCTTTATAACGATTATGATATTGAGGTAAGATGAGCTAAACCACAGTAGAATAAAGGCTGGTTTTAACAAATATTTATTTTGAGTAATAGTTGGTAAAACTGTCAAAAAAAAGTGTCATGAAAAAGACAAAAACATCCCTGCGAGAGACTTCTAGATTGTACGCCTGGATTATTCTTATACGCAAAAAATCTTTAGGTCATTCGTGTGCCGTCAAGGATACACCACAGAACGTTGTCATAATTACAGCGTCAAATGATCAGGTAGAAATTACATAAGAATTAAGTAATCGTTTAAGTCCGTGACCGTACCTGTATATTCTATTATGTATTTTACATACATACATATCTATACTTTTTCTTATTTAATCTTATGTCACTTAATGAATAACAGCTGAGATGTTTTGAATATTTTTATCAAAATCGTAAATATGATTGTTTTGTTTCACTATTCAAATTCCTAAAATAACCTAAAAGCCTAAAAGTGTAAAATGTGTTTACAGAATTATCAATAAGTTTTAAGAGTTGTTAGTAATTCTGTAGCTCTGCCGACCCCACTCTGGGATTAAGGCGTGAAGGTATGAATGAATGAATGAATCAAATTCTAGATATTAACTAAACAAAACTTTTAACGTCTGTGTCAGATCAAATAATTCAGATTCATTGACTAATGAGCTTAATTTCTTTAATGGTCGCCCTTGGTATAAGATATACTTTTTTTAGCTCAATATTACGTACAGACAATATGGATTTTCTTACACAGACATTCTTTAAAAAAATGTATTTGGACGAGTAATTCACTGACAACATAAACATTTTTTCAAACATTAATTTCTTCCTTTAATTCGGCTCACGATTCTTTGCGACCGTATATCACGTATCAAGCAATAAGAATCTTAATAAATCATAGTTTTTGTATGAGTGCACAGGAGAAAAACAGTTCATTTGCAAATTGTGTTCGTGTCAAATTGCGCCGTTTGTGTGATGTCAAAAATGACGCATCGGTTATTGACGCTGACATCCATGATTAGAATAATTAGTTAGGTAGATGGGTTTCGTAATTAAGATATTTTCATCTATTTTGGGAAATCATTTCAAAATAAAAATGTGATTAGTACTTAAAGCATAAATGTTTCACGTAATTAATGAATTGAGAATATAATGAAGAGGTGTTACGGTAAACAACTTTTTAACTCCCGAAAAAAAGTAAAACTTGTGTATATAAGTAGTTATCGTGTTTATGAACCGACATGGACGCGTTTTTTTTTTTGTTGGGCTCTGGTCAGGAAACCGGTTGGGCTGTTAAAGATTTGAGCTCTAAACGTCGGGGTTTTTATAGGTAACTAATAGTTATGGTAAACTCAATAACACTTCAGCAGTTGTACATTGCAAAGAAACACAATGTTAGAACCGTTACAACAAACAAAACAAACTTTAGAATGAATTCAATCAAACAAAATCATGGCCTTACAGCCGTCGCAAATCTCTTTAAACATCGGAGCGTTTGGAAATCCAATAAAAATAGAAGTTGAAAATCAATACTAAATAATAGCGGGCCCGTTTCGAAAAGTTAGCTTTGGAACTGGGCTGGCGCGAGCTTTGTTTGATTGATTGCAACACAAACACGGACATTTTTTATTCCATCATGCCTGTTTACTCGTTCAGCGCCGGACTCCACTGTTGTTACATAACTTCCAGGCGCTCTGGGATGTTCTATAGAGGAATGACGTCAATGCCGAGGGCTGGAAATGAGTTTGCTTCATTTGTTTTTATTTGTTCAATATTCATTAAAAACGTTTCGTTATTTTTATCAAGGTACCAAGGCCAAATCTTGGGTTGTGTACAAGTCACCAAAGCGTGACAGTAAATTATCACAACTATCCGACCCAGTAAGGTAAAACAATGCTTTCTTACTCAATGTGCCTTATTAAAGTGTCTTCACTCACAAAAAATCATAACTAACTTACCATTTTCAACTTTTTGCAATTAGCTCATATCTTATCTCGCAAGTAAAACGTCGGGAACAGGAACTCCGCAAGCTCATGTAATCTTAAGACACACATTTGCATCACGATAACGTGTTACCCAAAGTCGTTGACATTCCTTCCAACTCGTTGAGACTTTTGCATCACCGGCCAAGAATCTCAGCCATCCGGTGGGCAATTAAGAAAAATGTAATATCTCTATCTAGGGCACCATTACTCTAACGATTGCTAATTCGAGAACCTCGTGTTCTGACAAAATTTAGAAAATGCTGTTATTATGTTGCATTAGAGGTAATGAAAGATTAACACGAAAGTGATGATGATTGACTGCAATAGATGGAATTGACAGATTAACCTGCTTTCATTGTTGCCTTTTTAAATTCTCTTTGGACTAAAAAGCTTCTTTTGTTTTGATACTGTAGGTAGTTGGGTTGAGGTTAAGTAGCAACAAGTATTTGCATTAAGCAATTACTCATTGTAATTCTCTCAAAGCCATATTAAAGACTGTACACGATAAAATCTGGCCATGCATGATCTGGTGTATCTTTGCGATGAATGCATATTTTCAAGCAGTTTTTTTTTAATATGTTGTATAATTATAATACTATATAATTAAATAAAATCGTATCATAATGTATGGGTATGTGTTAGTTTTCGCCAAATATATTCTATCATACCTTTCATCTCTTGTACAGCGTTTTTTGACAATATTCACTCACTTCCTGCTTCTACGCCACAACTGTATTCAAAGTCAAAGTCAAAATATTTATTGCATGTCACATTACACAAAACAACAGATGGAAAAAAATACAGAGGTATACATGTGACGCCCTGGAAGGGCACAGCAAAAATGCGAGAGGACGACTATACATATTATATAATTAATTACATTAAATTAAATTACATATATTTCTGAATTTATAAAATTATTTGACAATTAAAATTATTACATAGGTACTCGTATTTGAAGGTACTACATTTCATTGAAAAATTCGCTAACATTGTAAAAGCATTTGCTTATTAAGAATTTCTTTAGTTCTTTGCTAAATATCGTAAATTTAACTAAGTTTTTTATAGAATTTGGTATATGGTTATATATTTTAATCATCATATAGTGAGGGCTAGATGTCACGATTTTTAATTTAGAAAAGGGCAAGTAAAGTCTATTTAAGTTTCGGTCATTCCTTTTGACATTTACCATTTGTGTAAACAGGTCTTCATGGCTCCTAACAAACTTGCACGATTCCAAGTTGTACATAGAAGTGAGAGTTAGTATTTGATGTTTGATAAAATGTGGTCGACATGTTTCCAGTTGAGTTATTTTTGCCAATATTCGTATACACTTCTTTTGCAAAACAAAGATCCTATCCACTTCAGAACAGTGTCCCCACAAAACAAGACCGTACGACATTGCAGAATAGGCGTATGCGTAATACGCTGCTAGTGCTGACTGAAAATCTGTTACGCGTTTAAGGTGCTGGAGAGCGTAGACAAAAGAAGACAGTTTTTTTGCTACCTTTTGGATGTGGGGTTTCCAGTTCAGACCGGTATCCAGAACTATACCTAGTAAAGTGGCAGAAGTAACGGATTCAAGTTTAACATTATCGTAGCTATATGATATCATTAGTGGGGATTTTTGGTAGGGTTTAAATTGGATTACTTTAGTTTTATTTAAGTTAAGCTTCAGATTATGAGATTCCAGCCAATTCACGATTGTATGCAACGTTGCATTTAGTCTATTTTCGACTTCAGCATTGTTGGAGCAGGGGAATATTTATATTGTTACAAGCAGTTTTACCCACAATAGAATGTCGTCTTACGAAAAAAATACTTTTTGAAACTCATTTCTATTTGTAGTAGTCAGGAAGACTTTTTACTCCAAGCACTGAAAGTTGTTTTTGTATGGGAGGCATTTATTTGTCAAAAAGTCAAATTCGCCAAAGTTAAAAAACCTCAGAACTATCTAAATCTGAATATAATCAGGAAAGTTTTAACTATTGTGGTAAGATAATTTAACAAGGTATAATTTGGCTTGTATAATTAATAATAATAAAATGTTTTAAAACGGAGAATTTGGTAAGACTGTCAGAAGATCGTGTACAAAAAAATAAAGGTACTGTGGATTATATAAGGGTCTAAGATACAGACGCTCTTACATTTTATTATGATTGTATTTTTATTATGTAGTTTCATAACCACTGACTATTACAAAAAAGTGCTGCTTGAAAATTAGCATTCATTAAAAAAATACACCAGATCATGCATGGCCAGATTTTATCGTGTACAGTCTTTATTCTTCTTGAAATGAATAATGCAAGTAGAATAGCTGCCTAAACTGAACTAAAAAATGACGACTTAAATCAATGTACAATTTTAGTACAACTCTACTTGCATGCTGGTCATTTTTTCGATCAATATTCCAAGACTCTGTTCCTTTAACCTATTAAAAATATATGAAATGCGAATACCAATGCAGTCCTAGGGAATAAAACAAAAGAAGTCAAGCGTAGTTCATTTTGCTTTTGATTGGATTCTGCAGGATTCTCGAAATTGTTAAGTTATGAAATGTTTTTTTTTTGCAAAAAGTGGTAATACATTTTAGTTTAACAGAAACTCTAGTACGTCTAATCCAATTTAATAAGTTACCAACGTAGTTATCAAAATATTTTCACTCACTTAATAAAGAACTTTAGTTTTTATTGTAACTCTTGATTTTCCTCTTAAACATAGTTTCAAAAGAATATCCTCCACTAGTAACAAAATAACAATTGATCTCTAAAACCACTGAACGGCCATTATTAAAATCGATTCCACAGCGCCGTACTGCAGCCAGCCCTTCTGCATCCACTAAAGATGATTTGTTTAAAATTCTGCAACCACAAGCCGCGTGATGAATATCGCGACCGTATATTGGAATAATGATCCTGCCTTGCACTGCATTCAATGGCATTTTGCATACAATATGGTAGATGGATTTATATTAAAATATGGCCAACGTCAGACCCGGTTGCTCACAATAAATAATTCATTGCACAGTCAATTTTCGTTCAAGATAATAGTATATTATGCAACTAGTGAATAAAAGACGGATTTAATGCGAGGGCCATAGATGACTCTCGAGCAAGTGAAGGATACTAACGACTGAATCACGACCGCAGGGAGTGATTCAGGATGATTGAATCACGAGCGTAGCGAGTGATTCAAGTGTTAGAATCCTGAGCGACGCGAGTGATACATGGCCCTCGATATAAATCCGTTTTATTCAAGAGTTGCATACTAAACTTTATACCATGACTACGAGAAAAAGAAAGATTTAAGCGAAAATAGATATTTAATGACGAAAAATGGAAGGTAAAATTAATTAAAATGCACATTAAAATTGGAACAAATGTTTTATTTATTAAGAAACACTAAATTTTATGTTCGTACAACTTTCAGTATTCAAAATGGCGCCAATTTATTTTTCCTTGTATTTTTCACAGAGAGAAAGGCAAAAGACATCGATCCATACAGCCTATGGCGCCAATTTACCTACTAATGACAGCAAATAACACAAAACTTTTTTAATGCTAAACTCTTTGTGGTTAATGACGACCAATCAAATCTCGAGGAGGAGTTTGTATCGCGTATTTTATGTTCTAAATTTAAACACCAAAATAGTGAGTAAAAGTGCTTTTTATTCACTGTTTTGAGTGAATAAAATAAGCCTTTAATAGGGGGAATGGTATAAACAATAAGTATATCAAATTCACAGATGCGCTCATAAATATTCACGTTACATATTATTGTTCTCGCTTGTTGGTAATTAGATCGCCCACGAAAGGAAGCTGAGCCTTAATAAAGTTAGTAGCGACAAAGTTAGTAATAAATTACCTATGCGGCGGAGCTACACGCCCGACCCATTCTGTTTTAATACGTGTATCTCATTAGGGTCACAGTAAATGATTACCATTTTTATGGAGTAGGTAGAATACGTACGATTCTTCTGTCAGAGTCCTGTTTGTTTTGTGCGCGGGAAAATATTCAATGAATAATATCTAGATGTAGTTACCATAAAGGTAGAATAATGACCGGGTACATTAATTTGTAAATATTTGCTTGTGATCAAAAGTGGCTGTCAATAGTTATTGTTATTTGAAGAAGCGCATGACGTATGGCAAGTTTTACTAGCTGTCCACGTGACGGATGCCGAACATGACCTTACAATTTATATCCCCGATACATAAATCAAGCCACGGCGCGCGATCAAAACTGACACGACGATCTCAAGCTATAACCTCTTCGCCAATGGTTGTATAGTACGCGAAAGAAAAAGCGGAACTCATAAATAGTAACGTAATGTTAAAAATTTGATAATGCTGGCATTCAGGAGCTTCAAAAGTCAAGCAAAATAGCCGGACAATCCCAGAATAACCTTTATTTAATGAGCTTTTATTTGCCCGCGAGTCCGTCTGCATAGAAGTCGAATCGCAATGGCCTTAGAAACTTTTTCAAACTAATAAAATAAAATAAAAAATCGCGCGCAAAAGCTATTTTATAACATGAATGAGAATTAGGAATAAGGGTACATAATTATGATAGAGATGTGATATATAGGTAAATACGGAAATGTTTACATCACGAAATGTAATAGTTACATCCGCTTTTTACTTGGGCCAGGTCGCGCACATAACGAACTTTTTTCTCGTGAGCGTAAGTGTTTGCCACGGATGAATAGCAATAAAAAATCTTTATGATTATAGCTTTCATGGATATAAAACTGTGTGATCTAGGAAAAAGCGTTCTTGAATTCGAAAGGAAAGTGATTGACTCCGTAGATCTCATGACAAATGTGATAATACGAATAGTACTTAGCAAAATAAATAAGTAGAAAATATTTAGTACTCGTTATATGAATTAACACCTTATTAAGAGGTCTCTTACTAAAGTTAGCAGGGGATATCGCATTTTATTAAATATTTTTTAGTGAAATTGAGTAAAATTATGAAAACTCTGTGCATTTAATGCATTGTAATATTGCATTTCTCACTACGCGTTTCTACGCGGTAAAACTACTCGTATTTTAACTACATAATTATAAATGGGTGGGGACCAAAAATTTGGAACATAGCTAAGCGCAGTAGTTAACCATACAAACGTTGAAGACGAAACCAGTTCCATTGTGCGACGAAAAGTATCCCTACAATTTATTGTAGAGCTAATTTTCGTGTCACAACGGAAATGTGTCATAGAAAATTGAACTGATTGAGTTAGCGTGGACAACTTTTTGATTTTTACCCATATTTCGTTTTTCATTTTTCTATCAATCACGAGTGACAAATATACTGTTATTTGCGAGTGCGATTGTGATAGCTATAGCTAGTCAAACGCTATTAAGAAGCTGGGAGTACTGTACTTTTGAGGTTTTATGGTATTGTTTTTAAATCGGCCGCTATTCTGCCCTCCTTAGAATAAATGCAATATCTAAATTCAATTGCCAAAGCAGATTCAACTCTGTTCTGTTTAGAACTAGGTTGCAATTTCTACAGGTGTTTTGATTGACATATCACCATTAAGCCTAGTAGGGCAGTATTACTGCGGTGTAAATACATGTTAAAAGCAATTTGGTTTGAAGCCTCTGATGCACGATGTCAATATTATTATATTGCATTTGAGAATTTTACTCACTTCTACATCTTTAACCAAGGACATCACATCGCAGCTTTTGATAGACGCCTCAAGCTAGCAAACGATAAAATAACTCTGATTGGTTCCAAATTGAATCGCACAATCCAGTTTTAAAATTTGTTCAACCGTAACTTGTCTGTAGCAAATATATCCATCAAAAATAAATAACAACGATGTAGTAACAAATTGGCGCGCAGGCATGAGCCGTGAACGTGATAGATGGGCCCGCGACGTGTGATCGAAACAAAGACCAAAGTGTTGGTGGCAATCGCATAGGCTATTCAACAATTTGCGGAACTACTAAGAGGTAATTTTTTAATGGATGAGCAATACAATGATATATGCATGTATTCTATAAGTTTTAAACGCTCAATAAACCTATTGTAGTCAAAACATTGTTGGTCACTTTCTATCAAATTCAATCATAAAGACAAATAAGGACAGAGGTTATGAATAATAGGCTAGGTCTGAAGAGCTTTTGTTAAAAATAACATGTTTTTTTTTTGAGTTTTGCATTTGTTTTATGACCTGGAAATGGACACGAAGTTATATTTTTTGCAATCCCATAACAGCAAACGTGTCGCCCCTGAAAACTATGATAAAAATGCTTCCAAGCTAGGTATATCATCGCATTTTCTATTAATTGTTATATTGACAACACCACCAGTAAGTTTTTTTTTATTTTAAAGTCGTTTACGGTTTTATTACGTTTAACACTACGAATCGTATTCAAATTAAAATAACTGATTGAAAGGCAAAGCTATTTGGTTTTTCCAGTGCCCAATTTTTTATTTCGATGGGTAACAAACATTTCAATTGGTCGGTATTGGTTTTATTGTAACTTGCAGTTGTATGATTCTGTTTTATTTACTGTGTCTAACCAACTTCAAAAAGGAGGTTCTCATTAAATTTTCTTTGATGTAATAATACAAAATTTAAGGTTTGTTTAGCGGGGTCCGATCGATTGACCAAAAGTACGTTTGTTGAACGTATCACTTTACAAACTTCCATGTCTGCAAACGTGGTTGTGCTTAAACCTGTAGGTACGTAATGAATACACAATGTAACCTATGTGCATTATGTTATAATTACGTATATGAGCTTGTTAAATAAAGTAGGTGAGTTTAGAGCTTTGACCACATGAAATTTAAAAATAATGCGACTGGAAATAGGTATTGACATTGTAAAATGATAAGTTTGCCACATGATGATTTGGTAAAACATTTGCGAACCATTTTTGGGACTAATTTCTAGGTATTGATCTTAAAATTAATGTCATATAAAGATGTCTATTAATTAATCTGCGTCGCTATTGCCTAACGTACTCGCAATCTCAATTGGCTTCAAACCGGAACATGACATGTCATACAATGTATGCAGACAAGCCTTCGATTTTCAAAACGAAAACAATTACGAATGCGAGTGCGTTAAGCAATAGCCCGTCCGATTAATAAAATAAGACCATTTAACATTTTTACCGACGTATTACAAACAATACCGCTCTCAAACAGTAAAAAAGATTATTCAGCGAATAAAAATGAAACAAAACTAACAAACATCGCCTATTATCATATCCAATGTAAATTATAACTTCACGCAAACCGTAGCACGCGAACAAAACTCATTCAGCCAATTAGGCGTAGGCAGTGTTGCAACCAATCATCGTTTGACACAAGTCAAATTGGAGTTAGAGCAGTTTGGTCTGATTGATACATATCGAGGTCATCGACTGATTTATTAATATTCCGTTTTGTCTGCGTTGCTGCTGTAGGCGAAATCAAATTTCTTAAGAAAAAGTCTAATTCAATGTTACCAGATTTAGATACGAGTAGTTTACCTACAATAGATTTGACTATTTTGAATATTGACTGTGACATGCATGATTAAGGTTCGCTAGTTAGGCTAAGTTAATGATTAATTTATATTGACATTGTTTTAATAGGGAATCACTAACATGTTTCTTATTGTGTTTAGGTTTTGTGAAACAACTTTTATTTCTGTCTTTTTTTTTGCATGCCATCTATTGGTAAAATGTGTGTGACTATATATACGCATTGACAACCATCATCTGTACCACATTTTAAGCAAATAAATACATTTGACTTTAACTTTGACTTTAGAAAACAAAATAAAATAGATTAGCATGAAATCTAACGGGCTACCGGTATCACAGAAAGGTGAACTATATTCATTGTTGCGTCATCAGCTAAAAGAAAGAAATGAAACTATGACAAGGAAAGAATGGAAAGCGTGAATCAAAGGTTTACGGGAGGCGGCGAATATAGACTTAAGACTATTTAAAAACGTATTAAGTAATTATAATATTTGACGTTGTGAGATAAGAGAAAATCAATTCAAATTATTGATATTGCAACCAGTAAGTCTAGTTAAGTTTTACACTAGAAACAAAAAGCGAAATTTCACATTTAATAAAAAAAATTGCTACTTAAAGTGCCGTTTTTTACATCACCTAGCAATGTCAAGAGGCCGTGTTCAATAATCAAGCCTTCATAAAAAAACTTATGTAAAGTAGAAATTTTGCAAATCATCCAACAGCCATGTTTCACTCGACTCCAACTATCCAGTTGTTAACCATTGCCTTTGAAGTTCGACAAAAAGACGAAATATGGTAATCCATCAAGACGTCATGTTTTATTGTACTTCGTGGATACCCGGTTGTATGAAATTGATGAGCAGGCGGCTCTCATTTGACCTTGACCCTAGTCTTGGGAGTAACTATGATCGTATGACTAATAAGCGAAAAATTCATCTTCGTTCGTATATCTTATTACTTCTCTTTTTAAACATTGGAGGTGCTTTGCAGATTCTGCTTATTTATTTGCGTAGATTAGACGTAGTAGGTAATTTAAATTCTTAAAGTATTTGAATAATGTAGAGGCGTGTTTTTGTTTTTTGTGGGGTAAATTCACAATTTTTTGAAGATTATGTTTGATTTTTGTTATAAGGTCATGCTTCTTCTTACCATACATTATAGGCCACTAGCTACAAATTATTTTTAGTTTGGAAAGAAGAAAGGTTAAATTGCAGATACGTATGTTTATTATTTCTATTTTCGGACCGGGTCACAGCTGTGCGTGGTCTGTCAGTCAGTCACGAAATAGTTTAATAAGTATTGGTATTTGTCTGCCATTTTTACTTACTTTTTATATTGTGTATTTAAGTTTAAATAAATAAATAGTAACCAAAGATTTTTACTAGGTATAGGTCTTTTGGTGGCATATCGTGGGTTATGATTTATGAATCCATGAAGTCGCTATTTCCTAATTTTTATTATAAACATAGTTACCTCTTTGATTTGGCCTTCAGTATTTGTCATATTTTAAAATAAACTAAATTAATTCGTTCGGTTTATCCATATCCAGTATTTTTGCCATATTTTTTAACGCTTGTAAGTTTTAAGTTTGTAACGCTTTCACAGCGGATATATCCTCTGTACCAAAATTAAAATATAAACTGGTTTAGCGAAGTAACGAATGATTTCATTTTGAAATATTTTCATAACAATACTGAAGGTCAATCTCAATGTGGCAAATATAATATAAACTAGGAAATGGCGACTCCATGTATTGTAAAACCACGGTATGCCATTAAAAGTCTTAACTCTAATTACCACTTTTCAAATGTAATTTACCGTCTCTAACGATTACGTGTTCAAAAATGAGGTAAACTAAGATTCTTCGCCATTAATGCTAATCTGTAGTGTACTAGGAATTTGCGTCAAACTATATATTATTAATGAACGTCACAAGTCGTAACCAATTTATATCAATATCGCCAATGGCCTGCTCTGGACTTGTTAGCAAGCATTAATATGAATTTCAACATTAGGGTTGTCTCTTTGTTTAATTATCTTACATTTGAACTAGAGTTTATTAGGCTAGGCTATAGACTATACATTAAAAAAGGCTTTAGGATATGGAAACATCAAGATAATTTGCTATATTATAGTTTTATTTTTACAATAAATCACATTTAAGTGGTTTCCATATGTTGATCATTGATAGTTAGTATACATAAAGAAACATGAATAAATATACGTGTTAACTTTCTAAAACAATGATTCATTTTCAAACAAATTGATTGTTAGTACAGATTTATTGCTTGGACAATTACATGTTGGTATCGTTACATCTTGTCAGGTTTTTTATTAAGTATGACCTCGAATATAGCCGATGGAGATATTAATCAGAAAAAGCCGGTGCACTTTCAATGGACAAACAGTATTTATAGATATTACGAAACGTAATGATTTCACACATTGTTTCGAATATTGAATGATCAAGCTTTTGTTTGTGCAAGTTATTATTCGTCAAGAATTGTATTATTTGAATTTTTTTATTAGATTTTTTCTTTTATATCTGTTGAAATTAGTATTCAATTATCAATACGATTTTTGTGGTTGACCTTGAAGAAGACCTTTCGGCTAAAAGGAGGATGATTATGAAGTTTTTTTTTATGTGGTTTCTATAAAGTTTATCAAATTGTTTAAGTTACACAAACAACTAGGAGAGCATAAAGTCCAAAGCAGTAACCCTACGCCTCATCTATTCGAATTAAGGCAGAACATGTGTGGCATCTGCCTATATGCAGCGAGCCTCGTAAATACTCGTATCTGCCTTAACACGGACATGTGACTATACCCGTGTGTGACCAGAACGCAGTAAGCGACACTGCGCTTCAATGCACGTATCACTTTTACACTCGGCACGAACGTGGTTGTTGCGCGACTCGTCGACAACGCTTTATTGTATAATTGGATGCCATATTTTTGAATCTGTAACATTATTGGGTTTCAGATAATGTGAGTTAAGTGTTTCTTTTTTCAAGTGCGACCAACAACCACATTGTTCATAAACTAATGGGACTTTATTTTGTGCCTGACTTTTAAATTATAATTGTGACTTTGCCTTCACATGGTTATTCGTAAACCATTTAGGGAACCTATTTCCCTTCTGAACGAGAAATTATTAGTTCTTAACGTTTTAATTTATTAGTAAATAGTAAGATAACTACAGTTGAAGTCATGTATAATATTTACGTTTCCAATTCAGGCATCCAAAATATCTGCACGCCTCTATGCTACTCATTAAAAGGTCTAGTATAAGTACATAAAATATTCGTCCTTTGGACTGTAGGCTACATTAGACCTGTGATACTGTACCTGTGTACATTAAAAACACGACATTTTCAGTTATTAAAACATCCAATACTTGTTAATGTTAAACTATTTTGTAATTTTAAGTAATTATAGATTTTGACCTTATGAGTTCTTAAAAACTACAGAAACTGTAAAATAAATAAAGTCGACAACCCTACACTTTGTTTACTAGTAAATTTTAGATAAATACCTAACTTAAACGAAGTCAAAAACAATGACAAGCATCGTATCAAAGTCAACGCGATTATCAACACATCAATAGCGAGGTTCAGTTTGTTACGTTAAACGTTACCGTAAATGGTGGTCTACTTCACAAATTAGAATTGATCGAGTTAAGTAACCACATTGAATTAATGGCCCAGTGACCAGATACATTATCTAGTGTTTCGACCTAGCTATCCGCTATCATTAATCTATTGATGCCTACGTTTAAGTGCCAGGAACGATCATTAATTACATCGGCCAAAGGAACATTCGTCAGATAGGACCTTGCCAAAATTGACGAGAGGAAATGGGTCAGATAGAGCTGATCAATATCTTATTTATAGGCGTTTAAAAAATTGAAAATATTAACATTACAATATTTTAATAAACGGGTTCGTACCGCAGTTTAGAAAAGTGTAATAAGTAGGTCTGGACTTACACATTATGTTACAGGTATGATAATAGGTTCTCTACCTTTTGGCAAAAATACCTTTGCCAATCCACTTTTTTTCTGTAACTGTAAATTTAAGTTTTTTATAAGAACTAACCTAACTCTGAAGGGGCTACACTATGGTACTGAAATAAATCCTGAAATATTTACAGTTACAGACAAAAAGTTTGGGAAACGATACATTCTGCCGAAAGATTTTCGGATAAAAGGCAGAGTACCATGAAAAATACATATGAAGCATGTTTCTGGGACTTTGGTAGTAAGACAGAGCGAAAAAGAGATATACCTAGACCTACATAAACATCTTTTTTTAAGTTAATTATGGTCTGTTTTCTCCTGATCTAAAGATCAACATTATTAGGTATACTTCGGTATTTTATATAATCCAAAAAGCTATTTTGAACGTAATTGTTCTCATTCAAAATTATCCCGTTTATAAAAAAAAATAAGTTTGAAATTGAATGCTGAAGCATTTGATTGATCGTCAGTGATTACATTCAAAGCGTAATGACTTAACATAAACAAATAACAAGTATAAAAATGCATGTTTAGTGTTATTAGCATAATATGAGGTTTATTTTGTTTGATTAATTCTTGCCATGTCAATATTACATGAGACGATGCTGGGATAATTTGGTTACGCCCTCTTTTAAAGCTTGCTATGTTGAGAGCAAAAACATGAACATTCTGATTGACTCTAATGATTGCTGAGAGTTTTTTTTTATAAAAAACCCCCGAGTCTGTAAAAAAATGATTTGACTTGTAGATTCGAAAGGTTAGAAAGGTCCAATCCCTTGTATTTATTTACCTACTGACTTCTTTTGTGATACATAGTATTCACTATAATATATGCTGAGATATATCACTTTTTCGTATTAACTTATCAACAATACCTAATACTTTTTAGGGATCCGTATCCGAATGGTTAGGACCTTATTACTTAGCCTCCGTCGTCCGCTCGTCTATCAACAGGTTGTATCTCATGTGCCGTTATAGAAGAAGAAGAATTACATTTATTCTCCAACCATAAGTCACACAAATATACAAATGATTCAACAAAACAGTGAAGCAAACTGGGATAGCACTGTGTGTCCTCGCGGCGGTGAAACGGACACTGGCTCAGCAAAATGCTGAAGTGTCAGACACCTACAGCACTGATTTTCAGCCAGTACCGGCAGTGACTCACGGAACGCTGGCCAAACATACTATATTATATGTGTAAACTACTTACATAATACTTATAGCGAAAAAAAAAACGCATACATAAATACCGATCCAGCCTTGATAAAACTAAAAAAGAATTAAAGGCTAAATTTAAACGCAACAGGTTAAAATATTAATGTATATAGGTAAGTGCTGGATGAGGGCTAGGATTTCTGGAGTGTCAACAAATAGCCCTTAAGCTTGCGCTTAAAGGTTTATCTGCAAGACAGACAGTTGATATTTTCAGTGTGTGTGTTCTATTGCCGCTATTACAACAAAAGAGACTCTCGCTAGAGGGATGGATCAAGGGCCAGATACTACTCCTTGACACGGCGTACGCATTCTAAGGACGTCCCTCTTCCTAAAGGCCTAACCACACCGGTAGCTTGAGTCCAGGGTACCTAGTGATTCTCTGAAAAATGACGGTCGGACGGACGGACGAGTGAATGTCCAAGCGGCGAGTTTTAAGTAGTCAAACATATTTTAGCCCGTGCATTATATAAGGCTGCTTCGCTCTGACGGGACTACCTAAACTTGCCGCTGTGATTTCGCTCGTTTGTCCGCCCGTCTGTTGTTTTTGAGAGAATAACACCCCTGCCCCGCTGCCGGCGGCACCCGTATGTTAGGTATTTAAAACGTTAGTCTTTGGATTAGTATTATTATTAGGTTTTGCGGGTGGTAGGACCTTGTGCAGGGTCCGTCCGGATCGCTACCACCATCTCATCCATTAACCTACCGCCAAACAGCAGTGTTCACACTGTTGTGTTCCGGTTTGGGGATAAGAGAACCGGTGAAATCACTAGCATAGAGGCATTCCAACTTAGTCCTCAGGGTTGGCAACGCATTTGCAGTCTTAGGATTGCATTGTAGTCTTGTGAATACGAATGTCTAAGGGTCACAGTTTCCACATACCATCAGGTGGCCTGTGTGCTCGTTTGTCTTCTCCATGCCATAAAAAAAAAAAAAAACAGAATTTAATTTAAAAATCAAAGTACCTAATGTTATTTAAGGGTTGAGGTTAGGTTAGGCATTGAGTGTTATACATATCCGTCAATAATTAAGAAAAAAAAAACAACCGGTGCACATAAGACACGAGGACACGAGGGTCCTGAGCGGAGTAATATCGTTACAAGGCCACTAAGTAAAAGCCGAGTAATAAGATCATCCTTTTCCCCAATACGCTCTTTACCTTCTTAACCAAGTTTCCTTTCCCATTTGGGTACCTTTTGGTCGGAATGAGTGTGTCGTTTGCCAATTAGGAGTACTTTTAATGGTTTTGTATCTTTTTTGTTTTGAAGTTATATCTTACTAGCTGTTCCCGTGCCCTCTTCGATGCGCAATTTTTTTGTTTGGTTTAATATATAGCCTAGCCTGTAACACTTACAAATGACGTGATTTTCTATTGAAAAACAGTTTTAAATCGGTTCGGTATATCCAGAGATTACCCCCTACAACGTCAACAAATTTTACCTGTCTATAATATTATAGTATAATAGTATAGATAGCAGTATACATATCTAAATACATTACATTATATCATAGCTACCAATTGACTGACGCCCAGCGTTAAGACCGCAACGAGCATCCAGTCACTACTATTATTGAGTTTTCTTATAAACTAAAGTATTGTCTTTATTATACAAGTTAATATAAGTACAATGTATAGCGTATATGGCAAAGGTTAATAACATTTAACCTTCGTGAAACTTACTCAAAGAATAAAGTTTGCCACTTTTTACCGTTTAGTTACTCACTCATAGATCAGTTTGTTATCAAATTATGTCATTTACTTTATTCAAAATAGTACATTAGTTAATTAGAAGACACAATAATAGTAATGAACTAATGAGGGCGCAACTGGAACTTCAGTGCAGTCTTAACGGTTCCGCATTACAGGAACGATATAGTAACATTTAATCAGCTGATAAACGAGAAAAAAAATGTCTCCTAGAAGCATGTCTTGATTAGGGAAACTATTCTAACCGTAAAATTAAGGTTACCTCGCGTAAACGGCGAGACAGAGTTAGGAACCTATCGCTTTGACCGAGCGGACTGTACTACAGTCATTGGAATAAAGATCAGGAAATAAAGTGGATTTTGCTTTGTTTTTATGACTGACAATCGAATAAAAAAATTGACTCTATGATATTCACAATATCATATTCCATATTCCATTGGGGGATGAAGTTACTCGCGTCCGTAGGAATTACCACCTTATCCTAGGTCCACCCTACACGTGTCCCCCGGGTGGTGCCAAACGAGTAACAACGCCGAGTCGTAGGCGGCGGCCAACTAAATAACCTACTAAGTAAGCCGTAAGGTTTGCTTTCGGTGGAGGTAGGAAATGACTTTCACACCCGTCATCCTGTGGTCATGTTTCGCAAGAACGGGGGTTCACTGGCTTCACTGCCCGGACCAAGAGGAAGAAAACCTCCATAAAAAAATTACCCTAATCCCACGGTGGGATACGCGCCACAGGGATGTATGGCTGATAGGTAATCAGTTCTTAGCGCCAACCTCGGTGGACCTGGCAAACACCGTTGATTTCGCCTTCTTGCAGGAATGGGCGTTACCCTGCAAGTGACCAGTTATTTCGACCCTTCTCGTGGGAATAAAAATGAATGATTCTGAAACTCAAACCAATACAATTAACGACACAAAAGCTGACAATACAAAGAACCTTACGCAGCAAATTTTTCACAAGGCTATGCTCCACACCAGACCACGTTCTCATTCCCTTAGTGATGAAACTGTACCGCGTACCTCTACAGAGCAAGCTACACTGAATGACAAAGATAATACACAAAACTCCACATCACCTTGGACAGAAGCCAAAACTAGAAAACGTCCTAGAAACAGCCCTGACAATCTTAACGCTAAAGCTCAAAAACAGACAAAACTCAATAATTATTGGCTAAGTCAGCCGATACCGACATCCAACTCATTTGAAGGGCTAAATCGAGATAATGCAGAAGTAAAGGATCCAGACACTGCAGATCCAACTCCTAAGCCTCCTCCAATCTTTGTGGATGGTGTTGAAAATATAAAACCCTTAAAACAACTCCTCGACGAACATGCAAATAACAAATATGAGCTGAAAATACTAAGGGGAGACAGAGTAAAATTACTAATTAAAACACACGACGTATACAGAGAAATTGAAAAACACTTAGACATGAAAGGGACAGACTACTACACATATAAACCTAAATTAGAACGCTCTTTCAAAGTAGTACTGAAAAACATGCACCCATCTACTGACATAGAAGACATAAAAGCAGCCCTGCTAGAACTCGGACACGAAACGGTCAATATCTGGAACATTAAACAGAGAACGACAAAAAAGCCATTACACATGTTCATAGTGGAACTCTCCCCACAGCAAAACAACAAACAAATATATCACATCAAAAGCCTTCTCCACTGTCGTATAATATTTGAACCACCAAGACCTGTTAGAGATATTCCGCAGTGCGCTAACTGTCAAAACTATGGTCACACTAAAGCCTACTGTCATCGCAAGCCTAAGTGCATAAAATGCGCCGGTGATCACACTTCCGCCAACTGTCCACGCAAAGACCGTTCCGACTCAGTGAAATGCGTTTTATGTAGTGGAAATCATCCGGCTAACTATAAGGGATGCAGCATTTATAAAGACCTGCAGAGACAGAAATATCCACCACTGACTCATAAAAAAAAGGAAACCCAAACAATTCATACCGAAAAAACAGCAGATCCTGTAAATCTAAGACAACCAAGAAACGGAGCAAGCTATGCAGACATTCTTAAAAACAAGCCACAACCAAAAATCGACTCAAATACACAAAGCCGACCTGAGGACCCAAATGACACGACGCAATTAATAGATATGTTCAAACAAATTATGGCTCAACTATGCACCATGACAAACCTACTCACTAACCTAATGACCGTCATGTGTAAAAATTCGAGCAGCTCAAACTAGTCATATGGAACGCAAACGGCCTGTCACAACACTCATTAGAAGTTAAAGTGTTCCTAGATACAAACGACGTCGACATACTATTGGTGTCGGAGACACATTTCACCTCAAAGAGCTATTTCAATATCCCTAAATATAAGCTATACCACACAACGCACCCAGATGGCAAAGCTCATGGCGGCTCCGGAATCTTGATTAAGGAAAAAATCGAACACTACGCCACCGTCTCGTACCGCACTGAAAAAATACAGGCAACTAGTATAATAATCTCAGACTCCAAGGGTGACTTAAATATAACAGCACTATACATACCGCCAAAACACAACCTCAAAGAAAGAGACTACTCCGCCTTCTTCCTAACACTCGGCCATCGATTCATAGCAGCTGGAGACTACAACGCGAAACACACCATATGGGGTTCGAGACTTATTACATCGAAAGGGCGGGAGTTGCTGAAATCAATCGAGATTCATCAACTAAATGCTACGTCTACCGGTGAGCCAACCTACTGGCCTTCTGACACTAACAAGAAACCGGATTTGGTCGACTTCCTTGTCACAAAAGGTCTACCTAGATCCAAATTAAGATGCAGTTCCAGCTTTGACTTGACCTCGGATCACTCGCCGATCATTGCCCAGCTGGATTATGAAATCACAAACCAACCAAGAAGCTGCAAGTTACATACAAAAAAAACAAATTGGACTCACTTCAGAGAGCTGGTGGATAATTCACTTGATTGCAAAATACCTCTTACGTCTGACGTAGAAATTACCCAGGCAGTTGAACTGTTTAACAACTGCATACAACAAGCAGCATGGGCATCTACTCCCTGCCAAACAAAAGACAAAGAAGACAAGTACATCTACCCAAAGTTCATTCTGAAGATAATAAAGGAAAAGCGGCGTGCTAGGAAAATATGGCAAACAACGAAATATCCAGAGGACAAAAGGAAATTCAATAGGCTCGCCTCAGAACTAAAGGAAGCCCTGATAGTCAATAGAAATAGAGGGTTAAGCTCATATCTACAAAACCTCGATGCCACACAAGCTACCGATTACTCTCTCTGGAAGGCGACAAGAAAGCTGAAAAGACCAATTATCCATTAATCTCCTTTAAAAAAGAACGACGGAAGCTGGGCAAAGAGCGACCAAGACAAGTGCGAAACATTTGCTAACCATTTATCCAGAGTTTTTACTGCAAACGAGGACCTCGACTCGACAAAAGGGGAAATAGTATCAACACTGCTAAACTCAACTCACCAAATAGATATGCCTATCAAAAAATTTACAAAAACAGAGGTGGGAGCTACTATTAAAAAGTTAAAAAAGCATAAAGCACCAGGCTACGACCTAATCACAGCTGAAATTCTAAGAGAACTGCCAGACTCTGGTATTAAATTCCTAACGCAATTATTTAACTCTGCCCTGTGGAGAAATTTTGTCCCACCACAGTGGAAGGTGGCAGAAATAATACTAGTCCCGAAGCCAGGAAAAGATCCCACAGACGTAAAGTCCTACCGTCCTATCAGTCTGCTTCCTGTTGTTTCTAAGGTACTCGAGAAACTTTTTACGAAGCGGATCATGGTAAAAATTACCGAAACAAAACTAATTCCAGAGCACCAGTTCGGGTTCAGGCAAGGCCACGGTACGATTGAGCAGGTACACAGGCTGGTCGAACAAATTAATCATGCATTTGAGCAAAAGTTATATATCTCAGCGGTATTCCTGGATATATCACAGGCGTTCGATAGAGTGTGGCACGATGGGCTCCTATATAAAATATTAACAAACCTTCCAACCAACTTCTTCAAGTTTATTAAAACATATCTAGAGGAACGACACTTCTATGTAAAACATGGTACCAGCATGTCAAACCTTCATAAAATCAACGCAGGAGTTCCTCAGGGCAGTATCTTAGGCCCCCTACTATACCTGATATACACTTTTGACCTTCCGAATTCGGATGACGTACTTACTGGCACATATGCTGATGACACAGCTATTCTAGCAGCTGATGCTACCTCATTTGGTGCGTCTCTGAAACTCCAAGGATGTCTGAATAAAATATCAAAATGGCTGAAGGACTGGAGGATTAAAGCGAACGAATCGAAATCCGTCCACGTGACCTTTTCACTCAGACGTGACACATGCCCTGAAGTGCAATTAAATCAAGTACAGATTCCACAGTCAGACAGCGTTAGATACCTGGGTATCTACCTGGACAGGCGTCTTACATGGACTAAACACGTTTTCACTAAAAGGAAAGCCCTAGGACAACAGCTGAGGAAGCTATATTGGCTTATTAATCGAAAGTCACAATTAACGTTGGAAAATAAGTTACTACTGTATAAGGCCACACTCAAACCGATATGGTCTTATGGACTGCAACTGTGGGGTACTGCCTCAAATTCTAACCTCGAAATATTGCAACGCTTCCAATCCAAAACACTACGTATGATTGCTAATGCACCATGGTACTTCACGAACGATCGCCTGCACAGAGAATTAGGAATGAAAACTATAAAGAAGGAGGTAGCCGACTCTCTCAAAACGTACCAGAAGCGTATGCAAAACCACCCAAACCACCTAGCTAGAAACTTAATGGAATTCCAGCCAAGTACTACATTCAAAAGACTAAAAAGACGAGCGCCACAAGATCTAATACTAGCTTAGATAATTTTGATGTAATTGGGTAATTCACTGGAATGCCCCTAACACGACTTAGATAAATACATAAAATCCAGCTGAATGTCGATTGGACAGATTGCAGGACAAATGAAATGATAAAAAAAAAAAAAAAAAAAAAAATATTCCATTGACGAAATGTCATACGGGAAAATTGTAAAGTAGGCAACTTATAGCCCGCAGCAATTGACGGCATGTTTACAAAAACAACATAACTAAAATTTTTGGCGGATTTGAGTTATTGGTATCATAGTGTTCGGCTAAGAAGGAGCTACAAGTGGTGCAAAAGATATTGTCAATAAATGGTTTCATTGGTCCAAAATCGTTCCCCAAAAATATACCCATTTTACAAAAACTACAACACTACATTATTTTTTTGAGATAGATAGCGAGGACAAAATAGCACCGGATGAGAGGGTTAAAATAGGTCCACATAATGAAGTAAAATAAACCTGTAGTTCATAATATGATTAGAAGACAAGAATTTCTTGACAAATTCATTTTATTTTCGTACAAAAAGAACAATATATTTTTTTACAAAAACCGCATAGGTGACGAACCTATTACTTACACATTTTTTTTTCAAAAACTACTTATCTGTGAAATGTGTAATAGCATATTTCTGTACTATTGGCCACTAACGAAAATCACTTATTACATTTTTATCTCTAATAAGTAGTATTTAAAAAGACATTAACTTTTTTATGTTTCCTGTAAAATCAAATCTAGTGTAGTTATGTTACCTTTATATACCTGTTTATTTTGAAGTATAATAGATAACTGTTTAATTTTCCTCCAAAATAAAATGGTCAATTTCCAAAAAAAACAAGTAACGAATGTGTTGTTTTTTTTTATAGAAAAAACTGTATTACATGCAAGCGTCAGATTAAATGAAATATAGTGCTAAAAGTAATAAAAACCGGCCAAAAGTGAGTCGATAATAACGGAACCCTCAGTGCGCAAGTCTAACTCGAACTTGACCGGTTATTTAGGGATCGTCTCACCCACGACACGCTCACATTGTTCTGAGATATCAGCCGGGATCTCCTCATGTTTGTCTAACAAGCGACGTGTCCGAATATAATAACCTGTTTGCGGTGCTCGAGACACGTGAGCATAACATGGATGTTACATTGAGATTTAATAAGCTACAGTGCAACGTCATTTCGGATTGCACTTCTCTCTCGTTTGCTGTGTGAGTCTAACTGACTTTACCAGAACCTAAAAAGCTTATTGCCCTACTAATTTTTGGTTTTAGTGTACAGGTGGAGGAAAAGGATGTTCGGATTACGGCACAAATTAAATTCGGGCAAATTTATAACAGTATGTCACTAGTTCATCAAGTTTTTTATATATTTGAAGATACAGGACGTAATCGTTGCTTATTATTAAATACCTATTGCATTTATTATTATATCGAAGACATTGCCTACAAGGTTGTGTTTGCTTTTGCACTTACTTGTGGAAGTATTATATTTTAATTTGTACAAAACATTATTTTACCGTCAAAACACTCTGTAACGATTATTAATTAAACCTATCAATTTGTATATTGATGATGGATAGCATCCAAGTGGTGTTACTAAGTTGTTTAATAAAACAAAAACTACACTCTGTCTAATAGACGCTTAAAATGGTCAAACAATTCAGTTGAAACTCTACGTACACAATACAGACAAAGTAATAAAAAAATATTTTGTCATTGGCTGCACATTAGCTATTTCTTCTTTTTACCTACGAATAAGGTATCTGACGCGGCTTGTCCATATAACTCCACAGCACTACAAGTATGATTTGAAGAAGATTAAAATAATTGTATACGTCCTGTGAGATTGACCAGACCCTGTCGGGTGCTATGAACAAAAACTGTGGCCCACGGTTCTTATTAGATCCTTACTGCGTACACGCAGACGTGAGAGATATGTCTACGATAAACTTACAACTGACAAATTACAAATCGTATTTGAATTGTTTATAAAAAAGTTTAGAGTAAAATTACGAATATTTTTATACATCTAAATGAAATAAGAGTTTCCAGTAAAAACTCAAGGTGTCCAGTGTTAATAAATTTAAATAGTAACTAAGGATTTAAGTAATTATGTTAGAAGCGTGCGACGTCTTTCTAATTAAGTAAAATATTTTAAAACTAAATTCGACTCGCCGTTATTAAACGGGTTTTTTCACTTTGCTATTAGTCTAATGACGGACAATTACCAAATAAGCGCTGCCAAATGCGTAATTGCTTGTAAATTTTTGATTAAAGCGTTAACTGCATGCAATCGTACGATTAAAAGCGTTTAAGCCTTAGTAATTATGTAAATGTTTGTAAGCAGAATACGCATGGCAGATAACAGGTCGGGCGGCGCGAGTTAGGGCCGGCCGCTTTGTACTGCTTCGTGGAAACGAAAACGCAAAGTTATTCTTTCGAATTGGACAAAACTTGGGATTAGCCACATAATACAATGCACAATGATGTTTAAGCTTTTAAGCGTATTTTTTGTTTACGCGGACAATAGTAAAGGAACTACAAGACGTGGTCCGTTGTACAACGCCTCTGCCTCTATTCTAGGTGGTCAAAACTGTATACCGTCTTCGACCTGTTATGTATGTATGTATGTATGTAAACACTTTATTATACAAAAAACAAAAAATCAAATACAATATTTACCAAACAATATTTACAAAAAAAAAATTTTTTTGTTATCGTACTGTCAACATTTTGATACCTCTTATTATAACTTGACAATAATGGCGGCTGAGTTCAAACCAATACTATAACACGTCAAAGACAAAATGATTTTACTGAATTGAATAGAGGCCCTGATTATTGTCTATGGCTTCGGTTTCAAATCTAAATTGCTACTTGATATTTATTAATTCTAACTACATAACAGCTACGAGAACAATCAGTATATGTATAACTAGCGTCCGCATAGATTTCGATTATCATTATTTCCTCGGGAATTTTTAAATATTTCTGGTTAAAAAGTTGCTTATATGTTAATCCAGGGTTAAGCTATCTCTATTTAAAATTTCATCCAAATCCACCCAGTCGTTGCAGCGTGACGGAGTTACAAACACACACACAAACTTTCGCATTTATAATATTAGTAGGATTCTTAGGAGCATTCTCAGCCCAAAGGCAAGACGAGACAATATAATTATTTTGTCCCTTACTCGTAGCCGTATAGTCTGTCAAAAAAGTCTTGAAATTAAAAAGTGGCAACACTGTAGTGTCATCCCTTTCAAATTAATCTAAGAAAAAAGGGACGACACTACAGTATTGCCACTTTTTAATTTCAAGACTTTTTTGACAGACTATATAGCAAACTAAGCTACCGAAGTAACTTGAGCATTAGCCGACCTTGACGTGACTCAAAATACAAATGACAAGCACGTCTCGACCTATGAAATTCACGGTCACTTGGAACTCAAACAATCGCGATCTCGCAATTTTTACGGTTTAAGTCTAATACCACTGCCTAAATCATGCGTAACAATATCCCTAACACGAGATCTAACTTTTTTCACTGCATCATATTTAAAAAAATCTGCGGCTCATTTAGGGCTTTCTTTAAATTTCAAGTGCGAAACTACAATCAGATTCGCATCACCAGTCTGCAGAGGAGCAAACCCGTGCCCGGGTACAGATTCAACGTCATGCATAATGCAACCACTAATGCAGTAGTTAATTACACGTCCTTAGGGTCATTATTGATTGGCAATTTGTGATTGGTGCTATTTCGTCTATTGGATCGCATTATCGAATTAACGTTAACTGCTTAGCCATAAGGCAATTAAGTACATACTAATTTGATTATAGGATTCGGAAGCATTACAGTATTGGGACACGCTTATCTGTGTTTAAATGTTTGATAAAGAATTTATATTAACAATGCGAATTCCTGTATTAAGTAATTAGGAGTAAATATGCTGTGGGGCTAGACAAGTTGCCATCGTTCACGAACGCTAGCGTTAGGCGATCACTTTGGTGATCACCTGTCACTTGGCGCTATAGGCTAGACAAGTCGCCATCGAATGTAACGCTAGCGTTAGGCGATCACTGTCGACATGCGTTGTCAAAAATGATTAATCTAGCCAAGGTGTATGCCCACGATGAATACAACCTCGCTCGACAGTCTAGTTTTTTTTTCTAAAAATTATAAATTTTGTCTATACTTTTCGACCTTAAAAGTCAAGTTGACGCTGTCACAGGATGTGCATTGTAAATAAACATTCTAGGTACGTATTATGTTGTATTTGTTACATTATTTATTTACATGTTGTTTTTCATAAAATGTTATGAGATTGTGATTGTGTTGTGTGTTATTCTAAGGTAAATATGTACGTGTATGTATGTGTTATGAATTCTTGTAACATGTAAGAAAAGTTACTTCCTTTGTATGAACGCGTCTCCCAGGTGTTTGTTAAACAGTTTCCCTATTTAAATCAATAATGAAGATCAGATAGAGGTTTATGTTCAAATCACGTGAAAGCGCAGCAGGGGCGCACAGGCATACCCAACTATTTTTACATGACCGCCTAAAATAAGGAGTGTAATGTTTTCAGGGTTAATGTATGTATGTATGTACGATTCTTTATTTATTTAGTGTAGTTGTGTTTGACTTTCTTTCAGCTACACCTTAAAATCGGATAACATTTGCTAAAATTGCGGTACTATACTAATCGTAATTGCATGGGCAGAATAGTACACTAGCCTGTACTCGATACAATTAACTGGAGCAGCGTGTTTGTGATATAGATATACAGTTAATTTTTAATTTACAGGGACCTAGACTACACGCGATTGGAACTACGAAAATATTTATGAAGTCCACTGAATACCTATAATAATATTCGCAAATGCAGATCATGGTGTGTATACAGTTTTATTCCGTATTTTCAGTATTTTACCTAACCTGGCGGACGTTACCTGCATGGATACGCTGCCTAGGTCCCACTTCAAACTTCCTCTGTCAAACTGAGAACGGCAGCTGCATCAGTCAAACCAGTGAAACGGCATAAATATGTCTGCTTTTAGCCAAGTCTACATGTTTGTGCCGGGTTATTGGGGGAGGCATGAGATAACTCATTAAGGAAATTTCCTCAATAAGTGTGGTATCGTTCCCAAAACAAAACGATAAGGGAAATGGCTGAATACTGTAAATAATCCTCATGCCTAAATGACGTTTCGGGTGACCAGCTACTTTGGCCAAAGATTAAGCATTAAATCTATGTAAATAATTTGCTTTTTATTCATATAAGTTATTTGATCTCTCTAAAGTGTCTGCAAAACCAATATACCTAAACTAAATGAGAATAAGTACAGTCGCCAATAATAATTTATATTTCACATTGCGTTACGCTCAAAATTATCTGACACGCTCTCTGCCTCTAGACGTGTCCAATAGTTTCAGCCCTATATTGGATAATATATTATTGTTGGAGACAGCGAGTACATAACATTTCTTAACCTTTGTCCAGCAATATTTCAGTATTTTAGCGCCCTTACGAATATTTGACTTGAATGTAAAAAAAATGTAGAAACAAAGTTATAGTTTATATTCATGACAAAAATTATGATAAGTCATTTTGTTTTAATTTCAGAAAAAAACCAACACCACTGTCTCCAGCCACTTCGCCCACCAATTTTGCCACATAGTATGCATTGTCTAGAAGGACTGCAGTGCAGATTCACTGGATCCGTACACTCCGATGTTCCTGTGATGTCTGCGTTAATACAATTATGTACTTTCCATAATTTCTGCTCAGTAAAATAATCAATTCATGTTGTCTTCATTCCTATAATACCTTCCAAATATGCTCGTTTTCCCATAATGTCGGATGTTGTAGGTCGGTTGGAGTAAATGTAAGCAACTAAAGTAGGTACGACTTTAAACACATCGCAGCAAACAAAGTGTGCAAAAATATCTCAACACACTCTACAACACTGCTTAATTAATTGAGTTGAGTGCGGGTATTTTTGAACGCCTACTTCGATATTTGATGGTGACTGTACGGTCACGAGCGTTAATTTGACACCCATTTCAAGAAAAATATGCTTGAGTCAATTTCCTTTCGTCCACTTTCACAAGTAAGATTTCATAACTGGTTATGAATAATGATTTTTTTTCACTGTTTCTTAACCTGTTATTAAACAAGACTTTTTTTTCCATTTTCATAACCAGAAACTAGGTAGGTTTAGGTTATGTTAGTTTTGCAGCAGGCCCGGAGGGCCAAACCACTCAGAAATAGGACCTCCATGTAAGCGGAGCTCCGTCGCCACTGTCCAATTGATTTGAAAATAAGGTTATAAAAATGGAAAAAAGTCTTGTTTAATAACTGGTTATGAAACAGTGGAAAAAAATCCTTATTCATAACCAGTTATGAAACCTTGGTTATGAACGTGGACGAAAGGGTCAATTTCATTAGAGATGTCAAGTCATTTGTAACTTTTAGGAAACTCAACCTTATTATTGTAGAATGTCACATTGACTTTGGACCTAAGGTGGGTACCAAATTTAATCTCGTGACTGTACAAGTTTAGTTAAGATGACGTTTCAACATTCGTGGCCATGACGCACCGTCTAAGAACGAAGCAGAAAATATGAATGATCTCGGAAATGGATTATGCTAAGGTAAAAGCTCCTAAAGGTAAGTGCTCCAGTTATGAACAATTCCATAAATATAAGTCTCTGATTGATAATGCTTTTAGTGCTACAATTAGATTATATTGAATTATTCGGGATTACTACTATTAGAATAAAATTTTAGTATTGATATGTTTTCATTTAAAAAAATGATAATGTTCATCACTGGAGCCTTGTCCATAATAGGTGCTTTTACCTTAGGCTGTCAGGATAAAGGGCAACCAAAAATTTTAACAATGTCAAAGAATGTCAAGACAGTTACTTATTGTGTTCCCATATTGATTGAATACAAATTGTCATAAAACTAGTACTTACTTTATGTACAAAATTCAGCCATTTCCTTTATCTCTTTTTTTTTGGGAAAGATAACACGTCTTGCAGCCGCCATATTAGTTAATGCGACCGCTGTGCGCAGGCAGAACGACATATTTGGCATCAGGGAGTTGCTCTCTATCCTGTCAGGCCAGAATAATCCATTTCCGAGATCGTAATCAAATTAGTTGTGACCTCCTGTAATAACAGTGGTGGCAAAATAATTAGGAACGCTTGCATTTTTCCCATATAATTGCCTACAAATATACTTTCAATTTTGACTAATCAAAAAGTTCTAGACCTATTTTATTTTTAGTTACACTTATCGTTAATTAATAAAATAAGCCTCAAATTTTTGTACGGTTTACCGCTATTAAAAACGAATATTTTTTATAGGGATTTAAAAACTTAGTGCTGACGTGTCCATACAAAGTTTTTTTAACATGAAATTGATGAAATATTCGATTTTAGCAGCGACAAACTGTACATACATTTAAACCTTAGATTATTATATAATGATAAGTGAAAACTAAAAATAAAATTGGTCAAGAAAATTTTGATTGGTGGTCAAAATTTAAGTCATAATTGTATTATATCTTACGAGAAAAACGCAAGCGTTCGGTTCCTAATTATATGGCCACCAGTGTAACATCGAGCAATGAAACTTTACTAAAATAATGTACTTCGATTTTGTTTTGAACGTTTAATACTTGAAATCAATATTTTTTTGATTCATAGCATTTTTTTGTATGAGGTTTTAAACATAATAAATTAATAGTAATTCAAACTCATTTCACCAAACAATTAAGTATAATCCTGCCTCTAATTAGTAGGGCTCATCCTGGATTTGGCTCCAATTATAAAAGGACTGCTCCGCACTACAATATAACCTAGAGGGCGACCTTTGAGACATTGAATGGAAGTTGAGATACTCCTTCCATACAGGCTGCAGGCTCCGTGTAAAAATGAAACACCGGAGTGTGTAATTCTGCGACAAGGGGTTGATAATAGTATATGGACATCCGGCATCGTCAACCAGCCCTCTGAAGGATTTTCTTAGTTGCCTAAAACACACAAAAGATATTTTATCAATAAATTGTATCATATCGGTTAGGTATACTTATTTGACCTCGCTATAAGTAACTAAGTACTATTTTTTTCCGAAAACCATACTACTATTATAATAATTATATAATATAAATAAAGAGTTTTCAATGAAAGAAAAAACGCTCCCTCGGTTAATTTAAACCTTGGGCGGGACCTCGTGAATAAAAAACATTACACATATTCAGGGAATGAAACATCCAATACTTTCATTAAATATATGTCATAACTTACTCTTGTCTTATACGAGACCTAGCTTCATCCGATTGTAGGAAGACGATCCTCCTCTTCAAGACTGTGTCGTTGTTGAGAGCATCCCCCACTTCACGGATGCATCTACTAGCAGGCGGTCCGTTGCGTTACCTAATTGGTTAGATACCCCGTGATCCTCTGATCCGACCTTGTCGCCAGAAAGCTCACAACAAAGCACACAGCACCTGAAATAATCGTAATAAATATCTTTATTGGTACTGACAGGTTTCATTGTAGGTATTGTTTATATAATGCACATACCAACTTATACATGTTAAAATCAAAATGATGCTTACCTTCAGTTCAAAGAGAACCTCCTTCAATCTCCTCAACGAAGTCAGGGAACGCAAAAGGCTGCAAAGAACTCTAAATGAGACCTTGCTTAACGTAAAATGTTCCTGAACAGCATTTCATGCATCCCGTCCGCGGCCTCCAGGCTCGCACGAGAGATTTCTCTGGGTCGGCGCCTGGATAAGCTCGTACTGTTGTGAGCAGCGTATATGTAAGTCTCAGCGGAAGCATTTTTAATAAGAAATCAATGTTCAAACAATATATTTTATGCGACCGCGAGGCAATGATGACAGTGATGACACGGACTCAGTTGACAGTTTCTTGGTCGTTACGGCCGTCCTTAGATACCGCCCTTAGATACCGACGTTTATATCGCACTGCTAGATTAAAATAGTAGTAACTCAAAATACAATGCATATTAAAATCAACTTTAATTCAACTCCTTTGAACTTAAAACCAAACTAGCAAGGATTTTGGGTTCATACTGTTTTGATCTAGAAGGTCGACATGGCGATAGGTGCTCGTGTTCTATTCGACCTGTCAAAAGGGCAACTTGTCTAGCCTTTGTGTCAAAATAGTACCGCGTAACGACTGTAGTCGTCAAACCTATCACTAGCGCGAGTGATAGTGATCACTTTTCAGCGTGTCAGTTGTAACGAGTGATATATCACGTGACTTACGTCATTCCCATACATTTTTCAATGACAACACATGTCGCCAGTGATCACCTAACGCTAGCGTTTGTAAACGATGGCAACTTGTCTAGCCCCACTGGCTATTTAGTTAATATTGTTGTTTTGTTAATATTGTTGATTACGGCCTGCAGGTATAAACTACACTACTTTTTTTTTAGCAAAAATACTAATTTTCCAATTTCAATTTCCATGGCCTTATTAGTACACTGTATTATTAGTCAGCGGTCGTGAGTTTGATTATCAATGCAGTCTGTTATTCAATTCATAAGTAATTGCGTATTTGTGATCGCCGGTTGGGCATTGGCATGTGTATGTATAGATAAAAAAATGCTAACTCTATTTCATGTACTGTTCCGTGTTTTGTTTTCTTTTGGTGTTCAATAAAGAGCATTTGTATTGTATTGTATTGTATCTTCCCTGTTGAATCGTAAGTGGTGAGTGAAATACCGTTAACGCACAGAAAGCGTGGGGCGGCGCGTTGCATCGCTTTCGCTCCAATACCTCCTCAAGTCGCCTTCGCCACGCGTCGGAAACGCTCTCTAGTATGGAAACGGGCCGTAACGCAATGCCTCTGCTGTCTGTGCGCTTGCGGCTAAGTTAGGATACAAGGTTTTACATTAAGTATTTTAAACCACTAACACAAGTCAGTTAAGTATTTATTAGTTAGAAGTAATACTTTAACATTCTATTTTTGGTTTGTAGTATTGTTACGTGATGGGGTTGCAACCTGTCACTATTATACACTGGTAAATATCTTAGCCTGGTCGTGCAAAGTCCATATCCATATATTATAAATGCGAAAGTGTGTCTGTCTGTCTGTCTGTTACCTCTGCAAGCTTAAACCGCTGAACCGATTTAGGTGAAATTTGGTGCAACGATATCTTGAATCCTGGGAAAGGGCATAGGATAGTTTTTTTCCCGAAATTCCTTCCCTTAAGGTGGTGAAATAGAGGGTGAAAATTTGTATGGAGCTACGATATAAACGAGTTCCACGCAGACGGAGTCGCGGGCAGAAGCTAGTGTGGTTATAAAATTAACAACAAGCATTAAGAGTTGTTGGTAATTCTGTAGCAATAAAGGAATAAAGGCGCGAGTTTATGTATGTATGTAACATTCCTCGTGATAAAATACAAAAGCATGACCTTGTCCAACCACTACATTATGCTATTCTTCGAACACTAAAAATACCAAATAAGCGACAGCTAAAACAAGAAGAAGCGGCTCTGGACGTCCCGGGATACATTTTGTGGGATAACGTTTTTATTGTTAACAAGCTGAGCGCCGTGGCCACGACGAGCGACGATGATATTATCTCCTCGTATGAATGATGACTTCGTGCTGGGCCTCTGGAACCAGCTGTCGGGTCCCATGAAGCGGAAGACACGGCACGAATATGGAAATTAAGATTTGCACATTGTTTTGAAGGAATTTTATCTGGTCAAATTGCCAGTAGTTGATAGGTTTTTTACAGCAACTACCGAATGTTTTAATAGGATAGATCAAACATTTCCATAAACAAAAGCAAGTGCTAACGATTTTTTGGATATGTTTTTATATGACTCAGCGAATCTTTGCGAGCTTGTGATGTCATTAGTTCGTTAGTCTCAATAGTTGCGAACTATGCAAATGATGAAAATATGTAACGCAGATTGATCACAGTTATACAAGGTAAAAAATATATATGTTACAAATAATAAATTCTTAAAAGCATTTTTTATTTACTAATACTTTATAAGGTAACACGATCATCTGACTGAGTGCTCTAAGTACTAGATGTTTTAAATGATTGGTTCAAACTTTATTCTCCCGCAGGAGCAATCAATCTGCACGTGGAAAGATATGTTTTTTTAAATGTGCTTTGTTAGCTCAATGACCCCACAAGCCTATAATCTTAAAATCAAATATTTTAATAAGGAAACGTTGATAAATGTCTTATTTGCATAATGACTCTAAAGCCTTATCGATATTGCGAAAAGTAATCAAAGTTGTCAATTAGCTGAATTATAAAAATCTGCCTAATGAGGTCGTAATGATGCCATATATTAAACGTAGCGACTTTTCGTTTAAATTGACGTCGGTGTTCTTTATTTTCTTGTATCTATGGTCGCGACCCGTAAAGGGAGATAAGGGGTCGACGTTTTTAGCACAAAGCATTTTCTGTTTCGGACCCTTTCTTGCAGGTTACTTGGCTCAAAACGTGCCCGTGGAATAAGTACCTGTTTACCGAGACCACCTTTATCAAGAGTTGAGCAATATTTTGTCCAGATTATCTTAAAAAGCCTTTAACGTTCAACATTCTCCAACAGATGCGATTCGATGTCTTATTTTACAAATAATAATCACGCTTTTAAGACGCTACACCCAAACATGGCTTTTAAAGATAAATGTTTAAGAGGATCGATACTGCGTAAATCTGATTCAATCAATGGAGATAGATTTGGCTCGTAAAGAGGACTGGTTTTCTTACCGTGTGATTTTTTTATTTTCAGTTTTAGAGACAAAAATATTAAGTGTGGGAGGATCACTGCTAATGATGAGGTAACTGACTATTAAGGTGTTTTACAATAAATAAAAGTCTTGTTACGGTACCTTTTGTCACTGATATTGTAATCCTTATTGTAAAAATATGTTAGTTTGTTTGTACCGTGAAATTAAGAAAATAGATTTTTGACCCCCAAAAAATTGGACAGTTCCCGAAGGAATAGCAATAAATTAACTCTTTACGTACCGATTCACGGAAAAACGCTAGTTTAAGTAAGTATAAAACTAGGTATACATTGATAAAAGATAAAGTGTCTACTGGCAAGTAAATATGTAGAAGATATCGATCGTCAAAAATCAAGTTTTTACAACATTTAAAGTATATTTTGTAATGATATTAATTTAGTAGTTATAAATATCTAAAGTTGTACTTAACCTGGCATATTGTGTTGAAAGTTATTGCACCATAAATGTCAAATTATGGTAAACATAGTAAACATTAAGAACCTAACTTGCTCATCGTAACATTTGTCAGCAAACATAATTTTTTAAATGTGAAAGGACCTGTTTCAAAGAAACACGTTTCGAAATAAATTAGGCTGCTCAAAACAATCACGTATTTAAAACTCCAGCTCATTATTTGCGGTGTTGACAACCGAATACTACCATAAACTAATAACGTTGTAAAAATTCTGCCCCAACAAATTTATAGAGGCAATATAATTGCGGTAGAACACTTTTGTCTAACTGGACCCGGTCCCTAGTTTTATTGTGCTTGGTAAATTTAGAAAGGTTTTTTTTTGCTGCGGGCGAGAGATACCGTCCACACATTGTTTATTTCTCCCGACCGTCGAGCATTTGTTTTCAACGGTTCCTTTTTAAATAGTGTCAAAGAGAAAACGACTGGACGAACACAGCGTTGAATGGGTGGTAAAAGGCTTTTGGTTACGGTTAATAGAATTGCTTGCAATAATACCGTGCAGGAGTCGGTTCATGTTTGGTTTCAATTCGGCTGCAGTCTGCCATTGTCTTATTTTACAAGTGTCACGCAGAGCTCTTTCCTATTATTTTAAAAGCTTCCATCCTCTGGAATGTCTTTTTCATTGGTTTTCTTTTAATTGTTTGATTTTGAAATACTTTGTTCCAATTACGTTGGTTGCTTTTTTTTCACTTTTCCATACATCTGAGTTTTATGAACTTTTCCAACCAAGTCACAATTTATATAGAGCCACAACACTTTTTAATTGACGTTAAGATAAAATTGTACAAAAAAAGTCAACTCTTAAAAGATCGATAGGACTGTAGCACGCCATATGGTTGTGAAGTGCCCAGTTAAAATCAATCTTTTGTAGATTAAAAGGTCGTAAATATTATTGATAAACGAAGCCATTCTTCCACATAAAAGGCATGTTGAACTTAGTTCACAGATATCGGACAATGTCAACACAGTAATGTAACGTTCCTTTGGGAAGATCGTTCCGAGATATTTTCGGAGTCAGTTGTTACTAGATAAGTGGTAATATTATTGTGTGATGTAGCCTTGTCAATATTGGGACGTCGCATAGGTATGCGATATATTGACATTCAATATTGACGCAGAGTATCAATATTCTGGACTAGTCTGACCTTGCTATAAAAGACCTCTCTTCTTGGAACGATTCACCCTTAAACCTTATTTTTTATCCCTAAAAAAGTATATTAAAAAAATATCATAATAGAGATACAAAATAAACCTTCCAAACTTGAAATACTCTTATCAATCTACATCAATTGTCTTAACAAAAGGCATAGCCAGAGCTGAGGTAGGCTTTATACTAAACGTTACTAAATCCCAAGAATATCCTCCTTCAGTCAGGTGTACCTAGATAGCTAAAGCTACCTTTTAACCCAGACATTTGGGGAAGCCGTCAGGCAAAAAAACTTCTGCTTCTCAAATATGGCATCTACTTCAGACATAGGTGCATTATTTTCAAAATTGAAACCTTTTCTATTAGCACGTTTTAAGTACAGTCAACAGCATAAATAAGTAATAATTTATGTACCTTGTCACTTTAACGTCGTGTTTGAAAAAGTTATTCAAAATTGTGAAACGATTGAAAGCGACTGTTGACTGTACATCAACGTGAAATTAGTAAATTTTATAGGCTTGTGATTTTTCAAAATTTGTTACAAGGAAGACTAGTGGGCCCAGACTGTCTCCCACGGCCACGGTAGACGCAATTTGAAACGCTCGTGTCGAATCATCCGATGGCCCGCGATTAGGCCGAGGTGACGCATGATAGCCCTTCTCTTGAATGAACGTGTTTTTGTGGCTAACTACGAGTTTTGAGTGAAGCTTAAAAAACATCCTAACTTGTAAGTGAATAAATATTCCACCTGGGAAACCGCCTGAGTGATTTTGACATCTGTGTAAAATCTTAACTTTACAGGCACCTGTTATAGATTTTAGGGCTTCATAATATCGCTCAAAAGTATCAATTATTCACAATGAATATGTACTTGTTTAGTAAAGTTCAACACAAATAAGTTTTAAGTTTTATGCAGATTTAATTTAAAAATATACTTTAAAACATTGCTTCCGTCTGCTTAGTTTTTTTATTGTAGTTAATATTGTTCACTTTCTTAATTTTACTTATTCGCATTGCATTTTGTTTCTCTTATCAACCCGCAGCTGTTCAAATGTACCTACTGTGAAAAAGTTTTGCGCAGCATCGCTTACCTAATGTTATTCAACAAAAGTGTCAATCATTGCATTATGTAAGAGAAGGAATCTCCGCCCTCATGTCATAATTTTGCATTGAAGCATAACCATAATAAAAATGGATTTCGGAAATCGTAAAGATAATGTTTTTTTCTATTAAATTAGGCGTTTTCCATTTAACTACGTCTTATTAAAGAAAAAAATAGGAAATTATAGAATATATAACTTAGATACCCTATTTCTTACAATGTTTTTGAAGTATATAAGTGAAATAGGCCAATATTTTATCACTTGTTTACAATTGTTTTTACACTAGGCACCCGCATGGTGCTACTGTTTCGAATTCCCCGACCTCCTTTGAGAATGAAACCTGAGGAGGTGAAACCAACGAATCACGCACCACATCTTTTACAATGCATAGTCAACTAATATTTTTGAGAGTTTAAACACGCGTGCCATCTGTTGTAAGCCGATGCAGTGCGGTCCCACCCGTTGTCGTAGCGAGCCCGCCGCCCCGCTCCCTTCCCCTTCCGACACCCATGCGGCTTTCGTTCAAACTTCGTAGGTCAGTTACCGCCCGACCGCAGGGGAGCATGGCTGCGTCAAAAGTTTTACCGCGACCACGCATTTTGTGTTTACATGCGCTGTAAATTCAAGTGTACACAAACATAAACTTTATCAAATTGAACTTAAGTGATAAAAAGTTTTTGAAACAATATTATAAGTGATTGAAAAGTGACAAATGTACTGTAATTCCATGTGAAAATGACTGAGAACTTGTTCGGAATGATTTCGTTAAAAGTTTGGATGTGTTTGGTGGTACTGGTGGGTGCGCGCGCACGGTCCGCGCCGCCCGCCCCCGCCGGCTGTCAGTGGGACTATTCGGACGCAAAGTTGAGTGAATCTAACTTTCTCACGTGTAACATCAAAACCATCGGTTCTGCAGACTTCTTGTTTAAAAACATAACAAACGCGCAGGCGTCCAACATCAACAAGTTAAAGCTGACCTGCACTGACTTGCTTTTCTTTGAGAGCTCTTTGCATATGAATACCGGCAGTTTCCTGGGTCAACTTCGGAGATTAGAAGACTTGCGCATTGAGTACTGCAAAATTCGTTACGTTCCAGCGACTGTTTTATCTCCGCTTCGTGACTTAACAAGTTTAACTCTGCGCTCGTACAATACTGATTGGCCTGCAATGACTATGGAATTCCACGCTGAAAGTTTCCGCGGCCTAATGGAACTGAGATCGTTGGATTTGGGTGACAACAATATTTACATGTTGCCTTCTGAAGTGTTCTGCCCGCTCTTTAGTTTGGAGTCATTGAATCTTACTAACAATAGAATACAAGACATATCCGAAATCGGCTTCTCTGATTGGGGCAAGGGACCAATTGCGCCTGGCAAATCATGCAACACAGGACTAAAGATGCTTGACATATCACACAATAATATCTTAAGGCTGCCTGATAACGGGCTTTCTAGCCTCCGATCTTTAGAAGTATTGAATATTCATAACAACCTAATTAACGAGATAGGCGACCGAGCCTTCGTCGGATTGAATTCATTAAAAATTTTGAACTTGTCTGGAAATAAGTTAGTCGCCGTCCCTCCAGAACTATTCCAATCGTCGCGTGTTATAAAGGAAATTTCTCTAGCGAACAATTCGCTTGCAGTATTGGCTCCGGGTTTACTTGAAGGCCTGGATCAACTTGAGAAACTAGATTTATCCAGGAATCGATTAACAAACGATTGGGTCAATCGCGACACATTTGCTGGACTTATTCGTTTGGTTATTTTGAATTTGTCTCACAACTCTTTGGCTAGATTGGATCCCAAGTCATTTCAAGATTTGAATAATTTACAAGTTCTGAATCTGGACAACAATGCGATTGAGACAATCAGCAACGGAGCATTTGCTGAATTGAGAAACCTTCACCAACTTTCAATCTCGGACAACAGTATCAAGTCTCTAAATGAGCATATATTTTCCAACTTGTTTGTTTTGAATCAACTTTATCTTGATAACAACAACATCAACAATATTCATGAGCGCTGCTTTGAAAATATCACCTATTTACAAGATCTAGGACTGAATGGTAACAGTCTCAACATGATCCCTGAAGGCATTAAAAGGCTACGATTTTTAAAATCACTTGATATTGGTAAAAACAACATAACCAAATTAGCAAATACATCATTTGAGGGCTTAGAAGAGCTGTATGGATTGAGACTAGTTGACAATCAAATTGAGAGTATACCTAAAGACACTTTCAGTACTTTGCCATCATTACAAGTTCTGAATTTGGCATCAAATAAGATTGTTTCTATTGAACAAGATGCTTTTTTGACAAACCCTACATTAAAAGCAATCAGATTAGATGGCAACAAACTAACCGACATTCGAGGCGTTTTTAGCAACTTGAATACCCTTGGTTGGCTTAATATTTCTGAAAACAAACTAATTTACTTTGACTACAGTTACATGCCATCAACTCTTGAATGGCTAGATATTCATAGTAATAATATCACAAAACTGGAAAATGAACACAATGCGCAACAAAATATTCGAATGCTTGACGTAAGCTACAATGCTTTGGAAACCGTGGACGAAAGATCAATACCTGATTCTATTGAGATCCTTTTCTTGAATAACAATAAAATTCACACGATTCAGCCAGGTACATTTTTACAAAAAAGAAACTTGGAAAAAGTCGTCGTGACCGAAAATAAATTGAGAACAGTCGAGCTCTCGGCGTTTACGCTGCCACATGTAGCAAAACATAGATCATTGCCAAAATTCTTTATTGGAAATAATCCATTTGTATGTAACTGTCACATGATTTGGCTTCAGAAAATAAATCTTTGGAATCATATGCGGCAATATCCGAGATTTGTGGATCTGGAGTTGGTAACCTGCGAAGTTGTTAATAACAAATATGGCGGCAAAGCTAACTTAATGGACGTTCCCGAGACACACTTTTTATGTTCTTATGAAACACATTGCTCGTCGAGCTGCTTTTGTTGTGAATTTGAAGCCTGTGATTGCAAAATGACATGCCCAGAAGGTTGTTCCTGCTTCCATGACAGCAACTGGAGTTCAAACGTAATTGACTGTTCTAATGTTGGATACACAGACATCCCTGAAAAGATACCTATGGACGCCACAGAACTCTATCTAGATGGCAATGATTTTGGCTCATTAAACAGCCATCTTTTCATTGGGAAGAAGAAACTGCACAAACTTTACTTAAACAACAGCAACATAGCTACAATTGATAATGATACTTTAAACGGACTTCATGCCCTGAATATTCTCCATCTTGAAAACAACCATCTAACTGAGTTAACGGGCGGCGAGTTTTCGCAGACAAAGCACTTAAGAGAGTTATACTTGAATAATAACCTTTTGACAAGTGTAGCAAATAAGACTTTTGAAAACTTGTTAGCTTTAAGGGTGATACATTTGCAGGGTAACAAAATCCTTGACCTTGACAAGAAGTTGGCTGGTATTACACAATTGGAGAGCGTCAACGTTGAAGAAAACATCTTTACTTGTACGTGTAAAAATGTGTTGTTACTTCAAAATTGGCTCAGGAAAAACAATCAAGACCCGTTGGAAATGTTTTGTGTTGATGAAAATGGACTAGTTTCTAACCAAACTGTGTTTGACGTGATCGATAGTTGTCGTGATTCAAGTGTATCGGACAATACGATTCCTACAGAGAATCAGCTTTACCGTTATGATGAAGTGAGCACCATAAAATTGAACTTTGTACCCTTATTGGCAGTAGTTTTAATAAGTGTTATTTTGATTCTATTGTTTGGTGCCTTAGCCTTCTCCTTTAGACAAAACGTGCGCTTATGGGCTCATTCCAAATATGGCGTCAGGCTGTTCAAAAGTGCTTCGATCCAAGAAAGTGAGCTAGATAGGGAAACAATGTACGATGGATATGCTGTGTATAGTTTATTAGATGATGATTTTGTGTCAAAGGTGGTTGCCCCTGAAATGGAACATTCGGGTTATACTATGTGCTTCCATTACAGGGACATGCAACTTGCACCTGAAAATTATTTAGGCGAACAAATAACCAATGCGGCTGAATCGGCCAAAAGAATACTTATTTTTGTATCGTTTAACTTTTTACAGAATGAATGGTCTAAAGTGTCGTTCAAAGCCGCTGTAAAACAAATCATTACTTCTATTCACCCATCAATCAGGCGTCATAGAGTTGTGTTCATTTTAACAACAGATATCAGTGCTCTTAATTTAGACTTAGATTTTCAAAATTACTTAAAAACGTGTAACGTCCTTTTGTGGGGTGAAAAGAAATTTTGGGAGAAAATTAGATTTGTAATGCCAGATATTTCTAACTTGCAATGGAACAAAGATACAATGAATTACAATCACAATGTGTGTCCGAACGGCAGGCGGCATCCCTCTAGGTACACCGCGTCCCCGACGGCACCGGAGCATTGGTATAAATACGACGCTATCCCTCCTACCACCCCCACGGCGTCAGCCAATGTCGGCATTAATATTGAGGATGATACTTCAATGTTGACAAATACAACGTTGACGAGTCAAATCCCTGATGGTGAAAACCTCCATCATAGTTACATTTCTATAGATACGCAGAATTACGAACAACCGTACGGTGGACGGTCCAGGCCTCTCCATACCCTGCGCAAACATCCCGTTCATAACTCCCCATCCATGCTCGACGAGCAAGGTTACTTGCAACCCCGCTCTTCTGTACACGAGTGCCTACCACAAACTCACATATCCACACACAGATGATAATATGGTTTCGAGTCGTTATCTCCTAAAGATAAATCCTAATAGTTCTTTACATTCCAAACGCATGTTGGATATACTGCACTTTACGTTGGCCATGCCTTATATTAAACGGTGATAATCTCTCGAAGTATTTGGTGTCATAACTTTGGCCAAATAATTGTTGACTTGTTCCTTCGTAGATTATAAAAATATTAGATTATATTATAAAGAGACTGTACTTTATGATTGCATTAAAGTAGTCCAACGCCTTATTTGTCTTAACTTAAAATGAATGTTTGCAAACATTAATAATGAGAATATTGATTGTTGTTATCCATTAAGACTGATCTGATAAAAAAGCGATTGCATATTGTCATTAATCTGAATGTTTATACTTGTATTTTGGTATATTATATTATCTCATTGTTACCAAATATTTTGTCGATAGAATGTAATATAACTTTGTGTATAAATTATTATTAAAATGTACGTAAATTATTTTAGTTGTACTAGTCACTAGTTAGGTATTGAATAGCATTTAACTTTGTACAAATTTTGTAAATTTTGTTAACATAATTACTATCAGACTCTGATAAACGACGATGTGTACATTAATTTGCCTTAAATAGTGAAATTATGTCGGCACTTCGAACATTTATTCATTATAACAGTAGAAAATTAAATTGTGGCACATGCATATTGTAATGTTAGTGTACCTATATTATATTGGTCGACTGTTAAAATAATACAAAAAAGAAAATAAACAATTAAAAATATTTGTTCCCGTTTATTTTTAACAAACATTAACCGTTTCCCCTTAGTACCCATTAACTTATTACAAAGTTGGTTTTATGACGAGCATTATTTCCCCACCATCATTAAGTAGTTATTTTAAATTCTGCTCATTTATTACTAATAAACTTTGTGGTTTGTTTGAAGAACAAAGATGGTTCGGAATCTTTTTATTTCGCCGACGGCAAAAACTAAAGATACTTTGTGGATGACCAAATGTCCGAAATAACCGTTAAGTCTGTTGTTTCTCGTAGTATTGAGAAATACTCATTTCTCAAAGTTGGATCGCTCATAAAAAAGGTTCGAAATAATTTCGGCTTGCCGACAATCATCGGGGCCCATAATGATGGTCCCTTTTCAGGTAGAAAACGCTCCCAAGTCATATTTCAACCGTCACGGATACACTATGGGAGCTATAAAGGAGATTTACAATACATTCTATATTCGTAACTAGTTAGAGGTGTATTTATGTGACCTTCTGTCGGACACGGTCCGAAGAGCGGTTATTGATTTTTTGTAATAGTTTTTAAAGTGTGAGCGCAGTCGCGAGCAACATATGGGATGACATGCTTTCAATGGCCGACCAGTCTGGTTTGATTTTTTTTCTCCATACTGTCCAGCCAACGGAACGGCTATTTCATATCTTTATACTAAACCTACCTATGTTGACGCAACTGACGTTTGCTTTGTAGTCCAAATTAAATGTAAACAGTCAGCCACAAACTATCTACTAATAATCGATTCGAAATCGAAGTCGATTTTGTGCACAATGGTGTTGATTTGGAGCTTTAAATGGGAATAAAATAAAATTCTAAAATGTTAGTAACGTGGGTTCTTTTTATTTCTATTATTAAACTTAATCACTAAAAACGATGAAATCTAAAAACGAAAGGCAGTATCAACGCAACTTTAGCCCGTGAGTTTTGAATTAATTTTATCTTAAATAAATAAATAAATATCAGGGGACAATCTCACACCAATTGACCTAGTCCCAAACTAAGCTCTAGGCTTGTACTATGGGTACTAGACAACGATATAAATACTTATTTATATAGAGAAATATATACCTAAATACATTAGAGAACATCCATGACTCAGGAACAAATATTCGCGCTCATCACACAAATATCTGCCCTTACCGGGATTCGAACCCAGGACCGCTAGCTTCGTAGGGAGGGTCACTACCTACTAGGCCAGCGCGTCGTCTCGTCAACTCATCATCGTCATCTTAGGGGTTTATTGCATATCCTCAACGGATTTATAGTTAAAACCACGAAATAACTCAATCACAGTCAATAATTATTTCTAATCCTTTTGTTAAGTATTCATTTATTTTCATTTATACTGTTACCGCTCTCTGATGGCTTAATATTAAAACCCATGATGGTACACCCTCTTCCACTATCGTTACAACATCAAAAGCAAATAATATTTTTCTAAATCCCCCCAAGCGATTATTTAATCCTTGTCAAGTGCAGGAATTCGTTTCCAATATTTTATCTATAATACATTTCCGAAACTATATCTGGTTTCGAGATACCTGCTATCAATACCGGGTTATTGGACCTATCTGTGGATTTCACGGTTAGCCGCACCATTGGGTGGACGATCATCCCCGGCGTCCCCTGGAACAGATAAGACATCGAGCAGATATCGAATTGAAAGTCCTTATATAACTGTGGTTTGCTTTAACAAATAGTGAAGTTGAATTATTTCTATTACAGATTTGATATTACATTTTATGAAATGATCATTTTACAAGACTGGTTTTGAAAATATTATAATGTTTTGGGCTTTATGTTTTATTTGTTGTCATTATCATCATCATTTCAGCTGAAAAAATGTATATAAGTTGGTTTTGAATTTCACGTACCTAACCGACCCTAACCCAAAAGAATTAGGAATTATTATAATCACGTAACTTTAGTTTAACTTGTGTGTGTTTTAAGCTGAGTGCGTACGCTACGACTTATTGTATGAGGCCGCTACTAAGACTGTTAGAGCCTATGGCCACCCATTCCTTAAGCATTCACTGTGGCGAGAAAAAGACATGGAAAGCTGAATCTCCGAAATTGTTGGACTTCCACTCATTTGACATATTATATAAAGGTGTGAACTTTGATCTTTCTCAGATTTTTTCAAAAAACTATAGCACACAAAAAGGCAAGACAAAGACTTATCTACGCTCCAATATCAAAACACAAACACAACTAATAATCATAACATCAGCAGTGACTAATCTTCGTTCTCAGGGTCAACCCGAATCAGTTATTTGTGTTTTCATTGTGGCGTTTGATCGACGGCTGGTATCCGAGTGGCTGATGAGCCGGGCCTTTCCGTTTGAAACATTAACAAAATTTGTTCGGCGCTCGGTCAACCCGCGCCTCCCGCTGGCCAGACATGACGTTTCACACTCCGAGTTGGCTCTAGCCGGCACAAAGGTCACGTCCTCTCACTCGAAAGTCTTGAAACCTCGGGAGCGTATCGGGCGGAATTGGTTCGTGACAACCGAGAGATACTTATCGTGATTTTCTGGCCAATTCCAATGTATCGCTCTGTTGTTAGGACGGCAATGGGAGCATGGGAACACGGGCGAACTTGGAGTTAACTAAATTATTGTAAGTCAAATAAGGCGGTGTGTTTGTGGAGCGGTGATTGGGGTTACGCTTAGGTTCGTTTGTTTAACTGTTTCATCTGTCGTGTGGGTGACGCTTTCTGAAACTGAATGAACACAAGAACAGGTGAAGCGAATAATTTTACACTCCCGTCAGGCTTTTGTATGACGTAATAATATTCCTGAAATTAACATTGGCAAATGATCGTATTCATTAACTGATGAACAATTAAGTGCTCATTATAACTTATCAAAAGCAATGAAATTATTTATTTAAGTAATCGCAGTTAAATTTAGGTAGCAATAATCATTTAAAGTATATCGATAAGTTAATTTGACGTTAATTAAGATGTGAATCATTGGTTTGGAAATGCTTCTTTATTCTTTAATTACAGTTTTTTTTGTATAATTATCATGTATGACACAAAGATCAACTGTCTCATAGAAATGTTCTAACAGTAAGTTAATTCATTCGCAGAACTGACATATATTATGTTCATCAGTACCTACGTTACTGATAAGGAAGCTTCTTGTTGTTTGTTATAAATGATACAATCAAGTGAACTGTAAAGTAATTAGTTACGAGTAGATACGAGACTTATAACGAGGAAACAACGCTTGCATTTAGTAAAACAAGTAAACTCATTAATTTTCAATAAGAGAGTTAATAACGTATGATTGGATTCAGATGTTTATTGATATAATTCCAGCATGTTCAATCGTATTGTTTATTCCTCTTGATATAACCGGAATCAAAGAGCAAACAAATAGCTTTCCGACATCGAGTTATTCTTGAAAAAACACCAATAAAACGAGTCGATAAAGGAAAATAAATTGGGTTATGGGAATCTGAGTCCGGATAAATCATGGTGAAAATACTGTCACGAGTTGGACAAAAAATGTGGGAAACTATGAGACGATTTCATTATCCCCGCGTCCCGGCGAGTGAGCATGACTGACTTTATCTTTGGTGAATGGAAGTTACTTCTTGATTTAGATACGGCGAAATGTATAGAAGAGGTGATATTTGAGACGATAGTAAACAACGATATAATTTGTATGATTAAGAGTGACCCGGACGCTCACATCCTTATGTACTTTCAATTTAACGGGACTATGTTTAGTTGAATTCAACAAAGTCAAAAACAACGAACGGTCGGACGAACGAGCGAAATCGCAGTGGCGAGTTTTAGAACTCGTCAGAGCGAACAAAACACATTTTAGCGCATGCATTTTCAATTAAAGCAGCCTTATACATCCGGTACATCGGCAAAAACCATGCTGCTAAATTGAAAATGCACGTGATAAAATATGTTTTGTTCGCACTGACGGGACTAGTTAAACTCGCCGCTTGGACATTCACTTGTTCGTCCGTCCGACCATCATCGTTGCTGAGAGAATCACTTCGCTGGGCATTTACTATCTGGTATCGGGACCGGAACACACGTGCAAACAAGAAAGCTGCTTCAATACTTATAGTAGTTAAACCAAGCAGAACACACATTTCATGCATCTCGGTACGAGACCTTTTGGGTCTTTACTCACGCTCACTATCATTTACGCACGCAAATATTGCGATTCCACTTCAAATATGAAAAATGTGATCGTAAACTAAATTCGTTTTAATCTAACACTGAATACCAAAACGTCGAACGCAACGTTTCCGAACGAGAGCGCTCGTAACTCACGAATCTAAATCATTCGATTCATCACTTCTTGTCAGTAAATAAAACTATTTGTGAATTCCGATGGACAGCGGAAGTTTGTTTCTTCAACTCTGTGTAAATCCTTTCCTGTAATAGAGAAACTAGGGCAACATGTATGTTTAAAACACATGATATTTGTTACTCTAGTTACTGAGAACTACATAAATCAAATGAAAGCGTCTTGATAAATTGGAAGAGAAAACAATTATATACATAAATACATACCGTGACGCCATCCCAGAGTGGAGTAGGCAGACCTACAAAATTACCAACAACCCTTAACAACTTATTGTGAATTCTATAACCACATTTTGCAGAAACAGGCTAAGATTTTTACAATGTGTATATTAGTGACAGGTTGCAAGCCCATCGCCTAACAATATTAAAACAATGATTATAGACATCCTACAATGCATTAATATCGTAATAACACCTAGAAGCCATTAGTAACGCTAGTTTACAGAAATTGATTAATTCTAATAATAATATTGACTAACCGGTTAGGAGTATTGTATTATTTAATAAGCACATGAGTAAGTTCCCAATACAAAGGTCGGTTACAACGAAGAAATTGTTAGAGATTAATAACCTCTAATCATTCATCAAATAAATGATTTAAAACCATGCGTCAATACAAGTCAATGTACAGATTAAATTTAAAAGATTCCACGTGGTAAAATAACTTAAATCAAAGATTTTTGAACGGTTATTTTTGATTATTGGGGTAAAATTATCTGACGAAGCATTTGATTTTGAGTCACTTAAGAAACTCATCCACTCTAAAGCTGCATCTCAAGCTCATACTTTGTTTAGATTTTTGACGAGTAAAAACGCCCGTGCATACTTACTTACTGAATCTGTGATCTTTTTAAAGTTATAAGGTCTACTTTAAAAGATACCTGCGTTATTAATAAGTACGTTCTTTAATTAAAAATTAAAACTTCACCGGTCGCCTAAATTGCACCGTAACAGATACAAAAACACTAAGCTGATGTTTTAGCACTTGAAATGCACCTTAATGTAATATTGAAAGGAAGTCAAAGTAAATACTAAGGTGACATTGAAGTCATTATTGACATGACCTCAACTTTAACCTTAGTCAAATTGTTATGTAAAAGTCATGCAGTCGTAATGAGAGGCGCATGAACTAGATCGTTGTAATGACCCTGAATTAACACCTTAATAATATATTAGACTTCATTTTTAGTTAGCCCCCGTGTGGTTGCCGGATTAGAATAGTGCCACTTCAAGTCTTCCCGTGGATGTCGTAAAAGCCGACTAAGGTAATAAAGGCGTGTAGTACTGTTAGGCGATGGGCTTGCAACCTGTCACTAATACACTGTTAAACATCTTCGCCTAAGTGTGCAAAATGTGGTTACAGAATTATCAACAAGTTTTTAGAGTTGTTGGAAATTCTGTAGCTCTGCCTACCCCTCTGGGAATAAAGGCGTGAGTTTATGTATGTATGTATTTTTAGTTAAACAAATACTCAAGATTATATTCTTATCTTTCGTTGCAGTAGACATGCGGGCCTAGTATGGCTGCGTCTACATATATTGTCAAATATGGTTAAAGCATCCGTCACTCTCGTACTTATATACGTGTCAGAAGGTGACGGATGCCTTATCCAGACGTTGTCACGCGAGAAACGCAGCCATAGGTATTAGGGCTCTTGACAGGCTAGCGGAAGATTACACTGTACCCTTAACAATCATTTTACTAATTGTAAGTTAAGCTATCAATTGTTTTCAATACTTTGCTTCATTTTTCGTCGTATTGCTGATTCGACATTAATTCTTGTTTTGTCGTTTTCTATATTCGACATTATATTCTTGTTTGGACACAGTGGAACTACCAAGTTTTTCTATACAATGCCTATGACTTCGGTTGCATAATACCAATAAAATATTCATTCGAAAAAGAAAATAATTATTTCCTTGAAGTAAAATATTCATTCGAAAAAGAAAATATTTTTTTCCTTGAAGTAAAATAAAATACAATAGAAAACCAAAACATGAACCGTAGTTTTATTTTTAACAATATATTTTATAACTACTAAACTGATAAACTAGTTAAATGTGAATCATTAATGTCGAAAACGGAACGTGTCCAAACAAGAACATGTCGAAAACGGAAAGCGACGAAACAAAACAAGAATATGTCGAATCTGGAATTCGACGAAAAAAGAAGTTTTATACCATGTCGACCAATTAAAAGAGCAATTTCAAACATAAACAACTTATTTAAAACTATGATTGGTCCTACTGTTGCTGCACGTCCCGTAAGCAGAACAAAACCTTGACAGTTAGGGGTCATTCATTGTAAGCACACGTGCGACGACCGTTGGCTATTGAGCGACGGCCAAACTCGAATGGACTGACCTGTTAAAACCAATATGTAGTCACATAGCTTAACAAATACAATAAAACAGTGTCGGCTGTGAGAACGCTCTAACGAGAACACGACTTCGATTTTCAATCTATTTTTTAAAGGGTTTGACAACGAGCTGTTGCCAGTATGACCAACTAATATAAAGGCAATATGATTTACCCAGTGACTAAGTCTCTATTCACTTAGTATTTTTTAATCACTTTAACTAGTACAGTCACGGAATTTAATTCCTAGTCCGCTGGGTTGGACTAAGTATGTCAAATTGACACATAAAATCATAAGATGTTTCTTATGTTTTGACTAACTACGTCACTTTGACGTAGTCCAAAGTGGACTAGGAAAATTATATTCCTAGACTGTACTAGTTACATTCATACATTAAATCACGCCTGTTTCCCAGAGGGGTAGGCAGAGACCACTTCTTTCAATTTGCTACGATCTTGACAAATTTCTTTCGCTTCTTTCACATTCATACATCGAGTCATGCACGCACTTCGGTTTTGGGTACTTAAGATTCGGCCCTTTTCCAGTATTTCTCTGATTTTACTCGAAAAAGTACGCCTAGGGCCCGCTAGGACTCGTCCACTCACTTTCGATCTGTATATCTCTTTCGTCAATCTTCTTTCATCCCTCCTTTCCAAATGACCGAACCATCGAAGCATGCCCTTTTCAATCTTGTACTAGTTAAAGTGAGTAAGAAATACTAAGTGAATAGAGACTTAGTTACTGGGTAAATCATATTGCCTTTAACATGTTATCGTATTGTCAACGTTACGAATGTTATGATAATTCTTATTAACTTGACAGTGACGGCACTCGAGTTAAAAACAATACGGTAACATGTAAATGGGAATATTTATAGTCAGGCCCAGCAGAAAAAAGGTCATGTTCAGGTATACCAGAAATAAGTAAAAATGTCTATTAACATTAGTTTAGTGACTGTCAATAATGAATACTACAGATGTCAGTAAAGAAGCAAACTGAACTTTCTATTTGAATATTCGCTGAAAACACGTATTAGTTCTAGATTTTTTTTTTCAAACACATTCCAAAATCTAGCAAGGCATAATTATGTGTCAAAGTTAAATGCTGATAATAAAGTTAGTACATAAATGGAAATGTTCTTTATTCACAAACCTTTTGTTTCAGACGTAGGACGAGCAATCTGCAATTACGTGCAAATCGATATTCAGAATAACTGGTTACAGAACTCGCATGGTTAGTAATTAAGCCAATTTTCATGTAGGACGTTGTAAAGCAGTAGAAAATTGCTTGAAAAAGCTTAACATTTTTGAAAAGAAAATTGTTGAGTTTGCAGTTAAAGGCGACTGAGGCTATGAAATTAAAGTAATGACCTATTTTACCTGACTAGAGGAAGAACGGAGATATTATAATAGAACTGTATTATTATGTTGATGGGGTGTTTAATGCTTTGCATAAAAACGAATGTCCTAATTTAATTTTGCACAACACAAATTGCATAATTTCGATCTCTATAATAGAGCATAAATACATACATACATTAAATTACGCCTGTTTCCCAGAGGGGTAGGCAGAGACCACTTCTTTCCACTTGCTACGATCTTGACAAATTTCTTTCGCTTCTTCCACATTCATACATCGAGTCATGCACGCACGTCGGTTTCGGGTACTTAAGATTCGGCCCTTTTCCAGTATTTCACCGATTTGACTAATAGAGCAATGATATTAAAATTATTAATTTATTATGCGTATCAATTCCTTAAATCATAATGTTCTTAAATTAAAAAGTAGACATTTCTTACGTCGTTGATGACTACTAATGTGGTCACTGTTCTAACCTAACCTAGTATAAAGAAATTGTCTTGAAATGCATAATAACAAGTGTTATATTATTGAATCGTATGCCTGATAAAATATTTTATTATACGCTAATCGTGGTAGATTTTTGACGTGTAAATGTGCCCGTTAATTTTTTATCTTATTACCGAATGTATCGACTTTTGCTTTGTCATACGGAAGAATCATTATCTGCAAATCTTAAGGAGCAAGTTCATGATTATCAAAGCAAGATTCACTATAGTAGATCACAAAGTGGTATAACATTTGAGCGTGTAAAATAAAGTTGTTTATTTAAAGATCAAGAGTCGGTCGTCATTCCGACGTTTCCGAACAATACCGGGTGCCATTAGCAGGTTTTGTTAAATCAATGGTTCTTTAAAAAGGGAATACTAATTTCGCTGAGTCACACCTACCCTCAAATTGTTCTCCAACCGTCGGGTGCTCTATCTCGAACAATTCCCATGATGCGAGATTTAATAGTTGTGATACTTTAGTAAGATCAGACGTAACTTGGGTTTGTTAATTTAAAAAACCAGCCTATGAGAGGGCTGGTTTTTTAACTATAAGCCTCTTTCTGATAGACGCACAATAAACTTATTTTAGTTAGTCTATAAATAACACCACATTGGCAAAATACACCGTAAAGAAGCGAAAGTTTTTTTATTATTGAGATTAAAAAATATAATGTAGTTGAAGCAAACTTTAGCTATTGCTCATTTATGAATAAAAAGGTTAAGGTCATATTTATAGTGCCTATTTTTAGTCCACAATAAACTGTAATGCTGTTGTTGTCCCAAATAAAATTAAATTAAACGGTAAACTTCTTAATCATTTTAATTTGCCCAAGGTAAATGTAACTTTTTTTTGGAGCCGCAAAAACGTCAAATGTACACAGTAAGACTTAATTTTCACACGTGCGTCTCATATCGTATACCTAGTAACAGCATACGTGATAAGAAGATGATCTGTAATAAAAAGTTCGTAGGAAGTCAACCCATTTAAAATTAACATTCTGATTTTGATACGAGTTCAACACAAAAACAAATGGTATTTTTTGTAATGTTGCATTCTTTGCAAATTATACTCCATGTAATGAACAAAAAAATATATTTGAAATTTGGGAAGTAAATTAGTTAAGGAAAGTATCAAGAAAATTGTTCCCCCATAAGGCTTATGAAGACTGACTGAGATGAATGACTCAGATAATTGAAGTACACGCTTAACGTTCAACGTTCAAAAATGTTTAAATTTTAAAAGACTTAAATTAAAAAACACCGTTTTTTTCGGTCGTTCATATAAACATCCGTTATACAGAACAAACACTAATTTAATATTTAGATTTATGAATTTCCGGTTCATTTGTTATGAAGCTTTGTTATTGAAAATTGTTAATAATTAATCAGGGTATTACCTATTATAATTTTACTTACTGAGAAAGTAGCTATACGAGAACCATTTAAACTTCACTCAAAACTTGTAGTTTTTTGGTAATGACCTCTTGAGTTGAGTCTCAGAACCGAAGAACTATAAGCCAAATGCACTAAAATTCTAGTGGCTACGTATAAAGTTAAACATTTTTGATAACAGCTCTCATCTTATAAAAAAACCCATATTTATACGTCTACTCGCACTTCGGAAGCAAACAGCTGACCTTTTACCCCGTGTCGAATATTGAAATCAACGCCCTCTTACGACCCCCTCTGGAACTAACAGCTGAGACCGTAAACGTAGGGAGTTCGCCCTGTCTAACGTTTTTTAAGCGTTATATAAAGTGTTCCAAATTCAAAGTTTGGAATTGATAAAATTTGAAAAACGAAAGAGTTTAAATGTTATCACTTACGTAATTTCTCATACCGAAGGCGTAAACAAAACGAATGTTTAGGCCTTGTTTAGTAAGAAGCAAGACCGATAAGGCGGCACATAAAAGCTCTTTTGCAGGTGCACGCGTTAATTTTCAATAATCAACCGTTGCTGCGGTCTAAAAGGAACCGCGTTTATGACCGTTGCTAATTCAAAACCGAGTGCGAATGTGCGTCCGTGCGTTATTGTTTTATGATTAGTGCTTCAAAATGACTTTGTTAATTAAAATTTTCGTTATGTTCTGAATTGGTCACAGGAAATACTCAAACACCTTACTTTTAATTTTCAGTATTAATTTGTGTAGGTACTACACGCATGTATGTATTTCATATCAACCTTATAATACAGTAATCAGGTACTAACTGCTAAAAATAGGGAATATTTTAAATAGTTTTCTTATTTGGGGTTGCCATAGAGAAAACTAACTTACTAGTAAAAAAAATAGAAATTTTAATGACAAGTATAGGTCTACCAGAATCTCATGAAAAAAAGGGAAATTCAAATTTAGGGCTTGCAACTCCGGGGTAACAGGATTTAAAGGTCTTGATACTTGATTTTCCACTCGTACAATAAAATAAAGATGTGGCGGACTCAGTCCGCGTAGAATTCTTATTTTTTTTTGGAAATCATTCCATTTCCCGGGATAAAATTTAAATACCACATTGGGCAATAAAATATCTATGCCGTGAAGATGGAACAAAGCGTAGAGGGACGGAACAATAGTAGATTGTACGGTCGAGGAAATTGATTCCTAGACCATTTTGGACTATGTCAAAGTGACGCAATCAATCAAAACGTAAGTGACTTCTAATGATTTTATTCACAGTGTCACTTTGACATAGTCCGAAATGGTCTACGAATCAATTTCCTTGACTGTACAACAAGGGCATAAAACAAACCATTTTTTCCGAGACTTATGGTATCCAACCGAGCCGGCAGGCGAGGTTGGATAATTAAGTCGAGGATAAAATGGGTTTTAAGACCGAGTTATACACTCTGCTTTTCACTTCGATTACGAGGAAATAAAACAGTGATAATGTAAAAAAACTTCAATTAAAATATAAATTGAAATTTGAACAATTCTGTATATTATACGAGTATGTTATGGTTTTTCCGGGCATAATTTACAGTATGGATTTAGGCGGCAATGTCTGTTCAATAAGTTCTTTTGCATTTTTTTCCATGAGTGTGTTAGGTGTGAGCATTATTTTCTCTTCACTAGACGACATTTTAATAAATTCCATAACGCAACAAGTTTTGCCAAGAAAATAACTAATTAATAGTCCAAAACCTCTTTCCCGCCACTGTATTTCTGTCTAATTTTTTTATTTATTTTCTGTTTGCGATTTTCGAATTTCGAACGCAATACTGCCAAGTAATGCTTGTTTTTAATAGTTTTAAATTTCTTTTTTGTTAGATACTACGATGCAAATATAAATAAAATAAATAAAATTAAGTAAAGTAAATTTATTCAAATAACAAGTTTATTTAATGCAGTCACCTCGTCTGTCTGGCTGTAGGGCTTAATTGTCTTAGTCTAGATGACGACAACCATTTATGCACTAGTGCATAAAATGCGATTTTATGCAGCCTATACCCAGCATAAAGAAGGACTTTACGAGCATGAGAAGTGAAAACCAATATTTATAACATTATTTAAAAACGGTTAGTTACCCTTAAAACTAACTTTGGACTTGCATTTTTTATTGTTTGAGTATTAAAGTTAAATTAAAACAATCATGTTCATTGTGTATGTTTATAAGGATTTAGTTGAAAATGGGTACATTAAACGCAACGACGTATTGTTGCTTAGCTAACAATACTGCACAGGTCTAAATTAATGTGTACAATTTTGAATGTTTTATTATATCAAATTAACTCTTAATTTCGTATTCTGCAGAAGAGGTGAGGTTTTTTTTTTCCATGAAATCATCATGAAGATCGTGCCACAAAGGCGGTGGCAAAAAAATAAGGTTTCTAAATGGACTTTTACGTTGCAGAAACAAAAGCCAAGTGGAGTTATAATACGTTCCTGCAAATGTACTAAGGAATTTAAAGTATCAATATTATTTGGCTTCATTTACTAGTCCATTACAAACACGACACTAAACCAAATATTGTGTTTGATTTACATCTTCTTGCTCACAATTTTTACAGTACACATGATTAACGATATTTTTCGCCTGGGATCGAAGGGCTTTAAGGGCATTTTCCTGATAACTAACGCTATATTTCAGTAAAAACAACAAACAATAACAAACTCTGACTAGCTGTGAAATATGAATTGACAGGCGTAAGGTAACATTGCCATATGAAAATCGATATATTTTTACTTTTAAATTTTTCATGAGATTCTGGTAGACCTATAAATCATTTGTTCAGTAGATTTGTAGCGAACTTCAAGTAGTACTATTCTGTACTAAGCAGTTGAAAATAGCTTTGATTGTCATCAACTTATTGACATTCTACTAAGGTGCTAATATTGACTCAGTTTTGCACATAACTGTATTACACAATCATGAAGTTTTTGATTATTGATAATGTTGAAATGTTGACTGCAGTACAATAATACTAGACTTATTCGTTGTGTGTAAAGGAATAATAGTATCTAATAACAGATTTTTTTTACTTTTGTCAACACTTCTCTTATCTGTCTGAAAACAGGTCTGCAGAGAGCGTAAGTTTTTAACCTACAATGAAGAAACATCAGTTTTTTTTTTACACATTTTAGCCAACAGGCCGCCTTATTAATTCACACACGCTGACAGTAAACTGTAAATACGTGGGTCGCTTTAGTTTTTTTATGTGTTGACACTAATATTTATTTGCTGAAAAATTGTTGACGTCGTGTCTCTTAGGTTTATATTTATGCTTCACAATCATACATTTTTCGTTCTGGTAACAATATCTAATATAACGGTAGATTTTAATGGCAACACTAACTGGCTTTTTATTGCTTGATTGAACCTTGTTAGGTTGTTAGGGCAACTTCTTTATAGAAGTGTAGGCGCAGCTTTAAATGTTTCCACTAGTTAGACTATACAACAGACATTTGATAATTTAACACTGAAATGAGTGCAATTTTGACGTCAAGTTAGCCAATTTGGCAGTAACCCGGCTTACGAAGCAATCGGTCTCGGGTTTAAATCCCGGTAAGGGCAGAAATTTGTGTGATGAGCGCAAGTATTTGGCCTTGATTTGATGTTTTATTTTTATTTCAGAATGTATTCCTGTATTTAGAAGTAAATTTATCGCTGTATAGTACTCATACAAGCTTAGAGCTTAGTTTGGCACTATGGTCCGACTTTTAATTCACTGCAGTAAAATGACACATCCAAATGTCATTCTGAGAAATAATGATACCACATTTATTTAAATAGTGCTTGACACGTTCACCTAACGAATGATTTGATCAAAGAACGAACTAAATATTTTATGAGCATTATATAGGTACTTAGCTAAGTAGATTATTTTATTACATTAAGCTGATCAAATTGCTTGCAACAGATTGTTAATAAAAAAATATGAGACACGAGTAAGCCACAGACTAAACAAAAAAATATCGCATTTAAGTAACATTAAAAAAACAAACCTGCTCAATTCATAAAGACAGTGACATACTTAAATCAAGGGAGCTGTAATAATTATATAAACCAAAAACGTCAGATCACTTATTCATGCAACAGTAATTATTTGGTTTAGGCGTTTTGTTTATTTGTCAAAATTGACATCCTTAGCGAAAATATTAACGTAATGTTTGTTTTGTTATTTTCTTAATTACTAAAGTCATTTTGAAACCCTCCTAAATATTAATAGTATTAATGTAGTGCAAATAACTCGAATGAACTACAATACATTGTTCATTTTTTCATTCATTCATTAGGCAACATCACTATTTTTTATACACCAAAAACTGACAACACTGAAGCTGTCATTCTACTGCACTGAATTAAAAGTCGGACCATAGGTCAATTAACGTGACATGGCCCCTTGCTATTTATTTATTTATAATTTTTATGTGATGTCTTACAACAAAGACGATTCTGAAAGATTTATCGAAAAACATTACTAATTTATTGCACAAACGGTAGCAAGTTAACATAATCTTAATGTGAAGTATAACAGTTAACAAATGGTATGGGTGCCTGTAAAGATAAAGTGTCACCGTGGATAAGAAAATCCAGTATCTGGACAAGCGCAGACTATTAACTTAGAAATTGGATCGCTCGTGTAGCATTCTTATGTTAAACGGACATCAAGCCAACAACATAAAATATCCTTTTAATGGACATGGACCGATAAATTGTCCTTAATAACAGAAATATTTTATTAGTTAATAGCCACAACAAAAAGTGTCCGCTTTTCAATTTTTACGACGTAAGTATTTCGTTTTAAAAAACGTTGGCCTTTGGTGGGAGCGATCCGATCTAAAGTTTGTGTCAAAAAAGGGATAAAGCTGCTATCATCCTGGCGGGTGCCCGTGAGTTTTTTTACTTATTATGAACGCGGCCTTATTTTTTACATAAATAATTTAGAAATGACAGATGGACATGCCCAGGCCGACCAAAAGGATGCGTCACAGCCTGATTTGATACACTTCAAATAAACGGTAACAAAATAAATACTATCAAATTCAGAGAAGGACCACTTAGCAAACGTGATTTGAAAAACAGTCAGTTTATTTTTAATAGCTCATTTGGAAATAATAAAAGTTAATTATTATTCAAATTTAATGACACCGCTTGACTACCAAAGACAATTTCGCTGTCATATTATGATTTTTGCTTGTGGGATCTGTATCATTTAATGCCCGTGAACATAATTAATATTTTTTTATTTCCATTTGACGGTATCGTGAGAGAATAACAAGAAACCAGATGCTATGTCTGATTTAAGTGAGGAATACGAACCGTTTGACGCTGTTGTAGTAATTTTGAGATTAGTCGTAGTTGAGTAATATATAACACCGTGCAAATTATGACTGAAAATAACGGCGAGTTAATGTTGTGCAGTCAGTGCGTAAAAGCAATATTTTAGGGCGTAACGTGAATTCTCAACACCCGTTATTACCAAAAGTTTTTCAATGAATAATATACTTCTGCTATCGGGATAGGTAGGTAAACATACTAGAGTATCATTTCGCGGGACTGTTTTCTCTATGAATTTTGCAATAATTTACCTTTGGGAAATAGAATGTTAAATTTGAGTTCGATTGTACACTAATATTAAAATAATTACCTACCCTTTGGCATGTAAAATTTGTCTGCATCCGTCCATTAAAATCACCTTTGACACCGTATTTCAACTTCACGTTTCAAATTTCTTTTTACTTTTTCCTACCAACAATAACACCAGATGAACCATGCACCACAAAAGTCCAAGACGTGATCCCATATTGTTTTGATATTCTCTTGATACTTATTTCATGACTCAACTTGACCTCCGGGTCGTCATCGCAGATCTGATCAGATCTCGATCATTGTCGATCTCACGAATAAACAAATTCAACCAAAAGTATCAGTAATTTCTGATCAGCAGTTAAAATTCACGCTTTAATCTAGTGATGTGTAGTGAAACATGTCTGGTAACATTAATAATGTACTTAGTCTTTCTAAATAAATTTCAGTTTAACAGACATCCTGTTATTATTAATGACAAGCAATACCTAATGATCACCTGCTTAGTTGATATCATTTATTAAATCATTGTTATTTAAGCTCCTTCATTTTGACTTCCCTTTTTTATTATAAGCAGATGCTGGAAAGATCCAACGCCTTTATTGATAAAAAATCTATCTCAAGATTTTCTATAAACAAACAAGGTGTTAATGCTAACGATAAGCATCGAGAATAACTCGCCCCTTTCTATAAAATATTGATATTTAATAGTCACATCACAGACTGTGTAATGCAGGCAGCCCCAACAGTATAGCTTCGGAATACCAGATTACCACATCAAGTATTCCCTTTGTAAACAAAAATGCATTTAAAATTAAACCTTAGACAGTCAGCATTCAGCTTGAATTCCTGAACACAGTTTTTTGGGCAAATGAGTGCAGGTGGCATCGGACGCAATGCTCTGGCTTTATCTTAACTATCGCATCTTTAAATATTAAACTTTTACTTTTATGGAGGCTTAAAATGCAAGTCGTGTCAACTAACGGGTTCTTTAATGAAATAATACTTTAAAACAATCTAAGTGCTATTCATACAAGAAATCCTATTGACATGTATCTTTAAGTGTTCTTGAATGGTGAAGAATTCATGATTTGATTGGAAATTCTTTGGATGACCCGAGAGACATGACTTCACTTTAAGAAAGATCTGTTGTAGAGTTCCATGGTTATGTTGGATAGGTACTTAAACACGTGATATTAAACGGTAAATGTTATCAATCAAGCTCGAAAGCGGTTGCCAATTTTTTATTGAGTCTGTAGTTTTGTGTTAATTATACGTAGTAGTAATTGCAAAAAAAAGATTATGTTTTCCTTATTTTATAAATTAATTTGACCTGTATAAATAACGTAGGTAGGGAAATGTGTGAAACCTGAAAAGGTAGAGTTGGGTGGTTTCCAAAATATGTGCAATATTACATTATCTTTGTACTGTACCTAATTTTCACACAATAAATGATTTGTTTTTTTATCATAATCATTGGTTTACTGTTGATTGTATATCTTTTGATATTTGAGATAGAGTTTGTTAAAAGTTGTTATGTCATTATGATTTCTACTTTGTACTTTGTCACTTAGGCTACATTTGGAAAATATTTTAAAGGAACCCCTTTGACCACGATAATTGTCATCACCCTCCCAACCACTCGCTTAGTGTAAAAATGACCTTTCATTTATTCACGTATGCATTAGATTGCAATGGAAACATTCTAGTCACACTTGGTCAGGGTCTTCGCGCAACTTGCAAATTATGATCATGTTTTTTGCAAGTGTATATACAGCATCCGTCACTCTCGCACTGGTATTTTATAAAGAGATTTATACTTGATTTATAGTGAGGGAGGTTTTACAGATTGTTTTTATTTATCTTTTCTACGAAAAAGTTTTTACATACATAGATAAACGCATCCTACGCTTAGACTAAACCGTATAAGGAACTTATTTCATTGAACCACTAAAAATGGTATAGTATCACCCATGTAAGTAACAAAGTAACCTAAGGCCATTATTAAAAACCAATAACAAACATCGGAATGTTGTCTTTGGCTTCCTACGAGAAGGTTGTATTGTAGCTTATCAATTAAACTGCGAGGTCGTACATAGTCAAATTAGACTAACTTTGACGTTGTCCTTCTCACTGTACACAATTTGTTGCTTTACCAAAAAGGCTAGTGTCGTTCTTAACACAAATTCCTCATACTGGTCGTAAATCCACAGAAAAAATCATTAAAATACCACACTATACTTTTACAACGGAAATATGCAATAAGCAAACCATAGATTGTGAAACCAGCATTGTTGCGAAATTAAAACAATCGGTAAAAGTAACTGTTATTCGAATTATCGTTTCAATAGTTAACATTTGACGGCCGGCGGGCTAGACATGTCCACCAACGTAACTACAGTGACATATATGTCGCTATAATTACAAAATGTAACCGTTAATTATTGCATTATTGATTGCGTATAGGTCATTGGTAATATTTGGTCTCAATAACAAACCAGAGCAATTAATACGATATTTAATTGAAGGTATATATATATAAAGGCGTTTTGTTATTGAGTAATCAGCAAACGGTGAAAAGTTGATGGTTAACTTGATGGCAAGATTGTTAAAATACTTAAAGCAGAATAGAAACCGTAGTATTGTTGCCCTAGGTTAAAGGTGCACGTATAATAATATGGGCAATTTGTCAACGATAATTGCCCGTAAACAATAGTAATCTTACCCTTATATTTTGGTGTAACAGAATGAGACGTCCACACTGTGGACGCACAATAATTGCGCCTTAAGAAAATCTTCAAAACGAAACGGCTTTAATCTAAGAGGCTTGCGTTTGGCGAATGAACACTGCGAAATGAAACATATTAAGAATCTTAAGAATCATTCTTTCTGTGGTTGGCTAAAACCATAATTTCTTGGTACTCTTTACATTGTTACAAACCCATAAAAAACGTTCGTATAATAATTCAATAATAAGTACTTTTTACACTATTGATAAGACTACCTACGATCAGTCGGGGGATGGAAGTCGCATTGGATCGTTCTCGCTGGAAATGAAAGACGGAGGCCTTTGTTCAGCAGTGGATGATTACGGGCTGAAATTATGACGATGAGAGCATAACCTATGAGTCCCGTTCTGTGGCATAATAACGGCCAAAAAATTCGAAATCCTAATTCAAATTAAGTTTATTTTATGAACATTATTAAATAATCACGCAAACGTCGGACTCATCATGTCTTTTTACGTCGTCAAAAGAACAAAATATACTCAACAAAGAAGTAAAATCATTATAATTATAGGACCACAACAGCCCTCTTGAGCTAATTTCAAAGACTGGGACATCGAAGGAGGTTCATTAAGGCTGCCCTTTTACCTTTTTACTCTCATTTTAATTTTAGAACAGAACTCATTCCATGCATATTTCAACCATCGCCCGGAGCTAAATTACCTGACATTGTTTTCCTTTACGAACTCAGGGATCTTAACTCATTACTCATAAGGTGATGTTTTAAAATTATTAAGTAACTAAAGCAATTAGTGGAGATATTTTCAAATGAAGGGTTGCAGTAGGAGCTAAGGTGTTATTATCTTAAGTACCTATAAATCGCATCAGCGACGAACTCACTGACAAGCCTAACTTGACCTCTCAGTGAGTATAAAGCACGTGTTGTGTTGGTCAACCATGTTAACGTACATAATTATTTTTAATTTGTTTTTTTAGTATTTTACTTTTAGCATGTTACCCTATCGTACTTGTACAAAATGACGGCTTCGAAGACATCTTTGTTCTGAAGACATTTTCTGCCAACAAGTCAAACAGAAACAAGTCAAGGTGGGCGAAAAATTTTTCTTAACCTTTTCTTTGCCAAGGTCGTAAGCACCTATCGCCACATAACGCTTACGAGTACATGAGTACACGGGTCAAGACACGATTGCTGGTTGCGTACAGCGTGATTAACAGAATATCACCCCTGGGTAGTGGAAAAAGGTAAAAAATCCCGTTTCGACCCAACGGCCACCTACATCGTATGGGTGGACACCGCATGTCAATCATCGTGGTTATTCTGCCCACCTCAATACATGGAACACATGTGCTATGGAAGGCCTTTAGCATTACCAACTTCCATACTAACGAGAAAAGGTTGAATATTCCATAGATAATGTGACGCAGATGTACCCTTTTGTCTAATGAAGACTGTATTGCCTTGCACGTTGCAATCTCCATAATAGAGTTTGTGCTGGCTTTTACCTGATTGAGTCTGTATTGTAATTTTAACACGCCTGGATGGATTTTATGAGATACTTTTTAAAAAGCATGCCTGGCATATTTCCATTACAATGTATCTATTCGTAGCATCAAGGAACACCTATCCTAAAGCGAGAGTGTGTTCGTTTTTTTATTTGCTAGTCCTTTCACAGTTATAGAGAAACCTAGCAACGGATTAATGTAATTTAAGTAATTGGGAGAGCGGGAAATTTCTATAATTTACCTATCACCCGCATAACCTTACATACATAACATATTAATAGATTCCAAAAAGGGTGAAAATATTAACGTATTCAGTCGGGTAAAAGGTAGCATTGTACTGTTTATCCTGCTTTCGGAATCCCGGTGCTAGGCTAAAGGTTATTTTCCTAGATCTATATGAGTCAAGAGACTCATGAGTCCCTATTTTGATCTGCTGAAAAGTTGCTGCGGAATGTATCTAAGTCAGTACGTACAAGGTCCTTCTACTATCTAGTAGTGGAAGGACCTTGTGCGAAGTCTGTCCAGATAGCTACCACCAACTTATCCCTTAACCGACCGCCATGCTTCTGTGTTCGCATTGTTGTGTTCCGCCGTAGTCCTCAGGTTTGGCAACGGATTTGCAGTTTTAGAATTGCATTTAAGACTGCAATCTTAAGAATGCAATTCTAAAGCATATATTTATGGGTCACTGATCCCACTTACCATCAGGTGGACTGTGTGTTTGTTCACCTTTTCCATGCTGTTGTGGTTCGATTTCTGGTCTTGAAAGCCCATTTCGCTATTTTTCTGTCCCCCGACGCAAACCAAGTTGGGTGTTGCGAGTTTTACGCGTGTATTTCAGTTTAACGTGTACTTATCTATGCATTTGTCTGTGGCATAGCAAAGACACGGATAAACCGATTAGGGTACTGTTTTTTAAACATAAATTAAGTTTTATCATGGAGACTTTTAACTGAGGTTTGATGAAAACTGATGGGCCTTTCAAGAGTTATGAGTTCTGACATTAGGGGTGGTCATTATTGATAATTAAATAATTGGTTTGACTAAAATAGTTTCGCTTATTACTCCTCTCAATGTAATTTACGATACCAATCGCAAAAATCAACTGCATACTGCATCATCTACATACAAAGAAAAGTGCACTATCCACAAACATCTCCTAACATTCGCTTCAAAAGACGATCAAAACAAACAAACATCTTGAAACCCACGACACCCCTACGATGAGCTCGTGGCCCCGTGGCCTGCAGTTAAAAGGTTGTAGAACAATTGAGTAGCTCGTGAGAATACTCGCTTGCCTCTTCAGTTTAATGCACTGGAGTGATCTGGAACAGTAGAAGTTATAACAGTTTGCTAACTGCCAAAATACAATTTTCTTCCTCTTTTATTCCGCATTGATTTCTCGAATGTACAGTGAGTAGAGTAAATCAGTAAACATAATAAATGAAAAGTAAAAGCCATCTTTCAATCGATCATCTTCCCTCCCCGAAGGTAACCGGAAGAATCCAAATCCAAATTTAACATTATTTGGTTAGATTAAATAAACTCCCAAGCTTTCAAGTTCCGTCAGTTAAATTTGGAATAGATACTGTAGTTTCCTTAAATATAAAACAACTTTGGCAATTTTTCTTAGCTTAAGATGTACCAACGCCTTCGATCAAATTAAAGGTTAATTAAAAATAGGAAAAGTCCACTTAAAATAACGTTTTTATTCCGATGTTGCGTTGAGCTACGACATAAAATCAAAGGTAATGTAAAAAAAAAACAAGATTGTCATAGTAAAGATTATTTGAATATGCAGGCAATGCAGAGTATCCATCATATATTATGGAAAATAAAGATAATCAAAAATTAAAAACTGCCAGTAAAGTGACTTTTCAAACTTTCTCGTAATACAAGTTATACTGTTTTTAATATCACTGTGCCGTCGGGATGCTTTCAACAAATAGTAAACAGAGCATCGGCGATGTCCTGCTACTGTTGTCAATCTAACTTATATTTACTTACTCTATTTACGCTTTTCGAGTAGGCTTACTAACTAAAGCCCTTAAAATGACCATTTAAATTAATAAAATAAATAAAAAACCAAGGCATATTTAGAGGGTATTTAAATGGTCTAATGTACTGCAAACCACCATTACAGTTATTGTAACGGTAAATCGTAAAGATAAAGAATAGGCAGGTTCTTTACTGGAGTTTTTAGAGTTTCTAAAGCAATGAAGATAGAAGAATTTCTAGGATGAGCACACAGGTCACCTGATGGTAGGTAGAATCTGTGACTCAATCTTAAGACACCAATCCCAAGATCGGAAATACATTGCCAACCTTGAGGACTACGTTGAGATGCCTCTATGCTAGTAATTTGATTGTATTATCACCACATCAAAAAACAACAATGCCAAAACCTGCTGGTTGGCGGTATGGAAATAAATGAAAGCTAATGAGATTTTACAAAATGAAACCAAGTAAAATGATGAGAGAATTTTTAGCCTCGTGTTTTTTTTTTGTCAAGAAGAATGCACTCGAGCACTGTAGCCACCAGATGGTAAGTAGGATCTGAGACCGATAGACATTTGAATTCTCAAAACTACAATCTCAAGACTGCATTCCCAAGACTTCTTCTTGAGATATTGACTTGACGAATCTAGCGGTCTCGGTGTTGATTCCTTTTGTGAGATGAGTGCGAGTTTTGGATGCGTGTTTTTATGTGTCTGACTAAAGACGTTTATCGCCAACAGCTTAGTGTGCAGTGAGCATTTATAAAATTGGTTTGCGGGGCTTGCGAAATATATTATGTACCTTTAAAACATGCTCAACGGTAGTAGTTAACGAAATACTGGTTCATCCAATAGTTATGAAATTAATATACACTTTAACAAATTATGAGCTTCATAACAACCATGTTTATTTTAATGTCATCAAAAACCAGTTTCCATAACTGTTTAAGCCTCTGGCATGTTAAAATTACAACCGTACTGTGTCGTATCGTGATATTCGCAGTTACTGGGGTGTTATTCTCTCAAAGACAACGGACGGTCGGACGAAAGAGCGAAATCGCAGCGGCGAGTTTGTCAGAGCGATGAAAACAAGTTTTAGCGCGTGCAATTTCAATGTGTCATGGCTTCAGTCGAGAAGATATAAGGCTACCTAATTGTGATTGCACGCGCTAAAATATGTTTTGTTCGCTCTGACGGGACTACTTAAACTCGCCGCTGCGATATCGCTCGTTCGTCCGACCGTCCGTTGTTTTTGAGTGAATAACACCCCTGAGCGCATTTCAGACAAGAAGTAGGTAGGCATTGTGATACTGTGGAGTCCTCATTCTATGGCTTTAGAAACCTAGCTAAGTGTAGTTTTAAAGTTGTACTCGTATTTACCAGCCATTATTAAATAAAAAATATAAATACCAATGTGTTCTATTTATTTATTTTCTTGGTAAATAGATTCAATAAAACGGGACTGGAATGGATATTTGCTTTTAATTTTTAAAAGTTTTATCTATAAACTTTTTGACTATACTTACTTAAACCTGCATTTGGTTTGAACGTTAAATTTTATTCGAGCAGTCTATCATAGGTACGCGTATATTTAATTGGAAAATGTTATCGTTGGCGAAATGACAATCATATATTTTTATTGTTTTTCATCTAAAAGAGCAGATTTTTCCATGCGTCCAGATAACAGTTTAACCGATTAATTTTAGCAGTATCATTTTAATTTATTTTAAAACCGAAAATAAGAGTGATATTTTTAACTGATAGATATTTTAATTGGGGATTGGATAAAGACCTGACGGTTGAGACCAGACCTTATGGTTTATTCTAACTTTTGAAGCATTTCATCATTATTTACTTAAGAGCTATTTTTTTTGTGGTACCGTAGCCAGGTGAAGCCAGGTTTTCTGGCAATGGTTCTTAACTAGGTTTAAGAGATATGAGCTCTGAATAAGTGGTCACCGGGGATTTGTATCTGTCTAATACCCAGTTATTTTGTGATTGGTCTACGTAAGTTCTTCTTGGTCTCCCTCTTTTCCTTTTCCTTCTTTATATTTAACTTAAAAACCGTAAACAGGACCGTTTTGACTGTTGGCTGCAGAAGACTGCACCGCAAATTGATTCTTAGTTCACCGCTAGTTATTCCCACAGATAATAAAAAACTAAAAGCGTACAAGCATAAGAGCTAAAATCGAATAACACATCATAGGAAGTTCAGGGGTGCCGCGATATCGTTTGAACTTGACTGTCGGCCCGATTTGATACGACGCGTCACTGTGACGAGCGGCTTCCTTTGTTTGATTATTATTAAATTATCTATACCCCGTACGGAGAATTTTGAACGCAATAGGGCCACTGTTTATTAATAAACTCACGACTGTTATACTGGGCAAACGTGAAGCTATGCCTTTACTGTTACGTTACTTTAGTTTAGGTCTTAGTTACGGTTCTCTGTCATTTGGTCGAAAGTCATTTGCCATAATTCTATCACTTGCCGTAATATACATTCGCCATAAAGGCATTTTTTCTAAAATCGTGAACTATTCAGAATTGTTATAAAACAAACCTAACCTAACCTATTGGGCTCTATACGATGGCATGTAAAAATTACCTGAAAGGTTTACAGTTTCAGAAAAAAATGCCTTTATGGCAAATTAACATTATGGCAAGTGACACAATTATGGCAAATGAAATTCGGGTAAACGAAGTGATTCGCTTAGTTACGTACTTTGGAAACATATATAAAGAAGTGTAGATAAGAAAGGCGCAAAATATTATGTACCCAAGTAGCACACTGGGTGGGAAATAGCTCGTATATCATATCTATTTAGATACTTAAGTGAAATATATAGCCATGACTAAGTTCTATATAGGTGTAAAGAACCCTTAGGCAACCAATATAGAAGCACGGGGAGAAAAATTGCAGCCTATTTTTGGTTCTATATTGAATCCATAAGAGATCTCACGATTACCTTAAGCGGCAATTAGAACTATGGGTGAAAGTTATGCGCAGTGAACGACGATTTTTATTGAACGATTTTTGGTTCTAAATTGAATCCATAACAGATCTCACGATTACCTTAAGCGGCAATTAGATCTATGGGTGAAGGTCATGCGCAGTGAACGACGAATATTGAACGAATGAATAATAATATTTCAGTTCGGTCAATAAGTGATAAATAGGACGCCAAAGTTCCTTTGAGTGACATGGCAACAATTAAGTCGGTATAGGTTTTGTGTTTTTTTAAAGTGAATGTGATCTGCCATTTTAATTTTGGATTTATACATCTGTTTGGTAAGTGATTAAAATTCACGTTCAAGCATTGAAATGAGCACGAAATTCTTGCGAATGTTTAGTTACCGTGAAACTATAGTGTGGTTTCTTTGTAAATTTCGATGCGCCTTTGATTTGATCAGGAATATTTAAAAAGAGAGTGTTAAATCATATAAGGAATTGATACTGATAAGAACTAAAACTGTAAAAACCTGACTTAATGATTGTAGGTTACGTACAATGTTAAAGTAACATCGTCACAACTATCAAAAGTCTGTGATTATGCGTCAGTGTGATAAAATTCTGTTTAAAATAAATCATTTTCAAGGACTCCAATTTGTAAACATGGCGAAACAAAAAAGATCTTACAGTGTTTATTTCCACTTATTTGTTCTCTATTTGAAACTATCAGGTCTGAAAATCACTTATTTGTATCTTGCGAGTGGCAAAGCAGTGAATGCTATTACGAATACTAATTATTTTCTCTTTTGTAGATCGCCCAGTGCTCGTGAATTAGGAGTCCTCAACACTGCTCCGAAATCCCAAGTTGTTGTTGTAAGCAAATCTATGTGAGCTTACATATTTTGATAACTTTACTAAATTGCAACCGCGGGCGGGACTCGAACCCATGACCTCTCCATTCGGGCCGCGGTAACATTTTCGTGTTTTTTTTACCAAATCAGTAGGTATTCTGTTTTTAAAATAAGTACATAGAACATGTTTAAGTACCTTGTAACACTCGATTTTCGCCCGCAGCATGAGATTGGGGTCGTGTGGTCACTTGGCTCGAGGGCCAATCGCTAAAGGAATTGGGCGCCGTAGAGTGAGAGAGAGAGCGACTGGCCACAAACAGGATCGATGGTGATGGCTTTATAAATTATACAAATTGTTTAAATTAAGTTTATTTTAATTTCTAACTTCGTAAAAAGAAAGTACAGACTCAGATTATTTGCACCATACTATGTTCTGAATGAACAACACAGAGTAATAAGATTAGAGAGCGTCCTCCCTTTTGTTCTTAAATTCTAATTAACCATGCCTTTCGACACACATAAGAAATAGTTGCAATTATTTATTATACCAAAGGGTAAGTAAGGAAAGGTCCGGGTTACCTACGAGATTAGCATCAGTAAACCCGTAACATAATTTTCCATTACTAGGTAATTGCAAATATTTATTATACTAAAAAGTAAGTAAGGAAAGGTTCGGGTTACCTACGAGATTAGCATCAGTAAACCCGTAACGTATTTTTCCATTACTAAGATTGGTAACAACTACAAAAGAGTAAGTAAGGAAAGATCCGGGTTACCTACGAGATTAGCATCAGTAAACCCGTACAGTTCTTTTCCATTACTAGGATTGATAACCTTACAAAAGAGTAAGTAAGGAAAGATCCGGGTTACCTACGAGATTAGCATCAGTAAACCCGTACAGTTCTTTTCCATTACTAGGATTGATAACCTTACAAAAGAGTAAGTAAGGAAAGATCCGGGTTACCTACGAGATTAGCATCAGTAAACCCGTACAGTACTTTTCCATTACTAGGATTGGAAAACATTACAAAAGAGGCGCTTGCTACCAACGCGGTCTAAGGATGGACGACGTATAATAGGTTAGAGTAAACGCGGAATAAAATAAAGAAAATAAAAGAAAAGAAAGTCAACGTCACGCGACATCAGTGAACGCAGGCGTCAGGATCCCACGCGAAGTGTACTCGTCATCGCACGGCTACTTCCTCGTGCAAAAACCCGTCGAAGCCGTCTCAGCACACCGCATGCACGAAGATAACCTCCGCCTTGAGGTTATAGGTTAACCCGAACATCTCCGGAGCAGACTTGAAATTTCCGGGGTAGCCTTGAAATTTCCGGGGTAGCCTTGAAATTTCCGGGGTAGCCTTGAAACCCTAAAACGTACAATATAACGTCTCAGTAAAGGAAAAAACAAGGACATATCCTCAGACAACACATCACTTTTAACGAATAAAGTTTACCTTTCGGGCAGTAAATTAGAGGCAATTGGCTTTTATACTCGGAGACCGCGGAGTTGGTGTTATCAATAACACCGTAAAGAACATCTGAAATAGACCGATACACTTTTAGAAATAGAACATGGCGATTACGTAACACAATTGCGACGCGCCCCTTCCAAATGAAATACTCACCCTTCAGACGCGTGACAACGCACGTTAAGACTTCAGTTATTCTTGGTGAAAATAAGACATCTAGACTGTAAGACACAGCGTCAAGAACAAGGAAACCACCTAGGCCTGTTCTAAATTAATTCTTCATCCTTGATCGGCAAACACCAAGTGACGCTCTCTGGCGTTACCGGTGTTGCCACCTACCATACTCACATTGGAGTTAAAACTTCAATACCTCTGATTCCTCTCAATAAAGAAAAGACTTTTTGCTTAGCTGAAATTAAGTGAAAAAAATATCTAGAACGAGTAAATAAGAATTCAAAAATAAAAGGATACTACACCCAAAACAAGTCTCCAAGCCGATGTGCGAACGCCTTAACCTCCTGTCAAAAGTCAAAGTGACATTTCATACTATGACAACAACGGCTAACAAACGATAACAATGTCTGGGTTTTCAATTGAAAATAAAAGGAATAATAGTGTAAATCGGTTAAATACGACTTCCAAATAAGGCACAGGAACCTAGCTCTAGGATACTAAAGCTCCGTGTTGAACTATGTGAGACAAAACGAGTATCCAAGTGTAAAAACGGCAGTGTTTATGTCGACCGTTTGTGATCAACGTTGATATACTAAAACACCGGTTACCAGGTGTATGTGGCCTGATACTCGTTCGCTCGTCAAACAGTAGACGCTAAACTCAGCCAGGAATTAGCGCGGAAGGCTTTCCGACAAAAGAAAGGATGACTGTAAGTATGACAGAGAAAAAGTGACAACCCGATTTTGGGGTGTTACAGTAGGGTTCCAGTTGGGAAAAATAATTTTATTTCAGAATTGCTAAGATTCTGAAATAAAATTATTATACACATTCTCATGTGTAAGAACAGACAGCCATAACGGCAAAGAACGGAGAGTCCATCCAGTGTTCCGGCTTAAGACACGAAGGCACTGCAGCACCTTAGCATCATTCCAATCCGTGGCTGTTGCCTGACAGGGATGCATCGCGGCCTACGGCACTGCAGGTCTCGGCGCCTCATTTACCAAAAAAAAAAAAAAAAACTAATCAGGTTGGAAAACATAACATCGTGCAATGGTCTTCGCCATAAAGGGGAAGCCAGTTAAATCATAGGCCCGATCAGGGTCCACTAACGGCAAACGTGGTTGCCCGTCTCAGACCTACTACGCTTAAACACACCCTCTTCTACCGAAAAGAAAATAAAAGTCTTATCTCTAATGGTCTTCGCCATAAAGGGGAAGCCAGATAAATCATAGGCCCGATCCGGGTCCACTAACGGCAAACGTGGTTGCCCGTCTCAGACCTACTACGCATAAGCTACACTAATTGCTAAAGTAAACTTATAAACTACTTTCCTAGTGTTTGTTGGCTCTGCCTCCAACCAAACGCTCTAAACCTATATCAGAGTTTGTTGGTTCAATTTCCAAACAAACGCTCTAGATCCTAAACTAAATCAAGTATGTACTAAAGTTAGTATCTCTTTAAGTACACATCAACCTCAACTGAGAGAAACATCCGCGAGAATTATACAGCTCTACACAAAGAACTGAAACTACAATGAGGGGTGTGACACACTACCAACCTCTTAAGCGGCTTAATTGAATTGATTAAACTACCACTTATAAGAACTGTGGCAGAAACCCTATAATTAAGTAAACACTCAAGTGAGACTATTTAAAATCAAGTGTTGAAACTATAACACACGAATTTCAACCTAAACTTGTAAAAGGAAATCTCAACTGAAACCAGTATAAAGAGATTAGAACAATGGAAAAGAGGACGCACTCTGTTTACCACCAGAATGTCCTTTTCACAACAACTCTACTAAGAATAGATAAAACCTTTTAAAATAGTTTTATCTCGAACAGATTGCGCCTATGGCGTAATCGGAAGAAATCCTAGAACTAATAAAACACTATGGTAATAAAAAAAAATTATTACCCATACCTACACGCTTTACCCTACTACGGACAAAACATGACAGCACAACTAAAATTAAATGGATGCGCATCCTTGCTTACTTAAAATTAAAACTTAGCCTACCTCACTCTACTTCAATATGCTTTCATTCCAGTAATCCAATCCTTTAAAAGAGCCAACAGTCAGGACAAATCTTTTCCCTTCAATAAAACACCTGCAGTCCGGACGAAATATACCAAACAAACCAGTAAATCATACCTTAAGGAGCCAACGGTCGGGACAAATATTCTACCAACGCCAAAAATCTCAGCAAGTCCAGACATGGAAGTCTGCTTTAAGAGCAGTTAAAAGGTCCGCGTAACACGAAGAGTCACCCTTACACGAACGGAACCAAGAGAGAGCTGGTCCGTCCAGAATATCCGGAAAACCGGTGAAAGTCGCAGCCGTAGGATGTCGCATGTGTCTGATGTTGAGAAAGGTATTTGTAATTTACTCAGTTCGTGCGCAAGCTCCTCTTTTGTCAGCCATTCTATTTTAATTGACAAGTCCATTTTAACAGAGTGTATAAGTTAGACACTTAGCATAACAGTTTAAACACCAAGAGTGGTAGATAATAGTAATTGCTTAATAAAGTAAACAGTAGTAAATTAAAATGGCGAAGAAAGTTACTTAAACCACACGGACAAGTCGTCTTATATATATTTTTCCTAATGTGCTAGTTAAAGTTAGAGATACCTAACCTATGTGCCAATCCTTAGACCTGCCTCATTATGAACCTAATAACTAAAACCACACCAACGATCCTTCAAGCCATACGTTGGGTACGCCACTGTAACACTCGATTTTCGCCCGCAGCATGAGATTGGGGTCGTGTGGTCACTTGGCTCGAGGGCCAATCGCTAAAGGAATTGGGCGCCGTAGAGTGAGAGAGAGAGCGACTGGCCACAAACAGGATCGATGGTGATGGCTTTATAAATTATACAAATTGTTTAAATTAAGTTTATTTTAATTTCTAACTTCGTAAAAAGAAAGTACAGACTCAGATTATTTGCACCATACTATGTTCTGAATGAACAACACAGAGTAATAAGATTAGAGAGCGTCCTCCCTTTTGTTCTTAAATTCTAATTAACCATGCCTTTCGACACACATAAGAAATAGTTGCAATTATTTATTATACCAAAGGGTAAGTAAGGAAAGGTCCGGGTTACCTACGAGATTAGCATCAGTAAACCCGTAACATAATTTTCCATTACTAGGTAATTGCAAATATTTATTATACTAAAAAGTAAGTAAGGAAAGGTTCGGGTTACCTACGAGATTAGCATCAGTAAACCCGTAACGTATTTTTCCATTACTAAGATTGGTAACAACTACAAAAGAGTAAGTAAGGAAAGATCCGGGTTACCTACGAGATTAGCATCAGTAAACCCGTACAGTTCTTTTCCATTACTAGGATTGATAACCTTACAAAAGAGTAAGTAAGGAAAGATCCGGGTTACCTACGAGATTAGCATCAGTAAACCCGTACAGTTCTTTTCCATTACTAGGATTGATAACCTTACAAAAGAGTAAGTAAGGAAAGATCCGGGTTACCTACGAGATTAGCATCAGTAAACCCGTACAGTACTTTTCCATTACTAGGATTGGAAAACATTACAAAAGAGGCGCTTGCTACCAACGCGGTCTAAGGATGGACGACGTATAATAGGTTAGAGTAAACGCGGAATAAAATAAAGAAAATAAAAGAAAAGAAAGTCAACGTCACGCGACATCAGTGAACGCAGGCGTCAGGATCCCACGCGAAGTGTACTCGTCATCGCACGGCTACTTCCTCGTGCACAAACCCGTCGAAGCCGTCTCAGCACACCGCATGCACGAAGATAACCTCCGCCTTGAGGTTATAGGTTAACCCGAACATCTCCGGAGCAGACTTGAAATTTCCGGGGTAGCCTTGAAATTTCCGGGGTAGCCTTGAAATTTCCGGGGTAGCCTTGAAACCCTAAAACGTACAATATAACGTCTCAGTAAAGGAAAAAACAAGGACATATCCTCAGACAACACATCACTTTTAACGAATAAAGTTTACCTTTCGGGCAGTAAATTAGAGGCAATTGGCTTTTATACTCGGAGACCGCGGAGTTGGTGTTATCAATAACACCGTAAAGAACATCTGAAATAGACCGATACACTTTTAGAAATAGAACATGGCGATTACGTAACACAATTGCGACGCGCCCCTTCCAAATGAAATACTCACCCTTCAGACGCGTGACAACGCACGTTAAGACTTCAGTTATTCTTGGTGAAAATAAGACATCTAGACTGTAAGACACAGCGTCAAGAACAAGGAAACCACCTAGGCCTGTTCTAAATTAATTCTTCATCCTTGATCGGCAAACACCAAGTGACGCTCTCTGGCGTTACCGGTGTTGCCACCTACCATACTCACATTGGAGTTAAAACTTCAATACCTCTGATTCCTCTCAATAAAGAAAAGACTTTTTGCTTAGCTGAAATTAAGTGAAAAAAATATCTAGAACGAGTAAATAAGAATTCAAAAATAAAAGGATACTACACCCAAAACAAGTCTCCAAGCCGATGTGCCGATGCGCCTTAACCTCCTGTCAAAAGTCAAAGTGACATTTCATACTATGACAACAACGGCTAACAAACGATAACAATGTCTGGGTTTTCAATTGAAAATAAAAGGAATAATAGTGTAAATCGGTTAAATACGACTTCCAAATAAGGCACAGGAACCTAGCTCTAGGATACTAAAGCTCCGTGTTGAACTATGTGAGACAAAACGAGTATCCAAGTGTAAAAACGGCAGTGTTTATGTCGACCGTTTGTGATCAACGTTGATATACTAAAACACCGGTTACCAGGTGTATGTGGCCTGATACTCGTTCGCTCGTCAAACAGTAGACGCTAAACTCAGCCAGGAATTAGCGCGGAAGGCTTTCCGACAAAAGAAAGGATGACTGTAAGTATGACAGAGAAAAAGTGACAACCCGATTTTGGGGTGTTACAACCTAAACAACATTTATTAGGCAGTGTAGTCTTTTTTTAATTGTCTCCGACCCGACCTGGGTGCTCTGGGTAGAAGGAACCCCAAGATGAGATGCTTTGTTGCCCAATTCTTATAGTTAGGTAGTATACAGTGAATACTAATTACCCGACTGCGTCAGAAGGAGGGTCATGTTTTTCGAGAGTATGTATGTATATATGTATGTATGTATGTATGTATGTATGTATGTATGTATGTATGTATGTATGTATGTCTATTTCTGGACACGCTCTGCAGCCTAAACGGCTTGACGTATTTTAACATGCGAGGTGTCATTCGATTCATCTTAATTGCCGGAGTGACATAGGGTATATAATATTTCAATATGGCGTCCGCGAAAAAAAATGGAGGGGGAATATATATTTTTTTTTTTAACTTTAACAATATGGGTATCAAATGAAAGCTATTAAATAGCCCATTCCAAATATATATATATATATATTAACACTTTGATGCTACCATTTTGTCAGGAAAGTCAAAAAATACGTAAATGTTAAGTACCTAATAAACTCCTTTTGCTAGAAAGTGAGTTTCGCTTGTAATTTGTAGCTTCGCGACATTAAAAATTCAAACTCCAGAGCTCATATATCGCTTGGTTATCATTAATGAAACCACTATTTTATTAATAAAAACTAAAAGGAATTAAATTATTAAATTATTAAAAATAAACAAAAAACCCGACTGCAATAAAAAAAAAACTGGAAAGCGAAAAATAAGCTATAAATATATATAATCTATAGAAAATTGTAAGAGCAATGTACTTAATAATAATAATAATAATAATAATAAGCCATTTATTCCATATTTCTTAGGTAAATTTAAAAATAAATGTTAGTAAGTTTATTTAAATTATTGTTGTTAGTATTATTATTATTGTTAGTCTTGTTTAATTGAAATATGGACCCCTAATTGGGTAAAGGCCTCCTCCATCTTCTTCCATGACTCTCTGTCCTTGCCTGAGTTAATCCAGTCTTTTCCTGTGGCCTGTATGATGTCATCAGCCCACCGTTTCGTTGGTCTACCTACGTTCCTTTTTCCCTGTGGTCCTTTCCATCGTGTAGCTTCTATGGTCCATCTTTTGTCTGTGTAGCGTGAGATGTGGCCAGCCCATTTCCATTTAAGTGTAAGTGCATGTGTAAGAGCGTCGGTAATTTTCGTCTTTTGTCTTATTTCTTCACTCTTCACTTTGTTTATTTTTCTAATCTTCAGCATGCTCCTTTCCATTGCTCTTTGAGTACACTTGATTTTCTGTTTTACTTTATTTGTGTATATCCATGTTTGGCAGCCATATAGTAAACATGGCAAGAGACACGTATCAAATACAATCTTTTTTAAGTGTAAATCATAATTTCCTTTGAAAATCTCTTTCAGTGACCAGAATTTGTTCCAAGTTGCATTCATTCTTCTTGTTACTTCTTCCTCATTGTTAGATTTGTTAAATGATAGTTGTTTTCCTAGATATACATAAATGTTGACATATTCTATATTGTTTCCTTTTATCTCAATAGGCCTTTTATAGTTGTTGGTCATTATTTTTGTTTTGTTTGGGTTCATTTCTAAACCAACTTTGGAACTTTCGTGATCGAGGGACCTTATCATTATCTCCAGGTCCTTAGATGTTTCGGCTATTATCGCTATGTCGTCGGCGAACCTGAGATGGTTTAGGTAACACCCGTTTACTAACACGCCCTTATTAGACCAGTTTAACTTCATGAATATATTTTCAAGTATCATGATGAAAAGCTTCGGGGATAGAGGGTCCCCCTGTCTGACTCCTCTTCCTATGTTATAGGTTATAGGTTATAGGTTGTAGCGGGCTAATTTCCGCAACTCGACGACTTAACAAATGCGCCTTTTTTGCGTGCTGGGTTACTGGCACTACTCTTGCCAGCCCAGTTCAACCAGAAAGCCTAGCAGACCCTTGATGTTGCCGACGGCCTCTGGTAGCGACCTCGGTGTTCCGAGGTGACGTGCCCGGTATGTTGCCACCTCTGGACATTCCATGATGACGTGGGCTGCGGTTTCCTCCGCCGTCATACAAGCTCTGCACAGGGGGCTGTCTGTAACACCTAATGTGAACAAGTGTTTGTTAAACAAGGCATGGCCAGTTATGGCTCCAGTTAACAACCGGAGTTGGGCCCTTTTGAGTAACCGTAGCTTACGCGACAATCCGGGATTGATTATCGGAAGAGCTTCCTTACTCTGCCTGCAGGTGTCTAGGTTGCTCCAGTGGTGCTGGTGCTTTACCTTGGTGATTCGCCGCAGTTTGTTCCGCAGCCAGCTGGTCGGCAGGGGCAGAAACGGTTCAGGACCTATCAGTTCCATTTCTGAGCCCCTTCTCGCGAGTACATCAGCCGCGTCGTTACCGCGTGAGTTGCTATGTCCCTTTATCCACTGTAGGGTGATGGGGTTTAGGTTACATACCTTAGAGAGGGCGTTGTGACATTCGTATATTAGCCCTGACGTTACTGTATAGCACTGTAAGGCTTGGAGAACTGATCGGCTGTCGGAGAGTATACGGATGGGGAGATCCTTTACCTTCCTTTGCTCAATCGCTATTGTAGCCATAATGATGCCCACGCATTCTGCCTGGAAGACTGTGGTATGGGCTCCTAATGGCGTTGAGATATGTATGTTTAGATCTTCTGAAAAAGTACCTGCTCCGGATCCAGACTTTGTCTTGGATCCGTCTGTGAAGATCCTTACTTCCCTGGGATTGAGGCCTTCCCACGGATCTTCATACAGTTGAATTTTGTACTTCTTGTCGAAGATAAACTGTTTCGGTATTCTGTCGGTAGCCGCCTCTATGAGTGGCTCCTCGTTAACCGCTTCATAGAGTATTTCGGTGTGTGGTACCCTGGCAGGTTTCCACAGGTGCAAATTCCTAAGACGTACCGCTGTTGCCGCCGCCTCCTGCTGGATGAAGAGGTGCAGTGGCGGGAGGTCGAGTATGGCTTCCAGGGATGCTGTGGGCGTAGTCCGCATGCATCCGGTGGCTGCCATGCCGGCTAGTCTCTGGAGTCGTTGTAGTTTTGATTCCACAGTGGACAGTCTGGTGCGTGGCCACCAGACTACCGCACCATAGGCAATGATTGGTCGTATCACTGACGTGTAGAGCCATAGGATGATCTTGGGGTGTAGACCCCATGTTTTACCTACCATCCTGCGACACTGCCAGAAAGCGATTGTTGCTTTGTCTATCTTGCTGTTCAGGTGTTTGCTCCAGTTCAATTTGCTGTCAAGTACGACTCCTAGATACTTTACCTCATTCGATAGCTGGAGTTCTGTTCCAAACAACTTGGGGAGTTGGTAGTTGCCCAGGCTGCGTTTGTTAGTGAACAATACCATCTCCGTTTTCTTTGGGTTGACGGATAGTTTGTTGGTTGAGCACCAGCGTTCTACGATACTTAGAGCTGCGCGGGTGACGTCGCAGACCGTGCTGGTGACGTTGCCGGTTGTGAGTATCGCTATGTCGTCCGCGTAACCTACCGCGTAGTAGCGACTGTCGTTTAGTTTGGCGATCAACTCGTTCACAACTATGTTCCATAGTAGCGGGGAGAGAACGCCGCCCTGGGGACAGCCCTTTGCCACCATTGCTAGTTGGTTGTTGTTTGCATTGAGTCTGATGACCCTTTTGCTAAGCATATTACCTATCCATTTAACCAGGGTCGGGTTCGCCCCGTGCCTGACTAGCGCGGTTGTTATGCTGCTGAAGTTGGTCTTGTCGAAGGCCCCCTCAATATCTATGAAGACGCCTAGGCACATTGATCTGTTCTTGATGGCTTCCTCTACCTTGCTTACTACTGCATGTAGGGCTGAGTCTGTAGATTTACCTTGGCTGTAGGCATGTTGGTTTGGGTGCATTGGTGTGTTGACCAGGCAGCTCTCCCGCAGATTCCTGTCGCATAGCCTTTCCAGGGTCTTTAATAAGAACGAGGTTAGGCTGATGGGTCTGTAGGATCTGGGGTCTGAGTAGTCGCTCTTACCTGGTTTCGGTATGAAAATGACTTTGACCTCCCTCCACCGCCTGGGCACATACCTGTGTGCTAGGCAAGCAGTTAGGATCTCGGCAAGAGTCCGAGTTAGTCTTTCGCCACCCCACTTCAGAAGTGCTGGAAAGACCTCGTCCAGACCTGGTGATTTGAAGGAGTCAAAGCTGTTAATTGCCCATTTAACTTTATGGGGGTTGATTACCTCGTGTGCCCGTACCCAGTCTACCGTGGTAGGGGGGGCTTCTTCGCTCGTCCAGCTGGTCGACTGTGATATCACACAGTCAGGGAAGTGCGTTTCTACGAGGACCCGTTCTGCCTCCTCTGACGAGCTGGTGAGTGTGTTGTCTGGCTTGCGTAAGGAACCCATGGTGTGCGTGGTCTGGTTGGAGAGAACCTTCCTTACCCTATTGGCCTGTGAACATGCTTCTATGTTGTTGCAGAAGTTACGCCATGAGCTCGTACTCCTGTACCTGAGGCGTTTCTTGTACCTAGACTTAGTCGTTTTGTACTTATCCCAGTCGTGGTCTGCGCCTGTGTTCATTGCTCTGTTCAGTTGTCGCCTCATCTTCTTCCTGAGCCTCTCCAGCTCAGGGCCCCACCATTTACCTTCGCTGTTGCGGCTGGCCGGGGGGTTAGAGAGAGGACAGGCATGCTGATAACTTGCTACAATGGCCTCCGTGAGGATAGTTACCTGGTTTTCTATCGCTTCGCAGCTCTCTAGTTGGAGTGGAGTCGCCGATGGCAACGTAAGTTCCAGCCGCTCAGCGTATTGCAAGCGGTTGGTTCTTCGTGGGTTCCTCCTAGGAGCTTCTGCGATTGTATTTACCTGAATATCGAAACGTATCCATCTATGGTCTGAGCACGACAGTTCCTTTGAAACGTGCCATCCCGTGATGTGCTGTGAGGTTTCTTCAGTTGCTAAAGTCAAGTCAATGATTGTGCTACTACGTCTGTTTACGAATGTGGGTTCAGAGCCTGTATTCAGGATGTTAAGGTTAGTTGACATTAGGTATTCTACAAGTAGCTTACCTCTGTTGTTGGCGTTTTTCATGCCCCAGAGGGGGTGGTGTGCGTTGGAGTCCGTGGCCACAATTAGCGGCAGCTTGTACTCCTCACAGTAGGTCACCAGCCTCGTCATTTCGTGTGGCGGCGGATCTTCTGCCTCTGGCATGTAGATCGAGGCCAGGACCACCTCCGGCAGGCTGGAGTCTTGCGCCCCTCGCACCTTGATGGCACACAGGTCTCTAGAGCAGAAACTGGTTAAGGGTTCGGCATGTATATTCCTGGTGGTGTAAATGCAGGTCCGGGGGTTATCCGGTCCCGTGTGCACTATGAGCTTACCTCCAATGTTTCGGAGCCCGCATATGGCCCCCTTCCTGATCCACGGCTCCTGGATCAGGACCACGGCGGTGTTGTTGGCCTCCAGCCACTTCCGGACCTGAGCCGTCGCGGTTTCGCTGTGGTGGAGGTTTGTTTGGAGGATGCTACAACCGGGAGAAGGGGGTTCCGTCATTGGTGCGAATCCCCGATGACCCCTCCCCGCCGTCCCCCTCGCCGATGGCCAGCAAGCCCAACCCCTTTGCGCACTCCTCCCCGCTCTCCGACGGGTCACGGAGGAGCTCTTCCTCGTCGTGCTCGGAGCAGGGGGCGCCTTGCGCCGGGGATTGGGACCCGGGCGTGACCACGACTGCGTCGTCGGCCGTGCCGGTCACCGTGGCCGTGTCCATCGGCTCTGGTTCTGGCTGTGAGCCTGATGTTGTGGCGTTGGTGCTTGGGGGTGGAGTCTCCACGAACTTCCCCCGTGGCCCCTGAAACTTCAGGTACACCGACCCACACAAAAATGCGAGCCGGCGCCCTCTGTCCAGGATGGCCTGCACCTCCGTCTCCGGTATGCTGACAATGGCGAAGGTTTCTCTACCTTGCCTGTCTGCGCTGTGCAGAAGCCACCGGTCTATCTGCACCCAGGTGTTCTGGTAGCGGAGCGAGTGCGCTACTACGCCGAAGTCGTCATAAACACCCGGGAGCAGAATGCCGCAGCGTACTCTGCGCGGTATCTCGCTCTGGCGCTTCACCACCAGCTTGTCTCCTGAGGAGAGGGTGATGGTAGCCACGCACTGTTTGAGCCAGGATACCGCTGCTTGGTCCCCGCACCACAGCCTCAGGGTGCCGTTCACGTGTAACGGCTTTCCCTGAAACTGTGGTCCGCCCCTGCTCTGCAGGTTTTGGACCGCTTCCCTCATCACGCGGGCTTGGATGAGGTTTAGGGCCTCGTCAGCGAGTTCAGCCGAGAGGTGACCCGTGGCTGCTGATGTGACAGCAACCATCAAGTCCGCTCTCGCCGCGTCCGCGTACGCTACTCGTGGGGTTCCCGGCGACGGCTCGATCCTCTGCTTTTTGGGTTCGCCTCTCGGAGACAGAGTCTCGTCCAGGCGCACCCTCTTAGCATTGGCTCGAGCCACCGCGGGGCTCCCCTCCGAGGCCCTGTTGCCAGCTCCTTTCCCTTTGGGAGCGGCACGGCTTGTTGACGGGTGACAAGGGTCACCAGCAACGCCTCGCACCGTCTCCGTTCCGGGAGCACCTGGTTGTTGGTCAGGCACCGGAGCAGCAGCTTGTTCCGCCAGTAGCCTACGGTACTTGCGGCGCTGCTTCTGGTTTTTGTGCTTCTTTTTCCCGAGGTTGGTCGCACTGGGTACTGGGGCATCCCGCTCAGCGGTTTTCTCCCTTCTTCCCCACGTGGACAACACGGGAAAATTCCAGCTGGCATCCAGCTGGGAAGCTACAGAGGGCGTGGGTAGCAGCGCCGGTGTCTGCCCCGCGTCTGCGGATTTCTCCGCAGGTGCAGGCGGGACGATCTCCGGGCTGGCTTTGCGTAGTGGCCTGGGCTGGGTGTGTTGAGTCCACGCTCGGGGTTTTGAGCCCGCCGGTTTCCCAGCAGACTTTCTGCCCCTCGCAGACTTCGTGTGTGTGTGTGGCGGTGCCTTAGCACCGCCCCCGCGTGGGTGTGTGCTTGTGGTCTGTGGTCTCTTCCTATGTTTATTTCGTCTCCTCTGGTTTCTAGTTTTACTCTACTTATGCTATGTGCATAAATATGTTTTAAAATGTTAATATATTTCTGGTCAACCTTTGAGTGTGTCAAAGCATTCCAGATTGATCCGTGGCTTATAGTGTCAAAAGCTTTGCTATAGTCAACAAAGGCCACATACAGAGGTCTATTAAACTCTCGGTGTTTTTCTATAGTTTGTTCTAATGTCTGTATGTGGTCTAGTGTATTAAATCCTGATCGGAAGCCTGCTTGCTCTTTTGGTTGCAGTCTCTCAATATCTTCTGTTATTATTTTTAATAGTATAGATGAGAACAGTTTGTACATACTTGCTAGTAGACTTATAGGTCTGTAGTTCCCTATATCTAAATGGTTTCCTTTTTTGAAGAGTAAAATTATGTCAGATGTGCACCATTGCTTTGGTACTGTTTCTGTGTCCAGAACCATGTTGAATAGAAGTGTTAAAGGACGGATTAAGACAGGTGCACCTAATTTGAGGACTTCGTTACATATTCCATCTGGTCCGGGGCTCTTTTCAGCTTTTAATCGTTTTATGTGTTCGTAAACTTCTGAGATTTCAATTGGTTTAATGTGATTGTATCTTATTTCTTGTTTTTTTTTTTTTTTTTTTTTTTTTTTTTATGGCATCGAGTTGACAAACGAGCACACAGGCCACCTGATGGAAAGTGGAGTTTGTTTGCTTTTCGATATCGTTATTGTCTCTTTTCCGGTATAAGTCCTTATAGAAGTTTGTTGCGTGGCATATGACGTCTTTTCTTGATTTTGTTTGTACTGACTTTTGCTCAAGTTTCTGTATCCATGTTTTATATATTTTTAATTTTTTATAAGCTTTTTTAGTACTTCTAAAGTTTTTAATGTTTTCGGTGATGATTTTGTGTCGGTATTTTTTGTAGTCTCTCCTGATTGATCTGTTGGTTTCTTTATACAATTTACTAAGTTCCTTCTTCATGGGTTTGGTTTTGTTTTTTGTTTGTATTAATTCTGTTCGTCTTGTTATTAGTTGTTCTGTATATTTGGTGAATATTTTATGTTGTTCTATTTGGGGTATGTTCTGTGGTTTTAACCCTTAACTTGACAGCGTATCTAATAATGCACATTTTATTTCAAAAAATATTTTGAGAAAAATCGTTCGCTCTGAACTTAATGTTTTATTTAAAATGGTAGTATAACGTTCAATCTTTCTACCAAAAAATAAATTTCGGTATTCTGGCAACACTATTTGACAGTAGCTCGCAAGATGGCGGACCGTGCGCGTGCGGCTGCGACACACAAGGTAATAATTTTGAATAATTCATTAGTTAACTTGTTTTTCACTGATCTAGTAACTTTATTTTATAGCTGAATACTTAATCTTACTATTTTAAGTCATATTTGACAGAAAAATACATATTTTATTAGTGTACCGTAAGCTTCTTTCTTGGTGTATCTTTAAATGCACATTGCCAGGTTATGCCTAAAGTTACACTCATTCGGTCGTGTGCATTGTGAGATACATTGCCAGGGTATGCATATAGTGGCATTAATTTGGTTGTGTGCACTTTGAGATACATTACCAGGTTATGTATATTATTACTTGTGATCAGTCATGTACATTAATGTCAACATTGCCAATAACTCGACAAACTATTCAAAATGGTTTTTCTGTCAAAACATACAATTAACAGCGTATTTGATTAAGAGTCTTTTTTATTTCGTTTTTTTAATATGCAACCATTTCGCTGTTTACAGCCAATCACAAGATCTCAACGAATTTTGGCATTAGTACCAAAACCAGGAGCAGACTCAGACCTAGAAAAGAGTGAATCCTCTGATGATGAATTAAATCTGCCTAGGCGTATAAATGACTCCGATAGCTCGCCTGCATCTATAGCATCTTCTTTAGAAAACTTGCACCTACTTTCAGACAGTGATAGCGACAATGTCGAAAATAAATATAAAAACCAATCAGCCGTCCAACTTGCATGTACCAGCCCTTGTCCAGATGATAGTCCACTGGCTCCGATGTACTCACCCCTGACTCCGTTAATTCAGTCCAACGCCACTCCACAAAATCTGCAAATGCAACGTAATTCAGCAACTTCCATCTTAAATCCATACTCACCATTAGCTGCTCCATTGACCCCGTTTAATTGTCCGGCTCCTACTCCATCCAATGCAACTCGGTCTAAGAAGAACAAAACTAAGGTTGCTGCAAAAAAAAAACCAGTCAAACAAAAAAAAACTTGACGTGAAATGGACGACCCAAAATTTTCGTGGTAGTGCAGATATCGCAGAGAAAACATTTAGCAAGCCCTCCAATACCAAGTCACCTGTACGATACTTTCACATGTTCTTATCTGATGACATAATTGAATTGATTGTGGAACAAACGAATTTGTATTATGTTCAATTAAAGGGTACTTCGCTAAATGTAACTACCGACGAAATAAAAGATTTCATCGCCATAAATCTTTTCATGGGTGTCGTCGATATGCCAGCTTACACCGACTATTGGTCAACTTTTCTAAGGTTCGACAAAGTAGCAGATGTAATGAGCCTAAAACGGTTCCAACAAATCAGAAGATATCTGCATTTTGCAGATAACTTAAGGGAGAATGGTGATAGATACTATAAAATCCGGCCATTCCTGGAGAGAATTCGCCTTAATTATTTGAAAGTCGAGGAGGAAAACCATTTCATCAATGCTGCACTATAAGGTCGAATCGCCTACGTGAAGCGAACAAAAAACTACCCACTGACAAAAACTTGAAAAAGCGAGGCCGTGGTGCTTTTACTCAAGTTGTCTCCAATGAAAGCAAAATTGCGATTGTCAAATGGTTCGACAACAAGTGTGTCACCGCAGCCAGTTCCTACGTGGATGCTTATCCGACACATACGATTTTGCGTTATAATAAGTCTACCAAAACCCGACAACAAGTAGCTTGTCCTAACATGATTCGGCATTATAATTCGCGCATGGGAGGTGTCGACCTAGCCGACATGCTCATTGCGTTACACCGCACGGAAATGAAGTCACACAGATGGTACACGCCACTCTTTTCCCAGCTCCTCGACATCTGTGTTAACAACGCATGGCTGGTTTACAGAAGAGAGACTACAGAACCTAAGCCAATGAGACTGAAGGAATTTAGATGTGCCATATGTAAAAGTCTTGTTACTTTGCAAAGGGCTATAAAAATAACTTCAAGTGGACAGAAGAGATTCCTGACCCCTGAATGTCAAGTAGACAGTCGTTACGATAATGTTGGCCATTTCCCGATATTTACAACAAAAGGCCGTTGCAAAAAATGCATAAAAGGGCAGACCAAATTTTTGTGCCGTAAATGCAATGTAAGACTGCTTGACTGATGATCGCAACTGCTTTTACTCCTATCACAATAATTTATATGCCGGAGACATATTGATTTGTTAAATTTTTTTTCATTTCGAAGACTTTAGAAGACACGTTTATTTTTTGATGTAATTTTACATGACTTTTAGAAGAGTATTTTTATAACTGCAATGTTAAAAGGCACATTATTAATGTTTGATGTTCTTTTATGTTTTGTTATTGTTTACTGACTCCAAAAGATTGGATTCGCAATTACTGTAATAAAAGATCTCAATATGTGATTTAATAATAAGAAGCGTTAGTATAATACGTAAATTTCACTAATGGCTGTGATTTAAGCTGAATAATTAAATATTTTCTTTACCAAAACACTAAGTTTTTTTTCTTTACCCTACAGGCAATGTATACTTAAAGCTACACTAATATTTTTAACTACAATATGGCACACTTGGCAATGTATCTCAGAAGATACATGCAATAAATCCCAAAATACAAATAAAATATTTTCTTTTGTATTTTTTTTATGTATAATTATTACTAAGGAACTAAATAAACTAAAAAATAAAAATAAAAACGATCACTTTTTGTGCTGCCAAGTTAAGGGTTAAACTGTCCTTTATACTCGTTTCCAAAAAGTTGCAGTAGGTTTGAATATCAGTTGGTTCTGTTGGTTTGTTTTCTATATGTGTTTGTAGGTTTTCAATATAGATCTTGATTTCAGATTCTGTCTTTGGGATGTTAATTGGTGTTTTAAAGTTTTTTCTGCTCTTTGTTGGTTGGTTTAGCAATAATGTGGCCCTCAGTAGCCTATGATCCGAAGGAAATTTTATATTGTTTAGTATTTCAAAATTTGTTATTAGCTTAGGGTTGTTGGACATTATGAAATCGATTTCGTTTTTTGTTTTTTGATTGGGTGAAATCCATGTCCATTAACGATTTCCTTTTTTCTTGAAAAATGTATTCATTATAGACAGTTTATATTGGAAAGCATAGTCTATAAGACGCTCACCTCTTTCGTTGCGATCTCCGAAACCATATTGGCCCATGACTGGGTGTTGATCTGTTATTGGACGACCAATTTTAGCATTGAAATCTCCCATTACTATAACTTTATCGTCCGCTAGTGAATGGGCTGCTTCCAGGTCTATATAGAATTGTTCGATTTCTTCTTCGGGTGATCTTTCTGTAGGTGCATATACTTGTATTATTGATATTGGTAACTTTTCAAATTTTATTTGTAAAAGTGCTACTCTTTCAGAAATTCCTGTAAAATTTACTATATTGATTTTATACTTTTTCTTGATCAAAAATCCTACTCCGTGTAAGCCTTTGGTTTGCCCAATATAACAGAAAATATAATCATGGTGTTCTTCGATGCTGTTGCCCATTTTTCTTACTTCTGAAATTCCTAAAATGTCACATTTAATGTTTTTAAGGGCATTGTTCAGTTCCAGGTACCTTTCTGTTGATGATAGGGATCTTGCATTGTAAGTACAAATTTTTAGGGTTGATTCTTTGTCTTTTCGTTTTTTATTTTGAGGTGGAGGGTAGTGGTCTATTTCCCCACGAGGACCAGTCGGCTTGGGGAATGTTTTATTTTTAAAATTATTTCGTTCTGTCTTACTTGTTGTTTTGTTCCGGTGGCTGATGATTGTATCCTATGCTTTCCTCTCAAGAGGGGGATTTTCAATTGGCAGAGAGTTGCTTCTGTTTCTCATTATATCAAATGCGTTTAGTCTGTTTGTTTTAATTGTTGATTGTTGTTTTCGAGGCTGTTCCGTTGCATTAGGCGACGTCGACGGGTCTCTTTTACGCTTTTCATTTCCTGGTCTCCCATCCCTAATTACTAGTTTATCATAGCTTATGAAGGCATAGTTACCCTTCGCCCGTTCCTCTTCGAGTTTTGGCTGTAGTTCTCTTCTTTTTTCAAGGACCTCTTTTGGGTAGTCTTCAGAAATATAGGCATTGTTTAATTTATTTTTGCTTTTCATAATCTCATATTTTTTCCAGTTATTAACAAATGATATGAGTATCGGTCTTTCTTTGCTAATTTTCTTGTCATTTTTTCCAATTCTATAGATGGTATTTATGTCTCTGTTTTCAATATTAATGTTTAACTCGTCATTGAGTTTCTTTTTTAATATTTCTATAAGAGTAGTGGGCGATTTTTCGTTTTCTTTTATTCCGTACAAAATTATGTTATTTAATCTTCTTTGTTTCTCGAGATAGCTTATTTTTCCTTTTAAAGTCTGATTTTCTGACTTCAATTCCTCTATTTCTCGTGAAAAAGGTATTAATTTCTCGTCTAGTCTTGCTATAATATCCTTAGTTTGATTTGACATTTCAATCTTCATTTGATCAAATAATGTTTGGAGGTTATCCATTTTATGTTTTTTTTCGTGAAACGGAACGCAGTTGCTTGGCCCAATGTGTACAGCAGCCTTTACAGGTGTCAGGTTGGCACAAGGTGTTTTTAGTGTGGCAACACTACACTGATGCTGTCAATGTCAATGTTCGTGATTATTGATTATCGTTCGTTCGCTAATGGATAACCTTTAAACTTTGTTTTTGTTCACTTCAAAATGATATTATTGGCACAGTTTCACACAGTTTCTTCGTTTATTATGCACTGCAGTCCGTTGCGCACGAGATTAAAACAGTACTTTGCAGGATGAATCGGTTTGTGCACTGTTGTAGTATTAAAAAAGCGGAGCTCGGAATCACTACGCAATGTACTTATAGATAAGTATTTATAATAACAATTTAAATTTAACTTGAATATTGTTAAAGGTATTGCAGGCGGGGACAAGCAATGCTTATTATTAATATATTATTTATTATTATTAATATATTATTTCATAAAAAAAAAATTGGGTTAGCTTGTCCCCGTCTGGAAATTCTGGAATACCTTTTCCAATATTCAAGTTAAATTAAAATTCTTATAAACATCAATAAGTACAATTTTCTATAGATTATATATGTATACTTATAGCTTATTTTTCGCTTTTCAGTTTATTTTTTTATTGCAGTCGGGTTTTTTTGTTTATTTTAATTGGTTTCTTTGTTTACAACATTTAAGTAGTTCAATTTTATTAAAATAAAACCCATTTTACTCCTACAATTTGATTAACCTTCTAGAAATGCTTGTAGTGTACTTAGTACCTTTACCCGCCTATCCGATGATGATGATGATACGATCATTAGTTAACAATTTGCATAAAAAACTAATGTCAAGTTACGGAAAATACAAGTAAACAAATCACTTTTGTATGCGGAACCCTTGAATTTGTAATCAATTATTCTTGACACAATTTTATGATAACCTAATTCAAATGATTTATTTTGTATCGTACCCTTATTTGGATCTTTTAATTCCAAATGACTAGTATAATAGAGTAGTATGTCACCAATAGTGGCTAAAGAGATAATTTTACGACCCTTCTAGGCCTTAAAGTTGCAATTAAATATTTTAGATTCCAAAAGGGCCGTAAGATTATCTCTTTAGCCACTATTGGTGATACACTACTACTATTATACTAGTCATTTGGAATTAAAAGTTCCAAATAAGGGTATGTTCCCACTTATATATAAAAGTGGCTCATAAGTAACTTTAGGGCCTTATATATCACTATTGCTTCTTAATCAGTGACAATTGCAACCTGAATGCAACTTTAAGTAGCAAAATCGACTTTACCCAACTATAAGTAATAAAGTAGAAACAAAAAACGTTCCTAAGCAACTATAAGTGACATGATGAACTCGTATACAAGTTTGAGTTGTGTTTAAAGCTATAAGTGTAGTCAAACACTGTTAAACCACTCATTTAGAACATAAAGCTATAAGATAAGCTGCAAAATTCACTAATGTGCTGCTTGGGGAGTTTAATGTCTAGAATTTTATATCAACAGAAACAAATGTTCAAAACAAATTTATATCAACAGAGTGACGCATGACGAATATATTTTGATGCAGGCAATATGAACAATAAATATTTATGTCCTAAATTTGGAACTGTAAGATATATAGTGGTTTGAAATAAGTGAAAATAACTGCTTTTGGTTTTCAAGAACCTCCTATTGAGACTTAATTATGCGTTGGAGTGGCAATAAGAGCCCAAGCAGCACATTAGTGAATTTAGCAGCTTATCTTATAGCTTTATGTTCTAAATAAGTGGTTTAACATTGTTTGACAACACTTATAGCTTTAAACACAACTCAAAATTGGGTATGAGTTCATCTTGTCACTTGTAGTTGCTTAGGAACGTTTTTTGTTTCCACTTTATTACTTATGGTTGGGTAAAGTCGATTTTGCTACTTAAAGTTGCATGCAGGTTTTAATTTTCACTGAATAAGAAGCAATAGTGCTGTATAAGGCCCTAAAGTTACTTATAAGCAACTTTTACATATAAGTGGGAGCATACCCTTATTTGGATCTTTTAATTCCAAATGACTAGTATAATAGAGTAGTATATATCACCAATAGTGGCTAAAGAGATAATTTTACGACCCTTCTAGGCCTTAAAGTTGCAATTACTTTAGATTCCAAAAGGGCCGTAAAATGATCTCTTTAGCCACTATTGGTGATACACTACTCTATTATACTAGTCATTTGGAATTAAAAGTTCCAAATAAGGGTATGTTCCCACTTATATATAAAAGTGGCTCATAAGTAACTTTAGGGCCTTATATATCACTATTGCTTCTTAATCAGTGACAATTACAACCTGAATGCAACTTTAAGTAGCAAAATCGACTTTACCCAACTATAAGTAATAAAGTAGAAACAAAAAACGTTCCTAAGCAACTATAAGTGACAGGATGAACTCGTATACAAGTTTGAGTTGTGTTTAAAGCTATAAGTGTAGTCAAACACTGTTAAACCACTCATTTAGAACATAAAGCTATAAGATAAGCTGCAAAATTCACTAATGTGCTGCTTGGGTAGTGTTTAAAAAGTAATTATGTTATTAATAAAATTTATAAAACGCAAAAATAAAATTTAAAATACAACGGTAACACCTAATTGTACATTAAAAACCTTTATCACCCGATTCGATTAAAGATAACTTTAATGACTGATCAATATAGTCGTTAAAATTACGGACAGACATTCAGCTGTCCAAATCTTATTGATGGACGTCGCAAAAAGCCCAACGGAATTCATCTGTAAGGCACGATGCAATGAACCTGCAATAAAAATTATTAATACCCATTCAAACGAAATAACCGAGTGCCGCTGGCTCAGAGGCGGCGGTGGCCGGTAAATTGTGCCCAGAATGCTTGAAAATACAAGCTAAAATTGTTGGTTCCTTCCTTTTAAATAAAGACTTCGAACGAGTGGAATTTAATATTCGTATTTGAGTCGAGTCCGCGGGCTGAGTGGGAGTGGTTCAGTTGTTCATGCCTCACCGGAAAGATTTATATTACATACATTTTCGTATGCATGTAATCTGAAAATGTCGAGCGTCCTACGAGGGCCGGGTGAGTATCGGCGACGTATTGTGGCCCACGCCCTACTCTTAACGACTATTCAATACGCTCTTGAATGAACGATTGCTCTTTGATATTAAATACGAATGGACAACGATAGCCAGCGTTTTGCTCGCGATGAAAAAAGTTGTAAAGCGATCTGTCTCGGTGTTGTGTTCAATAGAAGTCCCCGCAAGGTCGGCGGAACGTGAAACGTATATGACGCTCATGGGAATTGCTAATAAAACCAAATTAAAAACTTAATAATGAACCCGATCTGTTATTTGCATCTTATAATTAAAACGAAGCGGTTATGTAAATGTCATTTAGCATTATACTCTAAGATAGTTTAGATAAGCTAAATAAAAAAACATATATTTGAATAGTAGAACGATGGAGCGATAGTTTTCAAATAGACGTTCGAAAAAACTAAGCCAACCCTTTCGTTGTCGGACAGTTGGATCTTTATACACTTGTAAGGGATAAAAAAGACATGTGGACCCATTGTGTTATTTAAAATAAGGCGAGAACTGGGAAGTTTCTGCTTGAACAATAACGCATTTTAATAATTTTCATTAAGATTGACAGAACTGATTACGACGTCACTTAAACCCTTCCTCTTTTTAATTGGGAGATTTCAAAGATATTTTAACGTAACTCCACGCATAAACTGGTTGAATGCTCCTACCATTTCAACTACTGAATTTTATTTAATACCAGCGGCGGTACCTAATCTACCTAATGGGGATTTAATTTGCGAAAAGCACCCTTAAATCTTTTGTTATTTCCATAACTAACGTCTACAGCAGGGCTTTAGTATCCAAACAAATTTCTTTGTAGCAATTGTTTATAAAAGTCCTGCGGGAGATTACTTCACCTCGCTGAATAACAAAGAGTGTTGCGGCGTTTTAAAAGAGGATTAAACGAAGAGGTACCAGTATCATCCGCGCTAAGAGCTTACTTAAGTTTATGGAAAGTGTAGCGGCAGCCTTAAGACGTTTAACCATGACTTCCCTTCAAAAGGGTTGCGTTTTTGTGAAATCACGTTTAAGAACTTTAAAAGCCGATCTCACACTGACGCGATATTGTATGGATGAGTTTTTTTATTTCGCCTATTTATTTAGCCAAGGGCGCGGCTCCGTGGGGGTTCTTAAAAAACGTTTTGTGTAAGCCGCACCCGCTTTTGTTTCAGCGCTCTCAAGTTTAATTAGTAGCTCTCTGCCTTGTTTTCTTAACAATACTCGTATTTTACTTGAAACTGACCGAACATTATCCAGGCTGCAATTAAAAATGTTTCTTCGGGGATATTGCTTCGTGGCGCAACACTATTGAAAAGTCGTTAATTTTGATGGGAATGAGAAAAAAAAATTAAAAGCTGCCATGAATTTACTATGGGATTCCGTCCCTGTTGGAGCATTTATCATTTTTGCTATTAAATGGAACAACAATGCGACGGACCCCGAAGGAGCCGATGGGTCCATCACAATAGCAAATGATACCTCGGGGCACCGGCTGAATGTGGTTTAATTAACTCTCAGCCACTTATAAAGGAATAATGATCTGCCCAGTTATTTATTTAGCTCTAACAAACAAGTAAATTTAAAGAAAACAAATGCCAAGTAATGTAACGAGGCTACTATTAATGCTAGCTTGCGGCTATGAACCTAATTAAATCATTAAGGTACGGAGGATCAAGAAAAGGGTATTCTAATTTAGTACAAATAAGATCCTCATGCATTATTTACAGCACAAAAAATGGGTCTATTGTTAACATCGACGGAATACAAATTTTGTATGTGAAAAGTTTTTTTCACTTTTTAATAGTCGGTCAAGGCAGGTGGTTGTACAGGTGTAATGGTATTTTTAGTCGGTGAATTTCCAAAAACAGGGTGCTCCACTTTGTCATTAGTTAATATGTGGGTTGGAGTTTGTTTTAGTTCCGTCACGGTATCCCCACAAACAACGTGAAATGTTTTGCTCCGAGCGGTTTAAATTTTAGCTGACGTCACTATAACGTCCGATTTTAGATTAGTTTTTTTTTCTCTGGGAAGGGACGAAGGTTCTTGTGAAATTCTTCGTTAATATTATGTTTGGCTTTGCCTTAGGGACCGAAGATGGACTCACAAAGGTTCGCCGGATAAAAGCGATAATTATTTTATCGCGGGGGAGTTCCTTGTTTGTTTCTCTAATAGCTACTTTAATGGAAGTCTGAAAGGTCGTGTCGGAATAACAATGCGGCGGGTAAAACGAATAAATTAAACGTTTTATCTGTTTCATAACGTTCCTTTTTTAATGTTACATTTATATTTCTGGCTATGTTATTATTTCAATATCTAGTTTAAATTAATTATTTAGTCTTATACCTTGCAGCGTACCTTTTAGAATCATTAAAACCACGTTTTACTACTAACATTTATTTATTCACTGTGTGGTTGCCGGGTTAGAATAGTGCCACTTCCCGTGGAAGTCGTAAAAGGCGACAAAGGGATTAAAGAGTTACAGTATTGTTAGGCGATCGGTTTGCAACCTATCACTAATACACTGGTAAACGTCTTAGCCTGATTGGGCAAAATGTGGTTTCAGAACTATCAACAAGTTTTTAGAGCTACTCGTAATTCTGTAGCTCTGCCTACCTCACTCTGGGGATGAAGGCGTGAGTTTATGTATGTATGTATGTGTCTTTACTTATTTAATTTCGCCGTCAGTTGAAATAAGTTTCTGTTCAAAAATTTCATTTTTGGACAAGCTTTTATTGCCTACTGTACTTTTTTTGCACAGTCGTCATCTACTTGTCAAGACGATTCTAACAAGCCCTAACACGACGGGTTTATCATGTGTAATTTAGGAGTTCCTATGGCCACCCTGAGTGTCCATCATCAGACCAGCCCGATGGTACTATATCATTGTATTGTCATCAAAACTAAAGGCGTATGCAAGATTTCAGCTTCATCAGAAACCAGGAAGTGGGTCAAATTTAACTTGCAAGATTTGACCCTTACATACATACATTGCAAGTTAAATAAAAACTTTTAAGATTACCATTAACATTACAATAACTATCATAATAAAGTAGGTAAGTACAGTAAAAAGCATAATGTCAACCTTAAATAAACATACATCATACAATCATATTTTAACGCATTCCGGTTGAATGACGGATGGGCTCGTGTTTTGGACAGTGATACCGGAAACATACACTTACATTACGAGTAGATCCTTTAATACAAGTTGCCATTGACGATTGAGAACCCTAAATTCGTAATTGTACAACTCAAGTTAGGTATATACAAAGTGAATGAATTCTACGCATTTCCGTTTCTTCTCATTTCTTGTCATATTATACATTGTGTCTTTGTTCTGCTGAACATGCGTTTGTACATAGTCTTTAGGACATCAAATCACGATAGGTTATTTAAATGGGAAGAATATTTCGAGGGCTATCATTTAGACCAGCGGTAAATGTATACCTGGCTTAAAGTATGTATCACTAATTAGTGGTCTTAAATTCCATTAACCATTGGAACGCCTAAGATATTTCCATATTAAGTTTGTAAGGAAGCGAGACGTGAAGATAGCACTTCCTATAAAGCTTCCATGTTAAAATGGCATGACATGTAAACTGTTTTGCATTCAAGTACATGTCAGCGTTATTGTCCAGCTTTGTCTGTAAATACAAATTTGAAAATGCATCTCGTAAAATAAACCGTGTAGTTCGAGTTGCTTTATCTTCTAGAGTTAAAAGTCTGTTTTAGCTTGCACGTCGTTAACCGTGGACGCATGGTGTGGGTTGTTCGCAATAGGCCACTATTCGCGTTGTGTCGCATCGATATTTTGTATGCACATTTAAATGCGGTCATCTACGGCACTGACCGTTTGAGCTCGACGTGTACATATTCTTTCAAAATTTAGTGTACGAGGGAAAGATGCTTTAACGTGGTTACTCGTTACTTCTTGGAGAAATGGGACTCTATCGCATATTAAAATTAAAAGCCAAAATCTGACTGGCGTCGTTTGGCTCACCGCCACCGCCGACCCACCGACCCGCCGCGCCGGCCCACCGCCGTTTGGTTAGTTTGACGCACCGTTACAATAAGATAGCCTTTGACACTCGCGCTTTTTCTAAGAATAAGATAACCCATTTATTAGAAGTGGTCAATAGTTCACATAAGTAGAACATCCGATTTAATATACATAGATAAATAGTATCTGATTTCTTAAACTGCAAACGAAACCCAAAACTCAATTTAATATGCCTTTAAAATACTTTAATTTTATTGTTAAGAAAGTAAAAAAAACAGAAAGGAAAAAATCTAGCCAAAATTAGTGCATCAAACTCATAATTTTGTTGCACATTGTCTCGTATTCACATAATTGTCCATCCACAATCTATCTATTCAAGCAGACGAGCTTGCGTGCTGCCTTTATTAGCTTAGTCGCATGAGGTTATTGCGATCGATAAATGAAGCGTAATTTGTTTTTATGGGTGCTGCAAAAACAAAGTGGATTGACCCGGTGCCGCCGCTGTGGCCGCATCGCGTGTGAAGTTATGGTTAAGGTTGGAGTAGAGTGGGAATCGGAGCGGTGACGAAATGGATAGTGTGAGAGTAGAAATATACCTTAGTTACTAGTCTACTTTACCTTTTTTGAGCCTGTAATTTAAGTACAAATTGTGAGTTCTTCATGTTTTAGAAACTTTTGCTACTGTAATGAAAACTAGGCTTTCCCGTTAAAGACCGTTGAAAATTAATGTAAGTTCCATTTAAGTGTTGTATACAGCTACATGCAAGAGGGTAGAGGGGTTTTACTTAAGTTTTTACCTTTACACATGTAAATTGCTGAAATAAACGATTGATTGACTGACTTATTTTTAAGTTAATGCAGCGAACATTGAATGTGCTATTTATTTCCGTAAATTCTATAGTAGTAATACTTCGTTTTTTTAGACTCCTTAAACTTCTTTTATATCGACTTGAAAACAAAACAGGATGCTTCTAATTTGACCTATACTTCTTAGTACGGTCAGCGATAACTTTTAATGAATTTAGATAAGCAGAACGTATTGAGGGCATAACGTATTTACAATTTCAAACTAAGCGGCATTCCAAATGACATTACACCTTCAATACCAAGTTCCTGTTGACCATACAAATTTGACACGATCATGAGTCCACGGCGCCGAATGCGTTTAAAAAGAAACAGTAGCTCTGCCTCGCTCCGCACTTATCTCTAAATCTAATAAAATGAGATCAATGAATATAAATCGCGTTATCTAAATCGGTTAAATTAACATTTTAGGGAAAGGGAAACTCAAAATAAATTCTGTTTAGCTCATAAAGTTCGTCGTTCTTTTGAAAACAAACGATTTACCATAGATTAAGCCTTTTGTTTATTACGAAGTTATATGCAAAATAATGATATAGAAGGAACTTGGCAGGTTTTGATAATATTATGTGATATTGAATGTACCTAAGGCTCTATGACGGAGCATAGAACCTTACGTTAAAAAGGGCTAAGGACGACAAAACTAGGTGATATTCTTATTTTCATGTTTTTCATTTTTTATTGAATTGAATGATATATTTTATCCTTACTACGTGGATGTTCGTGTATTTTCCAAGCTCAACTAAATTTTAAAATTAAAGTACATGTAAACACATATTTAATAGAAGTGGATCGAGTATACATCGTGTTTTTTTTGATTTACGATAACTTTAAGGAAACGTTCTTTAGGTCAAATAAAGTTAATTTCCCAAAGACAGACAAATGATAACTCTTACGGTTTTAAAGATATTTAATTTTTAAATTTAATCAGTTAATCACGTTGAACTAGTATAAAAGGCTCTTAATTGACAACAACAATTTTCTTTTAAATCTTATGAGTAAAGAGTTTCCAATTGTTAGGTTTGTATACGCGTCCATGGAATTAGTAAGTATTAACGTACATCTGGAAGGTGCACTACACCGATAACGCGAGCCGAAAGAAATGTACTAAAGCTTACTGCGTCCCTTTTTAAAGGTGACCATATTTGATTTGCAATTTACGGACAAATTAATTTTACAAGCCGGTGGGGCAGTAAACGAAACAATATTTACTTATTGAACTGATTGTTTTCAAAATCGATATCTGTGGATCTGTAGATCTGACAACTAATCCGTTGACAAATTGAGGAAAAGTAGCCGCCACCTTGAACTTTTTAGTTATTCAAATGATTGTCTCCAAAATCGATATTTGGGCATCTGTGTGGTCTCTGTCAATGAATCCGTGGATAGACTGAGAAAAAGTAGCTGCCGTCTTGAACTTCTTAATAAGAGCAAGTACAACAAAATACAAGCATTGAAAGATTTCAAACAAAATCTAGTATTAAGTTGTCATTCAAGTGTCAATTTCGAATTATAGGAGACCACACAGAATACACAAATCCCCAGATCCACATACAGGTACATTTCTTTCGGCTCACTTTATCGGTGGAATGCACCTTCCAGATGTACGTTATTACTTACTAATTCCATGGTCACGCCAACATTGACATATTTGACACTCGCTATTAGTTAACTCTAAAGGCCCTTTTAGAATGATCAAAGATTCAATTACTTTGTTCTAAACAGATAAAATATTATTTTTTTGCAATATTTAAAAATCTAATCTACCAATTACTTTCTATGGATATACCTAGTAATATGCCGAAGTTATCGTAAATCAAAAAAAACACGGTGTAGAAATAAATACTACACCCAAAGACAAAATATTAAAAGTGATTCGCTACGCTACAAACATGTACTATCGGGTCTCTACCCATGATTGGTATCTGTCGCTCATAGCCGTTGGTTTTGTTACCTTACTATTCACTTTGTTTTAAATTTATTCCCTCAAATACGTATCATAATACGAATTCCCTGTCGCGTCTGTCTGTCTGTGCAAAATTTCTAGGGAGCCATTAATCGGATTATAAATATTATCGCGGACGTCTTTCACGAGAAACGTACCGTACGTCGAAAAACAAACAATTAATTTATGTTTTATTACCGGTATGGGTTGTTTTTGTCAAATTTAGCACTATCGCTCTTACTTTCTCTCTCCTGTACATTTAATATACCACCTTAACTCAACTACAGTGGAGTCTGCATTTCATACTTTTGGTCTACTTTCATTTTACAGCGATTTAGTCAAATATGCAACTATTCAGATAAGTACATATAATACCGTATAGTAAGAATAAATTGTTTTAATTATTTTTTGTAAAAGATGACGAATATGACCAGCAACGGCATACAAGTAAGTCATATTTTCCGCTTCAACTCTACCTGGCTATTATTAAACCCATGGTGGAGTCAGCTTCCCGTTATTACACGTCCCCATTTTGCTATCCTTCAGCACTACATCTTTCCCCCTTATATATTCGCTCTTCTGCCACTTTATAAATCTCAGCAGAATGAAGCGTTTGCCACCATGTCCTGGCCCTTAACCGCCCAGTCATGTGAGCTGATGCACGCATTCAGATGGACATGTGAAGATTTCCCCGCCCGGTGACCGTCCCACACGTACGCTAGTTAGCTTTAATGGTTTTTATGATATGCAAATATTTGTTTAGATTTTATAGATCGCTAATGAAGCGTATATACTTTATTGTTGGGTTGGTTCGGATCGACATTTTAAGTTACTGTTCAGAATTCAAGCAATTGAAGTATAATTATCAGAGAATTTACTGTTACTTCTTATACGTACATTTTTCCGTCCGTTGATTCTTCTATCAGTCCTTAGTTATTTCTGTTTTCACGGTTGTCTGGAAGAGATCGCTATTTAGCGGTGAGATCGCCTGTTGTATACCTGTAATTTAAATGTACTGTTCCGTGTTTTGTTTTTTTGGTGTTCAATAAAGAGTATATTATATAGCATCGTATATCGTCTTATGCATTTTCAAACATCTATCATAACCATACCCATGGTGGGTTAAAATTTTATTTGGAAACATTTTATGGTCAGCAAAGAAATATTTCACTAAAACCAACCCACACTTTTAAATGGCCACAGTCAGCGTTCAGTATTTACTCTGCTGGGGGACGTGACGATCCATTTTAAAAGCAAAATTAGTCATGTAAGCGCGAAGCATAATTTAGTAGGTGTAACGAATATAGCCCGACGTATTTAGACGTCAGTTTTGCTCGTGTAGGTAAAGCAATTAGATGCCCGAGAGATTCCTTCCTACGGAGATGCTTTGACCGTCCGGAATCAAAGTGTTCTGTTAACAAGTAATATGACAGATTTATTGCTAACAACGAATTTTGTTGGAAGAATTTTTAGGCTGCCATTTTGGATGAAGTGAAAAGTCAGTGAACCCGAGTAGCAGTATAAGATTTGAATATGGTTTCGTAGTTCAGTAATTATGTGTTGTACAAGTAAGGATCCAACTACATTTTTGTGCGTACAAGGCTATTCCAATAAGTATCACTAGCATGTACTTATAGCTGCCGTATTAGCATTTTTTTTTATCATGTTCATCAATTGCGATTATTGGATATACGAGTATACGTACGTAGGTATGTTGTAAATATGACTGTTAGTGTCAAAATTATTAGTTACTTCTTAATTGTCATTGCTTTAAATTTTAAAAATATTGAGTGCTGTCACCAGCAAGAATATATTATCCAACATTGTGCTCATAACTATCTGACACGCTCTTATACCTCTACTAATAAAGACGTTTCAGATATATTTGAGCCCATTGTTAGATAATATATTATTGTGAGTCGATGGGTGTGTTCCTAATAATCCCCAATTGTTTTTTAATTCTCTCTGAATGGATTTGCGTTACTAACATTTTCATCGTGAATTTTCAGACCGAAAATATGCACTTAAGACTAATTCAAAAACTTGCAAATCCGTTTAATCTCTTAATCCAAAGAGCTTTTACTGCCAATTGTAATTAGAGAACATAAAATAAACTAAGTACTAGTTTAAATTTAGAGTTTTAAAAGCGAGATCAAAAAGTTTGCTAATTAATTGGTCTATTGAAACAAATCAGACTTGTTTAAATATTCTCCAAATTGGATGGAATGTTATCGTCATAATTGCATCGTCTGTTTGTATCGCCATCAAACGATGCCATCTCTCCATGCAGGGCATACTAATAGGAGTCTATGCGTTCAGTCACCCATCATTTAGCAAGTGCGGTCATCGTACTCGATGCTCATTGCCGTTTGATTGAGACAATGCGATGGCCCGTCACGGTGTATAGTGGCCGCCGAGATTCCATTTCCTTGTACTATCGACCATAACAAGAATGCCCCCGACGATACTGACCATGACTGCCCAAGCGCAGTCATTACCCGTTGTCTATAACCACTTTCGCAATTGTTTTTACGCTTCTTTAATTGTGACCAATGGATGAAACTGTTTCGAATTTTGTTCTTTTTTCAAAAACAAATGTAAAGACATTTTTAAAATAGGAAATGTGTCGCGGTACATTGCTGGGATTAGGGCGAGACAGATGACAAATATTCAAAGTGTCAAGATCCTTGCCATTCAACACAAACACGAGACCTTATAAAAGTACCGCATGAATACTTTTTAATGTGCCAGCGATACGACCAACACTATATTGTGTGAAACTTTGACAATAGATTTTTTTCATGTGCGTCGAATTCTTGAGAGGCTATTCTTTTTTGGTGAATCCACATAAACTGCATTTATATGAAGTCGTATCTACAAGAGGACAAAGGCTGTCTGCCGCGGTCCGAGATATGGTTGACAGCTGCAGAGATTCCGAACCAGCGCTCCGAATTCACCGTGAAACTTGCGCGAACCAAACAAAGAGTCCGTTAAAAATCGTTCCATCGGATTTTATTTAAAATGTTATTCCTTGACAGTTAGTTTCATTGATGAAGTGCAGCGCCACACCTACCGAAATTAAACGGATAGGAGGCGCCATAGAACGCACACTCGGCCGCTTTGACGTGGTCAAATCGATTAAAGTACGACAATGCCTGTGTTCTATCCTCAATAGAATTGTAATAGTTTCCGCGATTTATGTGAACACGGTTCATTGATCACACCCACAAGCTCTATAAGTTTCTCCGGTGCGGCATCATTGAAAATTATTCGTCCAATTTAACTTTTGTATTAGCTACGGTTTGAAGTATATAGTATCGGGTCACTCCTAATACCATTTATAATTTCGGTCAATTCTTCACAAATTCTCAAGTAGTATTTTATTGATAATATTTTCTTAGGATCAAATTTTATAATCACGATGCTATTGTGCAACCATCTGTGCTCTATCAATCAATGTCGAGACGTTTATTCACGTTGGCTACTATTTCTTATCCATTATTATTCTTAAATTTTAAATTCTCAGGATCTTTAAATATTTTACGCCCTAAAATTACTTCCTCTCATTTTCATGTTAAAAATTCTTAGGTAAACATTAAAAATGTCTTACGATCCCAAAATTCCGTGGGAGGAGACGAGCTACCCAATTATGCGAGTAATTAATTCTAAATACACTGTTAGAATAAAGTAGTTACGAGTAAATTGAGAGGAAAGTTGTTCAAATGTACAGATGTACATTGGGTGGATTAGTAGTCGATCGGCTCCTCTACAAAGCAGATAAGCATATTCTAAGCCAGATAATGATCAGTATTCAAGTTACGGGGGCAATTGTCCGGAATTTTTTGTGATGCACAAACATAATACAAACAAAATATACCATTGCGTTTAGGTTGCGATTTTGTCGTATTTTCTGTGACAGTAATAGATACTAAGTCGCAGTCGGTCCCCACAAAGGTAAATTGCGTATTGATATACGATAACCTCGTGTTTTTCTGCCTTTGCCGTCTTTGTTATTGTTAAAGTGCACAAAAGTTTTAGATTTCAGATTAGCTGTCAGACACATAAGCGGTGCTTTATTTGTGGGATCCGAAGGTATGTCGAAAATTATTAAAATTTAAGCTGAATTCAATCTAATCGAACGGAAATGATTATTTTAAATTAAAAAAAAATGTTATGTTACTTACAATATTTTAGATACAAGTGAGAAAGACAAAGATAAAATAGAGAGATAGTGAATTAACAGTGAATGAGAGTTCGACGAATTACATTTTTAAAGCGAGAAAGTGTTTACCTATAAACACCTGTAAATTCAGATCGCCTATTTCTCAAAAGAACACCAATTGTTGAACAAACGCGCTACTTGATTTTGGCACAGGACCAAGCGCCAAACAATTATTCTAAAACAATTACTAGCCTTCCAAGAATCCCAACCTCAGTAGGCGATGGATGATACTAAAGAGCCCATGGGGCTCGGTCAGCAACAATGCAGTGCAGTCCCTTGTCAGCATAAACGGAAGTCAGACAAGAGCTACCGAATTTATTGTTCACCTCATGTTTTTACTCTGTCCATTTGTTTTCTTTAACTAAACATAATAGGGTTACAGAACCTACAGTTCCATTGTCCGCATCTGTTACCTTACAATTATGGAGAGACGGTAGCAAAATATTGTTAATTTTGTTGAAAGAGCTTTCGAGAGGTGACATGTGGATTGTGGACTGTTTCTGCTAAGTGCATTTTAATTTATAGCCTGTAACCACGGAAAGAATTGGGTTATTGTTTAAATTTAGAAACTTTCTTTAGAAACTCACGTTGGGCCACACAGCGTTACTAATTTTTATTCAATGTTTATTTGGAAATGTCTCATTAAATAGACTGTTAGCTTGTAAATAAAGATTGGTTACAGTTTGGATGAACACGTTTTGTGTTCGTCTTATTACAACAGAGAGACTTGGTCGGTTTAAGATGTATCCGATTACCACGGCAGGTGTGATTCTCACTAATGACACCGGATAAGGTGTTTATTTGTCTCATTTCACTCATTAAATTATTATTCTTTCTAACTTGCTACTCGTTCGAAATGATTTAATAAATATCACAGTGGAAACAAGCGTATAGGTAGAATTAGCTATATGAAATGTTTTTTCGACATCGTTATTGTACATTAATTAATTATTTTAACAAAATTATCATGCTGATGTCTGGTGTAAAGCCATTGTAAAAATTGACGGCAATTAAAACCAATGAAGTGCTGAAAGGAATGTGAACAAGAAAGCATGATTTAATAGCCGTGGGAATCGGTAAACGCCTCGATTATCTGTCGACAGTTAATAAAGCAATTGTTGCAAAAACCTTAACATGTCCGGTAAGGTTTATTTGATGATGTTTTCTTGTGTTTTTCTTTTTAAGTACTTACTTACTTTAAATGAATGAAACTGATAACAGCAAGAGTTGAAAGCAAGATTCAAAAGCCATAATGCGTTTAGCTGAAAAGTGCTCACATGCTTATTTAAATTTCACAAATCAACGTACTATTCTTATTTATTGTAAGCCAAGAAACTTTCAAACACGTTAAACCTATTAATTTGAAGTTTAACAAGTCTGTTTTGGACAGACTTCGAATCAGTTAATGCCTATTAGTCATCGCCTGACATCTATAGTAAACATCATACCGCCATATTTGTTTTATTCGATCAAATTATACACTCAGGCGCCGTTTAGACAGCGATTACGCAATTCTCAGCAATCGTTAAGCTAATAATGGTACAATTGGTCGGTAAACATACAAATCAGTGGCCATTTAAGCCTACAATGTTGTGTGGGTCGACGCCTTATTTGGACAGATTTGAAGATCCGACTAAGAGAAAAAAATATTATAAAACGCTTAGTCGTGATGTTTGAAGAATCTTCGATCTAGTTTAAATGAGTTCTTTTACCCCCAATTGTTATAAAACGTAAGACTATAATAAGCATCTTTAATGTATAAGGAAATACGCTGTACATTTTGCCATGGTTAACAGCAGATTTTTGTTGATAATTAGCGGAAACTAACGTCTAGACTTTCTAGAGTTATGAATCACTGCGTTATGACAGCAGAGTTAAGTTACTAGGAAGAAACTAGCATCAGAAATCCGTACTAAAGTTTAATTAACTGGTCATCCTTTTTCTCTTGACATAAATCCTTTTTAGAGCGTAACTTTTTAAAATAACACTGTACACACTCTTTTTATATGACCGTAAAAGAAGACCCCGAAATTGTTAGAAGATAAAAATCTAGTTTTGTTGTGAACTCAGAAATATCCCCACAGAAGTTTTATGTGTGTGATTTGATTTGTGTAAAATTATTTAATCTGACTACCAGTGAAACCAATGCGTTAATAGTATTCGACTGGCTATCATACTTGCAAATATACTGTCATACACCAGAGCTTGACAGCGATAGACAGCCGAGTACTATCAATATTCTGGTTTTACTGTACTTCCTTATGTAACATTTTGTAAATTATTAAAGGTTTTTGTTTTCATACAAGTCAAGGATTTTCAGTTGATAGAGATAGATGTTTGTAGCTTTATAAATGCATATATACCCGCTATTTATAGCTACACGTTTGTTAAATAAAAAATAACAGCGATTGGAAAAAGTTAAACGAATACGGCACTTGACTAAAATGACAATTTCTATAATTATGTGGAAAGTTGTATTTAGCGTACTTAGTTTGTTTCTTTAGTATTAAATCCAAGTATCATTTGATCTTGTAGGGCATTCAGCTACACTTTCAAGGGTGAAGATCGATTAAAGAAGCCCCGCCCCACATTGCGAAGGGTAAACTACGGAAATCATATATTTCGATCTCGGCAGGGTAATTCAACCCTAGTACGTAATCCTAAAGGTAAAATTAATAGCGTAACATTGTTTGCTACGTTCATACCTACATATTTGTTATAACCTAATACTTTTCAACAAAGACTTTTCAGTATTGTGGTAAATGCTAGATTTCGTAAATTCATTTTAAAACAGCCAATATTTAGCTTTATGATAGTTCCTAGAAAGATCATGATGACGATGAACTTTATTATATAACAAATACAAAAACTTAAAAAATTGAATTTAAAAATTATTAAGTAAAAAATGTTTGTTTAAAAAGGTAACCCATAATTATCAACTCAGGTGGTTCGACCTTTGGAAAACAATTTATAGATTCAAAGGCGTTTTTAATATTTGAACCGTTTTGACTTGATTGCATTGCAGTTAATTATAACCTTGCTGTTTTATTTATACAACTCGGATTAGAAAAAAACGTAACTTTTTGCCCAGCAGCAGCTGTTTTTTCTTGTTTCGTGGTAAAAATAAACGATAGTGAGGACAATCTTTTATTTTTGATAGCTCTTTGGTCTCTTAACACTAGATGCAAAATAATTCAAACAAACTAACGTGTATTAACAGATAACGTTTTAGACCTAGAGGTACCTACTTAGGCTACTTTTTTTACGGTGCAAGTGTCCACATATTCTGTGGTGCCAGTTCAAAACATACAATTGTTGATTGGCACTATAATATACATGATCAAATTGATACCCAAAAACTGTTGTTTAATGTAAATGTAACCACTGAGCTTTGACCTTCTACCTTTTTTTTTCGATCTTTTTTTCACCATGTCAAACTCTCTACTGACACTGGCAAAAGCGCGTGAAACTAACGCCATAACAACAAAAGAGAGAAAATACTCTTTTACTCATTACTTATCCACGCGTCGGATATTAATGGATTTATCTCTAATAGGTAAGTACATGGGTGTGTATAAAAATAAGTTGACAATGTCAAAATATACAATAGGAGTGAAAGCCACTAATGAAAATTACTACACTCTGCTGCCAAGCTATTCCTATACTTTTTACTAAGAATAATACTTTTTATATCTTCGTAATGAGAAAGTCGGCATTGGCTCATTGACTGCCCCTAAACCCAATCAACTGTAGTCTATCCAATTAAATAATGGACTAGACTTTCATAAAACTCAATTAAAAAACCAACTCAAGTGAAAGATAGGTTTGTAACAAGTTATAATTATATCGGTACCCTTTGTGCTTATTCGCGTTTTTTATTTAACTTAACGATATAATGTCTTAATTTGGACCCAGTTTATATCAATACGTGGTATCCGTGGCTTTGTTGTGGGGTCTAATTAAGTAAATTACTTTATCTCCGGGAGACAATGGGGCCAATGATGGGGGAGAATTTTATTAACACGTTCCATGATCCCTATCTGTAACATACGGGTCGCATTTACTTAACAAATAGAATTGATTTGTTTGATTTTAATCCTGTGTTCTAGTTGTGAGGATATGGGTGATATTTTAACAGTCATTGTTCTTATTGGTGAGGGTTTAAACAGATCCAGTTCCGGGAACTCTATCGTATATATTTTGTATAGGGTAGTCACGAGTAGTCAGCCAGAGACCTGTAGTCGGCCTCTGCCTATATTTTGTATGTGTGGGAAGAGTACGAAAGATATATTTCCCACTCTTCGCTCTCATATAAGGTCGACTACTGGTCTCTGGCTGACCACTGGTGACTTTACCCTATTAATCGAAAAGTTCAATATTATTGTTCATCCCGGCATATAATGCATAACAAAAGTCGATAGATAATATATGTTTTAAGTGACTCATTAGATCATAACTTTTTTTGAACTATTATGTTTTACTGAGATTTGTCTCGGATCGAGTTTCATGTAATTTTCATTCTTTTTTTTTATGGCATAGAGAAGACAAACGAGCACACAGGCCACCTGATGATAAGTGGAAACTGTGACCCATAGACATTCGCATTCACAAGACTGCAATGCAATCCTAAGACGGCAAATGCGTTGCCAATCCTGAGGACTAAGATGGAATGCCTCTATGCTAGTCATTTCACCGGCTGTCGTATCCTCAAACCGAAACACAACAATGCGAACACTGCTGTTTGGCGGTAGGTTAATGAATAAGATGGTGGTAGCGATCCGGACGGACAAGGTCCTACCACCCGCAAAAAAAAAAAAAAATTAAATTTATTTTATTTATTATTAAAAATTTCTTGGTAAGTAGCTTTATTATAGCGCCAACCCCAATGTCAAAGCAAGCGGGTCCAAAGTACACAGAGACCACCAACTAATACAGGTCCATTAACTATGCATTTTTATGCAAACACAAATCAATCAATCTGTCTTCTGGCATGATCCCTATTTTAATCATCCCTCTCGGTGATTTTTCCCCACTGCTGGCAGTTTTGCGCATTTATCGTTAGGCAAAGAGAAATAATCTAAAAAATACTGTTTGAATACCGAGTGAATGAAAATAGCACTGTTTACAAATAAATCATCACAAACTAGGTCGACAACATATTTCGAATAGGCAAGCACGTGTCGACCGGCAAGTCAGCAAAGACGAGCAAGTTAGAGACCTATTATAGGTATTAAATAATCGTTATAGTTAATTACATTGTTTTTGCTGTCAATATCGTCACGTTTTATAAGAAAATGCATCTTTAATACAAATTTAATTAAATACTTACCAATGATTTTTCTACTTTACATTGTAGCGTTGTTCTAGGTACCAATGGGTGCAAAAAAAAGTTAGAATGAATTTGCTGAAGCTTCATTTCAATTTTAATTAAAAAAATATTACAACGAAGGTGACATATATCTTTACTAATATTGACAAAAACAAGGTGTCATGGTCGCTAATGAATAACAATAAATGACAGTTTCTACATGTATTAAATAATCAAACTTTTTATTTTGGATTTCAGGGTAACAGGCTGGAATTCCGTGATCTGACACTAGCGACAGAGCGAGTGGACGTATAAGGCTGCCAAATCGAGAACACACGCGCTAGAATTGTTTTGTTCGCTTTGACGGGACTACTTAATCTCGCCGCTTGGACATCACTCGTTCATTCGTTTGCTTCTTTAGAGAATCACACCTGAGGTCATCAGTCCGCGGCGGGCAAGGTTTTAATAAGATGTTCTTCTTCGGAACCTGAAAAAAATACGAACAGAGAAGTTTATCAAACCAAGAAGACGAATGGCACTGATAAATCTCTGTGTATATCTACTATAATTGTTATGAAGTGAATTTTAATACAATTGCAAAAATCAAACGAAAAACTGAAGTATCAGCTAGAAACATACATATAAAACTATTAGGTATGTTGAGGTATGTTGTGATTTTAAATACCTTACAGTAGGAATGTAAGTTATACTAAAAAAATATGTCGGAGTTCACTTGGAAAGCTTCCAAGTAGATACCGACATTTGAATAAAATCTATATTTTTTTACCCCTAATGTTTTTTTTTATATTGAAAAGTCTCGGGGTAATGATAGGAAATATGATAGCTTTATGGGTACCTACATTGAAAGCTCAACTTGGGTGACAAATTTCGTGGATATGTAAACGTAAAATGGAATCATTACATTGATAATTATAATAAATTAAAAAACGCTTATAATTTTACATAAACAAAACCGTAAGTGGTTAAGCAAAGACCTTAACCCCCGTGACGATGAAAATAGAAAGAGGTGGAGTAGAGCAACTCGTGGAGGTGGGGTTGTCAATACCTGCCAAGTTCCAGACAGTAAAAGAGATGGAGATATGTGACTCTTGATAGCTCTATTCCTTTTGTTGAATGGAATTTACCTGGATTTTAGGATTCATAATACCGCCTAGACCCCTCATACTTACTCGTGCAACCGGGATAACTGCTAAGATGATAATAAGGAATAAAGTCGTATGCTTTAGTTTGACTTAATGTTCTCAGACAAAGTCAAATAAAACCGTTAGCTGTTAAATATTGAACTACTTACACGCCTAACCTATTTATTAAGTATTATGTTATGAATATTAACAAGTTATTGTTTACGCAAGCTTTATCTACTTACACCGAATAATACACAAACACATTATAAATACCAACATTGTTTGCTTACAGAGTATTTCGGCATAACAAAACTTCGGTGAATATCGAATTATCTGTTGCTTGGAAATTGGGTTATTTAATTTATTTTAACTATATTTATATTGTATAAATTAGTATTCATTAGTTTTGTTTTAAAGTCTTATTCTTTTTGTGTAACGAAACCATTGTGACCTCATGCAACACCTATATCATTCGTTTTTCTTATTCGTTTAATACGACTATTATTCTTAAAAGAATTGAATGTTAGAATATTTCTAAGTTGATAATTTTTCCTTTGCATTGAATATTTTCTTAACCGGATTTATGCGGAGCGACCAACGATCTTAGCAAGCTATACTAAATGGTTTACTCCATCTCTATCTATCGTGAAATGTTAATTTCGTCAATATTGAACGCAACACAAGGATATGAAAAGGAGCCCTAATTGGCGGAACAATCAATCAATCAATCAATCAATCATTTATTTGCTTAGAAACATAATTTTACAGGGTGGTAAGGAACAATTATGTAAAACCAAAAATGGCATGCAAAATAATATTACACTTAAAGCTAGATAATCTATAAACAAGAAAAACTCTTGCAACAATTGTAGGAAATTGAAAATATGCACATACATTTTGCAAAATATGCATATAACTAGTAAAGACAAGCCTGATCAAACATTTTACCAAAGTATTCTTCCAATTTGTAAAACGGCCTTTTCAATAAAAATAATTTAACCTTTTTCGAAAATTCGTTTAAATTAATACATTGTTTAATATCATTGTTTTATAAATTGTAGATTTTAATTGCATTATATTCTAAACTATTCCTATAATGTACATAATTATTCTGTTTTGGTAACTGTATGTCAAAATTATTTCTAAAAGCATGCCTTCTGGTATCTAGTTCACTTTTCAACTTAAATCTAGTCTTATTTCTAAAAACAAACATGCACACTAGGTAGATATACAGAGATGTCACAGTTAATATTTCATGTTTTATAAATAATGGGCGGCAGTGGGCCAGTGGTTTTGATTTGCTAATGTAGCGTATGGCTTTTTTTTGCATTAATAATATTTTGTTCATGTGTACATTACTTCCCCAGACCTCCAGACCATATCTTACAATACTTTCAAAGTAGGCAAAGTAAACAATTTTTAATGTTGAGGAATCTAGTAATTTAGACAAAGTTTTCAAGGCATAACATGCACTAGCAAGTTTCTTACGAGTCTGTTGTATATGAATTCAAACAACAAAACTCATTTACGATTATCTACCAATCAGAGAGCAACATTTTTCTGCTGCAGGGGTGATGGAATTAGTATTATTTTATTTACTTAAATGTATTTATTCAATAATGTAATATAATACGAATTTACATTGAGATCGTCTACATCAATAATCATGAAATACAAAGACGTGTGGTTGCCGGTTTAGAATTGTAACACTCCATGTCTTCCCGTGGAAGTCGTAAGAGATGACTAAGGGAGTAAATGCTTGTAGTATTGTTAGGCGATGGGCTTGCAACCTCTCTAATATACACATGGTAAACATCTTAGCCTGTTTGTGCAAAATGTGGTCATAGAATTAACCACTAGTTGTCAGAGTTGTCGGTAATTAATTCTGTAGCTCTACCTACCCCACTCTGGGATGAAGGCGTGACGGTATGTATGTATGTATGTATAACGATAGTAAAACAATAACTAACTATTAAACATCTAATAACTGGTCATGTCCGATGTCAATATACCTATGTAAGTATTAAAAAATGACAATTCAATCATGAATTTTCAATTTCAGTTTAAAATTCAAAATTCAAAATATTTATTCAGTAACGAGGCCACATGAGGGCTCTTTTACACGTCGGTAATATAGAGTGAATCTAGCAGCGCTTCATTGCGGAGAAGAAGTGCCGCAAGAATCTCCAGAAGAAAGTCATTTTTTGAATCATTAAACATAATAATACTTAAAGTAAGTTACATTACGTAATAATAGGGTAGTTGCATACATTCATGCACGCACAGAGTGTATAATGGATTATCCAAAAAAAGGTTTCTAAGCTAATGTTAAATGCTTCGTCGGATTGTAATTTTTTAAGTTTGGCGGGTACTAGGTATTTCATTATAGTTGGTCCCTGCAAAATCTAATGACGAGAATCAGATTTATTAAATTCAGGTGGGTATTTTGGGAATGCACGTTCGTGAATTCGTCAGATGAACACGATCATCTTGGCGCCTTCGAAAATGTAACTTTATTTCCGTTTATTATAGGCCTTCAAACAGTTCGATTAGTTCAAAAACTTTCCAACATTATGCACCAAGTATTCTTGTCCATTCAAAAACACTTTTGTATGCAGCGCTCATTTTTATGTAGCTCTAAATTGCTATAAGGCGTAATGTAATAAAGTTAATTTACATAAATATTCTATAACATTTACATTAGGAAAAAATGAATTGCAGTTGAATGGGTCTCGGTATAGTTAGTGTAAGATCACAGTATAATAAGGAATGTAGGCGGTTTAGGAATCGAACAAATATTTCGTGAGGTAGAATAATAACTAACACCTACGGAATGGTTTGGATGATTGGAACTTATTATTTGGATGTTGTTATACTGTTAATGGTCAGTTCACTCGTAACTATTCAAACGTAATTTTATATTTTATTTTAACAATATCAGTAATATCTACTCTTCGAATCGTGGGATTTGACAGTTGACCAAATATTAATAAGCAATAAGTAAATTTAAGAACTCCTTTTAGCATCAGGCTCGCAAAGGCTTGTACTAGAACTAATAGCTCTTATTGGCTCATCGATTTTTATGAAACTTTTTATAACATCCGTGCATCCTCAATACAAGAAGCAATAAACGTACAAATCAAAACTTTAACCACAATGATATAATATGCCACTTTTTCGGATCGGGGAGGATCTAACCTTTTAGTGAATTGTTAAAAAAATATTCATACGGTTATTCACTACCAAAAATACATGTATTGACAACTGTTAAAAAGCATGAACCTTACTAAGTTAAGAAACCGGTTTAAGTTTATAAATATTCCAAATTAAGAAGTTTTCTGTGTTGGCGCGCTAACAAAAAAGGCCACATGATACTTTAACTGTTATTACCATAATAAAACTCTTTTTCACACAAATTCTCAGCCAATTAATGAAGTGTCAAACTTAAATGCAATTATAACGACATTTTGTGTCAGAAGATGTTATCGCGCCGCTTACATGTATGTGAACTGCGCAAGAGTGCATTTTAATGTTGCATTTTAATAATTTTGTAATATGTTATTTTAGACTTCGGACATATTATGGGAACATTTTCTAGTAGCGCGTAACTTTTGATATAATAATTACATTAGGTATAAAACGTTTAACTTATTTTTGAACTTGACAATATGTAAATATATAAAATATCAACATTTAGTAACGTAAGGTATTTAATTATCATTTGTATGTCCATGTTATTAACACGGTTTCAAAACGCCTTCTTTGGTTTCTTAGTCACTACGTGCGTGCAATTAAAACTTTGAACGTGAATTTGCTACTTAAAACGTTCATATTAAGGAATATTCATCACTTTTTTTCACATCTTCAATGTAATTAACAGTTGAGAAAAAACCTTTTTTTTAAACTATAAAAATAACCAAGATAGAGATATTAGCAGTAGCAACATAGAATTTTGACCTGACCTGTTAAATGACGTCACTGTGCATATCAGATCTGTCTGTCTAATCGCTGTCTAATTAGCAGTTTAAAATGCTTGTATCATCCGTATTTTATGACATATTTTAATTTTAATTTCACTTTTAGTTGATCTCGATTACGGTATTTTCATATTTTGTTAAGAAATGTGATTTAAAAATCCATGCATATTCCCTATTGTATAAAAAGTTAATTTTTTAACAGGGTTTTGCGGGAGTTTAACTTTGTGGTGAGTAAAAGTAATTAATCTTGACTACCGTCAACATCCCTATTGGGAAATTCTTTAGTTCAACATGGAATCACAATACCAGAATTCCGGGAATATTAGGAGTTTCTATTTACATTTTTCTAAAGTATGAATGCCTCCTTCATTGTACTACTGTTAAATTGTTTGTATATTCGCAAAAACAGTCCTAGGAAATGTATCTTGGCGTAAGGACATTCCAACTTAGCCCTTAAGATTGGCAATCTATTACAATTTTGAGATTACAACTGTCTATGGACTCACTCAATATCGGAATATGGTAATAAAAACAAAGTTAGCTGCCCTATCTATTAATAATATATAAATTATTATGGAAGAAGAATTTCTAAGCATTTATTTATTTATTTATTTATTCCTTGATAAAACAGAGTTTTACATGTCGAAAGTTCAGAGTGTTTACATAACAATTCTACACTAATTTATATAAATAGGTATAAAAATAAACACACAGTTTTTAGTTTTAGTAGCCCAACCTTAGGTATTGTTAGTGTTTATAGGAAAAAGGTTGATAAAGTTTCATTAAACATCATACAATTACTATAATAGCAGTAGAAGTTGAACTTATGTCAATGCCTAAAATAGAATAGTCCATTATGTTCCTCATTGATGTGTAGCAAATTAGTTTGTGCTAGTTTGAAATTTCTTCGAAGTATGAACCAATAATTTATAAGCTCGCATTCACATTTTCGTTTAGATTTCTAACCAAAAAAAAATGAAATTACAAATTAAGACACAGAAACGGAAATTTTAAATAAATATGATATTTTTACTGAAATAGAGCGAACGATCAGCATACTAGTTACATTGAAAGCTACTTTAACTGAAACGCTGTGAAATTATCAATTATAGAGAGAGATATTTTAAAAACTAGGTCGCAATTAGAGCGTCGGGAATGCACCCAACCAATTGTAATTCATCTTACGAATATGTCTGAAACTACACATACCTTTAGTATTCCTATTTGCGTATTTTGACAAGTTCTGTATTGTACCAAACCATTGGTTTGTAGATGGGTTATTAACAACGCTTACAAGATAGATCATGTATGCTAGTCTTCCCGTCCGTTTAGATTAGAATAAACTTAGAAAACATAAATAGCTAGGTAAGAGACATTCACTAAACAACAGCACTTTGAATTTGTAAACAAAATGACGGAAACATCGTTTGGTAAAAAATCAAATCCGCTTTTCTAGTTTTGAATCAAAATACATATTTGCAACTTTAACGTGGATGTGACGAACCACAGAAGACGACTGGCAGGATGATATCAAAGTTAATAGTGGTTCACATCTATAAAGTCGCTTTGAGAATGACTCCTACTGTCTGTCTTTAGTTAAATCAAGGAATCAATGAGTTTAATTCTGTGCTATACTTTTAACTTATGTATTACTTTTACATTACTGGTATATTTGCATTGGCAATAAGCTCCGAACGTAACCAATGCTTTAAATTTTCGAACTGAAAATTCATCAAACTTTTATTAAAGCAAATTACGTCTAAGTGTGGGAATGGAAACGCATAATCGTTAACCCAGTAGGTAAACGTCAACGAGGTACGATAACCATACACAAATAGTAAGTGTAATTTAGCGTTTAATTAAAACTTATACAACCGTAACCCGTGTTCGGTTGTAGATTTGTTCGGAGCACTTTTATAGGCTCGCTTGGAACTAGGTGAATTACCCCTAACATAAAGGCAGTAAATGTTTTACGGCTCCAAGTAGTGGAATTGAAAAATTAACGCGATAAGAAAACGTAATTAAAACAAGCCTTTGGTAATGCGACTGTAAACGTTAAGGCGCTCGGCGATCAGTCGAATGTTTACGAGATTTCATTAAATTGGGATAGATTATTGAGTTGTTAGAAATGATTACGTTTGGGTTTGAGATGTCTTTTTGATCGTCGTTTTATTGAATTATCAGAACAAAGCAACGAATATTTCTTCTTAAATCTTGAATCACAAATTTAATTTTGACCACGGCAAAACAAAGTATTTTGTTTTAATCTAGCTTTATGAATTGTACGTTTGATATTATATTTATAAGCTGTGATTTTCCTAAAAATTGTAGCAAAATAAATTCAACCAAAACCGACATTGCTCTTGATAACGCCAGGCAATGTTTGCTTAATCGGAGCGTGAACTAACATGCCCTGTATTGCCAATATTCCGTGATTTTCAAAATTAGTTCGTAGCACTTGAAATTGTTCGTGGAAATGTAAATTATCGGATCGCGGCTACTTTATATCGATACACTATAAAATGTATATCAATATGGGTCAACGATGATCGCATGCAAATTAATTATAACAAAACAGGCTAAAAAATACAACATTTTAGTTGTATCTTTGCCAACGCAAACATTTTGATAGTCTCACAGCTCTTTATTTATAAAATTAAGGAATAACAAGACACTTTGGGAATATTAATAGCTGGATTCAAAAGTAATTGAAATAGTATTTGATGATAGTTTCTCAATATCTAATCTTTACTCCCACATTATTGGTGTTTCAAATTATCCGTCCATTTCACGCCGATGTTCTCTTGTTTGTTACCCAATTATTTCATCACCGCTGTAGGTACCCCACAAACGTGATTTACTGCTTGCTTTAGTTAGATATTCCATGACTCACTCAAAATCTCTAGATCTACATGAGTTGGAGCTCGTTAATGAATACACAAACGTCCGGTCGATTGTTACAGTAGCAATGGAAATCCTGGTGGTCTTTGTTAAACGTTAACACCTACTCGGTTGAAATCGGTCGTCGTTGATAAATGTTTTTATTGCTTTTCACCACAAGTGCGACAATCGCGACCAGAGTAAATTACTTGGAGCGCGTAACGAACTTGCAAACAATGCTTGATACCCGGCATTAGCCTGTGACGAATCAGCGAAGGCGGTAGTCGGTGTAAAACACCATGCACAAAAAGGCCTGGATCACAATACACTACGTTCGCTGACTGTTCAACGCGAAATATGTCCACCATTCGCGACGCTACCCCATAAATTAAAGAGATAAATGGTACTCCAACAATGGTTAAATAAACCGGCGTTTCTTATGCCTCTTGAAAATAAGCTTTGTTTGGCGCACGGTAAAAAGTTGAAATGTCCATTCGCGATGTATTACAATGCATCGAGCGAGATATTTAAAGGGCAGTTTAATATCCGCGTGGGCAATTCACTTGGTTGAAAAAACTAGTGTGTCATATTATGCTTCCATTTTATGGTCAAAATCGGACTATTAAACTTTTTGCCCCAGTCCACGTTTATATTACCTTCTTTAAATTCCATGAATGTTAACAATCGTTTAATGACACTTTTATCTGTCATAATTTTGTTTATATGGTATTCAAATAAATTCGTTTATAAATTTACTTTAGTCAGCCATAGGAGGTAAACAAGAAGAAAGAAAATGTTAAATCGATTTTTTCAACTTAAATAGGTAGATTACTAATGAATGTATATTTTTTTTACATGTTTTATTGGTAAGTTTAATGGTTACGCTCTTTTCCTAAATAAATTTGTACACTTGCCTACTGGATGCACAACCTTTCACTTTTCTCAATCTCTCAAAGGTTAGCTGGAACAGATCCCTTATAAAGATAAGTTGGTTTTTGTACATTCTTTTTTTGTCGTTTTGTATTGTTTTTGTTATTTTTACATACATACAACTACGAGAAAAACTATAGATATTTTACCGTTTACCTTAATTCCTTCAACATTTCTGTTTTCATCCAAATATAAAACGATTCACAAATCCGCCGGATCAAGCCTACCGCTATCTGCCAAAAATATTTTTAATGTCCTTTTGCCCAAATCATTCCACTCGAGCCCTTATGTTTACTTAGTAAGCACCAAAACCCGTTCAAGTGGCTTCCATTTGTGTCCATCACAACCCTTCCCACATCTGTTGCGATAAAAGCATCTCTATCTATAGCTGTACGAGTATATCTTCACCTACCCCTCTTTTCCATTTTAATCAAAATTCTTCAAGATAATAGAGTAGTTACAAGTATGGCAGGAATACAATGTCATTTAGCGCAAATTATATTGTTTCTAAGCACGATGCAATATTGTGTTTTACTTTTACAATGTTGTTTGCAATCAAATATGCACCGGGACGTACAGATTTATTACTAATGCAAAGGTTAAAAAACAATGAATGCTCGGCTCAATATCAGAAACACATAATTGAAAATACCTTTCAATTAATTACTTCGCAGGGAAGCTATACATAAAAGTAACACACTAAAGCGGCAATCAATTGAAAAATAAAACCGCTGCGCTACCTAAATATGGAAAAAGTTACATTTTGGAAAAACAACTGTATTGAACCAAATTAACGTAATTATGTCATTAAATACCGAGTGATAAAAGTTATTAAAAAATGTTTTCATTTAACACGTTTAAAAAAAAGAAAAGTAACCCAACTTGTCACCACAAGTCAGGGTAGGAAGATGGATCTGTCCGTCCCCAACGCCCGCAAATTACATAAAGCAATTCCATACAGTAATCTTGGCAATGACATTACTGCACTGGCATCTTACCCACTGTTTGACTGTGACCTTTACACGGAGCCACGAAGAGCTCTAGAAAATTGACGGGCAAGATTAGACGTCCAAGATAATTTTTAGGTTAGTTTTGTTTGACTTTCTGTGCAAGGTTTTTTGGTTATGTAAGCTACTAGATGATTTTTAGATAAAATGTATCAGGATAAAATTGTTCTTAAAGATAAAAATGGTTCTAAAAATTAAAATAATGTTTTGTTACATGTATATGTCAAACACCTTACCTAACCTTAGTCTAGCGTCACGTTTAATTTACTGAAAGAACATGAACTCTTGCAGTAAAAACAATAAAAAAGGTGCTATTAGAATGTTTTAAGGATAAATTCTCCAAAAGCCTAATAGAAACAAGGCGAGTAGGTAAACCACATAATATTCCTCGGGTAATGCCTTAGCATTGCTATACAACGAGGAAACTCTGCCAGCATCTGTGGTTTTTAAATTTGTATTAAGTATTAATTTAACGTTGTTTCATTTGTCTTTTTAGTTTTAATAAGGTTTATTTTTGCTTTTATAATATTAATTTGCCGTAGTTTTAGTTATAATTTGTTTAAACATAATAGAAAAAAAGAATAAGAAAATAAACTAGGTAAACATTGAAAAATAGACTGTAATTTTTTTACCCAGCAATTTTTGTGACAATGTAGAAAGAAAGAAAAAGAAAGAAGAAAGAAAATCATTTATTCGTGACATGCATAACAAAGAACAGATTAACAAATACAAGAAGAAAGTAGCCACGAAATGGTCCCAACTCAGCGTGATGCTGGCATTAAAGTCAGCGCTGGTCTTCCGTTGGAACCATCAGGTGAAACCACGGAAGGTTACACACACATAATTAAATGAACACAAAACGAGAAGAAAAATAAAAAACAAAAAAAACAAAGCTCTGAGTTTCGCAAAAAACATGCCCGTCCTTGCGACATCATAACTTAGTTTTGAGTTTCATAGCTGCATGTCTAAAAGAATTTTGCCCACGCATCGCATCCTACCCCCAGCCCCTTTCTGTCCCCCAGAAATGTTAGGGGAATGCAATCATTTCCTTTGATTTCTCTTCCGTCCCGTTCAATTAGGAGGCGCCTCTAACTACTGCCGCTAGGAAAAATGGCCGGAACCCGTGTCAAAAGATCACTTTGTTTTAATTACAAATACTTTGCTCTATTCCTTTTGTTTTTATGAAGCCGTCTGAATCGCAGTTTATAGAGAATACGAGTGAAGGCAACTTAGTTAAAGCTCGCAGAAATGCTCTAAAACTTTGTTGTTCTTATTTAATTGTTTAAATAATGTTGCAGCGAGCATCTTTAATTATTCTCGTATACAAATAGACATCACTTACAATGCACACCACATACAAATGTTGGCACGTGTCAAATTTGTTTTGACTACTGTATTCAATACTTATACACTCACATGGGCAAAACTTTGTAGCTCTGGGTGGGTTAGAATTAACCCACCCAGAGCCAATCTCTCATTTTTTAATCTAAAAAACGAATATTTCCGACAGGAAAATCTAATAAGAACTCAGCCATTTATCTTCCATTCGTCACAGCTGTTGCTTAAAACAAATTCGCGAGTTGCAGTTCCTTCCGCGTGCACGCATTAGTCATGCCTTTACAATGAATTTGAGCCTTGCCTACTCTGTAGTACAATGTGCTCTTCCTGTTCTTTATGAATTGTGTTATCTGGGAGTACCAAATTGGGGCATAGCTATTGGGGAGAGTGAGTACTTAAACTATTTCATAGTAACATTACGCAATTTATTTTATATTGTTTTGTGCATGTGTAGATTTATTCTAATGTTTATTACACAACAAACTTATTTTTAAGTGCTAAATGTAGCCAGAATAACGATAAAAAATTTAAGAAACCTTTCTGACGTAAAATAAATGAAAATAATTTTACGGTGACTAAAATTAGTACCCACAGTTTGAATTAGGTACTTACTGTTTAATATGTTTTTAAAGTGTAAAGTAAGATTTTATTTTTTATGTCTATGAATTACCTATGAATGCCATATACCTTGAACTTTGTACATTGACATATCTCCCGAAAAATTAAATGCAATTCATCATAACGTTAAAATAGCCAAGTTCATATTAAAACAGTACCATAAACCCCACACTTTGTTCCGGTCTAATGAGCCGTTTGCGCAAGCGCGCTGACAGCATGCGTCGGCGCCGGTTCGCCACGCGCCTTGGAACGAATCGCTCCCGAATACGGACTCGTGAGTGTGTGAGATTTTTTATTAATGAGTAGTTTAGGGTTAGATGCGAGACGAATGTTTGGACTATGCAAGCTATGGTTTGTACAATTTCAGCTATATTATCTACCCGCATCGACCTGATTATTCCTTTACTTAAATGCCAACTGGTTTCATGTCAGTTTCTTTACTATTTATTACGACCAAATGGTCTGTCTTGCCGTCTAAATTATAAAGTTTTCAAGCAATTATAAAATGTTTTTCCAAAACATTAAACTTATTTCTCCCGAGTGTAATAGCGAGTATAACTATAGTTGAACAAAATTGTAGGCAAGAGGAGATAATAATGTCTGAAAGTGATAACACTGATAACCATTAATATTAATGAAATGTACTAACCACTGTGACTTTGAATGCACTTTGAAGTGAGCGCAAAAAGTAATTTGCTACCAAAACCATTTCATAACCGGCCCTTATCTTAAAAACGTTATCTGAACTCTACGAGGGCTGCCTTTTAAGTTGTGTCGTTTGGAAAAAAAAAAGACAATTTAAGTGTTAAATGGTATTTATTGCTTTTCAAAGTAATCACCGTGATATGTAATACACTTTTTCATTCGATCGAACCAGTTTTCGAAACACTTATTCCAGTCCGAAGTCGGGGTCTCCAAAATGGCCGTTTTGTATGCCTCAACGGCTTCTTCAGGCGTCTGGTACTGTTGACCACGAAGTCGTTGCTTAATTTTTGGAAAAGTAAAAAAATCGTTAGGGCTTAAGTCTGGACTGTACGGCGGGTGTTCCAGAATTTCGACGTTTTGCTCTTTTAAAAACGCAATTGTTTGCCGGGTGGTGTGCGAGCACGCATTATCGTGGTGCAGTCTTTTACGACGTCTTGGGCTATTTTTTTGAAACTCGCCGATGACTTCTGGTAAACAGACAGTGGTATACCAGTCAGCATTAAACGTTTTACGATCCTCGAGCACGATAGTGGCAACGTGGCCACTTTTCGCCACAAACGTGGCGACCATTTTTTTCGAAGTGCTCCGTGAGCGTATTACTTTGGTCGGTTTTGGCTCATCTTGGAACACCCAAACAGTCGACTGCTGTTTAGAATCGGGATCGTAGGCATATATCCAAGATTCGTCACCACTGATAATGTCGTAAACATGTTTCGAGTTTCCTCGGTTGAATTGCCGCAGAGTTTTGCGACACCATCGAACGCGAGCCGTTTTTTGGTCTTCACTGAGTAAATGTGGTATCCAGAGTGAGATCAACTGTTTTACGCCTAAGTGATCATGCAAAATACTGTGAACACTGGTCCCTGAAATACTTAAGGAAGCTTCTATCTCACGGTATGTCGCATGGCGATCTTCGACGATCAGTTGCCGTACAGCATCAATGTTCTCCTGGGTTACGGCTGTTTTTGGTCGACCTTCACGATGTCTATCACCAAGACTAGAGCAACCACGTTGAAATTCTAAATACCAGCGTTCCACAGTCCGGAGGCATGGTGCTTTATCATTGGAAACCGTAGTCAACTCTTCGAAGCACTGAAGTCGCGTTAAGCCCCTTTTGAAGTTGTAAAAAATTATCGCACGTAAATTTTCCTTCGAAATTTCCATTTTCACAACTGACTTGTCAACTTTGAACGAACGCTGTACTAAAACGGTTGGGCCGATTTCGAGTCATTCTTTTGTTTTCGAATTCTAAATTCAAATATTTTAAGATGACACTAGTTCTTTTTTATGGAATCACGGGAAGTTTGCAAACGACAGAACTTAAAAGGCAGCCCTCGTATAAATTAATCTCTAATTGTCTCGTTTGAGCGAAATTGGTCGTGAAACCAAACCTTGTAAACCAGGAATGTTATGAAATTTAGAATTCCGATTTTATGTAAATTTAAGCAACTGTTTATCAGCGATTGCATTAAGTTAACTCGGTTCGAGCTTAATTACAGCGATGTGTGGGCGAGCCGATGTTCGGACGTACGCCAATCTAGGCCCTGACGACGAAGTTACGGCTTACTCGAACAAAAACCTGTATTAATTAATTAGATGGTGTGATAACGGAAAAAGAAATAATCACTAATGGCTGCCAGTTTTAGCTGTATCGTGCCTAAGTCTCTCGTTTCTAGTTGATTGTATTGAAGCTTGACATGTGAAGTTAAGGGGCTGGTTCACTTCGGAGTTGTAGTTACGTTAATTAAACGTCGTATGTTTGCTAGTTCTTTACAATTATGTTTCTACATACATACACATACATACATAAACTCACGCCTTTATTCCCAGAGTGGGGTAGGCAGAGCTACAGAATTTCCAACAACTATAAAAACTTTTTGATAGTTCTGTAACCACATTTTGCACACTTAGGCATTTTGCTTAATTATTTTTCTTTCAAGAGAGTACTGATAGTGGTAATATTATGCTGTAGACTTACGAAGGGTCAGCTTGCTCGGAACGGTACCAGTCTCTGAAAGAGAATCAGCATTAAGTGGTAGAGTATCACTTTAACATTTCATTCGCTCACAGGCTATCTGCCGACGCTTTTATTTCTTTCCGTCATTTCTATCACTGTCTATCATAATTTTAATAAAATATGCCATTATTGCACTAATGTAAACTGTGGTTTTCCGGGTAATCTACAAGCAAATGTGATTGGTTACGGTTACCTATCATAAGGTCTAATTTTCGTTCCTAGCTGTTAATTTTGTCTGAATTTTTAATAAGTACAAATGCACTGTTATCTGGCATAATTAACTTTCCAAGATTGTTATAAAACAAACCCTACCTAGGTAGGTATAACTCTTAATACATTTTTAAAAGGTAATGGATTCTGCATGCTTTTGTATGTTATGAGTTTTCGGACAAAATGAAACAATTTGGAAACAAAACAGAAGACTTGCGATGTGTTACTATCGGTTAGACCTACCATCATCATGCCGGTTTATTACGTAAAAAGCTAGCTACTAGATTGCGATATTGTTTATCGTCATTCAAATGTTCTTTCATTGATCAGTCTCGGGCTGTAACTCTACAGCATGAGGGTACTTCATTTCAATAAAAGTCATTTGTAACAGGCGTTTAAAAATAAACATTTTTTATCATGAAGGAGAATCGTTACGTGAATGGGCCCATCCAAATTTAATAAAACGTTTTCTCTCTCACACCGATTCGTCATACTTTTTACGTCGATTACTTTCAATGATATGAATTTAAAGTTTGTGTGAAGCCATTTTTTTAAATCAACGTAAAAGGGGTGCGCTTGTCATTTTTCAATGCGTTACGTTCTTTAGAAATAATTATTTCCTTATCTTTTGTATTTTTTACAATTGGATACATAAGTCGAATCATTAATTTCATTTCCTATTTAGATGCACTGCACAATTAAGACTTTTAATATGTGTAAATTTACCTGACACCGGAGTTTCATATTAATTGAAGCCCAATTTTACCAAATGTATCGCCTCTTGTACGCTTTATTTCGGTCTTGCATATTTGTTACGTTTTAATATAATTTAAAGGTCAGTATTAATTATTAATCCTGGCCTGTGAAGTTTTTTTTAATTAATTCAGTAACAAGCAGAAGGAAGTAAGGAAGTAGTTAAGTACTCAGTAAAACAAACAGAACACTGGTTATTTTAGGGTTCCGTGCCCAAGGGGCCAAACTATTGTTGATATTGCTAATCGTCCGCCTGTCTGCCGTATCCCAAGTAACACAAAACACCATTATAAAAAACATACAACAGCACGAACTGACGCGCAAAGCATTATATGAAAATCCTATATCAGCTGTATTTACTTTTCTACAGCTTTTTTAAGAGCAATTTGGGCCCCAAATTATACAGCATTGAGCTTTATAAAGGCTGCTTAGTAGCATTACAATGATTGCACAAAGTTATTATTGAAGTCGGTAAAGAACAAATCACTAGACTTAAAGCATTTATTGCGACCACAGTACAGCCAATATACACCTTATTAATATACAATCTCTAAATGGGAACATATTCAAATGCTAATTGTTTTATTTCAGAAGAATATCTCAATAGATTTAAAAAAAGTTATGGTTACATTTAGTATTTATTGCGAGTTTGAGTGAAGATTCGCGAGTATTGTAAATAATTGTGAAAAATAATATTGAATGGTAAGTAAACTTTATTTTCTTTATTGGGTGAAATTCAGCTGCGGATGTCAGTTTACTGTGAAAACATGTTAAGTTTTGTGGTAATATTTCCACGCGCCCTCGTGATAATGCTTTTTATCACAAAAATATAGAAAATTATAATCGACTCTGAATATGTTTTGTAAAATTATAAGCTCTTAGCTTAATTTTAATGAAAAGAGTTGATTTTATAGGCACCGCGCATAAAGTAAAATTATAGAAAGTGCTCTTTTAATCAAATTTTAGTCACTTTTAATCATTTTAATTGTTTCCGTAACAAGGGGAAACAGAAAGCAAATGGCGTCAGATAATATAAATGCTTTACGCATTCAACGAAAGTATAATAATGCTGTTAATCTTACTATAGCTAACCAAAATACTTTGAGCCTGTTTACCAAAGTATAAGACACTCAATAATAGTATTCAGGTATATTGCAACACTTCATAAGAACATTATAATGTTTGCTGCCATTATACACCATAGTGATTAGTTTCTATCGTGTTTGTTTGTAATACATTTCTTTATTATCAATAAACGACTAAAAGCTTTATTGAAGAAACAGATTAGGAAGAAAACGGAGTTAAGATTTTATTCATTGTTTAGTGAATGTTACTATAGGACTAGCATTAAATGAACACAAACACAGATCATTAAAAAGTTTTTAATGTTAAAAAATTGCCACTACAGCTCTGTGCAGGATAAAATATTTCGTTAATGCTTATTTAATGTATTGGGCTTTTCAAATTACTATTATAAGACTTTAACCTTTGTGTAAGTGTAAAAGCTATTTAAGTAGCTGTATATTATAAATACCTGATGCTTTGGTAGGAGTTTAATCTTTATTTAAGAGTATAGTATAGCTTTAAGCATTTCGAAACGAACCAAATGCTACTAAAAACTATTATATCTTTGCCGATGCCAATTAAAAGTGTTATTCGGACTTTTGGACATAAATCCATATCCATTTTGGTTAATATATAGGTTACGTGTTACTTGGGATGTATATAATGTATATCTATATAATAATATGTAAAATGTTGAGCAATAAAGTGAAAAATGTGTTCAACCTAGTTTGAAAAAAATGATACATTTGTATCATTTGTTGACGTAAGTATACAAGTTTGAAATATATTTTTTACAGAAAGTAAACGAACGGACCCTCAAAGTTGTGAACTTTAAACCGTTCGGTTCCGGAATCTATATTAGTTAGGAATTGGCAGTTTCAGTACATTATACACCTACCCGTACAGTGTTTAAATGAAAAAAACTGAAAACGCAGATTTTTTGTGTAATTTGAACAATGTAAAAAAAACAAATAACATACAACTAAACGAGCGTTAACTCTTTACATAAAGATATTGAGTAAATTTGTTTTTGTAAAATGTCTTCCATAGTCTGGCATATTACGTCATTATGTTCAATTTTAAATTTCTAATCTGCCTAACCCCACTTCTTCTAACATCTAGCTGTACCTTTTAAACGCCCTTATTTACAGAACGTCCGACTAAACCTAAAACTAAAGCCTTTGTGTCAGAAAACACATACGTCCACGCACAACAGGGTAAAGGCAAAACGTTATTTACTTTAACTTTACGTTAACAGAGGGCGTGCTAAAAGCTCTGTCAATAGACCGGCTAAGTGACGCGTCAACTAGACAAAGACGTAATGTTGCCACAATGCGTGTGACTCACGACTCGTGGGCACAGACCTTAATGTACCTACTAGCTGTAGGCCGTTAGGCTGTTTGAGAGGAAGAAACAGCTCTGAAACAGCCTTTGGTTTAGTAGTTCTTATTTTGAAATACACCATATGAAATTTGTTATTTTTTGTATTGTTAAAACTACAAATACTCCAACTTAAGGTTAGAAAGTCGGGTCGTAAAAAAAAATAATTGTATTTTGTTCACGGAATTTTCCTTAATGTCAATAACTATGACTAATCATTACGATACGACACAACTTTCTATAATAAAATGAACCCTTTAAAGTTTGACTTTTATTTGTAAAACGCATGGGTGCTCAACACCTTTGGCCAAGGCTGTACCTAATTTAAGTTAAAACAAAATACGGATACCTACGAGTACAATATTCCGAGGGTAATTGTGAGGTCGTTATCCGTTGACTAACCTTTGTCCACGCTCGTTTACAGCCAATACGTACGAGTATATGCTCTCAACGTAGGCGCTAGTTGACTGCTACACGTGAGAAACTAGAAATGTTACGCAACGCAACGCTTTTGTTTCGTACAACCTATTGGACCCGATTGGAATTTGATAAGACTATTTCTTAGCGGGCCGACTTCAAATTCAATACACGTGTGTAACGTTCTACCAAATTCCTTAAACGTGTTACTTGTTCTTGGTTCAATAGTAAAGAGACATTCGGTTGGTCTTTTAATTAGTAATGTAATAACCGCCCCTAAAACTAAATTAATATATTTTTACGCAAACATTTTGCTATTCGGCGCGGCTTCGGCGCCAGCTGTGCGAACGAGGGTGGTTCATTGCAAAAAGAATACAACGGCAGATAGTTCAGCCATCCAAGCCAAACAGTTTTAAAAATAAAACACTGCACACAAAATAACGTTCTATCAAAAATGTAACTGGCCAGCAACAAATTCTACCGCAAAATCGTGGTATCATAAAACCAAAGCTCTCTTATTTCTCTTTAGATGTAAATAAATTAACACTGGCCATCAACAAGTGTCTTTTAAAAGTAATGTGTTGCCGTTCTGGCAAATAGCTTGATGCAATCAGAACGATCTCAGAACCACGATTCGCATCTCCAAGAACCGGTTCTTTGCTCTACATTTGAATATATGTGGAAGAAAGGCAAGTGCAAAATTTATAACCTTACTTGAAACCGAAAATAACGTGCTTGGCTATTGCCATGCCATTCATTTTCTATTTTTATAACACCATAACACTGAAAATATCAAATTCAATTACCTATATCCTGCTCCGTCCGTCTTTATATTAAATGGATATTTTCACTTCTATAAGCGTCCTTGTTACTGTATTTTTCATCGAATGTTAGTTTTAATGATTTACGTAGATCTTACCTATAACTATAGTACATTGTGCATCAAGGGCGGTAAGAAGAGGATTGCTAACGAGAGACTATTAGAAGCCCGACGCCGAAGGCGGAGGGCTTTTAATGACTCGAGTTTGCAATCTCCTTACTGCCCATGATACACACAATGATTTTCATCACATTAGCGAGGAAATAAAAAACAAATAGAAAAAAAAACCTTTTCTTTAGATTTCGCTGGCAGCAAATCATTGTTGAGTAGTTGAGCCGCATTTAACAAATCAGGTGGTGTTGATGTCACTTCAGATTCTTCCGATGAGGAAGTCATATTTAGTTTGTTTTTTTCGTACCTTTAAACAAAATACGCTTCGGAAACAACAATCAAACAAAATTAAACGAACTCGATTCGCTAAGCTAAAAGAGTTTGACAACTTTTTTTTAGTCTTCCACAGATAATGCTTAGAATTGCTTTTTTTTTAAACTTGACAAATACAGGCCATTCTGCCAGATTGTACAAATTTTCAAAATGAAATTTAATAAAGTAATTGCGAATGTCTCTGAAATAATGGTAAAATAGAAATATAATGCAGACAAATGTGCCGTATAAGTTTAATTAAACAGTAAAATTGGTTTGTAGCCAAGTTTTGAATATAGGAAATAAACCTTGGCTGATTTTACACCTCCTTGGTCTGAAATGATGTACAAGTGGATTCTATATTTTAAAACTAAACTCATAACTCCCTAGGCAGTTATGAAAATCTATAACTCCCGCGGGAGCTAAGTCGGCTATAACTGCCCTAAACGCCTGCGTGTTATAAAACCCTTTCCGAGCAAGTGTGATGAAAAAATCTTTATACGTCTGAGATACAGGAACATCCTAGTTTAGGCACGTTATTTGTAAGCCTCCTTTGTTTTTTTGTACAAAGTTTTACGTTGTAAAAAAGTGCTTTAAATAAAGTTTTATTGTAAATACATGGAAACATTGACAACAAATTACAGGTAACTACCAGAGCTAACAAGATTACTTATTTCACCTTATTTTCTCAATAATAAATTGTAAAACAGTTATTTAATACTCTCATTTATTTTTTGCGACCCATCTATCATCATTAGTCTATGATGTATTGGTTATATCGGTTTTTGTCTCTACACCACGCGGGTTTCGCAAATGAAGGCTACGTAGCAATAGTTCATCGACATAAAAGTAATATTTGTAGCTTTTCTTATAATTTTAATATCCTAACATGAATTATTACCAGCAGTAATTAGTTGAATTAAGTACTGTCTAGACGATGTTTTGTCTCATAACGGAGTTGTTATCACAATTATTATCTTTTCACTGGAAATAGAAATACTCTTATAATTATATATTCTGCGTTAATATTAATGAAAACCAAAAGGGTTACAAATATTAATTTGCCGAATTGCTCACTAAAAAAACTCGCAGCAAAAAATATCGTTTGAACACAAAATAATAACATCAGCGACTGTTTACAAACATTACTCATTAAAAAAGATCAGCTTAAGCTCTAAATAAGATCACATGCACAATATAAGTCCCATTGGAACCCAAAGCAGGCCTGATTTGCCTGTCTCATACAAGCCATTCATGGTCTTAACATTAGAACATCTAATACGCTCGATCGGCATCTCAAAGCGATCTCTGCCCGAGATTTTGTTCGATGTCACTGATCGTATATTGTCGCCCGAGATGTTGCGATACAGTTTGATTGTAGCATTGGAGCATGGTGACACGATGAGCGTTTTTTAAATTCAGAATGCACCTTAAGAATACGAACATAATTTGAAAAACGTAAATGTTTATGATCGTTAATTAGTCTTAACACTTTCAAATTCCTTCAGTTATAAGTTAAAACGGATGAACTGAGAACCTTATTTATTTAGAAAGTCGATTAAAAATAAATATTCTTAAGATTAAAATAAAACTTAGCAATTAAATACTAAATATAATATACTACACGAAAATGTCCAAGTAAGTTTCTCTAGTTAGGTACACGCCACAAAAAATGCGTATTTAAAACGAAAAGTAATATATTTAATTGCGGTTTATCATATAATTTTCACGTTAAATCAGCAATAATAAATGAAACATTTAATTTTCTATTTTAAATACACATCAACATAACCACAACCTTATCTGATGTCATTTATAGGATTACGTCTAGATAAGACTGTATAGAAGAGATGGGTGGCTATCGAAGAATGCTTGAGAGAAATCGTTCAATGAATTTCTAGCTTTGTTTTTATGTTAATTAGATACCAACCAGTTGGACCGGTGTATTCAAACTTCCGTTGCTGTGTTTGCCTTTAACACGTAGAAGGCAGTGTTTGTTAACGAAGTTTGATAACATCATTACGAACAAATTAAGTAATAAGCTTTAAAGATGAGGCTTTTTCTCAGCTTATTATTAACAGGAGTTTAGAGTTCGACTAGTCATAATGACGACTTTAAAAGATATTTGAAAGCCAAACAATGCTAATTAGTCATTGTAATCGTGAACTCATTAGATTACCCTGCCTACGAAGCTAGGTAAGGGCAGATATTTGTGTGATGAGCGCGAGTATTTGTTCTTGAGTCTTAGATATTTTCTATGTGTTTAGGTATTTCTCTATATAAGTAAGTTTATCGTTGTTCCACCCATTAGTCAGCCTAGAGCTTAGTTTCTAGGTCAAATTGTGTGAGATTTGTCCTCTATTTTTTTATGTTTTTATTTTCATATGTCAGGAAAAATCTTTTACCTGGGCCATTCTACTTTTCAGTGTACATTTTTGTTATCGTCCGATAAAGAGTATACCAAATTATGAATCCGCGAATAAATAAATAACATGAACTTAGAATGTTCATGTTTAACGGTATTCAATAAAAAACCTCTTAAATTACTGAATTATCGCTGAAGAATCTTGGTAACTCAGTGGTAAATTGCACTTTTTCCATAGAAAAGGCGGGGACATCAACGTCCACTGCGTTACTCACTTTATAATTATTACAAATAACTTTCCATGAATTAGGTTAATTCTATAATAAGCTTATTGACGTCCCTTTTCTAATTTCAAGTTAGAAAAAGCAGCACTTTACCGTTTGTTGAAATAAAAATAGTTTAGTGAGAACGTGGCTAAAAGTTATGTACTGTAGTGAAATAAGGTTGCAATGCGAAAATAGACCTTATTTCACTGTACCTTTTTAGGTTATACGTCGCATTTGCTTTTAATATTTTAAATTTAAAAGCAAATGGTTCGATAGAACGGCGGTTGTTTATTTTTGTTGAGTTTTAGAGAGTCGCTCCTAGGCCTGCGGGCCGGGCGCATCACTTGTGCATATTTATAAGTTACGAGTTAAATAAAAGAATTATCATGAAGAATGTGTTTTAAAATCGGTACCACCACCATTCTTTACATGGTGGAGGTTAATGGTCAAATCACCCGTACCCGCAAAGAGTTCATAAAAAGTGATGCTCTACCAAAATGAGTGAAGAAGAATAAGGAGGATGAGTAGACACTGTGCCTCATCATCTTCAACACCCACCCGGGAAATGAAAGTTACGTACATACTTAATATATTTTTATTTCATCATCATTAGCATTATTTTATCATAAACGACGATATGGACGAAATGGAAGTGATAGAAACCACACCATGGTCAACATCGACGCTTATTTTATTCACTTCACTGCACCGAAGAAAAAATATGGGGCCATCAAAAGGGGAGATTAAAGGCACTTGATTATAATTAGACCCCTAGTACGGGTCAGTAATATTCCAGTTCCGCTATGCATTGCGAGAAGATGAAGTGCAGCAGAAGTTTCGAGTTCGGCAGCGATCATCGAAGATGGATCCAGGACAAGCTCCAGAAGTAATCCACGACATGATCACGACGAGAGAGGAGCGATGTCTACCAGAAGACGCCGCCACGGAGGATTCCCATTAAAAAGTCAGATCTTTTATATGTATTTCTTCGTAGGAATTTCTAGCGAAATGTAGGCGGGCATGTTCATGTTAGGCGCGTTAGAATTTATAATCCCGAATTATTAATTTTTATCATGTGTAATTTTATTATTACTTCTATTTATTTTCGCTTCTAAGAAATAAATACTTACGACGTATTTAATTATGTCATAAATGACGTGACGTTGATCATGATATTTAACATTTAATGGCATCTTGCGTTAGCATGTTCAAAAGTGTGGACGCAGCCAAATAACTTTTTAATTTTTCGTTAGCTTAGCTGTGAGCTATCAGATATTTCTTGACGTTTGAATGTCACACATTATAAATGAATTAAATGGTATGTAAACAAAGTAAATATTGTTTGTATAAATGTCTAATAATCATCAGTTTTGGAATTAGTCGTAGAAAGTGAGTTATGGATCATGGAATGAGGCATGAGATGGACAGTATTTTATGGATGGTATCGTTAGGAACGACCTGACCGGGGTTTTTTATATTTACGTGTAATTTGTATGTTGATCTTGAGTGTAAACCCTAAACATTACATAGTAATTCAGGGGAAGGGTGTATTGTCCTTCATCATTCACGACGGCAAACGGATTATACAGGGCTAGTTAATTTGTATAGTTTGGGTGGACCCATATGAGTTCATAATAAACTCGGGTTATAACAATGGTATGATGCCTTGTTCACCTATAGCTGTATGAATTATTGGGATAATAGTTTATATGTAGAGTCGTGGGGCGTTAAGATAGAAAGGTATAGGCAGGTAAAAAGGTTATGCAGACATGATGGAAGGATTGATGATTAACATGGTTAAATATAATGGCGATTGGAGTAAACAATTTATCAAATAACTCTAATGCTTATTTATAATATTAAATGGTGTGTGAAAGTGTTTTGTATCCAAATGAAGATGAATTTAGTCTTGATTAGGGTTGCAGATTTTTGATGATTTGTGTATTCAATAATGTTTCTTTTTCATGTACTATCGCTTCGAAGCTAAGTCGAAAAAGATGACGTTATCGCGACAGTAAGCTGTCTATGAATAAGATGACCACAAGGCGCCTTGGCGCTATGGCTGTCTGCATCATAGAAGGCGGAGAGGAAGACCCTCTTCGGTTCTTCTATTATTGCATAATATAATGTATATAATATTCTTTTAGTTTGGGGTTTTAAGGTATGTGGGGATGGTTGCCTCGCACGAGTACATATGTATACTTGAGGGAATTATCTGCCATGACCTTAGGGGTGTGCATAGGAATAAGACATGGGGTGACATCGTATAGTAGTGTGAGGTATGTGGTCGATATTTTAAATAATAATGACAGCTTACTTTGCGATATCAGTGCGCAAGCATTTTCAATGTGGTTGAAAATGGTTGTGTGTCGTAATCTGATCTTTGAGAGTAATTAATTAACTGTTTAATTAATTAAATCTTGAAGTCTGGAAGTATCCAATAAGGATGTCCTGTCACTTCTCTTCCATGGGAATTTGAGGAAGTGAGGGAACTTTATTGTGTGTTATCCTTAGGACACAGGTCCATTAGTAATTTTTATATTAGGATGTAATGAGTCCGAGGGTGACTTGACGGATGTCAAATCACTGACGGATAAGTGGGACATGGGTCCGCAATAAGGCTCAGCTTCCTTAAGTGGTAGCGCTCAGATTCTTTTAGTCATAAATGTCATAATGAAACTGAGTCTTATGAATATGACTTTTGTAAGACAATACAGCATCCTCAATGCATGGATTGTCAAACTTGTTTTGTAGGGTCAGGCAGGCAGGTTAATTTTCATTATTATTCGCCGCCCCTCTTTTCCGAGGTTTTGTAGGGCGGAAGTCCACTGTGTTAATGTTGTCGGTTTATTAATCTGCATTCACAACGACACATTAATTGCACAGCAGGCTATCCGGCATGACTGGACGAGTAGCTAATGTTTATTCCTCGTGTAGGTAGATGTCAGGGCAAGTAGGCTTCATCCTTGTTCCCAGAGGGACGAGGGATGTAGTGAAATAAGGTTGCAATGCGAAAATAGACCTTATTTCACTGTACCTTTTTAGGTTATACGTCGCATTTGCTTTTAATATTTTAAATTTAAAAGCAAATGGTTCGATAGAACGGCGGTTGTTTATTTTTGTTGAGTTTTAGAGAGTCGCTCCTAGGCCTGCGGGCCGGGCGCATCACTTGTGCATATTTATAAGTTACGAGTTAAATAAAAGAATTATCATGAAGAATGTGTTTTAAAATCGGTACCTTCACCATTCTTTACAGTACAACGAAAATTAGAATGGCCCACCTAGTTGCAAAAACGTTCTTAGTACAAATCCAGGTCAGTTTATTTTATGACCTGAGGCCCTAGACAAGATGCACAACGCTATCGTAAACGATTTTCGAAAACTGACAAAAGGTATGGATTTGACGTAAGCGTTTGACGCGACCGTCTGGTAGCTTACGTCAATATTTTCGATAACGTTATCGTTCTTGAAATGCATCTCTAGGGCCAAAAAACAGTGACAGTATGGCGACATTCAATTATTATTATTACACTACCTAGTTTTTGCAACTGGGCATTAAATAACTATTTAAAGCAAGTTAATAAAAACTTCTTTGATTTAAGTAACTTCAAATTGTTCTCTTTTACGACATTAAGCGCATGCTTTACCTAACTACAGCATGAACATAAATACATATACAGCGTGTATCTTTAACGCATATTTTTTCTCACAAGCCAATTGTCGACGATTGCACTAGTAATTATTAATTATAGTTGTAAAATCAGTACCGTAAACGATGAAAAAAGCTATCATTTCGTTTTAAAAAATGGTACCGGACGTTTTCTGATCACACTTCACTGAGTCCGATGGGCAACCGCAAGCCTTAATGATGGGGCAGTGTTCCCGCACTCGTTTGCACTTTTAAAAGTAAAAAGTTTTAACTCAAACTGAATCCTCGCTTTATTTTAAATTCTGTTCTGTTATGTTTAGGTTCAAGTTGGATTGAATTTGAACGTCAAGTTAGTTCGCTTTACTTTCAATTGAGTGACTTGTAGACAACCTATCTAGTCACGTGCTTTGGTCGCTATTTTTTATCGAAAAGCAATTGTAAGTGATGAAGGGAAGTACAGGAAGCTTCTGAGATTTTTTAAAGTATACGTAAAGGTTGTACGTATGGAATAAATTAATAAACTACAGTAACAAGGTAACAACACAGCCCATTAATAAATTTAAAAATAAAAGTTCTTCTCAACCATTACTCGTAATCATGAGCATGTATCAATTTAGAATGCACATCTATTTTAAGTGCATTTAAAAGGTTGTTTATGTTACTTAAAACTAGGGTCACATAAAATAGAATGTACCTATCAAGCACGATGACATTCATTATTGCCTTGAAGTAATATTTGAAATTTGTACCTACATAAAAAAATAGCGTACCAAATCGTACTGTCATACGATCGAACTGACATACGATAGATCATTGCCGGCGTTAACCGCACGAGCACCTCATCCGGTAAAAAAACAAATGCCCGCAGCCGCTATTGGTCAACAGTGACACGCGCCTGCGCGGTTACGACTCGGTGACGATGGTTAGCTTACCGACTGAGAATGATCCAATTTGAGGTTAGGATTTCTTGTTAAGACATTGAAATATGCGTCATTGATCGAGTCCTGGGTTGTTATTCTCTCAAAAACAACGGACGGTCGGACGAACGAGCGAAATCGCAGCGGCGAGTTTAAGTAGTCCCGCCAGAGCGAACAAAACCCATTTTAGCGCGATTTCAATTAAGCAGCCTTTTACGTTCGATCCATCGGCAGAAACCATGCTGCTAAATTGAAAATGCACGCGCTAAAATATGTTTTGTTCGCACTAACAGGACTACTTAAACTCGCCGCTTGGACATTCACTCGTTCGTCCGTCCGACCGTCGCCGTCGTTGTTGAGAGAATCACTACCCTGGGGTGTTATTCTCTTAAAAACGGTGTTCTGTCGGTCGAATGAGTGAACTATTATATTATCCTAGTAATTTCACCAGTTATCTTATCCCCTCACTAAAATACAACGATGCTATCACTGCTGTGATACGTTAAAAATAAGATGGTGGTCCGAGCAAGTCCTAAGGGTGCTCTCACCAAAATATTTAAACTGTGGGTGATGAAGCAAAACTTACAAAAGTCTTCGGTTGAACACTGCTGCTTGTATAACAGTATTGTGCATGACTTGTCGAATCAATTTACTTGCTTGTAATGTCAAAAAGGTTTTATTATTGATGTGTGAAAGTTTTGTATCTCGCGCGTCAATCACCATACACCTCCTTCGATTGTTCAATAACAGTTAACTTTCACGAACATATTCGTGTGATGAAAAATAATAAGCTTTTTGCTTACTGTAGCGTAAATAAAAAATAAGCATCTAATTACAAGTCACTTTTAATAAGACTAGTTTTGATGTTTCCGTCTCAAAACGAGACAAATAATTGGAGTAAATTGCCTTCATTACGACGCGTATCTTCTTTAAATGCTATCTGCTACCCAATTTTACTAATTAAGCAGCCTTTATACTTATTAAGGTTAAAAAGCCGTCCATTTTATTGGACTAATAATAATATTTCAACGTCCAGAGTCACGCGTACAAAATTCGTGTTGCATTTCCACAAAATGTAGAAGAATTCTTTGAGAATTTTATGCAATAACTGTCAACGGGTGATATGTGTGAGACCACACAGGCTTAAATGGATTCATATTGCACACAATTGTCATACAAGTGACATCATTTTCCACATTGCGGTTGGATGAATGGGCGAAAGTTGGGCTCGCCGGTCACGATCACACTTGGCATTTATCATGCGATGGACGATGTTAGTGGTTTCATTAGAGAATTTATCGTTTGGGTGTCTCTTTCGATCAAGGATTTGTTCCACTTAACTACGTTGATTCAACGTTTTTTTTTCATAAAGCACAAAAACTTTTCTTAGAAATACGTTACCATGCCATTAAAATAACATTACGCTATGGATTATATACCTAAGTGCCACTTTTCGAGCTTTATAAGAAATGAACCAAAAAAGAGTTTTTAATCTTGCTGAATTGGATTCTACACAAAATTCCATTTTATCCACGTCCATTTTATTAAAAGTAAAACAAAAACACGTAGCAGAGATCAAACGAATAAAATTCCAAAATAGCCACACCACATTAATCGAATTTACAAAGGAAAACGTACAACTGACATTGAAGATAACGATAACATCTTTAAAAGAAACCTTTTACGTTCCCACATTTTCTTTGGAAGGCGGGTTGAGTCAAACGGGTCGTACGAAATAAAATCCAGGTGAATCACAACCCATGATTTGCAACATTATTGCTTTAAGCCACATGAATACCAAGCAGCCTGCTTGTAAACGTATAAGTCACTCGTGATTCATAAAGTAGAATAGAGGCGACTCACTCCCATGTTTTTAAGATATAATAACCCACACTTATACGATCATGAGTACCTAATCAAAATAAGGTATCGAATTAATAATTCAAATCCAATTTTGACAAAGCCCGCATTTTAGTAAATAATCGAGACCAGAATAATAAAGATTTGGGACTTGACCTTGACAAGAGAACTTAAAAGAATCTGCGAGTTGAGACACGTAATACCCTTATCTGATCCGTCGTTAAACGGTTTCATTGTGGCATCGAATCTACTTATCCGCAAAGTTTGCTGAAAAAGCGGCCGACCCGTGTTAAGCAACTTGGCACTTACTAAACTATCTTAAGATAATAAGGATCGAAACCCTCTGAAAGGGTGCGGGCAAGAGTCAATATTTGCAAATATAAGACGTTATTTAGATGCGAGACACGATCGCCTGCCCTCAGTCGGCCGCTCTGCCTTCTTATGCAAATCTCTCCATATCTCAGACTATTCGCTAAGAGTTTGCTGAGATCCTTTGAGACTCTGCAACTAGATATTTGGTATTAAATTTTTCATAACTGGCAAAAAAAGGCCATCTAGATAAGATGGTTTGGAAAGATCAGACTTCATCTCGATGTGAGTGTTCAATGTGTCTTTTATCGGTCTAGTTCAAAATATTTATTTTGTCTAGATTCGTTAACACGTTTCTAATCGTGCCGAAGCAATTGTATTTTGCTAGCAATATTAAAAAAGAGCATCACAAGTAGCAATTTTATACCATCGTTCTATCGTCTACCGTGTTGATATTGAAATACTGATCATTAAATTCACTTCAGGAACCCGATTGGCATCATAATAAAATTTTACGGGGACAGTATGAGAATCGTTTTGCATAAAAGAATACCTATGTGGTAACCTGCCTTTTAAAATTGGCTGTATTACCAGAAAAACACGTGCGTTGGTTACCTTCGTATCTTGTCAGCACCTTTCAATTAATGTAACGGAGGTTCAGGATTGATGAAAATGGAATTCAAATTTGCTGAGATAATGTATTTTGGAGTGCTTTATAGATATGGGAAACGTGAGATTCGTTGAATCTCTTTGTCCTCGAGGCCTCTTGGAAAAACCTGTTCTAAAATATTTGGAATAAAGAACCTCACATTCATAAAAGGCGAATCTTAACAAATATTTTTTAGTGAACAGAGCAACCAAAAACAAATGTGTTAAGTAGTTCAAAACAATAATCATATTACTATACTTTTGTACACTTCTCAAAAGTGAGTTATGTACGAAATAACTATTTTCTGATCCAAGCTCGTCATTATGTCTGTAACTAATAAAATACAACCATGTATAGCAAAATTCAACGTTACCTCATACGAAAATACGTAATAAAAACCTCACGATCGATAAAAGATACGGAAGAAATATGAACCTACGAGATAAAATCTCTGACACGTTTTTGTGTAACAAAACCACATTAAATCATATAATTTCCGGAACTGCCACCCCACCTGTTGTTCCTCTCCGAATTGAATTAAAGTATTGCATGTCAAAAGGCAGTAAACTCAAAGAGGCTTTCGGCCACGAATAATGATATCAAATATTTCAACAGCCATTGTTATTGTCAAGGGTGAGAAGATAAGTTAATAATATAATGACGTATTATTGCTCCCTCTATGTCTACTAGCCTATTGCTACACTCTCAGGTCACTCAAATTACAATTTTAATGTTACTTCACTCTTCATTCTTATTCCAAACACCTAAAGGTTTATTTCCGTTACTTCAACTGCAGTGAAAGCGGCATCAATATACGAATCGTGTAGTTATGTTTATGGTGTAATGTCAAAATAAAATGTTTTCGTTGTTGTAATCGCGTCATTAATTCGAATTTCATTCACATTAACTGCGTGACTACAATTTTGTTTTCATGGAATGAAATCGTTTCGATAACGCATCTTAATAGTTTATTTCCACTAGCGTAAGTATCAGTTTATTTCATAAACGTGTGTTTGATGTTATTTTTAAATTTAAAAAAATGTGGTAAATCATATTTGTTGAGTATAAAATACGTATTCAATACCCATAATTCTAGAAGATCATTGTCAATTCCCGTCAAGCAAAAAGTTTTGTTCATCAATCAGTTTCAGATAATCCATTTTTCAGAAGTCTTTAAACACAGTAATGTATGCGGGCGACCTCTCGGCCACTGTGTCAACATAATCCTAAACTGTTTAAAATGTATACCACACTATTACTTCACAGCTCTCGATCCAATACTCGTTTCTGTCCTTTGCTTTGTGATTTTGTAACTTAAGAACCGCATTGTGCATCGTACATTACGTTCTTAGTCGTTTTATTGCATACTTGAACGTGTCAGTAGTGAGTGCTAGGAGAAAATCTGCAGGACATTATCCGCACCCTTGTTTGAACTAACTTTTTTAATTTTCTTTATGAAACCTATCCTTTTTGAATGGTCAAGTGCGGGGAAAGTTTCAAGTGTGTTTGCGTAGAGTGCTGTTTACTGTTTCGTGAAAACTTAGTCTGTTACAATGCAATTTAAAATTGGATTTGGAAATTATTCAAGAGTAAAGCTAAGTCTATTTTACTCGATTGCTTAAGAATCTATTCTATCCTATTCTATGTATTTGGGTAATGTAGGGTTGGACTTTTTTGACAATTTACCGTCATGTGTTTAACTGCTGCACTAATCTGTCAAACGCGTTAAAGTGACAAGGTACTAAACTGCAGCTACTTATGATTTTAACCCGACTGCCGAAGGAGATGGATAATGTGTTTATCAGCCTATGCCTATATGTTTGTATGTATGTTTGTTTGTTCCTTTATGGCGCTTTAGAAACTAAACGCATGGGCCGATTTTGATGATTCTTGTGTCAATCCATTTTTCTTAATCTTGTGTGTTACTAAAGAAAGATGTGACAAAATTCAAAATTTGCCATATTGTAAAGTCGACAAACTATGACACGTGGGGTACTGAAAAGGTATTTAAAAATCATATGTATATAGGTTTTTTCATCATTTTTCATTTTGAATGATCATATAGGATTTATATCAAGTCAAAGTTGGTTAGCAACAGTGGGGTTGGTTAAAGTTTGCTTTTTGTTTACTTTGTTCCCTTGTAAATGCTCAACGAATTAGCAGATTTCAGCCAAGAAGGTCCCGTTAGATCCGTCTTAAATTAAAATATTACCATTCCAGGATTTGTCAAAGTACACGTCATTGTTTTGTGCAGAGTCCGTCCAGATCGCTACCAATATCTTATCCGTTAAATTACGAGCATAGAGGCATTCTATCTCAGTCCTCAAGGTTGGCCACGCTTAGGATTGCAGTCTTAAGATTGTATTCTTAAGAATTCAAATGTGTATGAACCACAGATCCCATTTACCATCTGCATGGTAGCTTGCGTGCTAATTTGCCTCCTCTATGCCATAATGAACTGTTTTTTCTAACGTGCATTAGTATAATAACTGAGGGCCCAGACAAGATGCACTACGCCAGCTAGCGTTTCTCTTCATTTAGTTTTTAATCCAATCGCGTCACTGGTAGATAAAGTGATACGAAAAGTCACGTGATGTGCCAGTGACGCGAATGGTTTAAAGACTAAACGAATAGAAACGATAGTTAGCGTAATGCATCTTGTCTGGGCCCTCAGGTATCTCAGCTAAGATCGGTTTACTAACGCCCTTAAACTGTCAGTATCTGCAATCCTTAAGGTTGCTTTAAAGAGTGACTAGCTCAGATAAATGCAACTGAAATGATCCAAAAGCATCTTACAAGCCACAGGATTCTCGATCTTCATTCGTATGTGAAGTCAGGCTCAGCCGGCGCAGAGCTTGTGAGTAGGCATGACTCGTGCTTGTTAAATTACAAACTAGGGACGAATGAGTAAAAATACTAGGTGTTTTTGTTTTAAGACTGAAGATTATGTAATTATTGGGTAAATAATAAACTAAAATAATTAACTTTTGAAATAGACTAAAAATTAGGAAACAAATAGAGGCTTTGTCTCGTCTCAGTACAATGTTATCAGCAAATTAATTGACATCGAAAACTTTAACGTATAAGTGACTTCATAACATTTGACTACATCCAACAATTAGTATTGGAGGTTAATGACGATGATTATGGACTGTAACAATGTACGAGTATGTATTTCAGCCATACAAAATCTATTAACCACATATGGCTAAAACACATATTAAAACACAGACCAAAACACGCTTCAAAAATTATCTTGTTGATTTGAATATTTTATCGTAAATGGCACCTTTTCGGCTGATTGGTATGATAATTTGTTCTTTAATTATGAGTCGTAAACTATCAAATTTAAGCAGGAGAACTACCTATAGTCAGTCCAACTAATCAAAATAGTCTTTATTCCTCTTCACTCTTACTGTTTTTTAAGTTTTTAACATTAGGCTTTATAACACCTGCAAAAATAGCCGCATCTCAAACAAGTATCAATACTTTAGTAGTAAGTATTTCCATACGTTACATCTCTCGCCCTATATCTCCGCACATCACTATTTTGTGAAATTGCTCTGCACTCCACGGAATGGCACGTTTAATACAACCGCGGACGGAATCGCAAATGTACCAGTCGTATTATTATCCGAAGAATGAGTGTCACGACCCGTAATTACTGTTCAGGTGTTAATAGCATGACGGTATGAAGCATAAGTGCATGACCGAGCTTTGTTTAGACGCTGCTATTTTTAAATACCCCTGCTTCCTTTTCTATTGACTATGGTGTTATTGATTTAGTTTATTTTTAGCTTAGGTTGGATTCGACCAAACTGGATTAAGGTCTTGTACCTAGAGTAGGAGCCGAATTTGTATAGATTAATCTCGGATTAAGTCTTATTCCAGTTTGGTCGAATCTGCCCTTAGTAACAAAAGGAATTTATTATTTTGTGGTGTTTTTTACACTAAAATACAACTTAAGTAGTACGAAGGACTTTTAAATTATCGATAATATTTAGAACTTAAAAATTACTTTTTTTCCCAAAACGCTTTTCGCGTTAGTAACAAACAAACAATCGAACAAAGATAAAGAAGTATACCTACTGGAATATTCCTTTTAGAAAAATATTGTAGTTGAATCTAAAATTCTACAATATTGCTGCAAAATAAGTGTGAAACTTTTCCATATATTACGATATATGATTTGAAATCGAGGTACTAAGAAGTAAGTCATGTCTGAAATTAATGCGTAATACGTCGCACACGCAAGCAAGAAAATACCGATTTTTAGTAGTTGTCTCTAAATTTAACGAAAGGAAATAGGTTGAAATAAAAATATGTCAACTTTATTGATTACTCTCACGCTTAAACGTACGTACGTGTAAAGTTAAAAACCGGTAACAAAGTTTAACTGCCTAATTACTCCAAAGATACTCAAAACGTCCAATAAAAACTACTGGCGGACATTAATTAATTATAATAAACCCGAAACCTGCCGATCCATGTCGTGTTGCTCAAAGCCACTTAGAGCTACTAATGTTTGTAGTAACATTAACTCATAAACCTTCAAATTGCTTTACGACCTCTAATTCGACTTGATATAAAATCGGCCAGTATTACGTCCGCTCACCTCATTCTTTCGTAACTCCTGAGAAGTGCACTCCTGGTAAGAGAGTATTGGTGTTGGGCAAAGCACTTACCACGTCCCGTACCGTTATGGAGTTTGACTTACAAATACTGTCGAGATGTTTCACTTTGCCGTGTTGAACTGAATAATTTAGAGCTTTCTTGCTCTGTTTAACAGCTATGAAAATATTTTCATAGGGATGCAAAGTAGTTTTTAAGTCAAAGTCAATTTAAAAATGGAATAGACTGTTTCGAGCTGATGTAAAAATTTGTATTAGGTACCCTTTTAATAAATTGGTTAAGTTAGAAAATTTAATTTTATCATTCGTTTAGTTATATATATTTTGGTTGCTTAAAAACATTAATTTTACAAAATTTTATCTTTTCTACTTCGATTTCCGACAACATCCTGTATATAAAAAATCTAAACGTGTAAGGTTTGCCATTAAACGCATAAGCACCCATAAGCCACCATTGTAATATTGTTGTGACGACATGAAAATCTCGTGTAGGAGCTTAAGGAAGTAAAAAGGTTATTCATAAATTTCCCTTACAACACCTCGGATCCCCATCCTTCAAGATAGGTTAGTAATAAAACGTCCCCCATACATATTAGAGTGTCATATAAAGGAGAGGGTCATCTCAGGGGATCCATCGATTCTGTTTATCTATTAATACTATATTAGATATACTACATGGCACTCTGAATATAATTTGGATCGTGTATTATCCAAAATGTTATTTTCAAACACCGCAAACAGGTATAAAAATAAAATTTAATCCCTAAAACGTTTTTAAGTTTGCTTATCAGAATTATATCCTCCATTTTGTGAATAACTTCTGGTATCTAAAGCACTAAAAGTAAATGATCCTTGATATTGTCTCGCCAACGCTTAGCGAATCGATTTGGCTATAATCTTGAAAGTAAAGCAATAAGGAAGTAACAACGATATCATTTCAGCTGTTCCTTTTTAAACGTCGTTTACCTTTGTAAATATTATTTGGGTGAATTTTGTTTAATAACTTCTAATAAGATTCTTTCAGAAGCTATGTTTCTTGCGGTTATGGTAGATATCAAAATACATCCAAAAGTTAATGTCAACAATATTATATCCTGAATACCATCAAAAAACAAAAACGGCTGCAAAGAGATGAAAATTAACATGTTAAAAAGCGGGGGCTACGAAATTGCATTTAAAAAATACAAGCAGGTTATAAGATTAAGCCTTCGCCCCCGGGTAACTGGAACATCAAAAGATGGCATATCAAACAATTTTAAATTAAAATAAAATAAAAGGCCTGCATTTTAAACACCCTTTAAATTTTTGAACCTCTTATTCTGCCAAGGATTTCAAAAAGAAAGACAATTAAGTAAGCTATATTTTGCTAATTTTGGTGTAGATTACTCGGTTTAGACTTGTATAATTGTTTCAAACTTCTTAGAAAAACACTGTCAATTGAGAATTTTCAGAGCCTGTTATTAGGCTGCGCTAATTATTGTTACTCTCATCAGTTTTGTGTATTATTTAATTATTTAAATTAGGATTAATATTGCTGTGCCCTCAAATCAAATATGACATTGTAAGTATACAACTCAATAAACCACCCAAAACGCTGATTGTTATATTACAAAACAACGCTGATTGTTGTATTATAAACAAGAATAAATTACAATGAATTCCGCATTTCATTTTAAATAAGCCCTCGAGCCTATCGAGGAGTGCCGTGTCATCGCAGCTAAGAGCTTTGTTTAAATCGCTGCCCACCACGCCCACCTTGATGACTACATAGAAAGGGCTCACTACAATTTAAAATAAACGCTGTTTAAGCTGACATTTATACAGCACGATGCATAGAGCACTCTGTGTATACCCTAAAGCGCTACAAATGGAACAAGTTAGCACCCTATATACGCGTACAAGACCATCATTGTACGGTTGCGAGTCTAGTGCTTTGGAGCACTAGCCCTAAGTGAGTGCGAAATGTCGACGGTAAACTGCAGAGATTGAAAAAGATAATGCTTAGCTACGAGAGAAACAGCAATCCACGAGTACAATTCTGCTTCAACACATCAATCAAAAGTCAGATGAACTAAAGTTCACGTAATGGCATTCGCAAACTGCGTAAACTCTAATATCGACGACCGTAATCTAAATTGACGTAAGGGACAAATGGCTACTTTTCAGGAGAGCCAAAAAACTGTTTTTTTTTTCATTTTAAATTCATATTTTTTTTGTTTGTTTACGTATCATGTAACTGATAATAGCCAATTACTTATTTTCTTTAACCCTTTAACTACAAATAATTCAATTTATCATTTAACGCTTAGTTACTGAGATAGCATGTCCCTTACGTCAAAAAAAATAATTCATTATGTCCAATACACCCTTCTTCAACAGTTGACTTTAGAGTGAATTTGATGTATCTACAAATAAATTGAAAGAAACGAAATTAAAGTGGTCGTAACTCCATTGAAACTAATCAATGACAGGGCGTAAAAGGTACATGGGAAATTATCTTACGTGAAATAATAAACCAAAACATAAAATGTAAATGTGTTATTTATTAGAAAAATTAAGAGATCAATCATGTAAGTATAGACATAATTTGCCAGAGCTCGGAATCGCAATTATGTAGTGGTACTTGTGTGTTTACAGGACTTTCACTATTTAAATCTTCATTTTTCTTTTACTATCGGCAATATACAAGGTTTTTAATTAAAGTGAAGTGTTCTGAAGAAGTAATAGAGATGAGACAATTCTTATGAAAGTTATTCGTTGCTCTCGTGTTATTGTAAACCAGTGTTTAATATATATTGCAACGATACATCACTATTATATTATACGCCATTATGAGCTCTCTTTAATACGTCGATAGCTAGTAACAAGTAATAAAATAAAACAAAATACACTATTCGGTGTAAAAACGATTAGAAATGTAAAAACATAAGCAATTTTAATTCGACATCCTGTCGAAAAATTTAGAACTTAATAATAGTAGTACAATTAGGCCAAATGCTATTTTAATAGGGTCGAAATACTTACTGGTGTTCAGATACCAGCGTTATAAAACGGACCAAAAATTCTTAAAATAAACTTAATAAAGGACCAAACTATTGTTTAAAGTATAGATTAGTACTTTAAACAATAGTTTGGTCCTCTATTAAGATTATTTTAACAAAATAGCACACAAGTAACTTAGTTATGTCGCAATACCAAGAATGAATAGATATATTTTAATGTATTTAGAAACGTAACAAAGTATTTTGGTTAGCATAGCATTTCTAAAGACTTGCAAAATAATATACCTACATAAGAAGACACAAACACGGTAATTGCATGTAGCCGAAACCTTGATATTTTATTTAATAAAATACTTACTGCAATAACTCTTCTCGATCCCGCAGTAATTTATTGCGTCGAGCTAAGAGTGATTCAATACTGTTCCTATTCATCGTTATCAAATCTCGGTTGCCTTCCTTATTATTAAGTACTTAAACGTGCGTGAAGACGAGTGCTCGTGCAAAACAGAACTGAGCAAGCAGCGGCAGCACTCAATTCAGTGTAGCCAGGTGTAATTTGAAAAACGAATAGTTTTTTTATCAGTCGAACATACCTTTGAATAAACGATTATAAAACTGTTTTTTTCTTGTTCGTATGTATGTATGTAAACGCTTTATTGGAAAACTAACAATTGAATTATGTATAGAGTATTCTCATTAAAACCATTTTATTTTATTTCTATTGAAAAATTATAGTTGTCACGTGTCGTGTTTATTGTAAATACTTTATACTCTGTTTGCACAAACAAACAAACCCTTGGAATATTATTTTAAATGCATTTATAGCCATATTTTCAATCGAAGTCCAAGGCTCAAAAATCAAAAGATTGTCAAGAAAATTCAGTAGATTTCCTAAAAATCAGATGAAGCGGCAACATTGTCAACCACTACCAGGAGCGACATGCTCCTTCTGCAATGTTTTTGATACACGAGGTGATAGTGAGATCTCTTTCACCCTCAAGCCACTTTAAGTGCGTTAGACTAATTTAGCTATATTGACGAACACTTCGTATGCCATCTAACGAAAGAGATAACGCTTACATTTTTGGTAATAGTTAAAATTTTGCAGCTATGTTTTAATGTAAGGGACGGTAGTTTTGACATTTAACTTGTGAAAAAATGTCTTATATACTCTTAGCAAACATTCGAAACAATTACAAATTACCGTAAGGGTCACTGTTGCCTTACATTTGTGAAAGCAAAACTGCGTATCGTACAATTGCTTAAGTACAGAATAGTCTTTTACGACGTAGATAAATTTAGAAAATTATAGTTACATCTAATTGTGATAGAATGAATTTTGTTTTTGTAGATAATTTTGAGAACGTTAAATGATGTATCGGACCTTTACTTATTTAATGGCTCCTTACAGCGTTAGGTAAATTGCGAAGATGAATGTTACACCAAGAAGTAAATGAACTTTTTTTTATTGCTATCGATACGTCGTATTTGTTTGAAATACGGAGTCAAAGTAACATTTTTTTAAGGCTGTAAGGGGCATGTTTTTTAAGGCTATTGAGATGTCACCTATACCAATCGATAGAGAAAAAAAAACTGAACAGAACTCCATTCATAACTCATTTTCGCCATTTTGTCCCTTACGTCAATTTAGATTACGGTCGTCGATATTCTTTTTAGTTGTCTTAGCACTATAGTGGATGTTTTGAATATGAGTCTAAAAAGGTATACCTAGGCATCATTGAAAAGTGTCCACAGGAGTTGAAGAGGTAAATGCTTCCTACTTTCATTCACCTTCGATTCTGTCTGCGTAGAGTGATGACACAACACTTTTATTATGACTGAACAATGTAGCATTTTTTATCTTTTCATCCTGCTGTATAAACGATGCCTTAATGTTATTGTGACATAGACGTTCCATTTAATCTATTAAGCGTGATTATATTAGTTATTTCGATTGGGCTGAGAGTTCGAAAATAGTTGCGTCTGTTTTTAGTGAAATGTCAAACAACATTTTTGAAGCCTATGATTATGAAGGTTAAGTTTGAGCTACGTTTTAAAGCTTAATGTGGCAACTCATATGAACTTTACCACCAAGTTTTTGTTAAAATATAAACAAGCCACAGTAATAATTAAAAATTAAATAAATATCCTACTAACCTACCTTTCTATTGGATGAAAAACAAATAAAAACGTCTGTAGAAGCAGGTGCGTTAGGGTCAGATCCTGATTTGTTAATAACATTTTTTTATTTGAGTTAGTGACCGTAAAATAGATGTGGATGATCATTAATTATTACGAGGGCAGCAGTTTGTTTTAGCTCGGTCACGGCCTACAAATTTATGTATGAGCAAAACCATTAAGGGATTGTCGCTTCAGGTCATTCTGTTAAAAACATCCTTTGTGGGCTCAAATAATTAACGAATTTTTCAAACCTTCTGGAACGGAAATTAGTTAACAATGCTTGAGGCGTAACTTTATTAACTAATCCTTTACCAAAACAAACCCTCTAAGGACGCTAACATATGCCACAACCTGTTCAAACAAGGTTACAAGGACATCTGGAACAGTATCGAGTTATATTTTGAAGACACCGTTTTGAAGACAGGTGAATGTCTATCTTTTTACTCCTTGTTTGCATATCATCTGGTCAATGAATAAAAATCCAAGCATTGCATTGTCACCTGCGGCGACACATGGCGTGAGAATCATCACCTGACTAACCAATACATTACAAACTTAACACGAACTTTAATTTACGTAATTTTTGTTTGGAAAGTTTTAATGTCTTTTCTATCCGTAACAACTTTAAGCGTTTAACATTTGCTATATTTTCCCACACTGTTCGGTAAACTCTTTACAAATTGTAGCTTATATCGTCATTTAAAAATCTGAATTGTGTCAGGTTGGCATGACACTTTCACTTCCCATGAGAAAAGCCTTATCTGCCTGGATTTATACCTGCATAATGCCCTATTGTTAGGCGACGCAATGAAATTGCGTTGCACTTTTGCGTAACATTCACACGCCCACACGTGCTCAGGATTTGCACAAAAGAATTCGCTTCAATGCTCGATTCTGTGGCGAATCTTTTGTGCCGTATCCTAGTGACCTAATGACTTGTTGTAGATATCAGGTAACCGCGCCAGATGCGGAGAAGCCAGATAGTGGAACCCAAGATGCAAACTAAGACAGACGTGACTCTGTCAGACTTTCTACTGTAATGGCGGGGTGCTCAACTTGTCATCCGTGGGAACTAAAATGAATAGGTATTACAATAGCTAGAATGAAACATTAGCTGTTTTTGTAATGTGAACTGCAATTTGTATTCTGACAGGAAAGAAGTGTCATTTGATTACAGGTTATTTTTAGGACGAAAAACATTAAACAACACGGCGGTACCTAATGTATAAGAAAATCATGAGCCATAACACCAGTAACACTGCTCAAACTATTCTAACGAATGCTCAATTTATTGGCCTTGTTGATTTTGCCGGGTTCTATCTTGGCTTGGCGCATCGAGTTTGCGGTTCCCACCTTTAGCCTTACTTGACATAGTAGCCGCAAGATTCGTTTACCGGGCGTTTCTCATACCCGCCATTTGCGGTCTCAAATAACTGCTCGCATCAGTAGACTGGAGTATAAATTGATGCTGAACTAGCTAATTGAAAATGGTAGCGGTCTTGTGGGAATTTGATTGAATTAACTTTAGGGAAGACGCTGCATTCGTGGCAATCAGCAATGAAATTGAGGTAGTCTATTTTAGGTTCATTTAAAATTTACTTATTTACTTAGTCAGATTATCTACTGCATTGCAGATCTTGCAGATAATAAACACGAGTAAATACTAATCAAACGAGCATCAAGACTCCTTCAAGGATATCGTTGAAATATATTTCCCCCAATCCTTGATACTTACTACTCGAAAAGTTAATTAGTCAAATTTCAAGCACGCGTTGTGGAGAGGTGATTAGAGGAGCACTTAACCCATCTTCAGGGCTTAATCCTGGTCCCTATTAATTCGGATTCGAACGTGCATTGGACAATTGAAACAGTCGGTAATGGGGCAACAGTTCAACACGTTCTGTGGGTAATCACGACCGTCCAATTAGATCGAACATCGTAATGTGGATTTAAAATGACGTGGAATTTGAATTGTTTAATGGCGTCATTTGAAACCTGCATGAATTAGTTTTGAGCATTGGTTACTGTTGAATTTGCGTTCACACAATCAGAAAAAAGGCTTTCTGGTATTTATACCACTTAGACTCTTTATCGTGTTCCTGGTTTAGAACGTATTAAATTGTAAAAATTAAATAATGAACGCACAGTTGACTGATTTAATAATGCAAATTTGACTTCAATTATTTTGAAGTGATCCAGTGCAGAGGGTATCCTTTTCACATCCACCCTTTCCCTTACAATCCACAAGCCTCCCGTTTTACATCTAGATAAGAACCACCCATCCTTATAATTAGGGATGCGTATCACGTACCTCCAAAAGCAGAAAATAAAACCGTCGTTTGAAACTAAGATATTTTTAATATACGTTGCGTGTTTTTTTAGAACATTTCTGTATTATTTTTGTATGGTCACAATCAGGCTGAAGACAAATTTATTTTGCTGGTTCAGTAAGAGCTTTGCTGAACTAAAGATACCTAAACAACAATTTCCCTGAAATTAGAACGGTAAAGCGAAATGTATCTCGTATTTTCGTGAACAGAAATAAAACATAAGCGCATGAAAATTTCAACATATTTATTATTTATATATTATTTCTTACCTCTCCCAAAGGATTGGGCTAGCTATCCAGAGAGGTAATGCAGCCAGTGTTATAGGGACTATGCCGCGCGCGGACCTGCTAGAGGGGGTATTCTTTTTGTAGTGGTGATTTTTATTTTAATCTTTAATTTTTCAGTAGCTTAGTTTTATTTTAATTAAAATAAGTTTAGTTTTTAACTTTGAATTGTAGATACGATTGTATTGTAGTATTACAATAAAATTGTTGTTATTCTACATATTCACATTTACAACTTATTACGTTAGTAATAAAGCTACACAGGATTTGAGTATACACACAATTGGATAAAGTATCGGTGTTTTGCTGCAGAACCCTGCATCAAACTACCTAGCGCACTTAACCGTTTTTTTCTCCCTTCTCTATTCTGATTTTAGGGTCCGTTCATTTCATTTCAATTCAATTCGTAGCAAACGAATTCATCTTTTCGTTGAATGCAGGAAACTGCAGATGAACTTTGCTGATAAAACATTAATCTACAATTTGTGATTATGGGATAGGAATGTAATAATACGTTTGGGAATTAAATTTAGGGTTGGATGTAGAATGTGTTTGTTGGTTCGCCTATACAATACAAAGCTTTTGATTATTATTTAACCATCGATACTCGTGGTACCTAAAAATATCATTAACCTATCTTTAAATAATGTTCATAATCGTATTCCCATCATCAAGGCATCGTAATTTCGGTCTCTGTTACTTTTGCAATACTTTTATTTGAAATAATAACAAATCTATACTAATATTATAAAATAGTTTGTTTGTTTGTTTGCTTGAACGCGCTAATCTCAGGAACTCCTGGTCAGATTTGAAAAAATCTTTCTGTGTTACATAGTCCATTTATCGGGGAAGGTTATAAGGCTATATATCATACTCACATAAACCGAAGCGAAGCAAGGGCAGGTCGCTAGTTGCTTATAAAAATCATCCTTTTAAGTATTTTGTATGCGACCAAAATCTTGTAAATGACCAAAATAAACTCTTAGCGGTCACCTAAATCCATTTCTCATTTACATGCGCATAACTCACGACTATCATTGCTCGCTGATCTTCTAAATGAGTGCAAAATGATGTCATGTTTCAGTTTATTTACTTATTACTAAGAAATTCCCGCGCACTCGTGACGCGCGTGCGCATATCAAGTGGCGCCATCTCACGACCGCTAGTCAAAATCAAAACCCGTTCGAGTGTAGCTAAACTAACAAGTCACAAATTGGCCCTATTACCCTATTTCCTTCGCGAATTCTATAGAACTCTCTAATTATCAACGACCAATTAGGGTAGTTTGATGCTGCATCGTAAAATATTGACATGGAATCGAGTTCGTTGCTTTATGCCTTATTATTGTGGTAAAGAGTAGTTATTTCAACAGCAGTGATAACTTTTTATAAAGTGCTATTCTGTTAGTAATGTTACGAATTGTTTGTTTTGCGTCGAATGACATACTGAACTTGTTAATTCTAGAACAAATGGTTTCTCTTTAAAATCATAGCTTGAGTCATGATTTCATGAGATGACTGAACCGTATCGGTGAAAAGCAAGAAAAACCAAGTGAAGGTACATAGAAACTCGGTATTGTATGTATTACTAAGGCATGCCCCAATCGTGTCGACCATAGTATTAATTGTGCAATGTATTCAAATTTCAAGACCCTAGATCTAGCGGTTTAATCTGCGAGGTCTGCTAGTCAGTGAATCAGTCGGTCACTTTTATAAATATTTTGTAGATAATAAATAATATAAACTTCTTTTATTTTGTGCCACTTTCCAAATGTGAATTATTATATTTTGTCCCAAAAACGTACACCAAACAAAAAGTTACTCACTTTTTAGGCGTAACTCACTAGTCCGTCCGTCCGTCCGCAGCATAGCTCAGAGACTCTTAATACTAGAAATCTGTAATTTAGCATGAATATACATATTAGTCATGCCAACAAAGTTGTAAAATAAAACAATTTTTTTTGTGTACTTCCCCTACACGTAACGTGGGGATGTATATTTTTTTCTCGTCTACCCCATATTTTGGGGTGTCGTTGGATAGGTCTTTCAAAAATATTGCGGATTTGTGAAAATATTTTTTGGATTTAGTCATCCGTTTATGAAATATTTCGCTTTAAAGCGCTATTTTTTGTTAGAGTCAAGTGTCTCCCCCCCCCCCCCCCCACAGCCAAAACTACAAATACTAAAAATGAAAGCGCATATAACGAATTTAAAAGGAAAACTTTCACAGATACAGGCGCCTAAAGTGTTTATACCTACTAAAAATCATCTAAGACAGCACCAAAAAACTTTAAATTGAAAATTAGTTCTTAGATGTGGTTTTTTGAGATAGTTTTTTGTGTTTGTCGTAACGGCCTCGGAACCCTACACTGAGCATGTTCCGATATGCTCTTGCCCAGTTTTTGATTAACTACTTGTACTATTACTTATTCTGTGCTACAGGCAGCTAAAATAAGCAGTTTGAGTTTAGCTCTCATCAGTGTCCTCAGTCTTGTTATTCCATAAATCAAAGAAAGTGCCTCTATGGCTCGATGGTACCCTTACGTGAAGCGATTCTCGAGCGTGCTTTAGCGAGCCCCTTTAATAATCCCATAACGTAAAAACCAAAATGTCTCCTTGACGTTGCAATTCAGTAGGGTCCCGTAAGCTGGAGCAAAGATAGGCTCAAATTATTTTACGGAACAAAACATGACATGACCAAACAGGTGTTAAAGTTTAGGTTTAAGTGAACAATGAGTATAAGAAATATGTGTATTGCAATATGTTACCTATTTTAAGGTAAGATTATTTTCTACATAATTACTAAAACATAATAATTTAGTTGATGTACGGCAGCAAGCACCAGTCAGTCTATAATGAATACCTAAGTCATTCCTCAGTGGCGACTTTTTATTCACAATATGAAAAAAGGAACGTGTTAATTGGCTTTAAAATGTATCTGATTACGGCAGATATATACTAAAAAAATATAAATTCTAAGTTAAATTTGCTAAAATACAACGGAACCCTCATCACTTAACTAACCCACCACACGAACACCACACCAAACCCGTCACCGATCTATTTTCCGTGTGTTGTCTCTGGAATGAAATGACATGCCTCAAGAATATGACAAGCCAACGCTTGCAATTTGTTAAAAACGTTTCCGTGTTGGCTGTACCGTTGTGTTGGCATCTTGGCTGTATAGATAACTTTGCTGGGTTGCAGTGCGTTCCTCCCTAGTGTTGCACCCTAATCGAATCCGGCCACGCATGGTGCGCCTGGGTCGGACCCCTGTTCCGGACGTCGGGGGTCGCATTGCGAAGTATAAATACGCCTAAATCAAACGGCTCTTTAATTGGACCCTTTTTTCTGGACGTTTTTGGGATTACCTAATTCGCCATTGTTGTTTGTGGCGTGGAAAGAAAAAGCATTGTAATTAATTAGGGTAGTGTTTACTTTTAATTTAGTATTATAGTTGTGCACCTTGATTTATGATGTCCAGTTTTTCTGTTTAATTTGTTAAGTGTATTACATTAGTTGCTACAGAGGCATAGATGTTAACATGCATTAGTGTTACTGGTTATATTATAAAACCATATTGCATTTGACGTGTTATCGTTTTGTCAACGTTATTATAGTATTATAGTTATTTGAGGCGCACGTCAACCAAAGTACTATATGAAAAAATCAAAAGGAGGTGACACATCAAACTTTGCACCATTGAAGTTTGAGCAAAGTGGTAAGTTTTTGCGACACATTCTTATGCACAATTCAACTTTGGGAACTACATCATGGGATTCTTAAACAACTGTCAATACTTTTTAAGTAAAACGCTTAAATCAAATAAGACGAAAGAATTTCAAGTTTTACTCTGCCAACAACACCGACAGAAATGGTTGTCGATTTATCATTCTAAGCAAATTTTGCATTCACCCTTCTTTCCAAAATCATTATTTTGTCATAAATCTTCCATATCCTTCTAATAGGACACTTTGTCGTATCTAATCAGACTTTAACTATTGCCACTGAATAATATACCCAATAAGTTTCATATAAAGTTGATTCTGATACGTCATTGTATGGATATAAAGCTCCCTCCACACGTGACCTAGGACTGACAGCGAATGTTGCACTTTCGACATGCTCAGCTGGAACGAATTGCGTTCGCGTTCTTATTCAACTGCAACTAGCTCCGATGTATATCACGAACAAACATATTCTATTTTACTTTGTTTTTGTTTGATTCCATATTACATAAAGGTTAATGTGTGGTGTTATACGAGTACATATAATTATGTCAAATATTTTTTATGATTTTTGCAACTAAAGCTAGGTTAATAAGCCTTCAAAATAGTTTATTAATAAGATCTAAAAAAGTTAAGAAAGCCCTGAAAGTAACCATTTAGTTCATTAAATATTTAAAGCGATAGCACCACTTTGTCGTAATCTTGCTAAATTTCAAAATTAGTTATCAACGTCAATGCAATTCCAAGTTACCTACCACTTTCCCATTGGACAATAAATTAAAGAATGTCGACTTATAACTCTTATAAGAAACTAATTCACTGGGCACCAATAAAACCACGGCCATAAAACTCGTCTAAAGCTTATTCTAATTCAATTTATTTCGAGAAATATATTTCGAAAGCACAGAATTAAACTGTTTTCACTCAGTCCTCTCAACGTCCAATAAATTGCGATCACTGTCTACTTGCGAGCGTCTGTGAAGTATTTTTTAATAATTTAATAAATTCCAGTATTTTACTTGAACACGATTTTCTATATTTGATGCACCTGCCCACCACGATCTATTACAGTTTTATGAAAATGATAAAATACATTTCATAGAATCGGCACTTTTTTAAGGCAAAAGGCAGGCACTGAAGCACGGAGGGAAAATGATCTCTGCCGGCCACGGACACTCGAAGCACCCAAAGAAGACTTGCAGATCTTTAGTAAACGTGACAAAAAGGTATACTGAATTTCTCAATTGATTAGTTGGATGTATTGTATGTGGGGTTTTAGATTTGTTATAAAAAAACTGATAAGAATTTAACATGAAGCTTTACATACAACACACACTGACTGTTATTTTAAACACTTTTAAGAATTTTTTTTTTGCCTCGTTCTGCTTTATTTGTTTTTATTTTGTCGATACTTACTAATGTAAAATAAATATATTTGTATTAAATCATTGGTAATGTAACAAACATTGAATTTAAATATCCTTCCTAATATTTTATATGCGAAAATGTTTGCTTTTACGATCTTCACGGCTTAACGGCTCAACCAATTGATGTGAAATGGTACTACTTTCGCACCTTCGGTAGAAAAAGGGCACAATGTATTATATGATTATATGGGCAGTTGTGCCCTTGTCCTACCGACAGTGCGTTATATTAAGGACACTATTAGGGTATTCAGAGAGAGCATAGAAATATCGACTTCTACGCAGACGAAGTTATTTATGAGCCAAATCTGGTTAGTAAAGTATGTTTAGAAAATGTCTAACCATCATTTTCGACGCATCTATAATTTAAACGTCATCAAAGCACGTTAAGTCCTATTCTTGCATCGAGGCTTACTTTTACCTTGTCCAATATGAATTTAACATCACATTTTACTTTTAAATTACTTTGCATTGTAATAAAGTGGTTTGTATTTCCTTTTCGCCGCATATTATACGGTGAGCTTGCAACAATTTTCATAGAGACATTTTTCGAGTAAACAGACAATTGTAATTTTCCGCGTCAGTGCGAAGGATCTAAGCTGCGGTTTTTAGGGTCCCGTAGGTTTGGGGACGGAGACATAACCTTTTTAGTCAAGTATATGTACCCGTATGTATGTTACAGTACTTATGTTTAGATAAATACATTAAATAAATCGTGGATTCATGAAAAGGCAAAAATTTATGGTGTTTAACAATGTTATACTTAAACATGTTTTCTGTATATTCTCCATTGAAAACATAATATACACTTATTCCATCTTTATTCTTATAATTAAAATTATAGAATTCTTAATAGAAAAATAAAATTCTCACTTGACCACTTTTTTATGTTTACGTCGTTATTAACTGGAGGAAGCGGGGGTAACTAGAGCCTGCGGTTTCGGACTTAGGTTGGAGATGTTTATTGCAAACATAACGGCCTGGTTTTTACATGTGGTTTAGTGGGTTAACTTCCTCTTGTACTTAACAGGACGAAGCTTAAGCAAATGCTAGTTAAATAAAAACTTTACTGAAAAAATATATTGTATGAATCCCACTTCTGTTAGTAAGTTTTAGTTATATCAGTCTTATTAGCAAAATCATGCAATGGATAATATTATTAACAGGAAACCTGATAAAAATATATGTATTATGTTTTTACTATGATACTACATGTACATGTCGAATTTTGAGTGTGGCGGCGCCAGTCGGCATTACTATTTTGTTACTGACGTCTTGGTTTTATTCGAAACTCTAGTTTGGTAAGTCCAATGTGTATAAGTTGATTGTTTCAGAGATAGTAAGTAATTAATGCATGCTTATACCCACAATCAGGTTCGGCCCAAGACTATCCAAAACAGTCAAAATGTATGGAATTGACGTAAGTGTTCGACGTGACTGTCCGGCAGTTTACGTCAATACTATACATTTTTGATAACGACCACGTTCTCACAATGCACTAAGGTTAAAACCAGGGGGACAGGATCTTGGAATTTCGACGCTTAAACCTCACCATAAAATGATTCCTTATTTTTACAGTTTACCTACGTCTATTTAATTAATCGTTGTCTCTTCAAACATTAAAAAACAAATGATTCTCACCTCCACAACTTCTTTCACGACACGCAAGAATTTAGAATACCCACGGTGGCAATTCACTCAAGCTATCGATCGTAATCTCACAAAGGACTTGAATTTCGCAAAAAAAAGCTAAAGGGTATTAAAAATATCACTTCATTTCGGGAAGAGACGGGAAACAAAGCCGTTGCACCGCAGGGGGCGCCACTGTCACTCGATCCCTCAGGCTACTGTTTACTCCATCGAGGCCCAATCCCGCAAGATCAAAATGACGTATCTCCATACAGCTGCCGTTGTGCTTGGGCTATTTAAGTAATTGTTGGTTGCCCTGATGCCGTGCACTATCAAGTTTCGTCTCAATAGATTGAACATGACTTCTGGGCTGCTAACTCAAATTAGATGTCAGATGGACCATGTGATGAGACGTGTGGCGTGTCGGAGTAATGAAAACAAAAGTACTCTTACAACGTTTTGATTGACGCTTAGCACGATTAACGTTGTTTGATATTTTGGAAGACACGCGTTGCATGTTTCATGTCTAAGTTGAGTGATATCACGTGAATCCTGGGCCAAGCTGTTGGGTTAATATTTTAGATTCATTCATAAAATATCATATTAATGCAAAAGTGTTTAACATCTGATAGACACTATTTCTCATTTGAATTTTCAAAATATTTCTAATCAAGTGCCTTCAGCGCTAAGTGAAATTATACAGGGATTATAAATATGTATGGTTGGTAATAACACATTACAGAAAAGTACCTTATCATTATGAAATTTTGAAATGTTTTAGCATTTTGCAGCCGAGCTCTAGCCACTTACTTATAATTAGTCAACCACTACGCCGAACAATGCAGATAATGACAACATTTCAGCTCCTCAGCAGTGAAAGGCTAGACTTGTATAAATGTTATATTCATAATAACTCTCGTTGGTTATTCATAAACAAAAGAATAAATCATTATGTATTTTAATGACGAGTGCAAAAACGCAATGCAACCGTAGTTTAGCAGCAATTTGAGATAATCATCGGCCTAAGAAAGTCTTGGGAGCTGATTCTGAAACTTATTTGCGGTGTACGTTTTGATCTTACCCGTTTTTCTGTATCCTTATCGGTTGCAGTGACCATGTTTAGGGTAAGATAAAGTATATTCAAGGACTATTCCACTTAGTCTAAAGTATTTTATTTCATGTACAAGTTAATAAGCATGACATAAGTGTAATTCATGCTAAATAATCTTCTTGGGTACTGACAAAATATAATCTGCAATGCGTTTCAGCAAAGATACGTCATTTCAGTAACAGCATTAATAATAAAAAAGTAGAATTATGTACTACAGATATTTTCATTACCACGGAGATGGTGTTTCAAATAGATTTGCCCGTACATGGCCATCGAAACATACAGGGTCGGATTTGGAGGTGTGGAGGCCTTCGGGCAACAAAGGAGTCATAATTTCAGCCGAAAGACGTCCACTGCTGGACTTGTGGAGGCCCCGGGCAGTTGCCCCGGTTGCCCTCCCTTAAATCCGGCCCTGCAAAAGAGCTTGAAAAATCCTTTCAAACTCGCAGTATGTACCTATCTTGTTAGTAAAAGAAAGTATCCTCCAGTACGCAAGTCTTAGCCACCACGAACGTCATTACGTGACCATCACCGCGGTCGCCCGAGCGGGTAATTTTGCGGTCGCCGCGGAACGAGAGAAGTCGCGGGCCGCCACGCGCCTGTCATTGACAAGCTTATTTAAATGATCTCGGCATTTTTTGTTTTTTTTGGCTGCGCTGTTTTATAAATACGCTGTGGTGATGAGATGGATTTCTTTACGAGTATACAGTGTATCAAAAGTATGGAAGAGGAGTTTGGTCTTGTAATTGTGTTAGGCACCTGGCACCTAATTTAAAGTGAATCGTTAGGAGTATCTTCCGTATTTAATGTGACGTTGCGTGCATGGTACGGACTTTAATATCACCTAGATTTGGTACAGGACGTGTTTAGTTTTACTGAAGAGCACGCTGAAATTATTATGGTTAGAAAAATAATTTAACTATACGTTCCGTTGCAGTTTATGCAATTTCGGATTCGTTGAAACCAATGTTTAAAATTCCATCCTTCTATATAGTGCTTATCTCAGAGATATAGGTATTATGTGTTTAAATGTTGGAGTTTGCTTTATCATGGTGTATTAATGCGACGTTTCGGGTTACCTTTACGGAGTTTGACCACCATTTCTGGCAAACAAACCATGGTGTACCAATTAGGGGTAACTGTTTTGCGTTCCTGGAATGGAATTGTGGCAATATGACCTTATTTCGAAACAAACGAAGCCACTCACTAAGGACACTACACAAAAATTAACTAAGTGCATAGGCCTCAAGTACTAATCATTGGGGTTTGGTGTCGTATTAGTTAATGTGAAGCTACTTGGTGGCAAGGCTTTAGATGAAGAGCGCTAGTATTTGTTTCTGTATTGGATGTTTTTATGTATTTAAGTACCTTGTATTCCTCTAGATAAGTAAGTTTATCATTGTCTAGTACCCATAGTACAAGCCTAGAGCTCAGTTTGTGACTAGAGGCCCCAGCCAATATGCCAATATGCAATGCTACTAACGTTTTACTATTCAATCATTCAAAATGTATGGAATGACAGTTAACCACGTGGATTATCGTAACGCACAAGAACGTTAGTAGCATTTGCATCTTGGCTAATGTCCCGAGGTCAATTATTTTGTATGACATTTAAATCTATAAATTGATTTGGTAAAGTCGAACTTAACTATACAAAAATAAAAATGAAAGGCCTGTTTTAAGCATTTTATCTGCCTTGCATTTGTATAGCTGCACTACTTTCTATTCGACAACAACAGCTTGACTTTTTATTAAACCCTCGATCTACAAATTTAATTCCATTAAGTCCCTCGGTGACCTACATGATTTTCAAACGCATATTAAGCAGCCGTAAGTCTTCTTTTGTGGTATCAATTTAACCGATTCGCCACGGCCACGTACACGAGCTTCAATTGTATCCGATTTAGAACCAGTCAAAAGCTTTGCCTACATGAGACATTGAAATTTTATAGTTCGTTTTATCACGTATAAATGAGACTATCAAATTTATAGTTCCAAGATTAAGTTTATGAGGCACCGGGCCTATTAAAGGTACCCGGTTATTCTTTACCGCTGACTACTCAAAAATTGGTGTCGTCATATTAAGTGTTCATTCATTATGAAGTTAAGTATGCATAGGCGTTGAAGTCGGAAGAGCTAAAGTTACCACTATCTCGATACACGGCTTGATAAAGACTTGTTCTTATTATTTTAAGGCATGATGAAAGCAAAATGGGCTCACAGGCCTCCTGATGCTAACTGAGTGGACTTTGAAGCCCATAGACATTTGCAATCTTACAATGATAATGCGTTGCCAACCGAAACACAACAATTCGAGCACTGCTGTTTGGCGGCGATTTGGACGTACATCCTTCCACCACTAAATTGTGGAGCATTCAATTCTTTACACCTGAACGTACGTCGGTTCGGTTGTAAGTTTTAATTATTCTTTAACATGAGCGTAAGCTGAGCACGTTACGTAAATTGACTTGACACAAATATGCGCAATGTAAGTTTTATATCTAAGTTCAAATAGAGTTGATTAGATGTTATTTTTGTATCTATGCCAAGGCTATACCAGTCGTGGGTATCGGTAGTTAAAGATACACGTTATACCTATCATATCAACCACCTCATTTGTATGAATACACATAAATGACCCACTTCATGTGAAGTCGTGACAACTTCCAAATATATTTAACGAACATGATAAAAGCAAGATGAAATGCCGAGGATTGGATCTGTTTGTACAAGATCATACCACAACGTAAACTAAATACGATTGGGAAATTTGACGTAAGATTTATTTTGTTACGCGCTCGAATCAGCCCAAGGCTGAACAACAATAGTAATTGTTATGATAACACTCTGAAGATGAAAAGAGGATCATATGGTACTTATCAGCCAAGCCGTTATTTCATTTGAACTTCTCGCCAAAGCAAATCTTGACATTCAGAATAGCCGAGTAACCTAGAAAAATATTGAAGAGAATTATTTAAAACGCTTCGGTATTCAGATCGTAAGAAAATCTATTCGAAAAAGCTGTGATCATCTGCAATCTCGCTACTGTTTAAACAGACGGAGTGAGACGGCCGCTTGTTGAGCTAACGGGAGCGAAAGTGATGCAATCAGGGTCAGATCATTTAACCCTTAGATTCCGGACTACAATCAGCGTGCGAAGTCACGTCATGTTTGTCCTGTCATTCATTATGAAATTCAAGCCGCATTCGATTAACGCTACCTACATCATCACTTAAAATATCGTGCTCTGCACGCATATTGTAATTGACGATCATTTCAAATCATGGACGCCAGTCAGAGTGACCTGAATTGAGTTAGAGAGACCACATCATTGGACCAACACCACATTTAGCATTTATGCACAATGTCAATTTAGATAATTTTTATTTGGCAAATGACATAAAATGAATACAATGATTTATGTTTCTAAAAAAAACACAGCTTAAATAAATCTAATTCTAACCTCCCTGCCACATTGTACCAACAAAGTTTTAAATAACAACTGAAAAACGTGTTTCCTACACTAAACCAATAATATACTTAAGCAACTCATTATTTAGATCCTTCTTGAACAAAATAGGTTAAATTCGTCGGCTTACTCATGAAAGGAACCAAAAATGCGATTAACTCTAAAAATAAGCGTTTGTCGCATCGACTTTTTAGCCGCTCGGTCAGATATGATTTAATGGAGTGGCGAGAGGTTCGTTAACATTAATAAATTCAGAGCCCTTACTATGTTTCCACATATTCACTTTGATATTATACCTGGAATACGCAAAGACCAATGAGTTTCTTTATACCTGGATCAAACTAAAAAAATCCCAGTAACAATCATATTTCGTAATTATTTTAGCTATTTGCTAGCAAACAAGGTGTTAGCTAATTTTAATGACTAAACGTCGCATTGTTTGATCAATGCAGTATTTATAAAAAATCATAGTAACAAAAGCTGCCACAATCAACCTGGATTAACCCAGATCCAGAACACAATGTATGATTTTACAAATTAAATTCAACGTCTTGGACTGCTCATACGTAGTAGATGTCATAATAACATGGGCTACCCCTAGACTCAATTAATGAAAAAAAAAAGGTGGTTTGTCGAATACTAGAGGACGCCCGCGACTTCGTACGAGTAGAAGTTTCCCACTACTCCACCTATTTTAACCTCTTATTGGATGAATTTTCGAAAATCCTTTCCTAATGTATGCACCCTTACACCTAATAAAGAACCTACGTGCCAGGAAATATCTACACCTAGCGGTTGAAATGTCAGTCAGTTTCTCCTTTTATACTTTTAAATTACTCCAAATAAAACCAGACGAAAATATTTAAATTTAACCTTTTGTTCTTAGACGCAGAATAGCTAAAATTGGGACATTTGTATTTATTTGACGGAAAGTGTCAACACACACGTTTACTAAAACAGTTTAATAATGCATTTACGTAAGGCGGTTATTCTATTACACACAAAATAAATACCTAGTAACTTACCGATACTCTTTCACATTTTACTCGAACTCGGCTTTCTTAATCTTGGAACGATGGTAAGAGCCCAACTCCTTGCCGTCTGCTTTTAACTCTCCTTCAGCACTTCGTTAGCCGTGTTTGTATTTATTTAGACCGTGATAAGTTAGCCGGCGACTGAGATGGAAACAGGATATGTGCCTCTACTTGGAACTCATTTGCCGTTTCCACGGTTCATCTGGACTCTTTGATAGCTGCAATTATTTGATGCAAGTGTCAAGTGTCCAAGGTTTTGCTCATGTTATGAATATTTTCCATAATACACAGTACACAGCAAGTTTTAGCCAAAAGTGGCAAAGGCGTGCCGCAAGGTAGCGATCTGTGCCTGTATCATTAAAACCTTAATAACTACTAAACTAATTAACATATTGAAAAGTAAAGCTATAGCTAGATGTAGTTTGACGACGCACTGGCCTAGTTGGTAGTAACCCTACCTTAGAAGCTAGCGGTCCTGGGTTCAAATCCCGGTAAGGGCAGATATTAGTGTGATGAATACCAATTTTGGTAGTCATGGATGTTTTTTATGTTTTTAAGTATATGTTTCTCTATACATATAAGTATTGACACCGTTGTTTAGTACCCATAGAAGAAGCCTAGAGCTTAGTTTGGGACTAGGTCAATTGGTGTGAAATCGTGCCTCTGATATTTATTATTTATATTCTGGACCGGTACAGAAGGGGCTTTCTTATACCACACTATTTACGCTAAGTTCCGGGACACCCTGTATATGGTGCAAAAGGTAAAACAAAATTAAATTGGATATGAAAATAAAAATTATTGTAGTTTAAGCAATAGTCGGGATAATTTAGGCTTCTGGCAAATATTTCAAGAAACCAACCTATAAGTATAATGTTATCCTGCAAATACCTACTATTAAATTTAATGAAGCATGACAACAAAATAATCTAAATAAAAATAAATGGGAACAATATAAAATCCAACGCTGTTGACTGCAGAAAGAAAATTGAATCTGAAACAGGAGCTAGCGCTCGTAAAGCGATATTATTCCTTTTGCCCGTTACAATAATACGCACGGTAAATATTGCAATCGTATACTTACTCGTGTTTTGATTTCAAATGTTCGATGGATTTGTTCTTATTTTTAGCAAAAAATCTATGATTTTCTCACTTTTCATCAATAAAGCGTAATGAACCCGTCATAAATTAGCGTTGTAAGAAAATTTCAAGTATGGAAGGGTTTTAGAATTTAAACCTGATTTCGAAATAAAACACAGAAATTGCGATCGACTGCAGCGAATCAACGGTATGAGCAAACACGTATTATGAAATCGCTGCTCTCGTATACGCTGACTTATTTTCCTAAGCTCATATCTCCCTTGAAACGTTATATTTATATTTGAATCTTATGTTGACTGTATTTAGGTTACTATTGCAAATAAAGATTATGTTAACATACGATTTTGTGTAACTTAGCAGTCGATTGCGATCCGTTTCAAACTGTTTGCGCCCGAACTCGATGTGCAATTGTTTTTTGTATTTGAATATTTAAAAGCTCAAAATTGCCTTCATACATCTAATTTCGTTGCTTATTGATCTTTTCTGCGACTGTTACGAATATATAAGTAACATAATTACTAAGCCATGTTTGGGTTATTGTTATGGTTAGGTAATATTTCTTACAAAATACCAATCAACTTTATTTACGTATCTTTGTATCTCCAATCCTTTCTTTATTCGGGTTAATCGTAAAAAATATATCGTTTCCAACAACAAACAACATTATTTGCCACTTGATTGGTTGCTATTTCTCCGTTTTAAGTAAGTCATGAAGTAATCATACATAGCCTAATTTTTTTATTACTGCTAATTTAATTATACCCACGGGCAACGTGTATTTCGTGACTTCGTTAAACATATAATTACTATAGGTATGATTTTATCCTTGAACAAAAACTATTAAAAGTTTCTCGATATGATAAAGTTATCGTTAACGACGCTAACTTCAAATCAAAGCAATAAATTGGCGATTAGTAAACGCGTCACGTGTTTACCTAATAAATCAGTACCTAGTTATATATCATTAGAGCGACGCATTCATTCCGTATTCTCTTCGATTAAAATGTCGAAACAAACAATTATAAACAGTTATCACGGCAAACATCGTAAATTCGTGCTATCTCCAAACGAAGCCGACCAATAAATCAGCCGAGTTATCTTTTATGTTACAAAATAATTAGAGGAACTCTCTTAATTATTCTGGTTTGGCTTAAATATAATATGCCTGATAAAAGTTGAAGTTAGTTGAATTAAAATTACTCGTTTGATGTCCCGGACCATTTAGCGGTAATACGGTTTGATGAAGTTGTTAAAAGGTTGTACAACTAACTGCTTAAATACCTTCGTGTATAAAATGAAGAAAAAAGCCACAGTTTTTTTTTGCATTACCTACCTCATTTAAAAACTAACATTAGTATTTTGTTATAGGTAACTTTTCAAACGGAATTTATGGATTGGATTTACAGTCACTTCGTCGGAATAACTTGAATTTTTTCACACTTATTTTGATGAGATGACCAGAAAATAATACGACCATTTTCTTTTCATCTCTTCTGTTCGGAAAGTTTAATTTGAATGGGTGGATAGCCAGGTGGAAAAATTGCATTTTTACCTCTAGGGTGAAAAGTTATTTTTTTTAATATTACGATTGGCCAAGGAGTCTATGATAATTGAGCTACATCATAATAATCAAAATAAAAGCTTTACTTATGTCTAAACTCGGCTAAACGTTAAACTACGTGTATATTATGATCAGGGGGGTTATTACGACGTGGCTTTGCAGTTCATTTTACGGTGAGCGTAAAGGACAGCGCTATAGCACTTGTATAGCTCTGTCCTTTTCTCTTAGCGTAACCTGAACTGCAAAGTTATGTCATAATAACCCCCCTGTTCATATTACAATCATTTTACGACAGGTCAGTTTTAAAATTATTCGCGAGGTGACGAGAAGACTGAAGTGAAGTGTGTTTGTCTGCTTGTCGTGGCAGTCTTTCGACTTACCCGCACTAGGTTTTGTTTTTCTTTATTCAGAATCTCATCATATCGACACCCCACACTCACAACATCCGACAATTTATCCGAAGATACACTTCTTGTATATCGGAATCGTCTTCCCGGACCCACGGTTGTTGTTGTAACGCAGACATAACTTTAAGTCCCTAATTAAAGTTTTAGTATTTGTGAAAATCATGTTAGTTTTAAGCAAAGTACCTACCATGTTTTCAAATAACCAAAAATGGGTCGTCGGCTACATCGCTGTTGCTATGGAACCCGTATGAAAACCCCTGTTCTATAACTAAGTACAGAAAAGCGTAAGGCTGTAATAAGAAGCTTACCGTTCTAATTCAGTCCCATTGAGTCCACTCGGCCCCGAGACGGGCCCTTGATCATCCCCAAATCCGTCAGGGTCCCATTTCAAAGGCTTAAGGAGACACCCGATACATGACTATTTGGCCAGCATGAGAGGTTTGTTTCTTAAGTTATGATACATTTTAATTTGCTTTTGACTTTTCATGTTTTCAAATTCAATTTTTTTTTTTAGATTTGTCATTATATGTCCATATTTACCCGTTCTATTCTCCCAACACCCCATGCAAATTTGACCGGAATTATTATCAATTTTGAAATCACGTTTTTATGACTAAAATAATTTTGACCGTGGTTATGTTTTTTTAAGTACACACACAAAAAAATACGAAATAAGTTATGTAAATGTCATGGTCCTTCTAGCATTTTTGGAAAACTGTTTAAAATACCACTTTATTTCTGAAAATGTACCAAGCAAAATCGTAAATAAAAAATTAAACATTGGTCACATTAACTTAATAAACCTACCTGCTTGTATCGCTAATCAGCGATAAGATCGCCTGTTGTTTACCTGTATTATTTTTCATTGTCTGAGGCCCTAGCCAAGACGCATTACGCTAACTAGCGATTCTATTTGCTTCGTTTTTAAATCAATCGCGTCACTGGTAGATCACGTGACTCTTCGTATCACGTCATCTACAAGTGACGCGATTGGTTTAAAAACAAAACGAATAAACACACTAGTGAGCGTAATGCATCTTGGTTAGTGCCACCGTCTCTCTGTAATTTGTTGTTTGTGTGCACAATTAAGTGTTTTGTATTGTATCATAGTTTTGAGTTTCAGCGTACATCTTACAGATGTAAAAGGGTTCTTAGTCACAGCACTGGAGGACTCTGCAGGTGGGCTAAATATCTAGACCAAACATAACGTTCTAGTATTACTTATTTTCTGGTAAATATCGCTAGCTGTTAGGAGCATGTGCTTTGCAATTGTACCCGGCGTTAATATTTTTTTTCTAAATATTTTCTTCTTCTCTTCTTCTTTTTAGCATATACTCGTCCACTGCTGAACATATATGCCTTTTCCATGGATTTCCATGAGAGCCCTTAATGGTTTTTGTTTGTAACCTTATTATTAAGACACATTACCTACCTACTCTAAAAATCTATTCTCCCACGCGTTAAGAATTCTTCCACCAGTAAATCGTGTATCTGATCAGCCAAACATAAAACTGCTAGTTACATAGTGACCAAAACGCAAAGCGTGCCCAACTGTGTGCAGTTAATTACAAAAGCAAACACTGAGTGACCAGGGGGGTTATTATGACATAGCTATGCCATTCTGTTTACGCTGAGAGAACAGGGGGGTTATTATGACATAGTTATGCAATTATGTTTACGCTGAGAGAAAAGGACAGAGCTATATAACTGCCATAGCTCTGTCCCTTACACTCACCGTAAAATGAACTGCATAGCTATGTCATAATAACCCCCCAGGACGGAGTTCAAACAGTCCTGATGTTATTCTGTTATGCAGCAGAGGCGAATTCAATTGATCGAACTGTTTTTTTTAGTTTGAAATCCTTACGTGCTAGTATACGCATCTTGAATTTTACGAGCGGTAAAGCTGAAGATATCGATCAATATAACTCAGTCAGTCCTTTACATTTTCTTTCATAACTATCTGCATTCGTTAACGTTTTGTCTACATCTGTACATTACTCGTTTTTGAATGGTAACGGCGACTCGCAAACGAAGCATATGACTGAAAAGCTCGAGATAATAACACCACTGGTCGCCAGTTCAAATAGTCCTCCTATTAACTCACAATCACGTATAGGCTAATCGTATTAATGAATGCGGGTTGATGATTACTGCTAAACGCTGTAGGACACTGGGTCTCGTTTTGGAATATGCAAAAATACCTTTGGGATATGCAGGAATAATTTTAGTGACCTTACGTAGACTCTGTCCGAATGCCTACCACCATGTTATCCTTTAACTTACCGCCTGGCAGCGGTATTTTCATTGTTGTGTTCTGGTGTAGGTACATTAAAATGACTAGCATTTCAAACCATTTCATCTTGACCCTCAGGGTTGCCAACGTTCGTGCAGTCTTAGGACCGTATTAAAAACTGATGGTGGCTGAGATGCCCGTCACAAGATACGTCAAAGTAAACGTCAAACCATAGAAAACTGTCATTTTTGACACATCTTGAGACGGGCATTAGAGTTGAGATCAGTTTATTAATACGGCCCTTTAGAATTGCAGTCTTAAGATTGCAAATGTATATGGGTCTCAGATTTATGTTAACATCTGATAGCCCGTGTTGGGTGCGCCGCGTAAAGCTCACCACTAGGAATGCATAACTCTAATATCTTACATAACCATGGAACTCTACAAGACATCTTTCTTAATAAAAAAAACGTTACCTACACTCGAACGTCAATAGGGTGATGGCATTACTGCAGCACTTTTGGACACTTTTATCTGACAGGGACCAGTACCTAATGGAAATCTAACTCTCAATTCAAATTTGATACCGTCGTAAATTCGATTCCAGCAAAACAAATGAATAACCCTTATCTTCTGCAAAATAAGAATCAACGTTCCATCATTGGTCCCTGCCCATTACTGGTTCCGTCACCATATTATATAAAAAGAAAACTAACCTGAGACAGGGAGTACATACATACATACATACATTAAATCACGCCTGTTTCCCAGAGAGGCAGAGACCACTTCTTTCCACTTGCTACGATCTAGACAAATTTCTTTCGCTTCTTCCACATTCATACATCGAGTCTAGTCTTCGTTAATAATCAATTTAAATTAGTTTTTAACCGTTAAAACCGTTCTATTTACGTTCAACTTTAACAAACTCTAGTTACAAATACCTTTTTAAAATTCCTCAGAACTTAAATGAAGGTTCTAGTTTTAATATCATAAAAAGCTCCCATGCTGGTAATTCCTGCTTATTTTTATAACAAAGTTATTAGCTTTGCACTTAACATTTTCACAGTGAAACGCAACTTACTAATGTCTTAATGGGGCAAGTTCAGTTTAAACAGCTGTCTAGAGAACACTACTCTTCATTAACGAATAGGAGACCCTGCTAAATTATTCTTAAGGTCACTTTGGTGCTATTTAAGTTAATTTAACAGTAACTTAGCACTGTCGACCCATGGCTAATAGGTATTAATATAACATGTGTTTCGGGTCTGACACTAAGCGTGATACAGGGTGCCTATGACCTCGACCCCTTTGTTTACGTGTTGGTTCTAAGAAATTTCATAAAAATTGAACCTATCTAAAGTTGAATCGGTCGCACATTTTTCTTCCCTTTTACAAATTAATCATAAACAATGTGATACTGCGTAAAATAAAATGTATGGTGAAACATTAATAAATACATTGAAGTTTATTTAAATGCTATGTGAAATGAAAATTTGTCATCGAAAAAGTTACAATACTGCAAAAGTTGCTTGTCATGATGAAATGTCAAATGTCACAATGGTGAAAGTAACGCTAATGTCACGAGTATCTATAATACACACTGATTAGAATATATTCAATGGAAGATCTTACTCTCTCTCTACACTTGTATAGTTTTCTGGAATATTTCTAGTCGTAAATTATTACATACACAATATAAGAAAATTATGGCCGTATGTCAAAAAAAACTAACAATATTTTTATTATGTAGTATCCACCGCACTAATTAACTTAACAACCTAGAATAGGTAATCGTTGTTTTTTTTTTAAATGACTGAGTGGACTCCAAAAGCTGCATTCGTAGCTCCACATACTAAGTCCAATAAGAAAGCTTGTTCGTAGCTCTTTGGCCCTTAACCTACGTGACGTGTGCACGTAATTCACAGTTAATCCAAGAGATGGCAGCACGAGTCTCTAATCTCAACTCAGTTTCTCAAAGGAAAGTGAAAACTTCACGTAAGTTTGCGAAATTAGTTTACTGAAAATAAAGTTTGGAGTGTACAACTTTTACCGTGTTTTATTTGCTCTGACTTAGTTCGACTAAATAAATAATAATGCTCTCTAGTTTTACTCTACTCACTTAGTTGAATACGTGACTTTTTAATCATTTACCATACTAAGGCGAAACCCATAATTAAGCCGAGGGTATTTTTTGACCAGAGCTCTTTTTCTACATTGTCTTCACCCTTCTTTTATTGTATTGCTAACATTATGATAGGTCGTATTAACTTGACAGTTAAAACGGTCGGGTCATAAACAATGCAATTGCAATAGGGGCAAAAACAAAGTAGAAGAGGGCCCTGTGGACATTTAAATTATAACTTCTTCGTTTGCTCGTAAAGATTGAAAGAATAACCCGATTAACTAATTGCAATAATAACTGCCAACTTATTTAAGTCCTACTTTTGGTCTATCTTGATTCACCTCTCAGTATAGCAAACGGTTCTGCTGTAAAAGTATTCTTCTTCTCATTACCAATAAGCAGTTGCAAAAAATCCTATATGAATAATTTGCAATAAGAAACAGGCAGGCTTATTAGAGTTTCTCATAACACCAATAAATAACCTGCCCAAATCCGAACTGACGCAGGCGACGGGTGGTCTCCGCAGGCAAAAATTTTTAGTCTGTGTAATTATTTTTATAGGTCGCCAGTAACCCCAGTCACGCTAACAAGCCCTGATATTATTTATTACTTAACAAATACAATAAATCGCCTTTGAAATATTAATAACACATATTTAGTTTTATTTTTCATATTCATCACGGGCGCGTTGAAAGATATGACTTCTAAATTTGAATATTTTGTAATATATTGGCCGGGATAATGATAGTCGATGGTAAACCTGTTCGAAATTGATTGGCGGGTGATTATCCTTTTACAAAGTTTAAAACAAGAATGCTCGTAAAGAAAGTGGCCGTTAAAAATTACGTAAAAGTTAATGGTTTTTTGTGTAACGGGAAATGTATAAAAAAGATTACCAAAACTTAATTCTTCTCTTCTATTTATGGTGAAAAAACTTTAACTTTGTATACGTATGTAAAAAGGATGTTATAAATTCAATAATTTTATAACCCTTCAGTCCAAAAACGTTACATTCGCGCCCCACATTATTGCGAAGTTTAAACGGATGTCCAAACAAAAAATCTATTCGGCGAAATTCACCACAGAACCAATATAAATTAGCCTCGCATATTACAGTAAAAAAAGGATTAGGCCGAATACAATGGCGGCCGACAAAAGCGAGACATGGGTCTCACCGCAGATATTGAATCAAGAGACGCGTGACTAATAGCGCGTGAGGTACACATTCTTGTGGCCGCCATATTGCCAAACAAGTGACCATATTGCCATAAAAACGGTCGTAGCTTATTCATAGATGACTCGGTTTTGATACGACAAATTATGTTAAGTGATTTTTTGACGTTGATGATTAATTTAGTCATGTTTTATTTGCGAAGCGGTGTTTCTGCGTTCACAATTTTGTATCAAGCAAAATTCATTATTTTAACAAATAAATTTATTATTTTAGGAATAAAACTTCTATTATTATTTTATGTCTCTTATTTAGCACCGATCATTAAATTGTTTGCCTTTGGCTCATTGGGTACCGGGTAGAAAATACCTAAGTAAGAATAAATCTACTTAATTTGTTTATGATGTTAAAATAAAAACCAAAGTAATGAAGCACTTTTTAAGGACGCGTCATTATCGATACTCAGAAAAATGTCGTGGTAAAAAAATATGTCCGGTCCAATATAGATAACTCTTCAGAGCTGTGACTCAGTGAGAAATATGTCACCTTGCCTATGCGCAACATAAAAAGTCCCAATTTTATGATCTCTGCGGTCAGTGTCACTATATTTATTGCTATTAATGTTGTATTTTACTACAGCTCTGACATATTATTTATACTTACATGAACCACAAATTTCCGATTTGGAAAGGCGCAAATACGCTGTGGGCGTAATTCCATTGTTTGACGGGCCAGCGATAAAGTAATAGGTAAGCTCCTATCACGACAAAAACGCTAAAAGCACTATCGTTGTGACAGATCTGCTTTATTATACAAAATGACTGGTGTAAGAAACGCGGTTACCTCGGCAGTAAAACGGTTAACCGACTAAACAGTACGAAAGAAGTGCATTGTTGACGATAAATAATAATTTAAGCTCTCTCTAGCTATATTAAGTCGTCATTAAGATAGTGCTTATCATTTTAATGTTTGTTTTAGACGAAAATGTTTACTAAACGGGGCATAAGCGGGAAGAGGTATCCATGAAGAGATAAACACGAGATTAAAGCTAATTCGCCCACATTCGGTAGTGCTGTGACTGATTAATTTAAGTATGTAATTCATAGTGTCGTGTTTTGTCCTATACAGCCGTTATCTTAATGGCTATTGCGGGTAATTTATAGTGAAGTTAGCTCGAGCCGGGCGGCTGTAAAGCGATACTTTTAACTACGCCATTTCTTTAATGAAAATGGAATTCCCAGAGATGAAAATTATAATGAAAATGAGTTAGAAAGACGCGGAAATCCTCGTATAACTCAGCGAAATGTTTGTGAAATGAAATCGCATAGATAATGGGGGTGGTATATTCAACCAGGAAAAAGACTTTTAAGTCTCAATGGTAGTTTTAAATACTAAAAGCAGCCCAAAAACATTCAATGAACTTTACAACAAATAGTTTGTCTAAGCTTTAGAAGGCATTCGTTGGTAACTATCGCTACAGCAAGTACACACAACTTTACTGATCTTGCTATTTATTGAACTGTACATTTGGTTGTTTGTTGTAACTGCATCTGTATAAGTGGTTGATGTCCGGATGTGAATCTGACCAAGTCAACTTCGTTATTTGGAGTGGACTATCAATATTTGCAAGTTTGTCGACGGCGTGGGAGGGGTTTAATAGGCTATCATTCTCTTCAAGCCTGTTGGGTGTACGCTTACAGCTTCCTCGGCAGTTATATTGACTGTTAATGTTGGTATGGAATCGACCCACTCATATTTTGTCTGTAGTAATTAAAATTTAATGATAGTTATTTCATTACTCGATTATTGCTTAAGGTTTACGATTAAATTTACAGATACATACTTTAAATAATATCGTAACTCAATTAAAACTTCCTATAACCTTTTCATCCGCGTAGAAGTAATTAATAGCTGTTTCTTGCGAATAGATATTTATATTATACAATATTAAAAACGATACCATGAAATATTTTTGAATGGTTTTTTTTTACGATACGAAGCAACATATTTTTTTACACACAATTAAAATAGTAAAAGAAGTTTGAGTGTATTTCGTTGGCGGTGTTAGGATTTGGTTTATATACCCGACTGCCGAAGTCGGGTATATTAAACCCGGGTCCCGTTTTTGAACTGTATGTATGTATATTATGTATAGAGCTTTGTTCCCTTGTAAAGGCTGAACTGATGGCCCTATTTCGACAAGTGAGGTGTCTATTAAAAAAAAATATTGTGAAATAATAAATTAACGATATTATCCAAATATAACAACGTTTGATTTTTGTACGCCTTTACCCTTTAAAGCAATTGACACCCAGTACAATAGGTATGCTTATGGATTTTTCTAGAAGAGTACTGTACACCTTTTAGCTAATACTTTACAAATAATGTTATACTTACAGATAAAAGTAAACCTTATCCAACATAAACCGCCGTTAACCGTTATCTAAACATACACTATAAAAACTCTTAAACTACGTTTTGATAAGAACGTGATATCCTAACAAATCGGCCGTAAGCCTCCGCGAGATTCACAGACAAGCCTCTATTCACTCGAACACTATCAATCATAGTTTAACGGAGCTCTTGTATCAATATCGCAGAGTTGCAACTCACGCGCTTACCGTAGGGATGTGTTTGAAAAGTTTCTGTCAAAAAATTCATTTTTGGGACATGCTTTTGTTGCCGACTATACTTTTTTCCGCTTAGACATCTGGGTAGTGATTCTGTAAACAACGCCGGTCGTACGGACTGTCGAGAGATATCCAAGCGGCGAGTTTAAGTAGTTTAGTAGAGCGAACAAAACACATTTTAGCACGTGCATTTACAATTAAGCAGCCTTATATGATCGACCGACCGGTAGGAAGGAACCATGCTGCTAAATTGAAAATGCACGCGCTACAATGTGTTTTGTTCGCACTGACGGGACTACTTAATCTCGCCGCTTGGATATCACTCGACAGTCCGTACGACCGGTGTTGTTTACAGAATCACTACCCTGCTTATGAAGACAAAACTAATGAGCCCCAACTCGGCGGGTACATATTAAGTACAGCAAAGATCCCGTAGCCACCTTCCGACTACGACTTCCCTCAACACAGATTACACAGATGAAGTCACAGGCAAGAGTTAGAAATAACCGAATAAAAAAAAATGGTCTCTTCTAATAACATTGGCTTGCCAACGAGCCTAACTAGACGTTAGATACATAAATGAAGATGTTTTTTGAATCACTAAAGAACTAGCTGCTGTTATCAGCGTTGGTTTGACATAACAGAGTTTGGTTGTAGTTTTCCTAGCTAACTTTTGCTATCCTCTGTCAAGAGAAAAGTTAACCACAAGGTTTCTTTACGTTTTATAGCAAAGTAAAATTCTAATTACAATGTAGGAAGTTACACTGCATTGGTGTGCTTTTAAACATTATTTTTGATCAAATAAAGTCCTTAAGTAATTGGCAATTAAACCTAATGGAGTTTAACAATATTTTCTTTCCATTAAAACTTCTGATCATTGATTCAGAAGCACTTGACGATCATCGTAACTGAAATCAATTTAAAATGTTTCATGTGCAGAATACAAAAAAGATATGAACACATTTGTAGAGAGCCACAGCCCTAAAAACGAACATTCTTTCAAATATTCTTTAGGGTTACACTGCGCTAAAGGAAATGTCAATCATGTTTTTTGAGGATCGTTGCTGGAATTTCTCATAAAATGTTCACTTTCTAAGGAATATAGGTTGTGAAAAAAACTTTTTGTATTTTCAGACAATGTTTATTTAACCTTCTTACAGGTAATACATTAAACGTAATATTTGTCATCAATCTACAACTTCGTAAACATAAGGAATGTTTGAATTTGGTAATTAATTATGTGATTCCACCTGGTAAACTACGGCAACTTCTTTGTTTTTTAAATGAATACTAGATAAGGCAGACAAGCCAAAGCCAAAACATCATGTTTATGATTTCCCCGTATAAAGATAAAGATAAAGAAACATTTATTCGCAACAATACAAAATTATAATACCTCTACAAAGATACAAAAATAACAATAGAGAGAAATTGTAGCGAATTGTTGTTATTTGACAAATTACTACTACATAAGAAATAACAGTCGATAATTTTGCGTTTCCAGTTATCGAGCACCCGTTTAAAAATAAGTGCATACCTTAAAGCAAATGAATTGAGAGATCGAAGCCATGTGTCCAGCATATGGCGAATACCGCTCCATACAATAACTAATTGGTGCTATTATTCGTAACAAACAGGTTAAATGGCGTAAATTAAGTTATGTTTCATGAAAATTATTTTGATAATATGTATTGTGCTCGTACCTTTTCATCAGGATACCTATTTAAAGCCTGGTAATTGGTTGCTGGAATTCATTATTAGTTTTAAGGTTTATTATTCCATTGTTACTGCTAAATATTTGGTTGGTATTTCAAAAAACGTAGTAATTTAAATGAGGCTTTCTGTACTCATACCTACTTGCTTTATAAATGCGAAAGTTATTGTAGAGACAACTTAAACTTCAAGAAAACATGGCAACTATGACGACGCCCTCCTGGGTTCAAATCCCGGTAAGAGCAGATATTTGTGTGATGAGCGCGAATATTTGTTCCTGAGTCATGGATGTTTTCTATGTATTTAAGTATATATTTCTCTATATAAGTATTTACATCGTTGTCCAGTACCTATAGTACAAGCCTAGAGCTTAGTTTGGGACTAGGTCAATTGGTGTGACATAGTCCCCTGATATTTATTTATTATTTATTTATTTATTTAACTTAAATTTCAAAGGAAAGGCGATAAACGAGTTGTTTGCCGGCAAAATCGCAGGAGAAATCTAATATCCAATAAAAACAAACGCAAATTTCGACACCTCTCAATCCATACCTTACCTTTAAAGTACCTGCGTAAAAGAGTATAACTGCGGCAAAATTTCTGAAAGATACATCTTTAAAAGCAATGCGCTGAGAAATTAACACAATTAAATCAAAACAGCAGTATCGTAATCTGTAGACATATTTCTATTACCCGTTTAAGCTACTACCCAAGCCCCTGAGGCTAGCCCATCTATCACATTGTCTCATCTTCGCTTCCCTATGAACGCCAACATAGCCCGGGGCGTTCCTTCGTATTTATCTTAAATCCTCGATGAAATTGCACAGATCCACTATAATGCAGTTTAATTAAGCCACACAATCAGCAGCCGTTACCAAAGAAACGCCCCAAACGTGAAATAAATTCTTGAGGGGCAGAACTTGCTCTTGCTTTGCCCGTGGTAAGACCCCACCAACAAACGTACGCAGTTCCTTTTGATTATTTTTAACTCTATTATTAAATGCGTAAGGGGTTTGTTGGATGGAATGATAAATTTGCATGGTGTTGGTGCTGTGGGGTTGACGTTAGTCTCAAACGTTTAATTTTCTTTTAATCCCAAACGCCTCGATCGTAATCATTGGGGGGTTGCCGCGTAGCGAATTAAATGAATTGCGTCGTCTCAAATGAGGCTACTTTATTTCTCCTGAGACATGTCTCGTTGACGGAAAAAGGACAGTGGTTGTTTGTTGTCACAGTTGATAAGTGCGTTATGGGCAAAATTAGAAGTTGAATGGGATCCACCAAAACCTTTTAGTGGAATAGATTTATCTACCTACATTAAGTTATCGAATTTTAGTTATTTGTATTTTTAATGCGTTTTCTTTAATTTTATTTCCTAGTTTGCAATGCGTGTTTTTGCTTAGTGCCGAGCTGCGTTCTATTCAGTTTTACACTTTCATTTGTACTTATTTGTCAAATGAGTCTTGTGAATTTAGGTGAATAAGGCAAATGAGTGAAACTAGTCTCTTAAAGTACTTAGTGTTATTGTAAATATTAAAAAAACATGACGGAGTTTATCTCAAATCTTATTTTGCGCTGTTAACTTATATAATGAAGAAAAACTGTAAAAGATGGTCAAAGTTGCAGTTAACACTATGAGAAAGGATTGCAACACTAATCCTTTCCATTCAAAGACATACTCAAACTAATAAAAAACGAACAAAACATGTAATTTTCCAACAAGATCAGCTTAAAAGGAAATAGAACGAACAAAGTCGTCGACATACACAGCTCATGCCATGAAGACGTAAACCGAGACTTCACAATACGCCAAATACTTTTACTGGCTAGAAAACGTTTACAAAGAACGTACGACGGTACTTTACGATTTGCTGCAAAAGCCGTACCAGCCATTGTCTATCGTATTTTGACTTCAAAGGTTTCTGAGATGCTCTTTTCATGTTCTTTACGATGTGTCAATAGCAAGAGAGTTAAAGAACAAGTTGGTTTCTTATGTTTTACAGTTTATTTAAGCATAGAGAAATATTTGATATTTGTTTAAGGAACGTTTTGTGTAAATGTTCCAGTGTAGAAATCCTTCAACTGATTGTAGTTCAAGTAATGGATTAAATTCACATTACAAAACGGACTTATAAGAGCTGAAGTACTATATCTTACTTTTGATTGGTTTGATACATAGCTTGACGCACTAAAGGATTTTTTGAAACACCAACTAAACCACCAATGTCCTCAATTATTTTAATAAATGCCGGTGGCAATTTTAAAAAACCTATTTGCAATGCGTGTTTTTCCTTAATACAACCACTTTACTAACGGGTATCAATAAAAACATTTCGTCCAATTCATTACCAAATATAGGCCGAAATATTCCTCCGTTAAAAAGGTTTTCACATTATAGCCCTCGGATAAAAATGTCTAAGCTGTTCAGTTTTCGACGTTATTTTGCTGTTGTTAGAATTATCATTGACTTGGTTTAGTTGGTTTTTCCGTTCACTGTCGAATCACTAGCTTCGAATTTTAGAAGATTTAGGTAAGCGACTTAAATAAAACTATAAAGATTTTAAGTAAGCTTCTCATAACTTGTTACCCCTTAAAAAGTAACTTCGTTAATTGAATTCATATAAAGTTTGTGAGAATCATTTTCTCTGTAATAACTAAGTTGATCAGTAAGATCTAATCCCGTTAGCATATTAGTCATACTAATAGCTTTTGCTAAGCGTAAAATCTTAGTATAAGCTAAGTGTCCTTAAGGGTCAGGCATTAGAGAATGTTGATTACTCCTCCACTCACCACGGACCATTTGATTTACCGCGCTTAGCTCTAACCATATGCAAGCTGGTGAACATTTTCAAACTGAAAACTGAACTCTAACACATGAGAAATAACACAGATTATTAGAATTGCACTGTAATTAACGCATGTTTACATTAATTAAGTCATATTTTAGCTGCTGACGCCAGGCGCCGTCTGGTAAACGCTTTGACGGTTCCTGAAATGGGTTTTGAAAATGATTTGAAGATCTGAAAGATGAATAGTGTCTTAATCTGGTCAGGGATTTTAGAACTATAAATTATTCTTTGGACATAGCTTAAAACGTACTTTCTGAGACTTAAAGTTGATAATAATTTGGCTTAATTGTCTTGCTTTAAAGCCATACGAGAAAAATTCAATGCATTAAAATTCTCAAACTACTGTCGTAAACTAAAGGGTGCTGTTAGAAGTCAACCCCTTGTTTATTTGGCATCCTAATTTTATAATTTAAGCAACGGAAATTGAATATGCTGTTCGGAACTTAAAAAAAGTTAGTTTTAAACTATACTCGAACATTTCACCCTGATCACTTGTAAAAACCGTGACTCAAATTGTAAAAACCTCTATTTACTCCCTCAAAATGTTGAACGGAGAAATCTTGTAAAAAATCTCTTACATCGTTCATTATCTGATCAGGGCTGTCGCCGCGACACCGACCGTCTCGGCGCACCCCGCGTCAATCTCTATCTCTACTTTAGAACACAAGAAACAGTATGCCAGTTGTTATTCTAATTTATACTCCATTTGAATATGCTTTATGATTTAGAAAGAAAGAAAGAAAAAACCTGTCCAGTTTCTGTCCAATCTCTCAAGTGTTCTTCTACAATTTATTTTAACCAGCTTCAGTACTACGTCACATTTTTCCTGGATCACTCCCCGTTCCACATAACTTTACAAGTCCGGGGTTGGCAACGCATTTAGTTTTATGCACAGAGCTGACTAAAAATAGGGCGCTCTGATTCGTTTGTCTTCTCTATGCCTTAAAACAATGTACAATTTGCCAAGTACACTCAAACAATTTGATTCACTGGCATATAACTATGTCAATGTCAAGTTATAATACAATTCTTAAGAAGCCTCTGACAATTTAAATTATTACGTTACTTGGATAACGTTCCATAATGGCCTATGATTTGAATTGGTTGACTGTACTCAAACACAAACAAGTAAGTACTTCAAAACTATATCACTGTCATTTAAAAATAATACTAAAACAATTCGTTCCTACTGCATTTCCTCCGTTGTCGTCCCGACCGAATGTGCTTACGCGTCATTTATCACGATTCACGCGTAGACGCGAGCACGACACCCGAATCTAGAACATCGTAACTCAATTTGCCACGTTTATGCTCTCGTTTGTTTGGAACTGGCCAGAAACTATTGTTCTAGGAGATATTAAGTCTCAAAAAAATTGAACTATCTTTCGGAATTGAATCATTGTGGTAATCAGGGGTAGGTTAAATTCTAATTGTTTCAACATAAATTACCAACGATTATCGAATTTTGTGTGAAAATACCGTTTTTTGTCAGCTTGGCTATAAACTTCGGCAAAATAATGGCCCATCGTACGGTGATACATGTTTGGCCATTAACGAGAGGACACGAAACTTAAAAATGTTTTCAATGAAAACGCAACAATAACGTACCATAATATCTAGTCAAAAAAAAAATGTGTGTAAAAACGCTTTTTCTTTTTAGTTAGACTATTGCTACAAAACTTACATCATAAACTAGCGTTTGTTCGCGACGTCATCTACGCAGAATTCGTTGAGCATTAATTCCACAGGAACGACCGAGTTTTTCAAACCTTTAAGTTCTGAACTAGCACAAAAAAAATGGCTGATTCATACAAGACAGGATTGTAATTACTGTGAATAAGCGTCCTCATGCCCTAGATAACACACTTAACGGTATCGAAGACGATTTTCAAAAACTGTCAGTATATGGAACTGACATGAATGTTTGACACAACCATATGGCAGCTTACGTCAATCCTATACATTTTCGATAACGATAACGATCTCGTCACGCATCTTGTTTAGGGCCATTGACTCTATACGATTCAACATCATTTAATAATAAAAAAATGGTATAATAAAGATTTAAGTAAATTCACTAATGAACTGCACAGAACAGCTTTGTTCCGTTGACATAGCTGTAATAATACAATTATTTCATTATTAGCCGTCATAATGTACATTCTTCGTGCTAAACGTCATCTAAATCCGTCGACAGACTAGGTAGGGCTTCACAAAATCACGTCATGCACCTATTAAAACTTGAAATACTTTAAAACAGTGCATTAGCACGAGACCGTCGTCGCCACGTGCTGGCACTCCGTCAATCCTCCCGCAGAATGCGCCTGTCACAATACTAATTCGAAGCATTTATCACCGCCACACCTACATCTGAGACTGAGTAGCATTACAATGTATGTAAGTAACGTTTTATGGTGCTATTTTTATGTTTCAACGTTATTTATAGACAAACAAAAACACACGGTCCAATTTTACGAGTACGCGTCTTTTTTGGAAAAAGGACGACATGGACACTTTCGTTTTAGGGGCCTGTTTTTGTATCGAAGCACTTGCTATGGAAAGATTTAAGGTTGTATGTTTTTGTGTGTTCGCCCTTGCCATACCATATATGTTTGTGAGATGTTCACTCACGCACACACATATAGTGTAAATATCCGATTGTATGCAAGGTATAAACCAATCTCTAATCGTTGACCGTTTTTTTTGGCAAAAGATTTCAGGACATGAACTATTTTTGTTCCGTATAGTTAGCGTTTTATTTTTCATTAAACGACAAATATCCAAACATATAAATAGATACCTAATCTTCCTTACGCTACTTTCACTGTTGTAGGTAATACGTACATTAATTAATTACAAACTCATTTGTTTAAAAAAAACAGCTACTATAAAAGTCTAACAGACAATACAGTTAACTTTAGCATGAGTATAGCGTAAGTACTCCATATACACGTCGATCGCAATTTTTAGGCCCCACACACGTCACGAGACGACTGCGACACGTCGACGATTTACAGCCACAATTAGTTATGTACCCGACGCACGACAAACGATGCCGGCTGACTAATGGCCGCCAGCCTGGGCACCCGACAGCCCGTATGCCGCAGACAATGAACGGCGAACTGGAATCATTCAATCATTTGGTCTCGCAATTAGGAATAGCGATTTTTCAGGCGTTTTTGATTCAGGATAAGGTTGGGCTAGGTATGGTTTGTGACTTGTTCATCATTAGTTTTTGTCATGTGGTAATCTTTAGCAAAGTAAAAATTTAAAAATCCCTTGATTGTTCTGGATTGTTCTTGACACTTGGAATTACCTTGGAATTAGTAGGAATGTTCTCTATCCATATATATTTTTTTAATATTCTTGGAAATTGCCGATAGTGTACAATTTAGATAAAGGGGTTCGGGTAAAAGTCTTGTCATTTGTAAAAGTCATACATTTTCAAGGTGAGCGGCCATTAGTAAAAGTGGTAAATTATGATAGAATTATTCAAAATAAACATGTTTCGTTATGTAATGTAATACTCTTAAGTGCATCGGAGCCGAGATATTTAGTATTCTTACCTAGGCTTACTTTTAGTACCAAAAACTGAACATTTCAATCTTAAATATCTCGGCTCCGATATTATTAAACGCCATAAATTATATATATCTATGTGTATTTTGAGGTCCTCTAAATAACTATGTCATAATCATCCGCGACCGCTGAAAACAAAAATGACAATATTCTTCAAACAAATCTACCCAATGCCCTTTCTCGTCGATATCATTCATGGTAATCGCATCCGGCTTCAAAAAGACGACCTTGCTTTTCTTCAAGTATTATTCAAGGACCTATAACGTTACTTACTTCTTGATTAGTACTAATTGGGCACCCGCAGAGTGGCTACATGACACGGCTAGCTAAGCTGAGCTTACGCCAGCTCGCCACTAAACAGCCTAAATCCTCCGCAACGCGCTGCAGTCGTGCCTTGAAAGCCTATGACGGGATCAAAAGGACCAGCCGACACGGATTACAATGTGAGGCTCTATCGGATGATAGTGGAAACAACTACAGTTAACCACAACAAGACTAACAAAAATAAAGATTTGCAATCATACTGATCAAGTGATCAAGTTCGAACTTAATATCTTTAACATGCTCGTAATGTCGTAATATTAACAAACCCTTTAAAATTTTGCGTAAGCCTTCACAGCTTAAAAATTTGAGGATGAAAGGTTTTAATTATATACTTTTTCTTTTTAAACCGTGGTTAGTCGGTAGTCATTAAAACCATGACCTCGTTAAGTTTTTGTTAAATAAGACGTATTTAAATGGGCTTTTATTAGAGTTTTACAAAAATATGTTGTTTTGTTCATTAAATTGGTACAAACATATTAATTTACAGCTATGAATAACAATAAAGTGTTTAGTTAGTCATAGTTAATATTACGATACGGTATGTGGTGTATGTCTGTAATTAATATTATTTAAACTTGCAATTTAAAAAAAGTCTCCTACAGCAATCTATGTATATAAAAACCCACTATTGGGTATACGATACGACTGTCCAAATTTATTCCAATACTTCCCATTATAAAGTGGTCAGCGAGCCTAGTATGGCTGCGTCAATATTGTGTGTCAAATGTAGATAAAGCATCCGCCACCCTCGTACTTATTTACGTGTCAGAAGGTGACGGATGCCTTATCACGCGATAAACACAGCCATATTAAGGCCCGGTCCATTATAAGCATGAATTCAAATGATAACATTACAACAAAACAACACCAAGAAAATCTACGACTAGGTCGTTTAGACGACGGTCGGTTTTCTTTATAATGTAGGCCCTTGCTAAGATGCTTTACGCTAACTGGTATTTCTATTCGTTTCGTTTTTATAACAATTGCGTCACTGGTAGATGACGTGATATGAAAAGTCACGTGATCTACCAGTGACGCGATTGGTAGCGTAGTACATCTTGGCGATAGGGGCCTCTGTCGGAAAATAGAATTAGAATAGGTCTGCGGGAATTCTCTCTGCTATGGATCCGTCTGACGGACACGACCTCTCAGGGCAAGGGTTAGCTTTAAAGTAAACGTTCGCAAATTGGTGTCAATATTTTCCGAACTTGAAGTAGTTTGCCCGAGATTGTTTGTAAGTTTAAGCGACCATTGTTTACTTTAGTATTGAAAGTTTGTCTTGAGCTATTAAGATAGTATGTTCGGTAAACACCAAATATAATAAACTTGGAATTGAAATAGTTTGCGGTTTGCATTTGATTTCAAAAATGTGCTCTTTACGTTTCCGCCTTACCTGAAATGATTATAGTATATCACTGAATGTGTTTAGATAAAGCTAGCACACAGGTTGTACATATCATAGATAAAGACAAAATATTATTATCCCTTTTTTTATTGGAAGCCGAGGGAGCAACGATAAAAGAGTTATTCTACGCAAAATTGTGGGCAAAAACTAGTAGTACGACGAGAGCGTCGATGGCCTAGTGGCTTAGGGGTCGACTCGTGATCGTAAGGTACCGAGTTCGAACCCCCGCGGTCACCATGTATCAATGAGTTTTTCTAACTAAAGTGCATTATTCGATGCTCTTACGGTAAAGGAAAAACATCGTGAGGAAACCTGCACATTCGAACAGCTGAGTGTATAAGAGGGTAATGGCACAAAAGATCCTAAAGGGTCGAAGTGTATCCGAGAGGTCCCATCTGTAAGATAAGATAAGATAAGTAGTATGATATAACTATTGTGGATCTGTGGTCCTTCCGTAGTAACATACTCGTAGGACTTGAATTCACAGAGCGATTCTTAAATTAGGATTCTTTAAGTCTATGTCAACAAATCCGTCTTTGATTCGTCATCTTCCTTCAAAGTGGGTTAGAATTTTCATGTTGATAGATGGGAGTAGATTTAATTATTAAGTGATTATATAGAGTGATTTTCCCCGTGTAGAATAGTGCCACTCCGTATCTTTCCGTGGATATCGTAAAAGCCGACTAAGGTAATTAAGGCGTGGTAGTACTGTTAGGCGATGGGCTTGCAACCTGTCACTAATACATTGGTAAACATCTTCACCTAAGTGTGCAAAATGTGGTTACAGAATTATCAAAAAGTTTTTATAGTTGTTGGAAATTCTGTAGCTCTGCCTACCCCATTCTGGGAATAAAGGCGTGAGTTTAATGTATGTATGTATGATTATATAGAGATATACTTACCTAGTGGAGAAGCTGCATTTAACGCTAACGTAAACGATATTCAAAAACTATCAAAATGTATAGAATTGCCATAAGCGCTCGACGCGACCATCAGCTTACGTCAATCGTAAAAAAAAACGATAGCGATAACGTTCTCGTAATCCGTCTTGTGTCGGGCTACCGATTTGCCCATAGTGTGAATCCAGGTCATAAATTAAACACTATTTGACCGTCCATCTGGATTAGTGGTTACACTGGTTGACTTTGGGGTCGGAGGCTGTCTTAAGATACTGATAAATATGAGCTTTATTAAGCGTTTGTTAAAACAAAATGAGCACACCGATGAGTTTTACGAAATTAACCATCGATAATTCGAGCGAGAACTTTAGTAAACAAAATATTTAAGTCTATTAGCACCAGTTACGGTTTACCTACTTATAAGTGTATTTGTATGTAACAGGTCGTTTAAGTATTTTTTACGCACTGGTAGGTATATGAAATGATAATAAACAGATTTTTTCCAAAGATGGTATCGTTTTAAAATCCCTAATAAACAATTTTATTTGTTGACTGTATTCGGAACTGTCTCTCTTTACTTGTTTCGACCCACGTTTAATAAATGTGGCCGAAAATAAAAAAAGTAACATTATGCGAACTGGAAAAGGATAATGAATGAGTTGCATACATTATTATGTAAGAGTTACCGGGTTTTCGTATTGTATGAATCCGAAATGAGGTCTCGTTAGTCCAAAATACCGAAAAATCGCTTGCCATGGATCCCGGTCTTATTCATATTGGCTTGACATTTTTTAAATACTTAATTAGAGAACTTTTGTTCAATTGACATTTTTTTAGATGTTTCCACCTGGTAGTTTATTATAATAATATTATGTTTTTTTTTTTAGGGCATATAGAAGACAAACGAGCACACAGGCCACCTGATGGTAAGTGGAAACTGTGACCCATAGACATTCGCATTCACAAGACTGCAATGCAATCCTAAGACTGCAAATGCGTTGCCAACCCTGAGGACTAAGACGGAATGCCTCTATGCTAGTGATTTCACCGGATGTCTTATCCCCAAACCGGAACACAACAGTGCGAACACTGCTGTTTGGCGGTAGGTTAATGGATAAGATGGTGGTAGCGATCCGGACGGACCCTGCACAAGGTCCTACCACCCGCGAATTTTCATCTAATTTACAATGTAATTTATCTATTACTCGTATTGCACCTACGCTGTACCTTACATAGACTTACAAAGTTTGAACTCATTAGATGGTGCTTTATTAGCAAATGCTAGAACAAACAAGACGGCATTCTTGACCATGTGACCTCCTTTTGAAATTTATACTCCATTAAAAACAGCAACAATTTCTATTCTCTTTTACCATTCCGTGCGCTTTAAAGCAATAAAGTTATCAACGATCAAAGTGTTGACATTCCATGATATGAATTCATTTAACTCCTATACAATTCATGTTAGTCAGTTTTTAAGTAGTCATTATATGCAAATTACCGAGTCGTGATGATGACTGGGAAGATAGAAGGGACGTGTTTGGTTGCATCTAAGACACATGGGCGCGGACCACTTGCTATTCAAGAGCTGAGATAAGAGAACATGATGTTTTTAGGGTTTTGAAATTTTATTTCGGACCCAGAATAGTTTTATACTTCAACAGTTAAATGTAGTAAGTTTTTGTGCGAGATTTTTTAATTTTGTAATAATTTCAAATTTATTTTACTTCAGTGACTTTATTTTTACAGTTAAATTATTTATACTCTCAAGGTGGTGCTGCTGAGATATTTGCAAGGTCAAGAAAAACGTCAAGCTAAAGTAAAAATAGCTTGTCGAGACGAACATACAAAATTACATAAATTACATGTGGGTCAGTATTCATTTGTTTAAAATATTTTTCTTGTTACTATTAGAAACATTGTTATACGCATAACAATTAGTATGCAACGGTTTCATTGTATATTTGTTTTTTTAAATGATTTGGACATAGTTTACTGCTGTGAAATAATTTCTCAATATAAAGCATCTACTGTCTTTTGCTATCATAACTTAACAATCATCATTTTAGATGCCCCTCAGAAAGCAGCTCTTACCAGATTCTTGCTTAATTTCAGCAAACTTCGTGACGAATGCAATGTGTTTGCAGGAACGTATAGTTGTTGTTTTTATAGTTAATGTCTGTCAAATACCAGGATTTCATGGGTAAGTTGCCGTCAATGTTTGTCTAAGTTAGAATACGGAGCGCGTTAAGAATTTCATGAGTAAATTTGCATCCAAGTTTGTCCATGATGTCGTGGGGCATAGTCTTAAAAATACGTTATAAGTTCAGTATGTATAAAATTATTCTCATTATTTGTATTATATTTATAATTTAACATTTAATACCAAAAATAACCCTCCATCAATTGGTTTATGATAGGCTGGTAACGTATTGCCAACGTTCTGCGGTGGTGACCACTTTCCATCAGGCGCTTCGTTTGCCTGTTTGCTTTTCTACGGAAAAAAATAAATGATTACTACTTAATACCTCACAGTTACCACACTAAAGTCCTGCTTACTACCTGCGTGACTCCACTACAAGCAATTCTATATTTAAAAAAATCACACCCTTCGTAGATTCAAGCACGTGCTTACAATGAATAGAGTGCCGTCTACTTTCTCAACTTTTAACGGTCATTCTTAATGGCCAGTCCGTTGCTCCTTGTTGTCATGGAACTACAGTTGAAAATGGGTACGAGCTCATGTACAATGTTAAGGCTGTAATATCGCTACAGTCTCCCGAGTAACAGAGTCAATATTAGCGTGTATAAAAAGCGATTCACATGCCAGACGAGACGCGAGGCTTTCATCCTTGCCCATTCAAACTTCTTATGCAGATTATATAATGTTCTTTACGACATGAGATGGCGCACGTTACTTAAGAAGTAAATATTTATGGCTGTGTGCTTGCCCGGGATTCGGTTAGAGAGTGCCAAAGTGTTTTCTTTCGCGTTTCTTTTAGGCAAAGCTTGACTTTTTGCTTCCTTATAATGAAATTATCACGAAAAAAATTATTTTTTGGTGTTTTTAAGGATGTAATTGAAAACACGGTACTTTGTGTTAACGAGACAACGTTTAACAAGGAACTATAAGTCTCATAGTGTTTCCAAATAATTTATACCCCTGGCGTTGGTATATATATATTTACATGAATTCCTAAATCTTTTTTTATTCAAAATATTCTTTTTTATCTTTTTTTTAGCAGTCTAAAGGTTTATCTTGATTGTCAATAAGTTATTTCATAAACAATTTAACATTGATCAACTTTTTCCAAACTCCAAGCAACATAACTTCATCGTATGCCAAATTTTAATAATACATATTTTATATTGTAACTTTGAGGATTTGTTAAGCTTCAGTATTAAAAAAACTAATTTTATTATTTTTTTTTTGTATAGGCTATTTCCATGCCTAACTTCATCCAAATCCGTCCAGCTGTTGCGTGTGCAGGACTAACAAACTACCACATGCACACACACAGACTTACGCATTTATAAAACGAGAACATTACAATGACTGATCAATGACCAATGTGCAGGCCTGGTTTCCGTATTACAAACCCTTGTAGACCGCTAGGCCAATTATAACCAATTATCTGCTATTCTATTACAGATCACGCTGACTCCACTTCACGTTCAGAAGCATGCAGGTTCTAACATGCATGTGTGACATCTGGTGCTATCAGACGTCTTGCCAAATCCGATGGAGGGCCCACTTGGAGACAGTCCAATTTGGCACTTGGTGTCACCCGACCGTGTTAATAAACGGTCATGGCTACTGCACTCAGGCTCCTGTGAGAGATGTAAGTGTGTATTTAATTGGTAGGACTATAATGCAGGAGTTAGGTTATGTTTGTGCCTGATAAGCGAGCCAAATTATTAGTAGAAATTAATTTACCGTGTGACGTGATGTGTATTTACTCCTAGTAATTATTAAAGTTGATAATGGTAGAGTGGGCATAGAACATATTGTATTCTGTGACAGTTGGCGGCAGAATCAAAGAAAATTTATTAAGTATTGATGTATTCGTGACGGGGGGCTCGGTCGGTCGAACGAGTGAACGACTGAACACGGCGCAGCTTATATAAACCGGCGAATTTAAGTAGTCCCGTCAGATCGTACAAAACACATCTTAGCGCGTTTATTCTCAACTAAGCAGCCTTTTTACGTTCGATCGTTCCACAGAAGCCCTGCTACCTTATTGAGAATGCACGAACGCCGTTTTTAAGATAAGAATACCCCAGCGTTCACCAGATTCAATTTCAAGAAAACTGCACTAAAAATTAAATAAAAATGGGTCACTACATCGAAATTTTCATGATCATGACAATTTTTCATTATAAGCTGCAATTTGGCTGCATCACCCAGGGGTCAAGAAGCATGAGCAAGATCCTGTTACCAGCATCTGGTTAAGTTAATCAGAATGTCGTACGTCCAAATTTTGTACACGTATCTGTTTTCTTGTAAATTTAGCTTGATTTTATTTGCTAATTTATAGTACAATAATTATAATAAATACTAGTTTTCGCACACATTAAAAATGTCGCTTTTCCCTAGTCTCCACTATCAACACTGTAACTAATAACATCAACAAATACAATAATGAAGTCCCTCGTCGAATCAAGGATTGCATTGATTCTCCGTGTTCACTTCCCCTGCCAAAATCAAATTGTAGCAATTTCGTAAAGATTTCTGACAAAATCTCTTCGAATAAGGCTAGGGGATATTGAATAATCTCCTATTTCAATTTCCCCTGACTGGTATACCAACTTGCCCTATAATCTTCGTAGTGAGTAATAGCTTAATTAATATTCATTGGCGTATAAATCACACCGGAAAAATAGCAAATATGGCATATGGGAATATTGCTTTGTGGACATTTTTATAACAACCTTGAGTTCTGGTAGAAGAAGTATTGATTTGCTTTTACGCTTTTAGGGATATTGCCACCTACGCTGCGTGAGCTGCGTTGGTTAATTGCCTGGTGTTCTGGTTTAATAAAAATATATTTTGGAAACAATAAAACCGGCTTTCTTTGACATTGTCCTATTTTTTTTTTACTTTTACGATAATTACTCATATTTGTAGTTAAACGTGTCATAAATATTATTATTTATTAGCTCGAAGTTTCGATCGTATTGCTATGATTGTGGCAAAGAGAAGAATGAAGCGGCGGGCATAAATTGACCCATTTAACTACAAATAACTGTAGCTAATCGCATAAAAATACCATATCTTTAATTGGCCCTTACGTGATGACAAAGAAAGACCGAAAATAGCAATTTTGAATTTTTTAGTTAGTATGTAACGGTCCATAATATCTGCGAACTTGAAAGTGTAAAAGCATCTTCTAGGAAAATGTTCAGCACGATTTTCTTCATCATCACTTACTAAAGATATTGTAAAAGTCTCGTCCACTTAACATTACGAAACTGCCATCATCTAAGCTTACAACCATTTACTCTCTTAACAAACTAGTCCTAGTGGAACTAGTGTTCAAAAAGCGATAGAAAATTCTAGAGCGTAAAGACAAAGTCGGTTGGTTTAATACTCAATCACAATTTAACGAGTGCACCATCCTGCTTACACGTTTCAGGTAGTTCCTTTGGGATTATACGCTTCGCGGAGTAAATCTAGAGCTGTACAAGCAAGACTATAGTTTTATTAAATTGAACGTGAATTTTTGAGTATTTTGCGAGGACTAAAAGTTGAACGTTATTTAATATTACAGAAGACACTTAGGGGCTTAAAACATAGCCGTAGGGATGAATATTATAACGTGAAAGAACTCAGATTATAAACAATCTTTGCAATTTATTGGAACCTTCCTATTTCTAATTTTGTAACATCTTTTTAAATTGAATCTTACGCGAATCAGTGTTAGCTTGTACTATGGGTGCTTTCAATTGCTTGTGAAGATAAAATAATACTTAGAAACATTCAAGATGCGACGAGAACATTCGAGCTAATTATTAATATTACATAAGTAAGTACTTGCTGTGCGCGCCCGGCGCCGCCCGGGTGCAATTTTTTTTCATATAAACCTTATGGAAAATAGTTAACGTCCTATTCTCAGACCTACTGAATATACACACAAAATTTAATAAGAATTGGTCAAGCCGTTTCGGAGTTTTGTTACGAACACTGACACGAGAATTTAATATATTAGATTTTGCTGGGAATCGAACCCAGGATCTTTTTAGCTTTGCTGGCCAGGCTGGGACACTACTAATTAGGTTATCCGCATTGTAAAATATTAAAATAATATTGTCTTTGCACACCAAGATTACAGGGACTTTTTGAATGTTATGACAGTTATGACAGTCCATAATTTTGCAAGAATCTATCTATGAGTAGTTGCAAAGTTCACGGGTAAACGTTGTCAACACCAAAACAATTCACCCATGAATAGACAATAAATTTTACTACGCATTTGTTTCCTAACAATCACATTTCATAACAAAAGCTAATTGTAAAGTTATGTTCAATCGTAAAGTTTCAGGCATAAAGTCCATAATAATATGAGACGAGCCTTGAGCCTCCAATCCGGAGTGAATTCGCCATTATCCTGGGAAATCGTTTTACATTGCATCCGAGGTGCCGATAAACGTTTATGCAGTACGTGCACTTTGGTAAAGAGCCTTATGAACCCATTGCCAATGGTGTAAGGTTCAAAATAAGATGGGTTTGGTACAGTTACCGTACAAGGTTTGGTACCTCGATCTGCTTTTAAACTTCATAAATTTCTTTTGGTTACTACTCGGTTTTAGTTTTGTTAGCGGTCTGGATGTCCAATAACTGTTTTTAGTTGTGAAATTAAACTTATGTTAAAATGTCTTATGGTCAAAGTCAAATGATAACGATTCAGATATATTATCACCTTCCTAAAAAAGAGGGGTTTTAAAATTTTGAGTCCTTTTCCTTGTTCGTGTATCTGCCTTTGAAATTGTAGCGCCAAAATAAATTAACTGATTTTAATGCAATTGGTCCGGTGGCCATCTTTATCAAGAATATTACACAAGGCTCATAGAAATCGGTTGAGATGGATGATTCAAGATTTATAACTTATCAGCCTCAAAAGGAGGAGTTGTTGAAAGGGAATTAAAAATTTGGAACTTTGTCTGTTTCGAAATGGATTTTCTTCTCGCTGGGATGAAGAAATACAGAAAGTTACCTTCTTAGTGCACCACAAAACTACGTGAGAAATATTTCTTTGAAACTTCAAGGCTCTAGGACCAGCGGTTATGCGTTATCGTCAATCAATCAGTCAGTCACGGAAGCCTTGTGTATTTAAAAAATAAATATTGCAAATCAAAAGTTTTTTAACGGATTATATCCACAAACTGACAAACAATCTAGTTTTCTCATTAGTTCTTATTCGCATCTCACTATTCCAACCGACTGTCTTTTGTTGCGCAGCGTAGGTGTTATGCACCCATAAAGTAGGATTGTCCATAAACTGCATCGCAATGCAATGTAAATCTCAGTAGCCGGACTTAATACGGAAAGGTTATGTAGAGCTCGAGTAAGACGTTTAGATTTGTGCTTCTAGATTGTAAGTCGACAATTGTATTGCAATGTACCTCAGTGTTGAGCATTTGTTTTACTTAAGTGTTGATTGCTAATTATTAAATGATTATTGATAGCATAGCCAACCAAGCTGGCGACCTAATCTCTAATTAAATTTCGGAATCGTCTTTGTTTTTGGACTTTTATTACATAGAAACAAGGCAATGGACCATGTAATTTATTGCAGATAGGTAGCCGGCTGTCTTGCGACAGTCAAACTCTGCGAGTTACGATGAATAGATAATAAAACAAACGGTATTAAAAAGGTAACGTAAGGTGGGTACCTACCTAACCTTTAAAGGTTAGGTAGGTATTAGGCACGACACTTCGGAGCTCAAACGCCCCGTCAGCAACGTCAAGGGTCTGCTACGCTTTCTAATGGGATAGACGCATATATTATTACGTCCGAGTTGCGGAAAACTAACCTGCTCTAACCTATAACCTATTCAATTCAATTCAATCATATTATTGTAATGCTTAAATCATAACAAAAGCCGGGTTTTGGAGTTGTTCCGCATGTAGAAACAGATTTATTTACTCGATGTTACAGTTTTATACTGACCTTATCTTACAAATGGGCCCTTTCAGATACACTTCGACTCTTTAGGATCTTTGGTAAAATTACCCTCTTACACACTCAGCTGTTCGAATGTGCAGGTTTCCTCACGATGTTTTTACCTTCACCTTAAGACTCATTGATACCTACATGATCAAAAACTTATTGGTAGGTACATGGTGACCGCGGGGGTTCAAACTCGGTACCTTACGATCACGAATCGCCCTCTAAGCCACCAGGCCACCGACGCTTTTTACTGTCTTACTCTTACACAACTCAACAGAATAATGATTCTCTCAACAACGACGGTCGTATGGCCGGACGAGTGAATGTCCAAGCAGCGAGTTTAAGTAGTCCCGTCAGTGCGAACAAAATATATTTTAGCGCGTGCATTTTCAATTTAAGAGCATTGTTTCTGCCGATGGATTGAACGTATATGGCTGTTTAATTGAATAAGCACGCGCTGAAATGTGTTTTGTTCAGTTTGACGGGACTACCTAAACTCGGGAAAATCTGTAATCACAGGGAGGGTGTGCGTAAATCGCGTCGAATTAAGCTGTTCACATAATTATCATCGAACTTCACTTGGTAAGTTCGTTTGATTTTCAATTATGTTTCACAGCTTAATTCGACGCGATTTACATTGTTTACGTTTTGTAGGATGTTCAGAGCATGGCAAAATGCAATAAATATAATAATAAATGAAAACCGGTGAGTGGTTGTCATTTTTTATTCAGTAATTTTACTTGTTATATAGATAACTTCTAGATAACCTCTATGGCAAAACTACTTATAATGATTAATGATAAACATTACTAACATTCTTTTTCTTATATTACAGGTTGTTCGACGACAAAATCGACCTGGCAAATTGATTGGGATCAACAACAATCTCCTTGTTATAGTATTTTGCAAAAACACAAGATGAATCAGTCCATCCTGCAGTTTTTCTGATTAAATCAATACAGACTCCAAGTTTACTGGCTGAGGAAGTGGCTGCATGCCGCGTGCTATGACCACTAAATATGGAAGTGTCTACACCACTGCAACGGAGAGTGTCTTTTATCCAGTGACTAAGTGTTTGTGATGAAACCCTTGAATGTGGACGTTTGTAACTAATAAATAAATTATCATTATTTTTACGCAGTGTTTTTGTCTTATTTATGTATTCCTCAAGACATCTAGCTGGACAAATTTCTGGACGAGTATCAAAATATGGTAAGCGTAATAAGGGCTGAAATGAATTGGGCTTTGAAGTCTTTACACAATCTGGAATATGAATTATAACATCAATAGGAGCTTGAACCTTGATATTTTTCAATTGTATAAGAGAAAATGTTTGCACACGATGTGCAGTCACCAATGCCAGTAAAGTTAGAGTCTTTTTACATAACATTTCTAAGCTTAAATTTACATTTGGCCACTTGTCTGCTAAATAATTTAGTACAACATTTGGGTCCCAAGTAGTGTTATACCTTGGTCTTGTAGGCCTCAGTTTATAAACACCTTTCATAAAACGTTTTATTTCTTCATTATCCATAACAGTCCCTAATATTAGCGACAAAGCAGATTTATAAGAGTTAATAGTACCATATTTAACACCTTTTTCATAAACATGAGTTAAAAAATTTATTATAATTGGTACTGAAACTGTTGTATAAACATATCCATTTGAATTACAATATTCTAACCATGTTTTAATACAACTATCATATTGTTTATATGTAGAGGAAGATAAAGAGGCTAGCATTATATCAATAGATTTTGAAGACAAATCCTTTTTTAGTAAAGCTTGCCTGAAAGCTTCGCGGCAACCAATCTGAGGGTTTTGTGTAAGTTGTGGCTCTTTCTGAAAGGGGATATCAACAAATTTATGTTCGGGTTAAATTTTAATGTTTCATAAACAATTAGTTTGTTAAACACAGGAAAACAAGGCTGAGTAGGCCAGTATGGCACTACTAATATACCTTCGGCCTTGTCAGATATTATTTTTTGGATTGTTTTTGTAATTAATGCAAATGGTGGGAATGCATAAAAATATTTATTTTTCCAGGAAATAGTAAAGGCATCAATAGCCCAGGCATCTGGGTCATTTCTCCAAGTGACGTAAACTGGAAATTTTGCATTATGGCGGCTAGCAAATAAATCTACCTCGGGACATCCAAAAAATGATGTTATTTTATTAAACGCATAGCTGTTAAGCTCCCATTCTGTATCATCGAACTTTTTTCGTGAAAGGCTATCTGCTTCCTTATTGTCACTAGTGTGTATATATGACGCAAAAATAAATATTCCCTTGCATTCACACCATTCCCAGATTTCCCTTGCTATTTTATTTAAATGTCTATACTGAACGCTACCCATTCGATTAATACAAGAGATTGCAGTTACATTATCTATGCGTAGTAGTAATTTACAATTAACCAAGTGCTTTGCAAAACATTTAAGACTGAAAAAAGCTGCTTTTAATTCCAATTCGTTAATGTGTAACTGAACTTCATCATTTGTCCAATGGCCAAAGCATTTATTACCATTACAGAAACCACCCCAGCCGCTTAGGGATGCGTCCGAAAATATTTCTAATGTATACTCATTTATACCCAAAGATGTATAACCGTGATCTAGATGGTTGTGCCACCACAACATATCACTTTTTAAAGAAATAGGAATTTGTACTACTTGATCATAGCTGGAGTCTTTAAGTAAACATGAATACTTGAAATGTTCAAATTCTTTGGTGTATAGCCAGGAATATTGAATGGCTGGGCAGGCCGACACTAAGAGACCCAAAAATCTTGCAAATTCACGAAGTACACACGTGCGAACACTCATAAACTTGTTGATCTTATCTTTAATATTTAATTTTTTAGAGTCTGGCAATTCCATGATCATTTTTCTAGAATTGAAAACGAAACCTAGACACTTGCATTGCATGTTAGGAATAAGGCAGCTTTTATCAGTGTTTATGATAAAACCTAGATTTTTTTAACAATTTTTTGGTTAGGTATACATTATTTTCACAATCAGAGTAAGTCCTTCCTATCAAATAGATATCATCTAAATACACAACTGAAATCATTCCCAAAGACCTTAAATACTCCATTACTGGTTTCAGTAGTTTAGTAAAAACGAAGGGTGCTGTGCATAAACCGAATGGTAGGCAATTAAATTCGTAAAGTACGTTGTTATATATAAAACGTAGATATTTTCGATGAGATTTGTGGATAGGTATCAAAAAATATTATGCATCTCTCAAGTCTATGCATGCCATATAACATGATTTTGTAATAAGTTTTGATGCTGTACGATAGTCCTCCATTTTGAAGTGTTTTGTTATCACAAATTTATTTAAGCATTTTAAGTTTAATATAAATCTCTTGTCACCATTCGGTTTCGGCACTAAGAAGATGCTAGATATAAACTCATCTATTTCATGATTACATTTCGAAATAGCATTTATATTTAGTAAGGCTGAGATTGATTTATCATAATCCTTGCTTTCTTCCTCAGATTTAGGAACAGTAATCGGGCGATCAGTACGATGGGGAACTGCAAAAAAGGGAATTTTGTAGCCCGAAATATGTGATAATATATAATGATCATTGCAAATGTTTTGCCATTCATTATAAAAGAACTTGAGCCTGCCGGCATATTGTACCTCAATATTTATTTGCGCCGAGTGTAGCGCCTTGGCGGGGAGTGGTGGGGGGCTCGGCGCCCGCCTCTGCTCGCGTTGTGCGCACCGCGGGGCGGACGCTGTGGCAGCTGCCGGCTCAGGCGCGCCGCGCTGGTGGCTGCTTTCTCCGTGTCGCGCGACGCGAACTTGAAGTTTAAATTCCTGTTGACTGCAAAGTTAGCCTTAGTAAAAGGTTTTTGTTGATTTTTTAATGCTTCTCCTGATTGTCTAATGTTTTTTGCAATTTTGAGTTTATCGCTAACATTTTCTCCAAATAGAAATTTGTCTCTGTCGCATTCAACTAGTGTATCTTTCAGGTCTGAATTAATTGAAGATAAAACGAAATTTCTTCGTGTTTTGCTATCCAAGTAATGGTTATCGCATAAAATGCGACAAGCGTCACTTAACGGCCCCAAAATTTTCTGCTTTGAAGACTCGCCACAAACTATTAGTTTGGTAACCATAGCTAAGGCAGAAAGTGCGAGCCCTAACTGACTTTGCTTTTGAGCTATAGCGAAATCACGTTTTACCAACCCATCTGCCAAAGCCGCCTTGGCTTCTGGGTTAAGAGCCGGAGCCAATAGCAAACTACAATTGCTTGGAACCCTGTACTGCTTCAAAATCTTATCTTTAAGATCTTTGGATAGACCTTTTGACAGGATTTCATGCCACCTGCTCGCAATATCTTTATGAATGGGCGGACCGAAGTCTTGGTCCATTTTAGGAGCATCTCCTAGCAACTGTAAAATTTCAGCATCTAGCTCCAGCTCCTCGGTACAGTTGGGATTTATATCACCAGGCGTGTCGATTGTATCCACCGGCGGTGACAGCATCGGCGGTGGCGAGTCGCATTGCAGTAATTCTTTACGCGGCGGGACCGGCAGAGTCGGCGACGGGATTGTACCACGAGGTGAATTGGCGGGAAGCGAGGTCGACTGAGCTGAGCCGCCACGTGATAGCGCCCCCTGGTGGACGACGACGACTGGTGTGTCGCTGCGATACCCGTCTTGCGAATTATCGGCGTGGTCTGCAAAAAATGTTGCGACTATGAATTTTGTGACGGTATCTGCCCCGCAAGCAGAACGCATCATGTTTTGTCGTGACGGAGACAACCCGGAAATGGTTACACGCATCACTAGGTAATTTTTATGATTAACGTGACAGTAGGAGCCCCATAGGCAGTACGCATCACTTTCATAAAATATAAAAAAGTTAAAAATAATATATTACCCTCAAACTCTTCTTCCGAAGACGATTCAATTATTCGACGCCTTTTCTTCTTGGCTAATTGGGCTTCCAATTCTTGGATTCTTCTTCGTATTTCTTCGCGCTTCTTTTTCCCCATGTTGAAAGACACGTGGACTTGAACCGTTGAGTTTGAATTATTATTTTCTTTCTTAGGTACGCGTGCGAAGGCTTTGAGCACGGGAACACGAATGAAGAGCAGATTGAACTCATAGACCGCCGATACAGCCAACTGACAAGTGACAGCGGCTGTCAGTCGGTTTGACCCGAATGCAAAGATAAAAAAAAAAAAAAAAAAAAAACTTTAAAACCGTGCAAGGTATATGCTTGGGAGCGCATCTACAAAACGTAAACAATGTAAATCGCGTCGAATGAAGCTGTGAAACATAATACTGCTTTAGGGTCGTCGTACTTGATCTTTGTAACTAAAAAAAAATTAAATAAAGGGGCGTTTTCACTAAAAAGTGTACCCCATTAAGGACGGAAACTAAGGAACTTTAACTTTGTCAGTTTTGTGACGAAAATTAGCTATATATTATATTGACGGCCGCATTGTATGGCTAATTTTCGTTACAAAACTGACAAAGTTAAAGTTCCATAATTTCAGTCCTTACTTGGGTACACTTTTTAGTGAAAACGCCCAAATAGTCGATACCATATCTGCTAAACTATCAACCATTTTATGAAAGCCAATTAAAGTAAGCAAATACACAATTATAGCTTTTATTAAGTATTGCAAAAGCACTAAATCAAACTTTAACGAGATGAGTTCAACAAACAAATTCCCTCCTCACTCACCGCACTAGTCAAACGTAACCATCGATAACTGGAGTCGATATGCTCATAGATTAATGCCCGAATTTTCGCACCATTCTGCTGAAGAGGTGATTAGTAGTTAGCGGCTGTCTACTAATTTGTCATCAATTATGACGCGACGCGATAATTGTGGGGCTGTGGTTACAGAAAGCCTTGTGACGTGCGAATATTTCGAGTTGAATTGACGCGGTTTAGGTTTAGTCACGACTCAGGTCTAAATGTGGATTAGTGCTCAGGAAATATAGGTATAGCTGTAGGTTTCCCAGACATTTCATCAACTGTACAAAATAATTTAAACTTTAAAATTAAAATGATTTCGTAGTTAAAGAATATCACCTTCCGTAGCTATTTCCGTGGATCTAACGATTAATTAGGCCTTCATGGCACGTTTCCTTTGTCTTCAATAATAGTTACTTAGTTGAAGCGTTTTCTCATCAATTTTATCTCAAACATTGATGAGCTTATAATATGCTTTCCCACTTTTTCAAGCATCAATTTAGTACTTATAGCTTCCAGAAGAGCCTCCTATTGATAATTAAGCGTTTTTACCTTAAAGTGAGCATGCAGCATTCGTTAATACTAAAATATAGAAAAATTCACATGAAAAAAAAATACTCATAAAAACATGATGCACGATGGATGCAAGTAGCACAAAACTGGCCGTCGTGGAGATGTTTGAGGAAGACCAGAGTTCAACAGTGGTCCTTCAGCTGGTATTAATGGTGATGATGATAGTAGACCTAGAATGAATAGGAGACTTTTTGGTCTGTCTGCCACAGTTTGAATTAAATAAGGTGTAAGAGATACAAGAGGCATACATCACTTCAAAAACGTCACAATCTCTCGTGGTGTAAAATGTACACTCTATTTTAGCATGCATGCTTTAGGGCAATAACGGCAGTGACAGTAGGTACCGCCATTTCGCTATTGACCGCTCGGATAGTTAATTCTAAAACTGGAAGGTAACGCGATTCTCTGCCCACGTGGCAACGAATAAATGCAATAGGTACTGAACACGCGTGCGCCGTGATTAAATTATTTCCTACTTGCTTTTGCCACTTGATCCTATTGTTCACGGTGAGATAGCTCTTTTTCACTTAAATTGCGGCTTCATCATACGAAGGCACCATAACCTTTGTACATAATTATAATAGTTTTTGTAAGATACTTTTATTTTTTCTTTTCCACTTGTTAATAATTTTTAACTCAAAATATTTTTTTTCCAACACTTGTATTAAGTTTAATGACACAATTTATATGCTAAATGCGAAAAAAAGCCTTCCCTAGATCTAGTATCGAAATAAATAAATTTAATATAACCGGTATAAACTAGGGGAATGGAAGACAAAGCTAACCGAGCCATTTTTAGGGTTCCGTACCTCACAAGGAATAAACGGCACCCTTATAGGATATCTTTATGGTCCGTCCGTCCGTCCGTCTGGTTGTCAAGATCCTGTATTTCGAGAACGCGTGAAGGTATGGAGTTGAAATTAAAACCGTATACTTCCCGTATAGTCCCTTGATGCTGTAGGCTTTTTATGTCGCACAAAACGTTTATTTTCACACTCTTAAAGGAATCAAAATTTATCTGTAGGGTATTTTCCGTTGACCTAACCATGAAATTAGGCAAGTAATACCGTCTTATACTACATAGCGACCCGCCCTCGCTTCGCTTCGGTTTATTTGAGTTTTCTATAACACACGTACATAAAACAAAACTTATTATACATAAAAACCTTCCTCTTGAATCACTCTCTCTACTAAAAAAAAACGCATCAAAATCCGTTGCGTAGTTTTAAAGATCTAAGCATACATAGGGACAGACAGCGGGAAGCGACTTTGTTTTATACTATGTAGTGAAGTATAGGAAAAAATCTAGAACCTACAAATTTGTAATTATGTCACAAAAAACAGTCTTTATGCAAGGAACGGCGGTAAATTTTTTGAATTGAGTTAACCGTGTCATGTAGGGTATCGTATGAAAGGGCTTCATTTGCACAAACAATGAAAAAATATATTTCCCTTTTTTATAAGTTTAGGTTCAAATTTGAACGGAACCCTCGGTGGGCGAGTCTGACTCGCACTTTACCGGTTTTTCAAATATTTTTATGAAATATCCTAAACGTTAGTGTTTAACGACATGTCTCAAGGCAAAAATATGGACTCCGAAATAATTCCCGCACTTCGTCAAGGATAATTAATTCAAATGACATCTCCCTGCTTTTAAAATGCTCTTAGGCACTTCTTCAGAAGTCCCTTCAGGCCATCTAATTTAAAAGCCAAGGAAACGGGACATAAGTCCACGATAGTGCGCTTTAGAAGCGTTGATTACCCGATTTATAATACGTCGTTATTTCTGAACGTTGTAAGGGCTACTTTTTAATGGATCGCTTTTTCATGGACGTTAAAAATGTTCGCTCTATTAATGATGTTTAAAATAGAGAAGAATTATAAAAAACTGCCGAAGAAACTGTTTTTTTATCATTTGATTTTTGAACGTTATCATTAATTAAGTTTATAAATTACTGGGACAATAGACGCTTATTAGAAAAAGAGTACCTATGGTGCTTTAAAATCTTGGTTCACCCTCCCAACTGTATAAAATTATGACCTTTATCTTTAAATTAAATAAGTCTCCAGTTCTTACTTAATTTACATAATTTAGTCCAATTGTAATAAAAAAACTCAACTTGTGCTTAGGTACCGGGGTTATTTATTTAATATGGTGCATTGGGATTTTCTAATAAGTTGCATCACAAAGTTTTGCCAATATCCATCACTCGTTTTTGCTTAAACAAGATCCTTTTACACATTCTTCTTGGGCTCTATTCTATTTAGTAAAACCAAGTTGCTTTTGACATGTTATATCATTGTTTTTAACTCATCCGTAAATAAGAGATATCATAACGTTAAAAATTAAATAACATGCCACAAGCAACTAAGTTTTACCGAGTAGAATAAACCCCCTATGGCTGCGTCTATATCGCGTATCAAATGTGGATAAAGCATCCGTCACTCTCGTTACTTATTTACGTGTCAAAAGGTGACGGATGCCTTATCCAAACTTTATCACGCGATAAACCCAGCCATATTAGGCCCGCTGATCAACAGGCGACATACTTTTACTGTTACTTTAACAAGCACACGCCAAGCGAAAACAGTAATAACAAACAGAAAATTTAATCGAACTTCCGATTTCAAATTTTGCAAATAGTTACGAGTACATCTTCGAGCGCCAGTGAGTCATTGCGAATGTAGCAACCGCTTCGTAAGTAAATGCAGAGTTGTAAACAATGATTTATTATCCATTTTGAATTCTCGTCTCAGCTATTTGCGGCTTTCAATGTAAGTTTATTGCAGAACTGGCAGAAGCCCGCGGCCCTACTCGCTGTCAGGTCAACTTAGGTCTCTATCGTACGACATCGTGATGCAACGAGAACACGGTAGTGCATGGGTGTTGCAACTACTGAAGTTAGATTGAATCAAAAATTCGTTTTAAAAAAATGTTATTGATTTTACACTTTTTTACTTGCTTAGTAAATATTCTGCAAAGTTGCGATTGTTCGTTACGCATCGTAGTAAAAAAGTTAAATGTTAAACAAATATCAAGGACAAACATCAATAATTTGACATTTTGAAATCATCATTTTAAATAACTGACAAATTACCTAATGTAAACATGTTACATTTCTTAAAAAAGCTTTTGAAATATTACTATACCGATACCAGCCCTTTCACTTAAATTTATGCCAACTTTTATCATCATCACAAAAAAATAATTATTACCTTGTAAACTTATGTCCACAATTTAAACATTCAATGAACTTATCAGAAACTTTACGCTCGGTGTGGCTAACAGCGACATCTATCCAACGTCTGAGAAGTGAACGTCACTGCTCCAATTCAAACAAGATGTCGCTAGTGACTTCTGCGCTGCGCGCTTTTAAGTTTTGTACTACAATGCTAATTCGAGTTTTGCAACAGTTCTTGAAAGGATTTTTTAAATAATTTGATTTTTTTAAATAAAAATAATCTATGCATCTATACCTACCGAGTATTTTATTTAGTTATAATTTAATGTTAACAATGGTTATATAAGGGTGAAAATCCTATACTATTAAGCGAGCAATATTTGCATATATATAATATATTTGCATTTAGTTCTCGAAAACGGATCTAACGATTCGACAAAATTTGCAATATGGGGGCTTACGGGGGCGAAAAATCGATCGGTCAAATGTCTTCGAGAAAATTCGGCTTGAGTGACGCTTACTCTTCCGGGTACTTGGGTGAATATTCGGGCGTTCCAACCGCCGTCATTATTCTCTTTAATACATTGACGAAAATAATGATAGCTACCTGTAACTTTTGATGTCAAAATCAGCGGACCCGGGAGTAGTATCCATTCCATTTAAAAGAGCAAGAAAGTTATTAAGTTTATATTGAATAATATGCGAAAACAATAATGACGGCGGTTGAAACGCCAAATATTCACCCACTTGCTATTTGATTAGAGATAGGTAGGTTTGTAATTTATAGTAAAATGAAGCATTTAATTGCAAGCCAGAGGAAGGCAAATTCCTATTCTAAAGATCAAGCATCAACCAATATTGCAAAAGTGACTGACTGTTCGTACAAAAACGGACAGGTTGTTTTGATATCAAGTCTATGTAACTTTTTACCTTTCAAATCTAAAATTATCTCGCGGGGGCATCTGCCATATTACATTTAATAGTGACCATGACATTTCAATCTGTTGTTTATAAGAAGATTAATTTGACTGATAAGTTTATTTGATGAGCTTCAAGATACTTGAATGCTTCTTTATTTACTTACTTCGAAACCGGTAGTTGTTTAATTAAAAAAACACCGTACTGCAGTAATGATGAAATAGTCTTTCGTTATGAATTTAAGTTTTATTAACTTGTTTGAATTTAATTAATTAACAATCTGGTCATGCTAAGAATATGTATGATTATTTATTTTACCTAAAACGTTTGTTAATTGTGCTCATTATCGTTGAAAAGCTTTAAAATGTTGTTATAGTTCGGTCAATCCAGGATGATCCCTTGTGACAGTCGTTTTATTACGAGTATTCACACAGGCAAGGTATTGAAAAACAAGTATTCCATTTTTTTTTATTTTTTTTTAATAAGTTTAATATAGGTACTTTTATATGAGCTGTCACAGGGATCACCCTAGATTGACCCAACTATAATAACATTTCAACCTTATGTACGACACGCAATAACTAAATTGGTAGTGAATACGATAATCTAGGTCGGTATTTGGGAAACTTGTTATATGATTTTATGTTATCTTGGTAATGTGAAAGTGTTCGTATTAAAAAAAACTTATTCTGAAATGCTTATACCAATTTATGAGTCTGTAGCAAACGTTGGAATGCACCTCTAAATTTCCTTTATTCTGCTCCTGCATCGATGTCCATACAAAAACTTACCTTGCAGATCCTCATAAATATTTACAAATTCAATCACATTACGGGGCTGCATGTTTTGCGACCGGGAATCGAACCGACTACTACAACTCCGAAGAATGCAATACCACGAACTAATTGACTATTGTCTGAGAAAAACATACGTGTCAATGAGTTTATTATCGTTGACGTAGGTACGTTTATGTTTATTAATTTGTACTTTTTGTTTTGTACTCATTGTACATACTTAAATAACTACATCACTCTCAAGTCCGACCAATTAGTTTGATAAAAATACATGAAGCTAACGAGCTTACAAACCACTTATTGAGAATTGGAACTTGAGATATGAAAACTATAAAAATTGGCAACATCAATCGTTGGTTTTGGTGTACTTGTTGACTATGAGGTGAAATGTCAAGGTTAGGATTGCTTCCAAAAGACGAACATTAGCTAGCGATTAAATTAATGGACGCCGAATAAACCAACCATTCTACATATGATTTAAGTTCTTCTTACCTACGTTTTAATTTTAAATAAAACCCATTAAAAATGGGGTGGATTAACAACTTGTAAGTTGCCGAACATTATCTGAAGTCTATTAATGTTGTCACAAAATTACTTTTCAGTCTGTAAAGAAATTAGAGCGTTGGATTTTTTTTTATCGTCTATGTACGATGAGTTCCCGTGAATTTCTTATAGGAAACTTTCACAATTTAAGAAGTTTCTTGTCAGTACAACAGTGCTATTGTGGATAAGAGAGAAATGAGGAAAAGAAAGACGTTATCAAGGAGCACATAACAGTGTTCTTAATTATTTAAATTGACAAAACAAATAATTGCAGTGGATTATAAATAAAAGCAGCAGACCTGTCCAGCACTGTCTCATGCCAAATCCTATCAAACAACAATACTTTACCCACACACTAAACAAGTTTGCACACATTAGTCCGACAGCCAGGCAAACTTAGAACCAATGAAGCGATAGTGAACTCTTTGTCAACGTAATAAGACTTCAGCAAATGCATTATCCCAGCGGTTCCACCACTTCCACCGCACCCAATACAAGCGCATCGCACTCATCACACGGCGTCTCATTCATTAGTGCGATTTGTTCGCTGCCCCAGTAATCCCGGGACTTCCATGCACGCTAGTAGGTGGCTGTCCGTTAATTTGCTGGGATCCCGGACAAAGGCCGGACCGGGATTACAGGCTGAAGGACTCAGGTTTTATGAAAGGCTGCCTTATTGGCATTTTTCTGTGGGATTTTTGGGTTTAAGAGTGTATTTGTTTGGCAGCCTAAATATTTTGCAGGAGGTAAGGCAACTAGGGGGTGTAACTTTTCATCAATTAAGACAAGTAATAATTCATGTTTAAGAGACAAACAATAAACAATAAATATCAAGGGACTAAATCGCACTAATTAGCCTATTCGCAAAACTATGCTCTAGGCTTATTAGGTACTCGCACTTTAAAACGGTAACTATAATTTATACCTACTTATACTTACGCTCATCGCAAAAATATTACCCCTTACCGGAAATCGAACCCGGGACTGATAATTTCAAAATCAGGGTTATTACTAATTATACCAACATCGTCGTCAGACAGACAATACTTTCAGCCCAGAAACATAGTCTCTTATCCTATTTTATTATGACATATTGACTGAACCGATTCTCACAAGGCCTAATCTAATACAACCTTTACCAAATAGTTCAAAAAGTTAGTAGTAAAGAGAAACAAAAGCTTCAGATACACTCGTATTGGTTGGGGGTTTGAATACACGACAATTTGTGCTACATCCTGGTTGTTTAATATAAGTCTCTTCATTTCACAGTGTCGACAGTAGTACAATTAATTATTATACACTAACCACGAAATTAAATTCTGCCAATTACATGAATATGTATATCAAAACTGACCGTAGTTCTGATTGTTAAGCTCATTAAGAGCGAACCAATTGACAGTGGTAACGTCATTTCATGTAAAAAGGCCATTTAAGCCGTCGTTTTGGCACTTCAAAACAGTAACTAATCTGACAATCGTATTATCTTCACCACACTACAAATCCCCTTAAATATAAACACTATTCAGTTCTATACGAATTTCAGAAATTCATTATCCCTGATTTAGTATTCCCTCAAGCAAGGTCGCGGTCGGTTTGAACATGTCTCACAAACCTATGTCCTAATTAACACGGATTGCCTCTCAATCTCCTGCAATGTTCTGTTCAGCACTATTCCATGTTTAAATGTCAGACACCTGGCCATTATTGGACCTAATTAAAATTAACATTACCAGTTTTATGACTAAAAAACTAGATCAGTTTCGGCTTCATAGACGAATTCATATAATATTTTTAGTGACACCTATAAAGCACCACCTTCAAATAACTCTTAATCTCTAAGGATACAGTAGATTCACAAAATTATTGAGGGGCAAATTTCAGTTGTTACAGCGATTACTCAACCCACACATATTTAATTAACCCTTTTCCAGGCCTTGCTAAGGTAAGGATACAAGCAAGAAATGGAATAGAGCCACGAATTGGTAACTTCCTGAAGGATACCGACCCATGAAGTCATATTTCAGATAAAAGTTAAAATTAAATTTGAGTCATAAAATGTAGGGAGTTAAGTTCAATTTTGAGCGACATGAATTTGGTCGATGAAATGTACTATGCCTGGAAAAGGGTTAACAATAAGTCATAATATCCGAGTATTTATTATTGTACTCGTATGATGATGCTGAGAGAGAGCGCTGTCCAAAATAATTTGCACTTTAAAACTCCAAAACAAACAGTTGCATAATACACATTATCAAATCTTGTATTCTTCCCACATTAATCAAGATGCATGTAAGATAAACACTTAATGGGTGATATTAAAACTAAACTACACATAGTCTTTCAGTTATTTTATTTACTTAATCTGAGTAACAGGCAAACATACCGGCCCGTCTTCATCTCGGTATCTCGTTACCCGCTCCTCCCGCGGATTATGATGTATTTATTTTTTAAACTGCAATTCAAGCAAATTATGGATAATTTTATTGTACACCGCGGCACAAAAACTTAAGTGCAAGCCTTTGTAAAGAGATAAATGATGATCCGCGTCGTTCAAGTCGTGAATCTTGGGAAAGAAATACTAGTATTAAACTTACAGGGTCTGTACTTGGATCTTTAACTTAACTGAAGATTTTTTAATCTCACCATTTAATTTGTACCGTTGAATTCCTTTAAGAAACATTTAAGTAACGGTGTAGCCAATACTTTGCGACTTACATCTACATCTTATCCTGCTGCTAATCTTGATATAGGAAACGCGTTAAGGGCGCCTCAGACTAACAATTTGCCGGTAGTCTTAGGTCTGTAGCCGCTTGACAGTTCAACATTTGTAAAGAAATGTATGAAACCTTGAGAAACACTGATAGTCTGTAATACGATGAATTGACGGGCCAGTATTGGCCGATGGATTTAGTGTGTGATGCCCTTTACCATAATGTTCTGGTCCATTATGGTAAAGGGCCCAAAAAGGTAGGTAGGTAAAGGTGGTCCAAAGTTCATATACCATCAGATACTAAATAGCAATACTTGCTTACGAACACTGGATAACGAGTCATGACCAACGCTGTATATATTGACGACTTTAGTATACAAATATAAAAAAAACTATAAACTAACTTACCGAGTAATATCAACCAATAGAACAATCGTCTACCTAATAATTAGATTAACTCTCTAGTTTTCATGGTCGTCGACAAATAGAACCTAAATAAGATTTTGTCAAAAAAAAACAGTTTTGGGACAAGCTTTTGTTGCCGAATATGCATTTTTCCGCTCAGACATCATCTGCTTAACAAGACAAAACTAACAAGGTCCAACTCGACTTAAGTACAGCAAAGATCCCGTCGCCACGTTCCGACTCCATCATCAGATCAGCTCAATATTACCACAATATTGCATTGTCATTGGGTTTACACGTGTTTCAAATTTGAGCCCATTCCTTTGACGGGAACTGGTTCAAAGTTGACGGAAAATTCGAGGATAAACAAGTGAAGTAAAATAAAAACTGGAAAAAAAGAACCTTAGTTCTAATTAAATAAAATATACACCTTTCCACAACCAAGTAACACAATGCTCACACAACTCACGGCCGATAAGCGACAATGCCTCCGAGAAACACACATTCACACTATTTGCATTATTTACATAAGTGCATTAAGTGTTTTGTTCGGAGGCGGAAAGTAATAAGTCCCGTGACACGCTGTGATTAGCCTGTCATAGGTCTCGGGAACGTGGAATCGTAAACAGGTTCGTGAACGTAACCTGAACGTAGCGGCTACCCCACTGCGGTAGGTATTTGTTACATTCACTTTAGGAAGGTGGCGAAAGTGTTTACCTTTAATTTGACGATCTGTATTATAAATGACTTACATTCACATTTGATATATTTTCGTCAATTTTTTTTATTATTTTTAGTTTCATCTAAAAACGGGTTAATTCCGTTTTAAAACTCACTACAACTTAAAAACATAAGCCCATTATTCACTTGTGTATTCAGTTGTTTTTGCATGAACGGAAATAATGCCTTGATTTTTCATTTTCATCTTTATTACAAAAAACTTAAGGAATCAACATTGCGCATCATTAAATTAGGTTTGACGGTAATTGTTGCCTGGAAACGGAAGGAGGTCGACCATTGCTAATCATAGACAAGTTAACCGCAACACCTGAGAACGAGCAAGAGCGATACTTTGAGATAAAAGTAGAAATGAGTTAAATTGCTTACACAATAAATGCATTAATATAAAATGTAACTTTAAATTTTCTGCGCTAGCTGCTCTTAAAAAGCAGCTTTTACCTTATATTTAAATTAATTCAGCTGTTCTTCAATCGGCTGTATTCTCATCAGATTGAGGACGGCCACAGTGCGGTTTAGCAGCGGTTTTGGAAGGAGCGGGTGCTAGCAATCAGGCATTCAGAATGCTATGTCTGTTCATCTCAACTTTACTTTCACTTTACTTTATGTTAAAATTAAAGAAGTGTGTGAAATGTTTACTCCAACGTTTTTATGTACCTCTTCAGTTACTATTCGTGAACAAGCTTTAATTCCATAATGACGTTAATCTGTATCATGATCATTATAGCCATCAGCAGTCTCAAATGTGTTTACTGGTGTTCTTATAAGTATCCCATTAGGATTGATACACTCATGAGAAAGGAAGAAATTTTGTTTTCGAGTATTTCACAATGTTAGATGTATCACTCTATGACAAAATGTTTGATTATGGAATCTACCATTTTCAAGTCGTAATTGCTTTATTTCACTTACTGATCGAATATAAAATTCGCACTGTATCCCATACCTAATAGCGCAACAAAGGGACTTTTTGTATTACTGCACCCCAGGGCATACCGAGAGGGTCATTTACATAACTGCCTTATTTTATTTAAGAGCAGCCCGGCTCTCACTTTGTTCAGGATATCTTTATGCAGTTCCCTGTTTGCGGTTTTTGTATTGGAGTTTTCGACGTCAATAATGTCAATACGATTGTGGAGTTAACGAGCGATGCCTTGTTTAACACCTTTAGGGCCCAAAACTCTATCTGGAGTTAATTGTGTAAGGAAAACTTGGAGTCCGGCACAGAACTTAAGGTTCGGCAAAGTGTAACGAGTCTCAAAAATACTTCTGGTTCGGGTTAATTTGGTTATACTTGAATAAGAGCGTAAGGGAGTGAGTGAGAGACGTAGTTTGACTGTTTACTGGGTTTGAAAATATTCACTTAAAGTAAACTAAGTATTTAAAAAGTTTTTGAGATAAAATCAGGTTACCTAACACATGGTTGGTTTTAAAAGAGTCGTGACGTTTTTTAGTAGTGACTTAAATTAAAATCGCTATGCTGTCTCTGTTTTTGGTTTGTTTCTAAAGTTTAAATAAGACATTAAACAAGTTTTTAATATAAGGACAAGAACGAAAGACACAAAATATGACTTGGTCGTAAAATGTTAGATAGTACTTGATCAGATATTTCATGCAAACTTACGTAAACCGCGTCAATCCCAGCTTAGTTAATACCTTCGAACACACGCACTTCCTCAATATTTCTATCAAATTGCAATACCTGCTCTAGTTTCTTCAATCATCTATACTAGGCACCACGAATGAAATGAACCGATCGACATGAAAAGCAAAATTGTACTACAGTTAAGTAGAAAATAAGGTCCAAGTTACAAGTTGTTAATGTGGAATGGTCTAGTATACTAACTTGACTATAAACAACTCCTTAGTGTTGAGTAACAAACTATACCACAACTTTACAAATACTAGGGAATTATACTTTCGAGAAGTAAATCTTTAACGTCAAATCTAACTTGGCCTATAAACAACACGTGAGGGCGAGTCTTCAATATTGGTCGTACAAAACTTACTTCAAAAAATCCCTGCTAAGGTCGAAGGACGCGGGTGGTTGTAGAGTACGTACGTCGGAAGGTCGGATGCAGTCTGACTGTTTTCAAGCGGTTATCGCTTCGCTACGTGCTTTTTAGTTCGTTTGTAGTGCGCGTGACGCGGTTTATACGAAGGACCGTCCATTTGTCTGTTACTTCTGGCCAAAAGGTTCAACCTACCAGCAGCGACCACGGCACCAACTTTGGCAAAACAGGACCACGCTGTCTTGTCAGCTCGGTATTAGTTTTAAGTTGTATATAATTATGTATGGTTGGTTAGTCTGTGAAATATATTTGTAAATATGGGTCTTGCAGCCCAAAATAAAACAATCTTATTCTATTTTTTTCTGATAATGCCTATGAGCGCGCGGGTCAAGTTGTAATTGCCGGTCAAACTTTAACCAAGCAATCACTTTTATTTTAATCAAGAGAACAAAATAAAAGCCCCTTACTATTCCACTCTTACCGGACTTCAGTCGTATAATTGTAAACGCCTTTACGATTGAATTTTATGGCTTGTGAACGTTGCGAACACTAGTTACTAATAAAACCTTTGTAAATACTGAAATGCGTTTTTTTATGAAGCGTGTGATTTTTGTTTTTTTGTATCTTTCATACGTATAATTATCATTTAATTTGAATTTGTAACAAGGAAATTTATATTTCGTGAACAATCAAAAAATAGCTTGGGTACAATGTACAATTGTTATTTGACAATGGCAAAAACAGTGAAATTTAGTTCCACTTGGTACAATGCAGCCTAACCACCATTGAAACTAGTCGATTGATCTGGCTTACGAGAACTGAGGTCAAGTAAACCGTATAGATACTTTAAGAAAACGGAAAATTTATAGTTACCAACTAAATTCCAATACCAACTACTTAAAAGGCACCAAAAAATCAAAATAATCAGCCAAGACAACAAGTGGCATTCTGCGAATAGAATTGACATAGGCAACCGACGCGACAGTACCATAGTTTACAGCACAGACTAAACAGGAGCTACTTTGTTCTTTAAAAGTCTTTCGGATTCGGGAATAGTCGGTAAAAATAGCATAAGATCGTATGAGAACGAATAAAGGAAGTACAAACCGGAGATCGTTTCAATATCAACTTTATCATAAGTTTGAATTTGGTAGTTAAAACGTCAGCAAAATGCGACTCTAGGCCCACTGCTCCACTAGTTGACTAATTGGCATAGCTTACTACAAATTTGTTTAAACAACACACAGGATCATAAACAGGTCGCTGCAACCTGTGCTTGCGCGTCATTTGTAGCATATGAAATGTAAATGTGCACTCGTTACGCGGCACCCGCCGACCGCTCCGTATTCATGAGGCCTTCGACGGGACAGGAGGCAGCGGGCATGGAGCAACTACAAAGTTGCATGCCACAAGTATATAGCATCAACAATATAGTAAGGTGTTGTGTGGTAGCCGGATTAGAATAGTGCCACTCCGTATCTTTCCGTGGATGTCGTAAAAGCCGACTAAGGTAATAAAGGCGTGTAGTACTGTTAGGCGATGGGCTTGCAACCTGTCACTAATACACTGGTAAACATCTTCGCCTAAGTGTGCAAAATGTGGTTACAGAATTATCAAAAAGTTTTTATAGTTGTTGGAAATTCTGTAGCTCTGCCTACCCCACTCTGGGAATAAAGGCGTGAGTTTATGTATGTATGTTATGTGCTGGTAAGAATATTAAACTTCTACACCAAACTTTCAGCATTACAGTTTACTCGTGCCGTGATTACGTTAAACAGCAATAATAATATTCACTTTATTAATTAAGAATTTTAAGTCATAGTAGGACCTTGTGTAAGGTCTATTGGGATCGCCATGACCATTATTTAACCTACCGCCAAGTAGCAGTGTTCACAATCGGTGAAATTACAAGCAAAGAGGCATTTCATCCTGGTCCTAAGTGTCGGCAATGCATTTGGAGTTTTCGGATTGCAGTCCTAGATCCCAATTACCATCAGGTGAACAGTGTGCTCGTGCACATCATCTTGTAGTAATAATAAGCATGCATTACATTGGGAAAAGTAATGAACAAACGGTTTAGAAGCTTTTTTATTTTCAAAATTTTCCACCCGCTGAACGTTCTTAAGTTGAACACAGCCGAGGTCGGGAGAACATGCGCACATTATCTTCAAATGTGTCAACGGCTCTCGCTCTTTTACTTCTCAACTAGTATCGACTATTGTGATTTTTTTATGTTTTGTTTATGTGCCACTTATTGCAGATCACGACTGCTTTTTCAATGCATACTTGCTTTTACGACCTTTTATGTTGACACGAGATGTCTGGGCGAGTGTGCATGTATTTATCAAGGGTTTAATGTCGGTGGCGCGGCGGCAGTTAAGAGGGCATTGTGTTAGAATCTATCGTGTCTGGTGGAAATTCTTAGGTGCTCTTGGTGTAAAAGACTTGTTTTTGCAAACTCTTTCTCCTGCACAATTTTCTTCAATATGAACTAATGGATTAGTCCGTCTGGTAATTCAAATTATCCATTTAAAACTGTCATTTATAGAGAACGATGGATAGGAATTGGCAGCGGCTATAAAATGCTTCAGCGCGATATTTGAGCGCAACGAAATAAAAAAACAAACAGTCGAATGACTCAGTCCCAGTGTACAAGTTTAGTATTATTCGAATTAACATGGCGATGACGGACAAGATTTATGTAATAAGTTAATATTTTGACCACTGATATAATAAATATGAACTGTGCACGCGAAATCATAATATCATAAAACAAAGTGTCTGGTAGGGTTCCAACTCTCAGTTAGAAATTTATGCGTTTCATACAGTCGGGCGATGCATCTCCTTTCCGTGTCACCCGGCCGGGGTCCAATTAAGTTCGACTCACGACCTTAGGTCAGGGCCTTAAAGCGGGCGAACTCTTCAGATTTCAAGTTGGAAGGTTATTAACTTATTACCAACTCACTTTTCGGTAGTAACTTGTAAACGTACTCCTATCACCGGTATTTCCCCAGCAGTAATGGGTGCGATCAAGAAAAGAGCTTACATTTTCCTGAAAGGTCGGCAACGCTCCGACAACTCTTCTTGAGTTTCTGATCTTTATGCGCGGTGGTGATTTTTCCATCAGTACAACCTACATACTCGTTTGCCTCCTCTCTTATATAAAAAAAATATATTAGGCAAAGAAACCTTTGAAGAAGCCTTTAGCCGTTAACAAAATCTGTTGACATGTTTAAAATTAAACAGTGTATTGTTAAATAATCATTGAAATGTGGCTAAGGTTTAAATGGGAATGACTTTGCCAAATAAGGGTATGTTGGAAATCCCTTCGACGACGTTTACCGCCCGACCCCCGACGACCCCCGTCAAACGAATAAACATTCATGCCTTTCGAATTTCTAGACCTACAACTCTTTATTCCTCTTATTGATGTTATAGTCGAAAGGTAAGAGGTTTTTTACTTGCAAAGAAAGATACCAAAAAAAGTAACGTGATACTGCTTTATTTTCCTTAAAGCCTTCTTTTTCCTTAAACGGTTAAATATAAAAAACAAAAAAAGTATTTTGCTATTAGTTCAAAAGCTAAATTCTACGAGTACCTACCTACTGCAAAAGAAACACACCACATATATCAGAAGCTATTCAAGGTTGAGGTATTATTACTTTTAAGAAACAACACAGTGAATCATCCTTGTTCGTTCTTAGCTGTTCTTGGGTCTCGCTCGCTCCATGGCCCAACCACCATTGAGGTCTTCGTGCAAGAGAAAGCGGAAAGCGGGTCGCAGCTAGATCACCGCTATTAGATTGTCATGCATGTTGGATGAGGTAATTAATTGAGACAGCCAATTTTACTCCAGCTCATAGATGCGTTGAACTATTAATAATTTCATATCAACCGTCGGTGGAATTAGGTCGGTTTTGTCAACGCTAATGGATTACCTAATAACATTATTTAAACTAACCTGATTTGCACAGGGACTAAAATGTTCGTACACACGGCTGGTTTGAAATAAAGGTTTGTAGGGAAAACGATGTGTCAAGATTATTTGAATATACTTAATAAAATATAAAAAAAAATGTCAGCGATTTGAGTACAAAACCATTTGTAGGTATGTGAAATGGGCACGAAAAAGATAAAAACCAATGTTAAATATACAATTAGACTGCATCAATCCTTTTAGAAATACTTCCAACCATATTTCGTCATGTTTAAACGCATTGTTACATCTGGCTATTACGCAATTTGCGTAATAACACCTTTTGGAATAAGAACGATACTCAACAGGAGCATCGCCACGCTCACTGAAAAAAAGGATTCAAGTGTAAAGAAACTTCTAATCCATTAGCGACCTTATTATTTGCCAGTTATTGTTGAATCTTGGTTTCATGTTACATTGCGGTTCAGTCTTTGAATTTTACGAGTAAACCGTGGAAATGGGAATGCAAATTCACACACTACCAAAGACCCGATATATAGTGTCAATATCGTATGAAAATACCACTCTGGCACTGAAAGAGGCACGAGGGTTGGTCCGTTGAACAATCAACACTACATGTGTTTTAACGGCCGTCACGGTCCCATTGTTCGATGATTAGTGCGGTGATTGCAGTAGCAGGTTCCGAACGGGCGATAATTTTGCGATAAAAACTAATTGAATAAGGTTAAAGTGATGATTAATTTTTAACAAGTCAAACAATTGGCAAGCTTTAAATAGCCGACGGCATCATTGGTCGTCTATGAGTGAATATTGATGACTTGTTAAACACGTCATTTAAATATGACTTCGTTTTTTTTAAATTACGAATCTAGTAACGAGACTTTACTCATTCGTCCTTACGTAACATTACATTCCTTTTTTGGAACCCAGATATTTATATTACTATTAGATAGGTTTTAAAAAGGTTTATCACTGAAAACTATGTTCTTATCCAACCGCTAAGAGCTCTGATGATTTTATATAAAACATAGATACTATAAGTAATTGCGCTTGCAAAATTAATCAAAGATGCCATCCTCTTTTCGACTCTCTTTTAAACTTGTTGACAAATTATTAACCGGCAACTTTAAATTAAACAACGGGAGTACAAACAACATTTTAGGCGTTCTAAATTAGGTTGCATAACCGTCGCTCGTGTAAACTCGATCGCTCGATCGACGGATCTACTTGAAGCATATTTTAAGAGAATTACACCTCTAGAGCTTTAAAGTGTTACTTTGACTACTAGCTGATACATGACTACTACGAAAATCTAAGCGGATTTTTTCAGTATAAACACAATTTAGAGACACCGCCATAAATTCAAATAAACATTGCAAAGCCTACTAAGACATTTCGTTAAAGTTTCCACTAACTTCCAAAAAGTAAGGTCAAACTTTAATTCTTCCTTATTATGTAGAAAGAGGCAGGTCGGCAATTGTTGCAGGTTATATTTCGCCAAGTTATCAAGTTTATACTCCTGCAATAAATAGTTAAAGATGCCACAAAGAGATATAACACTATATCATTGTAGCCGAAAGTTGTCCACTGCCAGACAAAGGCCTACCCCAAGGATCTTTACTATGGCCGGCTCTTCTGTTAATTAACATTATCTGTTCACTCAAATTAGAATATCAAAGCAGGCAAAGACCGAACACGTCCACACTGACTACATAAAAAGAAGTGCATACAAAAGGAGCGAAATGAGTTTAAGGTGAAAGTTCAACATCTTTTGTTGAACAAGACCGGGAGCATTGTTGCAAATCCTTTGTGAACAAGAACAAAAACTTGAACAATGGTCTTTTCTTGATTGATTGATTAATTAACTCAATTCTAGTGGATTCCTTGAGGCATTACCTATTTCTAATTATGGAAAATGTTCAGGAAAGTTTGCCTTTTTCGTAAAGGTTGATTCAGATATAATTCAGTGTAATTCTAAACTTAAATTTAAAGATGTTTACGAGCGTGCACAATTATTGTATGCCTTTTTCCACGGAAACTGACAATTGCTGGTCCATCTCACATGATAATGAAGATGAAGTATAATGAATTTCTCTGGTTAAATAAACTTCTACACTCTTGTTGTGAAGACACCCGAGTTATATGTCTCGGGAAATACAGACGAAGGCAGCAAATTCCACTCCTTATCAGTTATTATCAAAAAGAAGCAGCAAAACATTTACCATTCGCAATGTACTTATGATCCCTGCACACCTATTTTGCTTTATTGTCATCCATACATCTCTTCTTACGCACTCGCTTTCGAGTACTACCTACGCACCTCACTTTTACGGGGGACGTTGTCCTAATGTGACCTGGCACTATATTCGCTTCCTACGACCCTTACGTAAGGCTACTTTAATTTATCCTTTCTACATGACCAAACCACGTTAGCATGCTTGTTCAAAATTATATATAACAGTCGATCCTTAAAGTTTTGATTAATGCCTTTACTGTACTTACGGTAATTATCGTTCTAAGTGAACATTAACCGATAAAATTGTCGTAATTTTACGATGTTCTTGGATATAACATAATCATGGTTTGTATTTTTATACACAACATAAATACACCTTACGTCGTATATAAGACACGTAGAATATTACATAAGTAGGTAGATCCATACCTTCACGCCTGTTATCCCAGAGTGGGGTAGGCAGCGCTACACCTTCAACTTTAAAAAGTTGTTGATAATTCAGTAACCACATTTTGCACAAATAGGATAAGATCACCAAAACTAAGCCCAGCGTATTAGTGACAGGTTGCAAACCCATCATCTAACAACTACTTCAAGCCTATGTTTCCTTAGTCGCCTCTTACGACATGCACGGGAAGACATGGAGTGGCACTATTCTAACCGGGCAACCACACGGGGCTACTCATTGTTAACCATAAAAAGAAAGTAACGTAGGTACCTACTAAATACAATCGTATTTAAATAAAAACAGCCAATTCCCCGTTGCCTTTACTTAAACCAAACTTGCAGACCGCTATTTATACATTTCTTTTTCGGTTCATGTACGAGAAAAGATTTTTTTTAAGAACTCTATTCGATCGTACACTCCATTTTGGATCGAGTATGACGTCACATCTCGGCGAAACTGAAACTAATTGCCATGGACGTATAAATCGATGTGCCGTGCGTTCCGGATCCTTCGCCTCCAACGTTGACGGCCGCTATTTTAATTCATTGTAGCAACTCGTAGTACAGTTAAATCCAGATAGTCTGTATTTGTTTCTTTTGTATTTTTGTGTTTGCTATTAAAGTATTTTCTAAAAAGAATTTCAAAGAAACTACTGACCCTGTATAAGGCGGCGTTTACTACTAAGTATTTTTTTTACAAAATTAAAGGCGACTTTAAACACTACGTGTCGCAATTGATTTTAACCCAGCTTCGGTCGGTTAGTCTCTAACTATAAGTCAATTTTCTGAGAGTTAAAATGCCAGCGCTGGTTTAATAAGATTCAAAATAAAACCTCAATGTTTTTTTTTTTCAATTATTTTCAAAAACATGTTTACAATTAAATCAATTTATAAGTTACTCGCCATTACTGCTTACGCAGTTTGTTGGCGAGACAGCGCTCATTTTTTTTCTTCTTAAAGTTACAAAAATATATACCTTATTGTTATCATTTGTTATTTTGTCAGGTATCCTTTCATTTAGGTTTCCCAAACTGATTAATTTCCCGAACATTTCATAATAGGCAAACGCATATTTTGCAGGATTAATTTAGGTTAAGTTAGTTTTATAAAAATCATGAAAATTTCCAGTTTCGGAAAAAAAGCGTTTGCTCAATGCTTTTTTTTTGGGAAATGAATCAGTTTGGTAAACCTTTTTGTACCAAACAAGGGTAATCCAATTTTTCAACATGTCGAATCTATTCAACCGACCTATTTAGTTATTTTTTCTGATCATCATCATCCGATTTTTATGAAAGTTTAATCATATTTCGGTTTGTAAATGGACTTACTGTTTGTCAGCTGCACTGTGCTCAAACGGTGCGTTCTCACTTTATTTATAAAGGCGCGGACAGACTGTCGCGCCGATTCAACCGGCAATATCTCAGCGTCAGTGTCGCGCGTGGTCCTTTGATGATGCTACTTATGAATATCGCTGTTTCACTCCCGTGACAGCTTCGGGAGAATTTGCTAAAGCGGAATGTGTAAATACAATTATCGAATGTCATAGAAGTTTTAATAAGGAATGAATTATTATGATTTAGGTACATGGTTAAATTTAACTAAGTACAAAATAAGCAAATGTTTCCTTAGAGCATACTGGTATGTTATGTTAGTAAGGTGATATAAAATAGATTAGTTATTTGCATGATGCGTTGGTCACGGTCGTTGCAGAAGATGGCTATAAATGTTTCCTTTTTTATTTCTTTCAGAATACCTTTGAATTAAACTGTGAGATTTAGGAGTTTGTTGCTTCGACTGGTTCAAATTCTAACATCCTTTTCTCCGATGTAATCGATATCTTTTAGCTAACGATGAAGGTTGCATACGAGTGGGTGTTTTCCTGCCCTTTATATTAGATAAAGCAAGGCGTTCACTTCACCTCCGCAACAGCTATCTTTCTCCATTTCTACTTTACTTTTTTGAAAACTTACAATATAATTTCCTCCAAACCGAACTACTTATCGTATAAAAACTATAAAAAGTATAGAGAAACATGATTGTCGCCGGTAACAAGATTGGGTTCCGCCGCATAATCTTCGGTCACCGCAAGACGTCTACTCCAGCCCCAGCCTCTTTCCAACGAGCTCACCGCAATGACCTTGAAACGAGAAAAAAATATTAATAAACAAAAAGCAGTGAAGTTATACCAACTGGGCATTTCTTGTTCTGTTGTAAGAAAGTATAGCAAGAAGGCCAGAAACCTGCGGCCTATTATGGTCTTGTTTATGTCGATGTGTATAAATGTTGATAGATCATCAGATCTGTCACTTTCTGACCAGTATGCTATTGCGAGAGCAGGGATTGAAAACCGGTTTATTTTCCGTAGCGGTTAAAGCCACACTGTTAGAGCCTAAACCATAATAAAGGTTACGCTCACAGGGAGCGAAATGCATTTACCGGTTAGAGAGCGCTCCTTCCGTGTGAGCCGAGACAAGGGTGAATGACGGAAGCAGTAGCAGTTACATTTACCTACGCGCGCTCGAACTTACACCCACAATTTTATTAAAACCGCCATACATGCCGGTGACTCAGCTCCGGACTTGCACTAACACATTTAAACATTTTCCTAGCGCTTCCAACTCGCACACAGACACAGCGGCACGTGAGACGTAATGAAAATTAGAGCGAGAAAGCTCGCCACGGTCCGAGGTGGCGTACCGGCTTATTTTATCGAATTTTAAGCTTTAAGTGCATGAATTATCTTTCTTTTCCCAAGGACGCTGTCGCCGTCACAAACGACCTTCGACCTTTAGTAATAATAATTTGCCAGTTTGCCGCCATTACTTTCGCTTCGCGGCGCGCAAAGATGCACGGTGTTTCCATTAAAGTTTTTTTTTGTTATTTATTATAATTGCCTAGTGTTTTGTTTTATGAAACTCAGTGAAATTTAGCTCGCTTAGCGTTCTGTGATTGTTGTTTATTGTTATTATAGTGTTTGGCAACTAGGTATCTGGCGTTTCTTGGCGACGACGGAGGTTTGTTTCAATTCCGCTTTTAATACGTTAGGTACCCTTAGGTTTTGCTTAAATCTATTTATTCAGGTTATATTCGTGGTTTGGTTTTTAAATATTGTCGTCTGTCTGTATCTACTCAAAGTACAAATGGCTGAATTGGTTCAAATTGAGTGTTGTCTTACAAATTAGGTACTTACCTACTTAATGAACTAACATGTTTTTCAAAGTTATCCTTTGAAAATAAAAAACATGTCATTAAGTTAGGACGCGCTCACCCAGATATAAAAATTGATTATAAGCGTAGAGTAGAGATACACCTTTTTTTGCTCCGGCTTGCCTAATTATTTACGTGACGCTTCGCCACTGGACGGAAGCGCTCTCTAACCGGTTATAACCGGTAAATGCATTTCGCTCCCTGTGAGCGTAACCAATTCGTTGGAACGTAACCCAAATAATTAACCGGTTTAACCTAAATAAATACCGGTTTATTTGTAACCGGTTACAATCTCTGTGCGAGAGTGACGGCTGCTTTATCCAATGCGTTAAAAGCGATTGTAATACGGAATATCGTCGCATATGCCTTTAGAATTCAGTAAAGTGTTTAAGACTTAGAGCGTAAACAACTAAGCAGTAAGTGGTTTCGTGGTCTGTTAAAAACCCGTGCGCCACCGAACGCGACGCGATGCAATTACGAGTTGCCTGCGTAATATCGGCGTCGGGAACTAAACCGCAAGAAAGGTTCTGTTCAAGAAAATTATACGGAAAACTTTGTAACAAGACCTTGGTGTTGACGGTTTGTTAAACAATTTTATTTTCTTAAGATACTTCGTTTCTTAACGATAAAATAAGTTTATTTAGTAAGAAGGCCGCACGAGACCACAGAGCTGCAATAAACTCATCAGTCAGTCTATCTGTAATATGTTACTTATGATTATAACAATAATGAAACTTACCCTAGCCTCTTTTTTGGAGAGGTCAAGTTAAGTATAGCCGAGACGTTTTCATTCGGTCACTCATATAAGCAAATAAATTTACCATTATTACTCCATATTAGCGTACTTTTGGAGTTTGAGCATGGTCATAATTATTATTTATTTATACACTTAATCATTGTATTCATGTGTATCGACGGCCAACCCCGCTTGGTCGTGGTTTCGGTAGATGCATTTGCGTCATCTAGGTATGTGTTTTCATATCTGTGCCACTTACCGTCAGGTGCCTTTGACTTGACGTTGTCTAATAATAAAAAATAGTATCTTGATTACTATAAGTCTTAGTGAACACGACTATTATTCACGCTGATTTCTCAAGTTCATTGTAACAAGTAACTAGCCTTAGGATTGTTATATTTTAAGAATAACGTTTTTATGATTTTGTGGGAAGCTTAGGTCTGTACTTAAAATGTGTTCTTAGCGTCAATAAAAAACTATGTATATTGGAGATAGTGTTAGTATTTAGTTCAAGTGACAATTTACATGTTTAGTGACATGTGACATGTAACATGAAAGTTAACTTTACTTTAAACAAAATAGAGGTGTGATTCTCATAAAAACGGCTACTTGTCGATTGGTTGATCGAGTGGGCAAGCTCGTACGAGTAACCGTTAAGCTACCTAATTAAGAATGTCTATAGGTCATAAAATGTGATATGTACGCTCTGACAGGAAGAAATTTAATCTCGCCGGAGAACAATTTGTCTTTCCATTTGAAAATTAATCCTCAAGAAAATAACACTATAGAAATTTAAAACGCACACTAATTTGCAAATTGTTTAAGTTCCATCACACCTCTAGACCTGCACGCTAGATCTCTATTCCGCATCGTGTGTACGTCTCTGATAATTGGCTAAGCCTTCACAGACGGGCCGACAGATGGCATGTTTATATTAAATTAACAAGGGTATGTGAAACCCCTTTGCCTTTGCTTGGACCCAAATCACTTGCCGTCTTGATTTTGCTTGCCTTAAACCTTTGTTGAGTTGAGACGCTCTACGGGATGAGATTTGCTATAGTTATGAGCCAATATAACAATAATAACTAAATGCTTAAGCAGAACACTTAAGAAATTTCAAAAATAATACAAGTAGATTTCAAAAAACAAGTCTTAAACAAAAAGCAAAGTTTTAAAAATCCGAGTGCTGCCAACAAACTTTAAATCGTTATAAATCCTATAATGACCATTGAAACTGAAAAACAATGAAAGAAACCTAAAGATGATTTTTAAATACCTATTTAACGATGTCCAACTTGTCATAGTTCATCAAAAAGAAAAGATATCACATTTATTTATTTTATTTTCAAATACCTATTTAATGATGCCCAACTTGTCATAGTTCGTCAAAAAAAAATCTTTTCTTTTTTACAATATGGCGTCTGGTTGCCGCCATATTGCATTTTGGATTACTAATATATCTTTAGTGGCAGTAACAAGATTAAGACTAATCATTTTTACAGACATGAATAGGCTGGTAAATACATACCTATACCTTCCTCCTTCGGCAACCCAATAAAAAGAAATTCCCGTAGCATATTTTAAACGCTGTAAATTTAAACCACTCTTGAGTTTGCATTGCAGATACTTATTCTTACAAAGGAAATTATAATTTATATTATGGAAGTATTTTAATTGGTTATCAAGAGATTTTAACAACCTAAAAGAAGACGGTTGGGAGGCTTGAGCGTAACAAGTTTTATCTTATGGTGGCTCTTCACTAGGTTGTTATAAAGAGATTTAACAACAGTAAATATTTGGCAAATAAAGCCAATTGAAGTGCCACCTTTAGAACATTTTGACAGGAACTTTTAGATAAATATTGACCCTTTAGGATATTTTGTGCAATTACCCTTTTACGCACTCAGCTGTTCGAATGTGCCGGTTCCTCACGATGTTTGTCCTTCACCGGAAGAGCATCGGGTATAAACTTAAGTTAGAAAAACTCATTGTGCGCGGTGCGGTCACCACGTGGTTTCGAACTCAGTTCCTTACGATCACGAGTCGTCTCCCTAAGCCAGTAGGCCACCGAAGCTCTAACTAGCGTTCTTAAAAAGGTCTAACAGTATTTAACTGCAAAAAATACAGTCATGCGATAATATTGATTATCGATACAAAAACAATAAACTTTCGATAGCTAAAAGCCGTTATCTATTGAAAGGGGGATCAAAGTTTATAAAAACTGTACGCGTCGAAATTGAATTTATGGAATTAGAGTATCGCATGATACAGGGTAATAAACGCAAGCATAGAGGTAACCATAACGTAGTTATTGATTGAGTTAATTATTGAATGTATTTGCTAGGGATTATCTATGGTCATTATAATAATTGATCATAGTTCAGTTAGTTTGTATCTATATTAGTTTAGTATCGAACGACTTAGACATGCGTTATAATTCGCAACTTTACGTAGAACAGATTTAGCATTGATTCCTTCTTGTTGAATTAACCAATTTATAGGGAGAATCGATATACCCGTAATGTATAATTGCCGTAAAATCATTTCGAAGCAAAATAAAGGTTTAATAATAGGTAAATAATGTAGATGCTTTACTTCAAGGCAGATATTACAACAGTAATAAAAACCGATAGTCTGTCGGATAGTGAATTAATCAGGGTTATTCTGTCAACTGCGATAACCGCATCGATTCATGTCGCGGTTGCTCATTTGCAGGAGCGGGCATAAATTCTCGTTTGCGGCCCCGCCTGAGGGCCTGACACTTTTATGATTGTCTACGATATAAAAAGGATTAAGGCCTATTTATTTTTAACGTACAAGTCTATGTAGGAATAAAATAGCGTAACGGCTATCAAAGTGGACATAAAAATCAACAAGAAATACGTTATAGGTCGTATATCCATGTGGTTTTAAGTGGACACGCCATATTGAATATATTTTGCGATCGCAACCCATAAAATAAGAGGTGATTACTTTATTTGAACGATTTCCATTCAGTAAAGAGCGATAATGGTTAAGATGAAGCGTTAATCTTAGCTGGCTGCATTTGCATCTACTTAAAGCATTTAATGTTCTCTGGATATTTTTAAGGGCCTGTGAGTGCGTATTGATTATATATATATTATTTAGTATAAAACAAAGTCGCTTCCCTATGTATGCTTAGATCTTTAAAACTACGCAACGGATTTTGATGCGTTTTTTTTTAATAGATAGCGTGATTCAAGAGGAAGGTTTCTATGTATAATATATTCTGTTTTATGTACGGGTTTTACAGAAAACTTATATAAACCGAAGCGAAGCGAGGGCGGGTCGCTAGTTTGTAATAAATAATAAACTGTTCAGACCGGGGCACCTGGCGTTCGATAGTCTCTGCCTACCCCATTGGGAGACAGGAAAAAGAAAAAAATAAGAAAAATACATTTTTATTCCTTACACATGTAAGACACAAAAAAAAGAAGTAAAAACAGAAAATAGGAATAAAAAGAGTAGTGAGTGTGTCTTCGCGGCAGTGAATCGGGCACTGGCTCAGCATAAGGCTGAGGTGTTAAACACCTGCAGCGCTGATTTTCAGCCAACTCCCTTTGTGACAGACGGACGGTACGCTAAACGAATAAATAGTGTAATACAAAAACATATACTTAAATACACTATTAAACAGATACTTATAGTTAGTGATAGAACAAATCGTCCCCTTACTTCTAGAACCGCTTAAAGTACCTTTTAGGCAAAATCAAGTTAGGAACATCGTTAGAAAGTACTTTCCAATATCTACGTGTTGGTAAAACCCGTTTTTTAATACCATGCTCCGTTCCTGAGATAGCCTCTAGCTTAAAGTAGTTTAACGGCGATTTTTTTAATATTGTACAAGCAAAAGCTACTAAATGGTTGTTGTAATCGATATTTTTAAATTTTTAAGAAGAAAAACATTTTGTCCTCATTAAAGTGGTTTTAGCAGGTTTCATGTTTAAATAAAATACAATTTAGTTACTCTAATAAGATACTAAACTTGTGTAGTAGTTTTTTGGTGCTAACCATAAGATATAAACGTTTATTTTGCCATCTACAAAAACATTCAAACCAATCGATAATATGTTTTTCCACTTCCTAATTACTCAAAAGTCAAAAATATTAATCAGCAAAAACAACAAAAACATATTATAATGTGTTTTGTTTGCATCTTTTTTGCTTTCGCCGGTAGAATCCGATACAGCAAAAACCGCTTAACGTGCGCGTACGCGCTTCACGCTGTACTCCCTAGTGAGAGCCTCCCCGCTAGGCACTAACCGCGCTAGGCGCTTAGTCGCGTCTCACCTGTGGGGCTAGACAAGTTGCCATCGTTCACGAACGCTAGCGTTAGGTAACCACTGGCGACATGTGTTGTCATTGAAAAATGTATGGGAATGACGTAAGTCACGTGATATATCACTCGTTACAACTGACACGCTGAAAACTGATTGTCTAGCCTATTTAATCTTGACAGTGCCAAGTGACAGGTGATCACCAAAGTGATCGCCTAACGCTAGCGTTCGTGAACGATGGCAACTTGTCTAGCCCCACTGTTTGCAAGTGTCGACGCCGATTGCGTGCACGCATGTAATATTTACCTAATAACAGTGATGACAAGGGTTAAAACATGAATTCCCGTACAAAAAAATGTTAAGCTTGGTGCTTGGAAACAGTGGTTTGCATAAAGGTAAGTAAAAATGACTGTTTCTATTAATTACGTTAAAATTGATAGGTTAGGTAAATCACGAGAACAATATTAAAGCTCCTACTGTTACTGTTACTAAAATCTCACTGAATAAGGCGAACTATTTTAGTCAATGTCATTTAAGACAACGAATTTGCATGTTGAACATATTAATTACGGCAAATCGCGCGGGGCGTTGACCCTAACATACCTAAACAAAAAAGTTTTCGTTATAGATGATGACAACAAGCTATCTTCTGGTGTCAATGAGTCGCCAAGTCACGGACAAATCAACCAAAGGATGGAAGTCGAATGTGAAAACAATTTAAGTAGGTATTACAACTACCTACTTCTTAACTGTTTGCCGCGGATTATAACACGTTCCTACCTACATGTCACTTAACAAAATTCAATACTACCTATTTCAATTTTAAATGTCTTAGTTTCATATTAAGTATACAAAACAATTTTGAGTAGGTAAGTTTTTGATTGACTCAATTTGAAAGTATGTAGGTACTTACTTAAATAAATCTTGGAAGACGATTTTAACTTACTTTTCGTTGTTGGAGATACTTGAAATTTTGCATGCTAGTGTGATGCCGATGACAATACAATAATATTATGGTACCAACGAGCTGGTATGGTGATCGAGACGGAAGGTGGCCATCAGAACTCCTCAACGGTTTATAGTAGGTCCATAGAGTTTGGATTCGTTTGAGTCGTCTTTCAATAGCGAGTTTGTTATCAATAGTACAAGTACAGTCGGCAACAATAAAGTGTCAGCAAAATGATTTTTTTAGGAAAAACTTTTTAGGGTAAAGAATTAGTTATTCTACAGTGTATGTATTAAAATTATTTATTGCACAAAATGAAAAAAGATAATACAAGAAAAGGGATGTAAGTTAAGTACATAACTTAAAGCTAGTATTATGTTTCAGATAACTGTAATCCAGAGCCGCAGCCGACACTAGCAGTGACGCCAGTGACGAAGAATAACTTTTTTTTATTTTATATCAGTGGGAGGCAAGCGAGCATGTAGGTTACCTGATGGGAAGTAAACACCACCGCCCATAAACACCATCAGCTCAAGAAGAGTTGTCGGTGCGTTGCCGGCCAATAAGGGAGATGTAAGCTCTTTTCTTGAAGGCACCCATGTCATAACTGGTGGGAAATACCGCCGAAGGGAGCTCATTCCACAGTTTCACTGTACGAGGCAAAAAGTGCCTAGTGAAACGCACGGTGGAAGAACGCCCTTTATCAAGGTGATCTTGATGGAACCTGGCATTGCGACGAGTAGTTCGGTGGTGGAACTCTGCGGCCGGTAAAAGTCCAAATAATTCATCAGAACACTCCCCGTTGTGAAGCCTATACAGCACGCAAAGTGAACTGACGTCCCTTCGGAAAGAGAGAGAATCCAATCGGACGGAGAGCGCTGGGTCGTTGACGATTCGAACCGCTCTGCGTTGTATCCGGTCAAGTGGAAGAAGGAGGTATTGGGGTGCCCCAGCCCAGAGATGAGAACAGTCCTCCATATGCGGCCGAACCTGAGCCTTATAAAGTTGGAGGCAGTGGTCAGCTGTGAAGTACCGTCTTGCTCTACTACGCACGCCAAGCCTCTTGGAAGCCAATTTGGCTTTATCTTCCAAATGACTACGGAACTTAACGTCATGCGAAATGTCAACGCCCAGGATTCCGATACTGGGCTTGATGGCGAGGGAAGTGCCTTCGAACTGAGGTGTTGTGACGAAAGGGCTTTTCTTGGCTGATAACACGCACAGTTGTGTCTTAGTGGGGTTAAATTGGACCAGGTTGAGTCTGCCCCACTTTGAGACCGCCTCCAGCGATGACTCAGTTTCAGACACAAGCTTTGCTCGGCAGTCTTCGGTGTCGGCTCGAGAGAGATTACTCCGGCCAAAGTAGCGCGTGTGACTAGTGCTATCATCTGCATAGCAATGAATGTTACTAATCTACAACATATCGTTGATATGCAGAAGAAACAGCGTAGGGGATAATACACAGCGTTGCGGTACACCAGAATTCACGGGCATGAGATTCGAGCATGAGCCATCAACTGTTATTTGGATGCTCCTCCCCGTAAGAAAACTGGCTGCCCATTTGCAGAAACTCTCTGGGAGCCCATAAGAAGGCAGCTTCGACAAAAGTGCTTTGTGCCAAACCCGATCAAAGGCCTTCGCTACATCCAAACTAACGGCCAATGCCTCGCCCTTGCTCTCCACGGACTCAGCCCAACAATGAGTGAGGTAAACTAAAAGATCACCAGCTGAATGCCCACGGCGGAAGCCATATTGGTGGTCACTTAATAGCTGATTATCCTCCAGATACCTCAGCAGCTCACGATTTATAACATGTTCCATTATCTTGGAGAACAAGGATGTTAAAGCGATAGGCCGATAATTTGATGGATCTGAGCGAGTATCCTTTTTTTTTTTGTTTACTACGTGTTTTTTATAACCCTAATAAACTATTTTTTAAACCTATGTGACGTTTATTTTAGTTTTTACCCACTAATTTCTCCAGTCAACACCAATGTTTGTCTCAATGTTGCTTTTTATCTAATAAACGCCTTATTAGTAAACATAATTCGATGAAATTTTGTAAACGAATAGTTTTAAGTTTTGAATAGTGCAAACTTTACAAAACATACCGCTATATCTTGTAGAGACGGGGTAGTCAATAAAGTAAGTTACAGTACAAAACATACTAGTAACATATTAGCATTTTAAGTGCACTTAATTCTGAAATATCATATTCTCTACAGCCAAAACCAACTAACTGACTCGTGACTGTAATATAAACCAAGATAACTGCATAATTAATCACAATTCCCAATATTTTTCTAGTCCAAAGTGAAACTTATATAAGTAAGAATGTTAAACTTTGAATTAATACTGCCGAAGCCTATTAGTTTAAAAGATACGAATAAATTGACTCTACAGCAAAAACCGCTTATCTGCACCACCTTTTTTACAAAAGCCTCAATTTAAACCATTTGTTTAAAGAATATACTATTTTTTTACTTACAGTTTTGATTACTAATAACCTCTCCTTATAAAATCTATAATATCATTTACTTAGAATTGGGTTTAACTAGACATTTAAACACTCAAACCTTTAAATGCGTTTTTCTCAAAACTATACTTCATGCAGTTAAGCGGTTCTAGAAGTAAGGGGACGAAATACAAAAACTACATACCTTACCGAAACATATTTAAAATATAAATACCTACTTAGCCAGTAGGTATACAGCATCGACAATTTGGCACAGGCGTGATGGTATGTTTGTAATAAACTGTGTAAGAAGTAGCTGCATGCTTAGGTAAGCCGCTTAAATTAAAAAATCTACAACTGCAATTAAGAAAAATGCAAGAAATTGATCATGAAAAATCGTGTCATCAATAAAAAAACCTCGTTGCTGCAAAAATAGGAACTTTGTAAATAGGACATAATCAAAACTGGAACTACATAATCATACCACTACGGTTACTCTGTTCTACTTTGTTTCAGCCTATTGTTACAAATTATATTGTTGTACTTGACAGTAAAAGCTACAACATCAAACTAGTCAGAAACTACTCTCTAGTCTAACTACTTATTAAAGACTTGCTTGTGTACCTATGTATCTTGGCGCTTTAACGTCTTTGACAGATAAGTCCAGGGTTCAAACATGACGTTAAAGTGACAAAGCACTAAATTGTGCAGCTACTTATAAGACTGACCGTACAAGCACTTTACAATTAAATGCCAATCACTCAAACCGTAACCCATAAAATACCTCGCTTAAGACTTCAAACCCAAACGAAGTGATGACGCAACCGAAAACCAACTAACTTTAATAATTAACTTAACAAACATCTTCACACACGATCAATTCATCATCCGCAGAATCAGTAAACCGGAAGCACTAGCCGTTATTTGTCTAAAAAACTTTAACAAGAATATAATTAAGTGAGTTTTCTGGCCGGTAGCTGACCCATGGGATCCCACCACAAAGAACTGCCAATCACAAACGAAAGTGCTGTTAACGAATTAACCGATTATTGTCGTTCCTTGTTAGCTGGCCATACACACCGATGCAGATTGGATGCGCGGGATCATAACAAGCACTGACATTTAGCACCAATTATATTTTATACGTCATCTATTTGTACGATATCAGTGGGATTTTTTGCTACATTGTTACTTTATAAAGCTAAAATGTATAGTCGTTTCAACACTTATTTTTTTTTTAGTAAGACGAGCTAGTTTCTGACAAAAGTTTAACTTTGGGACTATTAGCTCTTTTCCGACACTGTACTTTTTTGAACAGTCGGTGTCTAATTAGGACCTAGAAGGAATATTTAAGAGTAAAACGGCTGTCGGGAATCGGTTATATTATGTATAATGTTTTTTTTAATATAGAGTTTTTATGCAAAATTTAACATGAGCAATTATGCATTGAGATTTTCCGCTTAAATAATTAAATTAAACTACAAGACAGCGAGTGACGCGAGCATGCTAGCGGCTTTAATAAACTGAGTCCGATGTTGTTTTATCATATCAAAGAATGTTTCATATTGCACAATATATTAAGAGGACTAAGGCGCATTCCCGACGATAAAGTTAATATCGATGCAATATCCACTTGAACTCCACAGCCTGTTGCTTTTCTTTTTTTTATTAAGATAATAACAAACACATGAAATATATGTCATATACTTACATGAATAGAGGGTGTTTGATTTTTCAAACTTTTATTTTTAATCCCCACTCATGTAACAGAATAGTGTGTTGTAGTATTTAACATAAGTTTACAGGAACTTTCATACAAATATGAAACACCCTAGCGTAGGTATTCATTATTCAAATGCTCCTAAAGTATCTTTTACCCTCTAATATGTTCTCCAAATTTAAATTTAACTGTATTATTCAAAAATACCATAAAAGAAATTGCCTCAGGCCAAACCCGAGGCCCATTCTCTCATCAGGCTATTTCACTAATAAGTATAATACAGAAGCAACTCTTCGAGTCGGACGTTTACGTTTGTTATCTCCTTTTACCATAGCTCTATAAAGGCTGTAAACTGGCAGTTGATTACGAAATATCGCTCGCGTTAACTACTTGCTAACTTTTATAAGGACCGGCCTCCTTTAAAAAAGTGTCCTTTAAATAGTATTTATTGGAAGGCATTGCTGATGTTTGTTGGAAACGGTAACAGCTTCCCATCATTATATAATCGCTTTATTTATCCTTAAGTATAAAACTCTTGACTCTCTTGTTGTCACCCAGTCATTCCAATGTTAGCTGGAAGAGATCCCTTAAAGGGCTACAGGATTTATTTGCATAGTTAAGTTCAGTTTCTTTATTCACCAATGTCACATTGATATCGTCAACATAAGTGTTTTTGTAAAACGATTTATTTTTGTCCAATAAAGAGTTTACTTACACTCTTCTGTGACTACTAGTCAGTTAATCAGCCACCTAGAGACTTGAAGTTTGGAGGAAAGTGTTTTTCCTTTTTTATCCCCTTTTTTTCGAAAAACTGACTTTAACGTAAAGACGTAGGTACCTACACTCAAAAAATGAGAGCCAGCCAAAGACATTTTCTCTAATAATTATGATAAGTGACAAGCTCATGTTGTGTCATGTTATTTATTTATTTATTTATTTGTTTCACATATACATCTATCATTACAGGTCAGCCCAATGCGATAGTGTGTTAGAACGGAACATACCTTTGTTTAGAATTAAACTACGTGATGTATTTTTTTGGTGAAAACTTGTATTTGTCCAACTCCATGCATTGTCCTTACTCATCTACTTCAGGGTTAGCTGGAAGAGTTCCCATTTAGGGATAAGTTCAGCTTTGTACATTACTTTAATAAAAAAATTGTGCAATAAATAGTTTACATACATACATACTATAAACAAATAATTTAACACACTTCTATATCTTCTTAACGCTACGCCGAGCCTTTAATCGCCAGTTTCCGAGTCGAGCACAAAACAAACAGTTCGACTGTAATGGTCCTCAGTACCTCAACATTATCAGTAACGAGTTGTCCGCCCAGGAGGTGCGTCTCGATTGTGCTCGTTTTGCTCCCGAGTTTACAAGTTACCACCGCGGACAGATAGGACGTGGACAATTAAATATCAATTATGTTCCCAGCGGTGTTATTCCACTCGCATAGTTGAGTTCGTGATCGAAACAAGTTTAACATGAGCAGGGTGTGATCTGATTCTCTTAAGCGTATCACTTGTTCACTCGACTTAGCTCATATTAACCGGCCAGTTGAAATAGTCCCGTCAAAGCCTGCCAACACACATTTTAGCGCGTGCATTCACAATTAGGCAGCTTTATACGACATTGAGATCGATAGCCGTCTCACTTCATTCTCACTTCATACAATTTTCAATGAAGACCGCGTAAGGGATTGTGTGAATCTCTGCCCTAGTTCGTTTGAGCAGTCTTAAACACGTCAAAAGCAATATCGTTTAACTGTGTTGAATAGAGACTCTGAAAACGTTGCATAAAAAAAAGATTTAAATTCTGAATAGTAATTCGAAAATGTTGTAATTTGGTGTATTTAAGTGTTGTGTTTTTTCTTGGTCTATTTTCTTTTAGATATTTTTATTTCATGGCGTGAATATCAAATTGTAAGTCATATCACGCCAGCAGCCCATAGTATTATTGATTAAATTTGAGATGTATCCCTATCTTCTCGTAATTTTTAATTGTTTAGACCATTGTCTGTGTCAACTGTACACGTGTACAGTGCAACCATTTTCTTAATAGCGATCGGCAATCATCGATTTTCTACGACACACGAGTGACAAATATACTGTCAGTTGCAAGTGCAAGCGTGATGGCGATAACCATCTAAAAGCTTTTAAGAAACTGGGAATACTGTAACGTGTAAGATAATAACAACCCTAAGGAATCAGAGGCTACTCGATTCTTATCACCAAGCCAAGAACTGTATGATAGGTCCATTTTATATGGAAAACCAGCATTATGCGTTCACTGTCATACAAGTTTGTTCCTAGGCCACGCCCCCTAGCAGTGAATGCGTTAAAAGGCTTGACATTTTGATGCCTTGCAGTAAATGTTGTAAATCGATTATGTTGACAGTTAAGGAATGTTAATTGAAATTAAAATGTAAATATGAGGCTGTGTGTATTTTGTGCAGAATAAATGGACTTCTGCTTCGATCTATTTAAGGTGTAATTATCCGGAGATTACTTTTACACGTAAGAATAAGCGTTTGCCCGCGACTTCGTCCACGTATAACTTTAACTTCAAAAATATTGTATTTTATATGTATTTCTGATTAAATATGAAGGGACCTACCTCACACAAATTGAACTTAAGGTCGTGACACACCAGAAAATCAAGCAGTTGATAGAAGACCGGAGCTGTTGGCTATTACTCCACTGGCAAGAGCTATGGCTCATATAAAGGGAGCGAGCCTGACTGACATGACTTAAGAACTTGTATATATGAAAACATCGAATCACTTATATACCACTATACACACCATATTATTTACCACTAGCAATTAGTTTAACAGCAGATCTCGGGTTCATCGGTGTCTCGTGGTGAATTATTGGCCACGATAATAATCTCCATAAATAAACGTACGTACAGACTCCGTTCATTGATTATTAATAACCTGCGAGATTATTTCTCGGCGTAGGTATTAAAAATGATCGTTTTTTATCCACTTAAGTTGACACGTATGCATTTTGCTGAGACGGCTTGTGATGTCTTTGTCTTGACTGTACCTATATACAGGTTGTATAATATTATAAGGTAGGTTTTTGTTAGCATCGATTTGTTTTTTTTTTATAGTATTTTTATTATTAGGTATTTGTTGTTATAGCGGCAACATTTTATCTCACTTTTTAGAGATCACAACTTTCTAGCTATTACTGAGGGTCCAGACAAGATGCACTACGCTAGCTAACGTTTCTCTTCGTTTAATTTTTAAACCAATCGCGTCACTGGTAGATGACGTGATACGAAAAGTCAAGTGATGTGCCAGTGACGCGATTGGTTTAAAAACTAAACGAATAGAAAAGATAGTTAGCGTAATGCATCTTGTCTGGGCCCTGTGTTCTATTTATCAGACGGACAGACATATGGACAGCGGGGTCCCGTTAGAACCCTTTGGATACGGAACCCTAAAAACTGCACTTCTTAATTTTTATGTCCATTCCTTTAATTTTTACACATCAATAAACCCTTTGTGCTACTCAGGCACCCACCACTGCTAAAAGTTTACAGCTACAATTAATTATACAACCACGCCATCGCACTTTCAAGCCAAATTCGCCTGAAATCCAAACATTTTAATTAGCAATAAATACTTGAAAAATCCGCCATCATTATCTTTCATACAGCGGCATCTTAGCATTCGATAAGTCTGTAGTAAATTATTCGCTGCCTTTAAAGCGGCCAATATACGTCGGTTGGTTTTAATTGAATCGGAGTAAAACCCACATTCGACTTGCGGTTAATGCTTTATGGCTAATTGATCGAGAGCGAGGGATTGGCTGCAAAATCTACCGACAGTATTTAGGGAATGTTTTGTGACGGGTGTTAATTAACGCTAAAGTATTATGGAGGGTTTATCGGAATAGCCTGATGGAAATCGACGCTTTCTCTATTTATACATCTTTACATGTTTGTTCTTTTATGTAAGTAAATAAATTAAAAACATCATGTAAAGAATTTAGCAAGTTAATTTTGTGCTAATTCCCGTTACCGTAATGGGCTGAAATTTAGGATCTGTAAACCCGATGACAGTACAAAATTGATGTGATGATGGAATAGGAAGATGCCTACAGGATCTCTGCTGTATTAAACTGAGACCAGCCGTATTGGGATTCGTTAGATTAGTCTCAATAAGCAATTAATGACTGTGCAATTATAGAGTTCTAAACATATTTATGAAAATAATTTATAGACTCAGTTAATGTCGATTAAATTGTTCCTTAGTGACGGTTTTTCATATACAAGTTTGAAAAAGGAACGACTGTTTTGTCTCTTAAACCCTTAGTTTGACAAAAATAAAAAAGTCGGAAATTCAAAGCCTTTTTGATTTTAAATCAGCAAAAAAATAAAAACACAATCCAAACAAAATAAGTGGACATTATGTTCGCTGTGACGCCTGTGACGAAAATTGCCAAATTAAGGGTTTAAAATAATCTGAATAGGTACGGCGCTAAGATACTCGTATTAATTAATTCCTTGAAAATTGATCTACATTGTATAGGTACTTACGTATATTTTCAGAAACAGTGTATTATCGTTCCGTCGTGTACAAATTGACGTGGTAAAATTGGTTTAATTGTTTAGAAAACAAACTCGAATGATTACCTTATTACATTATTTCTTGATACTTTAGAAATTATATAGGCTATTAGTCATTAGCTTAGCGACGTTAGAATCCATAGAATATTGATGGTAATGGAGAATGTCGCAGAAGAAACATCTTGATAGCATCAGTACAGATTGTATCCCATAGAATTATCACATAAATCAAACGAGTCAATGATTAAATGATCGCGAACGATGAGACTAGAGTAGTTTGCTCGACTTGGTCCCTTAAGGTTTACTTCTACGAGATTTATTCCTTTTTTATACTAAGGGTGCTTAAAATTCACTTTTAAACTTAAGGAATTATACGCATAACTAAATATTTATTTTACATTTTTTGAATTTAATAAGCCTTTTAGAATTTAAGAAATTATTTTTGAATTTAAAATTTGGAACTATTTTGGGCTGTCAAAATCTTTGTGCCATATTTTTAATGTCAATTTCATATGTAGTTATGCAGTACAAACTGCACTTTACTTATTGAGTTGCTGTATTATAGTGAATTCTCAAGTGAAATCAAATGTACCCATATTTTACATGATTACAATTTACAACCACAGACCATTGTTTTGTCAAAAAGAGACAGCAACAAACCATTGTAATGTCAACGACATGGAATTTATTAACCAACCGATTAGCCTACTATTAACCGACCAATTAGAAATATTGCTTCGTAAACATCCAACCTATAACAATCAAGAAGTGTTATTTTAAAAACGGCTCAATATCGAATGGTCTATTGAGTGAGTCATACTAGTCGGCTCCCTTGACGGGTTACTTTACGTAAGCTGAAAATGCACGCGCTTAAATGTGGTTGTATACTCTGTCGGGACAACTTTAACTCGACGGGTAGTAATAGCTCTGTCGAGTTCAAGAGCGAGTTGTTTAACAGAATCAGCTACCAGTGCAAAGCGGAGCAGGACCTTGGGCGTGCAGTGTCGTTATAACGGTGGAATGTAATTAAATGGAGCTTCCGTGGACTGTAGCCATTCATAGACCGGTCCAAGGGTATTATTCTCTTCAATAACATTAAGCTCTGTTCGTGAAATCACTAGCGAGGCTAACTTGACCCGTACCCATGCTAATATCATAAATGTGAAAATATCTCCGTCTGTCTGTCTGTTACGCTTTCATGGTTACACCGCTGAACCGATATTGATGAAATTTGGTATGGAGTTAGTTATAGTCCCACAAAATGGCTTAGGGTGCATTTTATTTCGGAAAGTTGGACAGTTCGCAGTGGAATAGCGATAAACGACATCTACGCGGACGGAGACGCGGGAAATAGCTAGTATGCATAGAAGTTAAAAAATAATTAGTCTGTCATAGCACTCATGGCTTAATTTTACGTAACTCTACTTAAATCATAGATACCTAAAGGCGCAACAATGCCCACGAGCGCGCGGCCACGTAATGATAGTCGGAAAGAGCGAAGAAGATTGTATAGTGTATAGAATAGCAGGATTCCTTGGTACTGGCAGATAATTCAACATTTTTTACGATTATTATTTTTTGACACAACCTTTCAAACCCTTAAATCGACCATTAAACTCACTCGAGCAGTCGTAAAGAAATAATTAGCCAATCCTGGTTACACTAATGTCTATGGACGGAGCCTACTTAATTCCTCGTCTCATAAATGACCTTGATGTTAAATTTCGAGATGACTTAACTCCTAAAATTATTAAGTATAAACTAAAATCGCACTTTGTCAATAAACTGTAATGTTTGTGGGTAGAAGTGTACTTGTACTTGTGTTGTAATCGTAAGACATATATATTGTAATTTAGAGCGTTCTATCCTCGCACAAACCCTTAAGTGGATTATGAGGTGTTTTTTAAGTGTACAATTTGGACTTGTTTTGAAACGCGATAATTAAAGAAAAAAAAATTGAGTCGTCATTAATACGTTAAGATTGTTTGCCGTTTGTAATAAAACTAATTATTTTTGAGGTTAGGTCTTGATGGGACAAATAATTGAGGAAATAAATGTAGTGTTATTTATAATAAATTTTTTTTGTATGTATTATTAATAAGGTACTTCTCAACCTCTGCCATTTTATTTTCCCCTTTTTTTGACACATAATAACAAAAAAAAACGTTTTTTTTATTGTCTACGAGCGACAAGTCACAGATGTTTGCAAAGGATGTTTTTCTTATCATTATAAAATCCCAGTTAGGTAAATTTTGACTTTTAATCTTTGACATACTAAAGGTTAATTATGCTACGGTATATTGACTTTTATACAATGTTTCAGGTATTTGCTGTGCAACATTGTTACATCCCTTGAAGGAGTTAACTACAGATAATGCAACTAGTACTTAAAGTGGTTAGTAACAGGGTATAAATTGGTATGATTACTGGTGCATTGCTGGCTTAACATTTTAAACCAATTGCACAAAATAGTTTAATGGCAGTGTTGCTTGAAATAAAGTTTTATTCTCTTTAGAGAAAAATAAATTTAATACCTACGTATAAGACCACGGCATAAAACATTTAAAATTTTTTGACTAAAAAATGTAGTTTTTAGTCCATACCTCCATTCCATTTCACAATTCTCTTAAGTCCATGTTGAGAGAATACAGGAAGACAAAATGCATTTGAAATACGGTATTTGACAAATGTCAAATCAGCTTCATTTTGTGAAACATCAAAAACGCTCCGTTACTATGGAATTTATAGGGATTACTATCTTGTGACGTCACAATCAAACAGCGTTCTTATTGTGGGATTTTTTGAATTTAAAAATCTTAAAATAGCAAACCTAAATAAAATATTGATGTTTTCCTAGTGTTTTTGTAATGATTATCAGTTGTTAATGTAAAACCACTTTAATTTCACTCTTGTCAAATACCCTATTGCGGGAAATTACCTTCACATTTAGAATCACACTGTATCATTGGAGGTCGCACACGAAACAAAAACGTTGCGATACCTTCATTTTGTTTACTAAGCCTATTAAGCTTCATGCAACATATTCTACTAAAAAATTGATCTAAATGCGAGGAATATTCTATTCAGCAGTGAATAATCCTGCACAATAAATTACGAATACGGCACGCATGCATTCCGAGCACTAAGCGGATCGTCCATGGTGGTCCGCGCTGAGCACGTTTGTTGTATTTCACGAAGTTCATTTTAAAATTAGCATTTGTAAACAAATTGGCGCAAATTGTTTACTTTCTTCCGACAAAAGAGGTAATAACTCAGGTTAACATCGGCTTGTGATAAACACGTCTTTGTTGTTAGGGTGATGTGCAAAACGAGGAGTTTCAAAATTGACAATTAAAAATTAACACCTTTTATAACAGCTACAGAAAAAAAACCTGTCAAATTTAATATTATTTACAGTTTTTTGATAATTTACTAGTAAACCAATTTAATAAACCATGTATTCGGAATATAGGGCTCAAAACGTCGGGTCAAAATGTATTTCTCTTTCTGACACTGAGTTGAACAGTAGCATTTCTAGCGGTATTTTTTATTTTTATTTTTTTAATTGTACTTGTAACATAATCAAACCAACGTCTGAACTATTTAATTTAGAGTCAAATTATTTTACTTTTCGGCTCTGTTAATATTTAGGGTTCTACAAAAAAAAATGCAAAAAGGAAAAACTATCACCACTAAGGCTGGGTGTTATAAAGATCCGTGGGATCAAATTTCTTTCAGAAATGTTAAACTTGTATGAAGTTACTAAAATTAGATCTGACATATTTACTAAAGGAACCACCATAAGTAGATTTAATTAGTTCCTGAGATACATGCGACTAAAGTGTTTTAATCATCTAAGACAGCACCAAATAACTTTAAATAGAAAATTAGTTCATACATGTAGTTTTTGAGATAGTGTTTTGTGTTTGTCGTATCTGCTTCGCACTGAGCATGGTCCGACATGCTCTTGCCTGGTTTTTTCTTTTTTTTCTTTTTCTTATCAGGGTATAACATACTGACACCAGATTGTATGTGATTATTGTGCTATCTATAAAAAACACTTATGTAAGTCTCATCAAAACCGGCTAAGCTTGAGTCGCGTGGTACGGAACCCTCGGTCCGCGAGTCCGGCTTGCAATTGACGGGTTTACACTTATTTTAGAGGTATAATGTAAACGCACGCAATAATTGGTCTGTTAAACTGGTTACAAACTAAATTAATAAGCTAGTTATCATGATCATTGATTATAATGCTATCAGTAAAAACCTAGATGTAAACATAGGTTAGCGCAAGCTGCGTACTGGCATTATCAATATTCAATATTATGTGTTTACCGCACGGTAGCCAGACTTGAGACCACACAAGAAACGAAATTGGTAGTTCGTTTTATTTTGCATATTTTCTGCATTACTGGGTCTTTTGTCAATATTGTCCACTTGGTCCTTGAGGGAACGACTACCGGCAGGCTTTATGCATAAAATGCAAAACCTTTTATGTTGGAAGTTCTTTGTTTTTTAATCAGCATTTCACATTAATTGCAGTTTTATGAACCGTTTCACGATGACCTGAAATATTTTAAGAATTTGCAATGCAAAATTGTGTTATGTCACAAAACGTTTTAGCGAGGTCTCTTTCTGCAAGCATCCTGTACTTCTTTTAATTATAGCTCTTTTTCCATTGGCGTCATTCAGCTAGAATACCTTTAGTTTCAAGAATATTATTTTACTAAGTATTAAAAATTGCATTTTCCGTTTAAAAAATAATTTATGCCCGAGAATTAATTTTGAGAATCGGACCAATACTTCCAGAGATTGTCTCATACAAACAACTCCACCTCTTTATAGTCTTTATTTCATGAGTAATAAAAGGCCTTGGCTGTATTTAAAATGTAGTTTTAAATGTCACCGTCGCAATTTTGTGTACAAATTGAACACGAGTGTGTACATATATGCCAATCAGTAGGCAATTCGACAGCAGCTGCCTTTTCACTGCCTGGGGGAACTTTTTTGTACTAGGTAACGTTCATGCAACAAAGTTATCGTTTTTTTGTAGACAATTTCGCTTCCCTTTGTTACTGTTATTAACAAAATAATATTACTCAGGTTTTAAATAGGTCTTTATTTTTTATTGATCTTTTTTACGCATACGGTAGTAATTACGTCTATTGAATTTAAATATACCTTCATATTTCTGTTAGCTTGATTATTTTACTTTGTGGGCGCAAATGTATCTTAGATTTACTTTTCACACTAATAAATGTCCCGTTTTTAAGTTAAACTGACTCTTATTTATTTAAAAGATTAATGATTTACGATTATAACAAAACGAACTATGAATTTAAAGTATAAGAACGCGTATTTAAAACAAACTATAAAGACACCAGCTTTACAAAAGAGCATACGGCTATTTAAACTTGAATGTTACGGCTCAAGTAGCCAGTACGCATTCGTTTTATGCAGAACAAAAGAGAATAGCATAGCATTAGATTAATATACAGAGCGCATCACTTTTGAACACTTGACAAAAGCCTTCGTGCCTAGTGCAAGACAAGATTGTCTGACTCTTTGCAGTCGCAACAAAGGTTTTTAATATCAGCACACACCCCGAGGCAGGAAAGGGTTATTTACATAAAAGCCACGTTGTTATTTAAGAACGATCCGGTATATACTCGTGTTCCTACAACACGACTGGGCAAAGACTAGTATCGAGCAGAACCGATTTTAAGTCATTTTATAGCTAAAAAGCGACAGATTAAGGAAGTAGTTAAGCTAAACGATGCAACTGGTATAATACGTAGGCACAATGAAGATCACAGGAAGACAACTGATATACATCTGTATGTAAAAATGGAGAAGAATGTGTGTAAATCTGTTTATGGCAAGTTAATAATGTGGCATTGAACTAATAAAACTCTAACACAAAAAATTACAGTGAAATAAAGCTAGCCAGTATGTTGTGTGACCAATCCCGAGTCAAACAAACCAATGAGTGACGTTAATGGCAAAGATAAGGTGTGTAAGGTTCATAGATTTTTGTACATCTTCAAGCAGAGGCGACAGTGATCTTGGTCCTTTTCTGACTGGTTTAGATGAATTAAACGTAATAATGAAGTTTATTCAATATTGCCAAAGAAGACTATACTGTCAAAAGTTTCAGTATATAGGTATGTACGTCTTCTGTGTTCTGCATAGTTTGGTGAATCCATATAAAAACCACATGACGATGCGCTGGCCTAGTTGGTAGTGACTCTGCCTACAAAGCTAGCTGTCCTGGGTTCACATCCCGGTAGGGGCAGATATTTGTGTAATGAGCGCGAATATTTGTTCCTGAGTCATGGAAGTTTGGGACTAGGTCAATTGGTGTGACATTGTCTCCTGATGTTTATTTATTTATTATTTATGATATATTTATGCTATGTTGGTACACTACACCCGTGACCAGAGATCTGCATGGTCTTCCGTAACAGGCATTTATTAAACTATGTACTCAGTACTCACAACACTTTTCACGTTACACAAAATGTCCTCTCTAAAATCATGGTCCCTCGTTACTCTAGACAGCGAGCCACGAATATTGTTATGCTAACTGGCTTCGTTAGTGTGTTCCTTGGGAATTGTTTCGCATTGTTAAAAGAGTCGTCGGTACGTGTGCACAGATTTGTTTTGTGATCTTCAAAACTAAACTGGCTTGGACTAATTGTGTTAAACGACATGCTGTATTGTCATGTCTGCGGGGCAGGAGGTCAAAGCTCTGTTCAACAATGAAATGTTACGTTAATAATGTTTGCTATTACTATCTATATTTGTCGTTATATGCTATCTGGCCAGAGTTAACCAACAAGAAATTTTAAATGATAGTGGTTTCTAGTTTTCTTCCGTTTCCAGTCTTTTAAAGGCTTAGACCCCAAAGCCACTAAAACCTTTTCAAGGTAGGTAGTTATCCATCCAGATGTGAAGTGGATTGTTGTCTAAGGTTTTTATTGCTAGAGGCTGCAAACTCCAGCTGGTCATCCTGATAGTCGGTATTTAGCGCCCTCCATGGACGGAACACACAAGGAATCGCAGACACGTTGTTGTTGTTGACCTGTAAAAAGATGATATTGCTAACTTCTTTTGTTTTTTTTTGGCAAATATAATACACAGGCCTCCTGATGGTAACTGGGATCTGAGATCCTTAAAACTACAATCTCAAGACTGCAATCCTAAGGGTCATAATTAATATACTGATCATGAGGCACGTCAGAAATGACAACTTTCTAATGGTTGACGTCTACTTAAATAATAAAAATAATAAATAAGACCGCGAATGCGTTGCCAACCCTGAGACAACCTGTTAACCAGTAAAGGCTACCGTAAAACTACACAACTATGGTCCTGGCCTACAACAATGATCCAATTTGACTTATCACATTATTCTAAAAATAAGCTTTAGCTATAGCTAGAGTTTAGAGCAATTGATTTTAGGCCAAACAGTACATATATCCAGCAATAATAGCAGTAAGGGTATCATATTTTAGGATAATGTAATGAGGAAAATTGGACTATTTTTGCAGGCTAGGACCATAGTTGTGTAGTTTTACGGTAGTGAAATTGTACGTATAGCAGGTACAGTCAACGTCAAAACTAAGTGATCAAAATCAACATTTCAAAATATCTATTGTCATGGCATCCCAAATATAACATGTTATATTAAAGTGCTAAATTAATTGATGTTTTAATTAGTCAAAAGAAAGTGATCATAACAGCTGTGCAAAACAGAAGCCTGACATGACATTTCTATCAAAAGCGTCAAACGTGAATTGAATACCAAAATAACGACATTCCAACAATATCGGCAAAAGAAGGATTTATGGCAAATAATTCCAAGATGTAATCTTCTTCTTCTCGTGTCGATGGTTCCTATTTTCATCAGACTGTGCGGGACCAGAAACCTGCAACAGCCAATGCTCTGTCTGTCGCGTCTCGGAGATCTTGCTCGGAGCAGGAGTACGGGCACGCCGGGCACGACATTATATGCGCCATAGTTTGGAGAGCTGTCCCGCACACACACCGAGCATCTGGGTTGCTTAGTATACCCCATTTCACCAGGTTTTCTCTACAGCGGCCAACATGGGAGCGCAGCCTGTTTAAAGCTTTCCAGGTAGGCCACGGCTGTTTGTGTCCAGCGGGAAGCATTTCGGCGGGGCGAACATAGTCCTCAGGAGGGGGACGTGTGTTTTGCCAGTGCGCGAGCCGGTTCTTCCAAGGAGGAGCCCTGGCAGCAGTGGTACACCTCATAAAGCTTCTTCGGCTTTTTAGGCGGGACGGTGGTAGCTCACATCCATGGAGGGAGTGTCTGGAGTCTTCTTCCTGTTTCTGTTTTTCGACGCTGCACATCACCTCTCTGCGGGACTCTGGGGGGGCTGTAAGATGTAATAAAAACTTATTTTAAATCTTGGCGTAAGGGAGATTGCTATTTTGTCACTTCGCATGTTTTTCGACGAACATAACCGATATTAACCGAAGTACTCCGAGGTTGTCCCAAAACCAAGATTTTATAGTTAAAACTTTAATTCGAAATGTTCAACGATGACTTAAACTGTCATTGAGTTTTCAAAAATCGAAATAATGGTGATCACTTATTATGACACGTTATTGAGCTCATTTACTTTTGATCAACTACAATAGTCCGTAGCATTTGACTTAATGTATTGTATAGATAATTTTGGGACCCTATTTCATCAGTTTCTTTTGCTGTTGACTGTACATATGCTCCTTACGATAAGCGGGATCTGAGACCCATAAATATGCCAATTTCTAGACTACAATCCTAAGACTCCAAATGCGTCACCAATTCTGAGGACCAAGATGGTATGAGATGAGGACGGCGTGATAGCAACCGAAAGGTTGTTTTAAGAGCTATAGCACTGTTATTAATCCCACCAATATTGAAAATTCGACATTTGTGTCATAGTTTCTTACTCCTTCAACGTTGAAGCGGCTAGACGGACTTGGATGAAAATTCAAGTTCCCGAATCGAAATCTACTCGGTCGAAGTCGCGGGCAGCGTGTGTAATAAAAGTATTATATTTATTTCCTGTTAAAGTAAAGGCTAGTAAAGTTCTAGTCTATTAAACCCGACTATCAGTCCGCTAGCCCGTCGCGAGTACAAACTACTACAAGCCCGTATCAAACGAGACTGCCGCCGTTCCATTAAATCACCGGTGACACACTTGTAATTAATACCTCCACTTTTAATCGAAACAATTTCAATTAATCCTATAAAGTAAAGATTTAGCGCCGTCAATTTGTACGATGAATTCCGAATGATAGTCGAATCAATAGTGTTATTCCTTAACGGTGGGTTTAGATCAAACGAACGAACAAACATTCTTTTGCATCATCTCTTACGTTTTCGTTGTAAAATAAAACTAATTGCCGAACAAACGTGGTTTTATTAAATTATTAACAGAAGCGTCATTAGGTACTTTCGATTAAAAAGTACTAGAATTTTATGATATCTTAACTTTGTATTTTATTAGGGCCTCCATAGACTGACAGCTTGAAGCAGTCAGGACTGACAGCCCCGTGCTGAAGCTGGCCCAATAATGGAGGCCCTTAGTTACTGTGCACAACTAAAGATCAAAGTCTCATCATTATACTTTCAGCTTTTTCACTGTTAGCTTTAAAAAAAAACACTGCAAAGAATTGTATCGTACTCAGCTGCCCGCATGAAAGTTTTAATAAACCTCCGCAGCACCACTCAAAATCGTCCTCTTCTTCATCTGCAATCGGTTTTACAATAAATGTGCAAGGAATGATAAATTAAAAAATAATAGGGTACAATATCACACATATTTACCTAACCAAAGTAAGCTCTAGGCTAGTGTTATGGGAACTGTACAACGATAAACAAACTTGTATAGAGAAATACATAGAAAAGATCCAAGACTCAGGATCAAATGCTCGCACTCATCACACAACAACAAGAAACAATAATTGTTTCATATTTATTTATTAATAAGTATTATCATCTCCTTTTGATACTTTTTGTGCAAAACTTTGCGAGTCCAACCCACATTGTCCATACTCATTTACTTCGGGGTTAGCCGGAAGAGATCCCGTTTAGGGACAAGTTAGCCTTTAGTTAGTTATTAGTTTAACATTCATAATGTTTGTGCAATAAATAAAAATTAAAATGTATACATACATACATATACAACTACCTATTTACACTTACCTACCGGGAATCGAATCCGGGACCGCTAGCTTCATAGGCAGGATCTTCTACAATTATAGGATACCTACACACTAAACAGGTTCATTAAAGTATACTTTTTCTTCAATTTGAAACATCCATTGACTCAAAATCGACTAGTCGGTGTACTGTATAGAATAACCCCCCAGACTGCGTAGATTTGCGCCATACATTTCCCATCGATAGCTAACAGCTGACAGTTTTCCAGAAGCGATTGTCGTTAATGCCACTCGTAAGTAGTCCGACTCACGATTACAAGCCTTTGCCAGACATTTGCAAATTACCGCCCACTGAGAAGGGGGCTATTTTGTAAGTCACTCACTCGGAAAGTGCGTAGTCGACGTTGCGGAATCCCTAATGTTACGTTTACAATAATAATGGATATTTTTAAAAGCAGATGAGCATGTGTATACTTAATTCAGACCACACAAAGGCACGCTATAATATAATAAGGATATCGTTGGAGTGTACTAATTAAATGTGGTAAACGTGCGAACTGACATTTTGTTTGTGTGTGTAAACAATTTCAAAGTACAATCAGTCTTTCTTGATATATTTTTAAACAGTTTTATGCATGTATGTAAAATATTTTACTTTATAAACAGGAAAAAACAAATAACAAAATAGACAGAGACGTATATACAAAGGCACATTCACCCCTTTAAGGGATCTCTTCTAGTTACCTTTTGAGCACAAGTTGGGTTGAGTTTTTTTACACACAAAAAACACTAAAAAGTGGTTTAGTATGTGATAATATTTCCGTTTGCATTTGCCAGCCATTATTATTATGTGTGTGTAACCAATCTTATCAACGAATTTACGAGTATAACAATTTCTATTGTTATTGGATTGAAAACTTTGCGAAACGAAAGCATCGAAAAGTCATTCTTTGGCCGGTTGACATGACAGATGTTTTGACACTTATACCTTCCTTGTATAGTAATAAAACATTACTTGTAAATATACAATGCAAAAGGTCATGAAATGCATTTCAGGTTCAGATAGAGACGAAAGTCACTGAGAGTATATGAGAGCGAATAAGAGAAAGATGCAATCCCTAATATCTGTTTAAGAGCTAAGTGCTGCAATATGCTTTTGAGAATAGCACCTTTATTAATTTATAAACATTAACTTACAATACCCTAACAAGTCTAGAGTTACGTGGTGAATTCTCAGTCACCGTTGGTAATGGGACGGTTGAAAGCCGTGTCGATAATCATTTTCCTTGGCTTTAAGTATAATGACGTTTCGCTACCTACGCTTTGAATTTATAGCCGTTGAAGTTGTTACACGTATATAAGTGTTTAGTTAATACGACACTTATTTGATGTGTACCTATAACATAAGGAGCAAGAATGCTAATAGTCATTTCCTTACTTATTCAGCGATTTTAAAAAAAGCTTAATAAACTCACGCCTTCATTCCTAGAGTTGGGTAGACAAAGCGCTTTTTTAATACATATTATTGTAACAGGTTTGTTAAAGATAAACTGTTATTTTTAATATATACATAGATTAAATCACGCCTATTTCCCAGAGGGGTAGGCAGAGAGTTCTTTCCACTACGTCCTTTCTTACTACGGTTCTGACAAATATTTTTATATTTCATAGTCAGATTATAATGACAATGATTAGTGTCGAAATAAGAAAACTTTTAACAAATAAATTACCTTTAGGCCCTATAGCAAATATAGTAAAACATCTCCTCAGAATCAGATGACTTTGAAAATCAAGAAACGAATGAATGAACGTGGCGTCTCCTTTCAAACGTCTCATCCAAATCCCATAAAAAATCACCAATTAATTTACCTCTCAACTCAATCGCAATCAACTGACAGCTTACTTCGGCAGTCCTTTCGGACGGTTATCAACTAGCCAGAGAAACTACAGCGTTACTTATGTAGATACTGACAAATCAAATCCCAACACCTTCAAATGCTTGATTTAATAAGCCGGTTAATTAGGCTTTATCTCGGCTTTTATCTCGCGCGCGGTGCCCGTAATACTGTGTTTAGTAAATATTTCCCTTGATGAGTGGCCGCGGAGGGAGATAAGCGAACATTTACATTGTGGGCGTGCGACTGGAATTTCCTACTTTTCTGGCTTTTGACGTGTGAAGGGATTAGGCTTATCGCGGTGAGCACTGATTTAGTGAACAAATCGTTGGTTTTAAAGAGGCGTTTGTTATGTTGCTTGTGACGGATTTGACATTGCGGCTTTGTTTTCTGGATAGTGTTGGTCAGCAGAACGTCAACCGGCAAAATTCAAAAAATGTGTGGAATACAAAGTAGTACCTTTGTTTTTACTTTTATGTCTCCCACGAGCTAGATCTTGCAAAGTATATACGCGATTCTACAATTGTTTTATGATAACAAATTAGAAGTTTCATCTACGTCTTCAATATACTTACTTCATAAAATTATTTCACTGTCTAAGACGTAAACTTTGTAGATTTGTATATTTAGTTACACAAAGTTACTTGAATATTTATATATGTGAATTATGTCGATCACCGTCGCAGAAAATGGCAAAGATGAAAACAATGATAATATAATACATCATGGCCTTATACAAATTACGCAAATTATTCTAGATTGGTAAATCAGCTGTTAATTTTAACTCAAAAGACTAACTTAACTGTTTAATTTAGGAAGATAACATCATTTTAACACACTATCTGCGTTTATCTTTAAAGTAAGCCAGGAATAACAGAAATATATTATCTATGTAGATGATTTTTCTATGGTGTCTACCATCATTGTTAAATGTCATTGTTTTAAAGCATCACACGGGGATTACTTTAAAGCAGTCAAGAAACTTCACTTGAACCTGCCCAAACGCATTTAATCTGAGGCTTTGCATTTACAAATAGAAAAATTACGTTAAAGATATGGAAACTACGAATTATTTTATTGCTTGCGTTTAAATTTAATAGTTTTTTATGACGTTTTGATGTTAAACTAAAAGGGGAAAAGTAAAATAACCAACATTGGATTTGAATAACTTGCACGCGCTTCATCAAAATAAAATAAGTACCTACAAAGTTTAATGAGGATGAAGCTGTAGAGAGTACCACTTGAACAATTACATTGTTACGAAGTAATTCCTTCACAGACAAATGGAATAAATAATTAACAATAAATCAAGAATGCTCAAGGAAGAACTTATTGTAAAAAAAAAGATGTTTATCAGTAAGTACGGGCACTGTTACACACTTCTAAGCAGTGTGTCTAATATATTTCAAAGACATGACAAAAACTAACTCCTGGGTACTTAACATTGAAAGTTTACACACACGCACACCGGGTGGCTATCACGAAATAGAGTCACGTTCGGGCTACACGCGAATCCACTTTGCTTGTCTCCAAATTATGCAACTTTCTGCGCCTCTTAGATTCCACCCCTTTCTGAGGGGCGATTTTTGAAATATGCATCAATTTCGACAATGCCGTAAAATATCCCACCCGCGTAGTCCATTAGGGTTTGCAATGCTTTGCATCTACGTCTAATGCATATAGTTTGCAATAGGTGGGACCAGCAGACCCAGACAACTTTCATTCTACGAAAATTTGCCAATCCTATACAAATTATTTGATATTTGTGAAATGTCATTAGGCTTGCGCCACATAAACTTTTAAAAGCGAAACTATTTAATTATTAATATTTTTATTACAAATTAAATAATAAAGATCCTGAATATTTTTAGCTTCACAATTTTATGTGGATGTTTTGATCACATTATTATCGTCGTATCTTTGTGAAGCAAACGTTGGTGTATGTTTCATTTCTGCTGGAATGTTATTGATGATATAAGCAATATCAGAACATTATGGTGCAGCCGGTGAGGCACCTCACTGCCTTGGGTTAGGAAATCACCGCTTTATTGGATTACTCGCATCACAGGTACACGTAACACGTCAAAGATTATGGTGCAGAATATTCAGTTCACTCTTTTAATTTACCTAGATGCTATTTTACTAATTAATCTTTTTAATTGAACCTCTCAAGAGCATCGGCCATTAGGAAGGTGTATAATATATTGGTTTATAAACTGTAGAGAGTGGACGGATGGATGTCAACACGAGGTCGTTATGTAGAATGGATGTAGACAAAGTCCAAGCCAAGCCCCTGATAGGACATGGCGCCTGGGGAAGAAGATTTAAACCTATTATACTCTCTTACAGTTACTTGTAAGTACATGTGCCTACAGAGACTTTTGAGGTTATTATGACATGGCTATGCAGTTCGGTTTACGCCGATAGAAAAAGACAGACAGTTTCCTCTGGACCAGGGCGCTTATTAAAATCCTCTTAAGGTGGCTTAAAAGGTCATCAAAAGCTTAATAATGGTGTTTCGTTATTTAATCAAGGTATAACGATCTAAAGGGTAAGTTCCCAAGAGTTCTGAAGTGATTACTAAGAGGATGATGAAACGTTGACGATCTGGTGAAGCAGACCGTTACTTAGATCAGGCGGTGCAGAACTGCTCGTGGTAGCAATCCACGGAGTTGGTTTTTCCAGCAGCGCATCTTAAGTTAATATCTATTATTACTGCCATTATGTACTATATACTACCAGTACCCTAGTACAAGTAGTATCTTCTCGCTTGTCGCTCAGTGCGTCTCTGTCGTTACTGACTAGATAGAGCGACAAACATGTTGCGGACAACTTGTGCTAGCCCTCCAGGGCTGCTCTTCCGCTCTTCAGCTCCCGCTTCTCCCTTTGACGACACGTTAGCTTAGTAGGTACTAACCCTGCCTACAAAACTAGCGGTCCTGGGTTCAAATCCCGGTAAGGGCAGATATTTGTATGATGAGCGCGTGTATTTATTCCTGAGTCTTGGATATTTTCTATTTATTTAAGTATAAATTTCTATATTCGTAGAACAAGCCTATTACTTAGTTTAGGACTAGGTTAATTTGTGTTAGATTGTCCACTGATATTTATTTATTCTTGTTCACCTTACTTGCTTCTATTCTACTTCCACTGAGTAATCAGGCTTAAAAATCTACCATGATCTGAACCACGCATTCATGGTCTGAACCATGTTAGTCTTTGCCGGCCGGCATATTGCACGTTGCAATAACCTTATTAATGAACGACAAATCCTAATTTCACATGCCTTTGTGCAGGGCCCGTTTGCTCATACCGCTGGAATGCCTCCATAATCCGTTTTGACTGACATTTATGACTAAACACGAGAGACCTCGTCAAGAGTGGGTGTTAGCTGATGGCGTTGTTTTGCGCATCCCTGAAACGTAGGTGGGTTAATTTTAACAGCGTTTATGAGAAGTTATTAAAAGTATTCAACGTAATTGTGGTAATGAATTTGATTAACGAGTAAAATTTTATGACTGAAGTGTAACCGTTTGTGATGTCGGAAGTTAAAGAACAGCTGCGAATTTAAAATTAATTTTATTACATTGTGCCCATTAACTGCCCGCTATATAAGGAATATAGGTAGGTACACTTCACTAAACGCAACACGAAAAAATACTGATAATAATGAAATAATGTAATAAATGCGTGAGTATGCTTCTTTTTTATGTAATTTATTTGGCTCCTTGAAATTATAAAGAACAGAAGAAGTAGAATAAAATAAGATAGTTTATTCGCCAACTCTTGAACAGTTACATTTTAGATTACAAAACGTTTGTACTATCAGACCCTGGACCAGACTATGGAACCCTGAACCATCATGGAACGGCTGACATTATGAAACAATTTGTTTGACACTTCTTACGACTTGAATCATAATCTCTCTTTTTATATAATGCTAGGTTAAGTTTTAAAATTGTATATTTAAAAAACGACTAACTGTTGAGTTTCTTGCGGCGCTTCTTCTCAGCAGTGGTCTCTTGCGAAGCGCTGGTAGATTTTTGACGTGTAAAAGTGCCCGTGCGGCCTACTTACTGAATAAACATCTTTTATCTTTTATCTTTAATCATAACGTCACTGTGACACAATTCTACGGTCGGTCAGGCTTCCGTTGGACTTATCGCGATTTGAAGGTCAGGAACCATTTAATTTCGTACGTAAATTAAATTAAAGAGAGAGAGAGAGAGTGGGTACCATTACTCGCGGGACTTTGTTCGACATGCCCAGTTATAACTACTTATAAGTGCCAAAGTTAGTACAACATTGCTTATAAGGATGTTAATTATGTTACATTCATTCCAAGCAGATACTTTTTTAAGGTGCACCTAACTTTCAGCTTTCATTAATTTAAGAAAGATTTCACATTAGTATTAGAACTAGATTTTCTTTCCGTTTATTGTATTTTAAACCAAATAAAAATATATCCAGTTTTTAATTGAAACAAGGAACTAATAATGACAGCCATTAATCATTGGACGCGCATGCGACTGCAATCAGACCTAGATTTCAATTACGAGTTAATCGATTAAATTGGATTCTAATTGATATCAATTTGTTGTAGTCTTGTCTATGCATGTGCATTAATTGCATCTGTCTGACCAATTATTTTCTTAATTATTATTTGTTACAATTGTATTTCTGTGTCATATCATATGCGATAAAGAGTGTTGTGTTGTTATTATTGATTTAAATAAAAATGGAGATGTTGTCTTGTTTTTTTTTTCAATGAAGTCGAAAAACGTCCCTCAGATTTTTTGGTGAGTTGAGTTGAGTTGGTCGACAAGCTATATCCTGTACAAGCATGTCTTGATCTCTCAACTTGTAGGCGAGGCTATTGGTGTATCTACGTCCGTTCAAGCGTACGAGCAGACCGTCATCTAGTAAGAGATGCAGCAAACTTGATGCGTTTTAGTTGGCGTATAAAAGTCTCAAACAGTGCTTCAGACGGTGCTTTCCTTCATTTTGGATTTGATCAATTGCCTACAAAATACATTTTGGACTCAACCATTGGTTTGACATTGAAGGTTTTTGAAGCGTCTTTTTTAAATTACGACTTATTACCCCTGAACAAAAAACCTTAGTCAAAAATGTAAAGTTGATTTCTTTATTTATTTTTTAAATGTTCTTTTATCAAACCAGAATTAATCGTTTAAGTGTATTCTATTCGGAATCTTCCTCAAGGTCATGGTCCAGTCATAGTCAGTGCAAGTTATTAATGTTGACCAATCTATTGGCTAAGTAATTAATGTTGACCAATCTTTTCAAACACCACATTACAGGGACATGGTACTGAAAGTGTATCATAAAGCGCCAGGAAGCTAAAAGCCTAGATTTCTTGAATCCAAAAAACGTAACAAATTGTCGTGGATGTTTTTGAGGCTATATAATGTATTATTTAAGGAACCTTAAACGCGTCACGAGGCGATAGGCGATTGCAGCGGCCTGTGTGGGCCGGGCAATTTAAAATTTAATCATACGTTACGTACGGTCAGCAAGGACTCTCCGTTATATCATATTGGTTATGTTTTCCTGTGAGTACTACTAAAAAAAGTATAGGTAGAAGTCAGTCACTTGGGCGATAGAAGACGTCAAGACCTATTTGATTGGGCGATTTCTTAGTTTTCAGATGATTTACAATTGTTCACCAATTGCACCTAAAACGTCTGCAATTGTGATATTTTTGTTTTCTAGCTAGTCTTCCGTACTTTTTTTTTCTCTTAACTCCACGTCACGGCCTATGTAACAAGTTCAAACTTAGCAATGAATGTGACTTATTAAATCAAAAATAGTAATTTTACAGTATCATGCAACATTTGGTTGGTTAAATTATAAACCAAGTGAGAAACTAACGATTTGATTGAGAAGAAATCGCATATTGAACTAAGTTATTAAAATATTTCTATTGATAATTTACAATTTTAATATCAAGTCAAATTCATAGCTAAGTTTCACCTAGAAGTAAACACTGATAAATTTTGACTAAACTTTTGGTCCATTAAAACGCACTTTTATTCATATATAATTTATGTAACATCACCAGTAAATAATTTCTATTTTATTCTTATAACTTTTACAATGTTTACACCATACTCGTAAACCACCTTCTCGTAGTGCTATTTTTTAGTTTTCACAATATACGTAGGATCTTTAAGACGTCGATAAGACGGCCCCCTACCGTCACGTCGCCGTCTAAAATCGCATATTAGCCCCTTGCTTAATTTACATGCTAACTATACGAGTTTCCTAGTTAGTTATTACTGCTCATTATGCTCAAATAAACCTTCGGGAGCGAGCGCATAAGTTAATTTGATCCGAGCGAAGATTACACCGACACGCCACTTAAAATCTGATTTGTTAAATTACTTATTTACTTAAGGAATAGCAATTTTGTGGACGGCAGGAACATTGTTCGATAAATGAGGGATTTTACTCGGTATTTATGACGGTATAGTGCTCTTGTTTTAAATGAACCTTCAGCGGTGAGGCGTAAATTAATTGGTTTACATTTTTAAATAGCTTGCTGGGGATTAAGTTGCTGTACGAAGATTAATTGAAAACTATTAATATGAGCGGCATGGTAGACCTCTGCTAGAAGAGATAAAAAGGAACAATCAGGTTGGAAACGTTGTTTTTACAAGATGAGAAAGAAGTAGATTTAAGAGAAGTAGGCTTTTTGTTTAGTGGTGAGAAAACAAAGCTAATTTAATTTAATATTATGTACGCTCAGTGGCAATGAAAACTAGTCTCTACTTATCTTCATCATCACATCTATCACCCGAATCACGTCCTGTACTGGACAGTGGACATAGGCCTTCCTTTTTTCTGTACTTAACTACATACATTTTTATTACTATTCGGAATACATTGAGTTCATATAGTTTTGCGTAGCAACTGGCCCTAGACGCTTGTCTCAATTAATCATAATAATGAAAAACTTCAATCCTCAACCGTTTAAATACATTTTCACAACACTGCTCGGAGATATTCGTGAAAACGTATATGACTTGTCCATAAATTGCGTACTTGCTAGCCGCGGCAACAATGTACTATTTTGCTTTCCTCAGCAAAATGCCTTCAGACATACCCGTAAGCATACCCGTTGCGCTAATTTACGCATTTTATTCGTTAAGCCTGTATTTAAATGCTTGTTAAAACAAACGCTATAAAGTCTATTCGACGTCGTTACACGCAACTTCACTTACCTGCGCCGGAGTGCCGTGTCGGCACTGTCCGTGCGCGAACAATCCTAAGCATCTCGAACGTTCACCAAATTTTTCTACTTGAAATACTGCCTTTACAAGCCACGGATCGATTTATTTTACTTCTTTGCACGTGAGGTGGTCAGGTATTTATGTTTAAATACAAGCATAGTTTAACGTGGTTTTATCTTTTAGCTGTGGCAAAAAATAAGATTATGTTTGTTGCAGCTTGTCAAATATTGTGAGTTTGAGTTTAAATTGGCCTTCACAATACGACTTCAGCTCTGTTAGCCGATAGAGATAGTTTATCAAGGTCAGAGAGAATTTGTCAACGCAAGACAGAAGAAGACTTGTGGCAGGATGTAAGAAAGTGTAGGACCGTGGAGATAGGGTCTCATATCATGGTCCTACGCGTCTGGGGGGGAAGTGTGGGTCCTTTGGCGCATATTCCCCAGCAATAGGCTAATAGGCTGCGGCGGCTGGGGGGGGGCACCCAGTGGTGGCATAGTCATCAGCCCACGGTACCTACCCCCGCTAACAGCCCTTTGGAGGTTAACACCGGAGAGGTTTTAGACGGTAGGCTTCCACCTCAGCTGAGGTGGTTGAGAATACCTCCCCCCCCCCATTAGGCTACCCTAGCCGGGGGGAACGATGCGTAATGCATTTCCTGTCCGTCATAAAGAAAATATGTAATAAAGAGGACGCCTTCTGACTGACAACACAACGATGTTGATAATAATGATGATGATGACTATGATTTCAAAGATTCATTATATTACTAAATTCATAAATAATGTAAGTACAGGTTTTGTTACTATAGACTTTTAACTTTTTTAATCAAGGTAACAAGTAACTGACTTGTATAAAATAACAGAATACACACAATCCTGTTAGTACGTACGAATAAATATCCCAACGAATATTCAAAGCATTTCAGACTTACCTTTGCATCAAAGACTTTTAATAACAAAATCAAAGCTACTGACATGGAACATGTAGCTTTTGCACTGGAACATGAAGCTTTTGCGATGCATATTCCGATATCAAAGCACAGGAATAGCTGCTCATATTTTACCAAAACATTATATCTGCATGAAAGCGCTTGCAATCAATCACGTAAAAGTATTTCGTCGTCCCTGACTCTTAGCGACGTTTAGAACTAGTAGATTTTTCCAATATCTCTAAGATTTTGGCAACTGTATATCACACCGTGATACTACGTGCCCTTGCAAAATTAATTTAGAATAGTTTCTGTTCTAAATGAAGTTTAAATACTCCTATGGACAGATAAAGTGTCACCATCTAAATGTCGCGTTAAATTGGACATAAATTTATTTTAAGTACCTACTACATGATTTGGTCACGGTCATTGGACACGATCCAACTATGTCTATAATTTTCACATATTTTATCTTACATGACCTTTTAACACGTTTTCGGCACAAAAGAAATAAAAATGCCCATCAAAAAAGCACTTCTGTGTGATACTCAGCTTTCTTTATCCCAGCAAATCCGGAGCCTAGGCGCATTTGGCAAAGTGCTCGCTCGCTATGAGACGCCCCGCCGTGGCTGCCATTTTGTCCGTCTCAAAACAGCATTTTGCACTCCGTGATCCAGCCGAGCCTAGATTCGTTGGTAGACGCTTAAAACGAGAAAAAAAACCTTATTAGATTGGTGCCCCTGTGTTTTTATTCCAAAGTGACGAATAACGTTCCGTAGAAAACGAGCAGGGGATCAGTAAGTAGCAAAGATGCATTCAAGCGAGTTATCGAATATCGAAAACTTAAAGAATTTACGACAGCCTGTGACAGTCTTATGCAAAATTCTAATCGTCTAGCCTCACATATACAACATACAATACATAATACATTGACACATTGAAACAAATTACGTGAAATTCTCTTCAAGCTCTAAAATTAACTATGTACGTTGATGCTTAAACATTACGTACTTATTTATAAAGATTATAAACTCATTTCTAGGGGTCTAATATGGCTGCGTATATCACGTGACAAAGTGTTAATAAGGCATCTGTCACCTTCTCACACGTAAATAAGTACGAGAGTAACGGATGCTTTATCCACATTTGACACACGATATAGACGCCGCCATACTAGGCCCCTGAAATAGTTATACCATGTTACACATAACATTCAAATTCTCAGTACAACCCGTTATCAAGTGTAGGTACTTATACAGTTCTCTTACGATTCGTTAAATCGCTATTAAAATATATAACTAACACTTGAAATACAACAAGAATTAACTGCACAAATTAGAGAAAACAAACATTAGCTTTATCGATGTTTTTCATTTCGAATTATGATCTCACATCTGTGAATTTAATTATGCAACAACATCATAACAATAGCAGTTCAATCATTAGTTAATTTTAACATTTGGTCACCCGATTGTTTCTCGAGCTAGCAATAACAAAAGAAAACAGTTCAGAAACTTACCTATACTATTTGTATTCAGATAAGGCTCCTAATAGTTTTTAGATAAACAGGAGGATGGCCAGGAATCATTTACAACGAAGTGATATAAATCGACCCCGACCAATTCATCTTCTTTAGAGCCGTCGAACATACGGGTAATGGGAACGCGACATCTATCTCTATCCCGGACGACTTTGATTGGGATTCACGTTGCCTAAATCATTCTTGCGATACCATTATTGGATACGATGTACTGCTATAATACTAAACCTTGTCATACACAGATTAAGGTTCAAAAGTATCCCTTTCGTCCGTAATGGTTAACAGCGTATGATTAATTTATAGAATTGGGATGCAAGCCAAAACTTTACTTCGCTACAATCCACTGTTATAATTTGAACCAAAAAATAAGGCCTCAGCGTCTATAACTTGGTGTAAACCCAGATCACAACCAAGAAGTTCTTTTTAAAATTCCATTAAATCGTAGGAAATCTGAATAATGCAAAAAAAGTTGAAAGTTTCTTGAAAAATTGTTAAATCATTAAGTCTGGAATAGTTGATTCTATAAGCGATGATCAGATTCATAAATCAATTAATATATCAAGGATTGACATTGACATTGGAAGCAGATGACGTCATGTATTCACACAATTTGACAGGTTTCCACAGTTTAAAACTTGTAATATGTAGTTAACGTCATTAAAGTGGAGAAAGCGAGCATACATTTTGAACACGCTGTAACAATAGAGTCGAACGTCAGATAATTTTGAGCGCCATAATATAGTCCGTTATATTGGATGGTGATTAATACTAAAATCAAACAGAAATCGCTTGAAACAAAGTTTTAAAAGGAATTAATTTAACTTCGTATACCTTTATAAAGTTCAACTTTTTTTTAAACCATATATACCTACGAGTAGTTACCCGATTAATAAATATAAGTTATGATTTAATCAACCTGTAGGTACCAATTCTTATATTTTGTTGGAAGATTAATATAAAAGTGGTGATTATTAAGAAACTATTTACACTTTCCGCTAATCCATATGAAATGCACGTAGCCGATACGTATCGCATAGCTGAAAGTTTTATCAAGATACGCTCGTAATTGCAATGCACCGCCTCGCGGACGCACTCGCCTTTTATTTTACATTTTATTATCATTCGTTAAATATTCAACACAATTAATAACGAATATGAACAATAAACAAGCCCGTAAACGATTCGGATTACCGTGTTTTTATTGCTCTCTCGGAACTTTAATTAATTTATCTTAAATGCCTATTTGTTGGATCAAATTACTTTAGTGCGGTTCGGTTTATTTTTACATTAATTAATATTAATAGTGTTTTAATAAACTTATTTTTTGTGTTTTACCAATAATAGTGTTTGATTTTTGCTTTGCAGAAAACTCAACCCTTTTTGCAACATTAGACGTTTTCTTGCTGACATGGTGGAGTTTATAGTCCTCGGATGCTTAGACCGACGCAACACCAGTTATTTTAAGCCTTTTAAATACATTCGGCATTATCTTGATATACCTAAGTAGGACTTAATTAATGGAATACTACCAGATAGCTTATCGTCTACGTAAACAAAGGTTGTTTGGTGAGCTTTCTTACTTACTACATAAAAAAATCCGGCTTAGGTGGCGCCTTACAAGTAGATAATATGGTTGTAGAGTTACCTAAAACTGATTTAATCATATAAAAGTGATAAGTAATGTAGGCGAAGTTTTGCAAGTTACTCAAGATTATATTAATAAAATAGTTTTAAATGTAATAAAGTCCACATTCCTCAGACATAAATATTTTATGGTAATAACTAAAATTTTGAGGCGTGTCAAAACTTTTTAAATGGAATTGATTAAACTTTGAAATTGATTGAACTTCAATTTATTATTAAATTTCTTAAAACTTGTTGAAACCTATTTCACTTTCGTAAATATGTATAACATTTAGTTTTACTTTAACGCCGTGTATTTGAGAACCTGAAAACCTGTAACTGAAATTTATTAAACATTAAAGAGTATGTTTTATTGGCTTCATATTAAACAAAACTGCAACTATAAATACATGGCAACATTAACAGAAGAGAACATTCAGTGACAACTTCTTATAAACAGACAGTCCAATGCTTGCGTTTTACGAAAAACCCCTGGATCTATTTTCGAATGGGGTGTATCCAAGGCGTGTTGTTTTACACTCGTGTCACGTCTGCGGACGGTAACATCTGTCAGGGAGGGCCATTTTAAAACTGATACTGAAACCAGCGAATGCACTTTCGTCTAAAGATACGGGTATTCCTAATGGCTATTGGGGAGGGCTGCAGACATGTGACTTCTTTGAGAAATTTAAGAATGGTGCAATTCGTTGATTTTGTTACGTATTTTCTAAATTTGGCTAGCACTAGCAGCAGTGCGTACAGCTTTGCTAAAACTCACCCACATACTCTGCCGCGAAGTAGTTTTGGTGGGGATGGTAAAACAGCTGATGATCGAATTATAAACGTAAAGTATTTAGTGATGTTTTTTTTTATACTGTAAGTTAACCGATGGACTAACCTTACCTACATCCGTTTTGTCTCGTTGACAACACCCAGACAGCACTTATACTGTAAGGACGCGGAGACGTTGGCCGATACTTGAGAGAGACGGATGGAGAGGCTCAGTGAGTTGGCACAGGAAAGCGCACTAACACTACAGCCAGGCTGGCTGGTTTCATGTTAAAAGGTAAGATGGTTCGCTGCCGAACATAACAAACAAGGTTTTACCACCACTAATTGACCTGAAGGCCTATAAATACTATCGAATTTTGCAGCAGATCTTGTAAAGAATACACCCATGACCCATGCTCCGTCTTGAATTACAACTGCGACGTCCCACAGTGAAGACAGCACTTCTCCATCGGTTGAAGTGACACAAACAGTTTACAGATAGTTTGGTCGATGCACTTATGTCACTTCTGAACCCTAGTGCCAACGTTTACTGTTACCAATGGTGTAACAAAAGATGTTTCAGTTTGTGCTGTGTCCATTAGGAATATGGAGCGAATGAGTTCAGAAATACCTGAAAGTAGTTTTACTTCAGGAGGAAATTTAGCATTGTATTCTCAAACGATTTCATAAATGTTCTCGTTAAAATTTTGAGACGGTTTCTAAAGTTCAGGAGCCTAATATACCTAGCTGCGTTTATTGCGTGACAAAATGTGGATTAAACATCCGTCACTTTCTGAAACATGTATAAGTACAAGAGAGACGGAGGTTTTATCCACATCTTTTCATGCGATAATACTAGGCCCACTGGGAATGTTCTGCAAGTTGCACATTGCTACGCAAAAATTGTAGTCAACACTAAATTGTTCTTCTATGATTATATATACCACAAGAGTTGACAACCACGTGAGCACTATCGGGTAACATTTTTATGCAAAGTATGCGTCATTTTTGCAATTTAAAAAAGGCCTTTACAATAAAATTACATAATCAAGCATATATTTATAGATGTTCTGGCCATAGTCACGACGACGCGGGGCTATTGTGGTTTGGGGACTTCATTGATATCATTAAATTTCTTAGCAGGTGCGTGTAAGATTCCTCGTTATGGTGTATTTTACCAAAAAGCTTTCTAGTATGTATATTACAAATAAAAAAATGCAGATAATATCTATAACAAGGGGTGCGAGCTGATTCTAAGCCACCACTTCCATTTCAGCAGCCTGCTCAACAGTCTTAAAATCCACTTATTTTCGTCGCTTTCCTTGAATTTTGGCCGTTCATCTCTGATAAAACAACAAATAAGGAGTGGAGCATTACGTCGCTTAAGAGCGATCATTAAATTCTAACAAAAACCCTAATGGTTATCAAACCGGGCCCACCCAAGTAGATGAATTTAGGAACGTGAAGTTAATGTAACACATCGTAAATTGCTCGGTTTGTTTCAGACAAACTTTTTCCGGGAACAACAGCGCATGCCGTCCAAAGACATTTTTTTGCAAAAACGAAACGTAGAAAGTATTACAACGACATAAACTTTTTCCACGAACAGTTGGAATTTAAATTCTTCTACCTCCTTACACAATCGCGTGTGGTCTAATTATGAATACGGCACAATACCATTAAAGTTTTTTCTTTTACAAAAAAATACGAGGACGTTTTTCCAGAGAAAATGGAATAAAAGTAGTGGATAATGGCAGAAGTTTCCGAGTCCGCTAACTAGCGATACCCACTTCATGAGTGCCATAACGTTCAGTACTTTGCATTTCTCGGAACGCCTTTTACGTACAGGATTTACTTAATACATCCTTTACAGCAGCTTTGTTTTACTTCAAAGAAATAGAACGATTGTAAAGTACAATAAAATGTAATGATTACGAGCGCTTTTAAATGCTTTCAGCTACTTATTCGTGTAAATCTATAAAGTAGATGGCTGTCCTTTCGTTCAATAGTGTCCTACAATGTACAGTTGAAGAACTTTATAGGTGCATTTAGATGTGAGAGAATATCCAATACACACGTCTCAGTTCCTATTTATAAAAAGGGTAGTCATTTATAAATGTCCTATATTAGCATTACGTCACTGCTTTCACAATCATGCAAAATGAAAAGTCATGTCAAAACTTGTATCAAGAACAAGCCTTTAAAAAAGTTTTTCAGTTTCGGGTTTACCTGGTTAGACTCACATAAAAGCATATGAGACCGAATGAAAGAAAAATATAAGCCTTCGAGACTATTTCATTTGAGAGCTATCGCACGGTAGTTAAAATGTTTTCTTAGCATTAGGAAGATTGCGTAAAACTTTTTAACTCCATCCTATCATTAATGCTACCATTTGACTGAATAGTTTTATCGCCGTCAATCCAAACACGCTCCATTAAGAAACAATGCTTCTCTGTTAATGATTACCGTTGCTTATAATTACATGAACCATAAACTCTTCACTTAGCTTCTTAATAGTGAATGAGTTCCGCGTCTTCAGTGATCGCGGTCGCATGCCTCGGTAAGTGCAAACCGTTGTTCCTCGCCGGACACAATAGCGACAAGAATCCAAGGTATACCCTGTACTCAGCCTCAAATCAGAACGAGAATCAAGAATGATAAAAGTCCATCGCTGGCTTGAAATACACGATGAAGCTTAGTTAAGGAGTATAGGGCGAGGTGTACTTTGAGTTGACGCTGAATGATTTTTGTCAGATGCTATCGATACAATTAGATGAAAAGACGAACAAAAATATTTGGTTAGCGAGGTTAGCGTTATATTTTAAAAGGAAACAGTAAATCAAGAATATGTTTTAATTTCTTAATAGCTACCGGTTTTGGCCAAATGCTGAACCGCCTTAACTTTGGATAAAAAAGTGTGGAAACTAGTTGGTACCGTAAATGTGGATATTACTCGGTATGCTTTTTGAGATAAATGTATAAGATAAGTTTCTTAACTGACCACATAACACCTAATTAGTGACGAATTTGTTATTCAAATTCAATTCGAGCTGGATAAATGTGAATGACTCAATAACGCGTGGTTTAAATCAGACTTAAATAATATTAAATCACGTTTAATTCTAATTTTAAACAAAATTGGAGAATGTTGATGTTGAAATGATGCATAGGGTGATATCCAAAAATGTAGACAATAATGATAAATCAAACTATAATCTTTTGAATGTCAACTTTTCGCTACTTATGATTTTCCTAATTGAAAATTCTTAATATTTTTGTATAATATTGTATGTTAAATGAAGTGGGTTTGAGTAGACTCAGTATTTATCAGACTTTCAAAGTTAATACTTTTAGTTTATAATCTATATTCATATATACGTTAAATTAAATTCTAATCTAACAGCTTTAAAAAAAATTACACTACTAAAACGGAACTTAAGCCATAAACTGTATCTTTTTTGTTGCTGCCTTAAGGATGTTAGATAAGTGTGAACTTGTTTCGCAGTTACTATTATAAATTAATATCAGAGTACCATGTGACACATATTCCAGCCCCAAACTAAGCTATCGGCTTGTACTATGGGTACTACGTAACGATTAACCTACTTAAATAGAGAAATACATACAAAGAAAATATCCATGACTCAGGAACAAATAATTGCGCTCATCATACAAAATATCTGCCATTATTGGGCCTTGAACTACCAACTAGGGGGTATTCTCACCAGTTACCACCAATTTTTTACCACTGGTAACAGCTGGGTTTTTTTTTCCACCTGTTACTACTGGTAACTACTGGGAATTCCCAGCTGTTACCACTAAACTAATTGGTGGTAGCAACTGGGTTTTTTTTCCCAGTAGTTACCACCAATTTCTTTAGTGGTAAGAGATTTGGTGGTAACAACTGGGGTTTTTTTCCCAGTAGTTACCACCAAATATTTTAATGGTAACACATGGGAAAAATATTCCTACTTGTTACCACCGAGTACTTTAGTGCTAACATGTGGAAAAAAACCAAGCTGTTACCAGTGGTAACAAATTGGTGGTAACAGGTGGGAATAACCCCAACTAGGCTAACGTATCGTGGAAGCAGTATTGTGTTTACAAATTTAAACATTTTCTTCAAACAATGAACGATCGTACCCCACTCGCACGCCAACTGCGCCTTCACCGATATAAATAACCTGAATATTTAAGCATATAACCCATAAATTTATCATTCCAATGTCACTTAAAAATTTAATAATACGCTTGACCTTTGTCTCGAACTTGATATGAGTGCCGAATGCAAAGTTTAAATGTAGTGCTAAGATTGTTATTGAAGTTGAACAATGAGCTATAAACAAGCGACCATATCAACGCTTTGCGTGCATATTATTATGGACGAAACCCACCTTTCTTTTTTTAATATATAACATAAAAGGCGTTTAGAGTTACTCGATATTTTCTGCACGATTGCATTACATTAAATTGTTATTCGTTATATTTATTTGTGATGTGAAAATAGTTGCACGAAGGTAATAAATTCAAATGTTTTGAATAAATACAAAGCTTTATTTGCGAACTTGAATCATATTTGTAATACATACTTAATAACTTTTACGGATTCGTTTCTATTGCTGTGTTTAACAAGTCTAAACAAGAAGCAAACTGTTAAAACCCGACTGATTTTTTTCGGTCTATGTATGCTTAATACCCAATGTTACCTATATGCTTTTAACTATGCCATTTTGGTATTTAAGTACGTATATTAATAATGGTACCCAGTAACATTTGCAACGCCAAGACAAATATAACGACACCTTTGTTAGTTGCATTCTGTCCTCTCGTTCAGCCTTTACGAGGAAACAAAGAACCATACCTACACACAAACATACACACCTTACAAACATTACCCTCCTTAAACAATATGCATGAGTAATTATCTTGTTTCACTCATTTTCACATTACTCATATCATTTTAATCAAAGTAGGTCAGTAATTATTATTCTAGTTATGACGACTATAAGACCTGCGGGCCTAGTATCTATATCGGGTGTCAGATGTGGATAAAGCATCCGTCACTCTCTTACTTATTTACGTGTCAGAAGGTGACGGATGCCTTATCCACACTTTGTCACGCGATAAACACAGCCATGCCGGCCCCCTGGCCCCGTATTTTGTTCGCCTTTATCCCGGTGAAGAAAGCATCCGTCACTCTCACACTTACATACTGGTCAAAAAGTGACAGTTGTTTTATCCACATCAATAAATACGAGCATAATAGACCCGCTGGTTGTAACAAACCATTGTTGTCCTTATTTTAGGCTGGTTTAAGAAGTCCGGATCTTATTTCAAACCTTGTACTTTTTGAATGAGCCTACCAGGTTGTATTGGTTTGCAAGTGCGATACAAGTATTGTTTTTAATTGCTGTGAATCTAGTAGTTTAATTAAGCTTAATCGTGAATTACATGTAGCATTACCTTTAGAAATATGAATCGCTGTCATAGAAAATACATATTATTTCTCACGGGTGCAAAATACTAATTTAACACCAAAAGATAATGGGGCGAACAACTGGGTAAAGGTACGGGTACACTAGCATGGGTCATTCCATCTTAGTCCTCAGTGTTGGCAACGCATTAGGTGGCCTGTATATTCTTTTACCTTCGTCATGCCGTAGACTACTTGTATGAAACCAGATAAATAGATTTACCATTGTTTTGAAGATTTTTACACAATGAGAGCAAATGTAGAAAAGTAATAAAAACCGGGAATGCTACCCTTTGTTAATATTTGTTCAGGATTTCATGAAAACAACAAGACTTTACCAGAGAATAACTATTAATGACATGGAGTTTGGTGAAATGTATATTCTACAAAACGTTTCTTGGTTATTCAAGCGTCGTCCATGTAAACCGCTCCATTAAAATAACTTACGCTTCCAAATGTTCTCATATTCATAAATACGCAACTTTCTTGCAAAAAATATACAATTGTACCTCCAAAATTAAGATTTACTAAAGTTTAACAAGAAAAGAAACATCATGATAAATTGTTACGCGCTTGACTCGTACCCTCGCCTCCACATCTCCTTGTCACGGGCTCAATTATTAACATTGCAAGATGCGCATAAGGCAGTTGTTACATGAATAATAAAACACTAGAATACGCCGTGAAAACTGTAAAGAAAGTGCAAGGGTGCAGTACAATAGTGTTATAAAGGCAACAGTGTATCTTTATATGCGTTGACAATGTGCATTGTGCCTTAGGACTGGCTGCGTCCGCTTCGCGTAGAATTTTAATATTCTACGCCCCGAGATACAGGCTCTGGCAAGTTCACAGTGGACCAGTATGCACTATGCGGAATTCTTTATGAATTCACGCCGGTCATTAACCCTGCTCCCAACTTTAATAAACGTTGAGCGTCCAGCACACTCTGAAACATCAATTTGCGATAGAGCTTTTGATATACTCCAAGCTCCTGAATTTTGGCATGAAAAAGCTTTTTAGGGTTTTGAAGTCAAATCAGGAACCCTTATAGTTTCGTCATGTCCTTCTGTTCATCTGTCCTCAGTCTAACTCAGAGACTACACACTACACTTCTACCTCCCATGCATTGTAAGAAAATGGTAAATTATTGTTTTTACATTAGAACATTGAATGAGGTAAGGTCAAGCGGGGCTATTGTGGCCGAGGGGTAATTGCATCTTTTAATTTTTTTCAAGGGAATTCAACGATTTAATTAAGTACCTAAATTAATATGAAAGGAAGCATAAATAGTTTTAAAACGTTGAATCCCCTTGAAAAAATTAAGAAATGCATTTAGCCCTCTGTCACAATAGCCCCGCGTGACCTTATCATTGAATAGGTCAAAACAGATGACCCATTGCATGCATAGGAAATGGTCACTGCCGCTTTTGAGCGACTTAAAGACGAGCGGCGCTACCAAATCAATTTTACTTTACAACTTACCTAAAGAATTTAATAAAATTATCTTTTAAGATTATCCTCAAACAACTCACTTTTCTTTTCATGTTTTAAGAAGTATTAACCGGAAAACTAAAATTGTCATACGTGCTCATGAACACGCGAATCGAATGAAACTGCGGTCGCGTTTATCGAAATGGATAAACGTGGATAAAACATCTGTCATTATCTGACCAGTACGTAAGCGCAAGAGTGACGGATGCTTTATCCACCGCGATAAAAACGACCATAATAAGGCTGACGGATCAACTTGGGCTTGCCCGAATTAAAAATGAAATCATCCAAGAGGAAATAGAACTAGAATAATTATTATTGAAACAGTATAACCATTTTTTCTCAGCCATTGACGAAAAATCCACCTGCCTCGTTATAAAAGCATTTTTACCAAACTCGAACGAACAAATTGCATACGTAGCTCTCAATGCCATTACCTTTAAAAGCTAGTGACTTCAAAAGACAATCTGAATTCTGTTTCACAAACAACATTGCATGTCGCGAGCTCGGTCTCAAGCGTGGTATTAACATATGAATGTGATTCAAGCATCTTGAAGCATCTTCGAGCATAACATTACGAGTATGGGGAACGTTCTTAGTGCTCATTTGGAACGTCACCAGTGTTTATGATAAACACGGCGGAACAATAAACTGGTAGGGCTGAGCACTTAGAGTTTGTGGGAGTGGTAAAGTGTGGAATAGTTGTTGTTGAGCACGGGGAGTAGTTACGTGCAGACTTTGGCATTAGGTATCACGTTTGTTTAATTGACTACAAAGTATTTGTACTGTGAGGAACGTACGCGAAATTATTATTGATTTGGAATTACTGGGCCATGAAATGATGTGCAACAAGAATAAGTAAAGCTTTTTTTTACGAGTTACAAAGCCTCAAACCTAAAAACGTGGCGGAGCGGAAGCGTTTTTAGTAAGGGAACGCGTCGAACCGCGTCGCCTCCGCTCTGTGTGTGGCTTTACTTTAGTAAATACATAAGATACAAATGACTCTCTAGGCTCGTACAAGATAACGGTAAACATATTTATATAAAGAAATACTTACATACGAAACATCTGAGATTCAGGAACAATTGGCGCTCATATCACACAAATATTTGCTTCGCAGGCAGGGTCACTACCAACTGGGCTAATCGCTCCGTAGTACTAGAATAGAGTGAGGTGAGAAGTGAGTCGAGCTCTGTGTCGAATTAAGCTGAATAATTGATAATGCACTCGCTAAAATGTGTTTTGTAGGCTCTGACGGGACTAAGCTTACGAGAATCACATCCGCAGATAGAGAAACTGTATACACAAAATCCCAAGTATTTTTCCCTAGTATTTCCAAAACAAAACACCTGTTCCACTCCAACGTCAATCCCTATCGTGTAGGTGGACAGCCGCTCTGTTATCGCATCAACAGTGATTCAGCTTTTCCAGACTAATTAAAGATAAACAACGCGATGCGCCCGTCTAAGCCTGGAGGTCCAAGTTCCTGATAAGTTTTTTTTAATAAATAAATTAAGTGCATGGAGAGAATTAACTCTTCGGCCAGTGACGGCGGAGTGACGTGACCGGTCATTACGGGGTCGCCGACCGAGCGAGGCGAGCAATTCGAATGTTTTCTATTAATACTTAGCTTTTTCAATTAATGCCGCGTGATTAAAAGGTTTGTGCCGAGCTTTCTAAAAGGCTTAATTTGGCTGGTTTAATTTTAGTGAGTTTTTATAACTAGTAGTCGTCGGAACCTCGTATATTGAAATTTCAATCCAGCCTTTAATTCTTAGCGTTATTAGTGTCAAAAATACAAAATCTAGATTTTTCTGACTAACCCACATCATGCTTTCTAAAACGAAAGAAACAAAACTGTCTTTCGCTCACCTGTAATTACACTTGTCTAATCTCACTGTGACTTTAGTCTGGATTACCGTAAAATAGTGTAATTACCCAAAATATCTTTTACATACGCTAACGCATCGAATTTAACAATCGGTTCTCCATTTGCGTAACTTACCTACTCGATAGGCTCGTTCCAAATACCGTTTTAATGCTATTTGAACATTGTTATCCGGTAACGATATTGATACAGTTACAAAGATTGGTCCTTAAATTAAATTAAGATTCCTGCCCAGTTTTCATTTAACACACCCTATATTGCTAATGGAACAGCGGTTTGGTGGAGTAGAATTAGAATTGAATAAAATTTGTTTATGTTACTCATACTCATTTATTGGTACCTAATATTATAAAATATTACACGTTGAAATGGATATAGATATTATTACATTGGTATAGAACAGTCATATAAGAGCACAACATTAGTACAAAACCGTCATAATTAGGAGAATATAAAATATTTTTTGTTTACAATGTCTACGCTAAACCCCAGGCGAAAGTTTTGATATTCTTTTAAATGTGATGTGATACTATTAATTTAATCACTTTATTTTTGGGGGATTATCACAACATAAAACTGGTTCAAAGGCATAAATTAAAAAAAAACATATTGAAGTACTTTTTTAGCATTACTTACGCTGGCAATGTAGAGTCCTTTTGCTGGAGAGTTTACACAAAATTTCATTAATTTTAGATTGTATATCACGATTTTATATCTGTAAGTTATGATAAAAGTCCAATTTTGTGATTCTGAGGTAATTTTATTCTTAAATATAAGTAATTTATAATATAATTCAATCGCGACTCCATAGCATTCTCAAAGCAATATTTGACATGGGAGTTTAATAAAAGGGCGGGCGCCCGTATGGCCCATAGACAAACCACAGATAAGATCGTAGACATAAACACGAATAAAAGGCACCGCGCCAATTGGCCGATACCCTTTCATGCCCGTTCCGTTCAACGAACGCTCCGGATAACCGCTCAACTGTCGCCTAATAGAAACATGCTTAATTGAATTTGACGACCAAAAGGGTTCGAAATTTAAATTTGACTGCCTTCAATAACCGTTAAATAATACCTTTTTAGTACTGGCCATGCATTTACGAAATGTTTCAGTCCTAAAACAGATCAATGTGTGCATTTGGAATTAACACCTGTCTTTAAAGAAGATTTTAACGGTTTAATAGCTGTTAGAATAACAGCGTATCTTCTTAAATAACGTATCTGTAATGAAACAGTAAAAAAATAAGTAGGTAAATCCAGCTTAATGTGATTGACGCATATAATATTATTTAACACTGAATTAAGTAAGTATATAAAGTGAATTTTGAAAAAATTATTAAGCATCATCCAAGTAAACACTGCTTAAATAATTTATTATATTCGTATTCAGAGTAAAAACGTCTAAAATAAACCCTAGATTTACCTGAGCTACTTTGTATTCCCACAAGTTTGAAAACACTAAAGTAAAGTGAGTTAAATGGTCGAGTATGACTCGATTAAAAGTCTCTTTAAAACCGGTGCGTGTGAGAAATTGTTATTGCCCGTTTTAGGATTAATTAGCATCTTATTTAAGTGCGCGAAGGTGGGAGAAGCTTGTAATATCGTGTAGACGAAACCATTTGTTAATATGAAGTGGAGTCGGTCGATGTCTGGAACAAGTGATAAGCGGCCACCGGGACGTAAAACTTCCGAGAGCTCTGGTCCCCTCTGACCCTTAAAATAATCAAAAAGCAGAAGCCATTTTGTCCATTCACACTAGGTATACTACACTGAACTGCAAAACTAAGTATCACACTTTCAATGAAATGTTCATAAGGCTATCTCATCCCTTACCCATTTAACAGGGTGATATTACCATCCAACGAAGGGAACTTTTACGACATACTAATCAGTTTGAGTAATTTATGATTTCCACTGAGAGTAAACCGTAAGTAGCATGTTAATATGTACACAATTTCAAACAAACACTTATTTCATGTAGGTAATCTAAAATCAAGTGATTGAAAGAATTTCTAAGGAGGATCTGCTGGTTTATTTACACTGTTAACATTTAGGTCGATTCTAACCTACTCAATTATTTATTTACTGTGTGTAATTTTATGTTAAAGCTTAAAGCGATTATCTTGTTTCCGCTGCCGCTACCGCTGTAACACTATACCTTCCACCAAGCCCTTGAGATAGGAGCTGAGACACCCTGCTGAGAATACAATCAATTTATAGCACTAGACGAGACAAATTGCTCTGCTCGCGGTATGTGTCACTAACCCACACAACACGGATAGCCATCTCTTCATTAGTGTCCGGAGATATCGATATCGTATGTTGGGAGGGTTTATTTCATAATGCTGGCGTTTACAATAACAGCTGAAGAACGGGAATTACAAGCTTTTAATTAACTTAACACGTTAGTTTGTCTGCTTATCTCAAATATTGAAAATCACATTTAAACCACCTATCGTTTTCGTAATGGGTTAAAATTCGGAATAAGCACATCCGTCCGGATTGCTACCATCTTATCCTTTCACCTATCGCCAAGTGTTCGCTTTCTTGTGCTCCGGTGTGGGGATAAGCCAAATGTAATTACTAGCACAGAGGCATTCCATTTTAATCCTCCCCAGGACCCCCCTCCTCAGGGTCGGCAACGCGTGCGCAGTCTCACAGTCTTGAATTTTCAAAATGGCTTCCTGGGGTTTTAAATGGCTGCGTTCTGTCATTTGAAATAGGTATATAAAATTAATAATTAAGTACATTACCCTTTGACTTTATGTATACATTTAAAATGACAGAAACTACACTTCAAAAATTCATCATCATTATAATTATCATCTATACGAATCATTGCCCTCGGACGGCAGAAGACTTCTATTCATTATTAAAAGCTTTTATTTAATTTGCAATGTAAGGGTCAAATCTTACAAGTTAAATTTGACCCACTTTCCCGTTTCCAATGAAGCTAAAAATTGAGATACGCCTTTAGTTCTGATGACAATACAAAAATATATTACGATCGAGCTGGTCTGATGATGGAGACTCAGGGTGGCCAGAGGAATTCCTAAATTACACATGATAAGCCCATCGTGTTAAGGCTTGTTAGAATTGTCTTGACAAGTAGATGACGACTGTGCAAAATAAAAGTAAAGTCTGCAATAAAAACTTATTGCAAAAATTCTTTTTTTGTCAAAAACTTATTTAGTCTACACGAGAAAATACTCTGGTCAAACTTGAACTTTAAAAAAGTTATTGATCGATACTTGTTCTTTTTATCTTTTTATATAGACCCAATGTATTGTTACAAGTAATTTACTATTATTAAGTAAGTATTAGAAAATAATCAAATTATGTTTAACATGGGGACATCAAAAAAATCTCAGCCTTGAATTATCCACTATACGCAACGTAAACATAAACAATGCGTTTCCCCTAAACGTCGATGTATGTGACGTCACACCCGCATTGTCGGTCCGTCACACGTCAAGTTGACGTGACACGTCGGCCGGTCAGACGTCAATTACACGTCATTGATGCCCAACGGTGCGACTGACGAGCCGGGACGCGACTCTTGAGGAATGTATAATAATATATATGCCACAACATCATATTCACGGCATATTCAACTTTATCTACATGAATTACGATCGTTAAAACCATAAAGTTACGTAACGATGCACTTACTCGTATTTTAAATTGATGTGAATCTGTTTGACAATTAACAATAGATTGCGTTTACAAAAAAAAAATGGGTTTCATACCCAAAGGGTGCCTACAGGACCCTATTACTAAGCCTCCCCTGTCCGTCCGTCTGTCTGTCAACGGGATGTATCTTATGAACTTTAATTGGTAGACAATTTAAATGTTGACAGAGTATTCTATTGCCGCTATAATAACAAATAATAAAAATTAACTTAAATTAAAAACTACGATGTGCCCCCATATAAGAATGGTACGGAACCCTTCGTGTGCAAATTTTGAATTGTTGGCCGTTACTGAGCAAAAATTTTACATTTCGTGGGTCGTAATATTTTTCTTACATCTTCTGTGTTTTTTTAATTATAGTTCACTCAATTTACTTTGTCTAATTATAAACTTCGAGTTATATTAACAGATAATAAGGAATAAACAGGTGTGGGTGTAAAAATAATTTACTACATTACAATTAAACTACTAACAGCCCTTTTAAGTAGTTAGTATTCTCAGTATGTTTACAATCTTAAATAAGAACGATATTTCGATTAAAGAACAAATACAGTATTTTTGTTTTTCAACTGCGGCTGCAGCCTTTAAAAATAATAAAACGGTTTTATTTGCTTAACAGCCATTTGATTGGTCCGGCTATTAAATTATAATTGCTACCTTTTATTTATGTTAGTATCCGACTCATTTATTTTTATTACTTGACAATAAATTTGCAGTTATTTATTTTCACTTGCGGTCTTTATTGCAACCTAATAAAACACAATCATTTCATGTTGAATTAATGATTTGAAAATAATATTGGCTTGAAAATCTTAAGAGCATCACACAGACTAACTCCCTGTTGTATAAACGCACTGGAAACCTATTCTTAACCGACTTCAAAAAAGGGTGACATCTATGCTCGGTTGTACGTATGTTTTTTAACCTCCTGAGGTTCCTTGTACTAATAGTAGTACAAAATACGGCTATTGGAATAAAGATCTAATGCCAAGGAATTAAATTGGAATTTCTTTTGTTTTTATGACTACTGATCAAATTATAAAATTGACTTTATTTCATTCATAATAGATTCATATTCCACTGACAAATTTCGTTGTATGGTGGGCCTTAGGAGGTCGTGCATATCAACCGAATTCTCCATCACTTGTGAACCGATTTTGAAAAATCGGTTTACATAAAGCATTTGTCTCGTTCTGTCAAACTATAATGTCACAATGAAATAGGACAAAGCATATTTTAAGCACACTTTGGCTATTATGCGCTTATGAATTAGAGACTAACTGTTACCCTGCAGTTCCAAGTCTGTTAGCCCGCCTGATAGTCCAAAACAGTAAAAAAAAATACGAAAGTTATTATAATTATATTAGATACTGCTAGTTTGTGTCCTTCAAACCATCATGATGCGGAACATAGACGAGACGCGAAAAGTTGGAGGGCGTAAGACGTCATGGCTCCGGAGCATCAGGAAGTGGACTAGCACCAAAACAGTTGAACAATTATTTAGGCTTACTCTGGCCAGAGGGGTTATTATGACATGGTTTTGACATTCATTTTACGGCGAGCGTAAAGAACAGAGCTATAGCATTTATATAGCTCTGTCCTTTTCTCTCAGCGTAAACTGAACTGCATAGCTATGTCATAATAACCCCCCAGGAGATTTAAAGAGCTGACTGCTATCCTTCAGTGAATGAAGAGGGGAAAAAAGGAAGAAGTCGGTGTTCTTCTACGATGAATTGACAGACTAACATCGGCCGATGGACTGTCACTCTTTGATGATTTAAAAATCTTTTTTAAGCAAATATTGTTTCGGGGACAAGACAGAAGCGCCTGGAGCTAACCCCATGTGCTTCTGTTTAGTGCACCAAAGTAAATACTCTTCAACCAAACAATCGTTCTCGCGTGTGATATCCATGGATTTATTTCTCTAATAAGTTCATGGTGATTGTCTTAAATTCGACTTAGGCGAAATACACCTTGTTGAAACAAGAAATGACAGTTATTAAATTATTTTAAAGGTCCTTTTGTCTTGCTTGACGTTAATTAATCAAAATTATGGATGTGAAAACAGAAAAAATAATTTACAATGCTGACGTATGTGTGAGATATCCTACTAATATCATAAATGCGAGAATGACTTCGTCCTTCACGATAAAGCCGCTTAACCAATTTTAGTTAAATTTGGTTTCGATCACTTTATATCCTGGAAAGTTATATAGTTCCAGGAAAGAAAGGACCTAAATACATGTTCTACGCGTAAAGTAACAGCCAAAATATATTTTGTTACTAGCTGTTGCTCACGACTCCGTCCGCGTAGATGTCGTTATTGTTATTCCCTCACTATTTTCCGGGACAAAAAGTCTATATGCTATTCCAGACTATAATCTATCTCGGTGCCATATTTCATCCAGATCCGTTTAACCGTTCTGGTGTGATTGAATAACAAACATTCATACATCTAAACTATCGCATTTGTAATAGTATTATAAGTAAGATAAGATTTATGTATAGTATATGTTTAGCAAATATACGCAAAGCAATTTAAAAAAAAGAAATACAGTCGTAAAGGACCTCTTATGTTTGCGAATGAAATTTTATATGAGCATAAGGATAAAAATCACCAATTAAAAACAAGTTCGACACGGTTTGAAAAAATGCCGAAAACTTTTTAAAACTTAATCTGCATCCAAATTACTGCAATAATCATAAAAGCAATCTTCAACTACGGAACAGCAAAGGCAGGTTGCATTCCCTGCATTTGTGCATTCGTCGGATAACCGATCTTATCTGCATTAATATAATGTGCGATTTTATTTGAAAACGATTTCCACTTCAGCAAAGTACGACATGTTTATTTTGCGAAATCCAATTTTCTGCTGACATGTCAGCTGTCAAATGTGCAAGGGAGTTATTCGCAGAAAGAACTCGCGGGCAATCTCATCATCGAAAATTCACTGGTTAACCCTTCAGCGCGTAGAAATGTCATTTTCGTACGTGTATCCAGATCAATCGACCCAGGGTCCCTAGCCAAGATGCAAACGCTACTAACGTTTTTTTTTCTATCGCTCAAAATGTATGTGATGACAATCAACCACGTGGTTTATCGTAACGCACTAGAGAATGTCTCGTACATTTTGAGCGATAGAAAAGGAAAACGTTAAAAGGTAGCGTTTGCAGCTTGGCTTCGCCCTCGGGTTGACATGTCTACAAGCAAAGTTAAATATTCGCAATGGCGGATCACTAGAATAAATTCGTCGACGAGTTCGTCAGTGAGTTTTTGTGAGAATAACACTGCGGACTGTTATAGTGTAACGCGTTTAGATCGCATCCTCAGTAAGATTTCCTTGCGCTGACGTCTTAATAAATTGAATGTCTCGGATAAACATGATTGTGAGGTTACTCGCAAATTTTAAATAAAAAACACAAACCAATTTCGTCAAGACCTTTACAGACTTTTAATACTGTTCCGTTAGCTGCAGTTCGATTCCCAGGGGTAAATATTAGTGATAATTGCGAGTATTTTTTCCTGAGTTAAATGTTCTCTGTACTTAAGTTTGAATGTATTCCTCTTTGTAATTATGTTTACCGTTGTATAAACCCATACCCATTGTATAAACCTAGAGCTTTAGTCTGGGATAGGTCAGTTGAGAAGGATAATTGGTGTTGAGGTAGCCTAATAATTTTATCGATTTGTTACTGACAGAGTGATAAAGAGACCACGTTTGTTTAAAATGCTCTTATCCTATTTAGCTTCTTTAAATAGTATAAAATAAAATCGCTTTCCGCATCTGTCTGTCTGTCCGTCTGACTGCAAATCTGCTAGCACATTAGTGGTTTAGGAGAGCAACGGATTTTGATGCAGTTTTAACCATCAGTTAGATAATTATTGAGGGATTTTTTTATGTACAATAAATTCTAATTTATGTATGGGTGTTACAGAATACTCACATTAACCGAAGTGAAGTCTGCCCTCCTAAGCCAATACACAGTATCTCAGATTCAAATGCCAAAGTAGATTCAATCCTCCCCTCCTAGGAATTAGGTTGTGATTGCTACAGGAGCTTTATTTAAGTTGCTGCTATTTGGCTTAGTTTATAATATACTCGAAAATCTAATTTAAGACCAAAATCCTAACCTCAACGGGCGCACATTCGCTGTGATTACTGCATTTTGGTTAAAGTGTAGGTATTTTTATCACTAAAACTTACCCTAATATTACTGGTTAGAAGAGTTCTCATTCATGATTTTATGAAAAAAAAACGAAATAATCAAGATGGAAACTGTCAGATTTTGGTCTTTAATTAGATTTTCGAGTATAGGCTTCTCTTAGACTTACCTCCGATAAATTTATAATATCCGAAATAATAACTATAAACGAGCCCCATGCAGCACGCAAACGAAATCGCGAGTTAATGGCAGTATTGCATAAAAATCTGATGGAATCCCTTAACATCATCCATAAAAGCGGCACTCCCATAAAAACCCACAGAGAAGCTATCGAATCATACCTACCTCTCGAGAACATCAGCAATATATCATTGCGAAACGGCAAGCCCATCACTCATGCAGTGTCAACTCGACACTTTACTTTTCTGAAAAGACGTAAATCTTTACGCGAGACTGAGTTTATAAGACCTTTTGTTCCCGCATTCCTTACGACTATCGAGATGCTCCCGATCCCGATTATCAGATATCCTCGACTCCACTTACCACTTAATGGTCGGATGTCGTATTCAAGTATGCGTTGAGTTTATAAAAATAAATCACTTGAAAGAATTACTTAATTTATTTTTGTGATCAAAAATGCTTCCCGTAGGTAAATAAATAAACAAAAGAAAATTGCCTGTGCAGTAATTGCTTTTATAACAACTGCAGGAGGAAGGCGCTCGCCAGACAAGACGTTTACGCAACCTGCCTCCCTCAAAGAATGCGTTCCAGCTCATAAACCGCTGCAAAGATCCGCATACTTCCCAACCCGAATGCCCACAAACCAACAACCAACGTTCTGAAACGTTAAACGAGTAATTACAGTGCTTATCCAATTTGGCAGGGCAGAAAAACGCGACCCCCCTTGTACAGGAAATTTGTTTTAAATTTCGACAACAATGGGGAGATTGCAAGACGGATAATTGAGTACGGGAACGGTCCGTGACGCCGGTATAAATCCGCCAACAGCCATCGCTTAATGATAGCCTGCTCAGGCCGAAACGCCTATCGCGACGAGACCTCATGTAGGAGCAATCAACACAATCGCCAATTTGATCGCGTGTCTTAACCCCGCTTCAACCAGCTCCTTACGCAAATGAAGATGTTTGAATTGAATCGCTAAATTACCTCATTTAAACTCTAACTGCCTGACAATAGAAATTTATTCGCTGTAAAAATGTTGTCAACAGATAAAAACCTGAGGATTAAGATTACGATCTAAAGATAAAACGCCATAAACGAGATTTTATAAGCGACTTGAGATATAAAAGTTTTACCATGGCAATAAATCAAAAAGATTATAAATCGGTTTTACAGGCTTATAGGTGATCTGGGAAACTGTCGTAAATCAAACACGGAATAGGTTTTTTTCGCTGCAGAAATTTCTTTGCATCCAAAAATAACATGTGTATTGATTATAAGTCCCTAGAGAGGCATTAAAACTTTGAACGTACTTGAATAACAAGCTTTTTCAAAGTAAATTTTACGTGAAATCAGATGTCATAGATCAAAATAAAATAGAAGAACCGTAGGATAAAATAAGAGAATGTTCAAGCGTTTTCGTCAATTACATCTTAATGATATCGTGTATTAAATAAAATCTAGTATGAACTATTTGATGAATTAGATAACTTAATAATATCCTATTTTCCTTAGGAAAAAATATTAGATGTTTACTAGACTTACCGAGTTCTCATCAACAAAAACCAAGTAGTCCCAACCATAATGGAACGAAGTCACGCTTCTAAGTATACATTAACAGAATGAGATTCGCATGTCTACTTACGCCTAGAGACATCTAAACTGCAAACTTACCGGCTTCTTCTAAGTATATAATGGAATGCCTAATGAATGTAAAAACTTGAATTTGGAATCGTTGGCCAGAGAATAGAGAGTAGAGACCACCGTCTTCTTACATTAAACAAATTAACCGTAACGCTTCGTATCTCATGTGAGACATTAATAACCTAGTACAATGCGTATTAGAATAACAATCGAGACAGGAAGCCTGTAAACCGATTACATTGATCGCTCGTCAATCGTGACGTTGGTATAATCGATTGCAGAGGATTTATGAACGAGATAGCGATGCTCCAAGCTTTATCAAATGGTATGCAAATATCACATCAGCTTAATTATAAGTAATGTATAATTCACTACGGAAGTCAATGTAAACACAATAGGGAATATGTATGGATTTTTTAAATAGCATTACTCAATAAGATAATAATATGAAAATACCGTAAAAGAGATCACCAAAAGAGAAATTAAAATTAAAAACGGTCAAGAAATACGGATGATACAAGCATTTTAATCTGCTAATTAGACAGAGATTCGAAGTGCACTGTGACGTCATTGTAACAGGTCGCCCATATAAACTCCATGTAAAATTATGTTTTGCTAGAAAGAGATAGGAAAAAAAAATTGTTGGCTTATATCTTGTTTATTTTTATCGCCATTCAAATAAAGATTTTAAAATCTTTTATTTAACTTGCAATAAATGTAGGTATGTATGTATGTATGTAAGGGTCAAATCTTGCAAGTTAAATTTGACTCACTTCCCGGTCTCCGATGAAGCTGAAAATTTGTATACGCCTTTAGTTCTGATGACAATACAATAATATAGTACCATCGAACTGGTCTGATGATAGAGACTCAGGGTGGCCATAAGAACTCCTAAATTACACATGATAAACCCATTGTGTTAGGGCTTTCTGTAGGAGAATGTATCGAAACATTTTATGTAGTTGTCTTGCACCAACATAGTTAAGTTTAATACCTATTTATACTTATTAGTTCTGGAGAAAATTCTGAGTTTTGACACATTTTCCTGCTCAACTACGCGTGAATATATTTATTTCTTATTGTATGTTAGATTCATTGTTTTACATAATTCTAGGTTAAGTTTTATGATTGTATATTTAAAACACGACTGATTGTTGAGTTTCTTGCACCGTTTCTTGTCAGCAGTGGTCTCTTGCGAAGCGCTTGTAGAATTTTGACGTGTAAAAGTGCCCGTGCGGCCTACTTACTGAATAAAAATGTTTTATCTTTAATCTTGTGAAAATCGTCTTGACAAGTAGACGACGACTGTGCCAAAAAAATTTCAGTACGCAATAAAAGCTTGTCCCAAAAATTAAATTTTTGATACAAACTTATTTCATACCTGTTTGTTACATGAATCAGCTTTTATTGTAGGTGTTAATAAAAAACCCTATTCAAAGGAATACAAAACAGGACCACTCTAAATGAAAAATATCAAAAATTAAGTTTTTTTTTAATCTTTTACCACAATTCTCTCAATGTAACTTTTGAAAAGATAGAACCCCCGATATAATATGTGTTCGCCGCGGCCCGCACGGACGGGTTCCCCGCGCGCATGCGTAAGAAAGCAGCGTCGCTGCTTCAACGCATCCGTGGCAGCCACAACAGCATTCTGAACATGGTGGCTGAACGGCCTGACTGCCCCGTGGTGCGACACTGGGTAGCAGTAGCCATAGGATTTTTAAAATAAGCTATTTATTAATTTGTTAATCAAATATAATTTAATAATTTAGAATAAGATTGATGTTACTAACAACATATGGAACTGGATTCTGAAATAAATTTGAATTATTATTATTATTATTATAATAGCAGCCCCTTCGTTCAGAATTGATATCTCTTAAACGGCTCGACCTTTCTTATTGAAACCGAGCTAAGAGCCACTCCGATTAATCCATTCATTTTTAGGGTTCCGTACTCATACTAAAAATAGAAAATAATAATAAGGGGGGGTTATAATAATCCCCTACAAGAAATGTAATTATTATTGCCGTTTTTTGCTCGATAACGGCAAAAGGTAGACGATTTAAATGTTCACAGTATATTTAGGTGTATGTTCACTTTAAAAATAAATAATTAAATTAAAATGAAATAAATTATTCAGGGGGCTCCCATACAACAAACGTTAACGATATACCATTATCTACCCTTCGTGCGAGAGTCAGACTCGCACTTGGCCAGTTTTTTTTCAATCATGTCCAAATCGGTCCATCCGTTTTGGAGATACGACGCCACAAATAGACACACAGATACATATACACACATTTAACTCAAAATACCCCTTTTTGTCAACGGTAAAGTTCTTATCAATCTGGTTAAATTAAAATGACAAATCTTTATAATTTCACCACACGTAAAATGATGTATTGTTTCGTAATTGTGTTAGCAATTGATTCAAAGCGTAGGGTCAAAAAAAGTAGCCGACGGGCACGTAACTGTAGCATACAGGTGGACGGAGATGGCGAAACTATAATCACGGGTTTGTTGATAGTTTATTATATTAATGTTATATTAATTAAAACAAATGTTACAAAACACCGACAAGTTGTAGCACGGCTAAAATTCTCATATCTTTGAGCGCGCGTAGTAAAATTCACAACTATATCTACTCTGTTAGAGTTGTGATATACTTAAACCATGCACAATGACACACATAAGAGCTAAACTTAGCTTGAATCTTAATTACTATGGATGGATAAAATTTAACTAATGCACTGTGGAGTATTTTGGCATTCAAGTCGGACAAAAAATATGCAGATTTGAATAGCTATCGAAATTTTGCGTCAATTATGAACAGCAAACTGAACAATAGAATGTTCCGCAAAACGACGATAAACTTGAAACTAATGCGTCATCCATAACAATTTGCAATAGTGCAATAAAACGATCAAACAAAGGGCGGGATAAATGGCGGTCCGCGCGATCGAGTGTGGAGATACCGCCGAATGCCACGGGAACAATAACCGATGCGCTTCCTTTGACAATAGTTACCGGTAATTTATACAAAGAGATCGTATCGGTACGCGCCACTAAATCGATCTTCCCGGGAAAGTGATAAGAAACTATCAAATTGAAACGTCAGCGGTGTATAATCAAGTGTGGTAGAAATGGTAGAATTTATTAAATCCGTGGGTGTGTGTAACGGTCCGGTAATTATTACGTTGCTGTTTCCAGATGCGATGCTGGTGGTCCTAGAGCCCTTTCCAGTTTTGTTACTGATACGTAACTTTAATGTATGGGTTGTCGTATCGATTTTCATTGTTTTCTATTATCAAACAGTTTGTAAATCACCATGCTTGTCATCCATACGTTAATTTCGTTAAAAGTTCTTTTTTTGATATGATGTTTACAAATCTCATGTTATTATTTGGCTATTAGCTATCTCTTTGTTAAGTGCCGTCCGGCTTTTGATATGCATCTGTACTTTGGCGGTTTTACTATAAGTATGATTTTTGGGTTGCATAAACGTCTATCCCAAAACAATAATTTATAACGAAAAATAATATTTTATTTCCTTGTTCATCCTTTCTAAGCTAAAGATCTAATTAATCCATATTTTTTCTTCTCACTAATTGATAATTTTATATATCTTCATGTAACGAGAAAATACGCCCAGACTTTCATATCAACTTTAAGAAATCTTTTTGTTCTGTACTTATTTTTTCATATTTAATATTGTTTAATAATTACTTACGTTAAACATTTCCGTTTTCATTCTTAACTATAAAGTAGATTACGGCATCGTTACGGCAAGACCTTTGTTATTTGGACGTTTTTCGTTTCTTCTGCATTGCATTCGTATAAAATGGTGCAGCACTGCCTAAACGTTAGTTAGCGTTGACTCTAACAGCACGGACGTGGTCGAGACGGCACACGTTCGGTTTGTCTTGGGCGACAAACACAAATATTAGGCACGAGCACACAACGGAATGGGATGGAATAGCAAATCACAGCGTATTTGTATAAGAAGCGTACTTTGAAGCAGGTTTGTGTTTGTAAACAGAGCAGTGAAATCGTCAGGAGCCATGGGCAAGTCGGCTATCTTATGAAATCGAATTTTCAAAAAATTATATTTCAGTTGTTATTTCATAATTTTAATTATGGAAATATTATGGTAGAGTAAAGTTGCAGAAAATTTTATTATTTACGGTCACGAAGAATACATCGAAATTAAATACTTAAATCAAACTTTAAACTTATTTGAAAAACAATGTACGTAAGGTTTGCGCCAATCGGTCTGTCTGAAAAACTACAGAACTGATTTTGTTGAAGGCTTTCATAGTTTGGAAGCAAGCTAAATTTAATTTACTAAGCAGATCGGGACGTCCGAGGATATAAGTTAAATATTAAATTAAAAAAATGCCAAAACTTTAGAGTACGATACAAACTCTTACCCAAACTTACTCTGTGTAGAAATTGAAGATACGCGCTTTTGCTGCTCACCTTGTGTCATTATTCAATACTGTATATATTGAACTTACCTGCGAATGAGTGTGGAATGTAACAAAATTAACTGTAATTTTAACTGGCTTTACATAAGTGCAGTTTCGACTTCGACTGCTATTTAAGTTCGAAAGCGACTCCGTTATACTGTTTACTTACGACTTGTGATCGACTTGATGTTAATTGATTCAATGTGTCGTAAAAAACACATTTCATATTTCAATTGGCATTAATGCTTCGGTTTCAATGTCACATTATGTTACTTATTTGATAATTAAACCTCGTAGGCAGGAGCTATCGTGGATGATATCATCAAACAAGACAGTATCAATATTTAAAAAAAACGCAATTATGACTTAAACGTGCAATATTTTTTTAGACGCGCCACTTGTTTTACTTATTGAAATCATATTATTTAAACCACGTCGGAAAGACACCAACTTATGGCAGTACAATTCGTTTCAACAGTTCTTTAACAGAAAACATCTTGTTTTGTTTTGTTAACTCTTAGTTTTTAACATTACACCGGCCGATATCATGCGCGTCAAACAAAAAGCGGTCCCATCACATCCCGCCTATACATGCTAAAGCCTGACTCCGATCCCAAATAAAAAATTGCGTTTTATTCATGAAAGAAACGTTAACATCGAGTTTATGTTAAAATTCGTAGTGTAATGGAAACAATGCATTATGCATCGAGCTCGCTTGACACAATGACATATGGAGCAACTCACGTTTGACGTTAGAGACGGGAATATCAATATATTCAATACGTTTTCCGGAATTTTCGCATGATAGAAACACGCTATTACCCACGTTATTTTTAACTCGTTAAACTCAGTGCTTGGTAACTGGACGCTGGTTTTACGCATAATTGGTTCCCTTTTTTATCCGGCTGGAATACGAAATGACGTCGATAATAATTCTTGTTTTTATACAACTTTCTTGCTTCATTGTATCGCGGAGTTTCTTATGGAGTCCAGTGGCGAATGAATCACACAATTTGTTCTTGCGTTACTATATAAATTCCTAAAAGAAGCCCTACATAGTTTCACAGCGAATTAAATTTAAAAAAAAAATTGCTTTTAACGCACTCAGTGTTACAATTTCGAAAATATCAAAATGTGTAAAAAGGTTTCTCTAAAGTCGATATCACGCTCTATTGAGCAACACTGAGTATTTCTCAAAACTTTTAGTGACATCTCCCAACTAAAAAAAAATAAACAGGAGAAGTCCTAATGTCACCCAAAACATTTGCATTAAAGTTCCTTTGTTGCTACCAAAATGACCCTTTACGTAACAAAAGCGAAAGGGATGATTTTTCAACACCATTGCAAACCTAAAACAGTGTATGTGTTTACTATAGGTATACACACTTTAAAGGCATCTGCATTGTTTTAACGACAAGAATCTATTAGGCATTCTTCCGAACCGATGACGAGATACCATACACATGACGTTTCAAAGTATGGGGCAGGGGGCGGGGCCTGCGCGTGGGCACTGTGTCGGTGGACATTGTTCGAGCGATCACGCCGATACACACCAAATATTGAGGTTGAGATCTTATCGTAATTATAATGTTCTTTTATTGGTATTTACACACAGGTATCGCGTATGATCGGCACGCTTGAAACTGTTTATCTAAAGCGTTTGGTTATAGAAAGTTGACTATTAAATTTGATGGAATAGTTTCGGATCTTTGTCTTGTCTGATAAACGTAAATCGTTTTTTTATAATCCTCCCAAATTCAAGTGCTTTAGTTAGGCAACAGTATAATTAACTGTATATTTTATATTTATAAGGAAGCTCCTTAGATTTTAAATCGTATCCATAAAGTACCTAATGCCAGTTATAAAAATAATACCCTTAATTAAAGTCCGACACACACAATAAAGCGAAAAAACACCACCCTTAAATGAAGACCGAGACCCACTGGTCTTGTCCTGACTTTTTGGCTTAACCTCCGTAACCATTTCCGTGCCCGCCGTGAACAAGAAAAACGCTTTATTAAACAAATTCGCAGACGTGAAGCAAATGTCACGATGCGCATGAGTTCAGAACTAATTAAGCTAGGCACGACATGAGAGCGCTCTGGGATCAACGCACACATACGGCTTCGAAGACTTTAAAAGGTTTACGTAACTCTACCAGTATTCACCAAAAAAGTGCAAGGAAGCTCCCGTTAATGACATGGTTCTTCATTAACGGACTAAGCCTAAAAGACACGTAAGCTTGTATAATATTATTTTATGTAACATACTTCCGAAATTGTGTCATTATAATCTTAGGAATAAGTTTTATACACTAGATTATATTACTTCCCATGTTTAGTTTTTAAGTAGATTGCCACACCTTCACATGATTGTATTGCAATAATATAAATAAATATCACATTTTGGTTTACTCTGATGTCTCGTCTTGTACCTTACTTTGTCTTAGCTCATTAATGGTCATAGATGTGTAATGCGGAATAATGCCTTTAATCTCAAGAATTTATGATTTTAATTAAAATTAGGGAATTTACATCGAAGTTTATCGAGATCAAACTTGGTGGGTCTTCGTATAGTATAGCGATGATTCTGTTGCCACGTTTTGACTGCATCATCAGATCAATTGATAGACACGATAAACTGGTATTGCCATCGGGTCTACATTAATTTCTTTCCGCTTCATTAATTAATTAATTTCAGCCCATTCCAATAAAAGGAACTGTTTAAAATTAACTTTCAAGATTTGGATAAAGCATACTACAGGACAATAACAAGTTAAAATCGTAGGTAAACAAAAAAGGTTAGAAAACAAAATGTACGGCTTATTTCTTTTAACAAATTTCCGTGTACGTTTCCCTTTGAAGTCTCATGCGTCCGAGATCATGACATCATGACTGAGCAGAGAAAGCAAATGAGTTCTATTTGTACACGCCAGAGAAAGATTCTGCAAGGCCGGAGCCCATTCCGCCACAGCGTTATTAGGCTAGTAAGTTATAAAATTCTAACCACATATTTTATGATAAACTTACTATAAAGAATATACATAAATATATTCTGGGCGTTTCGAAAATCAAAACCTCTAAAAAACTTGCTTGTTTTTATTTTTTTCCCAAAATATGCCTCTTTATGACAAGCTTTATAGTCGATTATTGGTACTTTTATCACTAGCAACTAACTGACTATTAAAACTAATAAAACACAAGTATTGACAAACCTCAAACCCCTTCAAAATTCTAGGTTTGTTTACGTACTTCGTTAGTTACATTACATACAAGTAAAGTTAACTAAAGCGTGTTTAAAATAGAAAAGTAAGTGTACATTAATGTCACAGACAATTATTATACCCAAATTTTGTCCACGAATAATGGTAATCTAAACCGCAGGGACGTTCCCATTCTTTAAATATGTCGGAAAAAAAGAAGGAACGATTTATAGGCCCCCGGCACTCTTACTAACCGATCGCAAACCATTCATTGGCACTAGCATCCGACCCAACCTAATAAAAACCAGCTATAGTGAGGTGCCATTGCTTGAACCATCTATATCTGAAGTCAAATTCCACAACGCGTTACGATTTTCTGAGTAATGTATCGAAATATGGTAACTGATTTATGGGCCATAGTACTTTATGGATGCCTTCGTGCCTATATTGTTAGAACATCCTAATTGCCAGGTGGTAACCCTAACGATGGAAAATACTCATCACTATAAGGGAAATAAAATTGTTAAACTTCGAGTAGAAAATTGTGTAGTTGAATCGTAAATTCAGTCATAAAACGATACTGTTACCTTCCAATATGAAATATTAAATATTTTCCCTTTGCGTGCTAACTGCCGAAGATATTCTAAAATCCATTGGTAGTTAAAAATATTTGACGGCTAATATGTAAACACTTTATCGTACAAGAAAAAGAAATATGAGAATAAAATAGAAAAGAAAACAAGGATTATCAAGGTGAAGGAGGTAAGTCGTCACGCAAGCACTTGTAGAAAGATTTAAAAAGTAAAGTTTTATCTTTGCTACCAATAAATGTAACATAAAAAATTTACCGCCAAATTAAGCATGTAGACGGCAACATACCACACCAGTTATAATTCCGCAAACGCGCCTCGCGCAAATCACACGCCCGCTCCGATTGATCTAATAAAATATTTAAACGGGACTCTCCTAAAATTCAAGTAGCTATTAAATCGTTCCAGTTACCTCATAACGGATTCAGTAATTTGCCCATACGTCTTGTTATGGTCGTTCCGGAAGATTAAAACCCTGGCCACCCTTCATAAATCGTAGCCTACACCTAATCTCGTATATTATTCACAACCCTACCTGGAAAGAGGGGAAAGGCGTTCTCAAATGCCACCGAATTGTCAATGTCCAAACCCATACGTTCGCCGTTTACCACAGTTTACAACGTTTTTCGAAATAAAATGGGTTCTATGCATATTATAGTGTCATCATGTGGACAAGGAGGTGTTTTACGCGCCCCTAGGGTCCCGTTTACACCACCGCTTTTATTGCGACTGTCAATAGTAAAACGCGAAGAGGTCGTATCATTCGTGTTGCGGATTGACATATTCAGACTAGAATCTGTTTTATGGAATACTAGCTTTATGCCCTCACCTTTTCTTGCTCTCTTCAACGCAGAGACGTCTGCTTCATACATAATAATGACCACTTACTTTGGCCTTTGAATATTTGCTTCATCTCAAAGCTTTTGACAGAAACGTGAATATTTTCCTCCTAGGTACTCGTATTCTTATGACTTAATTTATTAGACATTTTAATAGTCATTTTATGAAATACTGTTCTCAACGCACCACAACAGTCTATATAAGAAGTAGAGTACCTAGTAGTTTTTAAGAGATTTCACAAAAAAAACAAATTGATATCTTTGTGTGTCGTAACACAAAGAAACCTAAGCCATATTGTGGGTATTTCCAATCAAGCAATTTTCCTCTCATGAATATTCATATCATACAATTGAAGTCAAAGCATACAATAAAATTCAATCATGTTCGCGGGCGTTCATTTTCTGTCCCACAAACGTATTTTATGGTGACGTTGCTCCCACGCCGACTGAGAATCAACTGTGTACCGTTTAAGACGAATGGGCCGGCACTCTAAAATATATCGGACAGTTTTAGTCGAACATAATGCAACAAGAGTTTTGAGAAATATCCATCAATGTTTTGAATGTTTGACCAGTTTTCTGGACGTTTCACGACCGGATCTATAAATGCTCGTTGACTTAACTGTATCGTGTGACACTCTAATCAATTTCTACTAAGTAAGCTGGGCTAATTGAATATGTTTGTTACGTTGGTTTTATAGCGGTCATCATTCTACAAAAAATTTGAAGGTTTTTTCTAGACATTATTATTCTTTGGTAACAAAGTTGTCTTGTATATGTATTTAGTAGGTAAATACTCTTGGCAAGGATTTATTTTACTCAAAAACACATTACTTCGAAAATAGGCAACTTATCTACATTTCAGGAAATCTCCGCGGTTTTGCTCAACCTTAACGACACTTTAAATAACTCAAAGAAAACAGAAACTATGTTTTATGCTTCCTGCGTTGACTTCCAAATTGTTAAAACAATAGTAGTAAAAAAACTATTGGAAAATACAAGACTAAAAAAAATACCTAATTCTTATACTTGTTGAATTACCAGTTAAAACCATGTAAAGACGGACGATAAACACAAGATATCCTAATTAGAGTTATACAATAGTAATTTTACAGCAGATGTTATTTACACCTGTATGAGTTACAATGATTATAGGGTTGTTTAACTCCTTTAAATATATTCCAAACAGACGTATGTACAAGACTTCATTAATAAACTTATGCCCTTTGTGCATTTGGTATCCGTAACCAATGACTATATACATGCTCATTAATAAATCCACGGGTTTACTCGTACCCTTCGAGAAGGGGTTGAACTGTATAGGTATTTTAGGGCAAGCACACACGATTGACCAAAAGTCAAGCATTTGTTTTAACTTTATTTCGAGACATTGGAAAATTATTTAACAACTATTACGCTGTTAAAAATAACAAGTTTTGCATAACACTGAGGAAGTTGGGAAGCCGATGGATGCGAGTAGTACGATACCGGCCGTGTTGTAGAGATCCATGGGGAAGGCTTATGACCAGCAGTGGACGTCATCCTGATTATGATGATGATATTGATGATGATTATGATGATGATGACTATGATGCTGATGATGAAGAGAACTAGTCGAATTAGTTATTAAGACGCGTAAACTAATTCGCAATAAAAAAACATTAAAATTTGACAAAATAGGGCATTATGTTCAAAAATAGTTGTAAGTATGTTAACAAAATGTGTCTAATCGTTATAAAATTAATCTTGTTGTCGCTTAAATTTAAATTATTTTTAAGATTTTATCAGATTAACGCCTTACTTATCATACTTATATCAAATTAAAAACACTCCGTGTGCACAGGCCTTTAGTTTTTAATCGGGCGCATCAATCAAACACCCCCTTAATGAATCGTGCGTTTGCTTAAGGGTGAGCTTCAATAATCACGCGCGATAGAGTTACAATGGACGGGGGTCCAGTTTTTATCACTTTCGAGGCGGAAACGGCCAAAGGGTTACCCTTTTTTGGACACATTTTTGTTACTTTTCGATGCCTGTTTGTACGTGAACAGGGTTATTTGTTGATGTGTGACTAGGTTGATATACAACAGGTGACAGTAGGATTGATAAAACGAATTTGTGGAGCATCCAGCGCATACCTTAAAAACTTTCTCTTCGTTTTTTATTTATCCAATCTCACTTTTAAACTAAACATACACGTGTTTTGGCTAATTCTCTTTAAAAAAAACTTTGATGTGATCGTCTAGTTACAAAAAGTAGACAATTTAATGAAATATGAAAATTGGTCACTAAAATTACAACCGCTAGCTTTGGTCGACATTACTCTATGTGAAAACCAAACTAAAGGAATGAAAGATTATTTTTATCATTTCGATTAATGTACAATAAATACCCAATAAACAATTGGCTAAAAAATCAATTACTTTTGAAAAAAATGTACCATGTTGTGTCTAGTTACTTTAGCTAAAAAAATTAATTGCATGGATTTTGAGGTTGTAAAACCATTTATACTGAATTATTCACTTTAAGCCCGAAAGAGGTGATATTGTTTTAAGGTAACCTAAACGTCGATGTTTTCTAGCGCAAATACCATGTTTAATATAGTCACAGTGTATTTCTATACAAACAGAAAACCGCGGTTTATTTGCTATAGAGTTCACGGCAAATTATACAACAGTAAACAAAACATAAACACTATTGTCACGGCGACATCAGAAAATTAAATTCCAACGAGTAGAGCATTCGCACCATTCGCACCACACTGACCCGCATTGTACCGTCCCGAATCACCGTGAAACAAAAAAGCCACGTTTCACTTTCTAATAATACTTATTACTGGTTTTAATACCAATTTGTTGGACAAGATGAGTAATTACGAGTCAGTCTGTCTTGACAAATGCCTTGTGAAATACGTACCGTACAAATTCGATTGGATGCGGTACTCTTGGCGCATTCCTAGGGATGTGGGGCGTCCAAATCTAAGATCACGAGTCTGGCTCGCCTGCTCAATTGCTGGTTTTACTACATTACATGTGTGCATGCTTCTTTATTAGTGCATGACCTTTGACTGTGACAGATCGGGCTCTGAGCTGTGTTTTGTGCCGTGTACAATACGAGTATGTTACTTAGCATAGGTTTTTGAAATGAGGTACTCCTCATTTTCTCATTTCTTAAGTTTTCCTGTTCAATATGTACCAAATACTTTAGGCTACTGATTGATTACTATGGAAACAAAAAGTGTTTGAAACGTCACGCATTAAAGTTTTTATTTTTAGGGTTTCATAACAAAAAATATTAGGGACCCCTTATGGAGCAACTCCCTCCGTCGGACCGATTGTCTTTTTATCTGCTACAGCGGCATATTTCAGTGATACACCTAGTTACTATATTTTTTATAACAAGGACGCAAATAAAAATAAATGTTTTTAAATGTGGCTAACATTTCAATTTGCAAAGGAGAGTCTTTATTTTAAAGTGGACCTGGAATGTTTTGATGAGGTATTACTGTATACTTAAAAGCGATTTTAGTTCCACATAACTATTTTTAAATCAAGCTTACGGTGACCGTCCTTTTAATGCAGCCATAAATTGCTTTACTATTTTGTTCAGACTAAATGGGTTTATGTTTACCACGGTAGAGATCATATAACTACTCTCCGACTCCATCATCAAATTAGCTCTAAGGCAACAAATGTGTACGTAAAATGGAAATAGTTCAAAATTTACTTGCAATATTTGTCCTAAACAATCATACTGACTGACAAAAAAACAAACATGTATATACGAGATAGGACATAAATATTTAGTTGTATTTTCAAGAAATCTCTAACGTAACCGGTAGGTACATAGTTGGTTAGCGACACATTACATTTAATTGAGTACTGTAGTACATGCTAACACCCACATCAAAGCCGCAAGCACTAGTTTACCATTTGGATAGTGGTCGTTAAATTCACGATCACGTGACCGATTCATTTAACACGCCCGGATTACGTAGTGTTATTACCTAACACCGTGTTTGTCATCAAGCTTAACCACCTTCCAGTTCTGTGTAACCCCTGGGTAGATAAAGCATCCATCACTCTCGCACTTACTGGTTAGAAAGTGACAGGATGTTTTATCCACGTTTACTCACATCAATAAACACGATCATAGCTTAGACAAAACGTAAAAATTACCGTTAGCGATTTTCGAAAATGGTTAGATGTATAGGATTGATGTACGCTGACCATTATATCGCGTCGGTCGGTCGTCAGTCTTGAAACTGTAGTGTTCACTGGGTCTCAGATCCTACACACCACCAGGTGGCCTGTGAGCTTGTTACCCTTGTCATAGCCATAAAAAAATACTAAAACATCCACGAACCATCATATTATTACCTATACGACCCACCGGTGCTTTAGTGAACCAGCGTACTATCAAAAAGTGCATCTCGATCATTCGTAAATGAGCAATCGCGGAACAGCAATGAATATTCGTTTGGTGATCTTTTACTTTTCTGGCTCATCAAGACTTTATAACATCCATAGTTACTAAACGAAGGTAATTCGTGCAAAGCCGTGTAATGTTTAGCTAGCGGTCACACCTCGCGAATGTTCGGTAACGAATGTTAATTACACACGAATGCTTTGATGTCGATAATCGTTAATGTTACACATATTTACGTGGAAAATGTCAAATTTAACCTCGAAGTAAAGTAACCTAATCTATCCATGGTTCGGATGGTACGCATGGAATGGTCAAAATAAATGATTTTTCTATCTTGGAAAAAAAAAAAATGTTCAAAACGTTCCGGTTTAAGTTAAAGAATAACACCTCCAATGTTAATATACGTAAATCAATGCAGTGCAAGGGAGTTTATGTGTTAAATTACATTGTATTTCATGAGTTGACAGTAAAATTGTTAATAGCTGTTATGACTTTAGTAAGCAGAATCTACATTTGCATTTAATGCTTTTTAGACAGTGTGTTTTGCCACAATAATTCTTCAAATATTAGCACTTTTATATAGTTTAGTTTAGTTTAGTTTATTTATTCATCAATGTAATATTACAATATTAATTGCATTGCATGTCAAAAAATACGAAATTACATTGAGATCGTCAAACATAAATACTAATAATCAAAGAATACAAAAATAAAGACGTATCTACATATAAAGTTGTATGAACGACTGAAGGGATTAGGACATAATTCAGTATCTACCTACCTAATCAAATTGTTCTTGTTCTTTTTCGAAACTTTTTGTTGAGAAAAAGTTGATAGTTGTCTTAGGAATAACGATAAATTCGTAAGTCGTGAGAAATAACTAACTAGTAGGTACAAACAACAACTTTAATTATTGCTCGACTACAGAACCCTGTCGCAGAAAACCAATGATAACTATTTTGACGAAATCCTGGAAGAGCAGACTGATATTTGTATGATGAGCGCGAATGTCTATTTATGAGTCATGGATGTTTTCTATATGTTAAGTATTTATATCCTTGGTCAGTTTTGGTTAATTGGTGTGACATTGTCCTCTGATACTTATTTATTTATTAAATGCCAGTCTTATGACTTGATACTGTGATTATGACTGTAATAGAAGAAAAATTAATAGCAAAAATACATTTATTCACTACACACATGACACACAGAAAAAAAAAGCAGAAAAAGCAATAAAAAGAGTAGCGAGTGTGTCTTCGCGGCAGTGAATCGGACACTGGCTCAGCATAATGCTGAGGTGTTAAACACCTGCAGCGCTGATTTTCAGCCAGCTTCGTTTGTGACAGACGGACGGTACGCTAAACGAATAAATAGTGTAATACAAAAATATATACCTACTATTAAATAGATACTTATGTATAGGCAGTGACAGAGTAAATACAAAAACTACTTTTAAATAACTTACTGAAACATATTTAAAATAGAAATACCTACTTAGACAGTATACAGCATCGACAATTTGACACAATTTATTTAACAAAAAACAAAAGAAAGACAGAAAACTATAATTTAAGGACGAAGTGCTGGTTGTAATACTAACTTGGAGTACTTTACTCTTACTTAAAGTATTATAGGTGTCTAATTCTGCCTTACATATTTATCTACTACCTTACGGGACCACTTTATTGCAGGTTGATACTTCATCGACGAATTGAAAAGCGAGTTCTTTAGCAAAATAACACCCTTAAGCTTCTCTTCGCAAATTATTTAAGTTATAACAAAAACCTAACACTGAATTGGTTATTTCATGCCTTCAGGTTGAAGATACCGATGGGGCGATATGGTCTGTTACGAAACGGGACCTAAGTGGAAGGGTCACTTGATACTATCACAACTGCTATCGAGTTAGGAGTAAAGTGTAGTCTTAAAGTCACGGGTGAAATCTTTGAACAATTGACCACTGGCTAGAAATAAAATTTGTCTTAGTAGGTATATAAATATGAAATTGAACAAGAGTATAGTTAACATAGTGTTAAGATTATCAGATGTTTCGAATAACGGATAGTAAACCGATTTTTAAACATTTGATTTTAAATTAAGAACTTGATTTCTAATACTTGGTAGAGACTCGTATTAGACTAGTTATGTTCTTGTTTGCTCTTACATGAACTGTTGATTTTTCATATTTTTAATAAACTTTTACACGATTTACTAATTTTAATAAATCCTCATGAATGTTAGTCCGAACTGTCGTTAGGCCTAAATAATTTTCTTCCTGTTTTGTTTAACTTTTAAATGATGTTATGAAACCTTTTTAAGAAAATAATAATTTGGTCGGAACATTAAAAGCACAATAAAAATGCTCATCTAATTCAATCCTATTCTTTAATCTACCGCCAAGCAGCAGTGTTTATATTAGTGTGCTCTGGTGTGGGGATATACCTAACAACCAGTAAAATTACTAGCATAAAGGCATTCCATCTTAGTTCTTAGGATTAGCAACGCATTTGCGGTCTTAGGATTGCAATCTTTAGATTGTTATCTAGCTTTGAGAATGTAAATGTGTACCTATTGGTCGGAAATCCTACTTACCATCAGGAAGCCATAGTGGGCTCCTTCAGGGCAATTCCTGTTTACGTGTAGTTTTACTTAACAACACTTTCATTTTAAAAACTACATTTGAGGAAATATTCATACATACATACATTAAATCACGCCTGTTTCCCAGAGGGGTAGGCCGAGACCCCGGCCCTTCTTTCAACTTGCTACGATCCTGACAAATTTATTTCGCTTGTTCTACATTCATACATCGAGTCATGCACGCACGTCGGTTTCGAGGACCTTAAGATTCGGCCCTTTTCCAGTATATCTCCGATTTGATTCGATTTCATAACCAAGATAGACGGAGCAAACTTGACCGGAGCGGATCTGCCTCCATTTAACTCTAACTAATCTGTTGATCCGGCAGCTGGAAGTAACCAAAACTTCCAACAAATCGCCAAGCTGCCCCAACCGTTCCAAAGGCCGTTTACGTTCCGATTTGCAGTAATTGTCTCAAATTGGTTCTATCTTGCACTCGGCTAATGGAAGTGATTGTTTTTAAACTAGTTCACGCTTTTCTGATAATGACGACAAAGTGTTCGGGAGTTGTAAAATGCTTTTAACTTACTTTCGAAGGTTTATAGAGTTTTTGGAATTCTCATCTTAACATGCTGTTCAGGGTACGTTTTCACTCAAGCGGAGTTGTACCGAGACGGACAATAAATACTAATAAGATTGTTCTTATAAACATAAGCCTGACAGTGATTGTTGAGATCTTTAATCTGATTGGTCGTTATCATGTTACTGTCGAGTGGAAACGCACCCTGAATCATCATCATCAAGTTGTGTGCAGCGGTGGCCAGAAACATCCCCTTAGCATCTTAACATCTTGAGATTTGCCATCATTTTAAATATTATTTGCACCTAACCAACCGCTACTATTTACCAAAATAAACATTTCAGACCTTTTTTTTAATAATTATTTAATGATTTACTATCTCCCAAAATGATATTAACTTAATTTAGAAAAAAATACGGATTTAATTTAAGCTATAAGACAATTTCTTAAATAATACCTCATTCATAATTATAGGTACATAATGTAAAGCATGGACTAGATGATCTGAAAATAAAATGAGACCAGTCAACTATGTCGGGCCTCAACGATGGTTAAATACAAATTTATAGATGCTAAAGTACCATCAAGGAAAACGAGGCCGCGTATAAAACAAAACAAGATCATCAGGTCTTATTTACTATCGATAAACTACATACCCAATCGACTCCGTACGAGCAAAGCCGCGGTAAACCCCTACCCTGTAACATTAAATCTATCAGGAATCACAATCGCAACGGGCCGTCAAATATCATTATCATTAAGTGATGGATGGCTAATTCTTGACGGTATCAGATCCAAACCCGTATAAAGATGCGTGGGACACTTAGTACAATACATCGTTTGGAAACGCCTATATCAGGGGATCGATGTTTCGAGATGCAGAAAGAAAAGATGGGTATTTAAAGGTCACATTAAAGTTATTTATCTCACAGTTATACAAAGTACTGCGATATATTTATGATATGCAGATACCTGTGGCCGGCTATTGGGATAGCTGAAACGAAAATATCCAACATGCTTATGGCTGGTTTATGATGACGTGGAATATTCTATTACGCAAAATATGACATTTTCATCCATATAATAACACTTATCCACTCTCTATATTTTAAATTTTCGCCCAATTTTCGATCTTAGGCTACGAGAACACATGACTACGGGGTTGTGATTCTCTCAAAAACGCGGTCGGACGAACGAGTGAGTGTTGCAGTGGTTAGTTTAAGTCGTCCCGTCAGAGTGAACAAAACACTTTTTTTGGCTTCTGTCGATGAGATCGAACGTATAAGGGTGCCTAATTGAGAATGCATGGGCTTAAATAAATTTTGGTCGCTCTGACGGGACTACTTAAACTCACCGCTGCGACATTCAGTCGTTCGTTCGGCCGACCGCGTTTTTGAGAGAGAATCTCACCCCAGTACGTAATTGTTTCACACTAGTTTATTCCTAGTAATTATCCTTACTTGTCCTTGTCTTATATTTTGATTATATATTAACTTTATGACTTCTCCTTCTTTTTCCTATTCTTCTTGTTTTAGTATATTTAATACATATAACAAAGACCGATGCAGCTCTCTTCTCACTTATAACTACAATAAACATGAACTCATGAACTGCTGTGATATAAATAAATGGGAATTCTTCCAAATTATACAGTGTACGAATTGGTTCTCAGAGTTTGAAAGAAGAACTATATATTTCAATAAGTCAATATTTATTGCTAAGCATAGATAGTCCCGCGAACTAACACTCCCACTTTATTCCAACGTCAACGTAAATTGAAAACAATTGAAAATCAACAACGCCTGCGGTCTATTTGCCCAAGTCGAGTTCAAAGTGTAACTTGAAACGTTTCGCTCTATCTTGCATAGCCGATTAAAATATTCACTATCTTCGTTCACAAACAATCAATTGTTTTTGTTTAATTCTGTAGAATGTTAATGTTCAATTAATACTTTATTATTCCCTTGATAAAATGCACAATGCTCGTTCGTGTTTTCAATACATTGAAACAGATTTACTAATGATTTCATATTCGTTTCGACAGCATGTAAGTATAATAAAAAGTATTTATGGATGGTACAGTCTGACAGGACGATCATAATTATTATTCAACATCGCATTCATAAGTCGGACGACGCTAATGCTCAAACAAAGAGTGGAACAAGCAAACAAAATTTACCGAAATCGTTCACCGACCGGCAAATAAAAATTACGACCGGTTTGTATGCCTCGGGCTGCGCCGGAGTGGACCCATTGGAGAGAGCATATTCTTGTATAGGCCCTCGAATCCACTGCAAGTAATATGTATATTTAAACATATTTTGAAAGTCATTAATAAAAACTCTATGTATAAGGTAAAGTAGAGGGCCAGAAAAAAGCTTCAAAACATTAGACACCATACCGGAATTAGCAAAAGCAACTTTACCGTAATGGAAGATAAAGAAATATTTAAAATTAAGAAATTCGACATTATTGTAAAACATTAAAACAAATTCAAATTTACCCATTTTATTCGAGACTGGTACCTTGCGGGCTCCCTGAATTCTACCGTACTGCAAAGTGCCGTGCGGCCTACTTACTGAATAAAAATCTTTTATCTTTTTTTAACTTTTATCTCAGGCAACCTTGGACCAAGCATCAGAATAGGTTTTTTTTATTACATCGTAATGTTATGAAAAATTTAGAAGCTGCTGCTATTTACCTAACCATGTTTGATAGCTGATGATGAGTTTGATTACAATAAAACGCTCGTTACTTGACATTTCTTTGCATTCCGTTAAGGGATCTGACCTTTATTGAAACCAAGGTAAACACAGTAATTTACTTACTTACATAGCACGAATTTTCACGAAGAAAATTCCAAAATGATTATAGGTACAACTTTAACATTAACATGAATAGTAACACGAAAATAAAAATGGCATGGTAAAAAAATTCAAAGCCTAAGCCTGTCGAGGAACAACCCCTAGCCGCGTGGCGGCCCATCTTCCGATATTTATGTGCCCATAAAATTCGAGCACGCTTTGAACGATCAAGCGGACAACCAAGCGTTCGTATTTGTATCCTTCGATCAACGAATACTCACTAATAATTTAAACAGGTAAATTCGTGTTTCAATTTCGGGTTTTGTTTTCATTTCCTTCTTATATAACTTACTTATGCCTACAATTTTTTCTTGTCTAGTGTAAATTACATGCCATGTTTTTTTTTTAGCGTTGTTGTGTTTTTATTTTTATATAGTAGTAACTCCTGCTACATTAATGCCGTTTTATAACACACCTATTAGGATTGTAATAGTAACTTAAAATAATATACTTGCTATAAAACATTTTAACCTGAATTTAAGCAATGCGCAATTCGTGACTCAACTGATTTATTTCTCATCAGTGAACCCAAAAGCTGTCAGAACATCAACGGTAATTAAAATTCAATAATAAACCCAATTCGATCCGTAAACTGTTATTTCCTTTGATCATAATCAATTTGTTCAATAAAATCGCTTTCGTGTATAGCGGCCGTTTAAAAATAAATCGAAGTAAAAATATTTGAACACCGTCCATAGACAAGTTCGAGAAGATTATTATTTGTAACAGTATAGTAGAATTGTAAGGTTCAAATTCAAGGTCAGGAAGTCCAGGACCTTGATTTAAACTGGCAAAGTTTTAAGGTTGTTGTCAAGGCGTGTTCCGTCGATATTAGTGATTTAAGTGCTCATTAAGAATGAATAACATTGTTCGGGCATAACAATATTCTAAACTAGGTATACTTTCAAATATAATGTAAGCATCAATTTGGCTATCGGCGGTTTCCGATCAATTTACTATATTGCCGGGGTTTATTCGCTGTTTGACAACTTAATGGCGTTTTCAGCGTCGATCCTTCTTAATTAGATAGCCAATAGCCCGGAGTGGTCAAATATTTTAATTTTAATGTCCGCGCCGCGCCACCCACGATTATATAGTTTTTGCAACATATTGCCTTTTAAACCAGTTATTAAGTAATATTTTTAATACTAGCGTATTGTGCTGTTTACAGCCAATAAAAGTGAATTAATTTTACCACCGCCCGCCAGCTTGTTGCAAATGAAGGGGTGGCCGGGCTCAGGTGCGTGTAAGTTCAGATTTCATTAATTGCGTGTAATATTCGTCGAAATGTTAAATTGAAAATGGTATAAGTAGTAAAAACTGTTTTACATTTAATATTGTATGAATGAACCGGTAAAGTGGTGAAGAACCCACGTATAATGTGTAACTTGGGTGATACTTATTTACTAATGTTAAAAATTATTTTACTATTACCTTTCCTTAGTTTTTATCACGCTTATTTACTACAGTACGGTCAACCAAAACTAAACGAAAGTGGAATTTCACGATCTTCTTCTCATCTTCATCTATTTAATTAAATTCCACACTTGGAAGTGCCAACTACTTGCTTCAAATGATTTACTCTATATTTGATGTGGAACTCCGTGAAATTATTTGAAACCGACGTCGTCCATGTAGAGTCGTAGACCATTCATCATCATCAATTGATTATGCAGGTTCAATTTATAAAACCTCTGGCTTGGTCCATTTGGCGTCCACTCCCTCTAGGTAACTTAAATTTCAAAGTGTAATTTTCAAAAAAAAATTCCAGTATTATAACCCATTTTAGTGCTTCTAATTATGTGACCACCGGTATATTCATATGGAGAAATAAATTACAGCCAAGAATTATTAAACCGCTTGAAAATAACCTATTAAAAAGCTATTTTTTACTTTAAATAATAAAATATGGGCAGTAAAGGGAGGATCACGCAATTATTTCCGTACCCCCACCTGCGTGCACGCACGTCTAGAGATTTAATATCGATTCTCATACATTCACAATCTTCGTAAAACGAGCCCTATAGATTCTTGCAAGTAGTCTCTAATGAACAATTTATAATTTAATTACCGCATTCAGTTACTATAATGATAGGTGTAAGAAATATCTTAATATCCGTAACACATCATTTTGTACCACTTTAAAAAATAATTAACAATGGTGTAACGTTTTTCTGCAGCTGCTAAAGTCAAGCCAGTCCTTAAAATTAAAATGATCAACGCACCGCCGAAACCGCTGGAACTACATGAAATATAGAGGGATATCCCTTGGATATCCTAAGAAGAAGGAATTTTTAAAAACCAATTTAAAGTTAAATCTGTCAAAAATTTCATTTTTGGGATTACCTTATATTTTATTATTGGCGACTCTACTTTTTTTGCACAGTCGTCATCTACTTGTCAAGACGATTCTAACAAGCCCTAACACGACGGGTTTATCGTGTGTAATTTAGGAGAACCTATGGCCACTCTGAGTCTCCAACATCAGACCAGGTGGGTTATTATGACATAGCTATGCAGTTTAGAATACGCTGCGAGAAAGGGACAGAGCTATGTAACTGCTATACTTTGTCCTTTTCACTCGCCGTAAAATAAACAGTTTTGCCATGTCGTAATAACCCCCCAGATGGGCTATTGTTTAACGCACTCGCAATAGCAAGACGGGCGGACAGACGGCCAGAAGTACCATTTATTTGAGTAACATTATAGTGCGAAAAAAAACAACAAATAAACAAACTACATACTGCTTACTATATACTGCTTAATTTGGGTTAGGTTAGGTTAGATTTGCGTCAAGGCGCGAAGCGCCACAAATAGGCGGAATAGGAGCTCCGCGTTCGCGGAGCTCCGTCGACTGTAAATGATATAAAGTTATACTTTTTAAATGTCGTTTTGTAAATCCATAAATTTGCCTAACGAATCTTTTTGTGTAATGAAAAATACCTAAATGAAAGTACAATATTTGATACATTTATAAATTGTAGTATTTGGTAAATGACTAGTTGTCAAACGATAAGTTTTAAATCAAAACATTTCTAGCAACAACATATTTGTGAAATGAATAGTATATGAAACGTTGGTTGTCAAATGAACATTTGTCAAACAAGTGTCGGTAAAATATTAGGGAACCGTCCTCTACTTTTATATAATTTATTTTGGTCATCATAATCCTCCTTGCGTGATAACTTTATGAAACTTTAACCAAGCCACAAACCGCCTTGTAATAATTAATATTACTAACCACACCAATACCCGTTCATGCCGCTTGCTCAGCAACCAAATACCAAAAGAAGACGCCTACCTGTCACGATCTGAGATCTGTCAGGTTGTCGTTTCATATTAGAATTTTTATTTGATTTAAAGCGCAGTTGTATCGAATTAACTCATCGTCCGACGTTATCGCCGGTGACATCGGTAGCGGACAGCTAATCTGTCCAGTGGGTTTTATTTTACCGAGTGACGGTCTGACGGGAGAGACCAGTGACGCTGACGGCGGTTGAAGACATAGTAAACTGGGGGACGGTTGCTGATTAGGTGATGTCATAGAAATAAATTTAATTGTTAAGTTATGTATTTTATTTATAAGTATGTTTTCGGTGTCTAGTAAACATAGAACAAGAGTTTAATACATAAGGGTAATTTGTATGAGATTGTCTCTTGATAATTATTTATTTGTTTGATATTCGTTCTTTTACATATTTATTTAATATGATACATCAGTTCAACGACATTTATTAACGTTTACGTCAGTAAACATTGCGTCATCATCATAAGTCATAGTCATAGATTACGGTTAATTTTCTTGTCTGGCAGGAAACCTTCGATTAGGGAAGATAGATGTCCAACTTTTATTTCCGATTAATTTTATTTACTCATTATACTTGAAATTGGCAAAATCAAATCAGAATCGTCATTAATAAAAAAAGAAGAAGAAAGTGTAACTTATTTTATTCTTATTGCTACCTAGGATATGGTTCCTAATCCTACTTTGTTTAACAATACACGAACTTTAATTTCCGTATAAAATGTTTAAAAACGTGTACAGTCAAAGTCATAAATATATACACGCGTCCATGCCACTGACAATTGGACGTAGTTATGCAAACGGGAACCAACCCACAAAGATTTGACAGTAAAATGTCAACTGTAACGCTCAATACTGTGGGTTGGTTCCAGTTTGCAAAATCTTTGTGGGTTGGTTCCCGTTTGCAAAACTACGTCCAATTATGTTTATGCTTACAAATATTTGACGTAATGGCTGTTTAGATATTAATGCTTTAGTCAGTACTCTAACAAGTAAATTAAACTTCAACCCGGCTCTGGCCTACGGGTAATGTAAGATGTAATGCGATTGGCGCGAGTGGAGGTTGACGAATACGGGAGTAATCGATTATGAGTTACAAGAGATTTTGACTCTGTTACAACTCACCAAATAATCGAGTTCGATTGTAAAAATATACATTAAATACGATTTTTTACTAATCGTCAATTTTTTTTTGTGAAAATCATTCAGTACTCGTAAGTTTTTTTTTTATGACACGCTGAACTTAGTACAAGTAAGTAGCTGTCTACGAAGCTAGTGTTCTAGGTTCATTCCTGGTATGAGCAAATATTTGTATGATGAACTTGAGTATTTTTGTCTAAGTTTTGAATGTTTTCTGTGTTGTCTTGTACCTATAGCACAAACCTAGAGCTTAGTTTGGGTCTGGATAGGTCAAGTTTAAATTGGAAAAGATTGTTTCCTAATTATGTATTTATTTATTTATTATGTCGGTGGTTGGAAGTACTCGCCATCAAGTGACCATCTTGCTGTTTTGCCTACGTTTTTTAAGGAATAAAGTAATCTTAAATATCAAGTATGACTACTTTTTATACTGAGACCTTTATTACACCATGACACCATTAGTCTCAAATTAATTTTACTCTCATGACCCGAAGGTCAAAATTGGCAATCTACTTACTTACATTTGATTTCGATTCAGTAATTGCACCTTCTATACACGTTCCGTGCCAAGCACTAAAATGTCCACTTAAAAAAATTCAAAACATCAACAAGTGGGCATTCAATATATTAAAATTCCATTACGCAGCATCATACATACACCAAGCAATTTATAACACTAATCACCATCCTCTTAATATTCGAGCAAATCACGAGATTATGATTAATATCGCTATTAAGTTAACCGTAACGTGAACTTAACGAAAATATGAACTTTGAACAATATGGTCATTAACGTTACGAACAATTATCGTGTTGCGAGCTCGCGAGTACCGAGTATGAAAGGGTTTATAGGTTTCACAAGTCGTAAAAGGATGAATATCGATTGAACAGTTAGTGCGTGTGCGCAGATTTCGCATATGTTAAAGTTATTATTTGTATGACAACCACGAAAAATGCTTATATACAGCCTTATAATATAAGGAGCTGGACCTTTTTGTACCTTGACACTTAAACGGTTCCGAAAAAATAAAGATAAATCCTTCCTATATGTAGAGAACTTTCGAGAATCTTTAGTGAAATATAACGGACTACATAAAAAACCCATTCAGATTTGAGTAAGAACAAAAGGGAATAAAAGCTTAGTAACCGCGCAAAAACTAAACTCGTGCCTAAAGGCTCGCTAGTTAGACAAAAACTAAGTGTCAATAACATTGAATCAATTTGCAGCCAAATTAGACTTGGTTAAGTAACAATGAATCCACGGTTTTCTCGGAATAAAAACAATAGTTGAACCAACATCCTAATTCAAAGCTAAACCAGGACTAAATAGCGTATTTGGATTCTGTTACATCATTCTACGTGCCTGCCAAGCGTGATAATTGGCAAAAAGCGGAAGAACTCCAGATTGAAAAAAGTTCTTAAAAATCAACCAAATCACTGACTGTTTCTGATTGATTTTCTCAGAATGGTTTGATTAAGATTTCAACCTGTTGATATGCGAATTTGACTTGGTGGTGACAGGAAAAGACTCGAACTGTTTGGATTTGAATGCAAACAATATAAATAACTTTGAGTCCATTCCATTTATTGTTATACCATAGCATCAAAAACGTCCTTTCGTATTTTAAACCGTAAAATGTTTTGAGCTGCACTTTTAACCGTCGAATAAAAACTTTTTTTATGCTTGCTACAGTTCCATTATTTGCACCATAAGCAGATAAGAAGTCAATCCTAACACATTGCATGACCGTGCAGTTTTTCGCTGTTGATAATATTGATAGCAGTAAAACAAAAGTTAACTTATTTATTTTTAAATTGTCAAGGATTGTGAAGGAATAGTAATAACAGCTTTGTTTTTTGTCAACATTATCAATATTCAAAAACTTCATGATTGTGCAATGGTCAAGATGGAACTTGCAGAACGGAATCAGGTAAAAACAAACCTTACAATTTTAATAACCTATATTAAACCTAGACTCGTTGCAACACTGTTAGGCTAAACCTACAACGCTGGTCAAAGGAAAGTCTAAGTAAATGTACGGGGCCATTATTAAGTCTCGGTAAGTGGAGTGCAATCGATTTGCCGAGCCGCAAACTGACCGCGGCCCGGTAAAACTATGTAAGTCAGATTTGATACATTTACATGATTGCTGTGACCATAATTTATGCATTTCACTGTGGGATACGGTTTTTATTGAAACGTTCGCAGGCACGTTCACCGATTGACCTGAATTTCAGTTTGAAATTTTATTGATATAGCGTAATTTTGAGTTTCACTGATAATAATATTTGGTTCGTGAGAATGTCAACCGGTTTTTGCGTTTTTGTATTCGTTTAATAACGTTTTTTTTATGTTATTGTGATGTCTCTTTGACATTCAGTTTTAAAATTACAGGTTTTTGAAATGGACAAGTTTCGGAACATTGTGTTTTTTATGGCGTGGAGAAGGGAAACGAGCACACAGGCCACTTAATGTTAAGTGAGATCTGAGACCAATTAGACATTTAAAACCTTCAAGACTTCAGTCTCAAGACTACAAACGCGTTACAAGAGACAGTAGCTAGAAACCTTCATCTTCATACATACATACATAAACTCACGCCTTTATTCCCAGAGTGGGGTAGGCAGAGCTACAGAATTACCAAAAACTCTAAAAACTTTTTGATAATTCTGTAACCACATTTTGCACACTTAGGCTAAGATGTTTACCAGTGTATTAGTGACAGGTTGCAAGCCCATCGCCTAACAGTACTATACGCCTTTATTCCCTTAGCCGTCTCTTACGACATCCACGGGAAGACATGGAGTGGCACTATTCTAACCCGGCAACCACACGACAACCTTCATCTTCAGCCGAAAGATATTAGATATTATACGAATCACTACATTAATTGGCACCAAAGGCCCTAGACAAGATGCTGAACGCTATCGAAAACTATTTTCGATAACTGACAAAGGTCATGGAACTGACATAAGCGCTGACACAACCATCTTCGATAACGAGAACGGTCTCGCAACGCATCTTGTCTGGGGCCACAGTAAGTTTAGCTACCCACAATTGCCTTCATACCACATTTCTTAAACAAATAAAGCAAATTGATATCGAATATCCTACAAACATCTCACCAGCTGGCTGCAACAGACAGAATCGCTGTAGCGTTTGTATGACGGTAACGGTAGTAACGGCAGTGTAATTAAATAGGGAACGGTAGTTGTCGCGGCCTGTCTTTCCACTCGGCAACACGCTGGTCTGATACGGCCGGAAAACTGAGAGGATAACGACTTGGTATTATTTTTTATTATTGCATCCTTTATTGGTTGAGTTGACCAAGGAAAATAATAGGACATGCAGTTGGGGAACGAGCGGATGGCCCCCTGGAACAAAAAATAAATGTTTACCCGTAAAGTATTTAAGATGTGCTTTATAGAGAAATAGACAGCAATAGAGCTTCGTTTTACCATTTGGGTACCCACAGAACCCTAAAATGCAGAGTATCCACAGCAGACGCGTCTATATATCCTCGCAGTGGAATTTATGTAATTCGCCTCTAAATCAATCTCACAGCTAGATTGCTATTTTGAAAGTATGAATTTATTTTTCGCCAAATATTTGGGCCTGGAATTTGTAGTGTCCAGATCAGATAAGATTTGTTAGTCTCCCCAGGTTAACTTCGATTTGTATTAATTTATAAAATACGTGGGAAATAACGGTTCAGCGGCCCTAGACAAGATATATTTGGCATTCGTTATCTTTATCGTTTTACGCGTAAACTGTCAGACGTTCGCGTCGAGCGCCTACGTCAGTTTCATTTTGTCAGTTTTCGAAAACCGTTTACGTTAGTATTAAGCAACTTGTCTACCGTCACTGAAATTTACGACGTTCGATCCTCACCATACATCATCTGCTGTCCAAAAGGAGCACTAGCCATCAGATAACTTTTTGCCCGCACATGCCCAAGTCACAATTTGCATAACTTGACTAATTTCGCGTATTACCCGCAACATAGCCATGTTAACATGAACGGCTAGGTGATTTAATGTGCAAAATTACGAAGCACATCCCTAGCGTCCGCTGTCAGAGCAACCATGTAATCTTTAATTTACTTGAGTAAACATGCCCGGATCGCAACCGGCTACCAGCAGGTATCAGAAATATAGTATTTATTTATGAAGGCAAGTACCTTGAGATCAGTTAATTAGTTGCGAGCGAATTCTTACGTCTTTTTGTAGAGCAGCTTCTGCATTTTATTTTCGCATTTACCTTTTAAGGGTTTATACTGACATGTTAAGTGGGCTACTGGCATGTAAAGACCTTTAACCATGAATAAGTATTTTTCGTATATTGGTTTACCATTCCCACGTTGGGATTCAGTTTACAACTGCGACTCATCTTAATTTATTACTAATATGAAATGCGAAAGTTAGGATGTTTCTTACTCAATCACGCCAGAACGGCTGAACGGATATGGATGAAATTCGACACAGAGATAGAATATGGCACATAGGGTACTTTTTATCTCGGAATATTGGACAGTTCCCAAGATAATAGCGATGAACGCCGTCTACGTGGACGGAGTCGCGTACAAAAACTAGTACATTAATGTCCGTCCTTAATATTTAAACCACGGATAGATTTGGGAACCTTGTTATATACAAAATGTGTATTTTTTAAATTGGGAACGGGCATAAATCAAGTAGATATAAAGTTCGTTAAATTCCCATTCACTCCAAAAAATCCTTTACCGCTTCAACCGAACCCCGTTTAATTTTATCACATCATGCAACTAACTTTAAAACGTAAAGCCGCAAGCCAGGAGATAAAAAACACTCCACCGGAAGCGAGTAATCGACATTTTTAATAGTTCGGTGCTCTACGAGAGCATCAAGCCCAGTAGTTTTGGTTGTGTTTCTTAGGGTTCCGTACGTAAAGGGAGCCCAACGGGACCCTTACTTACGCTGTCCGTCAGTCTGTCCGTCCTAACTTTAAAGAGCTACATATTTATTACGGTAAAATTATAGTGGGTTGTTTTTTTCTTCAGAATAAGTGTTTTTACTAGCAAATAAAAATAGTTAAAGAAAGTGAAATAATAAAAGGTACCCCATGCGCGAAACATTTTATTCGGCGTATTTTTATTTTAGTCATATATTTTAGTTCATGAAATATGATTTGGCCGCCTGTTATCTAATTTTTTTCTTTTTTGAGGTTCTTTACTTTACTTTTTATGCGACTCATGTATCAAAAACCTTTCAACCCACTATGCAGTTTGAAGAACGAGGACAGTTTTACGATTATCTTTTGTATCTATACTGAAGATTACAGATGGCCAGTTAATATTTCCTGAACTATAATTATCGTACAAACCCTGAAGAAAAATAACTAATACCCACGTCGTGTGAGTTGGGCTCGCACTGATTCGATAAAAAATCGAATTCGAATCGGAATGTAATAATACCACCTGTGCGACGGTACGGAACCATCAGTGCGCGAGTCCGACCCGCGCTTAACCGTTTTTTTTTCCGAAGCGCGTAACCCAGTCGCACGACCGCTTCATACCCGCGGATGCCGACTCGTCCTATCAACCGCCCTTTTAATTGGTCACAATACTCGAGACTAATCGAACTCGCCACGGAAATGATTTTCAACAGTTGACTCACCACCGAAAATAAATTGTTTTGTAATCTCAAGTTAAGTCTGGTGACTCGGCTGGTTGAAATTAAGAACTGCGTTTATTTGCTGGGTAATTTAAATTAGAGCAATATCACAAATTCCATTTCGATTCGTCGTTCTGTCTGTGTAAATTTTAATTAAACTTGCTCTTTACAAGCTTATTTAAATAACAATCTTTGATTGAATGAGTACTTATTACCATTATTAATTAATGACTTCTCCACATTTCTGAGTAATTATAATACTAAAAGAGCAGCTGTTTCTTGCCTTCAACTATAGCCTGATAACTTTATAACTTATTCAATTTTATCACCTCTTAAACGCACTATGCGCAAGAGCGCACACGAGTGTCATCGATTACCGCCACCTGGCGGCCCTACACGCAGGCTTTAGCGTGATAAATCTATATCAGAGTCGTAAGTTCCATTTCCACAAAGCAAGGTCAGGCGCAGGAATAATCGCGCCGCCAATAGCAGGTGACTATTCTTTTTAGGAATACAACTTCGATAAAGTCATCAACGATATTAAATTTACCTGCCTGTGCGTAAAAACTACATAATAATGCCTGTCTCAACCTTGAGTCATACCTCTGATAAGTATGCCGGGTATGATTCCCGGTAAGAGTAAAATATTAGTGTGATCAAGCAAGAGTCTTGAGTGAGATCTAGGGTATAAGTTCTATTTTTTAATTAAATTATGTATTTTTAGCCTAGAGGTTAGTTTCGTACTAGATACAATTTATGTGAAATTGCTCTCTAACGTTTTTATTTTTGAATACCATTTTTGAAAAAATTAATAGAACATAAAAAAACATTTCTTTAGGGTAAGTACCTACCCCGTGTACTTACAATATAAAGATAAAGATAAAGAGACATTTATTCGCAACAATACAAAACCACATTAGGTACATAAATACAAAAAATAAGACACAGAGAAACAGTTGCGAAACGGTCCTAACTCAGCATTCGCTAGCCGTAAAGCCAGCACTGGTCTTCCGTTGGAACCGCTTGGTGAAGAGACGGAAAGTGACGTCTCTACATTTAGAGTAAAATTAGGAACATATCCACCACTCACTTCTGTACCAAGGTGTAAGACACGTTCTACTGCATTATGCTCACGCGCTCCCAGTTCAAAATAGACTTTCCCGACCGTCTTCTCGAAACGGCGTGTGGAGAATAACACCCTTTCTTCGGTGGCGTGAAGTAGCCCAAGGCATTTTAATGTGACAGCTGAACATATAACCGCACTTAATTTTGTCCTAATGCGTGCGCCTGCGCCAAAGAATCCCGGTCATCTTGCCCTTTAGTTTGCTCCGTTTTTCTCCCGGGAATATCTGTGGACAAAATCTCCGATGGCGAGATAAGGTTTGTTTAAATATGCAAAGTGCAAACTTTGCGGTACGGCCCTCGGACAGGATGCTGAATAATTTTACACGCTCTTAATGCTTCGCGTGTCGTTTAATTCGACCGTTTTGGTGTTGCATTGATTCGGTTCTTAATTAAAATTTAATTTAATTTAGGCATATAATTTACCGCATTTGGGTTTTCAACACTGTAATAAAATGAACCTTTCATTCATTTTAAATTATCATTATTTTATCTGAGCACCTGTGTGAATTGTGACCCGCTCTCGTCATTTTGCAAGAAGCATCGTTCCGTAAAAAACAGTAGTAGTACCTTGTACCGGATCCGTTTGGATTGCTACCTCTCATTTTACCCTTTAACCTACCGCAAAGCATCAGTGTTCGCACTGTTGTGTTCTGGTGTAGGGCTAAGGCAGGAAAGCGCATTTTGTAGTTCTAGGATGGTAGTGTTGAGATTGCCAAAGTCTATGGGTTTCAGATACCACTTACCATCAGTTGTGGCTTGTTTGCAAACCATGAAAAAGAACAAGCAATATCTGTTTGAACCCTTTGTCTGACCATCATCGCGTAAAGGGTAAAATCGATTTAAATGTGTTTTTTTTTATTCAAGCTTGGATGGACCCGGAGGTGAGGTTTATAGCTAAGCTGTTTTTTATCGTTTGACTTTGTAAATGCCCAATGCGTAGAATTATTATATGTCAAGGTAAACGAAGTGTTATGTGGTTCTTTTAGCTACTTTTGGTGCAAACTTGTATTTGTCGAACCCCATGCACTGTCCTTACTCATTTGCTTCAGGGTTAGCTGGAAGAGATCGCATTTAGGGATAAGTTCTCCTTTGCACATTACTTCAATAACACTGTCGTAATATTTATATTTCTGTGCAATAGAGAGTTTAAATACATATGTAAAGAAAACCAGTGCTTATCTTTAGTTATGTTAGTTTGCCGCGTTATTTTTAAGGCTTAATTACTAGATGTCACGACTGATAGCTATGAAATAGGTAGGTGCTGTCATTATCTGTGATTTGGTGGTGACATTTGATGTAATAGGAGAATGAGTTGTAATTAATGTGAGAAACTCCAAAAGCATAAAGAAAACTTAAATAAGGGCTTTAAATGTTGTTTCTCGTTATTTTACAGGTGAGTGTACTTTTGGTTAGTAAATAATGTAATAGGTTAAGTATTCTAAGTACGATTTATAAATAAATCTCGTTATTTTACAGAGAAACGCAATTTCGTCTTTATTTTATCATATAACTAAAAGAGTATTATAAAACAACATTTACTGCGAATATCTGACGAACATGGAAAAGTTGAGATTTGATTTTGCTGTGAAATCAACAGCAGATGGGAAGTCAAATATAATATGCATAACCTCAATAGCTACACCTAATGGGCAGACTTTTATAATACCGGCTGAGTGCCAACCTGCAAATCTACACCAAGAAATTACAAAGACTTCAAACTATGTCAAGGTAAGAAAATCATTAAATAAAAGACATCAAACAAGGAAAATATGGATATCTTTGACCGATGATATATCAAAAATATATTTGGATGAACAACAAAACTTACAGTTTAATGATTTATACCTAGAAGAAATCTTGGAAGGAACAAATAATGCTGAATCATCACCTAGTGGCTCAAATCAAACATTGGAAATTTTTTTAGAAAAACTGCTTGAAGATAAACAAATGAAATCAGAAACTAAAAATTTAGGGAAAATTGCAAAGGATTTCATGATTGAGAGATTTACTGGGAAAAACTCAAATGCTTACCAGTGGATTAAAGATTTTAATAAAGAATGTGAACGTTTCCAAATCAACGAAGACAAGCAAAAAATTGAAATTTTGAGAAATTTACTAGAATATTCCAGCATCGATTGGTACTCCTGCATGCTAATAAAACTTTCAGTGGACTCGGAATGGGATAAATGGGAGAAAAGCTTTTGTGAGACGTTTGCAAATAAAGGATGGTCACCTATTAGATATGCACTTGCCTTTAAATATCAAGCAGGTTCGTTACTTGAGTATGCTTTAAAAAAAGAAAAATTGTTACTGGAAGTAAGGAAAACAATTGATACTGGGACACTTATAGACCTTATAGCATTTGGCTTACCTAATTATGTAGCAGATAAAATTGACAGAGAATCTTTACAAGGAACGGAAGATATCTACAATGAAATGGGAAAATTAGAATATCTTGTTGGAAAGAATAAATATGATAAAAAAAATATTGTATATTCTGATATAAGATCCAGAAAAATTGAAGAAAAGAAACCATGCCAAATCTGTGTCAACGAGGGAAAAGGGAAACGTTATCATCCCGAGGAAAATTGCTGGTTTAAAGAAAAAAATCAAAAAGCAGTGGTGAAAACTGTTAATAACTCAGAATTGGAAATAGAACTAAATGAAAAGAATCCAAAAAACTTGAGGTGCCACCATTAATAAAAGTAAAGTTACTATTAAATGATACTTTAAAAGTTACTGGAATTTATGATTCAGGTTCAAATGTATCATTGATTAATGCAAAATTATTGAAAATACAGCCAAAGGAAGATTCGACTGATTTACAAATAGTTAACTTAAAAACTATTAATGGTGAGAAGAAAACAAAAGGTATGGTAACAATAAAAATAAAAATATACAATATTGAAAAAAGTATGGATATTTTTGTGGTAGATAATGAAAATTTCAATTATGATTTTCTAATTGGTTTGGATTGCATCAAAGATTTTAAATTGGTACAAAATGAAGAATTACAAATCATACAATATCACAATCCAAAAGAAAAAAAAGAGATCTCAAATGAAGAGGATATGATAACCATAAAATCGAAAAATGATACAACAGATTTAAAAAATGTCAATATTCCTGATGTACTAGGTGACAAAAATGAAGAAAGTTTTTTTTTACACTCAGAGATACTAAAACAAGAAACTAGCCACATAAACAAAATGGAAACAAATTTTAACGAAAATATTAACTCAGACAGATTTGAAATGCTTGTAAACCATCTAGATTTATATCAACAATCTGAGATTGATAAGTTAATAGAAAAATACAAACCAGTTTTCGCTAAGGATAAATATGATGTCGGTACTGTACGAGATTATGAAGCTCATATTGACTTGATGGTGGATAAATACTGTTACAAACGTCCATACAGATGCACAGCTGAAGATAGAAAAGAAATAGAAAAACAAATTTCAAAATTATTACAGAAAAATATGATTGAGGAATCTTATAGCCCATTTGCTGCACCAGTAACACTGGCATATAAAAAAGAAGATGAAAAAAAAACAAGGTTATGTATAGATTTCAGAGAACTGAACAAAATTGTTGTCCCTCAATCACAACCGTTTCCACTGATTGAGGATTTAAGGGTAAAAACTGTAAACTGTCAATACTTTTCTACTTTTGACGTAAATTCAGCATTTTGGTCAATACCATTAAGGATTCAAGATCGATACAAAACTGCATTTGTTACACAAGAGGGCCATTTTCAATGGACATGTCTCCCATTCGGATTAAAGACAGCTCCAGCCATTTTCCAAAGAATACTGAGCAACATTATAAGAAAATACAAACTCACCAGTTTTGCAGTAAATTTTATAGACGACATCTTGATTTTTTCTAAAACTTTTAATGAACATATACTACATATATCAAAACTACTGGAGGCAATACTAACAGAAGGCTTTAGACTAAAATTTTCGAAATGTTCATTTGCAAATAATTATGCCAAATATTTAGGTCACATAATAGAAAACAATTCAGTCAGACCTTTGAAAGACTACTTAACTGCTGTGAAAAACTTTCCGGTTCCAGAGACACGGAAAAATGTGCGTCAGTTCCTAGGAAAAATTAATTTTCATAATAAGTTTTTACCACACAGAGCAATTATTCTAGACCCGCTACATGATTTACTACGGAAAGATGTGAAGTTTATATGGACTGCAGAATGTCAAGAATCATTTGATAAAATAAAAACATTGCTATGTTCAGAACCAATTCTGAATATCTTTGACCCAGAACTACCAATAAACATCTACACAGATGCTAGCATCAAAGGAGTGGGAGCAGTGTTAAAACAAGAAAACATTAACGGGGACAGTAACCCAATTGCTTATTTTTCAAAAAAATTGACTGATGCCCAAAAAAAGAAGAAGGCAATATATCTAGAATGCCTAGCAATAAAAGAAGCTGTGAAATATTGGCAGCACTGGCTTATGGGAAAAGAATTTATGGTATATTCAGATCATAAACCATTAGAAAATATGAACATCAAGGCTAGAACGGATGAAGAACTAGGGGATTTGACATATTATTTATCCCAATATAACTTTAAGATAAAGTATAACCCAGGAATGTCAAACCAAGAAGCAGACTGTTTAAGCAGAAATCCAGTTCTGGAATCTTATGAAAATAATGACGACTTTTTAAAAGTAGTAAATTTAATAAATATACAAGATATAAAAAATGACCAACACACAAACCTACACTTACAAGATAAAGAACTTATATTGGAGAATGAAATTTACTACAAAAAGAAAAAAAAAAGAAAAAAAATCATATTGTCAGAAGAGCGTATTGTCAGAAGAGCGTAGCAAGGTTTTAATAAAAGATGTCCACAAAACTTATTGCCACATTGGGAGAACCCAGATGACAAATAAAATAACACCATTCTACACAGCAAAAAATATTACTGCGAACATTAAACAATTTTGTGAGGAATGTGAAGTTTGTATAAAAAACAAATCAAGGAGAAAGTCGAAATATGGCTTATTGTCACATTTAGGTCCAGCAACACGCCCATTCGAAATTGTATCAATTGATACTATTGGAGGATTTGGAGGATCACGTTCGACAAAAAAATACTTACATCTTCTGGTTGATCATTTCACAAGATATGCTTATATTATCACATCTAAAAATCAAAGCTCCAATGATTTTATTAAACTAATGAAAAATGTGACACCAAGTTACAATATTGATATGGTATTAACGGACCAATATCCAGGCATAAATTCAAAAGAATTTAAAGAATTCCTCAAAAAGGAAAACATAACAATAGTTTTCACCGCTGTGGATGCACCATTTTCAAATGGGCTAAATGAAAGGCTAAATCAAACTTTAGTCAATAAGATAAGATGTAAAATAAATGAAAGTGATAAGAGAACAGCATGGACTACTATTGCACAGAAATGTGTAGAAAAATATAATGAAACTGAACACACAGTTACAAAGTTTGCTCCGAAATACCTTTTGGAAGGTGAAAATGTGAATATTCTACCACTTGAATTGAAATCAAGATGTACAAAAGAAGATCTGAAAAGAGATAGGAAACTAGCTCTTGAAAACTCAATAAAATCACACAATTATAATAAAAAAATATTTGATTTACATAGGGAAGAACATAAAATGGAAGTGGGAGATAGAGTCTATGTGGAAAACGGAAATCCATTAAATAGGAAGAAAATGGATGAATTGAGGATTGGACCATACAAGATTCTTAAGAAAATTTCCAACTCTATGTATGAAGTTGATGCCGGACACAAGAAAGCGGAATCAAACTTCTACCATATTTCAAAACTAGTTCCAGTGTTTGTGAGTAAATGAACAATTACGTACCTAGTTACATTGTTACTTGCAATTGTTTCTCTCTAAGGGGGGAGATGTAAAGAAAACCAGTGCTTATCTTTAGTTATGTTAGTTTGCCGCGTTATTTTTAAGGCTTAATTACTAGATGTCACGACTGATAGCTATGAAATAGGTAGGTGCTGTCATTATCTGTGATTTGGTGGTGACATTTGATGTAATAGGAGAATGAGTTGTAATTAATGTGAGAAACTCCAAAAGCATAAAGAAAACTTAAATAAGGGCTTTAAATGTTGTTTCTCGTTATTTTACAGGTGAGTGTACTTTTGGTTAGTAAATAATGTAATAGGTTAAGTATTCTAAGTACGATTTATAAATAAATCTCGTTATTTTACAGAGAAACGCAATTTCGTCTTTATTTTATCATATAACTAAAAGAGTATTATACATATAATTCAAAGTTTAGCAAAAAACATCCGTAACAGAGAGCCCTTAACAAAACTAAATTAAAATCAGCATTGTAATAAATCGAAGTAAACTAACGTCCCATTGAATTAAATTAAGCTCGGAGAGCATTCCCGCGCGACAATCGCCAGCTATTCCCAGGGAAATCTATAAAATCGCCAGTTAACGAACTAGGATGCGGTGCGCTGTCTTTGTCAGGGAACAGCGTCACTAACATCGCCCGACATAATTTAGCACCAACGCCACCAACCCAGGCATTTTTCCAAAGACAATACAAGCCTTTCAGCCAATGGAATATTCAGAGTGCCCCAAGAATTCTCATTCTCGCACCCCGCTAATGAATAGCTATTCTTTGAGCATTTTAACTATGGACCCCGGAATGGCATTCGAGTGTACAGGTTTCTTAAAAGGTCTCGATATGCGTCGGACCCTTTCCGCTTCACTTAATTTATGGGCTCTTGGTTTTTTCGTTTATTTAAATTAATTAATGTCCGGTGATTTTGCGGCGCGGGAACTTTCTGTAGCTCGAGTAATAACGTTTTAATACAGTTCACGGTACGGGGGTCAGTTGACGCTTACTTACCTTCGGTTTTACTCTCGTAGTAATTGATGTCTATAATAATGTGAGTAATATGCATTATTTATTAGCCTTATAAAGTATTCCTTTTTATATTTAATCGTACGTCACGTTTTCAAATCGCTTAGTTAACACATTTAGGAATCTATCAGTAATAGACCAGGGTCGATAATTTTTAAAACCAAAAAAAATAATAGTAGGATGAAACCCATTAGAAAAGGAGGAGAATATTATAAAAATAAAAGGAAAAATAATTTACGGGCGATCTGAGGTCGGGAAGGGGGTGGGGGTGAGTTTTTAAGGGTAAAAAACGGTTTTTCTCGATTTCCGGCAAAACTAAAAGTCCTATCGAAAAAAATTAAATGGCAAAGTTGTAGGTAATAAAAAGATCTAAAACTTTTGTATTTACACTTTTTTCACATAACCTCAAAATTTATGTGAAAAATCCAAAAAACCAAGTTTTTGGTTTTTTATTTTTATCTTTTACAAACATTATTTTTTTTTAACGAAATTTGGTGAAAACTTACCTTTTTATGTCCCAAATACGCTGTAATTTATTTGATTAAAAATATTTATTTTTTCACCTTATTTTGAATTAATATCGAAAAAACACCCTAATTTTCAATCGAAAATTCACCCGTCAAAATATCAGCTTTTTTCAAAAAGTTGGTATGGTTTCTGTTCGTTGAAATCTCTACTTTCCGATGGTGAAAAAAAATATATATGTTACTACAGTAAATCTTCTCAGAAAATGCAATCATCCATACTGATAATCTGAAAAGACAAAATCGAATTAATAATGCCTTCACTATTTTATCGTGAATAAACTCCCATGAAAAAAAAAATATTAAAGAAATAAATGTCAAAATGTATTAAAAATATATTATTATTATAAATCTATTAAAAATTTATAAAATATATATGGAAATCGGCCAAAAGTTTGTTATTAAAAATATATCGAATACTGGTTAGGCTAACGGTTGTAACAGCTGCTACGAAATATATAGTATATAATAGTAGGTATGTATGTAGTAAGACCCAGACCCGCCTAGCCCCTTCCCCACTTCTCCACGAAATACCGTGTATATATATATAATAATAAAAATATTATATGCGTAGATGCCTATTTATAACTATTTTAAGATAAATTATATATACCTGAGTAGATATACCTGAGTGACCTACGAAAAATTGTAGCCCATCAAAAGGTATTTCGTGGAGAAGTGGGGAAGGGGCTAGGCGGGTCTGGGTCGTACTACATACATACCTACTATTAAATACTATATATTTCGTAGCAGCTGTTACAACCGTTAGCCTAACCAGTATTCGATATATTTTTAACAACAAACTTTTGGCCGATTTCCATATATATTTTATAAATTTTTAATAGATTTATAATAATAATATATTTTTTATACATTTTGACATTTATTTCTTTAATATTTTTTTTTTCATGGGATTTTATTCACGATAAAATAGTGAAGGCATTATTAATTCGATTTTGTCTTTTCAGATTATCAGTATGGATGATTGCATTTTCTGAGAAGATTTACTGTAGTAACATATATATTTTTTTTCACCATCGGAAAGTAGAGATTTCAACGAACAGAAACCATACCAACTTTTTGAAAAAAGCTGATATTTTGACGGGTGAATTTTCGATTGAAAATTAGGGTGTTTTTTCGATATTAATTCAAAATAAGGTGAAAAAATAAATATTTTTAATCAAATAAATTACAGCGTATTTGGGACATAAAAAGGTAAGTTTTCACCAAATTTCGTTAAAAAAAAATAATGTTTGTAAAAGATAAAAATAAAAAACCAAAAACTTGGTTTTTTGGATTTTTCACATAAATTTTGAGGTTATGTGAAAAAAGTGTAAATACAAAAGTTTTAGATCTTTTTATTACCTACAACTTTGCCATTTGATTTTTTTCAATAGGACTTTTAGTTTTGCCGGAAATCGAGAAAAACCGTTTTTTACCCTTAAAAACTCACCCCCACCCCCTTCCCGACCTCAGATCGCCCGTAAATTATTTTTCCTTTTATTTTTATAATATTCTCCTCCTTTTCCAATGGGTTTCATCGTACTATTATTTTTTTTCACTTTTTATTATTTTTAAAGGCCCTGGTCTATAAGGGTTCCTTTTATTTTACCGAAACACCTTAGAACGAACGTATCGTTACGCAGAATTTTCATTTTATCGAAAGGCATTTCACGCTGTATGATTTTTTTCTTAGTCCCAAGTCTAATTAAATCTAACCTGCGTAATTAATGTTTAATACATCCTGTAACCAAAAAGGTTTCAGGTTTAAACAGCCTTCCATGAAATGAAATTCCATTAAAATATACAATTAATGAAGTAAAATTCGATCGGTAAGCAGGAGCCCCTAAAATAGACTCGTGTCTCCATACATTATTTTACGTATAAATACTTCTTTACTTCTCGATGACGATACGAAAGTCAACGACAATGTCAACGTGCTAGGAATTTTAGTACCTACTAAATCCGGACACGGGGCGGTGACTCCAACCAAGACCAACATATACTTTTTCTTGATGACGTTCGTTAACGTTACTTCTTCGATAGAAAGAAGAAATCGTGCTCAAGATACCCTATTACCCTTGATAGAATAAGCAGTGACTCATTCACTAGCGTATGATACGAACGACACACCAAAATGGAAATTAAATTATAGCACGTGAGTCAAAAACAATCGCCGCACGGTAATAAATCCAGTATTATCCACGCTTGTCTATCTGGCTTCATTATTTAGGCGTGAAGTATACTTATTCGGTTTTTTGTCCACCAGTTTGTTGCTAATTTACATTCAAGATATGTAGGCCCACTATTATTGTGAGTGTTTTGGATTGTTTTTTATTTTACCTTTAAAAGAGAGTCTACGAGTGGCGTCGCAGTCACATCCGTGTCCCGAATATATTAATACTAAATAAGTTTTTGTGTTGTTACATCTAATTATTTGGAGCCGAACGTCGTCGGCTATTGACTTGACGTTAACATGTTAAGGGACCTATGACACTAGTCAACACTTCCTGTGTACATGTAACAGCGTTTATTGCGGTCTTTATTTTTACTAGCCATTCATTTTTATTTTACGAGTGGAGCTAGGTATTAAAAAAGCATGCGTAGTAAACTACGAATACAATGAATGAATGATTCAAATGAAGTAAGAGTTTTTAAGATTTTTTTATGGTATAGAGAAGGCAAACAAGCACACAGGCCACCTGATGGTAAATAGAGTCTGAGACCCATAGACATTTGCATTCTCAAGACTACAATCTTAAGACTATCATCTGGGGACTAAAGATGGAATGCTTCTATGCTAGCAATTAGTAACACCTACAAACATTTCTCCGGTGATCTTATCCCCTCACCGGTAACCGGTACACATGCGAACTCTTTTGGGTGGCGGTAGGTTAAAGGATAAGATGGTTGCACTGGATGGTTCCAACGGAAGACCAGTGCTGGCTTTAACGCCACCATAACGCTAAGTTGGAACCTTTTGGTGACCATAATAACCCGAATACTGTTTTTACTTACTCAATCAAATTAAAAGTTCCTTAAACAAAGGCGATTTACATATATTGAAACATTGAATTAAACTAAATTAGTGAACTTAAGTTGAAAGATGTATTTCACAGTAAGCTAAAGAAGTCTATTTATCTCTTTTTCGTCAATGATTGAATGTACCCCTTTCCTCTCATTTAATGTCTTGCCAAGGGGGTTGTTCAAGAATGTGGTCGTGGTTGATTTTTAAATATAAGGGATGGATGTCAGTAAGTATACACGAAAAGCGCCACTTCACGTTACCAACTTACCACACCATTGTCTTTATCAGTTCTACTCTACATCGCATCTTTCCTCTCAAATGTTTTCAATTGACTTCTAAACCTGCTAAATGTATTTTAGTCCCAACCTGTAGATCCAGGATTATAATCATTGCAATCGCGATCCAGAAACCTAAGGAGCTTGCGCTTGCGTCGCTTCACGTTAGCATCAGCTGTTCAACATTTGGCGTGATCGGATTAACGTTTTAGCGTCGCTACTTGGGTTCGCGCCGATTCGAAACCAGAGCCACTCTGGCTCAGGAAAAAGTACTGCAAAAAGAGATACACGAAACATCAATAAATATCTCTATCCCTCTTTAGCGAGTCATAAAACAATTCTGTGACTGGAACTGAGACAGGAATAAGTTATGAATTACCAGGTGGCATTAACATTTTTTATTAACAACTGTCTATTCTAGATTCTAGTTGAATGAAATAAAAAAAAAAAAAAAAAAAAATCGTTTTATTTCAGACCGATTTGATCCATAGAATGTTAGTACAATGAGGCTTTAACCTATGTTAGTAACACAAAAAAAATAAAAATATAATAAAGATTAACAATGAAATGCATCCACTACCTTTTTTAGCGTTAAATAAATATGCATTGTGTTTGTTCACGTAATCCTTGGTGCAGTATCTTTGCAATTGGTGGAGCAATGAAAATAAACGATATAGTTAATTAAATGTAATAATAATTAATGTCAGCAAGACATTATATTGATAGTTCTACTTACCTGAAATTGTATGTTCTTTAAAAGCTCCACTTTTGTCGGCTAGAATGAACACAACGCTTTATTAGTTAATTAATTGACAAAAGGAACTTTTTTAAATGTGTGCCCTTTTTTAAATACTGTGTAAATGAATAGGTTAAACATTTCTGCTAATAACTAAACAGTTTAAATGCCACGTCGTGTCGTCTTTTCTACGTCACGGCGGCAGCTAGTGGTAGACTTAAAAAATAAAAATACGGTAATAAGCAAAATGACGTGATTCCGACCATTAGTCTAAATAAAACACTGATAATATTCAAATATTTTTAATTATAATCTTTTTTTAATCATTTTGAGACAAACCCTTTAAAAAAACTGGTTGACTTTTCTCGTGACTTTTAGATACCAAAAAATCAAAAGAACTCGGCAAATTCTAAAATATAAAACAATTTAGCTGACTGAATGATTAATTCATTCAATTTGATTTATTTCTTAACGATATCTAATCTTATTTATCATAGACAAATAAGATTACCAAGAGTTCAAAAGTTTTCTTATACGATTTATTTCATAGAATATAAAATAAATCCATATTTGAACTTCGAACTCGAATTTATAAATGTAAAATGAAGTGAAAAAACCAGTCAATGAACTTTTTTACTAGTGTTTTCATGTTAAACTCTTAAATGCAAGCAATTTAAAAAACGGCATATCGTTGTAAGCCTGATATCTGATTTTCATCGGATTCAATTTAAAAGTTTCAAGCAAGCAAGGGAACCGTAAATCCGCTGCCTTCGCTTTGATACATTTTAGGGGCCCGTATCAAATGCCAAAGAACAAAACCCTAGAAAACAAACTCACGCGACAGACTGATGAACAAATATTAATCGAATATACCTATTTTTAAATATTGCGAACGAGGCCTGCAGGAGCACTAAGCCTAATTATTAGAAAAAAACATATTTTATCATTAGATTGCGAATGTAAGATAACCTTGTAAAGAGTATTTCTACGATAAAATATTACTTTAACTTAGCCGTGCTAAATATTTGTTTCATCTCAATTTTTGTTACATATACTTAAGGGTAGCACTATTGGTGCTGATGACATCAATTTGCATACAGGGTAATTAAAAATGAAAGACGGTACTAGTATTGAAAGGTTGAAGTTTGGTTCGAGTTTCGCCGAACAAGCTCGCATAAACCAAACCCTAAAAAACCATCGAGAAACATTTATCATTTAAAAACTTTTTTGTTTTAATGAAAAATATTACGATTAAATAGTCACAAATACTATTCTGGCATTAACATTTATAAAAGAAAATTGACTCAATTTGCCATTATTTTAACAAATGTCAGTATTTTGATTGTGATTAAACTGTTTTTAACCCTAATAATTTTACCGCTTTTTATTTTACTTTATTTACTTGTATTAGTTGATACCTAAATGAACACCCTGCTATATGAAAGGGAAGCACCCTGTGTGAAACACTTGACCCCTGTATACTACTTAAACGAAATCAAATTACTGTCACTTCCCAACTCATATTACTCCATAACGAATACACTTGCAACTTCATATTCCTCAGCATGTTTAAATTCACTCGTGTTGCAGATAAGACGCTCGTGAACTCTTATAAAACATTTTCTGAAATATTGAAATGATTTAACGCAACAATAAACCGTGAGCGTCCACTGCAAACAATGTAATCTCCCTTTAATACTGCATTTCGAGTCTGTTAAACAAAGTACCGTGCCAAAAGATCAATGTGGAGCCAAATTCATATAGAAAGATTAGAACCGGGCACAGAAATGTTATACAAAATTCATAACCGATACTTCATAATTTTAACGGTGCAATAATCAATTCTTAATAATCTTCGGTCAATTTTGAAATTGGAATTCTTTCGGGTTTTTGCAACCTTATTGGATGATGAAGATCGTCTGGAAGTGATCGCTTTTGGGCGAAGCAGAACATCGAATAAAAGTATATATCTCTTACTTAGGTTTCCATTCCGAGATGAAAACCAATATTAATGCGTCAAATCTGAAACTGAACTAAATAAAGTAAATAGAGTAGAATAGAAAACATTTATTATGCTTAATTCTTACATATTTTTACAGTGTGTAGTCAAAGTAGTGCTGTGGAAATGGCATCTAAAATGTATCTATTTACATAATTACACGCAACAATCCTTACAGGCTAACCTAATTCAACAGTGTGGGTTAAATATTATTTTACAGTATCTTAGTAAGACAATTTAATCAAACATAATTGTCAAAATTATCCTTGTACTTTTTCAACTATTCCAAAGTGAACCAACTTTATCAAATCATTGTAAGTTTCTTAGCTCAACTGAACATTCTCTAGCACAATGAGCCAACTAACTGGTTAAATAATGAAGATTAAAAACAACTAAACAACAGCGTTCGGAGTTACAATGATACGTAAATTGAATGTAAATTACGTGAAGCGGTATTGGCTCTTGAAAGCATGGCTTCCTTAGTTGTAAACTTTAATGAACGATAAATTGGCCACCGACAAACAAATATTCATGCTATCGCAATGAATAATGTTTGTCCAATATAATGATAGTTATTATAACGATTGTATGCCGGCGATTCGTTTACTTTTGAATTATTACGAACTCATTGTTCCTGAAATCAGATGTATTGTATACTGATCAATACAAAAAATCCGTTTGCACAGTAAAATTGTAATAATACGCTCGTAAGTAAATGTTTTTAGGAATTAAATATTTAAGTGCAGTTGCAAAGCCAGCATAATTCCTCTCAGTTATGAATAAAATTAACGTACACAAGTAAAGAAGAGTATGGATTAGAATGTCAAACAGCCTAGTCTATAGAGACAAGGCGCATAACGCGAACGTTAGGATTTTTTAAAAACTTTTTCTAATAAGACTTATTTATTTATTTATTTGTTTAATCTTTATTGCACAAAAATAAGTAGAAATGGCGGACCTAATGCCTAATGGCATTCTCTACCAGTCGACCAAATAACTAAACAGAAATTTACAAATTTAAATAGACAGAGATAAAAACTGAAAACTTATTCTAACTTCTTCAGTAAATATTTAAGTCACATATAATACTAATGGTTCTCTATTGGATGGCATAAAATTATTTGTCATATTATCGTTACGCATAATTGCTTTTAGCCGAATTAGCAATGGGCATACTCATCTTTACGCATAATTTTTTACGCATAAAATTAAAAAGCATAAATACAAAAAGCATATTCGTCATTAAGACTAACGCCAAATAGCATAAATACGAAAAGTCATAATAATAAATTAGCATAATTACAAAGCGCATAACAGTATTTGTCCTAAAAAATAGTCATGGGCAAATGGCCAGTTTTGTGTTAATATATATTTAGGAAGTAAGGCGAGGTCGACGGAGGTCCGCTTCGCGGACCTCCTATTTTTGCGTTGCTTGGGCGCTTCGCGCCTGGATATCATACTAACCTAACCTAACCTAATGTACCTAACGTGATCTAAAGTAACCTCATACCTAGAACACAAAATCATGCCGAAGCATGGCATAACAGATTTGCACATTTTGTGGGAAAACATCATCCCCATTTTTATTATTTAGCAAGAAAGATTACCCAAGAAATAACACACCAAAATACAGCAATTGAACAAAGACAAGTTGGGATAGAACCACCAACAAAAAAGAAAAAATACATCAATAAACAGCAAAGTTATAGACAATATTATCAGTAAGAAAAATGAATACACAATAAAAATAGCATTTCTACAAGCCATAGCCAGTAATCTAAAACTCAAATGAACAAGCACCACTAGAAATAAATATACATAAGTATATAATACATGTATGTAGGTACATGATTTCAAGTAAACTTATAATAAATGCAAGGTAACAATGAAACTGTGTTTTATTCATTTAGGGAAGTAAAATTATGGTTAATGACATATATGACAAACAATTAATAGCCCAAACAATAATATGCCTAATGTGTATTAGTCTAATAGAAATTAGTCCAACTGAAATTATGCTAATAGCTTAATATGCCAAAAAAGTAGTATGCCAAAGTATTGCTATGCGACAGTACTATTATGCCAATACAAATTATGCCAAATGAATTATGCGAAACAATAATAGTCTAAAAAAAATTATGCGATTGAAGGGGATCCCAATACTAATACATAATTATAATAGATATGTAACCCATAATTATCTATAAATAAATAGAAAGATTTAATAAACCTATAAAAACAAAGACAGAGAACGAATCTTGGTCAGAAAAATAAGCCTATGTGCATTTTACGCTACGTCTTGACAGTAGGTAGGACACAGAAATAAGATGAACTTAACAGTCATTATCATTTTGCAATTATTTTTTTTGCGAAACTGAATATATTTCCGGATTTTTATAAAACTACCTATAGGGTTTTTCAAGATAGTCCTGAAATAAATCCTGAAATATTTACAGATTCGGAAACAAAAGCGTTTTGCAAAATGATGTTTGTGAAATGAATCAGTTTATGAAATGTCGTTTAGCAAGTGATCGGATGCCGCACTGTGGAACGAAAATGGCCTCTCCATAGAAATAGGGACTTAATTTTCTAAGTGCCTATTTTTTTAATTGAAATCGAATCTACTCCTCATAATTAGGTAAAAAAATGAATATGGGTCAATTTGGCTGGAAAACCGCCGAGTAATAATTTTTTTTATAAAATTTTGTATGGAGCGTATATGAAAAAACGGAATATCTCAGAAAGTGCACAATTTCCCGTAATATCCTTCCGCAGGAATTTAGTACCAATTATTTATGATTTTTCGGCGTACTCAAAATTTCCCGGGCAGGTGCACTTTTTTTTTTAAAAATCAAAAATGTTTTATATAGGGAAAACTTGGTTTTTAGGAGGTATTTAAGTTTGCAAGACACGTTTAATCGTGGGATAAAATTAAATAATGGCTTTAGATGAGATGGATGTTCAAAAATGAGGACATTGGAATGACATATCTCACTTTTTGGCCCTTTATCTCCCTGCCCCCTAATGAGCACAATCGGTGCTCATTAAGTGTATGATTAAAAGTAAAAATTAACTAAATCACTCTTAATTATTCTTAATGAGTTGGCATTAAGTAAAAAAATAAATTAAATATTATCTTATTATCATTAAGGATGATAATTACCCAGATTTCAATGGGTTCTCATTAGTAATATGCAATAAATAGGTTGCAGTTCAATTTTATTGTTTATTCCTTCTGGAACATTTCAACTGCAAGCAATGGAGGGTTTAACGACCAACTTAGATTTGTACGTGATTTTGAGAAATCAGGAACCTTCTTTTAACTACAAAGCCTTGATGGAAGAAGTGGTTACTAAAATCAATGGACAACTATCTGAAGAAGACTATGATACCCTCAAGGAATTTTGCCAAAGATTTTCAAGAGCTGCTTTGGAAAGATGGCAGAAGTGCCGAAGAGATACGAAAAAGTTTAGAAGTACTTATGAACATTGGCTTATGGAAAATGTTGATTGGCCAAGCTTTGTAGTTTGGCGATCCGATTCACCCACCCAAGAATCAGGTGATTTAAACTATGAAGGATCGACCTCATCGGTTGGAACAATGACTACAACAAAACGTAAGTCATTCGAAGATCTGGGAACCAAACAGAAGAAAAAAAGATCGAGTGACTTACAATCCGAAAACGCTGATGAATTGGCATATGCTGCAGCAGAACGTTTTAAGCAGGATGGCCGCGATGATATTGCGGCCGTAATTGAATATATGCTGAAAAACCCAGAAGTAGCATCTAAATTAAGAGAAGTGACAATCTCTACGAAGAAACCCGTAACATCTACGATATATACACCTGAAAAAGCACTAAGTAAGTCTTTTTATTTCACTCAAGTTGTCTAAATGGCAATATATGATCCTGCGAGAGAGTGCTATTAGAGAAGGTGCAGAAAATGTGTATCCGTCATACTACAGAGTACAAAAAGCTAAACTAGATTGCTATCCTCCGAGTGAATCAATAACTATTACGGATTCTTCAGCCAAAATTAAACTGCAAGAATTATTGAATATTACAGTGAACAGAATAATGGATAGTATACCGGAGCACGTAGAAGACAAACAGATGGTACTTATTTCTAAATGGGGGTTTGATGGTGCTTCGAGCCAAAGCAGGTACAAGCAAAAGATGAGTGACTCCGAGCAAGATGATTCTAGTGTTTTCATGACAACCCTGGTACCATTAAAATTAACTTCAGGAACTGATACAATATGGACGAATCCCAAGCCTTGTTCAGCGTTATATTGTCGTCCAATACAGTTCAAGTTCATTAAGGAAAACGAAGCCGTTGTGCTTGCTCAGAAAACGGAGATAGACAAGGAAATTGAAGATCTACTACCCACAGAACACAAAACCAACACAGTGAAGCATGAACTGAAGATGACGATGTTGGACGGCAAAATATGCACTTTTCTTTCAAAAGCCAGATCAAATGCAACTTGCAGTTTATGTTTGGCTAAACCAACGGAGATGAACCTTCTTGATAAAGTTCTTACAAAACCTGTGGATACTGGTATATACCAATATGGGTTATCATCTCTACATGCTCGCATCAATACGATGGAATGCCTTCTTCACATAGCATATCGCCAGGATTTTAAACAATGGGCTGCGAGAGGAAAAGAGCTAAAAGAAAAAATGGCATCAAGGAAGAAAATCATTCAAGATCGTTTTAAGGAAGAAATGAATCTCTTGATAGATGTGGTCAAACAGGGGTCAGGGACAACTAATGATGGAAACACAGCCAGAAAGTTTTTTGAGGACCCCTGTAAAACAGCAAGCATTACAGGACTAGATGAGGGATTAATCAGGAGATTTGCAGTAATCTTGCAAGCAGTTACTTCAGGAGAGGTTATAGACGTCAACAAATATAAAGATTACGCCCACGATACAGTAAAAAAATATGTGGAATTATACAACTGGTATCATAATGTCCGCAACGGTTCATAAATTACTGGTGCATGGAGCAGACATTATAGCCCATAACGCAGTTATACCGATCGGCAATCTCTCAGAAGAAGCGTCAGAGGCCCGGAATAAAGACTTTAGAAGGTTCAGGGAACACAACTCACAGAAAAAGAGTAGACAAGATTCAAATCATGACATTCTCAATATGTTACTTCTGTCATCGGATCCCAAACTTACCGCAATGAGGCCAACACTGAATAAAAGGAACAAACAAACCTTATTTATTGAGACCTTGGACCTTCTAATCAATTCCGAATCGCAAAATGATTCGGAATTGGATGCCGAAATAGGTGACGCAGAACAATAAAATTAAACTGCAACCTATTTATTGCACATTACTAATGAAATCTGGGTAATCATCATCCTTAATGATAATAAGATAATATTTAATTTATACTTTTACTTAATGCCAACTAATTAAGAATAATTAAGAGTGATTTAGTTAATTTTTACTTTTAATCATACACTTAATGAGCACCGATTGTGCTCATTAGGGGGCAGGGAGATAAAGGGCCAAAAAGTGAGAAATGTCATTATTCCAATGACCTCATTTTTGAACATCCATCTCATCTAAAGCCATTATTTAATTTTATCCCACGATTAAACGTGTCGTGCAAACTTAAATACCTCCTAAAAACCAAGTTTTCCCTATATAAAACGTTTTTGATTTTTAAAAAAAAAAGTGCACCTGCCCGGGAAATTTTGAGTACGCCGAAAAATCATAAATAATTGGTACTAAATTCCTGCGGAAGGATATTACGGGAAATTGTGCACTTTCTGAGATATTCCGTTTTTTCATATACGCTCCATACAAAATTTTAGTAAAAAAATTATTACTCGGCGGTTTTCCAGCCAAATTGACCCATATTCATTTTTTTACCTAATTATGAGGAGTAGATTCGATTTCAATTAAAAAAATAGGCACTTAGAAAATTAAGTCCCTATTTCTATGGAGAGGCCATTTTCGTTCCACAGTGTGCCGGTTTAATCGGATGATGTTAGATGTGATCTAGCTAGATGAAATAATAATAATTCTAGCATCCCATATAATGACGACGATAATGAGTCTTTAATAAATAATTAACATACATTCAACACTCATTGGGCCCTACTGCACTGCACGTACTGGGTGTGGGTCAGTGCGAACAAAACACATTGTAGCGCGTGCATTTTCAATTTAGCAGCACGATGAGTCGAACGTATAAGGCTGCTTAATTGAAAATGCACGCGCTACAATGTGTTTTGTTCGCACTGACGGGACTACTTAATCTCGCCGCTTGGATATCACTCGACAGTCCGCACGACCGGCGTTGTTTACAGAATCACTACCTAGCTTATCGACGAAAAAACTACTATGATATTGACATCGCAATAACCGCATGTGAACTCTATCCACTCTTAATTTGGTATTCTTCTTAGGACCGGATGCATAAACCCCAGACGGCATAACTGGCGTTTAAAAGCTACAAATAACCCAATACGAGTAATTTATAAACCAACCACGATGTCCATTACATTATTTCAATATGCAAAACGTAAAAAACCGGCCCCTTGTCTCTCTTTATATGCAAGAAACACCTCATTAAATGTTTGTCGTACAATTTTCCTAGCTACATTAACAGAAGTTTGTTCTTGTTGGTTAAGGCAGATTTGTACCTTCCTCTTAATTTACGGGTGAATTTTACTTTGGTTACTTTTAAAACTATTTTGGTTGCTCGTTACATACGAATTAGCTTTGGAAGAAAATAAGAGGTTATTTTTTTGCTTTCTATATTTGAAATAAATCATTTATTTAAACTTTACTGCACAATACACAAATTACAAAGAAGATACAAATGGCAATGACAATACAAGGTTGTTGAGCGAACCGAATTCCTTAAGCAGTCTCTGCCAGGCTGCCAATGGGCGAAACAGATACAATATAAGGTTGATAATGAGAAAGGTATGATAGTATTGTAAATCAATTATTAATTAATATTGAGCATTAAATAATATATATTATTAAATTATTAAAGAATATTTTTTTCAGAAATATTGCTTACATATTATTCCATTAACTGGAAGACATGACTTTGTATATGCCTATTGGATTTTCGTCTATTTTGTTGTTCTTTATTTTCTGAATAAAGTATATTACATACATTCCTTAACAGATAGATTAGACGTTTGCCACTCGCCCGCCATTGATTAGTTCTCGACTCGGCGCGCGATATCACTAGTCTCTGTGTAAAAAAAGAGGAAATCCAATTTCTAGGATATTGCTTATTCTATCTCAGAGCTGGCCGTGTAAAGAACACACCCTTACTATGTATAATACAATGGGATAAAAAATACAAAGTGAGCCGCCAATGCACCTATATGGCGCATGTCGCTGAGTAAGTTATTCAAATGAAGTTTTACTCACGTTAATGTACTCCAACGTTGACATATTCGATAATTTATACGACTAATGGAAGTGTATTCTGTACATTGAATGCTATAGAGGTGTTCGTAAGAATTAAAAAATATATCAAGTATAAAACTTTAAATTGGGATCTAATTAGGTTCTGATTAGATATCACAAATCTTATTGGAATTCGGAGTTTTATATGTTACGAGTTTGTACAATATAACATGCATTTACTTACAATTTATTATCTCTTAAAATACGAAGTACGAACGATAAACCATGGATAGAAGACTAACCGACAAAAAAGCAACTAGTCCTTTTTCAAACGTGTGTATAAAAAACAACACTAAAGAAAGACCTAATCTTCACTAACTGACTCTGACTACGGTCGTAATACATTTCGTTACAATTTAATTTCGTACCAATAAAGTTTAAAGTTAAAATTACAAGTCAGCAAATATGCGTACTTGCAACATAAACGAATGCATGCTTATTAAGTCTGTCACTGGGCCATTCTACTTTTCGTTGTACATAACTTTTAGCCACGCTCTCACTAAACTATTTTTATTTCAACAAACGGTAAAGTGCTGCTTTTTCTAACTTAAAACTAGAAAAGGGACGTCAATAAGCTTATATATAGAATTAACCTAATTCATAAAAAGTTATTTGTAATAACTATAAAGTGAGTAACGCAGTGGACGTTGATGTCCCCGCCTTTTCTATGGAAAATGTGCAATTTACCACTGAGTTACCAAGATTCTTCAGCGATAATTGAGTAATTTAGGATATTTTTTATTGAAAACCGTTAAACGTAAACATTCTAAGTTCACGTTATTTGTTTATTCGCGGATTCATCATTTGGTATACTTTTTATCGGACGATCGCAAAAATGTACACTGAAAAGTAGAATGGCCCCACTACATTCAACTAAACTTCGTTGTAATGCACAGAATAGGCGACCGCATGAATAAGACACAATGACATGGCAGTTCGATGCTTGCCCCCGCGCAAGCTCACAAAGAGACAATCAGCCGATCGCCTATTCGGTTCTTAGTCGCTCCTTCTGATGTTGATTTATAAGTACATTAGTGGTTGGATGATTGTAGGGAATCTACAGCTGTTCGTAGGTAGGTACGAGTACATAGTGCAAAAGGACTTAAATCGTGTTTCAGGTTTGGTTAAAGTTGGTTAGGGCCGTATTAATAAACTCATCTTGGTTGAGATGTCTATCCCAAGATGTGTCAGAAACGACAGTTTTGTACGACTTGACGTTTACTTTGGTGTATCTTGAGACGGGCTTGTAAGCCAAGATCAGTGTATTAAGACGGCCCTAAAAATCACAAACGCGTATTAGAGCAAGTGAAATAGTGCAAAGCCCAGAAACGTTTTAAGAGATATTGCACCGTACATGTACATACATACATACATTAAATCACGCCTGTTTCCCAGAGGGGTAGGCAGAGACCACTTCTTTCCACTTGCTACGATCTTGACAAATTTCTTTCGCTTCTTCTACATTCATACATCGAGTCATGCACGCACGTCGGTTTCGGGTACTTAAGATTCGGCCCTTTTCCAGTATTTCACCGATTAGACTCGAAAAAGTACGCCTAGGGCGGCCCCTTCCGACCCGTCCACTCACTTTCGATCTGTATATCTTTTTCGTCAATCTTCTTTCATCCATCCTTTCCAAATGACCGAACCATCGAAGCATGCCCTTTTCAATCTTAGTCAATACATCTTCTTTCATTCCACAAACACATACATACATACATACGTACATGTATCACACTATAAACAGTAGTTCGCCTTCAAATAAAAGTATATCGCACGGCTTGCATGTGTGCGTGTCTCGACGGTACGCGCCGCAAGCAACCACAAGCCAACTGAATAGGATGCACCAAGCAGGTTTAGTTACGCATTTGGTTGCGTGCGTATTAAGTATCTAAGTATCTACATCGCGTATCGACGGAACCGTAGGGGCCGAGCGGCAATAGGTAACAGAAACTCCTAAAGGTTTGTAGACTACTTTTCTATTTATTATATAAATACTATGCTGGTGTATACTCTAACAATTTCCATACTTCCCAATTGAATTTCTTCATTTGGTCGCAATGGTTTTGCCTACAAAGTTAATTTTCTCGCCTATGCATACCTTTGTTTCACATTATAATAATAACGGTCAAATTCGCATAGGTTTCCTTACCCCTAATCTTAAGTTTTTTTTATTGATTACTTTTACAAAAGACGAAAAAATATTGTACTCAATTTCTAATGTTGAAATAGTTTAAGGCGATTTTTTTGCAAAATAACGGTCATTCTAATCTTAAATTAAAATAAATACTACAGTTACCAGGGCTCTGAAGTTACCAAAAAAATCTAAGTAGGCGGCATTGAAATACCCATAACTGTTAAGTATTTTGCTACGTAGTTGCCCATCTCTAGTTCTCTACGACAAAACAACCAGCAAGTATAAACTTACGGTAAACCCTTTATCAAAACGATTAACGTAACGACACGACCTGTAATTGATATCCGATTCCGATAACGATTGCCCATATAGAGACAGCTCACTTCAAACTTATGGTCAATTATTACTAGCGACTAATACTCCGCGTTCACGACTCGTCGACTCGACCCGTCTCGCTCACACTGACGTCTAATTACTCGCCAAATTAGGTTTGAGCTATGAAACTTTCTTTCCAATGTGGATGGGAACGTGTGATTTCGATAGGCCGTCGTGACTGTAGTTATTAACGTTTATCACAGATGTCACAAGTTTAAATAGTCTAACAGAAAGCAAAGAAAGGAGGTATTGATTAAGTCGCCTTTGTTATATACTTTTAAAGCGCCATTTTGTCTTTTTTACTTATTTAAGTATCCAATGACACTCGTGACATTAAATTAAATCTAACGACACCTCGTTTGTTAACGTTTGCGTTTAGCCTCTACAATAAAAGAGAGATACAACTATACATACAAACACGCAAACTTAGCGAAGCTTACGTATATTATTATTGTATTTTCACTTACTATAAAAAAAGTGACTCCTGCTTGCAAACTATTGTAACAGCTTTGCATGGCTTTGATTACATACTGTACCATATTATTAACTGTAATAAATGAACATGCTGGTCAAAACCACAGCATCCTTCCAGGACACTCTTTCTTTGTATATTTTTTAAATAAGCTTTTCCTGGATTATTATAATTAAACTTGTAAAAAAATTGCCACGTACTTCCAATCAATAAAAAAAAATATAATACATAACATAGTGTATTAATTAGGTACTTGTTTAACCCCGGAGTTAAATTTAGTAATTGCCGCCATACATATGAACAAACCTACTTAATTTAAATACTACCTGCGTCGTATCCCGTATGTAAGTGAAATTAAACGTTCTCATTTTGTATAGCCCAAACGGTTCCTTGATCTAATTCCAAGATAGGGATCAGGAGTCCAATTTGACAACCATCTGTTTGTGGCTCTATATTTTGTCACGCATTTTGACATTTTGACCACTTTTCTATTATAGAATATTTATTAAGGACCCTTAAAAACGCCCTAAAATTTGTCAATAGGTTGGCAAGCGGAACGAATCAAGGAGTTTTGTTTTTTGTCAATGCATTTGAACCTCTATAAAACGTAAGATATTCATCTACATATTCTATTTTAACTTACCGTTCGTATTTTAAAAATACCAATTAGACTACTAGTTACACTCATGGTAGCCATGACAGTTAGGTAAAAAAAGTCTGTACGTAATCTTTCTATTTCCGAATAAAAATACCAAAGAATTACCATTTCCCTCAATCCCACCAATTGATAGGAATTGGTTAATAACATACAAAGCAGCTTTCTAAAGTAAATGTTGCGTGTTGAATAATTCGAGACAAATGACTAGCGCGACCTTAGAAGCCTCGGCTTAATACCAATGCAGTTTCCTCACAATAATATATTCCTGACTTCGATTAATGATTCAACGTGGGGATAAAGGAAATGTCTTGGGGTGCAACAAAAACGTTCGCTTATCTGTGGTGGCGGGCGTTGTTTGCAGAGTCTAATTGGCTAATTGGCATACGGGAAGATAGATCAGCGGACGCGATCGCTTCCTAGTCGCAGATAATCGCGCGCCGCCTCTGTCGCCTTGATGAAATGCTACCTGATCGATATCAGAACGCCCATTGAAATACGCCTCTTACAGATGCCGTAATTGTAATATATTACAGCGAGACTCATTTGAGACTCGTTTGTAATCGATGCACTATAGACCCAACTATGACTTAGGACAACGCGCGCAAAAACATCCATGTGTGTGGTCTTTACGATTTCAAATGCCCGATAGCCCTTAGTTGTATCCTGGAGTCTGACTTGAAGGAACGATAGTTAACTTATGTTTTATGGAACGATTCGAGAGTAACGTTCACAGGAAAAATGTTTACTTAGTAATTTTTGATAAGTTCCAGATCTCCTTAACGCCGGCGTCACGTAGCGGTACCCTAACGGCGAATACATTTTTAAAGCTACGCGAACATAAAAGGGAATACAGAAGTATTATTCGAAAGTACGGAAATGCGTCCCATACATCAAGTGAGCGAAATAGAAAAACAGAGGCAAGATAAAATGTGAGTACATCGTTGTGAAATGTTGCTACTATTTCGAAACAGACAAATAGCCCTTTGACAGTAGCTGCTTTCATATGCATGTACGGTTATTTGCTCCTTATTCAAGTTGCAACAGGGTCGGACGGGTAGCCGATTAGGTTTGGACGTGTAATTTTGCATTGTTGAGGGTTTTCAGTGTGACGGAAAATGGACAAATCAAACTAGATTTAACTTTTATCACCTTACCGAATACTATTTTAAGTCTTCTTTGGGTTCGTCACTCAAATTCACTTTTCCTTTCAGTGACGATCCCCTTAAGTCTAAAATTGGAATGCGTTCACATTGATACGTTGCTTGATTTTTTCACCCCGTGTATTTCCGTCCCGTCACGCAAATCGGGCCGGACGGTGCGACCGCGCGTGAAGAGACATCGCTTTGATGTCACTTAATTATGTCAATTGTAACATTACAAGTGACATACGCGAGAGCACTTAAAGCCTCTCTTGTTCACTCTAGAATTAAAAAAGAGACTTCTGGTTTGGGTATAACAGCGAGCGAGAATTAATGCCGTACTTCGTGTTTCTCATACATAATCATAATTATTATTATTAATTTGACTGTCATTATACTATTTACCCAACTGCCGAGGAAGGAGGGTAATTTTATACACCTGTATGTGTATTTGTGTATGTATGTGTATGTATGAATAATGTATTGGGGGTTAGAGAGGGCTTGTAGACCGAACGGACGGCATATTTCTACGAGTGAAGTGTGTCGCAAAATGCTAAAATGGATGAAATATTTGGATGAAAATATCAAAACGCGTAATTAGGTTTTAATAACTTGTTTTTTGGTAGTCTTATATTTTTAGGAAGTAATATATAAATTACCAATGAATCTAAAAAGAAATACAAATTTTAGTGCCCCTTTTTACCTAAAGGTTTATAGGCATACAAATCTGAAATAACTAATTACCAGATGTCTTACTGATTTTCATTCTCCTACAACATATCCAAACAAAAGAACTCCGTCGAAGTCTCATTTTGATAAACTCACCTTTCCGCAATTATATTTCTACCGGTAAACAAAACTCCCTACACAATTTCGCAGATGCGCTACCTTCAAATAAAATATGCATCGTTTCAAACACCGTTATTCAAAAATATTCATTCCCCCTCCCCCTGACAGGTAACGTTTGGGGGAGCCTCTGTTCAGCGACCGTTAGCTTTTAATAGATACTAAGCAATCGACTCCTAATTGACTTGATTGGAGAATGCATAGCGTGGGCTGCACCTAACTATGCTTTAAGTACCTATGCTAATTACTTGTTGTGAGGTAATTAACATGCCAATAAAGCTATCAACATGCATGATATATTACCCAAGTAACACAAAACACCATTATAAAAAACATACAACAGCACGAACTGACGCGCAAAGCATTATATGCAAATCCTATATCAGCTGTATTTACTTTTCTACAGCTTTTTTAAGAGCAATTTGGGCCCCAAATTTTACAGCATTGAGCTTTATAAAGGGTGCTTAGTAGCATTACAATGATTGCACAAAGTTATTATTGAAGTCGGTAAAGAACAAATCACTAGACTTAAAGCATTTATTGCGACCACAGTACAGCCAATATACACCTTATTAATATACAATTTCTAAATGGGAACATATTCAAATGCCAATTGTTTTATTTCCTTTGTAGAAAAGAATTTCTCAATAGATTTAAAAAAAGTTATGGCTGCATTTAGTATTTATTGCAAGTTTGAGTGAAGATTCGCGAGTATTGTAAATAATTGTGAAAAATAATATTGAATGGTAAGTAAACTTTATTTTCTTTAATGGGTGAAATTCAGCTGCGGATGTCAGTTTACTGTGAAAACATGTTACGTTTTGTGGTAATATTTCCACGCGCCCTCGTGACAATGCTTTTTATCACAAAAAATATAGAAAATTATAATCGACTCTTAATATGTTTTGTAAAATTAAAAAAATAAGCTCTTAGCTTAATTTTAATGAATACAGTTGATTTTATAGGCACCGCGCATAAAGTAAAATTATAGAAAGAGCTCTTTTAATCAGATTTTAGTCACTTTTAATTATTTTAATTGTTTCCGTAACAAGGGGAAACAGAAAGCAAATGGCGTCAGATAATATATAAATGCTTTACGCATTCAACGAAAGTATAATAATGCTGTTAATCTTACTATAGCTAATCAAAATACTTTGAGCCTGTTTACCAAAGTATAAGACACTCAATAATAGTATTCAGATATATTGCAACACTTCATAAGAACATTTTAATGTTTGCTGCCATTATACACCATAGTGATTAGTTTCTATCGTGTTTGTTTGTAATACATTTCTTTATTATCAATATACGACTAAAAGCTTTATTGAAGAAACAGATTATGAAGAAAACGGAGTTAAGATTTTATTCATTGTTTAGTGAATGTTACTATAGGACTAGCATTAAATGAACACTAACACAGATCATTAAAAAGTTTTTAATCTTAAAAAATTGCCACTACAGCTCTGTGCAGGATAAAATATTTCGTTAATGCTTATTTAATGTATTGGGCTTTTCAAATTACTATTATAAGACTTTAACCTTTGTGTAAGTGTAAAAGCTATTTAAGTTGCTGTATATTATAAATACCTGATGCTTTGGTAGGAGTTTAATCTTTATTTAAGAGTATAATATAGCTTTAAGCATTTCGAAACGAACCAAATGCTATTAAAAACTATTTTATCTTTGCCGATGCCAATTAAAAGTGTTATTCGGACTTTTGGACATAAATCCATATCCACTTTGGTTAATATATAGGTTACGTGTTACTTGGGTATTGACGGTCATTTTTTTAATGAAATTATTTTCTACATCCAAGTGTTATTCGATAGTCTTTAGGGTGTTGTACCTAAAAAGTGCTAAATGGAACCTATTACTAAGCTTCCGCTGTCCGTTCGTCTGTCTGTCAGCGGGATGTATCTTATGAAACGTAATGTAGACAATTAGAATTTTAAGAGTGTGGATTTCTTTTGCCGCTATAACATCAAATAATAACTGTTAAATTTTATTAAAATTAAAGAGTGTTCGTAAAAGAATCATATTACACTACATACATAATTATAATCACGCCTGTTTCCCTTAGGCAGAGACCACTTTGACTATGATTTCCGATAAAGCAGGTCGTTTAATAACCATAGCAAAACCAACAGAAAAGTTACATTCTTCTATTTCTAACATCCATAACGACAAATGTAGAAAAAAATTGTAAAACCATTATCTTTCAGTAATTCCAGACATGCTTTCTATTCTCTGCAATCACTACGACTAACATAGGTCTTCAGGTCAGGTTAGTAACGACTGCCGTAGCCTTTCGCAACCTTCGTAACAAGGAAATCAGACCACTTGAATCAAAGATGGCTTTTATCACGACTGGCTTCGAATTAAAATAAAATATCAGAGGGCCTTGCCAAGATGCTCTACTCTGACTAGCGTTTATATTTGTTTCGTTTTTAAACCAATCTCGTCACCGGTAGATGACGTGATACGAAAAGTCACGTGATCTACCAGTGACGCGATTGGTTTAAAAACGAATCGAATAGAAACGCTAGTTAGCGTAATGCATCTTGGCAAGGGCCTTAGGGGACTATTTTACACGCATTTTTTTTTATGACATAGAGAAGACAAACGAGCACACAGGCTTACCTGATGGTAAGTGGAAACTGTGACCCATAGATATTCGCATTCACAAGACTGCAATGCAATCCTAAGACTGCAAACGCGTTGCGAACCCTGAGGACTAAGATGGAATGCCTCTATGCTAGTCATTTCACCGGCTGTCTTATCCCCAAACCGGAACACAACAATGCGAACACTGCTGTTTGGCGGTAGGTTAATGGATAAGATGGTGGTAGCGATCCGGACGGACCCTGCACAAGGTCCTACCACCCGCAAAATTGAACTGGTCCCAAAATAAACTCTAGACTTGTACTCTATGGGTACTGGAAAACGATAAACATACTCGCGCACATCTCATAAATAATTACCAGGATTTGAACCTGGGACCGCTAGCTTCGTAATCATTACCAACTATGCTAACCACGTTGTCAAACCATAGGTACCTTATACATCTAACAGGGTTATAGGAAGTGCATGGTGACGTTCAGGACAGTACCCACGTACCCCAGGACAGGACAGTACCCGAATATTACATCGCCAAAACAATTATCGATTATTTTATTACTTACTGTACCTGCTATGAATGAATCTGGAGGGTTATAAAGCAAGAGGAAGACCTAAAAAGAGATGGATGGACTGTGTTAAGAGTAATATGAGAAAGAAGAGAGCTGAGTAAACACTGGGATGACGGCTAAAAGAGATGTGTGGAAGGAATAAACATGCTGCGCAGACGCCAGATGATTGGGATAAGGGCAAAGAGATGATAAATGAGTTACTACTGTACCTATCGACAAAAACATATCATGTAATTAGTTATGTACAATAAAGAGTCTACATTATCCTAACCACCAAACCATGTAAATAGCAAAACCCAAACACTTTCACTGTTACAATCACTTTTATTCTCGTCGAGCTTCACTTGTTTTGCCCTTGCAAGATACGATCTATAATAACACACATCCAAGCGTAATTGCATATAAGTTATCCATTTGGCCCATTGCGATATCACGATTGTAAACCGTCTAAAACACTTGATTACAAATGCGTGCGTAATTATTACGGGCATCGGTTCGCGCTTCGATGTTAGACAATGTTTTATCTCGTGTGTTGGCTACGGTTAGGTTTCGTGTGTAAGATCGCCGAGGGCTTCTTTGCAATAGTCAACGAGCACTCATACATCTTAGTCGCTTGTTTTTAATTTTGTAATTGGTTATGTTCTGAGTTGAGATGAGACCCTCATTCTTGTCTGAAGTTTACCTATATGTAAGATCCAAACTATCGTGCAGTAAAAGTTGAGTTAAATTAACAAAAAAAACGAAATAAAGCCACCTCAAACAAAACACCAGCAGCGGCTGAAAAAACATTAACAGTTCCCGTTCATTCGTGTCTGAAGTTGAACAAGTAAAAAAGCAAGTTTTGGAAACCCTGTCTGTGATTTGATTTCCTGCACCCAGTGACACGTGGACCGTCGTTTGTCAAAATCCCCTTTCACCCTCTGTTTATTTCCTGAACCCTGCCTAGCAACTGAAATAATAAATGAAAACACGTCAACTTGTTATTATAGTCAACGTTATTTTACTGTGATTGTAGTTTTCCTTGACTTATGGATCTTAAAAAAAAGTAGCGTACTTTTTTCTCAAAGGCTAGTAACGAGTCCTCTTCTGATTATGCAGATGTTTAAGGACAGACGAAAGTTTCCATCAGGTGACCTGCTGGCACGTTTTTCTCATCATAAAATAATATAAAATACATTTGGCTGTAATGCAGTCGAACAAACGTCTTGACTTATTCCGTTAGAAATCGGCACGGCTGAACACTAGAAAATGAAAATGAAGTTATTTTATCAAATATTTTGTAAAAGAATCTTTTTAAACAAACTGAACGCGACTGACAATGATTGAAGTCAGGCTTTCCTACGAGTAAAACATGCAATGGATGCAAAGCTATTCGACACTGCAGCTTGATTGCGCAACGTTTTTATTGTTCATAGCCCACGGTGCATTACGCAAGCAATTAGATAATCAATGCCTGCAAGTATAAATGTCATACCACTACCTTTCTCGCTTTTCAATTCATATCCTACTACACTAGTAATATAAAACAGTTTCGAAAAGCAGTTATATTGTACTTGCGGTGTTTGTTTCTTTTAACTATGATATATGTATGACCTCAAACAATAACTCCTTCGCAAGGTCGGCGAAAGTATGGATTTCGATTTCAATCCTCTATTCATACGAATTGTTCTCCAATTGATAGCGTGGGTTTGATGTGAATTAAACTCGTTATGGACAAAGGTTGTTAATTAACGGTTGGTTAGTTGACGATAGGTTTTTATTTAGAATATTCAGTGCCAAAAACCCTGTATTGAGTCCGTTTTGTATGTAAATTTGATAGATTGGTGGTGAGAGTATGGAATTTATGAATAGTTGCACAAATGGTTTCGGTTGTGGGTAGATAGAGGATGAAGTTTTATCAAAGATGCTTATTATTAACCCCATTGAATGTAAACCTCCTCCTTTGAAACAATTAATTTGGAAACTTTCAACTGGTGTCTATGGGTCCAGATCCCACTTACTATCAGATGGCTTGTGTGCCGTTTGCCTTACCCAGACCATAAAAAAAACATGACATGTGTTTACTTCATTGGAGCCACTTGCATACATAATTATGTCTAAAAACAGGGCAAAATATGACAACCTCTTACTGGTTTTCTTACTTGACGATTTTGGCACAATGGTTCCAGTCACAGCGGCAGTTATCTAAGGTACTACTAATCAAGGACACAAAAGCATCAAAATAGTCAGCATTAAAAAAATATTTAAAAATCGAATGTAGAATTTACTTCATTCGAATTTCAAATCTTGAATTTACTGCATACGAAATTTAAATCTTGAACTTTCTTCATTCGAAAGTTAAATCTTGAATTAACTTAATTTAAGACATAGTATTCAATTCAATTCGTAAGTTATCGTATGGGATACTAGCATAGAACTAGACAGTGCCTGTCTGTGGTCGGTATGTTTCCGCTTCCGGCCGGTGACCGCGGGTTCCGTTCCTGTCGTGCCAACCGAGGCAATAAAGAGGATACTGCGGTAGTTGTGTCAATAATACTGTGTCATGGGCTAGGATGTCGCTAGATGGCGCTAGTTGTCAGTTTAACGGTTTGTTGAATTTTGAATTACTTACTTTTTCAGGAATTTTAAATGTTTATCACACAACAACTCCGTCATTTGTAAATTTAATTATTGGTTAGGAAGTGATGTTTAAGCTTAAACTTATAATGAAATATTGCCGCATTCGCAATCAAATTATCAATAAAATACTAATTACAAGGTAATCGTTCCAAATATAAACACTGGCGACTAAAAAAATTGGGACTTTTCCAAACCACCGAGTATTTTAAGTGAATTCCGAAACGTTCGTCACGATAATTAAATTAAAGCTCGCCCAGACATTCGCCATGCTCTTCCCGACTTCAAAAAGCCTTAAAAGACGTGCCTTCTATTTTAATCGTGCAATATGACATCATTATTTCAAAACCGTAGGTTATTTTCAATAAATTTCCACTAAAATTTAAACTTTATGCGCGTTCATTTTATTTTATTTATGTCATTGCAATAACGTTCATTTCTTCAAAATGCAAACTCCTCTCTAAATAAACAACGCAATAAATTAAAACACAAATGAGCACCAAAATTGGGGACGATGTAAGTTATTTGAATTATAAATTTATGCGGTTTGTTTTTAATGCAAAATATCATAAAACCTCTAAAGTCCTGCGTCGGCCTCCCGTAAGGCGTCCAGCTGAGAAATTTATTCCTCGCACAATTAATGCGCCATACACCTCCATTCCACATTATTTTATAATAAATATTACCAATTAACCATGTTAAAAAGTCAAATCGGACTTTAGAAAACGATAAAAAAAAACAAAACACAGAAGAATCCGTTCGGACAGTACCTTTTAAGATGTCAGTGTTCGTACTCTCAGTATTTATTTTATTGGGAACCTTTTTGAAACAAGGACCGAGTCCAAATCGATACATTTATTGGTCTCCTCCGCATGTTAATGTTGTCAAATAAATCACTAATGTAATATCCCTAAAATACACTGCAGCTCGGTTTATAAATTTCGGAAGTATTAAGAGGGGACAGGTCGTATCTCCGCACGTGTTAATTTATGCCGTATACTGCCCTCCTAATGAACATAACACGTGATATCAAATGAACGCTTAAATTTCCAAACCGCTTTTTGCTCTATTTGCATTTTATCTTTAGTGATGTTTTATAGGCACTTTGAGGTTAGTGTTATTGAAAAATTACTCAATCGTTTAAAACAAATGGATCGATATTTGATAGCTGGTGCTAAAGTTCAGATAAGTATAGCTTAATCGAGTTTGACTGTGAAATGAATTCCTCTGATTGTTACTAAATAATACGTTAATTTTATTCTTAGAAATTTAGTTTTGATTTTGTCTTACATTTTTCCATGTCTTGGAGTTTATCCTTATTATGTTAACACTCATTTTATATGCATTAAATTTATTATTACCTAAAAAAATGTGGTTTGCAAACCTACACCTAACCTAACATACTAATTATTTTTTAGGATATCCTATAAAACTATGACACTAGCTGAAAATAACTTACGATGAATCACAACATTCTTCACATTTTAATATTTTCGTCTTATTTTCTACCTCAACTCAATAATAAACATCAAAAACTTCTTAAAGTACCGACAGCGAAATAAAAACAAAACAACCGAGATATTTAAACCATACCAGAGTAGAATTGAACAACAAAAACGCATATTAATTTTATTAATACACATTAGCGATCTCATAACGAGTTATGGGAACACGGATTGTCAGTTAAGAATCCGTATTCTGGAACTCTTTTGTGGGCGTGCGACATTATTTTCGACTTTTCGTGAGCTCTTTCGACAGTGTTCAGTTTTATTACTGCATTCTTCGGGTCACTTAGCGGATATCTACGAAAGGTAGACACTAAAACGTTTCGAAAACCAATCATCAAAGTCTTGCGAAATCGGGACCACACCCGAGCATTTTAAATACGGAAGTGACGGAAATTATATTTGCCAGTGAGTAATGTTAAATTTAAGTAATTAATTTAGAGCAATGAAGTAAAGCAGAATTATTTAAAACTAACTTCGTCCGCGTCGAATTCAGATAGTGTTATTCCATTGGGGACTTTGAAATTTTCCGGGATCAAAAGTAGCCTTTGTGTTAATCCAGGGTATGAGCTATCTCCATTTCGAATTTCATCCAAATCCGTCCAGCCATTGCAGCGTGAGGAAATTACGAACAAACACACACACTTTCGCATTTATAATATTTGTAGGATAGTAGGACTTTTTGACCGAGACGTTGTCCTATGCAGACCTTTAGATCTTTTCCGGGTAATTTTGCCATTTTATTCCGCTAAAAAAGTTTAATAAGAAACAATTACAGTAATTTAATAATCCATTTCTATTTAATTTATTTTAATTGTTAAAGTCGTTAAATGGGGCCACTAGTACAAGAAAACTTAATTAAACTAGTTACTTTAACAAACAGTTTTATTAACCAAGTTTCCTTTTGGGAAGTTTAATAAAAGGCAGCGGCTCATACAAAGCTTGATCTTTAATATTTAATGCTAGGGTTCCTCTTGTTGAAGTTGTACGGAAATAAACAATTCGTGACGAAAATAATAGCCAAAGAAATTGGCTAACGTAAAAGCGACAGTGGATTTGTTAATCTTATCTGTGAAAGAATGAAAGTATTGTGCGATTTGCTGACAGGTGTACAATGACGATACAAAGGATTAAAACACACTTTTGTCGCACAAGTTTAACAACTATATCCAATAATTGGTTTGAGGGTGGTCACATTTGGTTTTAAACGCAAAATCGTTTTTATTATTTATTTTTAAGTCAGTTTTTGTGTTTCAATCCGAAAGGTGTACTACAGGTATACTATATTTCTAACGGTACCATTGAAATACAATTTTCACCTCAGCAGCTCAAACAAGCAGGGTTTGCTGCTTAAAATCAGTGAGCAAAATTCAATTTTGCTGCGAGCGAGAGGCAAAGTAGCTTTTTAATTATTTTTTTTAAATGCCGTGAGCAGTGCTGGGGCTACTCACAACATTCGAAAAAATTGAACTTCACTTTGTTCTGTCACTTTCACTTCGATAGGAAAAAAGCGAGAGATAGAAACAACTTGATTCGAAGTTCGATTTTCAAATTCCACACATAGTAGGCCCAAAAAGAAACGCACGTTCGGATGCACACATAACCGTAAAATTGCAAATAAAACTATCTGTTAAACTTTTAAATGTGTTTATTATAACTATTTTATACAGTAGGTACAATAATTTTTTTTATTTAATGTTTTGAAGACAAAATTAATGAAAAATAAGAAGTTATGTATCTACATAATTTTGTTATCGTTTTAACAATCTTTAATTTCGTGACATAAACCGCGGGGGCAGTTTCAGAACGCATTTCAAAAATAGCGGGATTATTGTACTTAAAAAAAAAAAGTAATGTAATGTAAATGACGATGTAATTTTTGTTAATTTGTCCGCCATAGCCAATAGCCATAGACAAGGCCTAGTTAGGTTTTTTTTAAAGCCACAGACTATATAAAGCTGTATAAAGTTGTGTTTGCACTACGGCATTATCAAGTTGAGTGACAGGTTTTATCGGTTTCATGTTTATTTTTTCCACTTTTTATTTTATTAGTATTTTGCAAAAATGCTTGTGATTGATGCATATGCGATCGTGTCGTTATTTAGTCGTGTATTCACCAAATGGTCACAACGGAAGACCTGCGTTGGCCCTACCAGCTTCACGCTGTGTTGTTCTCGCTGCTGAGGTGAAAAGTTGTATGTCTCACACGAGACCAAAGTTTTTTACGTCTCGTATCTTAGAATCCCTCGCTACGCTCAGGATTCTAACCTAGAATCACTCGCTACGCTCGTGATTCAATAATAGAATCCTTCGCTTACTCGGGATTCAAAATCATCACTCGCAGCAAAAACCAACTTTGCTCTCTTGTTGAACAAATAACTATTAAAGATTTTGATCATATCTAACGTGTAAATAGCAATAAATTTTTAACTCCGATTTTTCTACCATAAAAGCTATTTCAATTTTGAATTTACAAAGAACGAATACAGCAAGATGCCAGAGAAAAAAATGGATTATATAAATTCGCAAATTATCCATATTATCAAAGAATTTAAATTTATTAATACAAATGTCATTCATAAAGTTAACAAGATGCCATCTTACCTGGCAGTTGCTAACATAATCCTCGCCCGCCTTCATAAAGGGGCACTTAACAAAAAACCGTATCCATATTGGACAAAAATTAATTCTTTTGTGAACACTAACTTCGCACTTGAAATTAACTTTTCGTCAAATCCTCTCAAGAACCGCGAATGAAAGAACACTCGACTTTATTGCCGAGGAGACTGCATTCATTTTTGTCCAACTATTTTTAATTCAAAGTGAGCACGACATATTTATTTTACGAAATCCAATTTTCTGCTGACATCTCATCTGTCGACTTTAAGCGTTCGATATTATGGGACTGTCTACTCGGTTTCACGCTTATTCTTCAGGTACTTAGGTACCTCTCGATTCCTTGTACGAAATGATAAAACGACGGTAAATTATTTTATATTGATATTATTTTTAACGTCTACACTATAAATTTACCTAGGCTGATGGAACCAGTAATGGACAAGGCACCAATAATGGACACTTGATTCTTATTTTACAGACGATAAATTTGTTTTGCAACAATCAATTTAGGACCGTAAGAAACTTGAATTAACAGTGAAGTGTCTATTACTGGTGCATCTCAGCTAAGTGTCCATGATTGGTGCCGTAGCCCTCCTAAGTAAATTATTATGATTATGTTCATCTCGTACTTTTACTTAACACAGCTTAGTTTTAGTATTAAATGTGCCGACGAATTACCTGTCTACATTAAAAAACTGTAAATAGATCTAACCTCACAAGGCCCACCATACTACAAACAGGGAGTTTTTTGTGAGTGGGACTTCGAATCTACTATCAAGGCAATAAAGTTCAATTACGTTTGTTCGATAATGCCATTTTCTGTTTGTGAAGATAGGAAAATAAATCTTATGCTGATTGAAACACAGATCAAATTAAATTCTTTGATTATGTACATTCTAATGCACACTGGGCTTTACGAAGTTAAATAGATTTCGTTTATACAGGTAATCTCAATAATTACATTTTATGAATGGAAAGCTGTATTATTCCTGACTAATATAGGCTATTTGTTATTTTGTCTTAACCGTAGAAAAGCGAGAACGGGTTGCTAGTAACTAATAATTTGCCAAGTTGTGCCCGTTGATGATTTTAGGTTCAAAAACTATCAAGCTCAAACCAAATCTGAGTTAGTAAACCTATATATTCCTTGAAATGCTTTTGAAAAAAGTAAACAATGTGATAGAACATTTTAATTCAGTAGCCTTTTATAATTATCGAAATAACGACACAACGATCTCAAAACCACCAGTCTATGGCAAAACAATCCCGCTATAAATACGGTTAATTCTCTCCTCCACTTCATTTTCGTGCCGAGTTCCACGTTCAATTGGCTCGACCCACCATTCCAAACAAAAGAGCATCTATTTAGCGAATCCATTATAGACCGACCGATGACGCCCGTAGGTGTCGCAACGGTACAATAATTTATTACGCCATAACTCACATAAAGCTAAGCTCCCGGTATAACGATACCATCTTGAATTCCTACCGCAACTAACCGTCCACAAGAATGCCCAAAGCAGCTTAACTCAGAGGTTAACGAGACTGTTGTGATTGTGGCTCACATATTTAGAATTAATATTCAAATATTCTATAAAATATTGTGATAAAGCATTGAACTCTGAGCTATTTGTCCTATTGGTTATTCTTATAAAAAACCTTTGTCACCACGCAGAGAATTATTCGCAAACGTTTGTCATTTAATTCATTGTTACGGTTCATCTCTTTGTAAACTCCAAATCTGTCGTCCATTTTATCAGTCTATCTGAGAATAAATCATTCAAATTTGCTTAAATATCAACATATGTTTTGTCCATACAACTTATAGTTTTTAAAATTATACCGCCAAATACTCACCATAAATGTGTCACTTCCATTTGATTGGTATAATATATTCCCCAAGTTTGCAGGACGTTGGAAGGTGGCATGGCCCAGGAAGTGTTTATACCGAAATATACGAGGAACAATGCCCGCTATGCAGCGTATTTTATGGTCCTCGGTGGTGCCACGGCGAAACTTGATACCGACTAAACTGGGACATGTAAACTAACCTCAAACTATTTTCGCAGTCGATAATGCCCCAGATTTATGCCGCGAAGTCGCATATTTTAGATTTCTTTTGTTGGAAATATATTATTTCGCTCGCTTTTTTGTAGCATATAATAATTATAAGTACTATTAGGCATACTCGTATGACGACGATGTTGAGATCATGCAGGCAGGTAACTATTTAAGCTTAATTGACCACTTGGTGAAGATCACGGGAAACTGATGAATGCTGACCATCGTGGAGATCCTTGGGGTTGGCGTATGTCCAGGTGTCCAGCAGTGGATGTTTATTAGCTGATATGATGATGATGATGACCACTTGCGAAGACGACAAACGTAGGAGACTATTACTTACACAAAATCAAACACTCAAACCTATTTAACTGAAGTGAGGCGCCGTCGCTTGTATTGATGCCTTGACCCTATCATACCCCATACCATGAGAAATGTTGTATGTGATCTAAAATCCGTCCTGCCGGTTTTTGACGGGTCTCTGCAATATCACAAGGTGCATTTTTTTTTTGTTTAACCTCACGTAAATAGACAAATAATTTAAATACAGAATTCGCTACGTAGCTTGAGCCCTGCCCCACTGCCGGTGGCACCCGTAGGTTAGGTTTTGTATCTTTTTTTTTTTTTATTAGTATTACACTAAAATAATTCTTGCTAAACTAAACTAAACTGCGTGACAGCTGCTGGTGAAAAATAATAGAGAAGAATTGAGTTGTTGCACGGTTTGTACTGAATTTTTTTCTAAGGTATCATTGTTGTTGCTCGCCACTAATTAATTAATTTACTATTCAAATAGTGAATTCTACTGCAATGATTTGATTTTTTGAGCAGAATTTTTGAAAAGTTATAGTTATATCTACACAAAATTTGAGAATAAAAACCCTACCAAGACTCAGGAGCACCTCTAACAACTTTAATTCGAGTTCAATGACTCGTTAAATCACCGCAATAATCATAACCATCTAACTTTTCACAGGAATTTGTCTCGGTAGTAATTAGTCTGGTGACTTGTTTAGCAAAAAACTTTCGTAAGAACTATTCCAGAGTATAAACGCCGTCACGCCGCCATCTGGCCAATCAAGTCTATAACCATCTACAAGCTTCTGTCAATCATAACATCCGATTTTGGATTGTCGTTTATAGCCTATATCACATTTAAATTCCGTGGGACTTAATAGAAACTGGACTCAAACTGTTTGAACTAGAGTCGCATTTGTGTCGGTGATCGGGAAACAAATTTTGATTAGAATGCGTCCAGCTATAGTCTCGTTCGACGGGATTTGGCGCCTAATCCGTCCTCCGCCGGCCCCTTTGACATTCAATTACCGTCTACTTATTACTGTTATACTCTGTACAGATCGGATTAGCTAAAAGGCAGTTATGTAGACAGGGCTTAGCGTGAGCCATGTGTCGATGCTTGTTAAAGGGAGTTCCATATACATATAAAATTAATTAAAAGATCCGAATTGCGTAACGGTAAACCAGTAACCCGAACTGTCTAAAATATTTTAAGAGTTGCGTATCAGTTAGAACCGATCAATTATAAAACAAATCTGTTTTTCTGTTCTCTAAATTCAAACGAAGTTGTTTTGTTTCTGTGAGATTCGAATTTCGAACAGAGATATTTCGATCCCTGCCATTCCTTCGAAGTCGCAAAAATTTCAAGTTAACGATCGCGGGGCCGAAATCCTCTTAGTTCCCCCACGATTTAAAAAGTTTCCTAGAAACAGATGACGCTAGGACATATTCCGCATACAAATACGATATAAAAATACAATGATGCATGTTTGAAAGCGTAAATACAGTTAGTGGTAGTAGGTTGGTTGGTGTACACTGCTGTTGTAGGAATTCGATATAGTTTGTGGCAAGTATTGTGGAATAGTTAATTCTCAAAAAATAAACAGAGTCAAACATAAATGAAAGAGTCCGTGTATAAAATATATTTATGGTTGATACTTTATAAATAAATATAGAAGATTTTTTTTTAAGGAATTACGTTTGTTTAAATATTTAGTTTACTAACTTTTACGTATTGCTTCTTTTTATGGCTGGCTTGGTAATTTAGCCACAAAATCGTCATTCATTTACTCTTTTGTGACTTCATTATTATCACTACATAGTATAAAACAAAGTCGCTTCCCGCTGTCTATCCCTATGTATGCTTAGATCTTTAAAACTACGCAACGGATTTTGATGCGGTTTTTTTTGATAGATAGAGTGATTCAAGAGGAAGGTTTTTATGTATAATAAACTCTCTTTTATGTACGGGTGTTACAGAAAACTCACATAAACCGAAGCGAAGCGAGGGCGGGTCGCTAGTTAATAATAAAAATATGTTTATTACTTAAACAATTATACTATATTTACTCGTATATCTCCCGGTTGCACAGAATCGTTCCGTTAGCACTGTGCATATCCCAAGCCTCAAACTCCTATATCGCGTCGCTATCAGTAACATCCCGTAGGAAACGCGTGACGGGAATCGAGACACGAGATTAGATTCACGGGAATAAGGCCGCCGAGATGTGCCGAGCATAATCTTCCTGTTGTTTCGACAATATTGTGTTATCGATGTTCCTCTTTTACTAAAGTTTTACCGGAAAACATTCGGGTCGCACTTTAAGGGACCGAGATTCGAATTTAGAATTGAATAACGGATTTTGGATAGCGTTGTCGGAATACAAATACAAAGGAAGCATCTTCGAATAATTCGATGCATGTTTACTTTAGAACAAAATAGCTAAAAGATTAGTCATAATTATAATATCTTCATAAGTACGTGAAAAACTGTAACAAATATCATTTGAAGGTCCTTTATTCTTGTTCAATATTTTAAAAGTTTATTACTGATTTATTATCACAACTGCACGAAAAACTTGTGCTTTACTAGAAGAAACTATAAAACAAACATAATTGCATCAGCAAATTCAGAATTCCCTGTAAGTAAAGTACGTCGTACCAAGTTTCTGTTTAAAAAGGTTACCCTTCTCAGATTGCTAAGATATTCAAGATTATCGTTAGTCTTGTATTACGTATCGTAATGCACCAATAGTTCAGTAAATACCTCAATGTTGGTTCTAAACACAAGACAAACTTTGACTAGCAATCGCAAAGCGTCAGGAAGCGGTCACAGCTTGCTGCTCGACGGCAAATTTGTATCAATTTCCTGGCCCTCTGTACCACCGTATCTATACCCATTCGTATCTCTGTCAGTGCTTCTCTTTCATACAAGACAAGTTTGAAAGAGACGCTAAACGTAGAACGAGTCGCCTTCGATATGCGGCTCAATATAAAGTACCCGTAAATCATTTTCCAGATTGCCTCTAAGCCCCCAAAACTTTCCCTGTATTGCATCGATTTAAAGTGTTACGGAAGTCTTACAATAAAAGTGATTTGATTGCTGAATGCTTCTCTAATCACTTTAAATTGTTAAGGAGTATTGTCAAATAAGAGAAAAATTTCTAAAGCACAGTTCAGAAATCAACAACGCGAATCAATGGAACCAAAAAGATATGAAAGCCTGCAACATATTAAACATCAGAAATCCATGATTTATTAAACTAATATATCATTTTTACAATCCGATGCAAATAAATTGTATTAATGCAATTATTGATCATTAACAAACGATTATCCTTTTCCGAGTGGTCTTAAGTGCCATAAATAAAGGTTACCTTACGTCGCTTAAGGTATAATTACGCGAATAATACAAATGAAAAGTGCAACCGAGCGCACGTACCGCCGATGTCTTCCCTGGATTATTTATTACTGTTTTATCTTACGGCAACCGTCCGCGATAAAAGAAAAGAAATGTCAGGAGCCCGTGATCGCGATTATCACGATGCGATCACAGGAGCGCTTCAAATAGCCTATTCAGCCGTCAACCCTCAATAAAAAGCTGCGTTTATCGTACAATGCTTTCAATCTTCACAACTGGAACTTAAGCTCTCATTCAAACGCAGCAATCGATAGCTTCCAGTTTAAAATCATACGTAAGGAGCGGTAAAGTGGTAGAGGTTAAGATAAAACAAAATACGCATTGAAAAGACTTAAAGGCTTACTCCTTTACAACGGGTAGTATTGGTAGTCAGTCATTGAGAGGAAAGAAAGGCTCGCTCGCATGCCCGTGTCTTCATGTTGGCTCTGAGGACAGCCGCGATCATTGTGTAAGGGAATGTCCTTTTAATTAGCGCATGTAGAGCAAGATTATCAAGCGACAATGTCAAGAGCAGGAGACAACTGAATAATAATGGTATTTATTTCTGAAATAATTAGCTCGAGGAATGTGTTCGAGTTGGTTGGCGGTTGATAAATGTTTATAAACGATGTGTTTGTTATAGATATCATAGATAATTAGAGTACAGTCAGTGTTGGTTTTTATGGCACTGAAAAGACAATTGAACACAAGTCACTACAGGTAAATTCACTTTTAGGCCTACGAGTATATGCATTTACAATCGCTAGATGACAAATACGTTGTCAGTCCTGAAGGCTGTAGCAACGGAAGTTGTCGTTTTTTTTTTGCGCATTAATGTAGTTAGAATCTTAGAAATATAGACTTAACTAGCATTTTCCCGAGACTCCGTTTGCGCAAAATTTATTGATCGATATTCTCTTGAAAATGGACTAATTTTCCGGTACAAAAAGTATCCTGTGTCCGCCCGCCTCCGGACTAGAAACTATCCCTGTACCTAGTTTCACATCCATCGGAAAGGCGAAATATGAAGGTAACACAATCAAACACACTTTCACATTTATAACATAAGTAAAGACAAAGTTTTTTTTATAGCATACATAGACCAGAGAACACACAAACCACCAAGACGTTTGCATTTGCAAGACCTCAAAAACTGAAGATTGCAATCCTAAGACTGGAAATGCGTTGGCAAACCTGAGGATTAAGATTGAATGTATCTGTGTTAGTAGTTTCACCGGTTGTCTTATACCCTCACCGAAAGACAACAATGCGAACACTGCTACTTGGCGGTAGGTTACCTTTAACCGATCCTGCATTAAGTCCTACAGAAACTAATTTAGGTAAGAACAGTCGCAATTAAAAACCTATTTAATCTGGAATGATCACTGAACTCGTTTGAATATCTCTATTCGTTGTTCTAGAAACTGGCCGTATGTTAGTACATCCAAAGCGCTGTGCCAACTTAATTTAGGTTGGAAACAGAAGCCAAATTTCGAAGTGACAAGAGAGCCAAATAAACCCGGCCAGGTGGCTGCATCGGCGTCGCCAAATCCGAGTTCATCCGAACTCGAATTCGGGCCAAATTTTAAATTAACCCTACTCGCCATGCTAATAATGTTTAAGGCATTAAAGTAGAATAAATGGTCACGTTTATGAAATATTAGCCCTAAGGGACTATCTTTTAGAGGAATCTTTAGTTTTCCTACGCATGGAAAATAGGGAGGCATAGAGAAGCGTTAATTAATGTGTGGAGTGAATTAAATAAAGTTCTTTTTACTATTTCGGACATAATCATGTCTTAATACATAAAATTGAATATCCTTGGAACGATTTTTGTCTAGTATCATAACTGACTTGTTAGACCGTAAGCAGCGTTAGGCGGCGTTTGACCTCGTAATGTGGCATCGGAATGCAATAAATTTTGAAAAGTTACTTTTTACGCTCTAACGTTAATTTATGCGGGCTAGTATTTTTTTCCAACGAAGCGTTATTTAAGTAAAATATCCCAACGAAAATGTTAGGCACTCTAGAGCACTGACATAATAAACTTCAAACTGAATATCAAATGACAAGTATTACCAGTCACAATGACAAAGTTCTAAGTATGCTCTACATTTTTATTGGGTGACTGTACATAGAAGTGATAAATGTTGATCCGAGAAGACCCCTTCTTTTGTGATTTTTATCAAAATCACTGAGCCGTGTTAAAAAAAAACAATGCTTGTGTATTTCTGTACTGGAGTGTAGTGTAGAGTGAGAGAGTTAGACTATCACTCGACCAACTCAAATGTAAAAACGTTATAATATTACAAGTTTTCTTAAAAGATTTGTCATTCCCGTACAGTACCGATCAAATTTTAAAAAAAAGGTAAGTTTGCTTTAAGAGTGTGCTTCTTCTCCCAGCATCCCATAGTCCGCGAGTTTACGTGTTTTACCGAGAAAGACATTATGCCGGGCGGGACAGGTGCCCGGCTGTCAGCACCCACACGGTAGTGGGCTCCGAGACAATTATCATTCCGTGCTTGCGAAACATGCCTCGTCACTATCTGTCTAACCATCATCACGACTCGACGATTTACATATAATGACTATTCAACAATAAACAACAAAAATGTGCAACGCCCGCTTGCGACACAATTTAATTTTTACGTCTTATCTTTACGTTTTAATCTAGAGTGTATTTATACTATGATGCAAAAGGTTATATGCTCATAAAGTATGCGATATATTATGTAATATAATACACTGGGATGTAGAGAAATTCTATACGTGTAAATTATGACATTAATAATGTAAAACAATACAGAAGTCGCAAAATAAAAACAGCGGGGCGTCCACATCAAACTACCTAGGTAGTTCGGAAAGTATATTCGAACTTTGCGGCTGGTTTGCTTGACACTTTTGATTTTAAGCAAGAATGCGCAACAAGTTAGCTACTTTATTTGGGCATAAGTCAACATTGTTACAGCACAGCACGCGAACAGGAGACGGTCCGGAACGCAGACTTAACTCCTATTTGTTAAGTCCCTGCTTACCGCCCGCCACAATCTCCGACAGATAAATTAACTCTGACCTAACAATGGACACAGTAAAGCCGCATGTTTATGTACGACAAGCAATATTCATTTATGACTCTTTAGTTTTATGGTAACATTGTCTCCAAATTAATTGTTTTTCAAAACTCATGGTTACAGAATTTTTTAAAGCATAATTACATTAATAAGAAATGTTTCATAATTATAATTCCATTGAAAACGAGGACGAAATTCTGATTGAATAATGTAATGAGGGATCGTATTATTCAATTATTTCAAGACACCAAAAAGCTGTTGGCGTCTTTCTATCTTTTCGTCTCGAGTAATAAGATTAAACAGTCGTCATGCAAATTTACAATGGAATTTCGGATTCCTAGTTAGGAACTGATTATCATCTTAATTTTGGTAATGAAACGGACGCGGCTACCGTAGAATGCGGATAGAATAGTAAACTCATAAAGTAGGTAGTTTGTAAGCGTTTTGCGAGATGCTTCACCCGATAGGAAGCGAGCCAAATAATTTATGAACTATAATACTCATATAACTTCGGCTTAATCTAACCCTCAACAACCTTTAGAAGAAAAGAAAATAACAAAATCAATAACGCAGCCCGTGCCGGCAGGGCGGCGTGAATCACATAAATTTAACATTTTATTCTAAGCAAATGACTCGACCAAATATTGACTCTTTCTATAAGGCAATTCCTATTCAGCATCGATTTGTTTCCAACACGTTTATTGATGTTGAGTGTAATAATCTCGATAGGAGTTAGCGACAATCCTGTCATAAAGTGTAGAATTTTTGTTTGAATGTAAATTAAATTTCAATTCAAATTAAATTTAGTCAAACTAGTAAGTATATGGGCTATAAATTCGAAGTTCAGACAATAATGGTAAGATTGATGTCGAAATGATCCTTAGTCTACGAGCTTGCGCATAAAGTCAGGCATTCGATGTATCTAAATAAGACTATGTCCATTAGGTTGCTGGCAGATCTTGCAGTCCAATCCTCCCACCGCGGGTAATTTATGTCTCATAATGTGTAATGGATTGGTGCCCAGAATGAATAGAATTCGTTCCAAATAATCAAATCGAAATTCTCAGATTCCAGCTGCCTACGGGACAACCCATATTGAATCGACGACGGACCACCGTTAGATACTGATCTGGTTCTCCTTATAAGTATTTAAGTTTCTTTTAGTCGAGTGTAGAGATAAATACGTATGTAAAAATAGCTGCACAGAAATTACACAATAAGTAGTCGTTTCTAAGGCAAGGACGTTTTTGACTAACTCTAGTAAATAGATATACGGTTAGCTCGTCGCGAGAACGTCGACGGCCCTTATGTTCCTAACCCTCGTTAACTTTTTACATTCAAGAAAATAAAAAAGTCGGTTACCGGTTAATAGCTCCACGGAAAAAATTGCTCTTAAACACACGAACCTTTCGTCATAACACGATACAAATTACTTCAAATCATGTAGATATTATTTTTTATGGGGAACGAGAGCACCATGTGGTAAATTAGAGTCCCTATCATCGGGAACAAAATAAACAACATAACGATGCCACACAGTTTTTCGAGAGATAAAAAACTATAATAACCCCCAAAATGGGTGTCGCGAGCTCCTCAAATTATCGGTTCGGGGAAACTAGTTTACTTTAGAGAATTTTATAATGTGTTTTATTATTGCAATAGACCGGTCTGGACGCGGCGCGACGTCGGATGCCGGAGTGATCGCAGTATCTAGATCAGCTCGCTGATAACTGATAATAATCTAAATAAAACGCTTTAAAATATTAACTAAAATTTTACTTGCAAATTTATCGTTTATAAAATAATACTTTAATAACTGCCATGGCGATCAGATTAAGATATTTTTGCAATATGCATATTTCAGAGACTTTTATGACCATTTAAACAGCTTAAAAATAGTTTTATTTGCCTCATCTTGCATATCCATCCAGCCATCATCTATATCTCTATATCAACAATAATTATTAATTTATACAATTTTACATCTAGGATTAAATCAAGCGATTTCTTTTAAACTTTGCAGTGTCATGAACGGAAGTCTATGCCACTTCTAGGCAAAAGTTCTGAAAATCTGGACTTATAAACGCTTAACTTAGTCTTCAAACGGTAAACGTAAGCAATATAGGCTGTTTTTTGTTAGACAATCCTTTAGTCTCTGAGTCCTGAGTGTAATCATTATTTTATATTCCAGACGCATATTATCTTTCCCATTTTTATGAACCAATTATCTCAAATTTGCCAAAGACAGAAATAATGGTAGAAAACGTTGACGTATAATTGACGAAGCTAATCAAAAAGCTTGGCAAACAGAAACTAAACTGTTTCCTGTCCCCGATACAAAAACAAACGCGAAACAAGAAATGAAGTAATCTTCGGTAAGTCCGGACGAACAGTAATTACGCACTAAAAGCCGGCTCGTGCGTGCTGCCGCTAAACGCAGCGCGGGATTATGCAACTGCGCACCAAATAACGAAACGTTAACCTTTTCCCGACTAGAAATGCCTTTTTACTTAATAAGACAACTACGACTTAGTACACGTAGAATTATGTTGCCTTCCCGTAGGGGTTGATTTAAAAAACTGAATGCTCCTCCAAGGAATATTCCCTCCGAATTTCAAGACCCTAGGTCCAGTGTTTTAGACTGTGCGTTTTCTGTCAGTTTGTTAAGGAAGAGTTTAATTTGTTACTATTGATAGACGGCCTTTGACTGCCATACATATCGTTGGTCATAATGTATTGTTAGTCATACTTTTTTTGTCATAACTTCTTTCAGGCTGAAGTTACAGTTTTTGATAAACGTTTATCGTGTAGATTATTTAGGTTAGGTTAGGTTAGTTTTATAAAAATCCTGAAAAAATAACCGTGTCCTGAGAAAAATGCATTATGACTTGCGAAAATTATGACTTGAAACACATTATGACTAAAAATAATTATGGCAGTCAATAGAGACCCATTGATAGAAGATACATTACGTCCAATTTCAAAAACACAGAGATCATGAATAATTTGAGTGGAAATTAAAGCGCTTCTTGGTACTTTTAAACAAAAAAAAAATTATATGTATAGCACGTTACAGAATTTCGTAGCCGGAAATGGTTGGAATATTTTACTTAAATAACTGGGTAAGTAATTAAGAGATTACAAAACTTTAGGGAGCATATTGCACAAATAAACTTATTAACCAACTTAAGCCTGAAGACCATAAAGCACCAAAGTTCTTCCCGCTCTACATCTTGTGCGGCTGTGAACTTGACGTCGGTTGTAAGGGCAACTTATCAGATAGAGAGATACTGGTAGAGCCGCGTATTTTGTTGACTCGTATCACTGTAGTAAAAGAGGCTTAAGAAGAACCTTTACACCTTTTAATTAACCTACTTGATTTCTCTGGCATTGCAAAAAATCATAGGTTTCTCACAACCACAAATATAAGGTTACGGGAAACCGATTGGTGCAAGCGGTGCAAGACCTGTCCTTGTGGCAAACCTTGGGGGAGCCCTATGCGCAGCAGTGCATGTCTTTCGGGTAAAATGATGATGAACAACCAGAGATATTTGTTTTTTTAGTGTAAAAAGCGAAAAAACGTGCAATCAGGTTTCATGATAGAAAGAACCGATCGACCAACAATATACAGTCTAAAGTAGTCTAAACACGCAGCCACTTCTCTCGTTGATCTCTCTCTACTCCGTTACAAAACGTTCTCGCATACGCTAAAGATCAGTCTCTCAAACTTAACTGAGTTTATCTCTTCCAGCGTCTCTAAACGCGGGTCGGATAGATTGAGCGCGGTCGCCCCTCGGATTAGCGACGGCGTGTTATCACTTCGCTGCAGTTAGCCAAAACTCCGCCGGTGCGCGGCACGAGCGACACAGCGATACCACTAACCCGGCAACTTAGCATGTGATAACAAAACTCTTTAGTGGTAAGACTGGTACGAGTTTGTAAGTCATCTCTTGTAAGTTTCCCGGAAACTTGTAGACACGGGCCGGAATTTGGGTGTCGTAATTGAGTAATTTATTTCCTATCACATTATGTAAACTTCGTCTACATATTATACATTTTCTTCTTTAAACATGGATTATGATTTTTCTACTGAAAGTGACCTTGCCATCAAGAGGGCCGTCTGCTCTTTTACTTTTAATCAGTATAAAAAGTTGTATACAAGTGAATGTTATTTTAGAGAAAATTATAGCTGTTAATTGTTAATTTAAAAAAATGCTTATTAGTAGCTAATATTGGCACAATTATAATAACTTAACCTACCATAAATCAATTTTTTAAACAGCTTATTTCCCGATTGACTCTCATTATTTTTATGGTAAATGGGCTCCCAGACTGCAATCTCAAGATTCCCAAGACCTTCAGGAATGACCAGAGTCTTACCCCCCCATTTCTAAAGTTGCTTCTTTCATTCTTCAATTATCTTTACCAAAAACAATCATCTGCCAAACTTATATCTTGTACCACAGCCACGGTCCGGTTCCGTGTCTCCGGTAGCCCCTGAGATGCTGTTTCATTGTTTCTCAATTCGTCACTTTGCGTTTGCGCAACTTCTCAGCCGGATTAATTGCACTATCTCTCCGTGACGTCATCGATCTTAGTTGACAGTTACGAAACAGTTGAAATATCATATCATAATGAAATCACGACGTTTCAAACTATTTTTGATAAGTCTGTGGCATTTCCGATGTACTTTATGGGCTTTATTAATTATAAAAATCCTCGCAATGATCTCACTTTATAATTTATGTTATACTTCTAGACGTTTTTTAAGTACATTTTTTTTCGAATTCTCTTCTCATCCTTTAACCTACCGCCAGCATCAGTGTTAATATTGTTGTGTTCCGGTATGGTGAAAAGCCAAATGGTGAAATTACTAGGATAGAGGCATTCCATCTTAGCCCTTAGGATTTGCAGTCTTTAGATTATAGTCTTGAGAATGCAAATGTCTATGGGTCACAGACCCGATTTACCATCAGTTGGTTTGTGTGCTTGTTTTCCTTCACCATGCCATTAAAAAAAACTAAAAACTACATGAGACACAGATACTTACTTACTCTTATTTAGTTACACTTATATTTGTTACGTAAAGTCGTGTAAAGTCTCGTCAGTATCCCCGAGATCATAATTGAACCATTTCCATGTCAACACGACTGCTTAGGTACTTAGTGGAATCGTTATTGCGACCGGAAGCCTGTAGATAGCACGGTCTATAAATATCTATGCCTAGATAAAAACCAACCACCCACGCTAAGTGCCATTAGGCTGGTAACTATCCACGCTTAGTTACGAATAGGAGCATTTTGTTACACACAACGCATGTTAGTTAAAATGCTTCATTATTTAAAGATGTTCAATTAAATTTATGAAGAAATAGATTGGTATTTTATAAGTGTAATTGGAATTGATATTCGTAATAGAATTCTCACACTAGTCCGATTTTCGTCTCATTAATAATGAAAATGAGCAATTGATTTTTAAATCAAACAAGACTAAGCGTTTAGCTTATGCTAAGTAATCATCTCACGTCAACATTGTTCTATTTAAGCAAAGGCGTCCGCTCTAGATTTCAAACAAAATTACATACAACAAATCAACAACGTCAATCACTTTGGCTAATGGTGCAGAGCGATCGTATCTGCGGGGCCATAAGCGCAGTTGTCAGCGAGACGAGTGTGATACAAAAAGGCTCAGTGAAAAATTATGAATTTAAAGCGGTAGCCGTGGCGACCGGTCCACCCGCAGACAAATGATGCCTGCGATACCAGAACGCCGCGCCGGGTTCGTTACTATCGTTAAAACAAAATCGCATCGGCCTCGCGTTTTCATACGTCTGTGTGACCACGAACAAATAGATGGTAATCTTCAATCGTCCAATCTCTCACAAACACCGTGACGTGTGTGCGTCAATTCTGATCAGAATCACACTTGTGTTAACTTTACAACTACATACAAAGGCCGCATCTCTTTAGGGATTTATCTATACTAGTCTCCCCGCTCCACGGACCGTTAACTAGCTAGATATTAATCATAATTTCCACTGACGCGATCCGCTCAAGTGTTTTAGACGACCGCTATTATCTGAAACACTCCGAGCCAACTTTCGAAAAGCGTGATCGACGATGCAACATAGTTGAACGCCGGGGAAACAACCGATATATTTGCGATACCTTTAAAGGAAACACCTCGATAAGCATCGGGAACTAATAGCGTGTATATAATAGACGAATTAGTTGTGATGAAAATTGGATAATGCTAGTTCCCACACGAGGAGAAGATGTATTGTATTACCTATAAAGTAGGTACATTTTATCAATCACGTGTACAAAGCAAACAGGGCACAAATTGCCTGAGACTCTTTACAATGTGCACAATGAAGACCTGATGAATTATAATCGAACAGTAATTTTATTGACACAGATCTATAAAAAATATGGCGGAGTTGTAAAAAAATCATTAGTATCTATTGAGGAACGGCATGATTGACAGTCGATTCGGGGCCAGTCGTCACAATTTGTGTGAAGCTCGGCGAGATGTGAGCAGGGCGCTGCCGGGTGGCTGACCGGGTCTAAACACGACTACTTGATGGCTAGATGAAATACGGCGTCTTGTCAAAATGCAATGAACCATCAAATTCGTGTAGAAAATGTAGGAAGTAGCTATGTACATAATTTATATTTCTGTTTGGCTCATTAGTTGTCTGGTAAATTCTTTAAGGCATTATGTCCACCATTTATACCAGTTTCTACAGCTTTTGTTAATTTGTCACATAGGTAACGGTAAGCATTCGTAGCTGACCATATTATGTCTACCTGAAATACCTACGTACCCTAGGATATTTTAGAGTGAGTAAGTTTTGAAAGGATAGTGATAAAGATAGCTAAGAATAAGAGCCTATGGCACAATCTGCTGCCAAGAAAGAAAATTATTAATAGCATAAGTGAGACTTTTAAATCATCTTATTTAACAATCTAACATTATGCGGTTTAAAAAGTACACCGATACAATCCCGATTATCGTTCCCGACAACAGACTTTCATGATTAACTGGCCAAAGCGAATTTTGATACAAATATCCAATGACTTTTGGGACGGAATAATTGTTCCTGGACGATAAATGTGTAATTGAAGGAGGGTTTGGGAAAACTCTTCCGTTGGTAGCGATATTCACCAAGATTATTCAGATGAATTAGGTTCGATAATCCCATTACAAGATGGCATTGTCACTTATTAAATAATGAGAAACTATTTAATACGCGTAGAATTATTTTCACCTATTTGTTACCGTTGGGGACCGTTACTCCGATCTTTTCTTAGCGCACCCTTAAGGTACCCAAGAATATTCCGTCCAAACCTCAAGACCCTAGGTTCACTGGATTAGGCTGTGCGTTGTCTATCAGTCAGTCACGGAAGCATTTTATATGACGTACAGTATCCCAATAAAAATGTTGAGCATACTTAGAACCTTGTCATTGTGCATGTTACTGTCATTGTGCTGTGTGGCATTTGATATTCTGTTTGAAGTTTAGTACGTCAACGCACATTTTTGTTAGGGTACTGTACGGTTGTTTTATCTCACGAAAACGGGTTTGCCATACTTGTAGTTGTACTTGTAACACGTATAGACACTCACACTACGGCGTCGCTGAGCGACGACAGCTCTGCACTCAGAGATAACGTGCACGTACATCTACACACACAAGTATGGCGAACCTGCTTCGGTGAGATAAAACAACTGTATAGATTACAACAAAAAAAATTTAAAACTTTTATTTATTGATACTTACCGTTAAACCATTATTGGGTCCATCCAAGGACACATTTTGTACAGAACTGCAATTCACATGTTTCTTGCAACATACGTTACGGCTTAATGATTCATCACCAGCCTAATCTCGACATAATAGAGTGAGTGTTCCGTGAAGGATGCGATAGCAGCCAGTACACCGAACCCAAAAAACGAATCATTGTTTCATTACAAAGTCATATCTTATCATGTCCTAGTTCGTACATGCATGAACGATGTTACTATGTAGGTACTTTCATTTTTTAAATATCAAACTGTGAGCGTTTGGATTGGCATCGAGAGTCAAGGTGGGCCCGCTCGAGAAAGTATGAATGCTACACACATTTAGATTGAATATGAGATACGTTAATATGATATGCAAATAAAACTACACAGTGATGCTTTCAGTAAACTAGCGAAGTTCTTGTATCCGTTGTTTATAAAACAGAGGCTTACTTCGATAAAACCTAAAACATAGTGCTGTGACGGTGAAGCGTTGCATTGCAACAGTTGCAACCGTTTAGTTCAGAGTAGTTAAGCAAATAATTCAAGACGCTTGTTAAATTGTAAATAACTGGCATTTTACATTTTAAACCAACTTCGTGCTACATAAATTTACTATATACCGACTGTTAAAACCTCTACGTAGTTTATCCAAGTAACATTATCCGGCGTCAGTATCCTGGCAAGCGCAATATCTCGCTTCAAAAAGGTCCTTGTACAGTCGACCGCACGATTACTCTTCAGTGATAACTTGAATCTTAACCCTTAATGTGTACAGCTTAAGGTTTGGATAAGGTTTGGTACGTTGTACGCGTGGTGGTTCATATTTAATGACGTCATTAAGTGCAAGACACAGGAGCCTTGCGTGTTGCCTCGGGCTTCCCGTCACCTTCTTTGTCACTGAACGCCCGGTCTCAGCTAACATTAACATACTATTTACAGTATTATGATGGAGCAGGTAAAATACCTTCAGACATGACATGGTATGGAGATGGCAATTCAGTCTACATAAACTATATAACTTTACTTGAGATTGGTAAGACTAGTCTTCTGAGAGGTATCCTATAGCAATTCCAAAGTTTTTTTTTCCCAACTGTTTCATTTCCCAAAAATGCCAAAGCTAGAAAATATTGTTTTATTCACCCGAAACTTTTAAAACCAACAGTTTCAACCTGAAGTTTTGGTTTATTTAATAACAACCCAGAAAAGTTAAACTGTTTAAAAAAATACATTTTGTAACATTTGAAAATTTGGACAAACGAACAGTTGGTTGAAATTCAACCCTGACCTTGAAGACATTATTAAGAAAGCTTTTAACTTAACCGGGACAGAGTCCAAAGTTAATATGACATTATAATGTAGTATATGAGAGCTGTATTCCGTAATTTTAAACTCGATTAAGTCGTTCCTTAGTGACGAATTGTCATACACAAGTTTTAAAATAATAATATGTTAATTGTCTTTAAAAAGTCTTTGAGTACGGCAGTTAGTTAGTATAGTCACAAGCAAGGCAAAAAGCAAGGCAAGGCAGGTAAAGGTAACTGTAAAGCTAACAACGACGAATATTCAAAAATTGTGGGAATCGGACTTGATTTAGGGGATGAAAAACGTTACCCCTAGAGCTAAGTTTATGTGAAACATTTATGACAACTACGCAATTGAGGCGCCGTTTCACAATCCGTTTAATTGTTTCACTTTCTGGACACCGTCCCAAGCTCCCAAGGATTGTTTGAATGTAGTATTTATGAAAAGTCAAAGAAACTCGACTAATACCTATGTGTTCTATATTGCCCCAACGATAGGTCCCAATTACTGCCGGCATATAAATTGATAGGTAGGTATTGGTTGTACGTTATTTTACAGACTGAAGTTGTTTAGAATTTCATTTCATAGAAATTTTTTCTCGTATTATCATTTCATAGAATAATCAATATGTAGAATAATTACTTTGAAGACTTTTAAATCATCGTTTTTTATTTTAAATAAAATTCAATGTTTCTTTTTTCATATCATAGAATAGCAAATTAAATATTCTTTGTTCTCATATTATTTATTTAAAATATAACTTAATAACAATAAAATCAACTTATAGAGTAGGGTGCAGTTTGTGAAGGTGTGTGAAATGAAACGTTTGAAAAAAAGCATACGATTTTAATTTGCAGTCAAATGGTATCGCATAGCTTATTCAAGAGATATAAAAAAAATAACCTCGAAGGCTAAGGCGGGAGCTTGCTTCGCTTCGCTCCCGCCATAGCCTTCTAACCTAACCTATTCAAGTCGGTTCTGCCCAGAGAGGTCTTGCTCGCTCGCTTCGCTCGCTCGCTCACTCATATTTATATCATAATATAGTATTTATCTTATAACCCAACCTTCTAAAAAATGCACTGACCAAACAATATTCGTTGAAAAATAATTATATTGTTTGATAAGTATGTGTAATGAAAAAATAAAATTACAAAATTCATTGAATTGATTTTCTGTCGAATTTGTTTCTTTCAACTAAATAGTTAAAAAAAAAAAATATACGAAGCTAAAATACAAGGACCAAATAGTATATGAAACATTTTCTGTGAAACAAAATTCTGTAATTTTTCAGTCTGTAAAACAAGGGGACACCGTAGGTATTGCATGTTTTCCATCTTCTAAACAGAAGTCGTAAAGCTTAAATACACGTGCAAAGAATTATCCATAATGATGTTAACTAATGACAAAAACGGGTATAACCCGTAAACACTAGGCGCCAGCACGCTTTTTTTACGCAGCAAAAGAATAAGCCGTAAATACCGCAGATAAGCGCACAGTCAAATTCGTCATGATAATGGCTTTGCTCAATCCTTTACCAGTTTAGTACAACTGCACCCATAAAGTGCATTCCTCGGTTATCGCTTCTTTTGTATTCAATTAGCCCTGCATTTAGATTACTGATGCCTTTCACGACGACACTGGTAACGAGCATGGTCAGCTGTCAAAAACGTCCAAACAATCAGCCAAGTGAACCTTTACCAACTACCATTGGAAAACACAACCTTTAAAAGCTTCTTTTACTTCTTTCGACATACATTACTTGCTGCTTTTGACGTTGGTGCTTATACCTTCGCATTGAAGCGTCAATGTACAGTTCTAGAGTGAAATTGTCTTTAATTTTGGGTGTTTATAATACGCTGATTGTTGCATAGCCCCGGGACGGGTTCAAGTTGGTTACATTGTTCAGTCTATTAAACTCTTTCAAAGGTGGGTCAGTTTGGGTAAGGCGTGATCGGATTGCGTAATTTATATCATTGCGTATCCATATCACATGCGATTGTGTGATTTAAACGCATTCACTAACGAGAATGGCTGCAGTGACACTGGCCTTTTGACAATATGGCCATCTCGTTATCTGTTACGACATTGAGGTTTAACTCGTCAAGTCCTTTTGTACGTTGTACTTGAAATCCCAGCGTCGAGTTAACCGATGTTTGTAGGTACCTACGGTGCTGAAAATTTCCGAAGTAAAACTGAAGGTAGAGATAACAAGGTATGAGATGGAATAAGAACAGTAGCGGCCTTAGACAAGATGCATAGTTATCGAAAATGTATATAATTGACGTAAAAGCGCTTATGTCAATTCCATACATTTTGACTGTTTTCGACAATCGTTTACGTTAGCGTTAAGCATCTTGTCTAGGGATATAGTGTTAACAATGTCGCTATTTATTTAATGTTGTATATAGAAGATAATAATATTAGCGTTTAAGTCCTTAGAATTCTATAACATATTTTAGAAATCATTATAACTCTGCCCCTTTCGCTATCAGAACTTGGCAGATGTTATAAAATCATATACGGCCTTTTAGACTCGATAAACTAAACAACCAATTGGCAAATGTTATGTCAATTAGTGAATATTTTTTATTAACAATTGCCTAACTTGTTTATGTAACAGTCGAACAGGCTCCGACAGGTCAGCCGACAAAGATAGGTATCAGGCATTACCGCGACACGGTTCTCGACCGGCTCAAACCGGGGTCGATTGAATCGGGTAATCAAAACTCCATGTCAATATCGATCCAACATCGCTAAGGCTATCTCCTCGATCGATATTGGTATTCGATTCCAACATGTCTCTCTGACAGAAAATCAATTGTCAATCCGTTGTAAGGAATTCTTTTAACGTGAGTTAACATTTTGTTATTGAAGGTGTGATTTATGTTCGAAAAGTGTTGTCATTGCTGTCAAGATTTATCATACGTTTCTGCACTCGAACTAAAATTTTACTAAACATGTTTGAATTTTTTTTACTCAATCACTTAATAACATTATAGTACAAGCTCTAAAATGCATTATTATAGCCCTAAAGTATAATTTAATGTCATCATCATGTCAGTCCAAATACTCTTCCGGAATCTGTCACAACAATACTTTCTTCAACAATAACGTATAGAACTGTCGTATAAATCACTGGTTAATTATTATTAAAGACAGATGTAACATTCCAAACAATTTCATAATCAAAGAACGGTAACCGTTTATTAAACGAGTTGATAATAATAGTTAATTAACTCTTCAAAATGTCAACAGGTGTAATGAAATTGTTTATTTAATTTGAAAATGAATGGTTTGGCTCAGTCAGTCTCTATAATAACGAAGGGACTGGAGTTGACAAATAAAACGTAGGTTTCACATTTTCAATTGCACTTACAACTGTGGTAGGGTGACGGAACCAGTAATGGACAAAGAGCAATGATGGGCACTTGATTCTTATTTCACAGAAGATTAGGGTTATTCATTTGTTTTGCTACTATCCGTTTACGACTGTATGAAATTTGAATTAAGAGTTAAGTGTAGATTACTGGTGTCTTTCAGCTAAAAGTGTCCAACACTGGTGCCATCACACTTAGATCAAAAATGTCCTACAACATTATTGATTACAAATTCTTAAGAGGACTGCGAACCAGACAAATTTAGCTCCTGGCAATAACGTTTGTCACTCCCTAGACCAAGTCCGATTTCCACGATTTTTGAATAAGCTGTACCTATAACTGTTATGAAAAACTAAGTTTAGTGTTGTTTTTTGTTTGTAGAACGACAAGAACAGAAAAGAAGAAAGTTCGTTATCGCATTTTGTACGGATTTTTTTAGATTCACTATCCTTTTAACGATCTGATTTCAAAGAGTATTCAAAATTCAGCAAAAACTGTGTTTTAGTACCTATTTGTAATGTTAAATATAAATATGTTACTATGTAACATATGCGAATGAACGCTGACCTCAAAAATGTATGACTTTTACAAATGATAACACTTTTACCCAAACTCCTTTGTGTAAGATTGTCCACTGTGCTGACATTTTATTTACTTACCTCTATTTAACACTACATAATCATTAACCAGAGAAATGACTAGCATAGAGGCATTCAATCTTAGTCCTCAGGGTTGGCAATGCATTTGGAGTGTTAGGATTTAATTAAGAATTCATATAAGTGTCTGGATCTCAGGTCCCACTTTTTTATTGCCTAATAACCTTATACATTTTTGGAAGTCAATATAGCTGTTTATACAAATTAGTAGCTGTACTTATGGTCACTTTTTTGAGAAATTCGTTGGTCTTTTCATCATATTAACACTTTGTTAAAAGTAAAGAAAATAAACTTTCGGAATGACAGCTCAAAATTAACGTCATTGCCGAAATTAAAAACTTGAACACAAGAGAGCTTACATTACATGTTCGAGTTTAGAAATACTTTCACTGACAAATCATAAATAATGCGTAGAGTTACCGAATGTTACTTTCGATGCGAAAATAGAATGATGGAGTTCATTAATAAAATTATTGTAATGTATCTTCACTGTAGTACCCTCATTTGTGTGTTGTGTTGTGTTTTGTAACTCTGCTCTGTCAGGTATGTGTAACTTTTTTTGTTCCAACGGAACTGTAAAAAAACTCTGCCTCTGACAAAAAAACTGACACATTCATTAGTCACTTTTTAAAACGGCTATTTGTAAAAATACTTAAATATATAATATCTTGAATAAATATATATATATGAAACTAAAATTTGGACTCACCTGATTTTCTGAGATCAAGTCGAAAAAATACGCATTAAAATTAATAATACAAAAAAGTGTTTTTATCTACTTATTACAATTTAATCCTTAATAACCGAAAGCCCTTACGGGGCTTTTTCCTTTAAAACTTAATTAAATGATGAGTAATTAATGACGCATTTGTGATAAGCAGGATATGTTCAATCAATACGTTATGCTGTATCTTATCGTCCTGAGGGCCCCGATCGATCTCAATTCGACGCACAAAATACACACCAAGTATCTCTTACCGCTTATTATTAACACCTTGGATGATAAAAAAATATCAAACAGTCCTTTTATTAACATGGTTCTGTACAAAAAAATGTTACTTAATCTCTTTGTTAACTGCGAAACGTACTCGACTTTGGTTTTGTTTAGTCTACAACTCACATCGACACCATTTATCCAAATATGTCACGGTCAAATACCATTTTTCCTATGCGCCATTGTTGATTTCGCTATGTTTAGAGTTACCATAAAAACACCACATAACTATACCCCGAGTAATAAGTATCGTTTGTACAGTGTGTTACCAGCACCTTGGCTTTTTTTAAAGTACGTTAAAATAACCTATATCTGTAACGTAATCATGAAAATAATTTAATTAATAAACAAATTTTCAGGCTTTGTTAACTTTCTAACAAAATTTCAATTGCCGGCAATGTAAAGCACAGCAATTTGACAAGTGTAAATGACAGTCGACGGCTACTTTGATTATTATGATCTGCCCCCGTACCACGACATGCCTTGTAACAGCGATACTGATCACGATGAACACGCAGCACATGCACTACATTAAAAATGGACAGTATCTAAGACAATTAATTGTAAAGTTATTTAAATATTTTTTTAATTGATAATACTTGCAAACGATTGCTAAAGCATCATATTATCGGCAGTTTTAATAAAAGCCCGCATGCCGGTAACACACTGTATATTTACGTGGATGACGTTACTAAATATGCTGATATACAAATGCCATCTCAGTTGACTCGATGGATGATGCCCGGTCGGTCGATGAGCCTTAGGCCGGGTTCTCACAAGCGAGGTGTAACCGTAACCGTAGCAGTTACAGTAACGAGCTTCTACTCGAGAGCAGGCTCGCGAGCCGCGTACATCACGATTTTACGTCCAACAGTTAAAGTTACAGCTGACTAGTGAGTACCCGGCTTTAGACTTTCTCCAAATCCCGTGACAACCTTTGAACATAAGAATACTAACACTGTCCCGCATTTTATATTTCGTATTAGCCCTCTAGCATCTGTACATCTTTCCACTTTGCATCATCTGTCTTCATTTTGTCTACGCACTTAATTCAAGTTTGCCCCGTGCCGGCTTAAGGCTCATCCGAGAGTAATCTGAGAGCAAAGTAAGACTCAAAATAAGATCACGTGCTCGAGACATGTAAATCTACTTACCCTCGCGACGCGACTACTAACTACCAGCCACGCCGAGAATTACGACACCGACGTTAAAATGCCGTTCATTTAATACAACTTGTCTCTCTAGAGAACTCAAGTGTTTCGTCCGGATTATACAAATAATTAATAAAAATATTCCAAAGGGCGTATTCGAGGAAAGTAGTCAGTTTATTAATATATTCTTCAAAAGATAAAATCTTGCAAACGAATCGAACTATTAATCATTTTAAACTGCGCCGAGGCACCGAATCCATTTTCCTAATCAAACAAATATATAGCATACATTATTAATATTCATAGGAACCCATTTGTTAATATACACGGCTGACAGCTCAATTTTACTCGCAATATATAACGAATTTACTACTCGGAGCGTCCCAAACGATTCCGACCAATTAGATCTGAAAGATTATGCAGCGAAGATACTTAAAATTTTATCCCAATTTGAGCTTAAAAAACCTGATAATTATTTGGGATTCCGATCTGATACTTACTTTTTATCCACTTTGAAATCTTATCGATTTTTCTGCTACAAGTCTAGAGTAAATAAAACTTTCCGCTGCTTATAGTTCGTGACCATAGCCGCGTTCAGTAAATGTGTTTATATTTAGTTGCTGCGTTGTAACGTAGAATCAGTTTTTGCATTCGAAATCGTTGGAACACGTTTTCAATCCGCGAGTTTGGTCGCATTTTTTATCACAGCTCTATTTACCGTCAATTTACGAATCATGAATGAGAAGTTTATCAAAAGCGTAAAAATATTATAAAAAAACAATATTTTCTGTACAATGCGAGCAATTTCTTACTGGTGCTTTTTTAATTGCTTTTTCTGAGGTAACAATCGCCGAAAGACGCAGCCAGCGGGCGGCCGCCGGCTCCTTTGCTCCTCGAATAATTACAATGATTCCATTAACTTGTCCCTCCGCTATTATTTGTGCCTTTTTCTCATTCCAACTTGTGGCATTAATTTTTTCGAGTTTATGCAAATAAATGGCGTCCCTCAGGGAAAATATTTGTTAAATGTTAACTCGTATTTATAGCTGTGATGAGAGGTATTTAAAAGCTGACGTACTAGCGAGTTGGTCGTTTGCATGATACTGAGTTACATGAATCATTACTTCAAATTGCATTAATATTTTTACTGAAGACACTTCTGATAAAAAACCAACTGGCTCCGCGAGACCTATAAATTATTCGAGTCATTGTCATCTAACCCACCATTAGACATACATCATTCTTCAAATAAAAAGCAAACAATGCAAAAAACTAACTTAATTTCGGCCTCGCTAAAAACAAAGTAAAATTCGTAACGATCGCCATATGGTGCCCCTTCGCTTCACTCCGCCCACAAATTTATGTTCCTCGCCGACCACATACATTGCTGCTTTATTATTACATATCAAACGGTTTCAAAATCTAAAACGGCATTGGAAACTTATGGAATTGTTATAGGATGCACCATACAGAGAAGATCTGCACATTTCATTATTTGTGTGGTTCCCTGCTGCGCGGCATCGGTCGAAAACCTTTTTTCGCCAAAAATATCTGCCAAAGTTGGTATAGCCTTTTACTAAACATATTTATTCTGAAAATGTTATGATGATTTAATAGAAGTACCTACGTTTTTTCTTTGACCTAATAATATCGTATTACAATTTACAATCAATTCAGCTGCACAGTTAAATTTTCATCGATAATAGTAATCTATTACGTTTATTAACTTCCGTTACACAAACTTCCTAAAGGTTTGTTATTTATTGCAAATTGCTGAACTAGACCTTTGTAAGCTATATTAATTTGCTTTCCTGGTAGTCAGTGGTAATTCAGACGCAAATTTGCGATTTGTTTGCGGAGGAACACAATAACATTTATTTGAATTGATGATGTCTCTTGGTAGATTGCAAACAGGAAAAACATTGTTTTATTAAAAATTACTTTAATTCATTAAGTTATGCATTAATCACATTTTGTACCTTTGTTCACATTTCTGTTAAACAGGAGTTATATTTTATTAAACAGGATAAAATAGTCAAGGTTGCCAACCACTGTGCGCCTTAACTTCAAAGTTTGTAGCAATATAAAAACAATGTTTGCGGTGAACATCGTGGTTTTTTTTCAAAAGCGATATACCGAAAATCCGCCCTTATGCTCAGGTAGCTATCGAATTTAGAAACTGTTTGTATTTCCGAAAAAAAATACAACAATAGATAGAATACATTTTACCTGACACTGATTATAATAAGGTACGAGAAATATGACGACATCCATATGTTGTTTTATTTCGGGTGTGTAAAAAACCATAGAAAGCCAAGTGAGAGCTGCTTTTGCTTGTATCAGGTTCCGTACGAAGCTTTTGGGATTTTTAATTGAAGAACTGATGACCAAATCATTATAATTAAGTTAGGTAAAGTCTCCGTGTGGTTGCCGGGTTAGAATAGTGCCACTCCGTATCTTCCCGTGGATGTCGTAAGAGACGGCTAAGGGAATAAAGGCGTATAGTACTGTTAGGCGATGGGCTTGCAACCTGTCACTAATACACTGGTAAACATCTTAGCCTAAAAGTGCAAAATGTGGTTACAGAATTATTAACAAGTTTTTAGAGTTGTAGGTAATTCTGTAGCTCTGCCTACCCCACTCTGGGAATAAAGGCGTGAGTTTATGTATGCATATGTATGTAGAGTCATGTCAAGTTGTCTATGATTATCATAATAGGGTATCATCATCAATTCACTTTGTCAATATATATGACATTTCTAGAATTTGAATGATCTGTTAAACTTTGTAGCGGCTGTATTAGATGCTCATTCATTGGCTATAAGTATTTTACTAGTGATATCATTAATAGGTAGTTATGATACAAATTACACATTCTATATTAAAAAAACTGGTCATTGTCAAGATCTAGTGAGGCAAACAATTTAAGGGCGATTGTGATTTATTTATTGTTATAAAAAAAAACTAACCCTACACAAAAATATATCTTCAAAGTTCCAAAGAAACGGAACCCCAAAATATCAAGTAGTTGCATTCCGCATTAGAGTGAATTTTTTGTTATTAGTTGTTTAGGCGGCTTCATACGATTACAAATTGTGGATGCGTCGTTTTTGTTGCTCCCCGGAGTGGAAAAGGAGTTTCTACTTCGGTTAGTTTTTTGAATCGGATTTGGTGCAATTAGATGCATTAGGTTGCATGTCGAACGCGACTGGGGGGCTGGGCTGTTGAAAAGTTCTTATTTGGTTTCCGTGTCATGTTTTGTTACTTCCGAAACATGTTTGGGCTATTAAATATTAAGTAGAATTGGAGTACTTAGTAGTTTATAAAAATAAAGAGGATTGGATACAATGGAAAATGTTCGGCGTGAATTTAGTAGGTATTTAGTAGAAATTCCTCGGTTTTGAAATAACACGGCTATTTGGCCCAATGTCTAAATTACATTATAATTATTGAAAACTAAATTACCAGGGTGGCACTTACTTGCCTATTTGTTGATGCGTGCAAAATCTCGGGGTGAACTAATCCTTTTTAGTTTTTAAGCACAAAATCAAATATCTCATTCTACATACTAAAACAATTCAAATGCAATCGAAATACATTTTAAATATTTGTCACCTAAACCTGTAGAGAACGCAATGAAATTCATTTAATATATTCGTCATACACAATTATTTTTTTTCAATTTATAGACTTGTCAAATAGTTACCAGCACGTCCACACTATGCTCGCAGGCCGCTCATTAGCTGGTCCGGCCTCGTCGCTGTAAATGATAATAATGAGTGGTTATTATTGCTCTCCACTCCTATGTAATTATTAACTTTTTCCAACGTTTCCGTCCAAATTACACACCCGTAACGCCAACAAAACCAGCTGGCCAACCTATTTTATCTATCTATGGTTAATCAACAACATACATTGACGAGTTTCTACTTGGAAAAAATTGGGTGTACAAGTACGAAGCGTGATGTATTTGAAACACTTGAAAGGGTCGATTAACAGAATGATAGTTCTGGAATCGTGTATGTGTGTAGTGACGATAGATGCCGCTATATGTGTAATTAGGGACTAAATGTATTTATTAAGTACTGTTTATACAAAAAGATTTCTTTATTACTAAACGTGTTTTGTTGCGTTTTTATTTATATTCGAAGACTAGCAACCCGTCCCGCTTCGCTTCGGTTTCTGTAACACCCGTACATAAACCAGAATTTAATGTTTTAATGTACATAAAAATCTATTGATGAAAACTGCATTAAAATGCGTACGTACAGTGTAATACAGAGGGACAGACGGCGGGAAGCGACGTTGTTTTATACTATGTAGAGATTATTCCATAAGTTGCAGGAATTGATTAAGCTGCAGAGCATTGGACGTCCCGCGTCAGTCAAAAGTTAATAAAATCTGTCTTGTTCTGACATGTTCATTACAATGCAGCTGATTGTCCGGCTCGCATTGTATTTCACAAGCAGATCGCGGCGTGAGGCATTTCCAGATAATCAAATTTCGTCCGAATCGCATTAATCACTTCAACACGTTTGCACTGTAGGCGCGCGATTACATACGATTAATAAAACCGGTCACTGCAAGCGAAATCACTTTGATTAATTGCTGTAAGAAATCGGAATCGCAAACAAAAACGTTCCTCCGAGACGCTAAATTCGATCCTTCAAATTCCACATACGTCTCTCTCCTGGTTCGTTGAAATAAGGACAGAGCTAACGTAATTTCGAACATCGAATTGCAATTAGGGCTTGGGTTCTTTTTGACGGACCACCTTGCCGATGTCTGCCCCATTGTCTGTATCGCTCTTAATTTGTTCTTGTGTTTTGATTATCTGATCCTAACCTCATTGTGCCACAACGAAAGGTCGTATCCAACTTGATTTGGTTACGCAAAGATGCGATTAGCTTTCTTATGCCTCGTAACTCGAGGCGTGAATTCTACGCATTGTGCAATATAAAAATAATCGAATGCGGAACGACCTTTGCCAGTGGCGTTGACCGACATGTTGCGAACGGACACAGCAATTAAGATTGGGTGCCCAACATTTTTTGACATACTATGTACGCCATGGGCATTTAGGGCTTGAATAAGTACCGTAAAACGGGGTGAGTCACACAACAAAACCTAAAATGAAGCCTAATGTTACTAATTATTAGACTGAAATTATTTCCAAAAAACGTAAAATTATTTTACTTTTAATTACTTATTCTTATTTGTAACAAGTTATGACTTGTTTTAGATTGTGTCCCTACTCACCCTGGTTTACGGTACCTACACTACCGTTCATAAGTATTTAGGCACTCGTTATTATTTCCATACAATTGTATACAAAACCTACTTTTAGAATTATACTGCTAAGTCGAAGTCACTTGATAATTTGGCGCGCACTTTGAATTTTTTATTTAGCTGACTTAGCATATTTCTAAATGGTATCAAAGATATCCTTGTGAATACCCCATGTATCGGTAGACAGTCATCAAAATAATGTTTAGTTTTGTATGAAATAGCAAATAATGGTTTTTCAAATCGTCGCAATAAGGAAACTGGAGATTTAAAAACTCTCTCTCTGCCTCTGGCACAGATTTCACGCTCTGTATATTACCTGAATAAATATATAACCAACATGTAAAACAGTCTATTGGTTCTGATTCACAGTATGATGTTGAAATTCATTCTATAGGCAAGCAAGGTCTGAGGGGCTATTCCTTAACGCACTCGCAATCGCAATTGTTTTCATTTTGAAAATCGAAGGCTTGTCTGCATACAAAATGAAAACAATTGTTCCGCTTTGAAACCAATTCAGTGGGGTTAGACAAGTTGCCATCGTTCACGAACGCTAGCGTTAGGCGATCACTTTGGTGATCACCTGTCACTTGGCGAAATAGGCTAGACAAGTTGCCATCGAATGTAACGCTAGCGTTAGGCGATCACTGTCGACATGCGTTGTCAAAAATGAAAAATCTAGCCAAAGTGTATGCCCACGATGGATACAACCTCGCTCGACAGTCTAGCTTTTTTTTCTAAAAATGATAAATTTGTCTATACTTTTCGACCTTAAAAGTCAAGTTGACGCTGTCGCAGATGTGCATTGGAAATAAACATATTTAGGTACGTATTATGTTGTATTTGTTACATTATTTATTTACATGTGGTTTTTCATAAAATGTTATGAGATTATGATTGTGTTGTGTGTTGTGTGTTATTCTAAGGTAAATATGTACGTGTATGTATGTGTTATGAATTCTTGTAACATGTAAGAAAAGTTACTTCCTTTATTTATTTATTTATTTAAAATAATTACACAGCATAACAATGTATGAACGCGTCTCCCAGGCATTGTTAAATAGTTTCCCTATTTAAATCAATAATGAAGATCAGATACAGGTTTATGTTCAAATCACGTGAAAGCGCAGCAGGGGCGCACAGGCATACCCAACTACGAGGGCTGCCTTTTAAGTTGTGTCGTTTGGAAAAACTAAAGACAATTTAAGTGTTAAATGGTATTTATTGTTTTTCAAAGTAATCACCGTGATATGTAATACACTTTTTCATTCGATCGAACCAGTTTTCGAAACACTTATTCCAGTCCGAAGTCGGGGTCTCCAAAATGGCCGTTTTGTATGCCTCAACGGCTTCTTCAGGCGTCTGGTACCGTTGACCACGAAGTCGTTGCTTGATTTTTGGAAAAGTAAAAAAATCGTTAGGGCTTAAGTGTGGACTGTGCGGCGGGTGTTCCAGAATTTCGACGTTTTGCTCTTTTAAAAACGCAATTGTTTGCCGGGCGGTGTGCGAGCTCGCATTATCGTGATGCAGTCTTATACGACGTCTTGGGTTATTTTTTCGAAACTCGCCGATGACTTCTGGTAAACAGACAGTGGTATACCAGTCAGCATTAACCGTTTTACGATCCTCGAGCACGATGTTGGCCACGTGGCCACTTTTCGCCACAAACGTGGCGACTATTTTTTTCGAAATGCTCCGTGAGCGTATTACTTTGGTCGGTTTTGGCTCATCTTGGAACACCCAAACAGTCGACTGCTGTTTAGAATCGGGTTCGTAGGCATATATCCAAGATTCGTCACCACTGATAATGTCGTAAACATGTTTCGAGTTTCCTCGGTTGAATTGCCGCAGAGTTTTGCGACACCATCGAACGCGAGCCGTTTTTTGGTCTTCACTGAGTAAATGTGGTATCCAGCGAGAGATCAACTTTTTTACGCCTAAGTGATCATGCAAAATACTGTGAACACTGGTCCCTGAAATACTTAAGGAAGCTTCTATCTCACGGTATGTCGCATGGCGATCTTCGACGATCAGTTGCCGTACAGCATCAATGTTCTCCTGGGTTACGGCTGTTTTTGGTCGACCTTCACGATGTCTATCACCAAGACTAGAGCAACAACGTTGAAATTCTAAATACCAGCGTTCCACAGTCCGGAGGCATGGTGCTTTATCATTGAAAACCGTAGTCAACTCTTCGAAGCACTGAAGTCGCGTTAAGCCCCTTTTGAAGTTGTAAAAAAATATCGCACGTAAATTTTCCTTCGAAATTTCCATTTTCACAACTGACTTGTCAACTTTGAACGAGCGCTGTACTAAAACGGTTGGGCCGATTTCGAGTCATTCTTTTGTTTTCGAATTCTAATTTCAAATATTTTAAGATGACACTAGTTCTTTTTTATGCAATCACGGAAGGCTTGCAAACGACAGAACTTAAAAGGCAGCCCTCGTATTTTTACATGACTGCCTAAAATAAGGAGTGTAATGTTTTCAGGGTTAATGTATGTATGGATGTACGATTTTTTATTTATTAAGTGTAGTTGTGTTTGACTTTCTTTCAGCTACACCTTAAAATCGGATAACATTTGCTAAAATTGCGGTACTAATCGTAATGACATGGACAGAATAGTACAGAAGCCTGTACTCGATAAAATTAACTAGAGCAGCGTGTTTGTGATAAAGATATACCTACAGTTAATTTTTAAATTACAGGGACCTAGACTACACGTGATTGGAACTAAGAAAATATTTATGAAGTCCACTGGATACCTATAATGATATTCGCAAATGCAGATCATGGTGTGTATACAGTTTTATTCCGTATTTTCAGTATTTTACCTAACCTGGCGGACGTTACCTGCATGCATACGCTGCCTAGGTCCCACTTCAAACTTCCTCTGTCAAACTGAGAACGGCGGCTGCATCAGTCAAACCAGTGAAATGGCATAAATATGTCTGCTTTTAGCCAAGTCTTTATGTTTGGGGGAGGCGTGAGATAACTCATTCATTAAGGAAATTTCCTCATGCCTAAATGACGTTTCGGGTGACCAGCTACTTTGGCCAAAGATTAAGCATTAAATCTATGTAAATAATTTGCTTTTTATTTATATAAGTTATTTGATCTCTCTAAAGTGTCTGCAAAACCAATATAAACTAAATGAGAATAAGTACAGTCGCCAATAATAATTTATATTTCACATTGCGTTACGCTCAAAATTATCTGACACGCTCTCTGTCCAATAGTTTCAGCCCTATATTGGATAATATATTATTGTTGGAGACAGCGAGTACATAACTTTTCTTAACCTTTTTCCAACAATATCTCAGTGTTTTAGCGCCCTTAGCCCCTTACGGATATTTGACTTGAATGTAAAAAAAATGTAGAAACAAAGTTATAGTTTATATTCATGACAAAAATTATGATAAGTCATTTTATTTTAATTTCAGAAAAAACCAACACCACTGTCTTCAGCCACTTCAACCACCAATTTTACCACATAGTATGCATTGTCTAGAAGGACTGCAATGCAGATTAACTGGATCCGTGCACTCCGATGTTCCTGTGATGTCTGCGTTAATACAATTATGTACTTTTCCATAATTTCTGCTCAGTAAAATAATCAATTCATGTTGTCTTCATTCCTATAATACCTTCCAAATATGCTCGTTTTCCCATAATGTCGGATGTTGTAGGTCGGTTGAAGTAAATGTAAGCAACTAAAGTAGGTACGACTTTAAACACATCGCAGCAAACAAAGTGTGCAAAAATATATCAACACACTCTACATACACTGCTTAATTAATTGAGTTGAGTGCGGGTATTTTTGAACGCCTACTCCGATATTTGATGGTGACTGTACGGTCACGAGCGTTAATTTGACACCCATTTCAAGAAAAATATGCTTGAAGTCGTCAATTTCCTTTCGTCCACTTTCACAAGTAAGATTTCATAACTGGTTATGAATAATGATTTTTTTTCACTGTTTCTTAACCTGTTATTAAACAAGACTTTTTTCCATTTTCATAACCAGAAACGGCAGAAACTAGGTAGGTTTAGGTTATATTAGTTTTGCAGCAAGCCCGGAGGGCCAAACCACCCAGAAATTGGAGCTCCGCGTGAGCGGAGCTCCGTCGACACTGTCTGATTGATTTGAAATAAGAGTGTCGACGGAGCTCCGCTCAGGCGGAGCTCCTATTTCTGGGTGGTTTGGCCCTCCGGGCCTGCTGCAAAACTAACATAACCTAAACCTACCTCATTTTAAACAACTCGTTTTGTACACATCGTGTAGGTGTATGACTAGACAGAACAAAAAAGTACCATTTTACGTGTTCAAAGAAGTCATACATGGATATAGAACTAAGCGGTTATTAATTTTATTCAGCTGAACAAACGAGAAAAAAAATCTGACTAGTTCAGTTATAACTTATTTTATTTTCAACTGAACAAACGAGTAAAAAAATCTCACTTGTTCAGTCAACTGAACTAGTGGGAATAGAGGAACCTGACTACAAATTTGTCAGACTGCCTGCGCACAGTGGTCGCGTTATATGCGTGTGGTATCGTTCCCAAAACAAAACGATAAGGGAAATGGCTGAATACTGTAAATAAAGTAAGTACTAATTGTACTCATGTCCAATATGCAAAATCTGTCAAAAATTTTGGTCACGTTATGGCGTTATATACTTTCGAAGTATCTTTAAAAGGTCCTAGTGCCCTAACGCGGTCAGTTTTTACATATTTGGCATTGGTACAACTAATACTTACTTTGCTCATAATATTCAACCATTTCCCTTATCGTTTTTTTTGGTAACAACTATCGGCCGTTGAAAGTACAGTCAGCTGCAGAGAAAAGTGACCCCCTCTGCATACAAGTTTCCTAGCAAAGGTGGTTACATTTCTCTGCATAACTATTTTTGAACAGTTTTTGCATAAGTATTTGACATGAGTACTACTAGTACTTACTTTATGTACAAAATTCAGCCATTTCCTTTATCTCTTTTTTTTTGGGAACGATAACACGTCTTTCAGCCGCCATATTAGTTAATGCGACCGCTGTGCGCAGGCAGAACGACATATTTGGCATCAGGGAGTTGCTCTCTATCCTGTCAGGCCAGAATAATACATTTCCGAGATCGTGACCTCCTGTAATAACAGTGGTGGCTAAATAATTAGGAACGCTTGCATTTTTCCCATGTGATTGCCTACAAATATACTTTCAATTTTGACAACTAATCAAAAAGTTCTAGACCTATTTTATTTTTAGTTACACTTATCGTTAATTAATAAACTAAGCCTCAAATTTTTGTACAGTTTACCGCTATTAAAAACGAATATTTTTTAAAGGGATTTAAAAACTTAGTGCTGACGTATCCATACAAAGTTTTTAACATGAAATTGATGAAATATTCGATTTTAGCAGCGACAAACTGTACATACATTTAAACAGATTATTATATAATGATAAGTGTAAACTAAAAATAAAATTGGTCAAGAAATTTTTGATTGGTGGTCAAAATTTAAGTCATAATTGTATTAAGTATATCTTACGAGAAAAACGCAAGCGTTCGGTTCCTAATTATATGGCCATCAGTGTAACTTCGAGTAATGAAACTTTACTAAAATAATGTACTTCGATTTTGTTTTGAACGTTTAATACTTGAAATCAATAATTTTTTGATTCATAGCATTTTTTGGATGAGGTTTTAAACATAATAAATTAATACTAATTCAAACTCATTTCACCAAACAATTAAGTATAATCCTGCCTCTAATTAGTAGGGCTCATCCTGGATTTGGCTCCAATTATAAAAGGACTGCTCCGCACTACAATATAACCTAGGGGGCGACCTTTGAGACATTGAATGAAAGTTGAGATTCCTTCCATACAGGCTGCAGGCTCCGTGTAAAAATGAAACACCGGAGTTTGTAATTCTGCGACAAGGGGTTATAATAGTATATGGACATCCGGCATCGTCAACCAGCCGTCTGTAGGATTTTCTTTGTTGCCTAAAACAAACAAAAGTTATTTTATCAATAAATTGTATGATATCGGTCAAGTATACTTACTTGACCTCGCTATAAGTAACTAAGTACTATTTTTTTCCGAAGACCATACTACTATACATATAAAGAGTTTTCAATAAAAGAAAAAACGCTCCCTCGGTTAATTTAAACGTTGGGCGGGACCTTGTGAATAAAAAACATTACACATATTCAGGGAATGAAACATCCAATACTTTCATTAAATATATGTCATAACTTACTCTTGTCTTATACGAGACCTAGCTTCATCCGATTGTAGGAAGACGATCCTCCTCTTCAAGACTGTGTCGTTGTTGAGAGCATCCCCCACTTGACGGATGCATCTACTAGCAGCGGTCCGTTGCGTTAATTGGTTGGATACCCCGTGATCCTCTGATCCGACCTTGTCGCCAGAAAGCTGAGAGCACACAGCACCTGAAATAATCGTAATAAATATCTTTATTGGTACTGACAAGTTTCATTGTAGCTATTGTTTATATAATGCACATACCAACTTATACATGTTAAAATCAAAATGATGCTTACCTTCAGTTCAAGGAGAACCTCCTTCAATCTCCTCAACGAAGTCAGGGAACGCAAAAGGCTGCAAAGAACTCTAAATGAGACCTTGCTTAACGTAAAATGTTCCTGAACAGCATTTCATGCATCCCGTCCGCGGCCTCCAGGCTCGCACGAGAGATTTCTCTGGGTCGGCGCCTGGATAAGCTCGTACTGTTGTGAGCAGCGTATATGTAAGTCTCAGCGGAAGCATTTTTAATAAGAAATCAAAGTTCAAACAATATAATTTTATGCGACCGCGAAGCAATGATGACAGTGATGACACGGACTCAGTTGACAGTTTCTTGGTCGTTACGGCCGTCCATAGATACCGCCCTTAGATACCGACGTTTATATCGCACTGCTAGATGAAAATAGTAATAACTCAAAATACAATGCATGTCAAAATCAACTTTAATTCAACTTCTTTGAACTTAAAACCAAACTAGCCATGATTTTGAGTTAATACTGTTTTGATCTAGCAGTGCGACATGGTGATTGTGCTCGTGTTCTATTCGACCTGTCAAAAGGGCAACTTGTCTAGCCTTTGTGTCAAAATAGTACCGCGTATCGACCGTAGTCGTCAAACCTATCGAGTGATAGTGATCACTTTTCAGCGTGTCAGTTAACGAGTGATATATCACGTGACTTACGTCATTCCCATACATTTTTCATTGACAACACATGTCGCCAGTGATCACCTAACGCTAGCGTTCGTGAACGATGGCAACTTGTCTAGCCCCACAGATTACGGGTGCGTTAGGCAATAGTAACGCTGGACTAAATAATGAGTAGGTACATCTTCTAAATAAACTACTATCACTATCACTCTTAACGTTGAGGTAGGATATTGTGTCGTATACGAAATTAACATTGTTATAATCTTTTAAATGCTTTAAACAGTAAAATAAGATTGTAATGCTTTTGATTTGCTGGTTTTTATCAAATAAAAATAAAGTAAATCAATAAATATCGTTCAAGTTTTCCTGTTATAAAAACTAAAGGAATACCTTTATTTGTAGTCTTTGTAACTATAATAACTCCTGTTTAAAATTCTCTGAATTTGGCAATCCATTGAGCAAAACATATCACTGGGCGGTACTCGCCAATAAACTATAGTGAATCACGTACCCAAGAGTATCTCTGGTTCTCATGAATGACTTCATAACGGAAATTCCTTTATACTCTCAGTCACGATCAAACGCTACTAGCTTTAATTAAATTATTAGACAATCATTATTGTGTATCTAAAGGCAGTCAAAACAGAATGCATCAGTGAATTATATAATTAATGATGAAGATTGTAGGTGTCTATTTATTTCTATTCTCGTGTGTGGGCGAACTTGTTAATAATATTATGAATCAGACATGAGGATTTCGTAGTTAACATAACGACGAGGCTAAACTTGATGGATAATGTTTATACGTCTAAATTAATTCTTCATTTATATTTAGTTTCAATAAAGCCCCTCCTCTAGTGCCGCCGTGATTATTTATTGCGCTTCAGCTATAATTCATGTTTCTCATCTAATCCCGACCTATAAAACGATTTCTAAAAAGGCAATACAAAAGTTTTTGCCCGGCTCCCACCCGTTTCGGGCCACCGACCGTCTAAAAACAACAATTAATAAATAAATATAAAAAGTCCCGGCAGTGTTTCAATTCATTCGGGGGGCGGGGTCGTTTTACATTCAAGGGAAGGGTATCTCTCGAAATCATTAGTCCTGGAATGCTTCGGAAAGTGAACTCGCTCCATAATTTTGTGGCCCTCCAAGTTTCGGCCCGTGGGCGGATATTGCCTTTGTCTTTAGCTACAACATGAGAAACTAAAACGTCAGTTCAAAATATTTATTTCGGCCGGTCAGTTGGAGCACATGTAATTTCGCCTGCATTGTCCGCGTCCCGTGTTATTGTCTCTCGCTGACGCGTTTGTCTCTCGATATTCATTATTCAAATTGATCCCGACTCGCAATCAAAGTCCAGAGACAAAAGGATCCTCTGAGACGTATGATTTTGGTTTTATTAGCACTACGTGGTTTAAGCGTGTTTCATTCTCACGCATATTTTACAGCTTAATTTCAAGTAACACAAAACATGGTGGTGGTAGGACCTTGTGCAGGGTCCGTCCGCCCGCTATCACTGTCTTATCATATAACCTACCGCCTAGCAGTTATATTCGCTTTGTTTTTATTCCGTGGTGAGAATAAAGCACCCGAAACCGCCGTACGTGCATGAAGAGATTGATGAATGTAGAGGAAGCGAAAATTGTGTGTTTAGATCGGTGCACCTGGCGTTCCATAATCTCTGCCTACCCTATTGGGAGACAGGCGTGAAGGTATGTATGTATGTATGTATGTAATAAAGCAACAGGTGAAATGACTTGCGTACCATCTTGGTCGTCAGTGTTGACAACGCATTTGAGGTCTTAGGATTGCATTCATTTGATTGTAGCTTTGAGAATGCAATTGTCGATGGGTCTTCGATGCCACTTTTGATTAGTTGCGCTTGTTTGCCTTTTATATCTCTTCAGAATAAAAAAAAATGCGAGCTATCTAGGTACCGTAAAATGTTCCTACTTTGCTCCCCCATGGGTAATTATGCTCCATGGTTGTATTGAGGTAATCTGTATTGTAAATCATTCTATTACTTTCATTCACTTCGAAGCTGGATGTGTACATCAATTCTTTTCAGCAAATTTGTAATCGACTTGACTTACAATGTAACAAACGAAATAGTCACTATGGAGCATAGTTACCCATGGAGGAGCAAAGTAGGAACATTTTACGGTATCGTGAATGTTAGCATTCTCTTCCGTCATTATTTGTTGCTCAAAATTGATTTTTACAAGACGTTAGTCATTTGTTAAAATATCACATGCTTGTTTTATCTCCAAAACCGCCAATTACGACTTGTAAGTTGTTGTACGTCAGATAACCTTCTGTTCTCAGGGTCGTTAATCGTCGAGTTTTTGTATTTATATATTATAATAACCTCATAACATCATTAGAGACTTTTATGGCCGTTGTGTTCATAAACTCCCATAAAATCAAGTTTTAAAACAACATTATAAATAAAGAAAGCCTTGTTCATGATAAGATAAATAGTGCATTGGAACACTCTTTATTTTTAAAAGTCCATTTGGCTTTCCCTTTAATTGACCGTAGTACTTAAAATACTTATTTAAGGTTCGTAACTATAAGTATTGATAAGTATCCCGCGTCGTAAAGAAAATGGAGTAGAAACCGTTAAAAACGGAAGGACTTATTTTAACTGTTTTGGAACATTTGTAAATGGGGGCGTAAATAATGTTAATGGTGTTCGTGAAAATAACGTTGAAGCAAATGAAATGCTCGACATTCCTCTTCTATATTATAATGCATGCCAGTCCAGATTTAAATCTTTGCTGCAGTATTTTAGATTTTATATCTATGTGGGTTAAATAAGTGAATTAATAGTAGTTTATGTGACCGATGTATAATGAGAGGCATTAATACACGACACGAGTGTGGTTTTATGAAACGAGCCAAAAGGCGAGTATAGGTAATAATAAGACGACACTAGGGTTTTAGTAACTAATTATGCGTACAGTGGCATACATAACTTTATCCACACGCATATCATACGTTTTCTACATTATGTAAGAAACCTGTATCTGAGGTTGCCCTGTATCTTATGGCCGAACCCTAGATTCACACATAGGCTTACTTTGAATTAAAATTTGACACATTTTGTATGGGCAAATGTCAAATTTTAACCCCAAGTAAGCCTTATCTATCCGCGATTGGAATATAGGGTTCGGCCGTTAATGTACTTATATCTTAATGTTTAATTTAAAGTATCGGTCACCGATATTTTTATGTGAACATTTAAAATACAACCACATCGTAACCGATACTTTAATGACATTGCAATACTCTAATGTTAACATTAAAATACAACTACATATACAGGTTTCTTTATCGCCATTTGTGTATCGTTTCTAAACGTACTGTAGGGAAGTTATGATATGGATGTAGATAAAATACTTAAAGTAAACCAGATACTAATCTATATGGTGTGAATAATATCCCCTCAAAGACTAGTTTTTGACAAATTATTTCGCCGGCACCGCGTGATACCGGTCTAAAAAACCGTGCAGGCAGGTAGCTAGTGTTTAATTTACATCAAGACACTATTACCGTATGAGTAATGGACGTCTTATGTAAACTTTGTCTTTTTAGCGCGCTGTAGCAGAACTTTGATCTGATTTATTGGCTATTATGGAACAAAACGGCTTTTTGTATTTTGACATTCCGCCCACGCGTATATTTTTATATGATAATAGGATTAGTGCATGTGTATAATGAGTGGTAGCAACGGTTTGTGGGCCAACGTGGATTTACAGATACGTGCACGCTCGCAGTGCACGCTTTTCGAGATATTCCAAGAATCTTGTGAAACGTCTTTGACTAGATGGGAAGTTGGGATCGTCTTGACTTTGTATGAACGGATTTTGCAAAGGTTTTCGTTTTAAACTATCTTCTGTCTTCGTAGACTTCGTATATCATTATTCCCTCGGGACCTTTTAAATTTTCCGGGATGAAAATAGCCTATTATGTGTTAATCCAAGGAATAAGCATCTCCATTTCAATTTTCATCCAAATACGTGTTGACTTTACAGCGTGAAGGAGTAACAAAGTAACACTCAAACGTTTGCATTAATAATATTAGTACGATTGTAATAGTTAAGGTTTCTCTAACCCTAAAACTAAAACAAATGACAATTCATTTTTTTTACTTGTTCGCATTCCTCAACAACTGGCTGGAAGAGACACCAAATAGAGACTCACGGAGATCAAGGGGAAGTGTAGTATTAACTAAAATCAGATCGTAACTAATCCTCAAAAATAAAATGTAATGTGTATTCATCAAATACTATTACGCTTCTTGTCCCCATGGTATTGTTTTATTATGGATGTGTATAACAAATCCCTTTGTATGTAAAATGCCTTTCGACTTTTTTGTTGACGTTATATCGTAAAGCAACATCCTAATAACTTGCCGAATTATTTTTGTTGATGGTCCTGTAGTCAGATATTGTAGTTCTTCTATAAACATTGGGTACTATTTATTGAGATACTTCAGGTCACGGCAAAATGATGTCTGATATTCTATCTAGTTTCTCATTTTATACTCAAAATGGATTCTTTATTGACTTCTTGACTGATAAAACCACCCAAGGGCCCTCAACAAGGTGCATAACGCAAACGTAAACGATATCCGAAAACTGTAAAATTTTTGAAATCGACTTTAACAGTCAGTCTTATCGTGCAGCGGCTAACTTCAAACCTATATTTCAGATAGCGATAACGTTCATAGAATGCATCTTGTCTAGGCCTAGGGATCTTTCTATGTAAACCGATCAATGCAAGAAGGCAGTGTAGGACACAGAAACTGGATATTCCTCAAACTTCTACAAATTTTAGCATAGTAGATCGCTCGTAAAGTCCAAACAAAGCCAGTTCAGCCGAGACAAAACGCTCGCCTTATTCATTATTGCGTCGTCGAGGACTACACGGAGCCTTCATGACGTTATTCAACAGTTCAAATGCAATTTACTCCTACACGCAACGGCTACAAGCGACAGGATCCACCTAAATTTTAAAATCGCATTCAGACAAAGTCCCTTTATTACAGTTCATTCACCTAAGTAGAGTGAAAACCCGTGTTATCTGCTAAAGGTTAGCTTAAATTAGTTTTCGTTTTTGTAAATGTTACAACTTAGAGGTTTCTTTCTAATTTTGGTTACAGTGCCTACCTACGCATCTTATTTCAAGTTTTGTGATTACGTATCAGATGATTATAGTAGTTCATACTTCACAGTTGTTCATAGAACTGACAAATGACCATTGATAACCGCATGATGTTGAATGATCGTCCTCTGCCATAAATTCTTGCTTATGAGTTCTTTCAACTCCGTCCGTTTGAGACGTTTGGAGTAATTAACTACAAAGTCTGATAATGTCGGTTATTTTGACACGGTTTTTGTAAGATTATTTTGACGACATTTAACTTGACTAGTTTATGCTTATTTTTTTTTGGATAGCATAATTTAAATACTTCGGGGCTTTCGCACAATAATAAGAATAAGAATAAAGTTTGTTAACCAAAAAGAGTTTTCATACTGTATCAGATTACCAGTAAACCACCACACTAGGCATAGCCTGTCACCTGGGGCCAATTCTCAAGATTAACGCAAGCCAAATCTAGGTGTACCGAGGCCTCCGATATAACTCTTCACTACCTATTCGCCACTATTCCCGGTTTTTCACCACTTTAGCTCAAGCAGGTGAGTTCACCACATCAGGTATCCGCGTCTTACATAATACATCCTACACCCAGAAAAAAACAAGATTTATCCTGTAAATAAAAATTCTGTCTGTTTTTGGTTCCAAGTTCCAACGGAAGACCAGCGCTCACTTAAATGACATTACGCCAAGTTGGGACTATTTCGTGGCTACTTACTTCTTGTTTCTTCTTAGATTAAAAAACCACGCACTCTAATAATCTGCATATGCTATAACTTAGGGCTTCGCACGCTCGCGGACAAAGCACGACAGATCGTCCGTATTTATCCCCTGCGAGCATCTCCGCGAGCGATCACTGCGACGATGTCGCCAACAAGCCAGAACAATGCTAACACATTCCACGGGAATTGTTCGAAAATTCAATTGGAATTATTTTCAGTACTACTACAAAATAGCTACAATTTTCCCCGAGTGAAACCTATCTACTAGATGAGAGTCTTGTTTGACCCCAGGTGTTAAAAGTGTTTTACGACTTTATAGTTTAAGTACAGTGCAGTGCAGTGGCATAAAGTTCCTCGTAACTTAACAACAAGGTGGCCTTTTAGCCGAGTAATTGCCTATACCGGTGATTTACGCGTGAAAGCCTATTTTCCAATAAAAATCAAGATAAAACTTGGGAGCCAATATTAAAAATATTCATATTTTACGGCCAAAGTTTAACAGCCGCTGTAAATATTGTGGAGGCGAACAAAATTAACAAATGAACGTCTGTTCATTGAATGCTCACTACAATTTTAGCTTGAAAATCAGACGCTGCAATCACTTTGGGCCGCTGTAAATCATTTTTAGAACCTTTTTAATGACCTCTCGTAAAATATGTATAGCGCTCAGAATCGAGTGTCCGTGCGGCCGCAACACGCTCCGAATATTTTAAATAAATTAGTTATATTGCGCTTTCCAATGAATGGCCTGTTTGCTATCGTTCACAGGTTCAACAAACATAATCAACAGAGTTCAATTTATACAATAAATTCGGTGTATTTATGCAGCGTTGCGCATAATAATTACAATTAAATAAATGCGGATAAGGCCTAAAAAATTATATTTTAGTACGATTCTTTGATAAAATGCATATAAAATATTTAGACAACCATTTTCAATTCATTATTTACTGCCGATCAATTTCAAACTTCAAATAATATTATATCTGTGTCCAGCTTTATAAATATAAAGCCTCAAACATAACTTAAGCTACTATAAAAAAATAACTAGGATCTTGTCCAGTAAAGTACCATTAACCGCTGTATCATGTAAAGAAGTGATATTTGTATAGAGCCGTCGTGTAGTACGTTGTCATAAAAAACTGACAGTTTTTTTCTCCGTACAAAGGGCTGCACAATAAAAGTGCCAGTGTGTTCTTACAAACGAGAATTTATGCTCACTGTATGTAAATGAAGCCTCGATAAATCCGGCGGTCGCGTCGCCGCTGAAAATTGACGTCGCATGTGTCCCCAGCCTATTAGTTCTGAATTTACACGTTTTACCATAAAGGTTGATTCTGCTCTTTAGCGGCTCGATTCTTTTTGACGCTATTTCGGGCAGCGTTGAAAGAATAAGGGAACGACTCGAATAATCCATACAAGCAACGTTTCTCTTCGGTAGACAGTGGCAATTGCAAAAGTTTATACCAATCATTTTCTCTATTTAAGTCTGAGCTGAAGTCACTACTTCCAATTAGTATATGGAAATCATTGGATAAATTAAAACAGAAGAAAGTATGAACTAAAGAGTTTAGAGTTGTGTACCTAGATGTTTTTTTGCGGTTAACGATTCTGAATTGCATAAGTGTCAACTACCACAGACGATATTTTTTTGACTGTAGAGGAGTATCACGTCTTAACGTTATTAGATATTCTTTGACCAACTGATCTTTGTTTTCTTGCAAGTATAATTGAAAACACATCCATTAACAATTAAATGCCTTTACGATACGATCATAAAAAAAACACCGGCATACAATAATTTATGGTTAGTTACAGTTACAGATTATGGCGAATTTAATCCCGACGACGGCCCACTGCCTAAGGATGTCTGTGGGTATGAACTATGAACATCTGAACATCTGTCTTTGTGATAGCCTGTATGGTTCATTGATTAGGGCAAATATCAAAAAATAGCAATCATTTAATCAATTTATATTTTTTTGTAACTTCGTTAATACCCATATTATTTACATTATATTTTGTTTGCTTTTGCGGAGCATCATCCATGTAAGTATCCCCTGTATAAATATCGCATTAGCTTCGTGATAAATGTAATAATCTCTGATCAGTGTTATCCTAACATCCTTTTAAATTACCGGGACGCTCAAGAGGCTAGAAGCGGCTGGCGTTTCGTTTCCCATAACGTTTTCATCGGCAGTAAATTTCACTGTATTACCAGGCTTAGGTCAAAAGGCTTGGCGTGGGTTGTAAAACAGCAGTTAAAAATTACTGACGTCTGGAACGATCCCTGTCAATATAACCTAGGACGGATTTATTTTTCTTCACTTGCAGCGTTTGCGCGGCCTCACTATCTAGATGTCGTTTTATTAAATCAAACGTTGTTCCTTCGTGTTTTATATTATTGACTTCGTGCTACAATGTTGAAAGCGGATTTTCTTTTTAACACGACTCTTCTTCCTTAACATCTCGTAAATTTGATACCTACCCCACTATTGGGTAGGTGCATATCGCATGCTCCTACTCGTATATAGGGTTCTTCCAATTTGCTTCCTATTTCCGATTTGCTTTGTTTAAAAGCTGACGCCAGTTCTGGGGTGTTATATTCTCTCAAAAACAACAGACGGGTGGACGAACGAGCGAAATCGCAACGGCGAGTTTAGGTAGTCCCGTCAGACCGAACAAAACACATTTTAGCGCGTGCATTTTCAATTAAGCAGCCTTATACGTTCGATCAATCGGCAGAAACCATGCTGCTAAATTGAAAATGCACGCGCTAAAATATGTTTTGTTCGCACTGACGGGACTACTTAAAGTCGCCGCTTGGACATTCACTCGTCGGTCCGTCCGACCGTCGTTGTTCAGAGAATCACAACCCAGGTCATGCTGCCAAACAAACAAATATACAAACAAATACCCATAAAAATCTTAATTTTGGGAGACATTTATATTTACCAAAGTAAATAATATTCAAACGTTTATCACTGCAATATGACGTCACTGTACCACATTGCGAAACTGTTCCTTTGTGTTTAACTTAATATTAATATAAGCAGTGAATGTACAAGTGACTTCCCACTATTTGTACAAGGATATACCCCTCAACTGAAAAGCCTTGACCTTATAACGTCTAAAAGAAATATTGCAAAAGTTTGGCAGATAACTTTGTTCGGCAACCTTAAGCCTTACCGATACTTCTGCTAGACATCAGGATGTTCAAGATGGTATGATGATTTGCTAAGCTATATGATAATAGGGAATATGCATGGTTTTTTTAAATCGTGTTTCTCAACAAAATATGAAAATACCGTAAATGAGATCACCAAAAGTGAAATTAAAATTAAAATCGGCCAAAACATACGGATAATACAAGCATTTTAAACTGCTAATTAGACAGAGATATCCGATATGCACTGTGACGTCATGTAACCGGTCGGTCACATAAATAACCTCCACGTTGAAATCTATTTTGCTAGAGATAGGAACAAATCTTTGTTGGTTTATATTTTGATTATTTTAAAAGCTATTCAAAAAATGATTTCTCTGAACTGTTTACGTTAAGTATCTGTATTCTCTCATTTATTTACTCTCTCGCTCACGTTTTAATTTGTCAACCAAGTATTAACCGGCAAACTTAAAGAGCCTCGCGTTCTCATAATCACGTAAGACAGAGTTAGGTACCTACCATTTCAGGCGAGCTGCTTCGTCGTCTAGACTTGCTACTAAATTAAAAATGCACGCAGTAAACTTGTTAATAATGCTTTGAAGGGACACCTTCGGCTCACGGGTTAATGACTCGACAGCGAAATAAAAACAATGCTGTTTAACTAAGGAAATCAACTATAGTCTATACTTTTAGGCATTTAAAAAAATGTAAACAAAACAACCACGTGATATAGTTCGTCAGCCAATAGAAGTAGACAGTGTTCTGCTTCTATTGGCTGCCGTCAAAGTCGTCGTACGTCAAAGTTCGACAAAACAGTTTTGATTGGTTGTTTAACAAAGTCACGTGATTTAGAATGTTTACATTTTTTTCAATACCTAAAAGTATAGACTATAACTGAATTCATGCATTTCCTCTGTGTAAGGCGCAACAACAAGTCACTCTGATTATATTGTTTGTTAAAGCACCTAATAACGCAAAAAAAAAAATGTATCGCCGGATTTGGTGGAGACAATACTTTAAGGTTAGGCAATACTTTGTAACCAAAGTTTGTAAGCTAAGTATCAGGCAAGGTGTAAATTGTATCCCACAATATATCGACCCGATAGTATATCTCGGTAGCTCGCAACTCTATTGTCTTCTTATCCAGCGCTTTCTCGCCCCGATAACGGATCATCATTGCTTTTTACCGCGGAGTGTACTCGTACGTGTTACTTCATTAGTGTCTGACGTATTGTTCTTTGAAACGTTTTGTCTGTAACGTTATCTTTTCGTTATTTAACTACTGAATATGCCTATTTTGTTTCGTTAAAAGCGTTAAGCACATCATAAATACGAAATTATGATTAGCTGGTTTTAACTGTGACATAAAAACATGACGGATTTTTAAACAGGTCTTTTTGTTTCACTATGTTACAAAATTCTCAAGATCATATGAATCTTGATACTTTTATCAACCGGTGGTCTAGTGATGCATATTGTCCACGGCATAGGCTTCCCCCTATGCCGTGGACGTGTTTCAGCTTAATGTAGGTGATGATTATGAATGGTGTTTTGAATTACTTGAAGAATTTATGGCGTACAAGTTTTCAAAACTTTTCTCCGTTTCCACTATAGACTAAACACACAATTACCAAAGAATGTCCAAGACTAACTGCCATCCGAAACAAAAAGTTAATTTGCATGTACGGACTTCAAACACTCGAGATGTTTTTTAGCAGTACTTATTGCTTTGGCAAGCAACTACAAAAGGAAGCTAATACAAACTAGCCTAAGGACGCGTCTACACGATATCTATTACGCGAGCGATGCAAGTGAACAAAAAACTCTCGAGGTATGCAATTTGGTGTCAGTAAATTGGTTGGATGCGATTCTAAAACGCATCTTAAAAGTGCTTACATTCTTTGAACAGGACTTCAGTGTAAACTTAACTGAATCAAAACTGCACAGAAACTTTTTATGGAAGGGTCAATGTCAAATTTTAGCCAATGGGTTGGAAATTCTTTGAAATCAAGACGCATTATAAAAATGTGAACATTCAATATCTAATATACACGCACTATTTTTTGTCATTGATACCGTACGCCAAAGAATATTGTTAAGTAAAGGGTTATTTTATAATTACACTTTTTGTTTTGTACTATAAAGAGTTTACATACATAGGTACATTGGTAACGTTCCAACGTGTACCACAAACTGACTCAGTGTATAGTGTTTGCCGACGCACATGCATTCAGTACTTCAAGAGAAAAACGAATGTGTCAATATTGATTCGCAAATTGAAACCTTAAATACCGAATAACAAGCGTTAGTTAAGGTTTTGACGCAGTTCGCAGAATAAGGCCGAGGCTATGTCGTTGTTCAATCACTAAAAGAAGCTCGTTTAATGGATTTCTACCATTACTCGGCAAATAATCGTACTAGACTTGTAAACCTCTGAGCTTATTGTGCTTCTTCGAGACAACGTGAAGTGAACACAGTAAACTAACAATAAAATTGACACCAGGCTTTATTAAAAGTTGTCCTGTAAAATATCCTTATTTTTTCAGCATTATTTATTTAGAAAATATATTAAGAACGTTATCAGTGTTTGCTACGCTGACTTTGGACTAGTGTCAGAATGACGTAATTTTGTTTGCAACCGCGTTACGTAGCACTTGCTGTGACGTTAAAAAGACCATGTGGCGTTTCAGCTCTTTAGCCATTAGCAGAACTTTGTTTATTTATTTTCTCAGTTTTTTTTTTAATCATCAAATGACTTTGTACATCTTTTCTAACAACTTTTTACAAGTCGTCGCCCTCCCTCCCTTCGCCCTCCTTCCCTCGGGAACTGTCCAATTTTTCGGGATAAAAAGTATCCTATGCCTTTCCCCTGTATTCAAGCCATCTCCATACCATATTCAATCGAAATCGGTTCAGCGTTGTAGCCTTTAACGCATGACAGACAGATAAATCACATTTTTAGTATTTTGTAACAATGTCATCTACATAGACATTTCAAAATCACAGAATTAGCTTTCTTCAAAATAATTAGAGAATACTAAGGTAAAAAATACATTTAATATTTATTCTGTGCTAGAATTGCTAGTAATTTGGCCAATTATTCAAGCTTGAAATATTTTCTTATTATTAAAGCTAATTTAGTACCGTGTATTTTGCTTCGTTAGGCTCTAATTTCTGCTTCAATACTAACATTACGAATTGGTATTGTTTCAGCAATGATGAAATATATTTTTTTTAGGCCATTAGTAATTAATTTGTAAAATAATTACGGGCTTTTTTTGTTCTTTCAATTGTCCGTATTTTTGGTTAACAGTGTTTCTCTGGTTGTTTCAACGTAGAAGCTACTCGTATAGGTACAAAATATATTGGGTACCTAAAACATACAAATTTAAAAAAAATGGGGGTAAAATAACACAGCTAAATCCTAACTAAAAAAAAGGACAGAATTTGGTTCGATTTGAGCAATTGTTTGTTTCTTTTTGGTTACACTTGTTAGTTACTATGTGAGATGTGTAATGATTATTCTGGAATTCGTAAAATAAGGCTCAATCTATGTTGATGACATAACACCTTGAACAAAACTTTCTACTCGAACTTCATCCTGAGAACTGATGAACTTCGTCTTATGCCGCCTTGTCTCTCAAACATTAATCCTGTATCTTTAGTTTAAAGAAGGGCATCCATCCATCCCATACAACTGTAATTGAATTTCCTATTAAAGCACATACATTATGTATTCCGCAAAAACGATACTGGCAACATTTAAAAATAAAGTTTTTGTTTCATAGAAAACACAATTACAGTGACGAAAGCGCTACAAAACAAAACACAATTCAGAGATAAGTAAGTGATTAGCTTAAAAATTAACTTATATTTCTGCAAGTTTGATTATTTGCGTTTGTTACAGGCTGTGCGCCCGCGCCGCTCGGCACCGTGCCGCGCCCGCGGCGCCCGCGTCGGCACGACGTGCCCGTCTCGCCGCCCCGCCAATTTGAGCCCCGTGTTGGTTTTGTTGAAGCTCCATACGAACCGCTTTTTTGTTCTACAACGTGAAAAAATGTTGCAGAATTGTTGTGTTATGAGATGAGCTTGTCTGTCTTCGATGTGGAATTGATTTTGCTGATTTGCTATGCTTTTTTTAGAATTTGCGCGTATGTTTGGTCTCATATCCTAGTTTGTACTATCGCCAGTTTTTATACTATCACAAGGTACGTTTGTTTCTACCTATTATATTAGGATAGTTACTACTTCATCACCATTTATTTACGCCTATTAGGACCCGTTGCTACGTAATTAATTTCATACAGAGTTCACTTCACAACGCCACGCATCATGTTCCCCGAAACAAAAATATGCAATAACGGCCGCTTGTCAACGTGAAGCCGGCTCTCATACGAAATTAACGTTAGCCCGAGACAATAATTAATAATTAGGTAATAAACATTTACGGCATGTTCACGTCAACTACGAAATTTCGAAAACATACAACGCGACCAGTCAAAGTCGGCCGTTGACAGCTCATTGAATTCGCCCTCTCCTAAGGTACTGTAGAAGGCCAAGGGCCGCGGGAGAGGTCTCCTTACGCCGGCCGCTCTCCATAATGACGGGTCCGTCAGTTAGCCGTCAGTCACCGAGTACGAGGAATGAGTTCATTTCCTTCGAACATGCGAGATACGATTTTTAATTAAGTTTTTGTTAAAAATTCATTAAAGAGCAGCTACGACGCTCCGGATGGCCGATTTAGTTCTATATGCACAAATGACTATGTTATTAATGAGCAGTCACGTAATGTGGAATTTTTTACAAGATTACTATGAAATCACTTTAAAGTAAAATTGGTTATTAAAAGCCTCAATCACGTGGCGGCGATTTTGTAATTTCAACAACAAATACTTGTAACTCGATATAAATCTTGCCCACACGCAAAATGCCGCTTCATTTCTCGAAAAAGTCATTAAAAAATAAAATTAATCAACGGGATGTATGTTATCCCTTGAAAACCATCTTTACATAATCTCCTGAATTGGGCATTGTACCAACTTGTAACAGGTCGGTTTCTACACAGTTATAATATAAATTAATGCAAAGGAAAAAAGGGCTTAACGTATAATAATATTTACAGACAGAACATTATCATTATCGATCATCTGATGTTTAAGTATAGAACGGATATTCTGTCACATTTGTGACATGACAACTTCCACAAGACAAATCATAATTTAACAATCACAATAAATGTAAAACGCAGAAGCACCTTGCAACTCGCAAAATCAGATAACAGTACTCTTAATACTGTATTTAAATTAGATACGAACGTGTTCTAAAGACAGGGGTGAGGCAAATGGCGTATGAAATTTAAATTCCCACTCATTATCCTGCGCCCGCGACGGCCTGTCGGCGTGTCCGCGGCTGCTCTCTGCGCATACGTCACTTTACAGTTGACACTGGCCATTAAGAACCTTATAACTTGAAAAAATGCGACGGTTTAATAGCAATTTTGTTTAAAAAACTGCTTTTAGGTGCACCAGAACAGTTTTTATTTAACAATTAACATTTAGGAGGAATTTCGTTTAGAATTTCTGTTGTAAAGATTTTGTTAGATTTTTCTTTTATTTCAGTGCATGTTCTTCTGAAACTAAATCTACCGGCCATTTTTTTTGGTCTGGTTTATACTATTTATCCCGCGAGAGCTAATAGGAACATACTTTACCCACGGTTTTAAGGAAATGGGTGATTGAATTGAATAATGTTTTTAAAGTTATGAAGCTAACAATGAACCAGCTATACTTAAATTGTTTTCAATTATGCTCATTCTATGATTTTTAATTTGACATAAATGGAAGTATCACTAGCATACATATTTCAATTTACGAAGTTGCGCCACATTGCTCAATATTATGCATCCGTGCAGTGCAATGCAACGTAATCTAAGAGGCTGGGCTCACCTTCGCCGATTGTAAACTATACCATACCCTATTGCCTTGAATGATTTTAAAAACGTTGTAACCTATCCCATATTCAACTAGAATATTTAATAATAAAACCCAGGAAGATTTCGAATTCATAGACATTAATAAGAGTCAAGTATCATCTCTAGCAAGGATGCCACTAATCTCATTTGAATGTATCCGACGTTCCATCAACAACATCCGATCCTATAGACAAACTAAACTCCCACGAAAACCTACGACATTACTCATATACTTACGTTAGTATGAAGAGGTTTTTATTAAAACGCATTCACCATATTCGATTTTATGAAAAGGAAGGCATTTTAAATGCATGCGGGTAAATTTAAATATTTATTACGTTGAATTATACATAAGTAAGTAAATGTTTGTTTTATATCAATAATTCTGGTGCTTCACATAATGTAGGACCACCGTCTCTTTTTTTTTGGATGACGGACAACCAACGGCTACTTTGTAAGTATACTGATACATTTTACCTTTACATGCAACCAGTAACAGTAAGTAGAACTGCCCCCTTGAAAGTAATGTGTAGCAGCTGTTTACATAGCAGGTACTTGAAGTTTTAATAATACATGGTCTAGCAACCTTACGACATTTTTTTAACAAGCTTGTTTACAGAGCAACATGTACATATCACGCGTAATGCCTATTTTATACATATCTATTTATTATGCGAGTATATTACCGTTTCTCCTGCTGTGTGTTCTGACCCAAGTGTGTTTTTTTTCTGGTCGCATTTCACGTACGCTGTATAAATACGAATATACATTATCCGGTGATTATTTTACACGTTGACGTAGTCCCAAACTAAGCTATTTTTCTCTGAGCACTAGACAAGAAAAACATAATTTGTATAAGGAAATACATAGAAAACATCCAAAACAAAAACGAAACGCCCCTCGCACAAATAAATGCCCATGCCATGAATTGAACTCGGGACCGCTAGCTTCGTATGACGGGTCACTAGCAACTAGACTAAACGCGCAACATTGTCTTTAATGTGTACTTAACCATATTAAATATCAACTTTTTATTATTACTACTCCATTATATTTAGCCAACCGCAGCTGCGACAGATCGTCGCACGCGTCGCTCCCGGCGTCTCCACCATTTGTTACCTCGGTCTTCAAAGCGACGACTAATCGCCCGACTGGTCCGACACGGCGGCGGCGTCGACTGAAACTGAAATAGTGGCTCGTTTGAAATAGAAGCGATTATGTTTTGGGCTGCGATTGATAATCCGACAACGAAGTGAAACGATTGTATTATTCAAACTCAGAAGTAATGTGGGTTAGGCGTCAATCGCCCCCACTTATAGTGCTAGGCAGATAAGAAGTCAATCCTGAAACATTGCACAACTATGAAGTTTCTGAATGTTAATAATGATGACAGAAGAAAAAAAATGCTAAGCTTAGGTATGTGTTTCATGTTAATGAACAGTATTTTTACTTCTATCACCGTTATCAATATTAAGAAACTTCGTGGTTGTGCAATGTGTCAGGATGGACTTGTACGCATGTCTAAATCGATCTCTACGGAAACCCCGTAACCACAGAAATAAATCACTACATATTTTAAAAGAAAGTCCCCCGCGTCTGTCTGTCTGTATGTATGTTCACGATGAGCCTAAAAACCACACGTACATAAACCAGAATTTATCTTACCAATATTATAAATGTGAAAATTTGTGTACGTGTGTGTGTGTATGTGTTAGTTACTTCTTCACGCTGCAACGGCTAAACGGATTTGGATGAAGTTTGAAATGGAGATCTACGCGGACAAGGTCGCGGGCAGAAGCTAGTTAGACATAAAAAACTGTCGTGAAGATTATCTAACTGATGGTGACCACCGCACCACAATCCGTTGCGTGGTTTAGGGGGAGTTAGCGGGTAAACAGGCAGACGCAACTTTTGTTTTACACCTGTATAAAGAAAAAAATACGTATTTATGTGGACAGTAATAATTAATATCACCCATTTTTATAATACTAGTAGCTTAATATATAATATATTACTCCGAATAATAAGTAGAGTCACGGAATTTAAATCCTAGTCCACTTTGAACCATGTCAAATTGACACTGTAAATAAAATCATAAGATGTCTCTTACGTTTCGATTGATTATGTCACTTTGACATAGTCCAAAGTGGACTAGGAATTAATCATAATCATAATCTTTATCTGCTTCAAAAACGGTACAATAAGGTGTTACATATTTGGACCCGAACAAACATTTTTCACTAAAAACTAGCATGCAAATTTTAATTAGTAAATATGTACCTATACAGAAATTATTAAATTTTTTCTTTATTTATTTACCTTTGACATAATTTATTTACATTGTAAAACATAAATTCCTTGACTGTACCTACCTAAGCATGATTTGGGTACATGTATTTTCATGTTCTCATAATGCGTTGGTTCCATAACATCTTGAAATGTCCGTAATATGAAATAAACGTTGATGTCATAGGTTATTTTTGTTGAAAACATACGAGTACCTACCTTAATGTTTTCTCCTACACTTTGAACACCGTTTTACCCATAACACCTTCGACTAGCGTTATTACGAGCGTCTCGAAGAAAAGACTTCAACGTTTCTCTAAGCCAGCGGCTACACTTTACTAAATACCGGCGCTACTACTTATTTAATACATTCAAACCACTTGGAATAGAGTTATTTCCAAGAGTTGTAATAATAAATAAACACCATGTTCGGTTTGCCTGTAAACAGTGTTTTTATCAATGATTTCAAGATGTAGAAAAATATTTCATGTAATAAATGCTCCCAAACTACGCTCTCATGTACGAGGAGTAGGTACCATTGGTATTAGACAAACGATTACATAGAGACATAAATACTTTTAAATTTAGTAAACATCCTAGAATCTGAAACAAATATTCGCGCTCGCTACACAAATATTTGCCCTTACCAGGAGTCGAACCCAAGACCCCTAGCTCCGTAGCCAGGGTTACCACCTGCCAACTATGCTTACGAAGTCGTCATCAGGTTCTTGTTACTCTGATAAATTTGCGTAGCTTTATAAGTAGGTACTTATAGGTAACTAGCTTCTGCCCGCGACTCCGTCCGCGTGGAACTCGTTTATATCGTAGCTCCATACAAATTTTCATCCTCTATTACATTATTTTAGGGGTTGAATTTCGGGAAAAAAACTATCCTATGTCCTTTACCAGGATTCAAAATATCTTTGCACCAAATTCCACCTAAATCGGTCCAGCAGTTTAAGCGTGAAGAGGTAACAGACAGACAGACTTTCGCATTTATAATATTAGTATGGATGTACGAGTAGAGTCTATGTTACATTGCCCATCTATTTTTGGATAAGCATATCGCAATTTAAGTCTTAAGTATTACGCGACAGATTCCAAAAACTACTTGAAGTATATACTACAACAAATTTATATAGGTAAGTACTAAAGTTTTATATTAGTTTTATATTATATAGCTCCAAAGTTAATTAATCATTTGTAAGAATAAAAAAATAATTTACTAGAGAGACCTTCAATGTTTTCCGCGCTGTATCAACACATGTCGTATCCAATTTACTGTGTTACTCTATCACCGACTAATGGACAATTTGACGCCTAGAGAAACTCGATACTCGACTTAGAATAAATTTGTACGGTCGATACGTTTAGGTATTTATTTATTGTAGTATTTAGAATAATATATTGATGTATGTAAATTTTTAATCCAACAACGTTAAGGCAAATGTTAAAGCAAATTGTGTGTTTTGTATTCAGTCTTTTAAATGATGACATTAAACAATAAATAATGTATATAGACGAAAGAAGACCCACCAAAGAGTTCTCTCATATTAGTTTAGCTTTTGGATTCACTTCAAAAGTATTACAATTGAACAAGACACTTTTAATCATCCTGATAAAGACCCAAACAAACTAATATGTATACACGGTATACACCTATAAAAAAACATCAAAAACTTATCAATAAACGACTAAGGTGGTTATGATTTTGAACGAGTAGGCCAGCCTAACCACTCTGACCAGAAGGGGTATTACTTAACGCACTCGCAATCGCAATTGTTTTCATTTTGAAAATCGAAAGCTTGTCTGCATACAAAATGAAAACAAAATTGTTCCGCTTTGAAGCCAATTGAGATTGCGAGTGCGTTAGGCAATAGCGACGCTGGGTAGCACTATACTCTCACAGAATACCAACCCCATTGCGTGTGGTTTAGTGTTTAGGTGTCCAACTAGAGTGATACCATTCTAAAGCCTTCCAGAGGAAGCGGAAGCAGGGGGTGGGGGGGTTTGATTGACATACTCCATACGATTTCTACCAGAACGTAACACAGTTCTATGGTGGGTCAGGTTTCCATTGGGCTTATAGACATATTAACACATTGATAAAAATAAACAAAACAGTTAATGGAGGGTAGATTAATTAACTTCACAGAGCATGCAATATTTTAGCTACCATTCAGTAATCGATTTCGACCACCTTTCACCGTTTTACTTAGCGAAGTGTCCCATTTTCACTTTACTTACGTTCTTTGCCGACAAGTTTAGTCACTTTGGCTCGTTTGTACTGAGTCTGATCTCACTTTTCACGTGTTTGAGATGTGATCTCTAATCTCGACGATCATGCGCAAGAAATACACACCCTAAAGCATTAATTCAGCAATCGCTCACTATAATCGTCAATTAATATAGGGTACCAGACTCTACAATTACCCGATTTACTCGGTTTTTGCTCAGAATATCCATTTACCTCCCATAAATTGCAGTTCAATTGAAATAAGCCCGCGATCGGCACCAGTTGTCCCCCCGGTTTCGCTCAGTTATTAATTTTTACCATAATTACGGAATGTAAATGCATCAGGTAATTGTGCAGCGGTTGTTTCCAGTTCTCGGAATAATTGTTTTTGATTGAAACGTATGGGCGAGATGACAAAGGGCACGTTTCATCTTATTGAAATCATGATATAAGTATGTAATTTCATGCAAAAAGCTATTATACTTTGCAAAAGGCTGGCGACCTTGCTATGTTTCATACCGGCTCTTATAAGAATTTTAATTTTCATACAAGAAAATAGATCGTTGTTTTATTTGACTTCTTTTTTATTCATCTTTCTCCTTTTTAAACATAAGTTTTTAAAACTAACTACGCGCTAAAACTGCAAATAACTACTCGTACCTAATTAATAATGAAGAAATTAATAATTGAAAAGCATTCTTAATTAGTTTGTTCACATAGGTAAGTGTTTAAGTTTTAGAGTTTGTTTTGCGCTACCTGTCACTATAGTATGGTATTTCTATATTTCCTAGAGTGTAGAAAAAGTAAATTTCCACTTTAGTCGATTTAACGTTAGGGTGGTGATTCTATAAAACTTCTCGGTGACAAACTCGTGCGAAAATTATTTACCTGTCAGCGAAGGTTGTCACGCGTGCTCTTGACTTAAGGAAGAGTTAGGCACCTACTGACTTTGGTTGCATGTTTGAAGAAAGTCCAACAGAACAAGCAAGCAGGACATCGATAGGGACACGGACGAATTGTTTTAAAAAAATCAACCCCCAGCTTTGAACTGCCATGTTAAATTATCTAATGAAGAATAAAAACCAGTTACAAAAAGAATCCATTGGATTAGAATTTCTGTTTGTAAGTAGATTCATATCCCACAGCGCTTATAGATTGCGGGAACTGCGGTAGGCTTGCTTAATGGTTGTATAGCGGCAAAAACTATGATAGAAGTCACTTTTAATAATCCCGAGCAACTACCAGCCGGGCAGCCAGCGTACGGCAACCGGTTATCTACACATAACCAGTCCTGACATATCGAAAAGGAAATAAGAAATTCATAAAAACGTCACCGTTTTAAAAACAAAGTAATATATTGTTAACGTTTCGGCCAAGTCCTAGACTGGGGGCGATGCAGAATTTTAATTACAGTTGAAGTTTTTTACCGGCCGGCCGTAAGATCGCCGAGGGCTACTAAACGCTACTATAGACACAAAAGATAATGCTTTCTGTCTTTACACTACTACTCGTCATTGAAGCGCATTCTGAACTGAACTGTAGATGCACGCGTTACGATCGTTTTTTATTTCGCGTTTAGTTTAGAGAAATACATTCAATTTGTTAGGACGTGTGTACACAGGACCCAAAGTGCAACGTCGAGACAAACATCATGCTTTGTGCTGCTCATGGAAAGAGTAAATATTAGTTCTTTACTTCGGGGAAGAATTCGTTTTAGAAAACAGTCGGCCGCTGTGTACTGATTTCGTTATTAGAATTAAAGCATGGAGGTTGTGTGTCGGGCTTTTGTGATGGTGTAATGTGTTGTTTAAATTTGATCTATCCTGATTGATGCCGACAGCCGCCGCAGGACTCGTCGGCACTCGATACTAAATTCATTGCCTATCAATAACAACGCCGTAACTCCTAATGAAACACCGTTGCATTATAGGCTTTACGTGAAAATGTTATGATTTCAGTTACAACAGCCTATCATGTAAAATTGTAGCGTTATTATTGACAAGCACAAAATTGATAGCACATTAATTTTCAGGGTAATAAAATTTGGTTCGCTGCTGTTTGTTTTGAACGGTAGTAACAAAAGACCGGTTATTAATTTGGTGCATGTTTGGTGCTAAAAACTACCGGATGCTTTGATGCGTTATGATTGCTAATAGCATGTAAAAATGTGAGGAACCATTAGGGAATGCTTTCAGAAAACGCTGCAACGAAAGATAAGAAACAATTAGCACTTCAACGTATCTCGTGCTTTGTTAGACTTTGAATAAAATATCATTGTGCTTTGCTAATTTGTGTATTTAAAATACCTATCCTAGAACTAGCTAATATTATCAACGGAAAAGTGTGTTGGTTTGTCACGATCAACCGGAGCAACTTATCAATGTGCTATTCAACTGTCTCAGTAGTGCTTTAGTTATTTATTATGTGTCAGTTTTCTACCGTTATTATACAAACGGACACATTTCAAATTTTAAACATAAAGTCGTAAACTTATACGATTTTGTGTTAAATTTTCCAAAAGGTGTGACGGCAGAACCGGGTGCACATGACAATATCGCAGTCATAAACCCGGTCAATAGGCAGGGCATAGACACATCCATTCACACGTTCCTTCTAAAATCATTCCTTTCCGGAACATCTAATCATCTGTATCTATAGGTAGAAAAAATAAATGGATAGTAATAAAATGACTCACGGCTAAACCTCCTGCAGTGCTGCTACTTTATTTTAAAATTTCATTTTAAGACAGAATTTGGGGACTCAATGCTAATGTGGAATGTCAAACTATGCCAGGTCTTAGGTCTAGCTCCCAGGCTCTCTCTCTGTCTCTCTTCCTAGCTCAGCATCCAACTAGGTCAGCTTTCCTCTCCACTTCTACATTGTTCTTTCTTCTCAACTTCACTCTGACATCGTTCTGAACATCGCGCATCGTCCTCTGATGCTTGACACTCTCGCATGCCCTACAACTCTACATCTTTCCACCTTTTTTTGCCAAGTTATGCCAAGTTACCAACGTAGTCATGCGACCTCTTCTCACGTGGTCATACCATCGCAGCCTTTTCTCCTGCATCTTATCGACGATAACTAGGTATTGGTCCGAGACTAAATTCGTCCTCATAACTACGTTAGTATTATAGAAAAATCCTTCGCTTCCGGCTCTTTAAGAGTTTCTGTTACCTATTGCCAGGGTGCTAGGGTTACGTCGATACGCATCGCTTGATACTCAATACGAAGGCAAAGAAACGTGACGGCCGGCGCGGCCCTGACTAAACCTCCCTGGTGCATCCTGATGAGTTTGCTTGTGGTAGCTCGCTGCGCGTACGGTCCAGGCACACAGACATGCAAGCCGCGTGATATACCTTTGTTTGAAGACGAACTACTGTCCCTACTATGCTTACAAGTACGCGGGAAAACCACCGGTTAATTAAGTTTCGGACAGTTTATCACCGAGAGGTTTTATAGATAGTCCACCCTGACGTCCAATCGACTAAAATGGCAATTTACTTATGACGTTGGCTATACAACAAAACTCCCGCTAGAAAGCAAACATACCAAATAAAATTAATTTGATTAATACTCGACAACGGCTCTTTCGTCGAAGTAGAATGAAACAATGGCGTGTAATGTACTTCACTGACAAATACTTACACATGTTTGTTGTTAGATGAAACATGTATTGTGCATTAGTCGGACGGTACTGACAGAATTAAAAATTCTGTTCGTACATTGTTAGTAAATGAAGCTGACTCGTTAACTATCTCGTTGGTAAATAGTGGATATACTTTAGCCATAACAGATTATATGGAAAGCATTCTAAATAATCAAGGATATCATCACAAAGGAGGGTGGGCAAATTGGCCTAATGACCAATAAGGACAAGCGATATGTTCCCGAATAGGTAATTCTAAGTTGCAAAACTATTACTATGACAGGTGGTTCGAAATCTTTGTGAGAAAAAAGTTATTGCCATGCAAAGACCGCGGTTTTTCCAAGTAATTATTCTAACGTCATCTATGTAGGCGTCCCGATGTTCCAGATTTTTAAATATTTCACACAGCGATTTAAGATTTAACGCCATACAAAAAGTTGTAGAATATGAAAAAATCTTTCAAAGGACATATGGCTTGTCATTATTGGTTTTTAGGCCAGTGTCCATACAAAACTGACCATCATCCTTTTGGTTTACATAAAAGGCTGCCTTTGCAATTTTTAAAAGTTACAGCTTTAGGACTTAAGATTATGTAAAGACTTATTTTCCTGATCACAATGCTTCCTTTAACAAAACACCGCAATTTCTTAACCGATTTCATAACCAATGTTTTTTTTATCCAAGCACGAGGCACAGACATGTCTGCGTCTATAAGTATAGAGTTTGTTTGACAAGTTTCGATCAACGTCCCGATATCGCACGCGGCACAGCTTGCAATCCTGTATTTTATATGGAGATTAGGCTTCGCTTTGCATTGAAAGTTGATAGCGTAGCCACGAGCCACGGACGATAATTGAAGGATCGGCCGAATATATTACATGTTAACAAAATATTAATGTGGAGTGATAGAGAAGAAAAACGTTTGTAGTTTTGCATCTTAACTAGGGTCTCTGATCAGAAACTTATTTCTTGAAACTATGGAAACTCCAGGCAATTAAGCGTTGAACACCTAATTAAAAACGAAATTCTTAAAGACTAACTAAAGTTATTTTTAATATGAGATGACGCAGATTACCAGTTACTTAACATTCAAAAACACAAACGATGTCACTAATGGTTACACGACAATAACTTTCAACAGAAATTCAACAAACAATAACAAAATACAAGAATAACTACAAAGAAAACGACTTTAACAACTATAACTCTTCTACCGCGGCACCCCTTTCTGATTTCGCAAGGACATCTCGTTAAGAAATTCGCAGAGCAATAAAGCAATTTACAATTTCCAGTTAAAGTTAATTGTGCCCACGTAAAAGCACAAAGGGTTGTCGTCTAGCAGTAAACAACAAATAAACAGTCAATAACGGAAATCAAACATGCTCCAAACTACAGTAGCACCGGTTACCGATGCCGAAACATTTTGCGAATATAGACAAGTGGTTAAAGATTTAAAGTGATTTGGATTAAACTAGCATGGAGATAGTTTGAGCCCCGGGCATAGACATAGAACAGTTCTTTATTGAGTTGTAGAATTTGCATGTGACTAACGCAATCTGATGTATATGTCATGTACATCTATAAAGTTGTTAACGGCCCTTGAATAATAAAGAAGCGTAAAAACTAGCCAGTTTTAGTCAGTTAAGAAGACGGTAATATATTCTACTTTATTTATGGAAAACGCTATTTCGAATATATTGGAAAACTAATATAAATTCAGAAAATTGCATATGTTACAATCTTGGTCCTGTGCACTGCCAGAAACATGGCAGGTTTGCTTCCTTGCCTGCTGTCATTTTATCACTATTGCCAATAAAGAGCGAACATAAATAGTGGCGGATCTTTAACAGCCGACGTCTTTGTTGCGATACGGCAGACAAACGTTTCGCAACGGGATGACTCACTTAGACCATTTACTAGATAACTGTCTATTTCCAGTTGATATTGCGGCACTAGTTGGCTGTCATTGAGCCTTTGGCGGCAGCTAAATACATTCAGTCTCTATTTGCATGTGTGGGCATGTAAATATAAATGACGATCACATTTTGACGTCTAATCACAGTAATTACACACAAGCATCGTAACGTGTGTAAGACGTGTTTTTTTATCTATGATTAAAAGCAGCAAGCGAATAACGTAATGTTTAAAGTTTTGATTTTACTTCCATATGTATGTTTAAGTTAAAGCAAGTACATTTTGAACCAGTTAGCGCAAGAGTTAGTCTGATGGTAGGATCGAAAATTCGGAAGGTGACAACGCGATTTCTCTGCTGTACCTAATGTTGATCTACTAAGTTTGGAATTATTCGTTTGATCTTGATAAGCAGAAGACAAAAGGCAAAAAAGTACAGTCGGCACCAAAAGCTCGTCTTGTTTTATCTGTTTGGCAGTAGCTTTTTAATGTAAAAACTATACTCCAGTTACCATTCTTGATGTAAAATTTTGTGTCAACATTGAATTGTGGAAATACCGTTGGTAATTAAAATGCTTCTTTTTATTCTAAAAATTGTTAAGGCATTGATTCAAAATTGCGTCGCGGGACTACGAACATAAAATATTCACATTATATAGACTGCTAAAATCATAACCCCTCCTTTTCGCTTTTCCGTAGTCGGGTTAAAAGAAAATCATCCGTAAGTTAAACTCCTCAAATAACCAGTCACACTTCGCAATGCATCAGTCCTTTACTCATTCCCAGCTTGGTAGTATTTTATGAGCAAAATAAATATTTCCACAATAATAAAAGGCTCTTTAATCTGACAAATTAACGTTCTTGTTTGTGAAGACAAACGACACTTTCTCAATTTGTTGGCATCGCGAGCAACTTGGCATTTTTAATGGTTTAAGAAAAAAGGTTAGGCCTTTGAAATCACTGAAACAGTTCTTCATGTTCCGTTATTTCCCTGATAGGTAAAACGCCAGTGGAAAAACAATTACCTTTCAAATTATGAAATAAAGTCTACATACAGTAAATTTTCGACGACGCGATAGCCTAGTTGGTAGTGACCCTGCCTACGAAGCTAGAGGTCCTGGGCTCAAATCCCGGTAAGGGCAGATATTAGTGTGATGAGCGCAAATATTTGTTCCTGAGTCATGGATGTTTTCTATGTATTTATTTAAGTATATATTTCTCTATATAAGTATTTATATCGTTGTCTAGTACCCATAGTAAAAGCCTAGAGCTTAGTTTGGGACTAGGTCAAGGTGTCCCCCCTCATATTTATTATTATTATTATTATTAATTGTTCGTCTTTTTTTTACTTTGCCAACGGAAATCTTCAACCTAAATACTATATACCATAGTTAACTATTTGCTATTTTTTAATAATAAGTGCCAGTTATTCTCCACTTGTCATTGAACCATCGCAGTTTCTATTTATCTGTAGGTAATTCAATTTCTATATTGTAAACAATTTCTATGTCAGGGCTCTATTTAATAATAACATCCTCCCCACAAACGACGTAATTGTCAACGATACGACATTAGATATCATAAATGCCATCTGATACGTGCGTAAATTTAGGGACCGGTTAAACTACTCAAATAAACACTATTATATAGCAGTACGTCACATTTTTCAATGCATCAGTCCTTTACTCATTCCCTAACTAAAAAAGTATAAAAACGGTCACTGACACAACTATTTAGGTTAAAACACTTTGAAAACTATAACCAACTTATGTTCTGAGTTCTGAAGCAGTATCTTTTTAATGACCAATTATTTTTATTTGGTTTATCGTCGAGATGCTTAATTATTTGTTGTGCCACGAAACTGACACAAAACTAATAATTCACTAATAAAACCGGATACGGGGCAACTTTGTTTAGTTTTCGGTAAAATCTTCAGCCTACTTCGAACGATACAATCTAAAATTGCTGGACTACCAATTTACGATTGGTTCCCAAAACATTCCACACGAAGAGATCGAACATTTTTCTCGAGCAGAATATTTGTAGGTCCTAAAGATGACCATTTCATTTAAATCCGGGCATTGACTGTGCATATGTTTAAAGTTTTACGATGCTGTTACTCTTTCGGAAGATGAAATTTTGAGCAAAAATAATATACAGACATACAGGCAATAGCTAAATATTGTAACATTGTATTCTTAAACATATTGCATGAAATCCTGGTGACGTAGGGACCTTGTTTTTTTTATTTACACTTATATTTTTATGAGGATTTGAGTATTGTTCAAAAGGCAGTGACAAAAGAAGTTTATCGACAGATTGTATGATCGGGGTATCGAATGCGGCTAGAGCGCGGGGATCCGGCTAAGCCGACAGTGTCGCGGCCGCGGGACTCTCTAATGGAGACTCAAACGTGCCGACTATAAACGCATTAACCGACTGTCGGATCACAACCCTCCGCGACACATATCTTAATCCCCTGATAGAAAGCCTCCACAAATAATACATAAGCTACTTTTCGACCACAAACACTGAGATTCCGAGCAATAATCTCGCAGATGGTAGACGGCCCAGTGACATTTCGTTTTGTTTCATCCACTATAACTCAGTCCCCGACCGTTTAAATAACATTATCTAAAGGCCGTAAATATCGGCCATTATCGAGAGCCCTTCAAAATTCCACGCGGCGTTTTTGAACGACGCGAGAGAATGACGCGTCAACTCCATCCACGAAGAAAAATATTGAGACAACAAGCTTGGTGGAGGGCACTCCACGGCGACATAATGGCTTTTCATTGAATTCCTCTTGCTTTCTTTTGTTTATATCCCATAATGTTTCGATTGGAGCATGATGGAGGGCGGCCGTGATTACTTTAATAACAATGACGACCAGCACAAAGGACGAGAACTCTAAAATTATGTGCGGGGTCGAACTGTATGGTTCTCATGCCCCTCACGTCCCGGCGCGGCACGCCCGCTCTGACGTTTACCTGTTACAGCGACATTTAAATATTATCAACTAAAATAATGAGCTTTACATAGAAAGTCGTAACCTTCGTAACAGTCGCGACGCAGTTAGCCTGTCAAGTCGGTGAACCTTCTCAAGGGGAGCGGCTCTAATTACCGTGCGATCAAACTCTGACTGAATTATGACTAAAACCGGTAAGTCTTGCAAATTATTCACAGGAACAAATAAATTGTAATCTACAGCAGATAACAGTCGAAGTCGTCTCTATACGGATATCGAAGGATGATGTCACACAATACACGAGGACTCGTCCAGCCTAACCCACTTGAGCGCGTCCGGTATTTACCGAGCATGCGCTGCGAGCCATTGGTATGGAAGTCTTGCCCCGTCGGAAACAAAAAGCATTTCTTCACTATTTTAATATACAATAAAGGCGTCACTCGGCCGTTCCGGCGATATGTATGCAGCGCGGCAAAGGGACACGCTGTTTGATATGGTTATTACGTCCTTTGTAGAGAAGATAAAGAAGCCGGTGGGAGCGGGCTCTAGGATACCTCACAAGATTTGTCTTCGTGATACGCTAAAATTTATAAAAAGCCTCGTGAAGAGGATGCATCAACGGCCTCCTTGGAAATGGAAATGTCCGTTCATATTCCGAACCTGTTTATGGAAAGGTCCATTGGGTAGTTAATTTAGCGTGACGAAACTAGGTGCCATACATCTCTAGGGATGTCATCCTTTCGGATTATGATTCATTTGGTTTATTAATAACAATATCAATTCGATAGAGGACAGGATTAAGCGAAAAAAAGCCTGAGAAAACTGGTTTAGTCAATGCAACTAAGTTCTGAATGGGAATATCATTTTATCTCGTTTACAATCGCATTTTCTCCAGAGCCAGCTGACTAGACAAAGAGCTTTAGCCTCTCTTTGTCACCTATAAAATGTCAGGAGTCGTGTTCAGTTGAGGCTTCAGACCGCCGGAAAGATTTACGCGTACATACAGTGAGCGTAACATATATCATGGCCGCGATCGCGATAATCGCCCGAGCCGGATGCTCTGACATTTCTTTTCTTCCAACGGCCTGCGTAAGTCCTGGGTGTTATTACCTTACGCGGGCATGGCGAGTTTTTTCGATCGAGTTGTTCTAATTTGACCTCTATACTGTTAACACAGCCTAGCCACAGACGGATTAACGTCATAGATAGAAACCACCGCATGATCCTAACGTCTCCAAGCGCCCTGCAAGTTCAAACTTACGTAACCTCTACCTTCCTTTTCTATTTAATCCTATGCCGAATTATGAATGAAAAATATCACATCCCAAATGCACTAAGTGCTTCATAGTATTGTTTCGACTCCTGATTAAGGTCGAAACTAGCCAAATCGATTAAACATATCGAATATACTTCGTAAGGGAATAACACTACATGCCCTGGACATATGCACATGCGCTCTTGACACCGAGCTATTATACTGTTTGCATAATTGCACGCTACGAGGCGGTACCATTCAACAAACCCCGCTGGATATGCTAATGCGTGCCAACCTGTCGGAAATTAGTCATTGTTGTAGAAAAATCATGAGCTGTTTTATAGATAAAACGTTATCAGTGTATAGATTATATTTGATGGTTATCAATCGGTATGTTAAAGGTGCGTCAAGAATTTTTATGTTTATTGCTTAAGATATCTCATAGGTATTTTTAATACGTCGCGGTGGAAAATAATCATACGGCCTGAGTTATGGTATGCGACATACACGTTTGTAACATCAAGAAAACCGTTGTATCATAAGCGAGAAAAAGTTGTAATTAAGTAAAAGCTGGAAGAAGCGAGACAAGAATGAATTCGAGCTTTCTGCTCTCCTAATAATAATAATATCCCAACGAAACTTACAAAATCCATCGTAGTGAAGAACATTTGGGGAACTTAGGGGATGTTCAGCAGTGGAAAGTGAAAGTGATGATGATGATAAAATTAAATATTTGGGGACACTTTTTGTGTACACATACAAATGCAAAAAGTAGCCGGCCTATTCGTGCAACAACCAGGAAGTTCATTTATGTCGCTACCTACTACTAAAATACTCGTCTCATATCGCAAATCACGACACACGCTTTCCATTGCAGTTTATTCGTGACTTGCCCAATTTTCGAGAATTTCGAGAGGCACAAAATCTCATTGACAAAAATCATCGTATATCCGATTCTATTCATCGTCAACGGCTGTTTGGAGAAGGGAAATGTCATCATCATGAACAAACAGAGGTTTAGTATAAACTTAATGAAGCGTCTAAAGTCAACAAGGAAAGTCAACGCTGGTCGAACTATTTGGAAAACATTGCTACGATAATGCATAGGCTTCCATTCTATTTTCTTACTCAGCATAATGTTTAAATACGTGCTTAACCTTTAAATACATAGAAACGTAATGCTCTTAAGTAGATGCAGGGTTTATTGAAGAGCATTATACTGCATACCACTGCAATACTGGGGCATAGCATAGCATATCTCGTTAACGTCATGAGAATATTATTATTTTTATACTTCATCACTAACACATACAAAATGTAAATGAAACTGACAAATTACAGACAAAAATCTACTCAAGATGTTATATTTTGACGTTTGAACTCAACAAAACGAAGTCGTCTTTTCAAAATAGGTTTAATAGTGGTCGGTTATATCATATTTATGTACTACGAGTATAGCTACCAATTCATCAGTAAATTGGTCTTCAGTGTTTTCAATATTTAATATTCAAGGATTTATTTTCCTATTTAAGTATCTACGTCATCAAGAACCCATGGCACAAGCATAGACTTTGGGACTGGGTCAATTTGTGACAAAGTCTCCTGGTATTTATTTTCAGAATTCTATAGATGTGAATGGATCATGCTGCGAATGCGGTGGCATGGCATCGCTTTGAACTCTGACTCGGACCTTAGCATGTCCAATGCCCGCAACACGCCTTGCATATTCAAAGTGTATGTAATCGGTAGTTGGTGGTAGTGAATGCACTAAAACAAGAAGAATCCAGGCCCCTGGCTTGATACGGATCTAATCTGTTTATATCTGTACTTGTTCCGTAACTCGCGCATACTGAGGTCAACGAAGATGGAACTCAGTGTATTTCTTTGCCTTAGAAGTAATACACTCGCGTCTTTACAATGTAGCCTAGACAAAGGTATAAAGGTCCTACCCTGATGGCACCCAAAACATGTAAGATTTATTTAAACCATAGAGTACTACGTCTTGTAGAGAAAATAATTTGAAACGAGTAGGTACTTCATTATTGGACGTGGTATTTCAATACAATACACAAACAAACAAACACAACAAAGAGTAAACAGGGAACGCGGATGGAGTCGCGGGCAACAGCTAGTGTATTATATAAAAACGTTTCACGAAACAAATATAATTCTAAGATGATGGAGCGAGATATATCTTTAAACAGCAAAGTGAAGTGGAGTCATACCGCCTGACAAATCGGTTAAATCGATAAGTCAATATCATTGGTTTTTTGCTGTCGTCGTTGGTCACTTACTTAGTTGATCACTTATTTATATTTAGTATCACTGACGTAATATAGCTTCAATAGTACCTAAGAAATGTTAAATTATAGAAGAACCGATCGAAATTCAACTCATGAGAATTTCACCTCACGGGTTTAGAACCATACAGCATTCATTCATTGGCATCATTCATTTTAAGTCGTTTATTACTGTTATTAGTATTTATTATTATTGGTATCTGCTAATAAGTTAACGGTTCCCTAAAAGTGCAGTTCAATAAGACAGTACCGACTTTTACGATGGCCCGTTACTTTGGATCCATAAATCTAGCTAACGGTGCTGAAGGGTTCGCAAAAGAGTTGCAAATATTACAAAGACAACTTTCAAAACAAAAGAAATGTCCGCTCGGTATCTGTGCAAACCCTTACGGGTCTAAAAAGATTAAGTTGCGCCGAACCCGTTAGCGAAAAGGGGCGCTGCCGCGTTTTATTGCCCCAAATAAATCCCTGAATTTGTAAAAACCTAAAAACCTTCAAAGGAACAGCTTTCGCCAATTAAAGTAAAGGAGTATTGTCATTTGACAATAACGGAACTTAAGAGAATTGGCAAAACAAACCTTGAAAGAAAAGCGGCGGTAAAGAGTTGTTTTAGTTGAACAAACAAGGCATTTAACGGAAGCCGGGCTGTAAACTATTGTGTGGAGATGACAAAATTACCAGTCCCGTCCGTCAGAAGCATTCGCCACGTAAAATATTACAGCAACTTGTCAAAATGAACGCGCTTTTCCTGTCCCACCGTAATTAATTCCGTTTTTAATGACGTATACTTTTCGGTGAGTGATCATTATGATTGGTGTTTATTTGACGATTGCCATCGAGCTCGTCAGCTGTAATTACAGAACACACTAAGTTTTACGACATCGGGTTTATGGCTGAGATCTTTTCTGTGTTCCAATTCAACATCGGTATTAAAATAATTGTCCTTGTCGTTGATAAAAATGATAAAACACTGGGGCTGTATGTTTACGATTAGATTTAATTAAATAATATAAATGGTGAAAGGTTTTTTTTAACATGCTTTGAACGTGTTCTAATAAATCCGAACGTAAAATCTCACTTTTCATCTTGCTCTATTCCATTTTTTTCAGCCCATCTAGCTTGCTTGCTGAAATAGTGGAATAGAGAGCTTAGTTCAACAATGGCGGTCAGCAGGCAACTCTCTCACTGCTCCATATAAACACGTAGTTTTATGCATGACAACGAAATTTACTGTTTTAAAGGTCTGTAAAGCCCCTGACAAAGAGTTACGTGTCGTGGCTTCACAACGCGGCCGCGTGAGGCCTTTTGAGTGACAGGCAAATAAAAGTAGACAAAAGAGCATCGGTGCCGAATGCCCGCTGCTCTGGAGTATCTCCCCGGTACTTGCGTAATCCACCGAGCTCAAACAATGTGATTGATAGGTTTCTTCGTGATTTTCCCATGCTTCTTCTAAGGATTAACATATTTTATAGAGTTTTGTTAGCACATAAATGTCAAAACGCAATCGAACAAACCGCTCGGTCATAAAACTCCACTCCATCTTTATCTAGTCGTGCTGAATTGGAAGGAAATGCTCTTAATATAACATAAGACTTCGTAGTAACCATTATCTCCGATAGGTTCTTAAGAGACGTTAATCGTTGCCGCAAAATAAGGTATTGGTAATATTTCCGAGTTGAAAACAAATGGTGTCCGGTTGTTCCCAGGTGTAGTGTAAAGAGGTCCGTAGCGTAGTGTAGCGGGGCGGGGGGGGGGGGGGGGGCGGACCACCGGCGCTGCGCCCGCGCCGACCCGCCCGCCGCATAATTACTGCGCACAGACAGCCTCACACACACACACACGTCCGCCTCGATAAAACATTAAATTAAATATTAACTGCCTTGTAAATTTCATGGGCATTGATTGAGTTTTTACTATATAGACCCAACCGCCTTCAAAGAAAAATAGTAACTTTAACCGGTAGCGATACCGAAATCGGACGCGGTCGCTCGCTGCTTTTACGAGCGTCGCTTATGGTTATTCTATCATCACTATCGCGACGTTGATAAAGCGTCTATAAAAAGTGTGTAACTGTAAATTTTATCTCTATCAAATCTCCACAAACTCTTAAACCTACACTATTGTCAAAACGCAGCAACGTGGAAGCGATATATTCGCATTCTTCGCATGTCTGTTGTTGTGATCGAAAATGGCTTCTATATTTGTCGAGTGAAATGTCAGATTGTCGTGAGAACGGGCGGAGTGATGCGCGGGCGTCGTGCGACCGGTCACGCGAGCGGCTACACTTGTACTCTTGTACCCACTACTTGCTGTTGCAACCCCGTCATGCTTGAGAATTTCAACCTCCCGGCTATTTGATAGTGTCTGTGCTACTAATGTTTTATTTGATCACAGGATTATAAGCATAAACAAATATTACCTGCAAAGTATAGAATAAAGAATCTGCAAGTAATGATGCATAATGGCTATTAGAGAAAAGACTGGACTCAACCAATCCAATATAGCCGCAAAAAACGCACCGAGTAACCATCGAGATTTTACCGCGGCCATGTTTGTTTTATTCGCGACTCCTTAAACTGCGCGGCTAAAGTAACCATTTATCATCCCACGGCCCGATCAGCTCAATTGCCCTCTCAGCTCTATCGTAAAAAACCGTAGAATATGAGCATGCTGATGAAAGGTTAATAAACCTAAAGGAAAACGATGATGATAGAGAACCGTCTCACATAACTCTCCCGAGATGAACGATAATCGATGATTCATAATTGAGACTTAGGAGAGTTCGAAATCAATAGATAACTATGAAACATGATCTCATAATTACCTAGTGGCCAGCTAACGGCGTACAAAACCAACAAAGCGACGGGAAGACAGTAATTCAACGAGCACCATCTGAGGAGGCGACCGACTCCGCTAAATCACTGGACGCGATCGCAACAATGGCTCTAAGCAGAGGTCACGGCGCACTCCCATCGCCTATATTTTATTGAGACAAAAAAGGCTCGACCCGGCGGAATGCCATTTATAAATTCGTGCTACAACTTTTTGTCAATCATATTGTCACGTCACCCAATCCAATTCCAAATGAACATCTTCGATTGTTTTTGCGTCCATCGGCCTTATTCTCAAAGGGTCTCCGAATATGGCTCGATCGGCACTCAAATCAGGATAAAAATGACCGTAAAAATCGGTGTCCTTTCGGACTTCTCAGAGTGGCCTATCTGCCGAACGTGTCTCCAAACACATTAAATAGATAATGCTGACAATTTACACATAAATTATAAGAGGTTGTCCGTGATCTGGATCATGAGGTTAGTACAAATGACTGCGTATCCTTATCAGGTAGCGGTAGATGCCCGTAGTGAAATATTTTTATGGCTTTTAGAGGCGGCTTCCGTGTCGTCCGGAGTCCCGTCGGATCCAGTTACATTTCTCATTATTCTCATTATTATGAGGCGATACGACATTATGCCAATGACTCATATTTCACAAGGATACCGATCTGAGATCACCTTGATGAGATTTGCGAAAACAATTGAATAAGGAAACCAAGCTCTAGTTTGCTTACACGACACGTTACAAAGGGTAAACTTAAATAGGGCACGTCTTACTCTTTGATTTTAAGGTAAAATCGTATTTTCCGTTTAATTATAAAGTACCCATCTTCCTCAAACACATAAATATGATTGATTGATAGTTTATCTCACGTTTTAAAGGCACGAACTAAACACAAAATACTCGGAGTTGTATTGAATTACACTATAAAGGCGTTTCCATTCGATGTTTACGTAAGAACGTCTTGTTTCAATAAAGTACGTAATTGCGTTCATATTTGTCTATAAAATAAATTTCAAGCAGCATTCCAAAGGTACAATAAATCGAGGTTCATTACAAAAATCGCCGTAAAGTATCTGAGCGATTCGACATCGATGGGAGCGGGCGGGATAGCTGTGTGTGTGTGATGCACACCTCGCCGCGAACAGGTAGTGTTGTGTATAAACAAATAACAAAATCGACTTGTCTTACGGAGCGCGCCAAGGTCGGCGCGGGACGAGCGCCCGCGCACCGGACAGGGCTGCCACAAAAAACCGGACGTCCAACTTTACCGAGTAATAAGACGGGCAAGAATGAAGTCACGTAGCGCATGGAATCCACTGCCAATTTGACTGCAGCTACGGACGCAAAGTAAGTAATGACTGCAGAAAAACGTGTATGAATTTCAGTACGGAGAAAATTAAAATGCTCTGGTGATGTAATTATGAATTTGTTGAGATTTTAAGTGCAGCAACCCTGGGAGGCCGCGGGCGCGCCGCCCCGCTCGCCCTCTCAGTGGACCACGCTTTAAACTTTTTTTTCTCCAAAAGCCCTTATTTATTGTGATGGCTGAGTATTTGGGCGCACAGTTTGTATAAGCAATCAATTTTATTCATTTAGACGTAACGAGTTCTCTTGTAAAAATAAATGAGTGAATATAAAATATTATTATTGTAGTGGTAAGGCTCTGAACATACAAACAAGCGGCTTTTATTCGACATTGTCTGTCTAAGCGATGTGTATGTACCTATATGTATCCGAAGATTTCCGTGTCGCGATGCTTCATCGCACAATTACTTTCCCAAAACACGGAGGAGAGAAAGTGACGAAACATACCTAATGATATAAAACCCGAATGTTTACATTATCACTTTTTTAAATACGGTGTTTTATTATATAACCCTTGCTTGATTCAAAATTGAACGCTTTCCAACACCCGCACTATGCAAGTAAAAGTTTCATTAAATTGTTAAAATAGTATCTTGTGTTTTTTTATCATAGACTAGTTCTGCACAAAAAATTAATGGACGTTGTCGTTGGCATAGCGGCCAAACATCCGTTATTAATTTCTGAGGTGAAACCGAAAAGTACTGTCCCGCTTGACCTAGTTGCGCTATGATTCCCAAATTTGATATGGAATCTTTCGTTCTGAATTGTGTATTTCAAACAAATCTTTTAAATTTAGTGCGTGCTGTACCCGTGGGTGGTAATGCTTGACAGATTTAGGTTAAAAATATGTTTTAAACGTCTTCTTTGATATTTTATTCTCCGACGCTAGCTTCCTAACATTCGTACCTATTCTAACAACTGTATTGAGAATGATGATATAAATATTGCATCGTCACATGGTATATAGATAGTAAAAGTAGGAGTGTAGGGTTACACTAGTAACGTGACAATTAAAGTGTCGTTTTACATACGTGCACTGTAAATTAGTTCTAAGAATGCTTAGTAGCATTACATGTTGCATGCACAGTAAACTAGGCATTTAATGGAATTCGCAGAAATGTTATTTAATTAACTTTATTTTATTTTATTTCAATTCCTGGGAACGTGGTAATATAAATTATAAAACTGGCTGTTCTGGCAAGTTGTTTGGGCTTGTTTGAATCAGAATCTGAATCTTTATTTGTTAAACATAGGTAGGCACATACAGTGACGGTGATTTGTTTTACAGGTTGCGTTCGCTATGTCTTACCCGCAAAGGCAGGTGTAGCTGGTTTGGTTGTTCGGGTTCTTTTTACTGTCATTTTTGACCTGCATCTTACCTCGGAAAATTAATAAATAATTAGCTTAATTAATTAGCTTAATTAATTCGCTTATTTTTAATTAATTAGCTTTCCCAGCGGAGCATCCATTTCCAAGCCAATTCTACGCAAATTGAGTATTAAACAAGACCTAAATTTTGTATGGCAAGGAAAAGGCAAATGAGGACACAGCCAGTGGTATCTCAGACCCATAGACATGGGCACTAGTTATTTATATTCTTATTACATGACGCATTGTCAAAGGAATTTTTCCTCTTGTCATATTCCAATCTCTGCGGAAGTAGCCACAGGCTCAAGAATTCTGGGATAACTTTTTGTCAGCACGCATTCAGTTAATAGCTTTCATAGAGAAAAAACTGACCAACTACCTCAGTAGCATTATTAGAGTATCTGTAAAAAACTTGTTAATACGTTCACGGCACGCAACCACACCACGAACGTATACTTTGACAACGTTACTCATTTTTGATTGTAATGTGTCGCAAATCAGTGATTGTTTTCTTACAATTTTAGATGTGACGAAGAGTGTGAGAATCTTGTTGCTTTTTTGCTCTTAGCCTTTTCTAAAATCTATCACATTTTCAATATATCAGCCAAGAGTTCTAATGCTGGACAAAGGCTTCTCGCATTCATCGGGTTCCGCCGTGACCTTCACCAAATGTTTGGTCCACCTTGGACCCCGGAAACCCAGACCAGCTAACTCGGTTTTCCTCGTAAATTCTATACTAATATTATAAATAAAGCTGAAGACTTTGTTTGTTTGTTTGTTTGTTTGTTTGTTTGCTTGCTTGAACGCGCTAATCTCAGGAACTACTGTCCCGATTTGAAAAATTATTTCAGTGTTAGATAGCCCATTTATTGAGGAAGGCTATAGCTATATATCATACTCACATAAACCGAAACAAAGCGATGGCGGGTCGCTAGTATTACTATATGTGAAGTTCCCTATCTAGTGTCCTTTCCCATTAAGTTTGAAAAGTTTGCTCGTGAAAATGAAAATACGTCAACGGTAAGTAGATGTATTACGACTGGAATAAATAACATCGTAAACCGCATGAAGTTAAAAAGTCACGCACAGCGCTATCAAGAAATATCTACTAACCTGAAGTCGCGAAGACCATCTGAAATCTTATTGCACTGCAATTCAACGGGTAGGAAATATTTATAAGCTGTCTAGTCTCCACATAAAAACGAACTGATCTGTTGTAACCATGTGTTACGCGCCACAAAAACCGTTTTTACACATTCCCTAGCGAAACATCGTTACTATTGATATATAAATCTTATAAGCCACAATGGGCAAAAACTACGTCAATTACTGTGCCCCTGGTATCGCTGACTCAATCGGTAGGACATGGTACGGCTTATGACTACACAATTACAAACCATTATATTCGCCGAGACCTTTTACGGGGTGGTTAACCAGCTAACCTGGTCCGCTCCACTCTAAACTCAAGCACATTCTTAGGGCCGTAAACTGATGTTGGCTTACAATCCCGTCTCAAGATACGTCAAAGTAAATGTCAAGTCATAGGAAACTGTCATCTTGTGCAACTATCTCAGGCAAGAGGGTGTAGCCAAGATGCAAGCGCTGCTAACTCCTGTTTTCTACCGGCGGCTCGAAGTGTGTGGAGTTAACTAAGCGGTCGAGCGATCTGTCACCAGCTTACGTCATCGTTAAACATTTTGTCGTTTTTCGAAAATCGCTAACTTCGCGTTGTGAGTATGCGTCATGACCATCAACATCAAAGTAGTCATCTTTTGCTGAGATCGTTGTATTGGTTTTTATACGGCCCTTAGTTCTACATGATCAAACCTAAACAGCCTATAATGTTACTACGTAGTTTTGTGACGATGCTGCACAATTGGAACCGAACGTATCCATTAAAATAATTCTAAGATTTCCAGAACCAGAAGTTAAATAATTCACTGATGCTGCGCCGAAGTTTCACCAAGGTCGAGACACGTCCGAACAGGTAATGTTGACACGTTGACTTGTCAACCAGGTTTATCTTCATCGACGAGCTCATTACTGAATTGTTTAAGAGAATAAGAGAATAAAATGGCAGGATCCGTTCAAATTAGTGTAGATCTGATAAAGCATGTACTTACCTCCAGAAACGCTTCGTTAGAATCTTCACAACGCCGTAATAATGAGATTTCAATATAAATATATTACTTAAATAACTTACTTATTTTATGTATTTTAATAGCGATTATTAGATTGTCTAATATTCGTCTAGTAAAATAGGTCAGATAATAAACACAGTGGAGGACCATAGAAACTTCTAAAAATGTTTCACAGATTGCGTTGAGATTTCTTTGTTAATTATATCAACATTGAGCTTTGAGCAGAATTAAAATAATCTTTAATAGTTGCATATTTAATTATAAACCATTATAATTAAATATGCAACTAAGCTGGCTCCTTGCCTGCAATGCAAATGGATGTTTTCTCATGCTAACAACTGTCTAGCCCAGATTTTCCCTTTAACCAAAAGTGTGGTACTTACGTGAACGTAATCTCCACCTACATGAAGATTTTATGCAAATATACTCTGCTTTTTACAGTAAAATATTGTGAGTAACGGTAAATATAGTAATAAATTGGTATACACAATTCCTCTATAGAACTGTTTGATTTATTACATCACTTTGACATAGTTCCAAAGTCTTGGTGTTGCAGGAATGCATTTAGCTATCGGCACCTATAGGCATTTTTTTTTTACACATGTGACTCAATTTCTCCACCAATTCTCAACCGATTTTAATGATTCTTCTTTTCTTCAATAGAGTATATCTCAAGGGCGGTCCCATTTAAATTCCATCAAGGTTTGATTATTACATCCATGTAAAGTCAACGACACTCGTTAATAATTTGGAATCGTTATTATTACTTGAACTTTCATTGATTCTAGCCCAGAGCGCAGTGGATCACACCAATGGATAACAGCAATGCGTCGGCCGCCTGTAACAGAGGAGTCGGTGTCCGCGCCGGCGCAGCCTCTGTCCCCCGCCTCGTATTGTTTGTCACTCAGCACATTACGCCGACAAATGGCCCCAGACCCAGAATAAACACGCAAACAAAGAGAATAAAATTAAACTGACTTAGGTACCTGAGAAAATTTCTGAGCTAGTGTGTGACCTTAGCCTGGGCCACCATTGCATATTGAATACCCCATCTTACTCCGATATTGTAATGATATTGTTGACGTTAAAACAGCTCCTATCCATTTGACGATCGGGAAAATACAAACGTTAAGAGTGTGATTACAATATTAAAGCAAGATAGACTAATACATAGTAGAATAAATCGTTCTGTTTGTATGCTTTGTTTTAATTTTTCGTTCCAGTAAAATGGAACAAAATAAGGGAGAGTGATGATGGAGCGGTTTCGGAAGGGGGGTGGGGGGGGGGAGATATCCAGCATTTTTACATTACATTGATGCACTAGGAAAGATTTACCCTAATCGAGATTTTTACTGCAAACAGAAATTGACACGATGGGATTTACCAATACTAAACTAGTTCAAATGTCGAATATAGGCCTAGAGCGAAAGAATTGCCGATCTGTACCGTGACAGATAAATTATCAATAATTCATACTTCACTTAAATACCATATCGGTGTTAATGGAAAAAAGTCATAGCAATGTTAGTACACAAAAGTGAGTGTAAAACGAATCACGTTCGCTCTAAAATTGGACCGTGAACGTAAAAGTGTATCAAATGGCAAACAACTCATCAGTATTAATATTCTATATCGGGGACGCAACGTTCCGCTGTAAATAAAATGTAATATGCATTTAAAACATTAGGTACCAAGGGCATAAGATAAAGAACGATGTTGAGCGCATTTTGTATTAGGATCAGAAAGCGTAGCATTCAATGTACTACGACTTTCAGGACCGCTGACACGTCTAACGAGGTAAAAGTATATAAAACTCCTAGTCGCTGGCAGCTAATATGCTAATATAGTTGCACCATCACTTTTAACTATGAAACGGTCAGCGAGATCATAAAAACATCATGAGAGAACAGCAAGAACATTATGTGATTCTCTATGATAATTGCTTGAAATTTCATAACCCTTTGCGTTTTGTCCTGACGCTCGTAAAATTAATATGCTGACGCAAATAAACTTCAATGGTTGAATAGGCATAATAAGGCTTTTATTTTAATCTCGCAGTTAAATATTTGTATTTCAAGTTAAGTAACATTCTGCTTTGTCTCATAGTGTTCCTAAGCTTTGATGTTTCTGCTTGAAGCAAGTCCAAAATGACGACTTATATCCAAAATGGCTACACATGTCGTTGTACAACCATTACGCAATAAACTGCGACGATTTGCAGCCTAAAAGGCAAACGAGTGCGTACGAAATTGCGTCCAATTTTCCCTCGCACACAATTGCAGGATTAGAGCTAAATTTATATGTCTGGCTTTTTCAAATTAGACGGTAATACCGGGCTTAATTCTGTCTGAGGACTGTACGTTCCGTTTGTCGCCTAACCGGAGCTATTACTAACAATTGGTGCCTCTAATCCGAGCCGTATGAAGCCTACATCCGACCACGTGGACCGACTCTTAATTACATCCTTACCGGCCAGTTACGGACACTTGTACCTAATGAAGTCACAGTTGCCGCACAACAGCTAATACTGGAACTTCTGCAGGGATTTAAAAACGTGTATACTCGAATTAAGAGGATGATAACCTCTATCTGAGCTGTGTAATCATCGGAGATACCATTTTCTAAGACGACTAATGTTTTACTTTGCATTAAAGCCGTCTATTCAAAATCGGACGTTGTGTTCACGTAAGAAAACATAGTCTTGGTTGGAGTGTAGAAGAAGTTGGAAGTAAGCTCGTCAACTTTTCGCTGGCTCGGCCCGGCGTCTCGGCTACGAATCGGTCTATAATTAAGAAATAAGTTAAGATAGGGTTTTTTAGCCCGGTTTTTTATTGAGCATCGTGCGAGCCAGTGCAATTAACTTGCCTTGTAAATTGAATGTTTGCTTTGTAGTGATTAGTAATCAAGTTTAAAGTTTTTTACGAGGTACTTGCATACCGTTCGTTATTTGTTTGTTGGCGAAGTCATGCGTGGTTTAAATAATTATCTACTCGTATTACAGGCGATGTATACTTGAGCTTTCTGGTCAATAAATTGTATATTTATCTGGACTTAGTTGAATTATCGTAATATAGCTTATATCAGAGCTAATAATAACCTTACCGTATGATTATTTTTAGTTGAAAAGGCTGCAACTAAAGTTTTTTTATTACATACATTAAAAGCCACTGACAGCAATGGTAATGAAATGTTGAAACATGTATTACCAAGCAAATGCTTGCTAGAACTAATCCCTAAACCTTTAAACTTGGCTTCATAGTAGCAACCTATACGAAACCTTCATTATACCTCAAACCAACCATAACTTTTCAAAGCCTCTCATATTTCACAAAACACTAATAGCAATAGACGGAAGATTCGTCGAGACCGAACACAATAATCCGGGCAGCATTTATTTATTTATGAAGATTATTATCGTGCGTAATAATTCACTAAGTTTCAATTGCATAATGACGGCGGACAGGCTACCAACACCAGATCGCTGCGCTCTGGGCGGACGTGTCGGATTCTAATGGGTAAACTGCAGATAAACTGCAAGATAAATATTTTCAAACAGTTTTACTACAGCGTAAGAACTAGAACTGTCTAGATTTAGTTACAACAATAAAAAGGCTAATCTAAATAGAATAATGACGAGGAACTGCTGCAGCTTGCTCAAATGAGAACAACCAACTGTTAATGTAAGCTAACAGATTGATGGAAATATATAGCTTTGCCACTTCCTCTATCAAGATTTAAATAGTTGTTAATCAAGTCCACATCCTCCAGCAAATTAAAGACTTTACTAGCACTTGTGAACCTTTACAACTCTTTTCGCATTACTAATCAAATAGCAAAGAAACAACCATAAATTGGCGTAATCTTACTTTTGCCGTTTTTCCTCGGAATAAGGATTTAGATAATCTTCCGAGGGAGGACTATTATTAAATGGAGGGCTGTCAGAGCAGCTCTAGGCCGCCTCCTAGCTAGCTCTCGGCCTGAGGGTTTACAACTACGACAACGAGCTCATTTTACCAGCTACAAAAATGTCTGGGAATATGTTTAACATGCTCTGAGAGGTTTTTACAAACTTTTTTTGGTTTCTATAACGTGATCTTACTTGGTAATTATGACATGGATTTGCAATTCATTTTAAGGTGAGCGTGAAGGACAGCGCTATAGTAGTTATATAGCTCTGTCCTTGTCTCTCAGCGTAAACTGAACTGCATTGTTACCTACGTCATAATAACCCCCCTGGTTTCTAAATGGTTGAGTTTACAAGGGAACCAAATTTGCTAGAAAAACAGTAAAATTACCTACGTAGTTTCCATAGTTTTCCAAACGGCAGAATCCGAAATCACGGGTAGTATAGAAACCTGATAAACACAGCCCGAGTGGTCTTGGCTCTGCATTTTCTAGCAAATTTGTTCCCACACCTTGTAACCAATATACATATCACTAAACAGATTAAGTCAAATATAAACTCGTAAAGTATTACGAACTGTTAAAGCGCTAAACAGTTACATTACGTTGAATTTAACATCTTTTAAATATCGCTATGAATCACTTGTATCTTATCACGGGTATTTTTATGTGTTTATTACATTATATTCCTAAAACCGCTACAAATAAAAATGTGTTCGTGACTCCTACGCTACCTGCCAACCTCTTTTATAAGTTACATCGAAGTTATTACAGTATAAACCATAAATATCTAAGCTTTAAAAGGTATTGTTATTTAAATTGCTGACAAAGGACCGGTCGATTATTGCTCAGCAATACTGGAAAGATAAACGATTCTGAGAGTGAGTGAATTTCTGTAAGAGTAAACGCCCGCAAGCTTGCAATAAGGAGATGGCTCGAATCTAAACCTCCAGCGAGCGTAGCTTGTTGTATTGAATGATACAATCTATAGTCAAATCAATTAGTTCCACTTAGTATTAATTTTGTAAGTGTCGAACTTACTCTCTGTTTATAACACAAGTTCAATCTAACACAAATTATGATCTTTATTATGCTGTTCTTATTCCTACCTCTACATAAAGGTATACATACTCATGCGATATTCAGGATTATGAAGCCATCATGCGTACCACCCCCAAAAATATTTTCTCTTATCGGGGCGGGTTTTAAATCTTTGCCGCCTTAGTTAAATTGCAAAATTTAACATTCTGATGGAGTGGTTTTATCTCATGAAAGCGGGGTTGCTATACCTGTGTTTGTAGATGCACGTGAACCTTGTCTCTGAGTTTCCTTAGTAACGCTGTCGTCGCTAAGCCGCGCCGTAGTTTGCAATTTTGCATGTCTATACGTGTTACAACTACAAATATGACTAACCCGTTTTAGTGAGATAAACTGTACATCTAGGTATATTAAATATTTCTGTCTAAAAAATAATGTCAAGAAAATATTATCGCCATATTCCATAAACTGCAGCCTTACTCGATGTAATCCGTGACAAATCTATTATTATCAAGAAACACGTTAAACTTGGTATTACACAGAACAAAGAACAATGCAGAAGCAGGGTAAGATTACACAACGCGTTTATTGTTGGACTCCCGGGCTTTAATTTACTTCGCTATGGGACCGAGGACGACCAACATGTCTGATGTCTTATACATTACAACAGTCGAATTGAGCTACGGGCTAGTTTTGAAACTCGATTACCGAATTGGTTTTACAGAATGTCGTATAATGTAAATGACAAATGCGTTCAAAATTGCAAAATTAGTATCCATTCAATCCGATAATAGCTGAACTTTGGGTTGGTTTGGTGGTTGGACGTGTGGTTGGTTTAGCAAATGCAACAACTGAAATAAGCAATATTGTTTTATTGCATTATTGTTTCGAGAAATTAGTCTTACTGACCCACATTAAATTGACAGTTTTTTAAGTATACTTTTAGATCAGTTATTAGTATTTTCGTTTAATCCATTATTTTGTCTTTATCTTCATGTTTTTTAATTGGTACGTCCCAGTTTTATGAAATGTTAACTAGGAAAATTTAAAAATAATTTAAATACTAACATAGATTAAGACGAAAAAGGCATTAAAAACAGGTGTTGTTTTTGTTAGGTATAAATTATCCTAATTAAACAAAATTCATTTGTTTCAAACTTGTTTCGATTACATGCCTAAGATAGAATAGAAGAGAGAATGGTCTTCTACTTGGACATGTTTACACATATTCAACCATTGAGATCCCCAAAGTGTTTGTAAGCGAGGTATATCTTGCAATTCTACGCTAATGGTCCTGAAAGTCGTTGCTACACAAACAATAGGTCGTCGCAAGTTTCCCATCGCCATTCAGCGTCTAGTAAATTAGTTGACCTTTCTCTCGAACGCGTACCGTTACCGAAGCAGATATTAATCATAATTTTCACTGATGCCTCCTCATTCTCCTCAACAGTTTTAGATAATAGTTATTATCTGTTTTCGGCTGTAAACGCCGCTGCGTGTGGGCGAACTCGGCTACTGGAAAATTGCCGTGTGACATCGCGAGGTAATGGATTTAAAACTGCTTCGTGGACACCTAGGAGTAGTAAAATAATCACTTCCTGGCCAATTACGGCTCTCTACTTGACGACTGTTACTTTAAGCGTTTTCAAAGCAAGATGAGAATGATGCTGTGAATCAGCAGCTCATAGGAGTTTCTCGGTATTTTGGAACATTACGCAAATGATCGTTACGAGGTCAAAGCAAATCACTGTTGCCCGCGACTCCGTCCGCGTGGAACTCTTTTGTCGCTATTCCCTCGGAAATTTTCTTATTTTCCTTAAAATAGGTTCTGTGGTTTAGCTTTGAGAGAGTAACAAAGAGACTAACAGAGTTACTTTCACATTTTTAAAATCAAGTATCGATAAACATAAACTTTAAAAAAATCTACACTTGTAAGTCGGTAAACTAAATACATGCAAATGGTTGACACAGTATTGTCACTCGACCCGAGACAACACGACCTGTTGTTGATTATTACCTAAACGAATCTGATTGCAGAGATGGAGTCCACTTGATGTCCCAGATTTATTCGGGATCAATTAGGAGACGACAGAGGTTGTCATCCTTAAACAGTTCCAATCGCCGAGCGCTGGGCGGGATGGTACGATGTGACCACTTGATTTAATTGAGACAATTTGCGGCGGTCAGCGGCGGTCTCGTTTAGCTCCTCGGTACCAACGTACCTTCCCATGCAATGCAACGAACTTCAAACAGGAAGATACTAGTGGAGGAGTAAAATCTTAATTAAGAGTGGCATTTCTAGACGAAATTATATGGCAAAGTTACCACCCAAGGAGATTTACCACGACGCAAACTGCGGAGGGCACTAAAAAGCAGCCGCAATACTCATTTAACAATAGAACATGCATCATTAAAGATATTTCTCCTTTGAAAATTGTCGTGTGTTTTCTATTTCTATGCATTGCAAGCCGAGTAAATAAGATACAGAAATGCGTTTTAACGTGGCTCCGAGCCGTAAAGTTCCAACTTTACGTGAAACTCTTGTTTCAATATTAATCACTGCACCGACAAAGCTTCATTTGCTGTATTAGTATGGGACACGAGCCGCATTGTTTTTCTCAAACATACCTTTTTGCGGCATTCAGGGAAATTAAAGAGACGTTTTAAATTCTTCAAAAAGGATTGTTCGTTAAATGAACACCGAGTTTTATTCGAAATCGTATATCTGTCGGACGGACGCATTATTTGACTTTTACTGTTAAATTGGAAATTTTGTTATTTCCAGTTTTAATATTGTTGAGCGCAGACAAAGTTGCGACGATTTAGACGGATGTTTACAAGCAGTTTCATCATAAACATTTCACGTTGGCTGAACAAGTCAATTTGCCTTCAGCCTGTTCTCGTTGTTCGTTTTTTAATTTCCCCGAGGCACTAATAGTCTAACCGACGCTACATGGCTCGCAGCAGCTGCTATGGTAATTGCTCAAGTTACGACCTTTACAATAAATATAAGGATTGTAATTTAGGTACAAATATTGACTTTTAAGGATGATACTTTAAAACTCAGCTTCATGAAATGAGGTAGCAATTTATGTCCCTACTCTTACAGCTCATAATTTACATAAATTCCGCCCTTGACTCTCAAACAAGCATAAAAAACTAGAGTATTTTTTTAGTATTTCGTGTTGGTACGCAGCAAAATTAATGACGATCGTGTTTTATATAATTGTGTCGTCTACATTATTACCTCGTTTATTACGTTTACAGGTAAATAAACTAGAAAAAATATGGTACAATTAAAATGTCACAGCTTAATAATGAGAATGAAATAAATTGAAGGACACATTAATCCTAACACACGTATCCGGGCGAATCGCCACGTTCGGCTTAAGCGCGGCCGATAAAAACATTACTCAACGCGGTCAATAAATACACATTAATGTCCCGGAGCATTCTGGTTTACATTCCGTGCGGTTTCCGACGGGTTTTATAAAAGCTGCGTCGGCGCTGCCCCGCACGCGCAATTACAAGCGCCTCTTTGTGCTACAATCAATATTTATTTTCTTGCGAGAGAATGCGCCGTACATTACTACATCGCTGGTCGAGCTCCGGATCGAATTTGCCCCGCATGATCGAGGCGAGCGATCCATCGCTCGTCGATTACTCCTGCGGCGAACAAGTGTAAAGAGTTAAATAAAGGTGGTTACACACTGGCCGGCCGTGCATAAATAACCCACTGTGCAATCTTCCAACTTAATGATATTGCGAAGCGCTCCGACTCATTCGGAATCACCTATTTCACATTTCAAATCCATTCCGATGGAAAATCGATACCGGGGGTTCATGTGGTTTTATTGGTTGTTAAATGCGTTACTGCATTTATTTGTTGCAACTCTTTCTTGGAGAATCTTGTTTTTCAGCGCCCTAACAGCTTAGACGCAATACTGCTTGCTATTTGCTACAAATAGTATTTCCGTAAGCTATAAAACGAGACCTGTGTTTGAACTAAAGGGTACAGTGCCGCACAGGACTAAAAATAAAAGCAATCGTAAAGCGCCTCGGCAAATTTTATCGCGCGGAAAACAATAATCCCGATCCGAACAATCGAAGCGATGCGCGAAGGATGTTGGAGTGAAAGCGAGTGCTGCGGTGTTATTCTCTGACTAGTTCGCTCGATCGAACTTACCTTACTTGACCCCCCCTCGATTGGAGTCTAAAAGGGGGAGAAACATGAGAAACGCTCCCGAAAGTCTTGCTCTTGGGTAGACGACCCCCACCAACCCGAACACCTTAGCTCTCTGATAATTTGCACGACTAATAAGACATCTAAGTTTTCGGAAAACCAGGGTAATAGACTCGTACTGGCCGATGCTGGCGCCATTGTGCAAGTGTCAAGTTATGAAAGTCCGTCCGAGCGAACGAGAATTCGCTGTGAATGAAGGAATAACACCGCTGAAACGAGAAAAAGCCTCGGCCCAACCAGTTATTACACTAATCGCTGCGATATAATTCCCGAGTCAACTTAAACACAGGTTGTGGATCGAAATGCAAACATGGCGGCTCTTTGAAGCCGATAGGAGCGGAGCTCCGACCTTACTTTGCTGTAGATGGAGAAACAAAAGCAAAAGTTAGGGAAAACTGATCGTAAGATAGATTATTGCATATTATAAAGTTTTCCCTAGCTTTAAACGAGCTTCATTTTCAAGACGCTGCGGGTTACGTACCACTATATCATGAATTTATCTGATTTGGATTCACAATTCAACTCATTGTAGCCCAGTTATTAATATTTAAAGACGTCAAAAGCAATGCATGTTGTTAAAGTTATTTAGTCGGTGGCTATATGGCACGGCTATTTAAAATATTTCTCCCTTTGTACATCAATTAATTATTTTATTTTATTGTAAAAAATATCTTAAACACTAAGGTCAGGTAAAACATTTAATGTAACTGCCACAAAATTCCTGCCGTCCTAATGAAAGTGTTCCTTTCCCACTTGAAATGAAACTACTATTGAGTAAACCAAATATATGTTCTTAAATTGAAATGCTTTGACAATGGCGCGATATTGTTCAAAATAAAGTCCTATCTCGGAATAGTTATCTTAACAGCCTTTCGACAAAACGTTCAGCGTCGTGCGCCCACGCCGGCGTCGGTTCATCAAAACGTAAGTTGCAAGCTCCGCTTTATCTGGTTCGCGCCGATACCCGCGCGGGCGCAGCCCATACTAAACTGTCCGAAATATTGCCTTTTTATCGCTCTTAATGTTTTACATGACAATTATCTTTGTGAGTGAGTTAAAAGCGATTTATTACTTTGGCAGAGCCTGAGTTTAATTTTATTGGGAGTTTTTTAATCGATTGCTGAAGAAGGGTAATGTTTTCGACCTGTATGTAGGTATGTAAATGTGTGTTTGGTTCTTTGTTCCCATGTAGAGGCTGAAAAATAGCCTGGTTTCGACAAGCGAGGTGTCGTTAGATTTATCGTTATTAGCGTCGCGGGAGTCACTGGGTATATTAATTTATAAAAGAAAATATGTGGGAATAAAGTTAAAAGATACATGTTGACTAACATTATATTGACGACATTATCTAAACATGTGGGATTTTTAAGGGTTGCTTTTTGTTAGACTTGTGTTACAAACATCTCGATATGCTCTATTGCCTGCCTTGGGCTCTATTCTACTAGGTAAAGCTATATTACTTTTGACATGTTATCATATAGCTTTTAAATCGACCGTCATTATTGTCAAGTAAATACGAGTTATAAGCAACATCACGATCTTGCGGAAGAGAATACAGCTCCTAAAAATACTTATTTAATTATAATTCTCTATTTCATGTAGGTACACTATATACTAAAAGAGGTTGGAGTTATCTGAACATCGATAACATATCGAAAGTATTGACGATTGAAAGCAAAAGACATTCACGTGATATATGGCTATTGGCATTTCTTATTCATTATGCATTCATTCCTATCAATTCAAGTCATTGTATCTGAATAGTGCACTCTAGGTCAAAGCCCAATTGATATAAAATTGGACTAGTTTATAATACAACTAGCTTTTGCTTACGACGTCCACATAGAATTAGTTAATCGCTATTCCCTCTCCTGAGTCAATTTTTTCCCGTCTCCGGGCTATAAACTATCTTTGTACCGAAATTCACATAAATCTGTTAAAGGTACAGTTGTACCCTTTATCAAGCTTCGAGGTTTAAGCTATATCCATACCGAATTTCATCAAGTAAGTCAGTCAGTCTTTTAGCCGTGAAAGCTTAACAGACAAGTCAGGAGGCAGAGGAGACAGCAACGCACTGCCTCTGCTCATGCGGACCACTAATGCGCAACAGAAGTATCTACCTACGGCGACAAATCATGGATCCACAAGAGATACTTCTCACTACTGCCCAAAGCAACTGGAAATTATTGGACGCAACGGGCTTTTGCGACAAACAAAAAGCTGCCATTTACAATATAAGTATAAGGATAACAATTTGGTTGTCTCTCGCATATGCTTGCCTAGTTAAAATAAAATAGTACATTTCGATATTAGTGCGGAAAGTATGTAATGTCATTTCAAACGAGTTCCGAGGTGTCTTGGCCAAGACTCGGGACGAGTGAAAATGACAGATCCGCACGTATATCAAACGAAGTTTTTTAATACATCTGCGAAAAAATTACAATAAATGTATTTCACAATCGTCTAAATCGCTAATTTTTTACAACAATATTTAATCGTTACCTAAAAAGGCGGGTTTTTGTTTTAATTTTGTTTTTTTTAATTACTATATTATTTAAAAATCAAGAAGCACAAGTACTCTATTTGCCAATGGTAACGCATAAAGGTGGATTCTCATTACACCGTGCTGGGCTGGGCCCGGCTTCAGCATGGTGTAACGTGAATCCACCTTAATACTCAACTATCCGATCATTCGTAATATTCATTCAGATTCAGCCATTTTGATGAGAGCTGTTTTTTTTTAATATTACCTAGATAATTTGTGTATGTATGTATGTATTTATGTAATTTTTATATAAAATAAAATTATATTACCTATATTTATAGTTTCAATGCTAACTGACGTAATCAAAAAGTAATTGAACATGCAAACTCTTTGGTCGGATGCACGGCTTGGTAGTTGAAACAAAATTATAATAAAAAAAAAAAAAAAAAAACGCACTAGTGCGAAATAGGAAAAGTAAAAAACACTAGTTCGAAAACAGCCAACTTTCCACACGATATACAGCTACGAAAAGTACCACTTTTTGAGCAACTGTATTAAAAAGTTTATTTGTGTAGCACCTTCACAGTAAGAAGACATTTATAGGCATTGTGATACCCGGTTATTTATTATCTTACAGCAAATTAAAATCATCTATTAATTTAAATGTTGGGATTAAAGCCACCATTATGGTGACAGTCGCCGTCCAAATCCTGTTTATTATTAGTTACCATCAGTCCGACAGTCACCCGTAGTGAATTTTAATGAATTTCTTCAAAAGTCGTATAATGTGCTCCGAGACTATTTCAAATAGTTTTTAATACGGGCTTAACATAGTGAAACGTCATTATTTTTATGATTAAAAATGTTAATACGCATTTAATTGTAAATTGCGTGAGAGGTATTAGAACACCCAAATGGCAACGAACGCGTGGTTGATTTAAATTTTAAATTTATTTGGACATAAATTACGGATCAATTTACCTAAGCTAAATAATATATCATATATTATAACCAATCACTGTGACAAAACAAGTTACGGTATGATTTATTCGTTCTCTCTGAAGTTTTAACCATTAGCTTTACAAAACAACTTAGTTTAATAACACGGTAAAAAGAACAAGTCCAGTCACTTTTTTTCGAAACTGTAATTTCAATATCTAAATGTAGGTTTCGCAATGAACTCAGTATCACTCAGTTACAAATACAAATCCTTAAATAGCTTAAATTTGTTCACTTGGAAAGAACCCGAAAAACAAATTGAATGGTTTTAAACTTTTGAATGGCGAACACTCAAAAAGTTACTATTTACTTAAGGTGACTAGAGTGACGTGTTCTTTCCGTGTGGTGTGCCCTTCAAATAGTCCTACCAAGATATTTTTTTTTAGTTTACTATATTAATATCTAAGGACAAACTCTACTCATTGACCTAGTCCTAAACTTTGTGTACCTACCTACTAACTGGACAACGATATCCATAATAAGGATCAGTCCGCCTTTATTTATACCTCTTATATTTCTGTCTATTTTACTGTTTGTTATTTTCCTGTTTGAACAATAAAGTACTTTACATACCTACTTGTTTTTAATATTCTTGCTCATCACACAAATAATTATCTAATGACACATTTTGGTCGTTGTTGATCAACTTAAGTAAGTGACACACCGAGACTCGCTATAATAACAAAATATATATTATCATTTGTGTGGTTGCTTGTCTGTGCGGATGTTTAACCTTAAAAAATCACCGCAAAGACCTCCTCGCAACGAGTTGTTAAAAATTAGGCAATTAAATAACCTTTTTAAGGAGACTATTAAGGGATACGCCGTCAAGCACCGCACAATAATTCGCTCACCCCCCACCGGCAGAGTGCGCTCCCACTATTCAAAATTTATCGGTTCTCTGCCTTTTCGCCGAATTATGTTTCGTCAAATGTTTCATTTCGTCAAATGTATCATTTGGTAAAACGCTTTTATATCCAAAACTGTAAGTATTTCAGGATTTTTATAAAACTAACCTAACCTAACCTATAGGGTTCTACATGATGGTTCTGAAATAAATCCTGAAATACTTACAGTTTTGGAATAAAAAGCATTTGCCCAAATGAAGCATTTGACCAAATGAATCATTTGACGAAACGTTATTTGGCGAAAAGGCAGTACACCAAATGTATCACCTGGCTATTAAATGTCATTTCACATATAAATTACTATCCGTAATAGGCCTTCGATCCAGCACGATTGCTCTGTTGGTTTTGTTCAAAGGATAATTTAAAAATAATTCTGCAATTATTTTCTTGTCTGTGACTTGGTTCGTTATTACTCTTATTGGTTTAATTATTTTATAATTACTGTATGATATTTAATTATGGTTAAACTGTTACTTCGCATCTTTGTAAAGAACCCAACCGCTTTAGCACTTTACGTACTTACCGACCTTTTTTTTTTAAAACACTTTATTGAAACACCACGTACACCAAGAAAGGAACATACAAGAAAATAAAATAAAGATTACATAGGGAGTCAACAGGTGGTCTTATCGCTAAATCAGCGATCTCTTCCAGAAAACATTACAAAGAAGAAATGGTTAAAAATATACAATAGAAATAGGCACGCGGAGCAAACATTAAAAAAAAAACATTAAAAATATAAAGTTGTCTAGAGAGGAAATGATATATTAAAAACGATAATAAACCTAGAAGTACTTAAAAGATAGTAGAAAGCAGTCGTTTTCTACCTTAATGTCTTTACGATCATTCATAGTAGTAACATTTAATCAGAGAAGTATTAGAATTCTGCCTAAGCCTTCTTAGATTGAACGCATGCACGCTACCATCCAGCGCATATCAGCATTCCGTTTTAAGCCTATATAGCCGAAGATGCAAGATATACTTGACGTCGTTGCAGCGCCCTCTCGTATCGAGTTCTAGGACGAACACGTTGCCTGAAAGCCTGAAAGGCTCGTTCATTAGTTGCACAGAGCGCTCGTCGCTTTCCTGGAACTACGCCTCTACACTACCATTGTCCGTATTTGTACCTCTACGTTGATGACTTATTGCTTCTTGAGAAGTCTGTGTGAGTCGTAATCATCAGTTGTTAGTAAATTTGTGCATCAATAAACCGAATTTAAAGGTTTATTCAAAGATTGCGAAATGCGCAATTTTAGTGCAAAAAATCGAGAACATTCATTGGCTAGTGAATGTAAGATGCTCTGGCTCAGTACAGGTGGGGTTCTCCTCGCACGGGATCGAGTTTCGTTCGATTGTATTGCGATCGAACCTTTCCGGTCGGAACTCGGTTGCACGCCCATCCTAAGCCATTGTGAGCCCGCATTAATTGGCCTCAGCCGCAGTGATTTAATATCCTTTAATACTCACCAAAAAACACTAAAAGAGCGCCCTCAAATCTCCCAAACGTCTAACATCCGCGCTTTATAAGCGAGAGCACACCGTAATTCGATATTTTCGTTTGTGATTTGTTAGCAATTGCAGATGGGTGTGTCGCGAAACAGGAAATGTCGGGCAACTTGTTACTCAGTTGTTTACGCTGCCAAGAGGCCATGTATACAACAGTTTTTTCAATTGTCATTGTAATATGATTCTTTGTGTAACTATTCATTACGTCAATCGATGAAACTTGTTCAACAATGACTATTTAAAACTTGTTTGTTAAAAAGAAAGAAGCAGATGAATTTAAAGACAAGATCGGGGAAACTCAATACTTAAGTGACAAAAAGCAACAAGGGTGCTTAAGTAAACAGGACTTAAATCTAATGTGTCAACATTAAAAATGTAAATCCTCTGAAACTATTTCCGTATATTTATTTTAACGGAACAAATTCCTACTGTCTTAAGGTACCGTTCAGGTAAGGGGAATATTTTTTTACATGTTCCCGATTCGTGACGACGGTCTGCGCCGCCGGATTATTATTTCTGTAACATCTGTACGTGTAACACTAACTAGATACTAATAGATAACCGCGGATGCTTTTTATGTGCGCTTTTTTAACCTATTGTCAGCGATGCCAAATGTGCATTTTATTTATAGGGGTCCTGTTCATAAAGAACACAAAAATATATTGGGGTGCATCTCCACGCAGCGTGTCCCGCGTATCACATAATAACATGTTTGAATGAAAGTCGCACTTGTGGCCACTCGTTATTAATTGATTTTTTTACTGCCAGCAAGTGCACGCAATTAAGCCCAGGCTGATATCCGAACCACATTTTATTTATACGACATTAACTTAAAGGTCAACAGAAACGCGTTGCGTAAAATTAGGACTGTTACACAAAATACAAAAAGTTTTATTATTCGGCGGGGTACTTAATCAGTTTAGAACGACAGGACGCCCCGAAACTTCCAATAAGCTACTGCTAATTACGTAATTCAAGGACCGTGACCAAAATAAAAAGATAATAGAAGGTCGCAGCTTTGTGGCGGTGAAATGTAAAGGAAGAGCCGCCTCGACGAACCAGCCAGTAGCCCAATTACTCCAGTAACCAAATATGTGGCCTTCCAAAACAAAAGGACTACGGCGAAAGGTACAGTGACTGGCAGTTAAGCTGTTCTTGATTTTATAATGCAACTTAAATGTATGGGACATAATGCTAACGGATTCAGTGCCTTTGACGCCGTACCGGGTCAATACTATTACCTACACCACACCTAGAAAGTGAAGAAAAGCGGAACAGAAAAAATACAAGTTATTGGTACAATACCAAGAAAAAAAACACTTGATATAAAAAACTATATAGATAAAAAATAAACAAGTGCTATCAAAATCCAAGTACTTATGTCCTTTTTTAAATAACGATTGCCTCTTCTCCCCATTGACGTTCCTCTTTGTCGTTTTTAACGAACCATTGTAAGAACGAAAGGGGCACTTCGGCAGTATGTGCCATAATCAGCATAATATTGAATTCAAGCCAATTATTTTTTGTGACAAGTGCAACCCCTACCAAATTCGCGCATATGGTGGGGTTTAAACTAACCTCTTTTGTTGTGGTTTGTTGTTAGAATATCGCTTAAAAATACGAGTATCGTCAAGAGCCACATGTCTGATTTTCCCATCACTCTTACATTATACTTGTCGAAACAAATGTTAGTGAAAAAGTGTATGCAAGATAATCTTTATCAGAAGATTACTCTTGTCAATATGCCGTAGGCGTTCAAATATTACACTATCAATCAAAACAAGTAAAATAATCTGAAAACATGTTGTATATTTTCATTTTTTATGTGGGATTTTGCAATTACTAATGTTTTTTTTTCTATTTAGGATAGTGACGGACTTAATTCAAATGTCCTACATGATGCCTCGACTATATTGCAAAAAAGATTAGATTGATGTGGTTGCCGGGTTAGAATAAGTGCCACTCCATGTCTTCCCGTGGATGTCGTAAGAGACGGCTAAGGGAATAAAGGCGTATAGTACTGTTAGGCGATGGGCTTGCAACCTGTCACTAATACACTGGTAAACATCTTAGCCTACGTGTGCAAAATGTGCTTACAGAATTATCAATAAGTTTTTGGAGTTGTTGGTGATTCTGTGGCTCTGCCTACCCCACTCTGGGAATAAAGGCGTGAGTTTATAGTTTGTGTAAGTTTTTTTTTCATGAACAAACTATTTTCGGCTAATCACGAAAATTATTTTCTACTTACGTACAGAGTCGATCAATTAAAATGTTAAGCATTTTAGATCTTTATCGTGCTATCTTTAGTTTTAAGTTCATTATGGCATGCTCAACGCTTTTTGTACGCTTTGCAAACCCAAAAAATGATAATTTAAAATTTATTTTTACGACTTCCTGTGCATAACTAAGTTCCGCGTTACCCTTCCACTATCACCCCCACCCACTTAAGGCAAAGATAAAAATTCTTCCTTAACGCCGAGGATTTGTATGACTAATGGCCTACAGATGTTTCCAAATGTAAAAAACGGAAAAACATTCCCAAAATAGAAATTAGGGGTTAGATGTTCACTGATCAATGATAACAATTAAAATTAAATCACCTATCAGGCTTCGATCTTTAAACCACCCAAGACCGTTGCGGCCGATTAACGGCCAGCAATAGACAAAACTGCCAAAACATTCATATATGGGCAACATTATTTTTAATTAGCTTTAAAAGTCGAGAGTTAATTGAGTGAAACCACAGATGTAAAAAAAAAATTGCGAACACACAGAATGTTGACTTTGTGAGTAGCTGTTAAACAGTTGAAAAGCAGTTTTACCGTAGCAACCATAGAAAGAGCTTTTGCGAAATGTCTATAATTATCTATTGACAGATAAGTAGATAGAAAAGTCTTAAAACGAGCCTCATCTTGAAATATACCGCGCAGGTGTTGGCAAGAGATATCACAATATTTACAAAATAAAACTGCAACCTAACGACCTCATTATGAGTTCGAACATATGCGTTACATTCCTCGCCTTCGCCACGTCGCGGACTATTTCCCTGGTGAATTTAAATGTATAATCCCTCAGCCTGTCTTCCTTTCCCTCGACCAATAACGGTGGAACATTTATTCAAAAAACTTAAGCTCCACCCATCGGCGGAAACAGCTGCACCACTAATAATTACTAACGTGGGCTCTCGGCTATGGCCACTTCAGTAATAACTTGTTAACTTGTATAGAATTAATCTTCGATAGGACACTGTTATTTGGCCAAAGCCAGCTGGCTTGTGGCTAGTTGCGATACTATGTAGGGTAAACGGTAGTTCACTAATTATTAATCAGTACCGTATCAATGGCCTTTGGCTGGTATTTACTTCAGGAATGTATATTAGTTGCCAAGTGGGTAATTTGATTTGCTTACCTTAAATGGTACGAATGGAATTTCATAATTTTAATTACAAACCAGCAATCGCCCGAGCCGGGTGTTCCATCGCGTTACTATGTGTTATGATGTACTTAAAACATACAATTTGTTTATAGATAGAGTCATCGGAAATAAGTTATTTTATTACTACCGTTTATGATACTTTACTCCTACGCTATACTCTCAGAATAACATAACCATCTCTAACAGAAACATATCGGATATCAATATTATCGTGATTACGGCTTGAGAGACCACATCAACAGTATCATTACTTGCTAAGTTACACAATAAAGATGAAATTGCCATAATACGAGTATTATTGACATAATGAAATGGTTTCTGATTAACACAACGGAATAATATACGGCTTAGTTTTAGGCTAGCTTGTATCATCTTGATTTGGTAATATACGCCGTGATATGTCATCACAGACTTTTAACGCTGAGGCATAAATTTAACACCACACTCATATATGCCTTTATTAATTTTCATAAAATCTGCCATCAACGCTTTCGTAATAAACCTGTCTAACTCGATAACATCACAATCTAAACAGCGAAGCCAAAAAGCGTTTATAGGGACATAAACGTTTTTAGAATCATAAACCAGAACCGATCTATTGTTCCGAGCCTACGCTCGCGACTAAACTAATCGAGCGATTCCGCTTTTTGTCTCCAGAGACAGATATAATCAATTGTCACCAAGAGCTCGGATATTTCCCACCTAAGTTCACGACGTCTCAAATCCATTTAGAACGGGTTTCGGATAGTCGACGCCTATAAACGATCGGGGATCATGTTACACGGCGGAGGAGAAAAAAGGTGATGAGTGGTCGACTTCGGGCAGCGTTGGCACAAATAGATGACCGCGCGAGGAGGGACATGGCGGAGTCCATCACCTCGACCCGGAGTCCACACGACACTCGATACTCCACCGCTGGCTCGATAATGTTACTATTCAATTGAGACATTTCTCAGGCTGTTTTTTTCTTAAATCAACTAAGTATTTGTGCTGGTCGAAAGGACTGTCCACAAACATCCAACAAATTGACAAGATCAAGAAGACTAACTGTTCAAATTAACAAATCTGTTAGGATGTTTTATGAATTCGGTCCTTATCAAAAATATTGAGCAACAGCTCATAAACACTGTAGGGTCTGTGGTAGGTACAATTAAAAAATTGATAAGAGTCATTACTAAATTATACGATCTTCGCATAGCCATGTTACTCGTTTATATTTAAAACTATTGACGTATATAAACACATATTGCCTCTTAATAGTGTGATATGTCACACTTGATTACACATAGTTCTTGTTAAATTGTGAAATGGTGCTCAGGTAAAGGAAGTTGTTCAAAAAATAGGTATGAAAGGAGTATATTATTATCTTGATCGTGAATCATGGATCTGTCGGTGCCTGTCGCATTCACCGTCCATGGCGGACATAGTGAGTCTCAAATCCGTATAAATGACGATTTTGGGCGCTGAATGTGGTAGTTGTTGTTGTAACCGGTGCTCTACTTCCGACGACGGACGAGTCCAACGAAGAGACACCGTGTACTCAAAAGTCAATTAAAACGCTGTTTATCCATCCGTCTCGAGCGCGGAAGATGATTTATAGTTTCGCAGCAGGCAATCGACGCGAGCGCACTGTCGCGCCCGCTTTTTAAATTAAAATCGTACCGGCCAGGGGCGTGATCTTATCCGGCTTGATCGCTTTAGATAAAAATAAATATTTATACATTTGTCTGTGGATGGGCGAACAAAGCGATTCTGTAAATTGATTAGCTATGCCGATGAGGTTTTTTCGGCGCTAGACTCTATTCAATCATCTCCGCTGATCGTAGATACGGAGACTCTAAAACCGTATGTGTTTATTAATAGTCGTAGTGAATTGAGAACGCTACGTCGTCGGTTATCCAACGTTATGAGAAATATGACGTTTACGAAACTACTTCATAAAACAGAAGGAAACGACCGCTTATTGAAATATCTACGCGAACGGGAAGCTATCAATAAAATTCAGAGAAGTTGATAAAATATTATTTTATTTATACTCTGCGATTGGAAGCGTAATAAATACGAAAAATTTCATAGTCTAGCTAAAAATTACATCACAAATTATGTACTTATTTCGTTAAAACTAGCTATTTACAATTGACTAGGGTACATTTCAGTTCTTTAACAGCTCGCCCATTGTTTCACACATAGCGCGCGCAGCACAATGGCTGCTTCAATCAACATATAATTTTCATAACATTTTAGTAGCTTTCTATTTACATTTATGTTTGAAACAATCGAACCACACACCTTAACGTATTTTTACATTCATTTTCAAATATTCTACAACATTTTCGTCTCACTTTAATTCGTAGTCTTCCACATTATCATAAGTACCTAAAATTATCACAAATTTTACCGTAACATCTTGTAGTACTGTACCAGGACTAAAATTAATCAGGAACCTTATAATACCAGTTACGTCCTTACGAACATTATTTATTACAAACAGTGGAATGTTATGGCTCTACTACAAACACGTTTTACAGATTTTAGAGGAAAGTAAGCTGACAAGTACTAATACGTTATAAATGCGACAAATTGGTACGATTACAATATAGGTACCGTCATTCTATTGGTACGGGTACTTTTAGTACTACATTAATTCTGGAGAAAAGAACTTCCCCTAAAAGTTATAACTATAAGACAGCACCAAAATTAAAATGTATTCATTTAGTGTCATTCAAAGGTACCTTAACGAGCGTTCGTTAGTTCATATTTACAATACAATAGGTATTAACTCTATATTTACAAACTATGTACATTTATACATTCTATGATTTTTAAACAAAGTAAGTCTTTCGCATGTTGTTAGGCCTAGTGTTGGACATGGGTATCTGTTGCACGGGCCTGAGGGGTCGTTCCTCGCATTGATGGTTGTCTATGGAGACGTAGCTGTGATGGTGAGGGAGGCGGTCGTCGGGGCGGCCGTCGCTGCTGGCCACCGAGCAGGTCTCGTCCTCCGTGCTGCGCGCCGAGACCTCCGCGCTGGCGCTGGTCGAGTGCATGGGGCTGGACATCATCAGCACCGGCGGCGCCATCCCGTACTTATACCAGGGATCCTGCGCCGTCGGCGGCGCCGTGTACCTCAAGTTACCGTGCCGCCCGAACCCTTCCCTATTCCCCGTTTTCATATTATTCGCATTGTGAAGCGTCCGATTCGGCAAAGTCACGTCCACGTCCGGTAACCGAAAATTTAGCTTTTCCCAACAATTTCTTTCCCCCCACACGATCACTGTACACGTTTTTAACAACACTTTTAGGTCCGGATCTATATTTATGGCACTCAAGTCTGTCGTCACTAGGAATATTATCTTTTGACGCCGATGTCTTACGTTCACTGAGTTTATAGCACTTTGTACGGCCGCTTTTGACTCCGGCGAGTACCACTCTTGTTGTAAAAAGTTTATAGATAACACTATCACGAGTCTCTTAGAACTTTCCGATGCACTTACTAAACTATCGCCGGAGCGTCTTTCAATAAGTTGCAAGTCTCTGTGCTGCAAACACAAGGAGTGTCCGGAATTCTCTAACTCGGAACTAACTGCACGAGTCACGAAATCTTCATCCCGCGGATTGTACACAAAGAAAGCGTCGAAGCGTTTGTTCTTGTTGTCGTTCATGTCTTTAGGCGTCGAGCTAAACACGCGGACGCCGTATCTCGAATGCATCCATAACTTAAAGTCGTCTCGGAACATGAAGAGTAGAGCGCACATTAGTAAAAGAATAATTGCTATTATGAGGACTACTGCGATATATGGTATGTAATTTTCTACACCGTCATTCGACTCAATGAATAATCGCTTTAAAGTCTCGGTCTCGGTTTCTTCGGTAGTAGTTTCTGATGCGCATTCCTTTGCTACAGTTGCTATGGTTTTGTTCATCGGTTGGCCGTGAGCAAAGTAGCACATCATGGTTTCGGTATCTTTTGATTTTTTTATCAGCCATTGATTCAGCTGGGCCACGTCTTTACAATCGCATATCCAGTTGTTCCCATCGACAGAGACACGCGTGCGGGGATTGTTGTCGGTAATGACTCGCCACGGCATGTAATCAACGTACCCGTTATTGTCAAGGTCCAAGAGCTCCAGTGAAGGCAGATAATTAAATGTATCATTTTCTATTACTTTTATCTTGTTGTCTCGCAAGTAAAGCTCGTTCAAATTTTGAAGTCTCGTAAACTGAGTGTTTCTTAATACCTCCAAATTATTGTTTTCCAAGTGAAGTATTCTTAACGATTCAATCCCGTTAAACGTTCTATTTTGTATTGTGTTAATGTTGCTGTTATTGAGATACAAAACTTGAAGTCGTTTTTTACCAATGAAAACGTGATTGCCTAATTCTTTAAGATCGTTACCATCCAAGTATATTTCGGTCGCGTCCATCGGTATTCGGTCCGGCACGTGATCGTAGCTGGCGCTCGAACAATCGACCACGTTGGAGTTCCAGGTGAGATCATGATAACACGAGCACCTATCTGGACAAGTCATCTTGCAATCGCAGGCGTCAAAGTCACAACAATGGCACAAAGTGAAACAATGTGAATCATACTCGCACAAGAACTCAGAGGACTTAACCTCGAGCAAAAGCACATCCAATTTCGCCCGCGAATGCGTCAAAAAGCACCTTACACTTTCTAAATCCATTACTCTCGGGCGCTGCCTAAGGTCACTTAATTGGTTAATTCTCTGCAGCCATTCCATTGTGCAGTCACACTCAAATGGATTTTCACTGATATAGAACTCGGGCAAATCTTTCTCCTCGGGAACAGCTGATATAGCAAAGGCGCCCACTTCGAGTGTTTTTATATTATTTGAATAAATCATGACTTTGTTGAGGTTGTACTTTTGTAGGAAAGTTCCGGGGTTTATTTTTTCAATATAATTATTATTCAAAACGACTGTTTCAATACTGCTCGGGAACGAGAATTCATCAATACTTTTTATTTTATTGTGGCTGACATCAAGCATCTTTATGTTACAAGACTCTTTAACGCCGTAAGTGTCCTCGAGCTTTTCAATTTTATTCTCGTGCATGTCGAGCCACTCGAGGTTGGAAGGAATGTGGCTGTAGTCGAACCAAAGCAGCTCATTGTTTGACACGTTTAACCAAACAAGGGGTTGCGTATTTGTAAATATCCCCTTCAAATCCACTAATTTGTTTCCATCTAAGCCGATTGCTTTTAATTGCTGGTTAGACGCAAAAGCTCCGTCATCAATTTGGTCTATATTATTCGAAGCTAAATTTAATATTTGCAAAGACGGCAAGGCAACAAACGTATCCTTTGATATTTTTTCGATCTTATTCCCTACTAGTCGTAAGCCGTATAAGTCGTCTAAGCCCTCAAATTGCGTGGTAGTGACTTTTGTAATTCTATTCATGCCTAAGTCCAGAGATGTCAAGAATCTTAACGTCTTTATAGCTTCCGGTACTTCGGATAACTGGTTTCCACTGAGGCCTAAATCATGGAGCTTTGTTATGTTTTCGAACGAGCGTAGGTCCACATTCGTGATTCTGTTTCCGTCGAGAAATAATTGATTAAGCACGTACAGATTCGAAAAATGACTGGTATCCACTTCGATAATGTTGTTATGAGCCAACGAAAGCGAGTGAAGATTTTTTAAATTAGAAAATGCGCCATCTGCAATGCGCGCAATGTTATTGTACTCCAAACTTAAAAATTGTAAGTTGTTTAGATCTTGAAATAATAGCGCATCTATTTTAGTTATCCTGTTATGCGATAAATTCAAAACAATCAGGCGAACTAATCCTGAGAAAGTGTCCCTGTTGACCCACTCGCTTGTCAATTCATTCACAGACAAGTCTAATATCTGCAACTGATCTAATCCTTCCAGGAGCCCAGGTGCGAGAACACTCAGTGAGTTATTGTTCAAATATATTTGCTTAATGTCTCTTGAGGACTGGAACATTTCAGGCGGGAGTGCAGTTAAAGCGTTTGTAGACAAATTAAGTATTTGCAAATCACTCAACCCGACGAACGCACGATCTGCTACGTTAGATATTCTATTGTTTTGCAAAAACAACTTTTGAAGAGCGCGCAGACTCGATAAGCCGTTATCTGGCAGCGCGCTAATTTCGTTGTGCGACATCTCCAATGTTTCCAATACCGTGTTGCACGATTTACCGGGGGCGGTGGGACCGTTACCCCAGTCCGAGAATCCCAGGTTAGAGATGTCTTGCAACCTGTTTTGCGTAACGTTTAGCTCCTTCAGGTTATACAACGGGCAGAATATCTCAGAAGGTAAAATCCAAATGTTGTTATCGCCCAAATCTAGTAAACGCAAGTCGGTCAATCCTCGAAACGTGTCTCTATGGAACTCCATTGACATAGCCGACCAATCCGTGTTGTGAGTCCGTATACTCAACGCTCGTAATCCGCTCAGCGGGGAGAGTACCGCAGAAGGTACGTATCGTATCTTGCAGGACTCTATTCTTAGTTCTTTTAAGTTGTGGAAACGCGAGAGTAGTTCAGTTCCTTCCTCTTTCCGTCGGCCGATGTCGAGAGAGCTCTCGAAGAAGAGCACGTCAGTGCAGTGCAGGTCTAGCGCCGTGATGCGCTGCGCCTGCGAGGCGCTGAGGCCGGCGAGCAGGTCGGTGGCGCCGGCGGCGGTGCGCAGCGCGCAGGCCAGCTGCACACGCGTGGGCTCGCCCGCGCCGCCCGACACGCGCTGCCACTCGCACTCCTGCGGCGCCTCCGCCACCCGGCTGGTGAGCGCCGCGCCCCCGGCGCCCAGGCACGACCAGCACCACGCCGCATACCATATCGCCAATAATCCCAACATGTCGAACACTTTAAAACTGTCACTTTATTCAAATCGTCACTACTCGGTTCGCTGTTAACGCGCACATCGCGCTCGGAAAACTTTACGAATTTCCCGTCAAACTTGTTACGAACAACACATAACGGCTCGGACAGAGGAACGCGGCGCACTCCGCTCCCGACGGCGTGTGGGAATCGACTGAGTGCCGGCGTGCAGCGAGTTGAGCGACCGGCGGCCGGTGGCGCTCTCCGCGCTTGCTCGCTCCTCCCCCGACAGAGGTGACCGATATTTACCTCTCGTTTTTCTTAAAAGTTCACAACGGCAACAAGTTGCTCGCCGCAAGATTGGCATGAACAGAAGCGAGCTTCGCGAGCTTTTATAAACATGGCGGTACTTTGTTTGTTTAGCTTTAATCAAAATTTCAATAGAATCTTCACTGAAAAGCGTGTGAGCAGTGATCTGTTTTTATAAGTTGTTATTAGCTGGATGTGGTTTTGTACGGTAGGGGCTTTTATTAGAACCAGTTCGGCTAGTCTCAGCGTAAGTGGAACGAGACCTTCGAGCGGTAGTATTTTTAAACGTAATCACTATAATTTTCCACCTAATCATTAGAGAGCATATACCTACATACTTATTATATTTTGAATTTGCACATAACATTAACATGACGCAATAAAACATACTGCACTCAACCCATTGATGTGACAAAAACCGCACGGAAGCGCTTAATCCTCGCACGTTGCGTGCGTTCCTTGTCGGGATTATGATTAGTTTTTTATCAGCTCTATTGAAACCCTTTGTTCTAGGGTTCTACCTGCTCCGATAACTCCGGCTTATCAGCCAGACTTGACGTTACTCATACTGTGACGTCATCGTTGCAGTATCCCACGAAGAGCTCAACAAAAATAATGTCTTGTTGACGTACGCGCGTGCATACTAAACAATGATACCGAATTGATAACACTGATTAAAAAACGATACACAAGAAATAAGTTACTTCTTTGTCATTATGAGTAAATAAAACAGGTCCGTACTTGTCGTATGAAAAATCTGTAGACAATTACTCGAATTCCAGTTTTTTTCCAAGGAAATCGAGAAGCCAATTGCGAATTGGAACCTTAAGTAGTCAGATAGATCAATGATGAGACTCATTAAAATTTAGCACCACAAACTTAGACATTATGATGAGACTTTAAAATATTGACATTAAAACAAGTTGAGGGGCCAAATTCTCCCAACAGTTCCAACATGAACTAGTTATAAATCCTGCGACACACGTTGAAGAAGTGAGTCCACCAGACCAGCTTGGTAAAGTATTTGAAGGTACAGAATATCTACAACTCATACAACATCCTGGCGCCACACTGACGCGTAAGAAAGCCAAAACCGAATTAGTTATGAAAAGGGTAAAGCAAACAAAAGACAGACAAATATTATTTCTAGCCATAATGGTGAGGATGTCCAAAAAATATTTTACGTTGAAAACTAATTAATATATAAAATAAAACCTTCGACCGATAAGGAGTAACGCGCTTCTACGTAATTTATTGTTAGATATGTCAAAGGTCATTTGTTACAAAGTATTTCTGCTAATTTGGGTTTGAATTATCAACGTGTTTTGATAACTTCGTACTTATCTAGAATAAGTACGAACAATATACTTATATACAAACAAGAAGTGGAATGTGTTGAAATGACCTAATTATGTAATGACTTTTTAATTGCAAGTAATTAGCTATCCATTAAAAACCAGGTGCACTATTTAATAAGAATCACATTATTCATACCTAATCATATTTTAATGCTGTACTTCCAGTAGCGTTTGATTTTGCATGCCATTTACTAAGTTATCCATATAATTATATTAGACGTCATCTCTGCAGCTCTCCACAGTCCATTCATTTTTGCAGGTTTTCTCCTGCCCTGCAGCTCTGTCTAATGCTTAGACAGGGCATATTTCAATTCGTTATGACTCCAAAATATAGTCGAAAATTATGTTTCCAATTATTGCATTCAATTAGCAATAGTCTGTAGTCTTTCGAAAAACCAGTCCTCAATAAAAGTGCAAAATAGAGATTGGCAAGAAGCTTGAAAAAAACAGAAGAGTAGATACAATGAGTTTTTCAGACACCAAACCATTATTTTATCCCATATAAAAATAAATCAAAACAAAGAAGAAATATTTAGCACGAATTGCCTTAGAATCCTCATTGAATGGAACGTAAAGATATAAAAGTCTATCAGCATCCGGCTTACTAAAGCATTGTTCAAAGCAGCCGCCGCAATTCTGCTTTTTGCTTGCAGTTCAAAGTGCATTGGTTTTTTAAATATTTCACGATATCAATCAATGACTTAGCACAACGAGTGCGCCACTGAGTGGTGTATGAAAGCGGTCGGTAAACATAAAAAGGGCTTTATTGGCTTCCTCGTCGCGACTCGCAAAAATTGTCCCGCAACTGGCTCTTTGGTTAGTGCCGCCGATTTACTGACATGTGCATTGAATAAAAACATTTAATAACAAGTTCCAGCTGGCCTATTGCCTAACGCACTCGCAATCGCAATCGACTTCATAGCCGAACAATTGTTTTCATTTTGTATGCAGACAAGCCTTCGATTTTCAAAATGAAAATGATTGCGATTGCGATCGTGCGTTAGGCTATAGCCTCTCAGAGCTCTTTACGTAGACGGGCTAGTCGCTTTGGATTTACGATTAAATCATCAACGCAAAAGTTGTCAACAAAACCTCCTCCTTTTTTGAAGTCGGTCAAAAATTACATAATTTATTTATAGCAGTAACAACCAACGACGCCTAGTTTTTTGTGGAACAGAAGACTCTTGTTTGTCTACGGTGATTTAATAACTTATTTACCTTACTAAAGCTCATAAATAATCTTCTTGTCTCCTACTTTACCAAACACAATCCCCGCAGTACCAAACATTAAAAGGAACGTAAATCTCGCATCGTAACAAGTTGGCATTATGTGGCACAGTCTAGTGCCATCAAATGCAGCGCCTACGTAACGCCCGCTCACTCAGGAAGTTGTAAATCACAACACTACCGACTCGTCAGCCGATTCTTAAAACCACACCAGTGCACTATGACCCGCCTTGCCCCGCGGAAATACTAACAAGATAAACTATAAAGCGATAGCCGCGAGAGCTATCACGGCTCTCACTATAATGGTAGCGATTTAGCCGAACCGCTGAAAACGTTAAATCTACTTTTTATTACGGACGCATCCTGCACCGCGCTCAGATGTCAAATGGATATTTTCCCGCGTCCATCGTCTGTCACGTTTGATGGTCCGAATTAATCACATAGTCACCTACTACAAAAGAGACACGTTAAACACAAACATTGTCTTATTTTTAAGATAAGAATTACGACGCTCTCCTCGGATACGGATATCTCTTTTACGCGTTTTTGACGTATATTGAGTCACCGGCCTAGTATTTTTATTCTCACATGATAGTTATCTTAACGTACCTAATCAACGAAGATTGATATGCGCAGTTGTGAACTGGAATCCGCGTGGCCTCTCAAATATTTAAAGCGGTGCGCTCACTATAGGCGAGAGAAATCAAAAGAAATATGTGGACAAAACGCGGAAACATTTGTTCTAAATGGTGCGACTATAAAGTTACAGCGCTGATTGAAGAGCGCTTTTCGTCAAGTCGTCAAGACCTCCGTCCTCCGATTACTAGTCTACTTTGATTTCTAGACTGACAGTAGCCGACTGGCTGACTGAGGGGGTTGTAAAACGAGCGCATTTTCAGTCGACCGCACGGGCACAAGTTCTTGATCTCCTGTTTCATGCAGTTGGTAGGTACAAGTTAAGTGGTCGAAATAGGATAGCCCTGACTCCGTAGTCGTTAAACTTACCTACTGGTAAATTTGTTGTTACTGTTATATATCTTGATCATGAAATACTGGCAACAATTTACAAAAATAACTAGGTGTATAAGAATATCATCAACTCAACACTAAATAAGTAAGTATATCAACTAAAAAAAAAAGATCGTCCACAAATCAACAGGGGTTGCACAAGTGCAACGTGTGATGGGATACATAAAGCTAATTAATCGGCTTACTGACTAATGGTATTGGAGAAAAAAATCCATTTCTACTCACGCCTATCCCCGTAGGAATTGGCAGGGACCAAGACACCATCTGTCCAGAAAAGAAAATCATTAGCTGTAGGTATAAATTTTAAATCTGAAACATGAACGCTAACATTGACGACTGCGTCATGATATGTGATTCTGATCACCATAACTAACCACATTACCGATCGACGATTCCCGCCAAATGTTCCTCTCTTCCATTATCTGTCGATAAATACACCCTATTGTGTTTCCGCAAAAAACGTATAAATCGAATCGATCTTCCGAGCTGTCTGCCATTCGCATTGTCACACTGTTTCTATGGCCCTAATGCACCCATCCCTAAGGACCCACACATATTTTGTCGCAGTAAATGTCAAAATATTTTGTATCAGTTGTGCTAATGGCAACAGTTTGTAAGGTTGGCATTAACTCATAATTGTTCCTTTATATTGTGGCCAAATGTGCATTTATCGCTTTGCGAATTTATTAATTTCATTAAGCAAGCATATTAGAGAAAAACACGTTTTAAACCATTAATATGCAAAGCGAGAAGAATTATAATACCGTTCGAAATTTGCGAAATTACCGAAACGCGATTAGGAAATCTTTTTATTTTTCAATTAGCAGACACAATCGCTGTCCTGATTAAATTAGTGGTTAACGATGAAAAAGCTCGAGACGAGATCACGAGACAAAAAAAAATGAAGGGAATTCGGGCCCGATCCTTGGATACTTGACGAAATCCGGCGAATGAATGTAATGCCATTATGATTAGCATTATTCGGCGAGGGGCCGCGGATTCCGGTTTACCAGATAAAGAGAATTTTGCCAACACAAAGACCGTTTTTTCACTGACGGTTTTTTAATTTACCCCGAGCATCTGTGTTGGAGCCCTGACTTAGCGCTCTTAATCGTGTTTGTTACGCCACATGTTATTAATACTTGAATGATTTGTTTAAATATTTTGGTGATATCAAAAAAAGTCCCTTTATCTAGCCGGATGATTTTAGATTTATGTGGGGATTTTAATACATAATTGTGACCCGATGAGTAAACAGTAAACAGTAAGCTGAAAGTTTTATTTATCGCCGCATTCGGAGGTCTAGTTAATCCGGTTCGGTTACGGGCATTAAGCGCTGCACTAAATACGAATATTTATGCTTTCACGTTGACATTAATCACAAAAGAGTTCGTGATTTATACAACAACATACCGGCTCGTTTGGTCTACGGGCTTAGGAAGGTTGTCGCTCCTGTTTCATATTCGAGACTTGTAACAAGCTGGCTGCACTGTTTTTATTAAAAATTTTCAAGTACCCCTAAGTCACGTGCCCGAACTGTAAGATGACAAGGATTTATATAAATAAACATCGAAGTTCAAAGAACTGTTTATGTAATTATTAATTATGTTTTGCTGACGAACTACACAGACCACCGTAAGCCTCTCGTTCAAATCACTCAACACGGAACGTCGTCGAAGTACCGTCGTTAACAATATGATAACAATATAGTATAAGATATAATAAAATGGGACCCGAGCATGGCAACTATTCCTCGATGCCGAAGCAATATCACGTATTGCTTTTTACAATGCGACTACATTTACTGTCAGATTAATAAGTGTTACCTACCATGGAGTAACAAAATCATTCAAGGTCGAATATAGACCATGCGTGAAAAATACAACTTATAAACAGCACGTTTTTCTCTCCGAAATGAATCATTTTATTTAATTTGGATTTTAAGGTTGACCCGTCGTTCAACTTGTCGTTCTCGTCGCTTCAAACGCATCCATATTAACAGTGAAGGAAATTACAAACTTGGCGTGATGGTATGAATAATCAAAACTTCACCGCTCCTTTGTCGGCGGGCGCGTCATCTAAAATCATATAATTAAAACTCAGATGGAAATATTCACGATCCGCATCCGTATGTCAGTGACCGGTCCTGAATGGCCTTTTTTCTCCAGGCTTTCGATTTGTGGGTTCTGCTTTGTGATAGAAAATTAATGATTTTTGGTCAGTGCTTCGCAGCGTCAGCGGTACAATGCCGGGCGACAATGGTGTCCCGCTGTCTACGATATCGACGGAGGCCGGGGCTCCGCGTCGCTACCTACGCTCCCGTTGCCCTACATCCCTTTGTCCAAGAATTTTAGTCACGTCATGTTCCACCAAATAGAAGCTCGAGAGAATAACTCTGGATATTTTACAAAATTACCCCCTAATTATGAATTGTGCGGCTCCAACCCGACCGCATCGTTTGATATCATCAATTTGTTGGCATTGTTCGAAACGGGAATGATAAAAAGGTCGGGAGACGTGTTATAATCAAATCGAAGTTCGATAAACGATTAATTCTAACAACCGGCTCCGCGCGAGTCAGAAAAAGAAGTGGAATTTCAAAATGATGTACACTAAACAAAGTTCTACAAAACTGAATCGAATCTAAACTTGCATATCATAGTCGATACTATTAAAAGTGAAATCAAACAGGACCGTGTAGGTGCGTGTGGTCTTAACATTTACTTTTATTTATTTAATGCAGTTAACTGTAATAAATTACCAACGTCACACATTTCTGTAACCGACCAAAACATCTTGCCCGACACAATTGTAGGCCGCGAGCACAGCATTAAGGGTGGTCCCTCTGGTGTTGTGACCACTATTAAACCCAAATACGACCATTGTAAACAGTTACAATTTGGTCCATCATTGTGGTCACCCCACCTCGCACTATTGTAGTCGCGTAATTTATGGCAATTCAATATAATTTCATTAGCACCAGACTGTTTATAAATCTGTACGTTCCTGACGACAGTATCAGTTGTTATGGCCAATAAATAAGGGGATTATCTTGTCCGTGGGCTGTGATTAGGTGCCGTCAATGAAGTTTGAGGGAAAGTCGAAAATTAAATCGTTTAAGCCCAGGTTATGGCGATCGTACAAAGTCAGTGACTGATGTAAAATGTTCGGAATAAAGCTGGGTCATGGCCGATGCTATAAACGTCCGGTGACTAATGGTTTTATTAACTAAATTAATAATAGTCTCTACGAATACCTGGGCTTCGACTTTGCCACTTCAAGTTGATGGATTCCCTTAGATTGAAGAATATGAAATAATAAGTCGAAAAAAATTACATACCATTCAATTCGTCGCCGTTTGTACTAAGTCATTTACGATATTAAATACCTACACTTTAAACATTATATCGACGATAGTATCAAAAGATGCAGTCGGGTTTATAAAGCTTGCTTTGTGTTCAATTTTTTCGAAAAAGCCGACGTGTAATCAACTAATCACCAAGCGGTACAAACGGAAGACTAGCGTTGGCTTCACATGCTGAGTTGGGACCGTTTCTCAAAAATTATCTCTATAATGTTGTCTCTTCCTTTTTTTTATATAATTTTTATCCTGATGTCTGTTGTAAATAAATGTTTTCTTTCCACCGATTTACAAGAAGCAAAACGGGAAGAAGGAAAGACAATCTTGGGATACACCTAATCTCAAGAAACGCCTAAAAGACGCCGTATTGTTATTCAAACTGCGACATAGGTTAATTCGATCTTTTTGCCGGGCATCCGACCAAATCGGTAAGTATCGACGTATAAACAATTCCCGTAATTCATTCGGGATTCGTGAGGCGTCTAACAGGATATACTGAAATGACCAATCACGGACGTGCGGGGCCTGCTAACCTCCAATATTTACTTCCATTGTAACCACCGGTTTGTTACACCGAAATTCGTTCGATGTCTGAACGTCGAGTGCGAATTTTTTCCCTAAATCGAGTAAGCAAAGATATCGCGACATCATCAAGAAAATTAGTATGGCGATTAGTACTAAAGTTTGATTGACATATTCGTGATAGGATTCATTTAGAACACATTTTAGAATAATAAAGTCAATTCGCAAAGGTGTACATTTTAGCGCGTGTGTCTATGTCAATTGGATACATTTTGACGGAGTTTTACAATTGTTAATCTAGTAGAGACTAGCTCTGCATCATACCGGTCTATACTGCAATGCATTTCGAAAATATTCAAAACATACTGACGTAGCCACAGTAGCAAGTAGGTAGACAAGTTCCATTCTACGATAGCTATCGACTTCGCAAACTGACAAAATGTATGGAAATGACATTTAAGCGCTCGACGCGACCGTCCGGCAACTTACGTCAATCCTATACATTTTCGATAACGATAACGTTAGCAGAATGCATCTTGTCTAGACTTACAGGGAGAGCAGGTCGGATCGGTATGTAAATAAGATTAAGGCTATTTGGGATACCAAATGTAGTACCTTATTTCTATTTTATTAAAATAATTGTATATTTACTTAATATCATAAACTGACATTTCCGTCGGTATTGGCCAGTAGCTAGACCCTGGCCTGCAGGCAACTTGCTGCTACACGAGTGTGGCGATCATTTTTCGATAATTGTATAGGTAACTAGCAAACTTTCTATTCGGTTTTTCCCCGAATATAGTTTTCACGGTAGTGTTTTTTTCACTGACCCGTTTTTTTCCATTCCCATTGCACGACTGCACTGTCGTAGGGAGTTCCTGATTATGGGCGGTTCAGGCTTTGTCAGGGCCTGCTGCAAAACTAACATAAACTACCCATTTCGACGTAATTATAAGCGGAAAATTTGCAATTGGGAGAAATCCGGATCGCATAATATGGGACTAGAAAAAAATAAGGCCCGAAAAAAAGTGAATGGAAATTTTGTTACCAATAAATATATAGAATATAAAGACGACAATATATAGACGAGAATATATAAAAAAGCAGTCGGGTTTTGAATACTTGCTTTATGTCAACTTGTTTATATATCTAACTAGCGACCCGCCCTCGCTTCGCTTCGGTATATATGAGTTTTCTGTAACACCCGTTCATAAAAAAATCATTTATTATACATGTAAACCTTCCTCTTGAATCCCTCTATCTATTATAAAAAACCGCATCAAAATCCGTTGCGTAGTTTTAAAGATCTAAGCATACATAGGGACAGACATCGGGAAGCGACTTTGTTTTATAATATTATTATATTATTATGTAGTGATTATAAATTTCACTTACGGTTTGCGTTCGCAAAAGAACGTCGGTGTAAAAACTTTTGTTACTTCCTAAGTTCCATTTGATACTTACATTTGCTCCCAAATCGACTATTTTTATGTCCATTACTTTAATGTGATTTCGATTTGGACTTAAACAAAGTCAAAGAAGACCCAAAATTCCGTTAATAGGGTCAAACGATAGGATTTAACGAGTTTGGGAGATAACGTTCTCCTTATTCAGGGTCAAAGTGACCTTTCTTGGAAAGTCAGAATACTCACCTTTAGGCCTTGCTTTTTAAACACGATCGCTTGGACGGCGCAGTTAGCCTAGTTGATAACTTGATATTGACCTTGCCTACAAAGCTAGTGGTCACCGGTAAGGGCTAATATTTCTGTGATGAGAAGAATATTTGTTTCTAAGCTTCTACCCGCGACTTCGTCCGCGCAAAATTTATTAAGTATTTGACTAAACCATGTTCTAGGGGGTGTCGATGATCGTTATACCCTAGACAACCTTTACATTTTCCTACATGAAAAGTGGTGTTAATCCATAGTAGATATAAGCTATCTCCATTCCAAATTTCATCCAAATCCGTCCAGCCGTTGCAAAGTGAAGGAGTAACAAGCTAAAAATCAAATATTGGGATATAATTTAACCTACCGCCAACTAGAAATAAATCGACAATTTGAATACTTACGTGTTAAAAATAGTCACTTACATAAGTACATACAGTCAAGGACTTTAATTGTTAAGCCACTATGGAACCCTGTCGCATAACGTTGATCATTAATTTTAGCGTAATTTCTTTCATATAGTTTGACGCTGTCATTATGACAGGGTTCCATAGCGGCTTAACAATTAAAGTCCTTGACTGTACATACATAAACAATCACACCTCTTTCCCGTAGGGGTAGACAGAGATCACTTCCTTCCACTCACTACGATCAAGGCAAACTTCCCTCGCTTCCTCCACACTCAAAAGTCTCTTCATACACGTGCGTCGGTTTAGGGTACTTCCTGACCTGTTCCTTTCTTAATACGTCCACGATCCGATCGGGGAACATTCGCCTTGGCCTTCCCCTAACACTTAAAGTTGTAGTCAAATCTATGAGGAGGATGGTGATGTATCAAATCTAAATGATAAACCAGGAGCATTGGCAATTATCGCAAGAAATTACCATTAATATTACTTCCATAATTCCATTAGATCACGCCGATATTTATTGCGTCGTAACATTAAGTGTAAAGCGCTAGTTAATGCATTTATGAAGAGCAGATTTTACACTGATCTAAAACTATAAACGAGCTGATAGACCTAGGCAGTGTTAGCCCGAAGGTAGGTCCAAGAAATTATTGTTGTCGTTAAACTCGGTGAGAGTTTTCTCGGTTTTATTCGTCAATACCGTAACTCCATAATTATCGTGACTCAGGCCGTCTTATTTTATTTAATGCCCCATTAAATTTAACAATCGCCTTTTAGTGAGTCGAGCATGGACGTTTTTATGTTTATATGTTAGATTAGACGTGGTTTTCTAAACGTGGCCGTGGTGACTCCCGAGCTATCGGGGTGCATTACCATAACTCACGGATTTCACTGCTATCGTAAGTATATAGTAAATCGTTAGATTGGAACACTACTAAGTATTTGGAGAACTAGCTTTTTAGTTTGTTCGTACTGAACACATCAAAAACGTCCAGAGATAAAAAATATCCTTATATTATTTAGAAATTGAAAAGAAAACAAGAGGACGCCCGCGAAACCTTAAGGATTAGTGCAACCTAGGATTACCAAGGAATATTTCCCAATATATCCTTAGATGCAGAAGTTTCCGCTGTGCGTTGATCGATCAGCCAATCAATCCCTTCTTTTACACACGATGTTTTTTTTTTTACGTAAACTTCGTCATATTACTAGTTACATCCATAGAAACAAAGTGGGAGGTAAATGGGTACTTTTCAAAAATATTGTACATAATTAAAGGCTTACTGAAAACCAAATCACGATCGCATTCTTTGTGTAACGAAAGTTAGCCATACAAATTATATGGATAACTTTCGTCACACAAAGGAATCAATTAACTTTTGTTTTGATTAAAGCCCTTAACTACATTTTTTTCAAAAACGACCCAAAAGTTTTTCAATAAAGCAAAAAAAAATCGTTTTGCAACAAAGTAATTAAATATTGTACCTACGTTCATTGATAAAAAGAGCCTTTTGAGTTAGCTAATAGGTAGTGTCAAATATGTCAAGGTTGGCGTGACATACGCACACCAATAATATGTTATATCATTGACACACACATTAAAGATAACTCTTAAAGCGTAGAGGACGATTAAAAATATTTTACACTAGTTAAACGTGATTAGGTGATAAATTTAATAACTTAATAACTTTAAATCAGTTATTTAAGTTATCATTAACGTCATCGAGAAATTAACTTTATTTGACCTAAGAACGTCCCCTTTAAAGTTAACGTTAATTAAAAAAAAACGCGTTGTATAAAAAAATATCTGAATAATGCACTTTTAAAAAGCATTTTAAGGATGCAATGCAGGATCCTGGGTTTTTAGATGACTCTAGACTAGACCTACTGTCGGTTAAAAAGAGCATGTCCTAGGTTAACATACAAAATGATGTATCAAAGTATTACATAAAAGACGTTCCAGGTACAAGCAAACCCTTCCATTTTGACGCAGTCTCTACAAACTTATTTTTTAATTAAATTATATCCATAAGCAACGTCAGTGCAGTCAGCTGCAGAGGAAAGTAACCCCTTAGGTAAGAATATTTTTTCAAGTCAAGTCAAGTTTCTCGTCAATCCATTGTAAACTCTTAGAGCCGAAAAGTACAATAGTAGATAGGTCTGCTAAAGTAGAGATCAATTATGCTGAACCAGTATTCGACATTGATTTAAGTCATTGAATCCATTTGTTATAGTTTAAAGTCACGTTACGCTGTACTTCTCCACAAAACTACGGGCCGAAACCAAGGTCTTGTTTATCTTTTCTAGAACATGTGGGTTATTTCAGTCAGTCGGATGCGATTCAAATCTATCTTACTCCGATGGGCTAGATTCCTTAATCAAACTTCTCAGTAATTGTAATGGGAACCGTTTAATTTGAGAGTATTACATTTCAACACTTAACTTGCGCCTTATAATCATCTTATAGCAATCTTGGGTGGTAGCACATTGGTACGAACATTCTGACGCTTTGTCGTCACCTCATCACACTATAGAAAACTCGTGGCTGATGACGAAACAGATATTTAGAATAAAAAAGGTAAAAGGTAAAATACATAAGCGACATTATCAAAATTTCACACGCAATCTCAATTGGCTTCAAAGCGGAACCATTGTTTTAATTTTTAATGGAGACTAGCCTTTGATTGTCGAAATGAAAACAATTGCGATTGCGAGTGCGTTAAGCAATATAGCCCCTCTGCTGTTGCAATTAAACTCTAATTTTAGACAGGGTTGCCAAGCCTTTGTAAACTTTTCGCATTGAACGGCATCGTTTCAACTACTATTCATTAAGTCATACAGCCCAACTTGATCACCATTACTATTTTTATAAGATAACAAATGTTATTCTAGAGGAAAGTATTTGAATATTAATTAAACATAAACACATCCTCTAGCTATTTGGGTCGACTAGTTGCTAAAACATGGGTTATAGATTAAATATTGATTTAATAGAAAGACACACTTGCGTCGACGAGTTGCTAAAATTATTACATGGATTATAGATTAAATATTGATTAAATATACACACACACACCTAATAATTGTGCAATTGCCAAGAAGACTCGTTTTGTGTGCCAATCTAATAATTTACCTTTTTACCAAATAAATCCAAGACGCCTGATACGAAAAAAGTCACAGAAACAGATAATAAGCAAATATCGATTGTACCAAATATCCGTCCCACAAAACTGTCCATTACAATTTTTTCATAACCAGGTGTTATCGTTACAATTTTTGACTTTCCGCCGAACAAAGCGGACCACACAATGCCGTCTTACCACCAAGAATCCGCGCTATTGTTGCTGTCACAACAAGATCGGTTACAATAAATCTTATTATAGGCTAACACCGCCACACGGCCATTCATAAGGTTTGATCCAAAGAATGGTTTGTTTACAGTGCATATATGCCTTTGTCGAGATACGCATCTGCTCTACCTGATTTGTTAATGCTTTTGCGATCATAACGCGGGCAGTTATTTCAAGCTATTTTACTAAGCATGCTAACCGCTGCGCACGCGTTGATATAAATTTCGTTAGCTGTCTAACTTCACTGACCTGAACTGACGTTTATATCGCGTGGCTGTACAAAATAAATTTCAGCTCCACGATTTCCTGAGAAAAAGGGTCTTGACAGACAGACGGACGGACGGACAACAAAGTGATCATAAGAACCATACCTAGTTACTAATTTAATTACGGGGCATATCGTATCTCACCCCCTATCTAAATCAAGTCCGATTTTCACGATTTCTGAATACATTGTAGTTATTATAAAAAACTAGATTTGTACGTGTCTAAAAATTTCCTTGAAAAGGAAAACGTACAAATTTTTCATACCATCTACAAGATACTCAAAATCGAAAAAATCTGACTGAATTTAAGGGGAGAGAAACGTTATCGATTTTCGCATGTAAATTTTTAGCTTCATAATCCTCTTAAAAGTCAGAGTACAGTCAGCATAAAAGAGCCTGTAATTAACTTTTCAAAAAGACTCATATATTATGTTACTTATTTAGCTCGACTCCGTCCGCGTACTACCGATTTAATAATAATAATAATAATAATACGCAGGGCAGCTAGTGGCGAGCTGTTGGTGAGTGGCGACACCACGTACCTGATTGCTCCCGAGGGTAGGTCCTGTTCCTCACCTCACGCTTGCCTTCACCGGCCGGCTGCGGTGTACAATGACGAGGAACAGACCCTCACCTCTGGCTTGCCTTTATTGGCCGGTCAGAGTGGAGTCGCAAGAGCTATATGCTCGAAGGGTGGATGTGTTGCATAAGTGGCGAGTGGGCACCTTATGGTCGTTTAAAGTCCAGAAGCACCTCTCCACCCTTAGCCCCTCTGGAACTGTTGCCTCCCTGCTGCTATATATATGCGGCTATTTCGGGAGGCCCATTCCATTGAGTTGGCGAGTCACCGCCTGCCATTTCAACCAAAGTAATTAGCATTGGCCAGGCAGGCGCCGTAGTTTCATCAATAGCCTAGGTCACCAATCCATATCAGTTCATTCATAGAACTTATTATTAATGTTCCCATCCTTCTTAAATAGTCTCTTATACTAACCGTTGGTTGTCCGTGGGAGCATACCTCTATAGTTTGAACTCAGGGACAATCGCCGGTTGGTATCCCATCACTTAACTAAATTAAACTTGTCTAAAGGGCCTCTGCGTGTTGGCTTCGGCTCCATGTACGCCTTCCAAAGGTCCGGGACTCCCATAGTTCCGTGATTGGTAAAGACATACATAATAATAATAATAATCATTTATTTCAAATTAAATGAACAACAATATATAGTATAAAAAGCAAAACAGTCAAAGATCTTAGGTCTAGGAAATAAAAATAAATAATAATAATAGGATTTAGATAAGTTATATCCATACTAAAGTTTATCGAAGTCGGTTTAGCCAAGAGCCATAATTAGGTACGTCCCTACATATGGCATGGGTCAAAAACAATACTTATTCTATCGGAAACGAGTAAAAATAATTTTGAACTCGACTGGCGCGATTGCTTAATTGTATGAACCACCCTTGTATTTTTTATGAGGAATTATTGTTCTTAATGTATTATTTCGCATAACAAGTTTTTTTGACAACTCATGCATGACATTATCTCTATCATCTCATTTACTCGTATCAAAATCGGTGGTTAAGTATAAGTCGCGAAATATCGGTCGCTTAGTTTTGCTTTACACAAAAATCCAGCTGATTTTGCGTCGCCCGCCGCATGAACCAACCATGTTTTGAAACCGAATGTAGAACAGAAATAATAAATAAACGAAATACCTATATATAATATATACGGGTTGACTTGAGAACCTCCTCGTCTTTTTAATCATTTAATGTCGGTTGAAAAAATGGTTTATATTATGATCATTTTGTGACGTAAAGGTGGTGAGGCGCGATGCTTTGCTTGCAACGCCATCTTGCGGTATACCAACAAACCGTATCTGTAGCCGTAGGCTCCGTAAGTTATTTTATTTAAGTGACATCTAGCGATGAGCTTTTAAACTACAAGCATAGCTTATAGGAAGTATTAAGAATCTTAATTTATAATTTGATCGGCATGCAGAAATTTTATGACTTTTAAATAAATTTAGAATGTTTGAATCACAACCTTACAATGAGTATAGTAAAAGAAAACCTGTAAATGGTTTTGAATTGGCCAAATAACTTCCATCTGAACACGTAAAGTTAGTGTGTTTTTGTTGAAGCAAAAGCATCAATTCCTTGAATCCTTCAAATGATTTAAACCAATCACAGCCAACCTTTTTACAGCTTTGACTAATGAAGTATGTGCGTTTTTTGACAGATGAAATAGAGAACGGCAAATGCAGTTGATACATAATAGATGCATACAAATATGCATTGCTCATGAATGCACAGGAGAATACACTTGTTTGTTTGGGTTATTTTGTTTTTCTTATTTTAGACAAAGTTAAGTTCTTTTATCACATAGTCTTAGGTCTGTTCGTTGTAATGTTTTGTACGGCAAATAAGTGAGTGCAGGATTCCCGTTTCCCATCACGGGGTAAGTTGTTTGTTGTTTATTTGAAACTTCGTAAACGGTTATAGCAATGAATAAAAAAACTATTCGCGTTACGAATACGTATTTGTTAAGTAATGTTTTACCTCTCATGTATTGTCAGATAATTACTTGTAGTGATATTTACTACATCCCCTAGTTATATTTGTTATTATTAACAATATCTTACAGCCACGCAACTTGTGTATATTTAAAGAACTTGTTATTAATATCAATTATAATACGCACAATTCTTATGAATATGGATTGAAGAGACTTCATTCGAATAATTGCAATACAACTGCATGATTATAATTAGGAGAAATTGAAGTAGTAAAGTGTTTTTGTAACAAAGGAATTCTAGGAATTGTAGACATGGATTTGTAGAACCATAAGATAATATCCTAGTAAAAATATCAAAGCATGTCTTAAAATTAGTTGAATAAGTTGAAGAGTTACAACATATTGTTTGTAGCAACAGGTTTATTCAGTACTCATCAGGTATTATAGTTTTATTTTCAAAAGTGACATAAAATTAATTATTCCTTTGTTTGTTAACAGAAATACCTATTACCTATATCAGAATGCATGTTACTTAAACTGGATGCAACTGATACACTTTTGAGCACAACAATGGCTGTGACTCATTAGGGTCTAGATTAGAAAACTTTTTTTGAGTTCTAATAATTACTTGCTTTTGTGTTAAGTAATTAAATAAAATCAGACTTTAAATGTAGTCATGTAGGAGTTAAACTAAACTTTTGGGATATTTCATTCATAAAATGCTCATACCCAATATCCAAACTATATCTGCCGATCTGCATGTGGATTTCCATAACAAGCTTGTCCGGTACATTCTCTGCAAAACCGCATGAAGCAATTAACATATTGTTTAATAATATACAGTGTGGGCTTCAATTCGGTTTACCTACGTTTTCTGTAGCATCCGTACGTAATTCAGTATTTATTAAACCTAAAACCTTCCTCTTAAATCGCATGACATATTGATGAAAACCGCATTAAAATCGATTACATAGTTTGAATGATCTAAGCACAGGCTTTCAGTTCAGTTCAGGGACAGACGGCTGAAAGCTCTTAATTTTACGACCTGAAGAAAGTAATTTCTATAGTCAACCATATTTTTCGCAGTCGTAACTAAATTACAGCTGTAGGGTAAAGTCACCAGTGGACAGCCTGAGACCAGTAGTCGACCTTATATGAGTGGGAAGAGTGGGAAATATTCGTTACTTTTTCCACTCATACAAAGTATTGCGAGAGGCGAACTACAGGTCTCTAGCTGACCACTGGTGACAACCCTATCTATTATCAGAGAAAGGTTACAATCTCCTTTTTTTTTGGTAGTTTAATGTTCTTTAAAGAAAGTTTATGGTTTCTTCCTCAGTCTTATTAATTCTCATTAAATTTCACTCCCCCTCAGGTAATTTGGAGGACAAATATCAATAAATAACTTTGTTTTGCACATATTTTGGCATCTATGTACCAATGATACCAACTGAGATTGATATTGGCAGGGTGATAAATAACCTCCCACATTACAAAGTTTTTACTTGATTCTGCACTTACAAAGTTGAATCATATGCTGTTGTTTTATACTCTGTTAATTTTGATTGTGTGCATTCCATTATTACATACTATTGGGATTCAGCAACAGGTTGGCGCACGTTTATGTTTGTTTGATATTTAGTTACAGTCTGTGAGCACTTAGAAGATTCTACATTTAAGAGCTATCATACTGTACATTATATATACCGATTGCACACAAAACAGTGCACACATTTATGTAGTACTTTTTTTTTACTTTACGTATTATTATTCTAATTACCTATGTTACATAAGGCTATTTTTGTGTTTGAGCTGGACTGGAAACCGAGCTTTTTAGCCCTGCTTCATTCCCAGTTTAAACACTAGTTTCGGTCCTTAGTCGAGATTTGCTGTTAGATTGGAGGAGTGCCTTGGAGAGTCGACTGTTGGCAGTGCTTCTTTGGCCTGTCTATACTTGTCGCGACTTACCCAGTATTCCATGTGTAATCTCTTCGTATGATTGAGCAGCAGGGATCGAACCTTGCTAAAGGGTGTTGGGATCGGTACGGGACCTATAGCAATCATATCTGATCCTCGGCAGGCAAATTCATCAACAGCATTGTAACCTCGGGATCCACTGTGACCTTTAATCCATTCAGGGTCAGCTGATTGTTTTGACATACCTTCATTAGTCGTCTATGGCACTTGTACATTAGCCCTGATGAGAAGGTGTGACTCCTCAGGGCTTGCAGTACTGCCATACTGTCAAAAAAGGCAAAAGGACTTGTTACCTTTCTAGCACTAGTGGCAATTACCGCATTTATGATTCCCATACAATTGACATGTGGATGGGTCCAGGCTTGCAGACTAAAAATAATAGTGTGGCCGGGGACTCCTATTATAGACCCAACATGCATGCGGTTCACGAAAGTAAACTCGTTTAAAAAAAAAACTGCAACCATTAAGAATTATAAACCCTACCAAGTTTAATAAAAAAGAAATGTGATGCACAGTTAAATATGTAGGTACATGTTTTAAATACACAGACATACATAATCACATATCAGTTACACAATCTGACATTATAGTTTTTAAAAATAAACTACAAAAACTATAATTGATCAAACATAATACTTAGTTGTATTTTTTATATACTGAGGTATTTAGTTCTTTTTTATTGCTTATAAATTAGGAAAAAAGTTCTAAGTGTCTATTATTTAAGATATTAGTTCGACTAAGTATTTGTAGTTTGATAATATGTAGGCACCTGTAGCAGAATTAACACTAAGATCTCAATATTTCCTGAATGGTTAGTACCTAATTCTCGGAATAATATATAGAAATATTGGTAATTATTCAAGAGCTGTCCAGCTAACTAAGATATTGTAAAACATAAAAATGGTTCACTCTTGGCAAAGTACCCTAAGAAATACTTTTTTGACTAATTTTACTATTGGTTCTTCCTTCTGTGCAGAATAATTAATATCTTGAAGTTGACAGAAGCGCGTGGAGCTACTCCATGTCCTTTTTAGTCCACCAGAGTAAATACTCTTTAAGCAAGGAGTGAAAGCCATTAAAAAAAAAAAAAAAAAACTCTTCAACCGAACAATTGCCCTCGCATGTGATGCCGATGGGCTTGCTTCTCTAATGAGTCCATGGTAATTGTATAAGGCCCGCTTCTCACTGGCACAATCAGTCACCGCCACCAATAAAATGTATACAACTCTATGGAGGATATCTCACCTGGTGTCCGCATGGTTCCGCATGGTGTCATACATTTTATTAGTGACGGGGACTGGTTGCGCCGCCATGGTGTCCCGGTGAGAATTGGGCCTAAAACTCGTCATTGGCAAAACACCTGTACCTTTTTAAAAAAACAAGTGAAAGCCATTAATGAAGAAAAAAATACTACCTATTTGTTAACAAATTTCCAACCTTGAAACTGATAGTGGCAGACATGGCAACCCTAAAAAGGGTCCTAAATTTTTTGCAATGAAAACAATGGGTCAACATGAAGTCTATTGTTGTGGTAATGACCCTAATGACGCACCTGAGTATCCGTTAGTAATTCATCTTTTATTGGGCTTTTCAGGAAGTTCAGAGGAATGCGTCATTGACCCGCCATTACTCACGTACGAGATAATCGTGAACAGTCCATTCATCCATCAGGATAGTCTCATTCTAACAGACTGACACAGGTCATGACGAAATTATGAAGGTTCCATTTTTGCCTTGGCTACGGAACACTATACTCATAACGTTAACTCTTGCGACGGTATAACTGAATCTGAGTTTGAAATCGTATTTTTATAAAAAAAATAGTGTAAGTTCTCGTTAGGGCTTCCGCTCCTCACTTCGCATGTCCTTAATAAAACTTCATGTCATATAATCCTATTATACGAGCAACAATCGAATGTTATTGCACTCGCACGATTCTCAAAATTGGGATTTTATGGATCCAGATTAATCTGTCTAGTAGTATATAGCATTATTTAACTATCTGAACCGTATAGCTCTCTTGTAAACGGTTCTAAAGATTTAAATATTTACAGTAGGTGTAGAATTTACAGAAGAGAAATCTATCTAGATCCAGATCTCTCATCTTCGGGAGAAGAACTCGCGTTGACCATGAACAGCTCCGTCTTCTCAAGACTAACATACTGAAAACTTATCCTGCATGTGCCTGGATCTAGATATAGTTAAAACCAGTTAATATACATTTAGAGGTTTCTTTGGTCTTGTAGAGGTTACATGGTTTGGTTTACCTATTTGAACCATATTGCTTTCTCGTAAACGGTTCTAAAGATTAGTCAAATATTTCCAGTATATAAGAGGAATCGATCTAACTAGCTCTTATCTTTGGGAAAAGAACTCGTTTAGACCCCGAACGGCCTTCCGTCTTCTAAACACTAACATGCCGAAAACTTAACCTGACCGTCTATTGTAGGCGGTAAAAACCAGTATCGTCTTGTTACTTGTATGGTGCCCCACTGGGTGCGTTCGCGTGTAATGAGCATTCGGCGCGAACATCGAGTGGTGTGTAAGCTTTGTAACGCGCGGCTCAACATCCACACCACTCGAATATTCACGTGAATGCTCTCAGTGAAGACGCTACTTAGGCCCTGTTTTTTGATCAGTAGTTAAACTAACTAATTGATAAAATTGGAAAAAGGAATCGAAAATTTGAAGGAATCTCAAGGAAATCTGTCAAAATTTCAATTCCTTTTTCGAATTTTAACAATTAGTTAGTTTAACTACTGATCAAACAACAGGCCCTTAGTGGCATTGTGTGTTGTGTTCTGCCGCCATTTATTATCAAATCAATAAGAGCTATCAAAAAGTTGACAATACGATTACCGGTCGAAGACGATAATGGTTTTTACCGCCTAGAACATGTGTCCGTAGTAGCTGTGGCTTTTAAGATCTAGTTAAAACCAGGTAAAGATACAGATATCTTGGTTATGAACCACCATGACGAAGAGACCCTGTTTTTGTTTTGTTCTACAATACTGTTATCAGTATTGACCACTTCCTGGCAGGTGACATCAATATATCGATGAGTAATTGCACTACTAGATAAGATGACCGTGACATACAAAACTTATGTTAGAACTACAGAAACCCAAATCTGGCAAGTAATTAGTGTCTTCCTTGAACAGACAATGTCAATGTTTATTTATAGATTGTATTAGCACGTATTACTAACTTGCTGTTTCCCTCGACTCCGTCCGCGTACCTATAAGTAGGTAGGTATACAGCGATAAACGTATGGCTAGTTCCTCGAGAACTTTCTAATTTTCCCCATGGCTATAAAACTATATTCTGTACTAATTTTGTTTTGCCATATAGGTATCTAAACCCTAGTGATATAACGGGTATAAATATTCTAAAGATCAGTCTATAATTCTAGTAGGTATAGCCACCGTTGTCGTCGACATAGGTATTTTAATTTAGGACGTCCAGACATTACTTTCACGTTAATATACTTACATATATTACGCGTTTCTGTGTGGTTTCCGGGTTAGGATAGTGCCACTCCTTATCTTCCCATGGATGTCGTAAGAGGCGACTAAGGAAATAAAGGCTTGTAGTGGTTTTAGGCGATGGGTTTGCAACCTGTCACTAATACACTGTTAAACATCTTAGCCTGATTGTGCAAAATATGGTTACAAAATTATCAACAAGTTTTAAAAGGCGTTGGTAATTATTTAGCTCTGCCTACCCCACTCTGGGAATGCGTGGGTTTGAATGAATTGAATTAAATGAATAAATTAATGATATATTACGCGGACGAGCTTGCATTTCGTCCGCTTAGAACCCCTTTTTTTCAATCAGGAACTAGGTGTCATTCTTGCGAAATGCTGATCCAAAACATGGCTTTATATGTGCCAAATTTTATCCTATTCCATTCGGCTGTTCACGCTATGTCATGTTTTTAGGCCATACCGGGGCCCCTGGGTACACTTGCGACCCATCATTGGAAAGTAAAAAAAAGTGAATAACATACATACATACACATACATACCGTCACGCCTTCATCCGAGAGTGGGGTAGGCAGAGCTACAGAATTACCAACAACTTTAACAGCCAGTTGTTAATTCTGTAACCACATTTTGCACAAACAGGCTAAGATGTATATCATGTGTATATTAGTGACAGGTTGCAAGCCCATCGCCTAAAAATACTACAAGCCTTTAATCCCTTGTTAGTGAATAACATATAAACACCTTTCTGTGTTTTTATATTTATTACATCAGCCTTTCGCGACTCCTTACGGTAAAGATGACTAATGTGTTCAGGCGTGATTAAAATTCAAACAACTATACAAACTTTCACATTTATGGTACAGTCAGCCAAAAATGTGGTCTACTACCCTACGGTTGAAGTTCATTTGCACGTCTAATACAAGTTGGATTTTCCCTTGCAATAATATTATGACAGTGACAAGTGTCCTTAGCGATAATTAGATCTCACAGAAACTTTTGTCAAAACTGGTAGACCACTTTTTTGGCCGACCGTACTTACCTACTAATAATACACTTTATTCCCCAAGTAGGTCGCACGGACACTTGCAGATCGCCGATGAGTGGTACACACCACATTTATATGACCTCTTTATTACTTTGTCGCTATCATTCGTTTGACGCTTTTGCATGGTGGTTCAATCATTAGACAAAAAAGATAAGGTAGGTCACACAAAAGAGGTCATAGTATGTTGTTTGACTGATAACAACCATTAGCCAAAAGATTTCTCTTGTTCTTGGAACTACTAGACATTATTCATTGCTGACGTTGTTGTTAATTGTTTTGACGTTTTGAAAACGTTTATAGAAACTAAAGCGTGTAGGTAATCCGTATTTTAAAATACTATCCCTTAGACTTAGAGAGACCCCGATTCCTACCCAAAACGGATGCAATCAAGTTATGCCACTAAAAGTTACAAACTCGATAGATTTCATACAATTTGTTACTACGAGTAGAGACGGCATTCTACCCTTAATTTGGCAATGTATCTCACAGAGAACATAACATAATGTCCAGTTTTTTTGTTTGGATTGTGTTTTTATTTTTTTGCTCATTCAAAATCAAAAAGGGTTTGAATTCCTGACTTTTTTTTTTTGCCAAATTAAGGCTTAAACCGAAAGATATGAAAAACGTAAGTAAATAAAAACTACGTAAGTCAAAGACTATGTATCAAATATATCTAATGTACTTCCTACACTGTACATACTGGAGCCGTAGCCATTAGCTAATACGCAAATCCTACTAACTTTCTTCTTTTCTATCACTCAAGATGTATGTGATGACCTGATGACGGTTGACCACGTGGCTTATCGCAACGCACGAGAATGTCATACATTTTGAGTCATAGAAAAGAAAAGCGCTTGCATCTTGACTAGGGTCTTTGGGCCTCTATTCTGCAGAGCAAAACCATATCGCCTTTAACGTGTTATGGTATTGCTTTAAACTCGGCCGCCGCGCCATTAGGTACTAACAAGTAAGCCACCGTAACGTTGACAATACGATAACATGCCAAAGGCAATATCGTTTTACCGTGTTAAATAGATACCCTCTACTCTTACCCCCTTATACTTATAAACGTGGAATAAGGTTGGAATAGTTTATACCATGCTTTGTCCTTATCTGTAATTGTGACATTTGCATCAGACAGAAAGTGACAAAGCGCGGCATATGTAAGGGGGTTAATATGTAACTACTGTAAGTCGGTGACGCGACTGATTGGTAGAGTCAGCGCTTTCCCCTCCCGCGTCCCGCAAAGCACGGGAGGGACACCTTATCTCGGTCACGTAATACAATTTATTCCAGTTTAGTAATATTGAGCCCCCGCAAACTGCAGACTTTCTATTGAAAGACTGTGTGGTTGTCCTTAGCCATTTTTACGTTTGTGGTGACAAAAACGAATAAGACCTCTCTTTTTTGTCGGTAAAATAGAAGACAATCGCAACTGATTTTCTTACATGAGCAGCGTGATGTGTGTGAGTCAATCATTAATGTACCTCCTATATCTACGCTAAAGTCAAAGACCGCACCCAGCCATCAAGTGAATTACTAAGGTCTCTATTCTTGGTGTTAAAAACCATATCGGCTTAGACCTGTTATGGTATTGTTTTAAAGTCGGCCGCCTTTAATCTCACGTAAATACCTAAGAGCTATCAACACGGACAATACGATACCAGGTCAAAGACGATATGGTTTTTACCGCCTAGAATGTCGGCCTTGAACCTTTTCCTTGTTATTGATTTAGTGCAATAGCCCATAGCTATTTTAATCACACCAAATACCTGTGTTTTTTTACAATCAATCCTATGAATAACTAAAACTACTACAAGAAGACACTCTTTTTTTAAACATTCTCAATTGACCAGCGGGCATAGTGGCTGCGTCTATATCACGTGTCAACTGTGGATAAAGCATCCGTCACTTTTTGACACGTGTACTTATTTACCTGCCAGAAAGTGACGGATGCTTTATCCAAAATTTATCACGCGATAAATGCAACCATATCAGACCCCAGGGCCGGTATTCTAGGCGCTAAAAACCATATCGTCTTTGATCTGTTATCGTATTGTTAACGTTTTGATATCTCTTATTTAGTTGACAGTAATGGTGGTCTTCAAAACAATACCGTAACAGATCAATAACCAATACGATATGGTGTTTACCGCCGGGAATAGAGGCCCAGAAGTCTATAATAGTGTAATTACATTTTCTTCCTGTTATACCTATATTAGGTATACGTTACGTCATTATGTTTTAAAACTAAACTCTGTTCGCGACCTTGGCAATCAATGGAGGCTGCGACCGCCGAATCATACTTTTAGCCATGATGACTGCTAACTTATCTTGTTATGTAGGCGGCTCTAATATGCAAGGTCGTGTTATTCTGAGACCGCAGTTTGAATACTAATATACGACAGATCACACGGTTTTATGTATTCCATGTATTCACTCTACTATAGAGTGCTTAAACGTACGATCCGCGTGTGGAAATTAAATAATCTGCTCAGAGTAAATCCAGACTGTGTAATAGTGATTTAAAATAAAAGTGCAAAATATAAATATACTTTAAGTGGGTGACTGTATTTTTTTGTTATCAAATAATGTTTATGGTTAATTTAATTTAATATTAGATCTGATCAAAGATGTGTTCTTCAAAATCAAAGGTAACTAATGGTAAAGAACTTTCGAGTTAGTTAAGATTTAGAGGTTCAGAACGCAATTTCCGTACTTCTACCAATGCAAATAAAAATAAATCGGATTTTAAACAAGCCTTCGAAAATTCAGCCTCTGATCTACTAAATGATGGTATTCTACCATCAAGGACTTAAAATGTTGATCCACCTTAGAACGTTGTCATATTGACAGCGTTAAGTGACGAGATAGAGATTACATTAGAAATAAATCATTGATTTAATGCAACAAGGTTAGGGTACTCAATCGAATTCAAGATTCTACTATTACACCACTAGAAATAATTATTGCTACGTAATCATAATCATGTTACGTTGCATTTTTACAAGCTTTTATGCTGTGTTCGTAGATATTTCTCTAGTATTTTCTCTTTTTGTAAATGCTGCTGATGACTGCGCAAAAAAATGCAGTAGTAAAATATTTTTGTCCCAAAAGTACGGTACCATACCGCAATAGCAACCCATAAACAGGAAAATAACAAATGTATAATGTAATTATTATACTAATTCATACACACTTAGGTACCTACACATGTCGATTGAATCAAAATGTATGATTAACGAGTAAAATTATGTTGATATGTTTTCCCTAAATTGCAAAGGACATTTTAAGTGGTTAACACAAATTGGTTTAACCAAAAGACAAGGGGAAGACACTAACGCTGGCTTACAACAAATCTTGAAATGAAACCTGATCTAAATTATTTTATCAAACTCCCTTCAACAAACGTATTATTTTCATTACGCAGAATTTTCAAGGTATTTCTCGACGCACGAGTTTTGGTTTCGTAGTCCAAGTCTAACCTAACCTAACCTACATAATTCATGTTTAAGAGATCCTGAAAACAACGTGGTTTCAGGAGAAAATAGCATTAGATGAAATAATATTACGGGGCCTCTATTCTACATTTTACCTAGCCCATCTTGCTTCGATATCGTAATTATATTGTTGAAGTTATGGCAGCTCTTATTCACTTCACGTAGTCAAGACGGAGTAAACCACATTAGAGTTAATGCGCAACAATAGAGTATGCAAGTTATACTCATCCATCACATCCCGGTATAACAACATGATTTTCGATAAAAAAATCAACTTCGTGAACCTACATTACTAAATTGCAAGTTTTATATTTAGTAAGGTCATCCACATATTTCGCTCATTGAATACAAAACGGACACATTCCAAAATAATTTGCTCTTCCATTAAAAATCGTATTCCAACCGCTTCTAATTTTAAAATGCAACACTGACTCATTTCGGATTGTGTCCGTTTTGTATTCAACGAACGATTTGGTCACATGGTGAGAGAAGGGGAAATCGTTGGCTTCGTGACGTCACGTCATATTATATTTCTTAGAAATATCCTAACCTCCTAAGGCCCGAAGTCCTTTTAAAAGGCCTTCGTACGGCTATTCAAATTAAGGTCTAGTGCAAAGAAAGTAAAGTGGAATTTCTTTTGTTTTTATAAGTAATGATCAAATTAGAAAATCGACCTTATTTCTTTCGTAATGGATTCATATTCCATTGATAAATTTCGTTGTATGGTGGGCCTTAGGAGGCTAATCAATATTTTTTATAGGCACCAATATACTAGCCAATACGAGTAGACAATGCGTTTCAATTTGGGTTTATTATCTACTGAGTACGGATCACGTAGGTAAGTACTTCAAGCGCTTGTGCAAAGAATATTATTAATTGTTCGGGAATTATTTTATTGTTGTGTTGACTTTATAAAAAACTAGCGACCCGCCCTCGCTTCGCTTCGGTTTATATGAGTTTTCTGTAACACCAGTACATAAAATAAAAAAATATTGTACATATAAACCTTCCTCTTGAATCACTCTATCTATTAAAAAAAACCGCATCAAAATCTGTTACGTAGTTTTAAAGATCTAAGCATACATAGGGACAGACAGCGCAAAGCGACTTTGTTTTATACTATGTAGTGATGAAACTGTAAATATTAATTTGGAACTATGCTACGTCACACCAGGTGGGGGGCAGTTTCACAAATGTGACCACCTGTGATGGACAAGGAGGGGAGTCGTGCAAGCAATGATAAAATTGGAGTTACTTAATTTATGTGGTGTCTACGCTATGTATTGTCAGGTAGTCTCTTTGGCAGTATGTCTCGTCTTCCTTTAAACCCCTTAAATTACACGCGTCAAACACTTAAATTAATGATAGTAGCTATCACTAATACATAACAAGATATAATCCCGGTAAAAGCTGATCATCACCTTTTTGCTTTGTATAACAGACAGTCCGACACATAATTCAGTGCACGTTCGCTGCAAAAACAGTGTTTCGATTGGTTAGATTCGTTACCTGAACGTTACAACGATAGTAACATGAGGAAAGCGATACCGTGTAAATCTTTAGCCACCAATAGTAGCAAGAAAAGAGAAGACTTGACAAGAAATCAAAATACATCTACGGGCGCTTGGACGCTAACTAAAAATAGAGCAAATTACTAATAATAAAACGCTGCAGAAATCTAAAAAACACTGCTTGTTTCCGTTTCCGTTTTCTTACTAATTTGGCAAATAAAAGTGTTGTGATAATGACAACAATGAGATTCTATGGGCTCTATTCTTTTCGTTAAAACCTTATTACTTTTATCGCTCTTACATACTTGACAGTAATGGCGGCCAAATTAAAAACAATGCGATAACATGTCACAAGCGATATGGTTTTTCCGAATAAAATAGAGCCCTAGACCTATAAAAGACAAAATAGACACAAACAATATTAAATAAATAACAGAATCACCAAAAACGTTATCGCATCATACCTATATCCATATAGGTGTCAATAGATGCACTGGTAGCCTCAAAACAATATCGGTCAGTGTTCTCTCGCGGCTTGTACCTTAGAGTCGTTTACGGAGCTCCCATCCATGAGTCACCGACTATTAAATAATTCGTGCAAAAACCGGCGTCCGCGCATAGAGAGGAAACCGCTTTGGCAGCAATGTAATACTTTCACTTATTGTTTATATTTGAATATTCTTAATAAGTTTCATAGTGGTGTTTAAATTAGTTTCATTATAGCATCGGTTTTATCTTACTTAATATTAATGCGAAAGTTTGTGTTAGTTTTAATTTGTTACTCCTTCACGCTGCAACAACGGCTGGATGGATTTGGATGAAATTTGAAGGGAGATCGCTTATACTCTGGATTATCATAAAGGCTACTTTAAAATGTCAAGTAGTCTTTATTTTATCATCCCATGAGCTTCTGCAACACTATAACTGATTTTACTCCATTTTCCTATACGTTTGATTCATCGATGCCGGGTTATATAAATTCTGAATTGTAATTATTAAGTATTGAATCGTAAATGCGTTACGTTATGTTTATATGCAAATTAATATAATTAATTAGCATTTGATGATCAGTTACATCGACCGTCACACCATTTAACCGTGTGTTGTGTCGCAGGCTATAACCTCGACCGTTATAAAGAGAGCCCTTTCACGGTCTAGGTCTGCGAGACTCGGGAGATCACTCATACCGTTTATGTAAACTCATTTAATGAAATTGGGTGCCTGGGCAATATTTTATAATCAAGGAAATTGATTGTTTAGCTGCGTAACATAACATAATACGTAAATTAGCTGTATTATACTTATTCCGACGTGACATGACTAATTTAACGTGGAAAATGTGTAACCCGGCGAATTGAAATATTATGTCAAACTGCTAGTAAAATTTCGCGACTGTACATTTACTTGTAAATTGTATGCAATTGTGGCAGCTGCATGATATTCATCCGTATAAGGACAGTTAGCCTTATTAAGCCTAGTGTCAAACTCTGTTGTGTTGGATCGAAATAAGCACTTCAATCGAAGGTAAAGCCTTGATTTTGAGTGAGGCGTGCAGGGCGTACAGTGGTTACTGTCACACCAAGGAAAAACGGCAACTTTGTTAATTTGTACAATTGTACGTTTTGTGTCATATGAGGTTGCTGTTGCTTGATACACTTCTTTATCATCCCTTGTTTTCCTTTGGTGTGTCAAATGCAATGAGATGGAACATTTTTAATGAAGTGAATTGTTGGGAACTCGTGACAAAGCCAGTGAGATAATCGGTGGCCATTGTAAAAACGGATACAGCAGCGATATTGTGATCGCGTGTAAATATGTAAGAGCGAGAGTGATGGATGCTTTATCCACAGCGATGAACGCTACCATAATAAGCCTGCAGGTTGACATGGCTCGTATAAAAAAGGTCACACTATGTGTAGAATATACTAGACTTGTACCGTTTTTCACTCGTACCTCGAAAAACTCGTATACTTTTTCACTAGGGCTTCTGAATCCGGTACTTATTGTATATTACTCGGAACTAGGAAACGCACTCGACTAATCAGTCCGACGTGTGGTCTTTGACATACCAAACTTGCAGACCAATGTTGCCATTTCACAACCATTAAAATTCATCGTTTAATTCAAAACAAGAGAAATTACATTCGGTTTGTTTTGAATTTAATACATTATTCTAGTGTCTAACACTGATTTCATAATGCTATCCTTTAAGGCACTTAATGTGACTTTAAGTTTTTGCCTACCTACTCAATTCACTATCGGGCTTAAACAGTAGTCGGTGGTAATGTAAGAGCGAAATATAGTGGACAACTTTCAAACTAAACTTATCAAATAGTAACGTGTAATGTGGGCTTATCATCGGCGATACTGCAAAACCGCATAACTAACAAATTCAATAAGTTGTAAAATGTACGTTACTGACTTACATAGTAAGGTGTATTTTGCACTTTATTTAAATTGTTCGTTACTGTATTGCAGTATCACCGACTTTATGTTAAGAGACTTAGTGGAGAAAAGTTTCCGTTTTTGTGTTGTCTCGCACTTCCTCCAGTCAGACAACATTTTTCATTAATGAAATATTCTAATTTTCTCTTGTTATTTGTTCCAGATGCCACTCGCACTATGGATAACAAATACAGACTCCTTCTAAAGCATCACCAACAGGACATCGTCAGAGACCTCGACGTCGAATACATTATAGATGAGCTGTTTCAGAAGAACGTCATCACCAATGATATCTTAGAAAATATATCCAATTTGGTGAGTGTTTTAAGTCTTATTTATCAGTTAAGTACTTAAATGATGCAGATTGATATTGGTAGAACTAACAAAACGACTTTAATTGACAGTGCTTGACACTTATTGGAACAGAAATTGTAAAAATACATAGCGTCTGCAAGATGTTGGTAAGTAATTTCAAAATTAGGCCGTCTAATTATAACGGCTATAAAGAATAAGATTGTCAACTGAAAACAAAAGGTTTTGCACTACAATGTCACATTTCAATACTCGACGCAAAGGGTTAACAAATGTAACATTGTATCTACGTAACGGAGGTGGTATTGCTTAATTTTATGAGTCACTTTCTACAGAGCAATAACCAATAACGCGTGTAACCGTTCAGATGCAATAATAAGTGTGAATAAAAACTAGCTGACGTGGAATGTTACCTAAAATAACAGTAATCGGTAGTTTCGTGTTGGACGGAAGTTGTTCAGATTCATGAAATTTGTAGAGAACAGCGTAATATTCGTATTCTTATTCATTTTTAGTGTTCCGTAGTCAACAAGGAACCCTTATAGTTTCGCATAGTTTCGTCATGTCTGTCCGTCTGTCCGCGGTTTAATTGAGAGATTCTTGGGACTACAAAGCTGTTATTTGACATAAATAGTAGTTATCACGCCGACAAAGCTGTCAAATAAAATCTTGTTTTTTTTTCGGGTACACCGCCGCAAGAGAGGGTATATAATGAGAAATCCCTTGGAGTAGCTAAATGCAAGCCCAAACTTTAAATAAATTCGGATAGGTCATTACTCATTAGAGACTTGGCATACTCGTACCTCAAATAATACCTAGCAACAATTTCAGTGCACAATATTTTCCTTGATGATAAATTTAACGAATATATTTTCGCGAGCCAAGTTTGATAAAGAATGTAGTTTCGCAGTGGAGTCTTACCGCAGTAAACACATTGCAAATATCGTTCATAGTTCGTCACCGGTTTAGTGAGACGCTTGGTTTTAATCAACCGGTTTTGCTGCCATCACAATTCGATGAATCTGGGATTCACTGCGGTGGTTTTGTATTTACGCGATTAGTTTTTTTTCCCTTTTGCAATCGCATCTGATTTTAAATCTCAACGCATTTTCTTTATTGTTGGCAGGATCTTGTGCAATGCAAGGTCTCTCCTATAACCACCTACGAATTGTTGTGTTCCAGTGTGGGGATAAAACAACCGGTGAAATTACTAGCACAGCATTCCTTCTTAGTCCTCGGGGTTTTCATAGGTCTTAGGATTGCGGTCTCAAGATTTGAATCTTGAAAATTATCCAAAATTCTATGGGCCACAGATCCCACTTCCCGTCAGGTGGCCTGTGTGCTCGTTATCGTTGTTTGCTATGCCCAACAGGGCATAATTGAGACATTTATTATATTTCCACCTCTGTAAACATTATGATTGCAATAAAGTATTGAGTATCTCTCTATGCCGTAAAAAAACAGACTCGCGTAACGCGTGGGCGACAATTACGTACAGCTCTGGATCTTTTATTTTTTACCACACACACAAACAAAGACAACTTCCCTGTTTCGCTCCCTCAAGTGATTCAGGTTCTGGGTCCATTTATAAAGGTTTTAAAGGTAGAAAAAGCATGACACTTCGTTTTTACCCGAGTTTTTTTAAATCTTATTTAAGAGTAACTAATTAGATTATCACATTGAGTTGTTTGTGCAAATAAAATCATATTCCATCGCTATACTTAGCGTAGCGTAGACCCATCGTGTTCGGGCTTATTAGTTTGGTCTTGATAAGCATATAATGATTTTGCAAAAATAGTACAGTCCCCAACAAATGCTTGTCCCAAAAAAAAATATTTTGACAGAAACTTATCTACTTATGTCAATTTGCTCGTGTTTATATTACTCTTTATTCTTTTCGTACAATTTAACAACGTGAAACCGTTACATTTCAGACGAACCGCGGTGAGCGCTCCCGTTACGTCATCGACACAATCCTTCAAAATGGCAACAACGCTACCTACCAGGCGTTCGTAGACAGCTTATCCAAAGACTACCATTGGCTGTGGGAGAAGTTTAATGTGGAATACAACGAGCCCATGTTCAACAACAGCTTTGAGGACAGCCTCAGCAAAGGCGATGTGCCGAGGCTGCCCGACCATTATGTGCAGAGGGCTGCACTGGTAAGTCTTTTGTTTTTAAATCTTTTGAATGCCTTATAGTTCAACCAATTCGTACGCAACTATCTAGCGGGGAGAGAGGGGGTTAGCGGGGTAGAGAAAATCGCCACGTAAGGATCGATCCACGGAATAATTGAAGTCGATATGTATCGTAAAACTCGACAAGAGCTTTAGGCTGCCTGTCCACTAAAGCGGATCGAGGCAGCAGAGCTGTGTGCGAGGAATAGTCGACCAATAAGAGAACTTCGCTGAGCAAGAAAAGGAAAAATTAAGTAATCCTATTGGTGGATTTTTTCCTCGCGCACCGGCACATTTTTATTGAAACAAATTAGCGGCGTGAGAACAGCTGAAAGCTTTATTTATAAACTACTAGCGACCTGCCGTCGCTTCGCTTCGGTTTATGTGAGTTTTCTGTAACACCCGTACATGAAACAGGATTTATTATACATATAAACCTTCCTCTTGAAACACTCTATCTATTAATAAAAACCGCATCAAAATCCGTTGCGTAGTTTTAAAGATCTATGCATACATAGGAACAGACAGCGGAAAGAGACTTTGTTTTATACTATTTATTTATTTATAAACTATAGTATTGTAACGTGTAAAATGTTTCACAATTTTTGTTGTTATCGAGTGTGTTATTATACTTATTTTATTGTTAAATGTTGTGAGTTTGAGTTTTTAGTAGCCGGTAATGCGACACGGGTTTAATGTATGTTTAACTGTATTTTTATATCCTCGTTTTTATGGTTTTTTGACCAAAATCAATTTAATCAATGTAAAAAAAATTATTATGAATAGTATTTTTTTTATCGATAAAACGGTTTTATTCAAATTGACGTATGTTTTTGATTGTCTGGTACCTAACTAAATACTATGTGTTTCTGGATTCGAATTGTGATCTGCGTGTTTTTATAATATTTCACACTAGTTTTACACGTAATGTTATTTTATTGGTTTTTAACTGTAGAGTTAACAAAAGCTGTCACAGTGACAATACGATAGCAATATAGAAAATGACGTGTAGGCTAAGGCACCTAAACGCTCGCGCACGACTTTGTTTGGCTATATTTATGTATGTTTTTAAGGTCATTGACACTGTATTGCAATACCTATTCTGACCTTAGCTTGGTCCAATGACAAGATGTTCGGCCAAACGTCACTCTTACTTTTATTACAGGTTAATAAACTCTTAGATGGATCATTGAACTGAGTCCTAGCTAAATTAATTACGTAAATATAGCAACGTTTAAAAAATAATACTACTTAATGGATTTATGACGATTTATGGCGGTTTTTGGTACAGTTTCAAAGAGACGTTCTACCGCATGGATGAACTTGAATTTTGGATAGCTTTTAAAACATTGGTTTATTTAGCGTGTGATTGACACTTGTACTTTATTTTAGCGCGTTTATCTTGCTAGATACATGGACGCTTCCTGTAGCTCTCTCAGTGACCTATCAATGAAAGCCTCTGTGACTAATGTGGTCTCGTACCAGTAATCAGTCTAATCACCAATCACAATATTAAAAGGTTAAAGAAAATAAATTAAATACTCTCTTAGAAATGGTTACGCGATTTTAAATGTAGTCATTTTCGGAATTCCACAAGCATCTCTTCTTTTTAATAATTTATTTTCAGAGCTTGTTTACGTTAAATGTTGAGATGAGAGTTAAGAATGTAGACAAAAATTGTCGTGCGAGAGGTTCAGTGCCAGTTCTAAAGCGTCTAAATTTGTAAGACTGCGCCGAGCCGGATGTACAGTGGCGCCCTCATTACTTTTATTGTTTTCTAATAAACTAAAGTATTTTCTTGAAATTGAACGGTAAGTTGTTGTACCAAAACTGAAAACACAACATATAGGGTATATCACATAGTTTAATAGCAATTCATCGAGTTATCAACTTAACGGAAAAAAGTGGCCACCTTTTTCCGTTAAGCTGACTACTCAAAGGGTAATTGTTATTAAAGTTTGAAACGTATTCCATAAATTGTGTTTTTACTTGCACTACGAAAACCTATCGTCTGATTTCAAGGAAATTCTTTAGTTACTTAGAAAATATAATAATAGTAATGAGGGCGCCACTGGACGCTCAGCGTTTGCTATGCGCAGTCTTAACGTCGTTTTTTGTTAATCAATGAAGAATAAATAAGTGTGATTTGCATTTTGCAGTGACTCATTCCTGTTCATACGGCTATCATTAATCCTTTAATTATTTGCATAGTCATTATAATTGCATGGATTTACCGTTCGGTGGTTACTCTGACTTTTCCAAATAACTGTATTTCTCAATTGATTTGACAAAAATATAGGTTTTTTTTATATTACTGCAAAGGTACCGGCTTGTTTTATAAGAGCATTGTGGGTTAGAGAGACTGGAGAATGGTTTTGATATCGGATATTAATCGCGACATAGGATAATTATATAGAATAATCACTAACCTTATCTTAATAACTTCTATTGTTCTTCTATTTATTTAAGAGCAAGGTTCTTATCGATTTAGTATTAATAATGCAATGTCCTTCACTTCTATACATTGCCATTTCCTTTACCCCCTTATGATGTAAATTTTCTGTTATATTCTTCTCATGTACCTAATTCTTTGCCTACCCCTTCTACGCCTACCTTCTATCTTTCCTTCTATGAAGTTCATTATTTAGCCGGCATGTCGTATAAGTGTCACACCAGTTTACCTCTCACCAGTCTTTAACATTCATCACGCGTAAATTTCAGGAAGAAAAGGTGGTCTCTAAACTCGAGCAGCTGGCCCGTCACAAAGTCCTAGCGCTCCACGGCATGCCAGGAGTGGGCAAGACCTCAGTAGCCGTCGGGGCGCTTCGTTACAATCCTGATCTCATCAACAATAACTTCAAGGGCGCTGTGTTTTGGCTCGACTTCGGCAATTGCAAGACACAGGATGACGTCATCAATCAACAAACCAAGTGAGACATTGTTTTTATAGAAACGATCAATTCGTCGTTACCCCGTGTGGTAGCCGGATTAGAATAGTGCCACTCCGTATCTTTCCGTGGATGTCGTAAAAGCCGACTAAGGTAATAAAGGCGTGTAGTACTGTTAGGCGATGGGCTTGCAACCTGTCACTAATACACTGTTAACATCTTCGCCTAAGTGTGCAAAATGTGGTTACAGAATTATCGAAAAGTTTTTATAGTTGTTAGAAATTCTGTAGCTCTGCCTACACCACTCTGGGAATAAAGGCGTGAGTTTATGTATGTATGTATGTATGATCAATTCGTCTTTAGGCGTACTGGTTTTAGGAAACGGTCGGGGCGCGCCGGTACAACCCTGATCTCATTAACACTAACTTCAAAGGCCTCTAGTTCTGGTCCGACTTTGGCAATGGCAAGAATCTGGACGAGGTCATTAAGACGTCGACGTCAGGCCACGTGAAGTGAATCAGTTTGTGTATGATTCATTGGAACGTATGTAGGGAACCCCTGTCTTTAGGCGTACTGACTTGTCTAGCGATCGGGACTACTGTCACCCATTCGGTGCCTAAAAATAGTCCATCTGATTTATAGTCAATTGCAACATGATTGCAACCCATCGCCTAACCTCCCTTAATGTTGACTCCCCGTGGGAGATTCGTGCTTGAACTTGACGGGCTATGATCGGACCCAGATATATGCATGGAACAGTCAGACAGTCCCAGTCCTACTTAAAGTGGTAGTTGCACGGCACGGGTAATTTTTGAGCGATAATTGCCCGCTATTATTAGATATCTTACTCTAATTTGGTGCAATATATTGAGACATCCTTTCTGTTTACGCCCATTACTCAATATCAATTTTATTGTAGGTGCAACGTTATATAAGATCTAGTTGATTCCTTTACAATTTTAAACGATCACGTACCATTTTTCTTTTTAGATTATATCGAAAAGCATCATCGGTGTACTCCCAAAACTCATTCATGAACTCTTCAATATCGATGTCAAGTATCGGCTCTAACGCGGACACCCAATCGTTCTCCAGCTTCGATTGGACCTCTCAAGATCTTCGCGATAAACTCAAATCTCAGTTCCAAGATCAAGCCCTCAAGGAAGCCCTGCTAGTCCTAGACGAAGTCAATGAGAAGAAATACTTGGAAGCATTCGATATTGGATGCAAGATACTCATCACTACGAGGGACACGGATGTTGTTGATAATTTTCAAGCGCAGATAATAAAAGTAAGTAAATCCATAGATTTTTAAATATAAGAATATATCGAATTTGGATTGGAGTTCCGTTTGTTCAATCGACTAGAAAAACATGTGTCCACTTTTGAACCTTTGTAATCGACTGTTTCCGATTAGATAAAGATCACACAGATTACATTGTATCGAGGTGGGGACCCAGATAGTCCATAATTTATTCAAGCTGATCTCCCCTTTCGGTCATTAGTACGACGCTATTATTACGTGGCCTTTGGTTTGGTTAAAGTGTTTAGTTTGGATTCTTCTGAAATGCTACCTTTTTTTAATCCTTTTTATTTTACAGATAGGAAACAATTTTGAAGAAAAAGAATCTCTTAAGCTATTCGCTTCATGCCTAGACGTCGAGCCTAACGAACTGCCGCGCCAAGCGAGGAAACTGCATGACATCTGCAAGGGGAACCCTTTCTCTATAGCGATGCTTGGAGCCATCCTGTCAGAAAACAGGCAGCGACTGACCCATGACACTAACCGGTGGTCATATTACGTGAACAAGTTGCAGAAAAAGGATTTCTTGTTGTAAGTATGCTTTATTACCTGGTGTTATTTTTCAGTAGCTTTTTATAACCTTTATATATTTTCCTTACAATGCCTTTGGTCGAAATACAGTACACAATGGCGGTCGAAAATGTACTAAAACTTATGTACTTTTACATAATCATCTACAATGTAGATGTACGTTTATGTAGATTCTACACAAACGTACGCTTATGAATGAGTGAATAATTTCAAACTCTTCAGTAAACGCAGAGGTGTCATTTTTATTTATCAACTAGCTTCTGCCTGCGACTTCGTCCTCCTGATAGATTTTGATTATAGTTATTCCCACAGGAATTTTAAAATCACAAACTTTCTCTTTTATAATTTTAGTAGGATTTCCTTAACTTTACACTACTTTCTTTTAGTTTACCGAGACACGATAATCCAATAAAAGTATTTATAAACGCGCTTGATTCCACCTTGCTCCCGCTATTCAAAATGTTAGCGATATTACCGGACAACGCCAAATTCTCCGCAAAAGTCATCAGCCGTCTGTGGGACAAAGACGTTCCTGAGGTCGAATCTATAATGAAACAACTGCGAAAAAAGTGCCTTATTATAGAGGAGTACATCCAAGATCAGAGGAACTACCTCTATGAAGTACACGACTTAATCATGGACTGTCTCAGAACGTCTCTAAGCGATGATGAAAAGAAAAAACTCCACGCGGAGTTCTTGCAAAGATACAAATACAATGCTACTACAGCACCGGTGGAAATTGAAGATGATGGTTATATGGCGTATTATATTGGTTACCACTTGTATAACACTAAGAATTTTAGCAAAATGTGGACTTTGTTTAACAAGCTGTATTTGGATTTGAAGTTTTTGGGCAATAAGGTGAAGTTGACTGGGCCCGCTGATGTTATACTGGATTTTCAGAATTATGAGGCACTTATTGTCGAGGACGTAAGTAATTAAAACTTGGTTTTTAATGCTTATTGATACGATTAACCTTAAATATAAGTACTTAAGTCACTATATTAAATTTTGATAGATAAAATCCATTGCTTTGCTTGTTCGTATTACTAATTGATTTATTGGGTAAATCACTTTTTTTTTTCATGTAAAAGGCGAACGAGCCCACAGGCTTGATGGTGAGTGGGATCTATGACCCATAGATAATTGCATTCTCAAGACTTCAATCTTAAGACATTGCCAACCATGGCACTAATATGGAATGCCTCTATGCTATTAGTTTCGCCGGTTGTCTTATCCCCAATCCAGAGCAAAACAATATGAAAATTGCTACTTGGCGGCAATTTAAGGATGAAATGGAGGCAGCGATCCGGACGGACCTTGCACAAAGTCTTACCACCATTTTAACTAAAACTATTCTTTATTCCGTCACATTTTATCATGCTTGATGAATTTTAAGTTAATTTCCATTATAAACTAACGTTTTTATTCATGTTTTTTTCTTGTTTTTCTTTTAGGGTTTAGACAAAGACCTACTACAAAGTCTGAAAGCATTCCTCAGTACACACGGCACAGACCTGTACCGATACCCGAGTACTGTTCTAGTGCAAAGTATACTGCAGCAAGAGTCGAAAGGCATTCTCTACAACAAGGCATCAGCAATCGCCGCCGAGTATTGTGCTAAGAACGAGTTGTATTTCGAGTTTTTGTAAGTTTTTCTTATCTGTGGTCATCTAAATGAAAACAACTGGCGCTTACGCTGTTCTGATTATTGCTAACAGTATTCTTACGAGTATAATGCATTCAAAAATAGAGCAACTGCCGCCCAAAAGGATGCATTTCCACTCAAGCGAAAAGGAGCGAGATCTATGAAATGTTTCGAAAAATATTTGGCTGTGTTTCACAGTCTGACTGGTCGTTTTTATCCACTCCTCTCCGCTGGAAACGCACCCTGAAGTCCCTTTTAAATTGGACTGACATATACTGGCTGTAACAGATTTCTTAAGACTTTTGTGTTTGCACTTCTCTGTATCTCTCGGTATTGCAAACATAATAACATAGATAGTTTGTTCTGTTTATGTGTTTTATTTTCAGGCACGAACAAAACGTAGATGAAATCAAACATTCTACGATAGACGTGAAGGAGACCATTAGATGCGTTTGTTTCCTCGGAGACTTTGTGCTAGTCGGCACCCATTCGGGGTTCATAAAGGTAAGCCTTGCGGAATATTTGTGAAGTACTTAAAAAAGGGGGTTCTGTGTTCAATCCTTTTGTGATTGTTTCCATCCTACTTCTTCTTGCGTAAGTGGTGATTATAACTGACGCTGATTAGAGTTGCTACTATAAAGTGGTGATATTGAGTAGTATTTAAACTCCCCCTTGCATTGATAATGCGTACACTGTTTTCTGTAATGTAGTGGATTTCCGCTCATTTCCCGAAAATAGAGTTAAGAGTTTCTAGTAAAGTTTATTTTACAAGTAGTTTTTTCCAAATGTACATTATTAATTCATTTATATTTTCAGATGTTTAACATAGCTTCAAACAATTTGAAGAAAGAGTTGCCTGGCAACGGCTCCCCTGTAAAGTGGCTAGGGGTGTGCCCTGTGAACCCCTTCATAGTGGCGGCGCTAGCCTTCGATGGAGCTATCACGCTTTGGTACCCGGACGACGCCGAACAGGAAGACACTGACAGAATCATGGAAGAAGGTAAGATGATCATTTGGTATATTCCACAACAAAATTGCCCAAAAAATTGTTAAAGGACAAGAGCTCCAGGAAAGAAACAAAATACAATCAGCACGAAATAGGGCTATATATACGGGGTATATTATATCTGTAAAAGCTTTTTCCAGCTAACTATTGGGGCTAACCTTAGTCGATGAAAACCTGAACATAAAATAAGATTGATGGTGCCAACATGTCATGTAAAGATTGAATATAGGCTTTTTTTTTTGCTCAATCCCTTTCCGCCATCTTATCAAATATCTTGCTATTGATTTATAAACAATGAAATCTTTTCACGTCGATTACAAAATGCGTCACTGGCACGCCAAACATGTTTGCTATGCTATACAAATTATAACTTAATTCATACGAAACAAAGTCTCTTTTAATCTTGTACTTGTGACGGCTATAGCCGTCGTGGCGTCAGACGCACGACTTTCAGATCTGATGTCGGCCACGGCCGTCTGTGACATCTTGATTCTCTCTAAATCTAAATTGTGGTTGTATTCCCACGCCTCTCATATCTTACAGAAGAAGAAGCCTTCAACAACAACTACCCAAGCAAGCTCTCGATTCCCCTCAAAGCCGGACCATTCATCAACTGTCGCTGGGCGAACTACACCGAAACCCTCATAACTCATACTGCCAAAATGGTCATACTCTACGACTCGTCTGGCGTGCCTACAAGCTACTCTGACTTGTTAGAGAGAGACCGGGAGCTGTTGTGTTGCGTGCCCAGCAACGACGACAGATACCTGATCATGGCAACGAGTGGTAGCAGTAACTATGTGGAGGTCGTTGACTTGACGACGAAGGAGAAAGTTATGTCGTTTGAGGAGAATGAAACTGTCATGGATATTCTTACTGTACCGGGTATGTACCTTTGAATGCTAACAGAGATGCAATTATATGGGCGAATATTTGATAGAGTTTGCAGATGTTAGTGAGACTGACATTGTCTGTGGAAGCATCGAACACAGTTGGTTTTAATGTTGTATAATATGTATGTAAACACTTAATTGTGCAAAGGAATAACTGAAACGATACGATCCCTTTTTTACTTTGTCCTGTAATTCCTGAAGTTCATCTTTCAACACTAATTTAAACAAAAATTAAATCTCCATAGTGGTAGCGATTGCAAACTGCATTGCTGAGTATGCCTTATAGACACGTAATATGAACATACCTTTACATTTCCAGGCACCAATAGAATAATAATCCTAATGCAGACTGAGATCCTCGAACACGAGTTACAACTGAACGGTGGTTCCTACCAGAACAACTTCAACATTTGCCGCAGCAGGTCCGTGATCACCAGCGAACTCGTCAGGAGCGAGTTGACGTTTCTATCGATCGCCGTCAACAAGGCGGGCTCACTGCTGTTCGTTTCTACGGACGATAGCCGAGTCATCTGCATCGACCTTAAGAATTTATCGAGAATATTCGACTTGGAGAATCGGAGGGGGTAAGTAGCATGACATATTGTGATTTATAAATCTAGGGCTAGGACGTTTGGTGGTTAGAGAATCCATGGAGTCAATTATTATATACATTATCAACTTGATTTTGACCATCAGTATTATCATATTTCAAAAGTCATACATAAAGTATAAAGGATATCTCCACTGCGAATGCGTGACAATAAATTTTAATAAATAAATATCAGAGAATAATCTGACACAAACACAACCTAGTCCCAAACTAAGCTCTAGGCTTGTTTTATGGACACTGAAGACTAAGAAACAAATATTTGCCCTGATTGAGAATCCGGGTTCGATTCTCGGGACCGCTAGCTTCGTAGAGAGAATTACGACTAAGTCGTATAAACGAGTCGTCAAACAAAATATTAATACATACCCATTGATAAACCAAACTAAAAATGTCGCAAGTTTATTTTGAAATGTCACAACACTGAAGACAAAATCTCGCGACTCCATACATTTTAGAACAACGGCACCCTATCAAAACTCTAAGCCCCAGTTATAAACTATGTTTTTTTTAGTAACGTGATCTCTATGGCCGTGAGCGAGGTTTGGTACGACTTCCTGCCGGGTTCGGACGTGCTTCTAACGGGGACCGGCACCATAGAGAACTCCGCCAAGGTGTGGCAACTCGATCCTTCTTACGTGTCACAGAATACGCAGAAAAATGGGTGAGTTGTACTGTCACTAAGTTAGTTGTTATAGTCTGTGTACCTTGTCGCAGAATAATAAAGTTGTAATTTGACGTAATTTATTACTCGTGAGTTGACGCTGTCACGAGAGGATTTTATGGTGGCATTTGTATAGTCAGCAACAAAAGAAGGTTCTATTGTCAAGAGAAAAAGAGCGCGTGTAGATAATTTTGAGCTCTACGACTCAATTCGACTGTCCATCTACGTCTGCTGCTGACTGTACCACCGAGGCCCTAAATTGTAAAGCCACATAGAGCCAACAATAATATAAATGTATTATTACATAATATATTCAAGTTACACAAGATCTGGCACGAATGCATCGTCCCCTATTAGTGACAGGTTGCAAGCCCATTTCCTAATAATACTACAAGCCTGTATACCCTGAAATTAGTAAATTAAGAACTCTTAAAAAATAAACAATAGTTTGACAAACAAAAATGTTGCCATGTGTGAAATTTTTATTTTATAGTGATAACTGTGATAAGAGTAATAGGGAAGTGGCGATGATTCTGAAAGGAAGGTGAAATAAATATAATATAGTAACAAAGAGGTTACCATACTTGGCAACATTCGTGCAATTGCTATGGATTCTATTATGGATTATGGACTACAATATGTGTCTAAACATCGTATTTTTCTCTCTTTTAGCAAAGTCCGTCTCACTACCAAGTTCGACGTCAGCTTCGTAGACACGCTCTCCCCCCACACCCCCACTTCAACCAGCGGGGCGCACAGTTCCGCCAGCACTCCCAAGCGGATCAAGTCCTTCGTCAACCACTCGGAACCTAAGAAACCCATAGTGTCGACCAGGAGTCTGGACCGGCAGTCGATGAAGCCAGTGCTGTCTCTGAACCTGAAGGGGCTGAGGAATGGGAACGATGCAGTCTGCCAGCCTTTGTTGGCTGTGGTCGATGACAATAACAATATACAGGTAATTATTGGATAACCTCATTAAGGTCTACCATATAGTCTGGCAAAAAAGTCTTGAAATTAAAAAGTGGCAACACTGTAGTGTCATCCCTTTCAAATCAATCTAAGAAAAAAGGGACGACATACACAAATAAATTTGTCAGTGGAATATGAACCTATTGTGAATAGCACAGACTCAACTTTTTAATTCGTTTTTGTCATAAATACATAGCAAATACTTTTTATCTCTTGTGCAATGGACCTTTATTCCATGGACTGCTGGCTTGTGTGCTCATTCATCTTCTCCAAGACGTAAAAAAAAAGTTTTTATGCAAAACTTTGTAAAAGAAACGAGTTGATTGCCTCTAAAATGTCTAATGTCTCTAAGAAACGGGGGTGAAGTTTTTGTTCCAAATGTTTGTTTTCATACAGCAGTTGGTTGGTTGGTTCATATCAAAATAATTAAGCTGTCCGACTGTGAACCGTAACTATCTTTCTCTTTTATTTACAGATTATGCGCGGTAGGAAATTAATAACTGAAATCGTGACAAAAACAGACGAAAAAATTACTGCATTGAAAATTTCACCATGTAACCAATACATTATCTATGGGCTACCTTCTGGAAGTGTCAAGAGATACACGCTCCGCACCAAAGACACCAAAGTTATACTAGATGTGAACAGCCCAGTGCAGTATTTGGACTTCGCTCGTTCGAATTTGCTAATAGTTGCTGGTAAGAATCGGTGCCTGATGGCCTATAGGCTTACCAATGATGGAACGTGGATGCCAGAAATGCTGCAAAAGGGCAACTGTCATCTTGGCTCTCAGGAAATATTGAATGACATTCATGGTGAGTTTTGGTTATATTCAAATGTTTTTTTTAATTTATGGCTTGAATATGGACGGAGACGCGAGCGAAAGTTAGTCAGACTATATTAAGAGTATCAACATACGAAAGCTTGATGATTTTTACTTTCACCTCTGATACGATAGTTACTACAGTTTTACAAACAATAAAAGAGACCTTGTTGCACTGTACTTGAAACTTTTTTTTTATAATAACTCTTAATATAAGTATAATTTTAAATTCACTAGTCAACTCTGAACATTCCAGGAATGAAACACAAAAATGGTCAATCAGACAGACTGTCAAACTCAAGTAGCGAGAGCAGTGTAACTTCTAAAGAGCGTCTGTTCCCCGCCGGAGACAACAGGGGCTGCCTCAGCGAAGCTTCTCTTGTCAACTGCTTCTGGCTCCAAGACCGAGGGCTCATCACTGTGGAGAATAATGCTACAGTCAAACTGTGGGACCAAAACTGCCTGTCCAAGTCACCTGGGGTGCTAAATGGAAGGCAGCTCTATTTCCACGTCAATTATGCCGCGTTTCAAAAGAACATACTTGTTTTATGCGATGAGTATAATAAGAAGTTTCAGGTGAGAATCTAGATGTACAATGCTTCCAAGATTTTTTTAATTCAGTGGTGAAGATGTCGCGGGAAACTATAATCATAGTATAAATACTATAATAGGTGGTCTCTGGCCCTTACGGGTTTCTGTTACCTACTGCCGCTGTGGTGTTAGAGTTGCGGCTCGCTGTGCGTACCGTCGAGGCACGCAAATATACCCTTATTTGAAGATAAACTACTGCTTATACTGTACTTTTCCATTTCAGACATTTGAAGTAAAAGACGGCGAAAACGTACTACTGCAGACAATTCAGGAGTACAAACTGAACAATAGAATAACTTCCTGTGATCTCACTTCTGATGGATATATTTTAGCCATGGGTCTCGACTCGGGCGACGTAGTGGTAAGAATTATTTATTAGTTGGAGAGTTTTCATTGGGAATAGATCAAATGAAGAGCACCGTAGCTTTATGTAGCATTTTGTTTTGTATTACTTTGAGGGTCATATTTTCCGAGTCGGATTTATATGCAATCAAAATATGATACATATAAGTTTCTTAATATATTACAAAGATCATTTAACGTAGGTTAAACGCACAACAACAATGATTGATGCACACGTCTTAATTACGTTTTTTGTCTATTTATACACTTACACTACATTGTATGTAATATTTTCAGCTATGGAATGTTGAACGCAAGCGCCAACTCCGGCTTCTGAAGCATCACAAAGCAAAAGTCCAATGGTGTGCGTTCTCGCCCGTGCCCGACCGCTTGTTCCGCAGCTCGGCCCTCAACTCACCGTCGGTGCACGCACAGTCCAACGGGGCTGATGATGACCAGCCTCCGCTCGTGTTGGTCACCATGGCAGCTGAGATCGTCTGGTGGGACATTACTTATTTGATGAGGACACGGCCTGTGAAAAATATTTGGAGGTAAGTAGGGGAAATCCTCTTCACACTTGCAAGGACCTGTTTTCAAGTTATCGTGCTTGACGTAGACTAGAAACCTCATCGTGATATGTTCTCCTAGTCATTATCAATTAGATCAATTATTATATTAATATTAAATGTACTGACATATTTGTTGATCCTTTCTTTTTAATTACTTTTAAGTTTTTAAAAAACCTGCTAGAGTTTCTTGCGGCGCTTCTTCTCTGCTATCAGTGTCATGTCTGAGGCACTGGTACATTCACTCAAATTTACAGACGGTAAATTACGTTTCTGTAAAATGTATTTAATTCAAGAAAATATTCGTTGAAACAATAATATTGAAAATAAAAATACAAGGGCCAAATATTATATGAAACATTTTTTGCGAAACGAAATTCCGTGAAATTTCTGTCTGTGAAACAAGGGAACACCTATTGCTGGTGACTGTACAAAATCACTATTTGGTTAAAACAGCAGCAGTATGAAAATTCAATGCTGAAAGTGTCAAAAAAATTGTTTCAGACAAGACCTAGCCAACGTCGTAACTCCCCTAGTAAGCCCACTGCAGCCTCCGCGGAGCGATCTTCCGGGCACAATGGAAAATATGACCCTTGGCCCTCCCACCAACTTCTTCTTCCGCGAGGGCATTGTGGGGGCCAAGGACTGCTGGATGGAGCTGTGGAAAAACAAGACGTGAGTTACGTTATAAAGTTTTCCTACTCCTGTACTTTTATCTGTCATTTATATAGTCACGAACACTAGTATAAGAGCATACATAATATGTCCGCAGAATAATCCAGAGAAAAGTCTATCTTGTCTATGCCCCAAAACAGCACTTGTGCGTTTTTGAGATAAAACGGCCAGCTACCAAAGCTTAGCGTTGCACAATCGATTTAATCATATTTTAACGATTGTGAAATAGGGACTATAAATCACCTAATGTTTTGAGAAATGATTTCAGTTACCTGATTGGTCGATTTTAAAATAGCTGTATTCTGGTTGGTTGATACGAAATACATTTTTTTTTTAAAGATTTAAATTAGTTAAAGAGAAACACGTACCTAAAAGAACCTTTCGTTCCGTTTGACAGTCGATGTGTATTGTGATTGGTGGATTTAATTTGGTGAAGTATTCTGATTGGTCAAATTAAAATGTTTTGGAATTGTAAATAATTCTATTTTCCATTCCGTCAATTTAAAAACAAAGTAAACCATAGACACATATTTTGTCATTTTCTTGTTTCCCGCTCGTTTGTTGTTCTTTACTTCGTTCGTTCGTTTGTAAGTTTTTCTACTCCTGTACTTTTATTAGTCTTTTACATAGTCACGAACACTATTATAAGAACATAGATAATATGACTTCAGAAAAGTCTATAACTCTATTCCCCATAACAGCTCTCGGTGTCGTAAAGTCGCCCTAACGATACGCCACAGATTACTAAGTGTAGCCTGTTAATCATATTTCCATTCCGTCAATTTAAAAACAAAGTAAACCATAGACACATATTTTGTCATTTTCTTGTTTCCCGCTCGTTTGTTGTTCTTTACTTCGTTTGTTCGTTTGTAAGTTTTTTCGCTTAATTTTGCATTTCATTTGAAACCTAGTCGTAGAAAAAGTATTGTATGCAACGGTGTATAACTAAGTCAAAAAACACTCGTGGCGCTTTCCTTTACGATGTTCGCCTTCGGCTCACATCGTAACTCACGCCACTCATATATTTTGACCTCTCTTATACAACTATTGCATAAACTACTATTTTTCGCTTAGATTTGCATTTCATTTGAAACCTAGTCGTAGAAAAAGTATTGTATGCAACGGTGTATAACTAAGTCAAAAAACACTCGTGGCGCTTAACTTTACGTAACACACGCCACTCATATTTTTTGACCTCTCTTATACAACTATTGCATAAACTACTATTTTACGTTAACGTTAAAAGTTATGGCATCGAGGGCGTATATGTTTTATTTTCTTAATATGTGACGCGACACATATGCAAGACTAGTGGACTGTATTCATTTTGGCAACGCACCTACGCTTCAAGACTCCACCGAGTTTGTGAAGTTACAAAGACCGTCAATTTGAATGGTAAAAATACAATGATTGCGTTCGAGCTTGCCTGGGGTCTCCGGTATGGCCGATTCGTACCATCAGCAGCAGCCAGTTCGAGGATTAACCTGCGCTGAATCCAGATAGGCGTCTTCCTTCCCTGATAAACTTAGGACACTATTCCCATAGGAGATCCGTATATAGCTGAAATTGCTTTGCTACGGTACTTTATTTTATTAACGGCAGCGACAGTCCGCTAAGCGGTTTCGAAGTTATAACAGAAGTAATACATAGAATACTATCAACGTTGCCAGTCTATGACGACACTGTTAGTTCAATCTGACAGTTCTATTGATATTACCAGATTTAATCACTACATATTATAAAACAAAGTCGCTTCCCGCTGTCTGTCCCTATGTATGCTTAGATCTTTAAAACTACGCAACGGATTTTGATGCGGTTTTTTTTAATAGATAGAGTGATTCAAGAGGAAGGTTTTCATCTTTGTTTTATGTACGGGTGTTACCGAAAACTCACATAAACCGAAGCGAAGCGAGGGCGGGTCGCTAGTAATTAATAAATTACAGTACTGAACAATATGCACCAAATTAAAAAGGGATTAAATACTATCGTAAATAAAAATATTCTCAACGCCCGTACAAAAGCGCTTTATTATTAACAAAGCCAATCAAGCAACGATCTGTTTTGTAATTACCCAGTTACCAATTGAATGTATCTCTTATTTCAGTTACAAAGAAGGTTCCAAGCGGAAGGAAATACTAGCATGCATCAAGCTGTCAGGTATGTACGCGAAGAAGCTGTGTTTCGACGACAAGTTCTCGTGCTTCGTGACCGTCGACAACCCTGGACACATTCACATCATGAAGGTTATGACGAAGACGTAGCACTGCCGGCGCATTTACAGAAGTGACGGCTCTAGGACTTCATTTTAAAGCGGGGAGAAGACTATCTCAAGATTAATATACCTATATTGTATACCGGCCTTAAATTTAGGTCTTGTAGAACAATTTTACGGTTTTTTGGGTTTCCATAGCCCTATGCCTCTCCCTGCCTCCCTTAGAGCCGACACGGATATAGGGGCTGCCACTCTGGGATAAGGTAGAGGGGCAGTTGTTTGGATGTAAATCAGGGTTAATTTAGGCAAACGGCATTCGTGTTGCCGTGGAATTTAGAAATTATAAAGATTTACGTTATCGACACAAGCTTATGAATTGTGGGCTAGAGCCTGAGTTATGTGTCAAAATATGTCATTTAGTTAAATCTTCCTTATTGGACCCTATAAAAACTTATCTTATCTATTGAAACGTCACCTTGATTTGTGTTATTTTTGCTCATTTAGGAAATTATAAATCTTACGTGAAGTATAGACAAATATTTTATATGGTATTGATTAGCAATTGTTTGGATACTTAGTTGAAATATATTTTTAGATAAATTCGTTAGTTAATAATCCAGCAATATATCTCCGAGTGGTAGCTCTATGAAATTCTATTTTTGTACAGTATATTTTACACTTTTATACCGAATCTATTAGGCTTAAATTGAATGTACTCATAATTTGCTTTTATCAATTAAGTTTAAATGGTGATATAGCAGTTCTTCCAATGCATTTCATTTTTATATACTTATGTTTACTTATATTTACCTACGTAATAATGACAATTTCAATGTCAATGTCAATATCTTGCTTTTGACTTGTATCCTACACGCTATTCATGAATTCATGAGAACATTCATACGTAATAATTAAAGTGTTCAGTGTGTGTAAAAATCTGCGAATGAAATAAGCGAATATTCTGTATAAGTCTCTCTTTACAAGCTCTCAAAAACCGTATAACCTGTACACAAATTGATAAAATGATGATGATTCTTATTTGCAAAAATAGTGTTATTAGTAGACTAAGTTTCACTCAAAAAAAACGTGTTTATCGTGACAACTTTTTTCTCTTTCACTTCAGTAGAAAACTATTCTTGAGTTGAGTTTGCAATTCCGTAATGGCATTATAAAGTTCTAATTTTTGAACGTAACTGCCATTCATGCTAGACATACAAAACTCCTACCCACTGCCAATAAAATTAAATAACCCGTACATGATCGATCAATGTTAGGTTTTAGATAATTGTAAAATGGATGGTTAAATAAAAGACAATTTAAGCGCTCAAAACTATGTGAAAAGTTTCAATTATATTATTAAGATAATTTTTATACGTTCAGGCGTTTTACAACGAACAATGCTCACTTTACTGTGTGATATTTTGAACGAGTTTTGATAAATGTAGGAAAGTCAAGCGCACAATAATAGTCTAATGATAACGGAGGTTGTTACATGTAAGCATTTGAAATATAGGTTTAAGTGTAGGAAATGTTCGACTAGACCTCTATTCCACTATGTTTAGGCCATATAGCTTCTATATCGTAATTATAGTAGCTCCTATTTTCTTGGTAGTAAGAGCTACTTTAACAAATTGACAATATGCTTATGATTTGATGTTATCAAAGCAGGATGGTCTAAAACAAATTGGAATAGAACCCCAGTAAAATTCTAAATTTATAAATAACACAAAAATCAAACAGGCAATATGATCAATTATTTAACTCTCTCAAACCTCAGCCTTTATACATAACCTATACAGACTACTCTTTAAAATAAGTTACACTTAAGATGATTTACACTTGCTCATTCACGGTTTTGTACAGCAAATATAAGTTGTCTACAGAACGACCACCAAGCAACACCTGTATCCCTACACTAGCAAATTTATTTCTATCTTACTATTAAAGAGAATACAAACCGCGCCTGTTAATAAGTAACTTCTGGGTGCTTACCATTCCCTCGTCATTCCAAACTAAATCGAGAGAAAAGGACGGAGCTAACGTAACTTCCAACTTCGATTTTCAAAGTAGGGCTTTAGTTTTTATCTATGGTGATTTACGTTGAAGCCGTGAATGGGTCAACAATGAGATTATAATTGTGTTCAGTCCCACCACTATCATAAATACGTAAATATAAATAGTGAATAGTCAGACAATCTGTTGTGTTTACTACTATTAATGGCGTCAAATGTTGGTGCCAAAATGTACCTATGATATAAGAACAAATTTTGTGCTGTATTGTCGATAAAGGTGCAAGTTTCACTTACTTTTTTAAACTGTTTCGTGACGTATTGTTTATTAAACTAAAAGTAAAGTGTTCTATTTTAGTTAGCCAGATGATGTTCCATAATAATATGCAGGTGCAAGACATGTTTTAAAATCTTACGAAGGATTTGAACTAGCCTTTTTATTGAAGAAATATACTCAACGTGTTACCACGCCGGTCGACGCGGCGAGGTAAAGCGGGACCGCCGAACACAAAGGCAGTCGTACATTGACTAACCATTACTTGTCTCCTTCACTCGCGCAGAATAATATTGCCGTCGCGCTCGCACAGCGATATGATGACCAGCGGCATCATCGATTGTAAACCTTTTCCCAAATGGTAATGTAGCACCATACTGTAAAGGTCAATGTACGAAATTCTTCGTCATAGCGTCCGCGCTTTATAGAAAGTCTAACGATCGATGTGGCAACACCCTTAGTTTTACCAAATTCTATTTTAATTCAAGCCGGGAAAATTGTAATTTATGAGTTTTTTTAATCTGTTATATCAGTTACGAGGTTTTCATATTCTCAAATGGCAGATTATTGTCAAGTAAATCTTTATAAATCTTCGTCCATATCTATTAACAATGGCTGACGATTAGTAAGTGCCATTACATTGGTCCACTGTAAATACTTAGTAATGTTATAGGATGTAGTCCAATTCGGATCTCTTAATAAACTGTACATATTATGATAGAATTTTAATATTAAATATAAAATATAATTGTGTAATGGTGCTATAATATCATAATATTGAAGTGTGTTGTATCGATCTGATCAGATTATTGTAATGTATTGCAATGCATTGCGTGGCCTGACGATAAAAAAAACATTGAATATGTCTATTACAATGATTTATAACAATTATGTGATGCTCAATTATGCATTTTTTATCTGTTCCTAATTTTGTAAGCTTTTTCGATATTCAACTACAAATTCTAATGTTTTTATATATTCTCATTTTGTGACTTTTAAATTACTTAAATAATTGTGTTTTTATTACAGTATGGAGATTTTTTTCATCAATAGGAAACAATGTAAATTTATTTAGTGTTATTAAGCGTTATAAAGTGGCCCATCTTTTTTTAGCCCGAGACCTAAAGTCATAATATTACGAATCACTTCAATGAAGAATCGAATTTCTAAGTTACTTAAGCCTGGTCCCTTTCTCTCGTTTATGTTATAACTGATGAGTGAAAGTGACAGAGCTTCAAAAGTTTAATTCCTTGGTGAAGGTAACCTACGAATATTTAAATAAAGATCTACGTCTCGGGCTATTAGGGCCGCTTATTGAAATGTCACTAATCAAAATTGCTGAACAATGATTTTGTAAACCGATCAAAATACAATAAGTTAGGAAAATTCTATTTTTAGACATTATTTGAATAATAAACCCTTATTTTAATATAAATCTTTACATTTTCAAATAAATACTTTTTTATATGTTGTGTGTTATTCTTTAGAACCACATTTTCCATTTTACAGAGCGCTTGATGAATGCTGTCTAAACTAGTTTAAACTAGAACGACTGAGGCTGCAATCGGTAAATTGTGTTGTTATGTGGCTCTTAATCCTATAACATCACTAGACTAGTTCTAAAATAACAGGAACAGGAACTACAACTCGCGTTTAAATACGAACATTAGTCCTCGTTCGTATAGACGTTTCGAGTGGCATTGCGTGCGTTACGAGAAGAAAAAAGGGTGAAGTACTAGTCGGACTGTGCGGCACTACGTAGGGTTCCGTACTGCCGCATTAAAGGTATTATTATATTATATCCTTACCAAATAAAAAAGTTTTTGGTAAGTACTTTGGCTTTCTTTAGAGAGTAAGTATACTATTATCATACCAAATTCAACGCGTTTTACCATTTTTACGATACAGTAAAAATATGTTGAAAAATAACTTTCTTCACTAACTTTTATTTGTTAGCAAATCTGTCGTAATAACACATTCTGAAAAAAAACAATCTGCTATCTCTTTCGGTTCAAAGGATACAGCTATTTAACGCTAGGACGGACGGATGGACGGACAGACAGGTTCCATTTGAATCCCTTCGGATACGGAACCCTAAATAGATAAAAGGGAACATAGGGTTCCTACTCAAATATCTAAAAGATATCTCATGGTAAAATTTTAAACAAACATACCTTTAGGGCCCTTACACCACAGATAATAAATCATAATTATAATCAAGATATCTGTGAGCGCTTAGAAGGTGCCTCGGGTTTGTACTCCTCTCTCACATGCTCGTAATAAGAGCGAGTGAGATACAAGTTTAAACTCGAAGCTCTAAGAGCTGTCGTACTGTAATGGCTGTTAAATAAAAAATGCTTTCTATGTACGGCAATAAATAGGGAAATGCGTATTTGACCGTATTTTGTGTTTGATATCGCGTCGTGCCAGAAATCTAGCAGTGCGCGATAAAAATATTATTATATTATGAGATATAGAGTCTGGCCAATGAAAGATGAGAATGGATAAATGGCGGCAAATTCAAAAAGCAAGGTGTGATATGATATCCGTGACGTATAGTGCTAAAAATAGGTTTGATACTTGCGATACATAGTATATTTTCAAAGGCTTTTATTAGGTCTATCTGTAATTATTGTACTACGAAACTCTACCTGCACTATGAAATAAATAATATCATGAAACGTTTTATGGATAATTACATAAGTTACATAGTATTTATTCTACTTAGCAGATCTTCACTTTTGAAAATAACAAATAGGAAAGAAGATATGATTTTAAATTGATAATTATCCTGGAAAGTTTGCAAAATGTGTGATAACGTTTTACGAAAAACAAGAACAGTGCTTTTGCACAGAATAACACTGCGTGATCATTATGATCCTTGATGTTTTTTTTATATTTATTTCAACATTGCATGCGAGTTATTTGTCATTTATATTCGTTAACATTCTTTCAAACATTAATATTATTATTTATTTCTTTTCAAACATTCTTCAGTCTCTTCTTCTTTTTGCCCCGCCGCGACTTCAACAGCTACTACCGCCGGGCTATGGCGTTTCCACGAATATAATCAGTGATTTCGCCAGTGTCAAGTGTATATAAGTATAAATCATTATAGCAATAAAATACAATCCAATCTTCTCTGGGAAGATTGGGGGCAACGTTGTTCGGTAGTTTGTAGGACAGAGATCAAGATAGTTTTAACCTATGTACCACTTCGAGTCCACTTCAGTCTCAAGACGAATAAATGGCGTTTGCGGTTTGACGTGGGTTGACCCGGTTGACAATAATGACAAATGACAATCGACTTTTTTGTTGCCATGTAAAAAGTTATTAAGAAATCTCATTCTCATCTTTCATTGGCCAGCCTGTTGTTGTTCTCGCAGATATACAAGTCACTCAAACGTTCCTGTTGTTTTTTTGTGTTGGCAATAAATTGTAGATGTCATTGTCTGTCTGTTGCATTGCCATTGGTTTTTTGATTTGAATTTTAACGGAACTCGTTTTCGTTAATTTCTAGTGTACTTTGGGTCTAGTGCTAGTATTTTATACTTTGATTATTTGATTAATCAATTGTTCTAATGCGTTTAAGCTTAGAACAGTGTTTTAAATATATACGTGCTAAACAATAAGTATTTGTGATAGAATACTTTTTAACGACATTTTGTGTTACACAAAGGAATGGCTCAGTTCAACTACCTAAATGAATTGAACAGCTTGGCAACAACAATGGATGGCCCGATAACTCGAGGGCCACCTCAGCGATGGGTTAAGAAAAACAATAGCGAGAATATAAACCCTGTGTTAAGTACATCCTTCAAAAACTCCTCCAACGTAAATATAAGTTCTTGTAACCAGTCCCTGCAGAAGTTATCAATTTCTGCTAATCAAAGCATACTTTCTAACAAAACTCCGACTCGAAATGAACACAAGAAAGGGAAAAAGACTCCTTCTAAAAACAAGTCGCCAGGTAATATCAAGTAAAATAATAATCTTGCGAATTAACTATTCAGCATTTTTTTATTTCTCATGTAATTATGCTATTTCTTTCAGGGAGATCAACGACGCCAACCCCTAATAAAGCTGCTAAAACCCCGAACAAGGCGGATAGATTCATTCCCTCTAGAAATAACTCAAATTATGACTTGTGCCATTACATGGTAAGTTGTAGAACAATTTTATGATTTGTGTAACTTTATCATCAATTAAAGGGTTAAGTAGTTTATTTAATATCTTTTTATCAGATGAGCCGTGAAGAAGACAAGGGCGAGGAGGTAGTTGCTCAGAAAGTGGCGGGAGAGGCCATTGGACGAGCTCTGACTGACATGGAGCCAGGGCGTTTGTTGCAGTACACTTGCAAGGCCCCTGCTGCTCCTGAAGGATACCAGAACAGGCTTAGGGTTGTGTATACGCAGGTATGTTATATTTTTATCAAACAATATACTTATTGTGATTTGCCATTAAAAAAATACTTTTAGTGTTTAAAATTGCATGGTCATTATCAATTTATGCAATAAATTGATGCAAGTAGCGTGACACGACTTCATAGATCGAAAACACTAGAATCTATAGTTTAGAAAGCCAACTGTAACAGAGATTTTTTTTTTAATGCTGTGGTCACAAGTAGTTTATCATTACTTGATTATATTTTGTATGGGTTTTAGGCGAAGGTGCCTTCATCAGTGAAGAACACAACAAGATACATCCCTCAAGCTCCTGACAGGATCTTGGATGCTCCTTCAATCCTGGATGATTATTGTAAGTACTTAATTACCTTTGAAGCTTTTTTTAATCCACCTTTCTGCCTGGGGGGAATTTAAGGCAGAAGACGTGTTTGCATTTTTGGAGTTTAATTATGCATTAAAAATAAATGTCTGTCCTCAGATCTAAACCTTCTGGACTGGAGTTCATCTAACATCCTAGCTGTGGCACTAGGAAGCTCCGTGTACCTCTGGCATGCTGGCACAGGCCACATCGACGAGCTGGTAACCTTGGAGGCCTCAGAGACAGTCTGCTCTGTACAGTGGGTGCAGGGTGGCGGCTCGCACCTCGCCGTGGGGACATCTGCCGCTACTGTGGAGCTATGGGACTGTGAGAAGAAGAAGAGGTTACGGGTATGTTAATACTAAATATCTCATACAAAATTGATACTTTGTTTAGCAAAAGAGCCTGTTATAGTAAAAAAAGGTAAGTCAAAACTGCCTCAGTAGGTTTCAAATTAGGGGTTTATGAGTATTTCAGGATGAGTCATGGATTATAGCTGTGTAGCTTCAAGCTAGTGATGGTAATCAGGTTATTAATTAAAAAAAAAATAGATTTGATGATGCAGTGGGTTTGGTTCTTAGTACAGTCAAACATTTTCTTCAGTGATACTGCAATACTGCGTAACTATCAAATTCAACTAGTTCCAAAACATATTTAACTTAATGACTTACGTGCTAAGGTGTATTCTGCACCTTATTTAATTTGTTAGTTACACGGTATTGCAGTATGACCGATAATTGTGTGATGAGAATGAATATTTGGTTTTTGAGGTTTAGTGGCATACTATATTTTATTTGTCTATATTTCATTGTATTCTATGTTATTCTAGTGCCTATTCTCTGGGATGTTTTGGGAGAAAGTGATATGTGTACGATCATTTCACAATGGTGAGCTAAATTAAGAGCCCTGTTCCCAGCAGAGAAGACGTAGAGAAAGAGTGCTTATAGTACAAACCTACAAAGTACTAGTGTAAAGTCGATTGTATAACATTGTCCCCCGATGATTGGTATATTAGTTATATAATGGGCCGAATCTGGATAAGGGCCGAAACTTTACTATTATCAAACCGCAAGTTATAAAGCTACAGAAAACCACATAAATTAAATTACCTACTTAAGAAAATACAAATAATGTAATAATTATATTTAGGAACAACATCAAAATAACATTACACTTAGAATGACCATCAAAAGACAATCAAGACTTCAGAAGAACCTTCGTTTTATCATTTTCATGATTAATGTTTGGGATGTGTGCAGATAATGGACGGGCACACGGGGCGCGTGGGCTCGCTCGCGTGGAACATGTACGTGGTGTCGTCGGGCGCGCGCGACGGCCAGCTCGTGCACCACGACGTGCGCCAGCGCGACCACGCCGTCGCCACCGTCGCCGCGCACACGCAGGAGGTAACACCATCATTTTTTTTTTTTTTTTTTTTATGGTAGACAAACGAGCACACAGGCCACCTGATGGTAAGTGGAAACTGTGACCCATAGACATTCGCAATCACAAGACTGCAATGCAATCCTAAGACTGCAAATGCATTGCCAACCCTGAGGCTAAGATGGAATGCCTCTATGCTAGTCATTTCACCGGCTGTCTTATCCCCAAACCGAAACACAACAAGGCGAACACTGCTGTTTGGCGGTAGGTTAATGGATAACACCTTCTCCTTCGCCACAAGGCACGCTTTTTAATATAGAAAGCTTTTAGTGCTTTTGCAGCTTGCGTGTATAGCATGCAGAATGCTTCGCTCATTCCCGAAATACCAGTATTTTAAAATACCTGATTCTCAATTTATCGGAATCCCAAAACTAAACGTACAAGTTAGGATATTATTTATTATTAATTATCTTTACCCAACATTTCGAATCTGGTTTTTTGAGAACCTGGTAAAAAAAGTAGTTTAGAGTAGTTTTGTAACGCGAACCATCTGACGAAATGTTTAGGCGCCGGCTTAAAAATCTTTTATAACCCATTCTATTCGGTAAATTAGTATATGGAACTTGACTTGTAAATTAGTTTGACTTTTAATTATTATTATTTTATTTTATTCTATTTTGTAATGTACTTTGTTTTTGTGTTGACTTTTACTATTTTACTATTATAATTTAATTCTATTTCTGACGATCTCAATGTAACTGCATATAATTTGACATGTAATGTAATTTATACTGTGTTATATTGAGTAATAAAATCTGAATCTGAATCTGAATCTGTAGTATGAAATACTGGTATTTTGGGAATGAGCGGAATGCTTATAGACTTGTGTATGTTGGTCAGGTAAATTTTCACAGAAAGTAAACTTTAAAACCTGAATCTCATGACTTATTATTTTATAATTATTATCAGCTCTTTATTTTGATATCTTACGCGATGGCATTTAATGGATATGGTTTTCCAGACACCCCCTTTTACTAGTCCAAATTCCATCAAAACTTACTTAAATACTTTTTTACTTACTGTCTGGTAAGTAGATTAAAACGGGAATAATAACACCACAGTTTCAGGTTCAATGATTTTCAGGATATTAAACAGAAATAACAGAAACTAATCCACTTTCTCTTGCTCTAATAGATTTGCGGTCTTAAGTGGTCCCCGGACGGGCGCTACCTGGCTTCGGGCGGCAACGACAACCTGCTCAATATCTGGCCGCTGGCGCAGGGCCAGAGGCACTCTCAACCGCAGTACCTCTATTCATTCAAGTAACTACAGTACATACAAATTCTTAAAAAAAGTCTTCAACAATATTTTTTATTTAAAATACGAAGACATGAAAAAAGTGATTCATGAATGTCATGATGACTCACTTCACAATTCAGAACTGTGACCTGTTTCCATGAGAGTCGATGCATTTGATTTAATGCATCGACTCTCATGGAAACTTGTGCATAAATGAATTACATTTACCTCAAAAAAAAACATAAAGACGTGATGTTTTTTTGTCTACTTTGTCTGTGTATTGAAATTGAAGTGAAAAACTAGGATAGGCGTAGGTTAATTAAAACAATTTTAAGAGAGTGTCCCCTTACGTAAAAGAACAAACAAAAGTGTTAGAAAAGCAGTAACTCTCATCTGGTAATCGCAATTTTTAATTGTTTCCTAGCAGTTCATGTAAAAAGCGTAATGCGTGATGTAATGTATGATAATGAACCCATTTTGTTCTCGAATCGTCTATCGAAATGTCTCTACTCTAGAGTACAAAAATTGCTTGTTTATGCCCTTTTTACATATTATTTATTTTCAGCCAACATCTGGCAGCGGTGAAGGGCCTGGCGTGGTGCCCCTGGTCGAGCGGCATCCTGGCCTCGGGCGGCGGCACGGCGGACCGCACCATCCGCATCTGGAACGTCAACACCGGCGCCAACCTCAACACTGTTGACACCAAGTCGCAGGTACCACGGTTGCTATTCTGCTGTGCTGGTGTTAGCCCGCCTGATTTGTAGGTTCCTAATAGACTGACGTGGGGTTGAAGAGGTCCTGAGTGCCGGAAGACACAATATTGTGACTAGACCTACCTCTACAAGGTGGATCCACGACGTAGCTAAGGTTGCGGGAAACCGACGGATGAAGCTGCGTAAGACAGGTCCTTGTAGCTAAACTTAGGAAGCCTATATCCAGCAGTGGACGTATTTCGACTGAAATGATGATGATGATGATGGTATTCAATTTGTCCGTAGTCACTCGCACACGCACACATACACAGTAATGGAAACTGAAAGACGTAAACTGTAATTCTATGGAACTTGCTAACTATGTAAACAAACAATATATTGAAATTGACATCTAATGTCAATTTTAGTATGGCGGCTTGTTTACATAGTTAGCAAGTTCCATAGAATTACAGTTTACCATGTTATGTCTTATTCTTTCGGTTTCCCTTACTGTACATAAACACAACACACTTCTTTCAAGACGCATCTGGAGAAGTCTCACTCAAGGTCAGCTTATTAAAACGGCCCTCGAACCTTTCCCCCAACAGGTGTGCTCGATCCTTTGGAGTACGCACTACAAGGAGCTGATATCGGGGCACGGCTACGCACAGAACCAGCTGGTCATCTGGAAGTATCCGCTGATGTCGCGCACGGCGGAGCTGACGGGCCACATGGCGCGGGTGCTGCACCTGGCGCTGTCGCCCGACGGCACCACTGTGCTCTCGGCCAGCGCTGACGAGACGCTCCGGTGAGTTTCTAACCGTTTAGATGATTTAGCAAATTAGGACAAGGGGTCAACTCCGAAGTAGTAAAGGTTTATTCAAACTTGAAAGAAATCTATTGCAATTGCGACGTTTCTTCAACACTACAAACCCGCCTCAGATAACATCTATGCTCCATTTACAAAATTTTGCAACAGCCAATAAAAACTGTTTTATAAACTTAGACGAATTTGGTTCTGTTTGTTTAGATTTAGTATACCTCGTCCTCGCCAACGTCTCAGAAGGACGGTCTCGTATTAACTTATACGGTTGTAGTCTTAGTATTCATTTTTTAAGGAGCACCCTAGGTTCAATTAAAACCCTACTCAAAACAGCGTACGCTCGTCTTACACCCGTATTTATAGTCAAGAAAAGTAATTACTTGAGTAAAAGTAATGACTTGAGCAACGATTTTTATATGACTTTTGACACTACTAATACTCAAGTAATTTCTTTTCTTTACTATAAATACGGGTGTTAGTCTTAGCTATTACTAAGCTCGAGAGCTAATCTTATCCATTTTCTATAACTTGCAATGTATTTTCTTTATTTCAGTCTGTGGAAATGCTTTATGCTTGATCCTTCAAAGAAGAAGGACCCGACAGAATCAAAGGCAGCCAAGTCTTTACTGAACATGAACTCATTAATTCGGTAATTTAATTCCGCTTATGCTCTGCAAACAGTAACGCAACGTACCTCAGTCGCTATTAATGTTAGTCATAATTATCTTGTAGGGGCAACGGAGAATAATTTAGGCCTTAGATGCAAATGAACAGTTAGATTAAGATTTTGACACTGTTAAAAGTTGGCCCTCATCAAATAATTTCCATTCCCTAAATAACCAAATTTGAATTATAATTAAGTATTGCATGTGTGTCATTAAACCTTTTGAGCGCCAAAGCCGAATCAGGTCACCGGAAATTCGTGGCACTGACTCTGGGAGTCGGTAATTGCCGTCAAACTTCATACGCCAGAAGACTTTAATTTTTTTAAATTTCGCGTTCATAAAGTTAAACATTTTTATGGCCTTGTATTGGTGTGCAATATTTGAGTATGAATCAAATATGTGACACCCATTTATGTTAATAAATATGGTTGATTGTGTTAGTGTGAACTAAATTTTAGTTTTGAGATAATTATATCGCCCGAGCATGTTTTACGATACTTTTTTATAATTGTATAAAATGCCATAATAGTTTTAGGATTGTTTAGCAGAGCAAGTAGCGTGTTTTGACTGAAAATTGTGATCTTTACAATTTAGTTTAAGAAACCAATCATGGTTGAAGTAATATAGATACTTACTTTTTTTACACCTATGTTTCTTATTTCTTGGACCTTCCCAATGACTACTTTGTTGTATTCCTATTTATATTTTAAACTTATCAGTATTTTTAGTGACGTCTACCCCACGCAAGATTTAATTGTACTTTTTATCAACTTAATTTTTGACAAAACAAAGAAGTTGAGGTCCTGAAATGTAACAACACGAGCTATCTCTTCTTGGTCTTTAATCTTCAATTGCTATAATTTCTCTTCTTCTTTTATTTAGTCTTCATTCTTTGGCTAAGCTACTTAGACATTTCGTCTCCTCAGCTTCCTTATTTTATGGACTTTGTGTATAATTAATAATTATTATATGACGAAATGAATTGATGTTTATTGAGTATGTGTGATTTTGTTATTGTGCGAATAAAGATTTTTCTTTACTTTAACTGTGTTTAAGTAAATTTTCTATATAGTCAGTGATCCTGCAATACGGCGTAGTTAACAAATTAAATAAGTTGCAAACTACACCTCAGCACGTAAGTCAATAAGGTAAATTTTTCAACTTATTGATTTTTTTACTTACGCGGTATTGCAAGATCACCGAAGATATGTGACTGAGCAAAACAAATACAATAGTGATGTAAAAACTTTTTATTATTCTTAAACTTATTAATACATTGTAAATAGTAAATACATATTGCAACGAAGGAATGTAAAAGGAAAAGTGCTTAAAATACGACATTTATGTGATGATTCCGAAAATTTGTAAATAAAGGTGGAAGCATTGGTGACTAGAACTAAGAATAATTTAGAAGAACACAATTTAAACACGAGCACAGTTAAATGCAAAAAAGGAACTACTGCGAAGCTATTTTAAAAATTAAAACCTAATTGAACATAAAATCACTAATTGCTTTAGATCCATTGTACTTATATAAAATATATCTAATTTGACGTCGCTACGAAGCGGTTGCTGCGCCTTAAAGTATTGATTAGTGTTGTATTGTTATGGGGATAAGTCTATTTGGTGTTGGTTTAACATTAAAAAGTTATGTAACAAGTAACAACACTAGATATAAGTTCGAAATTACGTGCGATTGGTTTGCTATGGCTACATTATCAGAGTATTGTCACAATTCTCGCTACATGCTTGCCATCGGCAGAGTTCACTACATAATAGGGACTGCTTTCGTAATATAATCACATTAAGATAATTTAGCCGCAACAATATAAAGAAATAAATCACACCATCCAAAACATCATTAAAATCTAAGTCGAAAAACATGCACTCAACAACTTAACCTAACGAGAACACATTGCTAGTACAAAAACTACTCTAAAATAAACTGCCACATGATTTCCTTAACAATTTAGTCTTAAAACATCATTACTAAGCTCTGATTTTATTATCAAGTTCATAAGTATATAGTCTTAACCTAATTAAGTATATTTCTGTAAAACTACCTTCATGGCTCCGAATACTCATGGGTGAACTAATTGTGCTAATAACTAAACGTGATGGTGTGTAAATTATTCACTGCAGCTACCAAAAAACACTAACTTATAGGGCACCATTTTTTCTATGTCACTAAACAGTCAAGACCATTTTTATCGTATATAGACACTTATATCAAAATTCGATGACCAAAGATCATTCTCTTGCAGATGTAACAAATTTCAATCGCGCATATACATATAATAAACTTCCTACACATTAAAACACGATTAAAACCTGATTAAAACACTGGGCTAGCATTCCGTTTTATCCCCAGCTTTATAACGAACTTATGTTCTAGAATTGTCCTGACTGCATTTAACAAAAGCATGCACGATGGACTAATGTCGGTCACAGAGCTACTTAAGAGAGGCTATATGTATACTAAACAAACTATTATAGATTGAATTGTACTTCTTTCGTATAAAGCGGAGTAACAGTTACAACTATCCATCCTACACTTACCTATTTACTGAAAGCTGTTTCTCTTACTGACCAGCGTTAGCCCAATGTGCAGCAACACGGTTAGTGGATCATGAACGGTGACGCGTACTTACACGAGGCGATGGATGTCAAAGAGGGCGGTTCGTACGTGATTGACATTTTCAACGCTATGCCAAACACAAGACGCCACTCATACGCTGACAGTTTAAAACCAGACCTAATGTCAACCTTGCCTCATAGATGCACTGTCACCAATACTTGAAAAAGGTAATCCATAAATAGTGATGTTTTTTTTTGTATCATTACACAATGGATTTTATAAACGGGGTAGCAAATACCGTAGAGCAAGGTTTACACATTGACTAAACGACATCGCTAATTAAAGGATAATGGGCAGTTTTGTATGGACACTGTTCTAAAAACCAATAAAGACAAGCCATATGCCATTTTAAAGGTTTTTTCATATTCCACAACTTTTTGTATGGCGGGAAATCTTAAATCACTGTGTGAAATATAAAAAAATCTGGAACATCGAGACGCCTACATAGACGACTTTAGCATAATTACTTTGAAAAACCGCTGTCTTTGCATGGCGATAACTTTTTTCACACAAAGATTTCGAACCACCTGTCATAGTAATAGTTTTACAACTTAGAATTACCTATCCGGAGACATATCGCTTGTCCTTATTGGTCAATAGGCCAATTAGCCCACCCTCCTTTAATATGATAACTTGACACCAAAAGCCGCCGTATCCTAAAAATTCAAAAGGACTTGTAAGTAACGCGTGCTTACCGTCCACCATCCATTCGTAATATTATCACAGAGGGGAGGTGTCGCGAGCGGTGTCCAGCATAGCGGACATAGCGACAGTGTTAGATATCGGTTCGGCGTCCCTCACCAAATGCTCGTGGCTCGTGGTCAAAGCGCCGCCATATTTGAAGCTTCTGCGTAGACTGGAACGTATGCTCTTGGCTGAATCGCTTTTTCTGACGAAGGAGCGGCGGAGGTAGTCCCGAGTTAAGGATAGAGAGTTTCTTGAGGTGGAGGAGCGGGGGTGGTTGGATTCGCTGGTGATGGTGATGGTGGGGGTGGCGAGCAGCCCGCTGTAGTGGGGGGGCTGGCTCTCTACGCTACGCTCTCGGTCCACGCTTTCGCTCAATGTGATGGGGAGTTGGGATGTGTCGTCTCGAGGCACCGATTCAGCTCGAGCTGAGGTTATTCTGGAAAGGAAAGAGTTTGTTAGTAATTAAGGGCTAGGTTCGCTGATAATTTAAAATGGTCTTGACGCTGTTGGAGGACTTCTGCAGTTCATTTTTCGATACTTCTCCCAAAAAACATTGGCGTAAAATCTAGTCTAATATATTTATTGCAAGTGCGATTTATTGATATTTAATATTTTATAATATAAAATGTACGGATTTATGAAAAATTTGCACACATCTTAAGGTTAAGATGTGATTCAATACGTGCTTGAGAGTTTGAACCAAATAATGTATTGTACTCTATATGATTAATTAGGTAGTTAATTATTTAGATGTAGACGAACTAAACTATAGGTAGTCATTCATAAAGGATCACACATAAAACATTGTCTTGGTCTGCTCAAAATATTTTGTATCTGTGGTTCGTCTTGATTCTCTAGCAAAATGAGTCAAGCTATTTCGTTTGTTTATTCATTAACCCCTGACCTTATCCCGAAGTAAATAGAGACGGTTAGTTTTGTGTGTGTGTTTCTGTGATATCGTAGCTCACAATCGGATGAACTGAACCTTTTTATCAGTGGCTTTTTTTTTTCATGATTTCGATTATTTTGTGAAAATCGGTATGACAAAGAGATATCAGCCCTGAAAATAGGTGTCGTCATGATGTAGGGGCATTTTAACTTTGTAATAGTTATTAATAGCAGAGTTAGCTAGGTTTTCTGACAAAAACTTGTTGCTTATTGTGTGTTTGTCAGAAAACGAAGCTAGTCGTCGTATGTTACCTCCTCAAGGTCCTGAAGCTGCGCCGGATGGTGTTGAGCAGACGCGCCCCGGTGGCGGTGGAGTAGGAGGGCGGCGGCGTGTACTTGGGCGGCGGGTCGGGCGCGCGCGCCCCGCCGCCCGCCTGAACCCCCGCCCACCCCCCACCCGCGCCCGCCTCCGCCGCGCCCGCCTCACCCGCGCCCAAACGCGGACGGTACAGGTTCTGGATGCGCTGGGGGGAATAATAGGGTCACTCAGTATATCAACATGCGTTTTATTAATTTATTATTTATCTTTCCAAAATTTAGTCATAAATCAAGTCAAATCAAAAATATTCAATGCATAAAAGCACGCGTCA